>CM071840.1:45777679-47073512 GCA_036507285.1 Trichosanthes cucumerina
CAGGGAATTAGTTCCTAGCAACAGCTGCGAGAGGGTGAGTTGACTCTACGGGTTCGATCAGGGGAGGTTGTCTCTGCTGCAGTGATCAACACGGTGAAGCTTTATTTTGGCGGGAAGTACTTATGATTAGATAATTTGTACAGAGTGCCAGGGTTTACTAGAAACCTTCTTTCCATTTTCTGCCTTATTGAACAATGTATTACAGTTTTCTTTGAATCTAATAAAGCGTTTATTTCTTTCAAAGGAAATTTGTTCTGCTTCAGTTCAGTCTAATCTATACGTTTTAAAACCTAATTCGGTCAAAAGTGTTTTGAATACTGAATTGTTTAAAACGACAGAAACACGAACTAAGAAAGTGAAAGTTTCTCCTAAAGAAAATGCCCATCTTTGGCATCTACGGTTAGGCCAAATCAATCTCAATAGGATTGAGAGACTAGTAAAGAGTGGATTTCTAAGCGAGTTGGAAGAAAACGTTTTATCGGTATGTGAGTCATGCCTTGAAGGCAAAATGACCAAACGTTCTTTTAGTGGAAAAAGATATAGAGCCAAAGAGCCCCTTGAGCTTATACATTCTGACCTCTGTGGTCCGATTAGTGTTAAAGCACGAGGTGGCTACGAATACTTTGTATCTTTCATAGATGGCTATTCGAGATATGGGTATATTTACCTAAGGCATAGGAAGTTTGAAACTCTTGAAAAGTTCAAGGAGTACAAGACTGAGGTTGAGAACCTGTCAGGTGAAACCATAAAAACACTTCGATCAGATCGAGGTGGAGAGTATATGGACATAGAATTCCAGGACTATAAGATAGAACATGGAATTACGTCCCAACTCTCAGCACCTGCTATGCCACAACAGAATGGTGTATCGGAGAGGAGAAATAGAACCCTGTTGAACATGGTTCGATCGATGATGAGCTATGCTCGTCTCCCTGATTCTTTTTGGGGTTATGTAGTGGAGACTGCAGTGTATATTTTGAACAACGTTCCGTCGAAGAGTGTTTGTTAAACACCTTTAAAACTCTGGAATGGACATAAAGGAAGTTTACACCATTTCAGAATTTGGGGATGCCCGACCCACGTGTTGGTTTCAAACCCGAAAAAGTTGGAACCTCGTTCAAAATTGTGCCTATTTGTAGGTTATCCAAAAGAGACTAGGGATGGTCTATTTTTCGATCCTAAGGAAAATAGGGTCCTTGTGTCGCAAACGCCACTTTCCTTGAGGAAGACCACGCCAGGGATCATTTGCCTAGAAGAAAAATCGTGTTAAACGAAATGGACAGTACATCAGCAAGAGTTGCTAATGGAGCTAGTACGTCAACACATGTTGTTGATCCTAGCACGTGTAGTCAAGTTCGTTCCCAAGAGTTGGGAATGCCTCGACGTAGTGGGAGGGTTGTGAGACAGCCTGAACGTTACATGGGTTTAGCTGAAACCCAAGTCGTCACCCCTGATGATGAGTGCGAGGATCCATTGACCTATAATCTGGCAATGGCTGACGTTGACAAAGAGGAATGGATTAAAGCTATGGACCAGGAAATGGAGTTGATGTACTTCAATTCCGTCTGGGAGCTTGTGGATAAACCGGATGGGGTAAAACTTATAGGTTGCAAATGGATCTACAAGCGTAAACGTGGCGTAGATGGGAAGGTGCAGACCTTCAAAGCATGACTAGTGGCAAAGGGTTTTACCCACGTTGAAGGGGTTGACCATGAGGAAACGTTTTCACCTGTTGCCATGGTAAAGTCGATCAGGATTCTTCTGGCCATCACTGCATATTATGACTATGAGGTATGGAAGATGGATGTAAAGACCGTCTTTCTGAATGGCAACCTTGACGAGACAATCTACATGGACTAGCCCAAGGGGTTCTTTGCCCAAGGCCAAGAGCAAAAGGTTTGCCAGCTTCATAGGTCCATTTATGGACTGAAACAAGCCTCAAGGTCTTGAAATATAAGGTTTGATGAGGCGATCAAATCTTATGGCTTTGATCAGAATGTTCACGAGTCTTGTGTCTACAAGAAAATCGTCGAAAAAACTGTCGCATTTCTGATATTGTATGTGGATGATATCCTTCTCATTGGGAATGAGGTAGGATTTCATACATACGTAAAGAAATGGTTGGCTTCGCAATTCCAAATGAAAGATTTGGGAGAAGCACAGTATGTTCTAGATATCCAGATAGTCTTGAACTGGAAGAATAGAACGCTGGCCATGTCTTAGGCGTCTTATATTGAAAAGATGTTGTCTAGATATAAGATGCAAAACTCCAAGAAGGGCTTACTGCCTTTCAGGCATGGGGTTCACCTATCTAAGGATCAATGTCCTAAGACTCCTCAAGATGTTGAGGATATGAGACGAATCCCTTATGCTTCAGCTGTTGGGAACCTCATGTATGCCATATTGTGTACTAGGCTCGACATTTGTCATGCAGTAGGGATTGTCAGTAGGTATCAATCCAATCCAGATTAGATCTCTGGACAGCCGTAAAGGCAATCCTCAAGTATATTAGGAGAACGAGGAACTACAACCTAGTGTATTGGAGTGGGGATTTGATCTTTACGGGATACACAGATTCTGACTTTCAGACCGATAAGGATTCTAGGAAATCCACTTCGGGGTCAACCGTAATTCTAAATGGAGGAGCTGTAGTATGGCGAAGCATCAAGCAGGGATGCATCGCTGATTCCACTATGGAAGCTGAGTACGTTGCGGCTTGTGAAGATGCAAAGGAAGCTGTTTGGCTTAGGAAGTTCATGACGGATTTGGAAGTTGTTCCAAATATGAACTTTTTGATAACGTTGTTTTGTGACAACAGTAGTGTTGTAGCCAACTCAAGAGAGCCTCGGAGTCATAAGAGGGGTAAGCACATAGAGCGGAAGTATCACCTGATACGGGAGATGTGCACCGCGACAACGTGACAGTCACGCAGATACCATCAGAGCACAATGTTGTTGATCCATTTACAAAGGCCCTCATGGCTAAGGTGTTTAAGGGTCACCTAGAGAGTCTAGGTCTTCGACTGCTTCCTGACTAGGGCAAGTGAGAGTATTGTAAAGGGTACTCAATGCCCTAGTTTATTGTATTATTTTATTGTAATTTATTGTACATTTGAGAAATGTATATTTACTCCACAAGCTTAGTCAAAGTGGGAGTTTGTTGGGATTTATGCCCTAATCTCGTTTTGTTTGTAATATTACCATTTGAAATAAATAAGAGTTATTTCTTTCATCACTCTTTGTCTCGCAATTTTACAAACTTTTACCAATAAACTAAACTCCAGGGTCATTGAATATATGAGAGAACTAGAACTTGAACGGTGTGTAGTGGACACACAGGGAGGATTACGTTCGAGTTAATGACCCGAACGGTCTACAGTATATGGATGGGGTTGGAGACCCTATCCTGGATACGCTATGGATGCGGCCCGCATTGTATTAGATACAAACGAGTTGATCTGACTCGTTCATGTGGTTGATATGCGAGTGGGGGCATCATGTGCAATGAGATTGTAGAAGACCGGATCGTGAATTATTAGACCTACTAATGTAACACCGTTGACAATAGGACTAATAACTTTGTAGATGACCATGAGTGACTCAACCTTAATCCTGAGCGTGTTACGGACTTCTGTCTACGGGGGTCTGTCCTTAGACTAGTACGGGTGAGGGTTATCATAGTTACTCGCCCAATATGTCTATCTTCTGGGACTAAGTCCTGTGGTTCATCTTCTAGGCTTAAAAAGACCCAAAAGAAGAAGATAGGAGGGAAAGGGAAGGCACCTGCTGCTGATAAAGGCAAGGGAAAAGCCAAAGTTGCAGACAAAGGAAAGTGTTTCCACTGCAACATGGATGGGCACTGGAAGCAAAACTGCCCAAAATACCTTGCTGAGCTCAAAGAAAAAAAGGTAAATTAGATTTACTTGTTCTTGAAACTTGTTTAGTGGAAAATGATGATTTTACCTGGATACTTGATTCAGGAGCCACTAATCATGTTTGCTCTTCGTTTCAGAAAACTAGTTCCTTCAAGGAGCTCGAAGAGGGTGAGATGACACTTAGGGTCGGAACAGGAGACGCCGTCTCAGCTCGCGCAGTGGGAGATTCCAAGCTGTTTTTAAGAGATAGATTTTTATTTTTAGAAAATATGTATATAGTTCCTAAAATTAAGAGGAACATAATTTTTATCTCTTTTTTAATTGATCTTTGCTATTGTATTACTTTTTCCTTCAATGAAGCGTTCATTTTAAAGAAAGGTGTCAATATTTTTTGTGCTAAGTTAGAAAACGGCTTGTATGTACTTAAACCGAATAGAACTAAAGTAATTTTGAATCATGAGATGTTTAAAACAGCTAATACTCAAAGTAAAATGCAAAGAATTTCTCAAAATAATACCTATCTATGGCATCTTAGACTTGGTCATATAAATCTCAACCGGATTGAGAGATTATCCAAGAATGGACTTCTAAACAAGTTAGAAGATGATTCTTTACCTCCTTGCAAATTTTGCTTGGAAGGTAAAATGACTAAGCGACCTTTTACTGGAAAAGGTTACAGAGCCATAGAGCCCTTAGAACTTATACATTCGAATCTTTGTGGTCCAGTGAATGTTAAAGCTTGAGGAGGGTACGAATATTTCATCTGAAGGGAATCGAAGTCCCCGCAGCGGAAGCGATTGTGAATCGCGCGTTCTTGATTTAGTTACAACGATTAATTCAAGAACATATAACAAAGATTAAGCATAAAATAAGAGTATGGACAACAAGAATTTACCTTTGAAGAACCTTTCTTCAAGTGCTCCTCTCTCCACGGTCACGATCTCAGCAACAAGAACTCCAACGTGCGAAGACACGACCACCGGATCTTCTCCGTTGTTCTCTAGGTGAGGGAGGAAGGTGGGTTCCCTTTAGGAGATGTGAGGTATTTTTTGAGAGAGATGTGTGTGTCTTGGAACTCTTCCAACAACACCACAAAAGAGCTTATGGAACCTTTTACCTAGTTGCATCTCATGCAACCATATATATAGAGAAATAAGATAGAAATGACCATCCTACCCCTCATTTAATCTCTCTTTAGCATATAGTCTAATTCATATTAAAACTATATATAATATCAATTATATCATATATAATTGATACAACTCCTCATGTATGAAATTGAACACTTCAATTTCACTCCTAACTTTATACCCTCAATATTACCATGTTGAGCCAAAGAGAGGATCTAATGGACCCTACGGATCATGAGCTCAATGATGTGAGATTAATCGATCAAACTCTTTGATCCAGTTAATCAATATTCATTAACTACAAGTCACCCCACTATAGACTTGTAGCTGCACTCTCTTCACTGTAGCTTATATTGTGACCTTTGATATAATCATTACCCATGAGTCGACCCTTCACAGGTTGTTCGCAATCACAGCTGGGTCAAATTACCGTTTTACCCCTGTGATTACCTCTTTGCTCCTTAAGCACCACTGATCCTCTAATGAACAACAAGTCTAAGTTCCTACCTTAGACTCATACCCTCGTAGAGGGCGGGCCCCGTTGTTCAAGACCTGGAGTCAGTTCTTAAGGGAACAACCTATCTAATACCTCAGTAGAGGAATGAGTGAATTCAATCTTGCACAGTTAAGTTCCCAGCTATCTACGAGGTTCGTCCCTAAGAAGGTAGGCTTATTGAGTCGGCCATGTGCCACTCTCACCCATACTAGTCTAAGGACAAACCCCTGAAGCGGGAGCTCTTAACTTGCTCGAGATTCAGTCGAGTCACTAATGACCATCTATAAATTACTAGTCTTATCCTCATTAGCGGTGTTACACTAGTTAGACTAATAATTTGCGATCTGATCTTGTATGAACTCTTCATACAGGATGCCCCCACTCGCATGTCAACTACATGAATGAGTTGGATTACCTCATTTGTACTAATTACAAAGTGAGTTGCATCTATGGTGTTACCAGAATGAGGTTTCCAACCTTATTCTTATACAATAGACTATTTAGGTTATAATCTTGAATTCAACCCAATTAGTGTCCACTACACTGATTTCAAGATAAACGTTATAACCTTGGAGCTTAGTTTATTGGATTTATAAAAGCAAGACTGTAATCTTATCAAAACAAATAACACTTTATTTAATTGATCAAGATTACACAAGTTTAGGGCATAAATCCCAACAATCTCCCACTTGACCTAAAACTTGTGGAGTACTAAACATTACATTAATGTAAATACAATAAACTAGGGCATTTAATCCCTTTGTACAAAATACTCCCACTTGCCCAAGTTGGGGAAGACTTGTAAACCTAGACCTTTTAGGTGACTCTCAAATACTTTAGCCGTGAGAGCTTTTGTAAAAGGATCAGCAATGTTGTGCTCTGAGGCTATCTTCGTAACAATCACGTCTCCTCAGTGCACGATCTCCTGGATGAGATGATACTTCCGTTCTATGTGCTTTCCCCTCTTGTGACTTCGGGGTTCCCTCGAATTTGCCACCGCACCACTGTTATCGCAATACAGTGTGACGGGCAAAGTCATATTTCGAACAACTTCCAAATTTAGCATAAATTTCCTTAACCAAACTGCCTCCTTAGCTGCTTCACAAGCTGCTACATATTTGGCCTCCATGGTGGAATCAGCAATGCATCCTTGCTTGACGCTTCGCCATACTATAGCTCCTCCGTTTAGAGTGAAAACTGACCCTGATGTAGATTTCCGAGAATCTTCATCAGTCTGAAAGTCAGAATCCGTGTATCCTGTAGGGATCAAATCCTTAGCCCCATACACAAGCATGTAGTTCCTTGTTCTTCGAAGATACTTAAGGATCGTTTTAACCGCTATCCAGTGTCAAGTCCTGGATTGGATTGATACCTACTGACCATCCTAACTGCAAAACAGATGTCAGGCCTAGTACACAACATGGCGTACATCAGGCTCCCAACAGCTAATGCGTAAGGAATCCGTCTCATATCCTCAACTCCTTGAGGTGTCTTAGGACACTTTTCCTTAGACAAATGGATTCCATGTCTAAAAGGCAACAAGCCCTTTTTGGAATCTTGCATCTTAAACCTTGACAACACTTTGTCTATGTATGATGCTTGAGACAAGGCTAGTGTTCTATTCTTGCGGTTCCAGACGATCTGGATCCCAAGAAAAAACTGCGCATCACCCAAATCCTTCATTTGGAATTGCGTCGCTAGCCATTCCTTGATGTCAGTAAGATAACCTACATCATTCCCAATGAGTAGGATATCATCCACATAGAGAATTAGGAAAGCGACAGAACTATTGATGATTTTCTTGTAGACACAAGGTTCATCATCATTTTGGTCAAAACCATAACATCTGATAGCCTCATCAAATCTTATATTCCAGGACCTAGAGGCTTGTTTCACTCCATAAATCGATCTTTTAAGCCTGCAAACTTTTTTCTCTTGTCCTAGTTCAATGAACCCTTTGGGTTGGTCCATGTAGATGGTTTCCTCAAGATTGCCATTCAAAAAGGCTGTCTTGACATCCATTTGTCATACCTCATAGTCATAATATGCGACAATGGCAAGAAGCATACGGATAGACTTTACCATAGCAACAGGTGAAAAAGTTTCCTCAAAGTCAACCCCTTCAACCTGGGTATAACCCTTTGCTACTAGTCTAGCTTTAAAGGTTTGCACCTTCCCATCTACACCACGTTTTCTCTTGTAGATCCACTTACAACCTATAGGTTTTTACCATCAGGCTTATCTACAAGATCCCAAACAGAATTGAAGTGCATAGACTCTATTTCTTGGTCCATGGCTATGACCCATTTGTCTTTGTCAATGTCAACCATTACTTGATTATAAGTCAATGGATCCTCACAGTTGTCATCTGGTATAACAACTTGGGTTTCAGCTAAACCTATGTAACGGTCAGGCTGTATCACAACCCTCCCACTACGTCCAGGCATACTCAATTCTTCAGATGGACCCTCGTGACTAGACAAACTAGTTTCAACAACTCTTGTTGACGTACTAGTGTTCTTATTAGCAACCTTTGCTATTGTTCCGTCTAACTCACTCAACACTACCTTACTTTTTGGTTTGTGGTCCCTTATGTTGTTCTCCTCCAAGAAAGTGGCATTTGTCGACACAAAGACCTTATCTTCCTTAGGATCATAGAATAAACCACCTCTTGTTTCTTTTGGGTATCCTACGAATAGGCACAACTTTGAACGTGAATCCAACTTCTTTGGATTTGTCACAAGCACATGTGTTGGACAACCACATATTCTGAAGTGACATAAACTACCTTTATGTCCTTTCCAGAGTTCAAAAGGTGTTTCAGAAACACTTTTGGAGGGCACACTATTCAATATGTATACTGCAGTCTCCACTGCATAACCCCAAAAGGAACTAGGGAGATGAGCATAACTCATCATTGATCGAACCATGTCCAACAAGGTTCTATTTCTCCTTTCCGATACACCGTTTTACTGAGGTGTGCCGGGAGCTAAGAGTTGGGATCTAATTCCATGTTCTATCATATAGTTCTTGAATTTTAAATCCATGTACTCTCCACCTCGATTCGATCGAAGTGTTTTAACTCTTTTACCTAATTGATTTTCAACCTCGGCCTTGAATTCCTTGAACTTTTCAAGTGCTTCAGACTTGTGGTGCATTAGGTAAATATGCCCATATTTAGAATAATCATCTATAAAAGAGATGAAATATTCATATCCTCCCCTGGCTTTAACATTCATCGGACCACAAAGATCTGAATGTATAAGCTCTAGAGGATCTTTGGCTCTATAACCTTTTCCACTAAAAGGTCTTTTAGTCATTTTGCCTTCTAGGCAGGATTCACATACTGGTAAGGAATTTTCTTCTAACTCGTTTAGAAGTCCGATCTTTACCAATCTCTCAATCCTATTGAGATTAATGTGACCCAATCTTAGATGCCAAAGATGAGCATTTTCTTTAGGGGAAATTTTACGTTTCTTAGTTTGTGCGTTTGCAGTTTTATATAATTCAGTGTTCAAAACCATTTTGACTGAATTAGCCCTTAAAACATACAATCCATTTTCTAATGAACCTGAACATATTTCTAAACCTTTCTTTAAAATAAACACTTTATTCATAGAAAAGGAAACAGAAATACATTGTTCAATGAGGCAAGAAATGGAAATAAGGTTTCTAGTAAACCCTCGTATCACTAATATATTGTCCAACAATACATATTTCTTGCCAAAATAAAGCTTCATTGTGCCTACTGCTACAGCTGAGACGGCTTCTCCATTTCCAACCCGGAGCGTTATCTCTCCTTGCTGTATGCTGCCAGGAATCAATTCCCTAAAAAGAAGAACAAACGTGATTAGTGGCGCCTGAATCAAGTATCCAAGTTGTTTTATCATTATCCACTAAACAAGCTTCAAGGCAAAGTAAATTATATTTACCTTCCTTCTTCTTTTCTGCAATGTACTTCGGACAGTTCCGTTTCCAATGCCCGTCTTCGTTGCAGTGGAAACACTTTCCTTTGTCAGCAACGTCTTTGACTTTCTTGCCCTTCTCGGCGGTAGCTTTTTCAGCTTGTTTCCCTTTACCAACCTTCTTCATGTTTTTCTTCTTACCTCTCAGGTTAGAAGAAGATGAAGCCATCATGCTTTTGTCCCGAGCTCGAACCTCGTGATAACTCCTCATCGGCAACATTTGCCTCACCTTTCGATCACTGAATTTTCATCAAAGATTGAAAGTTCTGGAGTTCATTCAGAAGGGAGGTAAGATTAAAAGTAAGCTTGTTCATAACAACATTACTTCTAAACTGCAGGAAACTATCTGGAAGGGTTTCGAATGAAGTCGACTGCTCGACTCATCGATGGAACCACCATTCGCCTCCGCGATGTTAAAGTGTACCATCATATCCAGTACATGATCCCAAACAGATGTACCCTCTGGCATCCTCGAGTTGAATATGTACTTTAGGGCATTATGTCGGGCTTGTGTGGACTGTTGTCCAAACATACCCTTCACAGAATCCATGATTTCCTTGGCGGTAATCATGCCCTAATATGTCAGACATACTTGCCAACATGTAGACCTTGGCCTTATCATTGGCCTTGATCCATCGATCATATGCATCACGAACATTTCGTGACGCATTCGAGCCTGACACCTGAGGTTTAGAATGTATGACACCGAAGGGTAATAAAAAACACTCCTCCTCTGGATCAAGACATTCTTGACCAAAACCTAACACCAGAATAACTCTTATTCCTATAGGTTTTAGTTACAATTTTTCGGTCTAGATACATACACAACTTATGTACCCCGTGAGTGTAACCCTTTGTCTTTAGATCCCAGAGTCTCGATCCAATAAAATCCGTCGAAGGAAGGACTAGATTGGAAAATAGTCTAAGGAAATCTTTATCCCTTTCGGGTGTCTACTGTGTTAGATCCCCTATGATCAAGTCCTCCGAAGGGGTTGTCTGGTCCAAGCCAAACTAGCAGGCTGACCATAGTGGTCTAACGGTGTAAACCAACAAAAGAGACCGTAGGTTTTGTTTTCACTAAACCTGCTCCCACTCACTATAAGTACCCTCTCCATTCACCTTGATATTGACTCATACAAACACCATCCGAAGGGGGACACTCCCGTTTGCGCCACGAGGCCAAGTATGAGTCTCACGGTGTGAACTTCCGGGAGATAGCGTAGGTGGAAAAATATGTATCTCATACACTTTTTCCTCCCACTGAATACTTTAAGTCTATAGGAATCGTTCTTAGGCTAAAACCCGGCTAATGGTTTTATCCTAAGTTTGTTAATATAACTCCTTATATTAAACCTAGGATTTCTAGTTTATTAACCCCTTAATAAAACACACGACGCCATCAGAATTTATAAGACTCTCTGATTAAATTTCACTCCCAGGTCAGTTCCTAGGTAGGGGTGTTCCGTTTCCGTCAGCTTAAATACCCCAGCCTAGACAGTACTTTCCTTAGACAGAGTTCCTCTTTTAATCATAGCTTATAGATTACTTGGTTCCTAATTCTAATCTAATTAGAACTAGATAACCTAAGGTCTATTACTTCCAAGTTCTAAACACTTTAAAACTAATAATTAATTTTAGGTGACATGCATACTATGTTATAGTGCTTGATCATTCATCACATGAATAATAAAACATTCATAGCATATTCATCTCATGATGCATGTCAATGCTGTCCAAAAATTAATATAACAACCTTATATTAATTAATCATGCAAACTATATAATATAACTCCTTATATTATAAATGATGCATGAAAATGCTTAACCTAAGGTGAGATTTCTAAAATAAAAGCATACACTATGCATGGTAATAATTACACAACAATTGCTGAATTAAAATAGCAATAATGAGACCAATTTTGGCACCCTAGAAATAATTTTAATTAATATAATCTAATTATATTAATTAAAATTAAATATATTAAATATATAAAATAAAACATTTTTATAATTAATATAAATAATAAAATTTTCGGTTTCTACCCGTTGCTCCTCGCGTGAAACGTATCTGGCGTTGCAACGCTGATAGCAGCGTTGCAACGCTGCTTTTGTCATCTTCACGCGGCGTTATAGCGCACGCAGTGTTACAGTAACGCCGCTCGCGCGCGCCTTCTCCCGCAAGAGTGGCGTTGCAACGCCGATGAACAGCGTTGCAACGCTGCACACAGAGAGCATTGAGAATCTCCATTCTTTGCTCTTTTTTGCTCCGTTCTTCTCAGCAACCTCCTTGCTTCAAACGACACGGACTTACAGACTCGATTTACAATTAAATTTGCCCGAAACACCGGGCCCTTACATTGAATATTCAATAAAAAATTGTAAATCTAAGTGCCAAAATGGAAAACATCTAATTTCGCAAAACCGTTCATACATCACATGCAAAAACAGTAAATCCCACACTGTTCTTGAAAAAACCAGAACATAAATCAAGAACGCAATTGGGCTCTGATACCAATTGAAGGGAATTGAAGTCCCCGCAGCGGAAGTGATTGCGAATCGCGCGCTCTTGATTTAGTTACAATGGGAATTTCAAGAACGTAAAACATGGATTAAGCATAAAATAGGAGTTTGGACAGCAAGAGTTTACCTTTGAAGAACGTATCTTCGAGTGCTTCTCTCTCCACGGTCACGATATCAACAACAAGAACTCCAACGTGCGAAGACACGACCACCGAATCTTCTCCGTTGTTCTCTAGGTGAGGGATGAAGGTGGGTTCCCTTTAGGAGATGTGAGGTATTTTCAGAGAGATGCGTGTTTTGGAACTCTTCCAACAACACAACAAGGAGGCTAGTGATTCTATGAAAAAACCCTTAACCTAGTTGCATCTCATGAAACCATATATATAGAGAATTGGGATGGAAATGACCATCCTACCCCTCCTTTAATCTCTCTTTAGTATATAGTCTAATTCACATTAAAACTATATATTATATCAATTATATCATATATAATTGATATAACTCCTCATGTATGAAATTGAACACTTCAGTTTCACTCCTAACTTTATACCCTCTATATTACCATGTTGACCCAACGGAGGGATCTAATGGACCTACGGATCATGAGCTCAATGATGTGAAATTAACTGATCAAACTCTTTGATCCAGTTAATCAATATTCATTAACTACAAGTCACTCCACTATAGACTTGTAGTTGCACTCTCCTCACTGTAGATATTATTGTGTCCACTTATATAGTCATTGCCCATGAGTCGACCCTTCACAGGTTGTTCGTAATCAAAGCAGGGTCAAATTACCGTTTTACCCCTGTGATTACCTCTTTGCTCCTTAAGCACCACTGATCCTCTAATGAACAACAAGTCTAAGGTCCTACCTTAGACTCATACCCTCGTAGAGGGCGGGGCCCCGTTGTTCAAGACCTGGAGTCAATTCTTAAGGGAACAACCTATCTAATTCCTCAGTAGAGGAATGAGTGAATTCCATCTTGCACAGTTAAGTTTCCAGCTACCTACGAGGTTATGTCCTTGAGAAGGTAAGCTTATTGAGTCGGCTATAGGCCACTCTCACCCATACTAGTCTAAGGACAAACCCCTGTAAGCAGGAGTTCTTAACTTGCTCAGGATTCAGGTCGAGTCACTAATGACCATCTATAAATTACTAGTCTTATCCTGTGAACGGTGTTACATTTGGTTAGACTAATAATTTTTGCGATCCGATCTTGTATGAACTCTTCATACAGGATGCCCCCACTCGCATGTCAACTACATGAATGAGTTGGATTACCTCATTTGTACTAATTACAAAGTGGGTTGCATCCATGGTGTTACCAGAATGAGATTTCCAACCTTATTCTTATACCATAGACTATTTAGGTTATAATCTTGAATTCAACCCAATTAGTGTCCACTACACTGGATTTCAAGATAAGCGTTATAACCTTGGAGCTTAGTTTATTGGATTTATAAAAGTAAGATGTAATCTTATCAAAACAAATAACATTTTATTTAATTGATCAAGATTACACAAGTCTAGGGCATAAAGCCCAACAGGTCGATTCAGTAGGAGGTGTTCCTAACTGCCGTCGACTTAAGTACCCAAACCTTGAGACGTAACTTCACCGGTAGAGTTCCCTTATAACCAAAGTCCTAAAGTCCTACTATATTTTAAACTATTTAAAATACTACGTAAGACTTATTTCTAATCCTATTAGAAATTGAAACTTTGGTCTAAATTAATTTTAAACGATTTAAAACTAATTAAATTTTAACCCAAGTTCCTATGTTTGCATGCATTTCTTTATTATAGGTTATGGTTTCTAAAACCCCTTTAATTTATAACTTTTAGAAATTTTAATAATTAACCTATGATAAAGAAACTATATTATAAATCCAACAATCAATATTCAAATTGGAATTATAAAAGGAATTCAACTAATTGAATTATAAAATTACATAAACAAAATAACATTTATTTTAAACTAAGTAATTTCATGCTCCATGCAATTTATTTTCCATATAATCTAATCATAACACTCATAATTAATTACTCATGAAAAAATAAATTAGTCATGCATTCAACCATATTCATATAACATTTATATAAATAAAATGCATTAATAAGCTTATCCTAAGGTGGGAATAATCTAAATGACATTCATAAAGATAAATAGCTGTAAAACCGGAATAATTTGGCCCCTAAAGTGCAAAAAAAAAATTACATTAATTTATTTCATGAAACCGGTTCAAAAACACCACGATCCGGCCTTGAACCGCTCGAACCGGATAAAAAATAATTGAACCAACCGAACAAGTCTGCAGCTGCTGGAATGCCCTACGGCGTTGGAACACTGAGGCCAGCGTTGCAACGCCCGCTTCGTCGTCTTGCGCGCCTGGTATCGGGGTAGCGTTGCAACGCTGCTGACCCCTGAACGCCCGCGTCGATAGGGAACGCTGGCGTTGCGACGCCGTTATTCAGCGTTGCAACGCTGCTGATACCAATTGATGGAGATCTGATCTCCTTGAGCAGGGGAAACGTGTTTGGGATCTTAATTACTTGATTGTTTTGCTTAAAACAAAAACCAGTACATTGACCAAAAATACAGAACAAGCATGGTATTTCTAATCCTATTAGACATGGAATAATTGCATACATGCAAACATATATTTAACAATTAATCTAAAGAGAAGATAAAGAATACCTTTGTAGTTTCTAATTCTCCAGTACAGCAACTCCTTGCTCCTCTAAAAGAAATCAGCAACACAGGAACTTCCAAAGTTCTCTGTTTTTCTTCAGCAGAACACCACCAACAGTGAGCACCTTCTATATCTCTGAGTTCTTAAATCTTCCTTGGTGCGAAGGTTTCCAACAATTGGAAGAAGAAAGGAATTCTAGAATTGAGAGAGAGAGAATTCTTATAGTCTTTCGACCAATTGATGGATTGATCATCCCAAATGAGCAACCCCCTTCTCCCTGTTAAACTGTCAATAGGTTGAAGGGGAGGTAGTGGGGAACGTGTCTGGATGACACGTTCCTCATTCATTATTAAAATAATAATAACAATAATAATAATATAATTGAATCAAATTTAATTATTCATTTAAATCATATTTAAATAATACAAATTAAATATCATATATTTAATTTGGATTAAATCTCATTTAATCATATTACCCCTTTAACCTATAATTTTAATATACAACCAGTGCACATTAAATTTTATCCTATAGTTTGCAAATGTGAATCACATTCACATTTAATATGATATTTGAACTCCTTCAAATATTCAATTCTCTCATATAATTTATTATGAATCATATTCACATTAAATTTATAATATATAGTTCCAAAACTATATATTATATCGTATCTAAATACATTAAATATATTCCCTAATGAATTTGAACATTTAAAATTCAAATGATCTAAGAACCCTTTACGAGCTAGAAGGTGGACCTAATGGACCTACAGATCAGAAGCTCCAACGATACGAGATTGTTCGGTTAATCTCATTAACCTCCCAATCAACATTCGTTAACTGCGGGAACACTCCATTAAAGTCCCACAGTTGCACTCTTCTCACTGCAGATAGATTTCTGTGTCCATGGATATTGACCAATAACAGCAAGTCAATCCTTCACGAATGTTCGTAACATCAACTGGGTCAAATTACCGTTTTACCCCAGGGTTACATCTTGTACCTTAAGTTCTAGTGCTCCTCTAATGAACAATTTGTTTGTGGTCCTACCAACAAACAGAGTCCCTCTCAAGCCAATGAGAGGGTTGGACCCTTTGTTCAAGTCCAGGAGACACCACTTAAGGGAACATTCCTCTACTTACCCTAGTAGACGGGAAGGAGTGAATTCCATCTTGCTAAGTTAAGTCCCCAGTCGCTCACTCGGTCTTGTCCCCAAGAAGGTAGGCATATTGAGTGGCTGACCGCCACTCTCACCCATACTAGTCAAAGGACAATCCCTCATGACAGGAGTTCGTAGAACTGCTTTCGAGATTGAGATCAAGTTGCCTAGGTCATCCTAGTGAAATAGAAACCTAACTAATCAACGGAGTTAGAGCTAGAGGTTACTATTTCGTGGTCCGGTCTTATGTAATCTCATTACATAGGATATCCCCACTCACATGTCATCTACACGAACACATTAGGATCACAGTGTTTGTATCAAATACAAAGTGGGCCACATCCATAGTTTTACCAGGGTAAGGTACCCAAACCTTATCCTCTAACTATAGACCCTTTAGGCTGTATCTCGAACCG
This sequence comes from Trichosanthes cucumerina, assembly GCA_036507285.1. Classification (NCBI taxonomy): domain Eukaryota; kingdom Viridiplantae; phylum Streptophyta; class Magnoliopsida; order Cucurbitales; family Cucurbitaceae; genus Trichosanthes; species Trichosanthes cucumerina. The sequence goes on from CM071840.1 coordinate 45,793,936, forward strand.
AGATCCTTTTTATGTACATTACATTCAGTTAAAGATTAATTTAACAACCTTGGATGTTTAGTGTATTGGATTTAGGGTTTAAATAAAGGCAAACTCGTAGATAACGAACAATAACACTTTATTGAAATAATAACACTTTATTACAATAATTATAACATAATTACAAACTACGAGTTTTAGGGCACAAATCCCAACATATAAGACGCTTGAGACATGGCCAGCGTTTTGTTCTTCCGATTCCAGACTGTCTGGATACCTAGAACATACTGTGCTTCTCACAAATCTTTCATTTCAAATTGCGGAGCTAGCCAGCTCTTTGCGTTAGTAAGAAATCCTACCTCATTCTCAATGAGAAGGATATCATCCACATACAATATCAAAAATGCAACAGTTTTGTCAATGATTTTCTTGTAGACACAAGACTCGTCAACATTTTGATCAAAGCCATAAGATTTGATCGACTCATCAAACCTTATATTCCAAGACCTCGAGGCTTGTTTCAATCCATAAATAGACTTATAAAGCCGACAAACCTTTTGCTCTTGACCTTTGACAATGAACCCATTGGGTTGGCCCATGTAGATGGTTTCGTCAAGGTTGTCATTCAGAAAGGCGGTCTTGACATCCATCTTCTATACCTCATAGTCATAATATGGGACAATGGCTAGAAGGATCCTGATCGATTTTACCATTGCAACAGGTGAAAAGGTTTCCTCATAGTCAACCCCTTCGACCTGGGTAAAACCTTTTGCCACTAGTCGTGCTTTGAAGGTCTGCACCTTCCCATCTACGCCACGTTTATGCTTGTATTTCCATTTGCAACCTATAGGTTTTACCCCATCTGATTGATCCATAAGCTCCCAGATAGAATTGAAGTACATCGACTCCATTTCCTGGTCCATAGCTTTAATCCATTCGTCTTTGTCAACGTCTGCCATTGCCTGATCATAGGTCAATGGATCCTCACAGTCATCATCAGGGGTGACGACTTGGCTTTCAGCTAAACCATGTAACGTTCAGGATGTCTCACAACCCTCCCACTACGTCGAAGCATTCCCAACTCTTGGGAACAGACTTGACTAGACGTGGTAGGATCAACAACACTTGTTGATGTACTAGCCCCATCTACAACTCTTGTTGATGTACTGTCCATTTCATTTAACACGATTTTGCTCCTAGGCAAATGATCCCCGACGTGGCCTTCCTCAAGGAAAGTGGCGTTTGTCGACACAAACACCCTATTTTCCTTAGGATCAAAAAATAGACCACCCCTAGTCTCTTTAGGGTAACCTACGAATAGGTACAATTTTGAACGGAGTTCCAACTTTTTTGGGTTTAACACCAACACGTGGGTCGGCCATCCCCAAATTCTGAAATGGTGTAAACTGCCTTTACGTCCATTCCAGAGTTCGAAAGGTGTTTCACAAACACTCTTCGACGGAACGTTGTTCAAAATATAGACCACATTCTCCACTGCGTAACCCCAAAAAGAATCAGGGAGATGAGCATAACTCATCATCGACCGAACCATGTCCAACAGGGTTCTGTTTATCCTCTCTGATACGCCATTCTGCTGTGGCATACCAGGTGCTGAGAGTTGGGATGTAATTCCATGTTCTATCATGTAGTCCTGGAATTTTGTGTTCATATACTCTCCACATCGATCCGATCGAAGTGTTTTTATGGTTTTACCTAAACGATTCTCAACCTGTGAAGGGTCGACTCATGGGCATTGGTTATATCAGTGGACACAACTTGTCTTACACTGACGGGAGTGCAGCTACAGGCTTTAGTGGATTGTTACCGTAGCTAATGAATGTTGATTAACCGGGTCAAAGCGTTTGATAGGTTAATCTCGGATCATTGGAGCTCGTCATTGTAGGTCCATAAGGTCCCTCGGTTGGCTCAATCTGGATTAATAGAAGGTTTACATTTTTGGTGTGAATTTGAAGTGTTCAAGTTCATTAAAGGGGAATTATGTCATTTAATGAGATATGAATGATATATTATATAGTTTAATGTGAATGAGATTCATAATAAACTATAGGTTAGCCTAATTTTTGAATTAGGGCTAATTTGGAGAAATTAGATTGAGAGAAATTAAATTAAATGTGATTCGATTTAAAAATCCACAATAATGCAAATGTGATTTGTAAAATGTGATATGAGATATCTTATTATAATTTGTTATGCAAACATGATTTGCATAACCTATGGTTGTTGTAAAATGGTAAATAGGTGGAGATTTCAATTTCACCTATCACCATTATTTAAACCCCTTTGCAAGAAGGGGAAGCAAGCCATTTGCTCATTTTTGGAATTCTCAGCAAAAGAAACAAAACCAATTCTCTCTCAAATCTCTCTATCTCAAAGTCTCCTCCCTAAACCAAAAACAAAGAATCCCACCATTCTCCTTTTACCTAAAGTAGAACAACAGAGAAACCGAGTGGAGGTGTCCATTCGTTGGGATTGTTCGAGGAGTTCAAGATCATTGAGAAGAACACGAAGGGTTCGTGATCATCGGAAGAAGGAAACTTAAAGACAAGTCTTCAACAAGTAACTCTAACTTCCTGGTTTTTCCTTCTAAGTTGTATGTTTAACCTATTACTATTAGATAGTTTAATTTTAAGAAATCGAATTGCTCAACGATACCATGACGATTCGATCATCTTTCGGTGTGCGGGGATTTTCATTCCCTTCAACTCATTAGGAATGATGTAGGTTATCTTACTGACATTAAAAAATGGCTCGCTACGCAATTCAAAATGAAAGATTTGGGAGAGGCGCAGTTTGTTCTTGGAATCCAGATTGTCCGAAATCGCAAGAACAGAACTCTAGCATTGTCTCAAACATCTTACATCGACAAAGTGTTGTCAAGATTTAAGATGCAAGACTCCAAGAAAGGTCTATTACCTTTCAGGCATGGGGTTCATTTGTCTAAGGAACAGTGTCCTAAGACACCTAAAGAAGTTTAGGACATTAGACAAATTCCATATGCATCAGCCATTGGGTGCCTGATGTACACTATGTTGTGTACTAGGTCGAACATTTGATTCACAGTAGGAATGGTCAGTAGATATCAATCCAACCCAGGACTAGAACACTGGACGACGGTTAAAATAATCCTTAAGTATCTTCAGAGAACGAGGGACTACATGCTTGTGTATGAAGCTAAGGATTTGATCCTTACGGGATACACAAATTCTTACTTCCAAACCGACAAAGATTCTAGGAAATCTACGTCAGGACCAGTCTTCACTCTTAACGGATGAGTTGTAGTTTGACGAAGCATCAAGCAAGGATGTGTCGCGAATTCAACTATGGAAGCCGAGTATGTAGTGTTGGGGTTTGTACCCTAAAACTCGTAGTTTGAATTATGCTCTAATTAATGTAATAAAGTGTTATTATTTCAATAAAGAGTTATTGTTCGTTATCTAGGAGTTTGCATTTGTTTAAACCCTAAACCCAATAAACTAAACATCCAAGGCTGTTAAATGTATCTTTAACTGAATGTAGTGTACATATAAAGGATCTCGATTCGAGATACAACCTAAAGGGTCTGTAGTTAGGGGATAAGGTTTTGGGTACCTTACCCTTGTAAAACTATGGATGTGGCCCACTTTGTATATGATACAAACACTGTGATCCTAACTTGTCGTGTAGATGACATGTGAGTGGGGATATCCTATGTAATGAGATTACATAAGACCGGACCGCGAAATAGTAACCACTAGATGTAACTCCGTTCACTAGTTAGTTTTCTATTTCATTAGGATGACCTACGCAACTTGATCTCAATCTTGAGCAGGTTACGAACTCCTGTTTGCGAGGGATTTTCCTTTGACTAGTATGGGTGAGAGTGGCCAGATTCCCCGACTCAATATGCCTACCTTCTTGGGGACTTAATTTAGCAAGATGGAATTCACTCCTTCCCGCATACTAGGGTAAGAAAAGGAATGTTCCCTTAAGTGGTGTCTCTGGGACTTGAACAAAGGGTCCGACCCTCTCATGGGCCCGAGGGGGACTCTGTTTGTTGGTAGGACAACAAACAAATTATTCATTAGAGGAGCACTGGTACTTAAGGTAGAAGATGTAACCCAGGGGCAAAACGGTAATTTGACCCAGCTGGTGTTACAAACATTCGTGAAAGAATTGACTTGTTGTTATTGGTCAATATCCGTGGACACAGAAATATATCTGCAGTGAGAAGAGTGCAGCTGCGGGACTTTAGTGGAGTGTTCCCGCAATTAACGAATGTTGATTGGGAGGTTAATGAGATTAACCGAGCAATCTCGTATCGTTGGAGCTTCTGATCTATAGGTCCATTAGGTCCACCTTCTAACTCGTAAAGGGTTCTTAGATTATTTGAACTTGAAACGTTCGAATTCATAAGGGAATAAACTTAATGTATATAGATACGTTATAATATATAGTTTTGGAACTATATATTATAAATTTAATGTTGATATGATTCATATTAAATTACGTGAGAGACTTAAATATTTGAAAGAGTTCAAGTATTAAATTCTCAAATATTAAATTCAAATGTGAATATGATTCATATTTGTAAACTACAGGTTAAATCTTAATGTGCATGAGATGTACATTAAACTATAGGATAAAGGGTAAAATGATTGAATGTGATTTAATCATTTAATTAATAATATATTTTGAATTAAATAAGATTTAATTTAATTAATTAATTAATTATAATATTAATTGGGAACGTGTCAGGAGGACACGTTCCCACTACTCCCCAACTCCCCCTCGATAGGGAGTGGGGAGTTATCCACTGAAGCATCCTTCTCCTAGTGAGAAGGAACAGACTTTAATCGACGAATTCATTCGATTGAATTACTAAGAAGAATTCTCTCTCACTCTCTCTGAATTAACAAAAACCTCTTCCAATTGTTGGATTCCTTCCCACAAAGGAAGATCTAAGTAGAACTCAGAGATATAGGAGGTTCTCCAACTGGTTGTGTTCCTGCTGGAAAATACAGATGAGTTCCTGGGTTGTTGTATTGCTGAATTCTCTAGGAGCAAGGAGTTGTTGTTTTGTGAAACTACAAAGGTAACCCCTTTTTCTTCCCTTTTAGTTTAAATGTTAAACACAACATGTTTGCATGTATTGCTCCATGCATAATTAGATTAGAAAATGCATGTTTGTTCTCTTTTTTGTTAATGTATGGGCTTTTGCATTTCAACCAAAACAATTAAGCAATTACCATTCCAAACTTGTTTCTGCTGCTCAAGGGGATTAGATCTCCATCATGTAGCAGCTTGTGAAACAACTAAAGAAGCCATTTAGCTAAGGAAATTCATGATGGATTTGGAAGTTGTTCCAAACATGAGTTTGTCAATCACACTTTATTGTGATAATAGTGGTGTTGTGGAAAATTCGAGGGAACACCGAAGTCATAAGAGGGGTAAACACATTGAGCGGAAGTATCACCTAATCTGGGTGATAGTGCATTGAGGAGACGTGATCGTCACGAAGATAGCTTCGGAGCACAATATTGCTAATCCCTTTACAAAGGCTCTCACAGCTAAAGTGTTTGAAAGTCATCTAGAAGGTATAGGTCTACGTGTCTTACCCAAACTAGGGCAAGTGGGAGTATATTGTACAAAGGGTACACAAGTGCCCTAGTTTATTGTATTTACATTACTGTAATGTTTATTATGTAGTCCACTAGCTTTAGGTCAAGTGGTAGATTGTTGGGGTTTATGCCCCAAACAAATGTAGTTTTGTAATAATATTACTCAAATAAATATGTGTACTTTATGCCCTTTACAAAGGCTCTCACCGCTAAAGTGTTTGAAAGTCAACTAGAAGGTATAGGTCTACGTGTCTTACCCAAACTAGGGCAAGTGGGAGTATATTGTACAAAGGGTACACAAGTGCCCTAGTTTATTGTATTTACACTACTGTAATGTTTATTATGTAGTCCACTAGCTTTAGGTCAAGTGGGAGATTGTTGGGGTTTATGCCCTAAACAAATGTAGTTTTGTAATAATATTATTCAAATAAATAAAGAGTTATTTATTATATTTTCACACATAAACCTAAATCCAGTAAACAAAATTCAACCTAAACCCAATAAACAAAATTTCAAGGTTATAATGATAGATCTTGAACAAATGTGTAGTGGATACAAGTTGGATAAAATTGTTCAAGTATATAACCTAAAAGGTCTATGGTATACACACGAGGTTGGGAAACTTATGCTAATAACACCATGGATGCGACCCGCTTTGTATTTAGTACAAACGAGGTAATCAAACTCGTTCATGTAGTAGACATGCGAGTAGGGGCATCATGTATGATGAGATCATACAAGACCGGATCGCAAATTATTAACCTAATAGTGTAACACAATTAACGAAGATAGGTCTAATAATTTATAGATGATCATTAATGGCTTGATCTTAGTAAGTTACGAACTCCTACTTATGGGGATTTGTCCTTAGATTAGTATGGGGGAGAGTGGCCCGTAGACGACTCAATATGCCTACATTATGAGGGACAGAACTTTGTAAGTAGCTGAGAACTTAACTCTGCAAGATGGAATTCACTCATTCCTAAATTAAGGAATCAGATATGTTGTTCTCTTAAGAACTGAATCCAGGTCTTGAACAACAGGGCCCCTCTTTCTTACTGGCCTAAGAAGGATTAAGTTTATGGTAGGACCATAGACTTGTTGTTCATTAGATGATTAGTAGTGCTAGTAGTGCTTAAGGAGCAAGAGGTGATCATAGGGGTAAAACGATAATTTGACCCAGCTGTGATTACGAACAACCTGTGAAGGGTCAACTCATAAGTATTGATTATATCAGTGGACACAACACAATCTACAATGAGGAGAGTGCAACTACAAGTCTAAAGTGGAGTGGCTCGTAGTTAATGAATGTTGGTTAATTAGATCAAAGAGTTGTATCGGTTAACCTCGTATCATTGGAGCTCATGATCTGTAGGTCAATTAGGTCCCTCTGTTGGCTCAACATGGAAATCTTGAGGGTATAAAGTTTGGAGTGAAATTGAAATGTTCAATTTCATATATGAGGAGAAATATTAATTATATATGATATAATTGATGTAATATTGTTTAATGAGAATTTGATTTACAATACACTATATACTAAAATGGGAGATAACTTGCAAATATGATTTGCAAATACATAATAAGAGCACTATAGGGATAGGATGGTAATTTCCATCCTATTTCCCTATAAATACATGCATAAGATGCACATTTTAAAGGCTAAGCAATTCCATAGAAACCCTAGTGCTCTCTCAAGTGGAAAAGTGTCTTTCCAACTTCAGTCATATTCTCCAACGACTCCAAAAGGAATCCCACTCTCCTAGAGATACAACAGAGAAGACTTAGTGGTGTATATCGATTGCATCGGGATCGTTGGAAACGCGAGATCGTGAAGAGCGAAGGATCACGAGAAGATATAGTTCTACAAAGGTAATATGTTGTCTGTCCATATTCTTATCTTATGCTTAATCTTAGTAGTTTTACTGGTTTTGATTAGATCTAAGTAATAAAGATCAAGAACACGCGATTAAACTCGCTTCCGCTATGGGATTCGATCCCATCAAAGTCGGCGTTGCAATGCAAGGCATGGCGTTACAACACTGAAAGGGTTGAAGTGCGTTTCCAGCATTGCAATGCTTGCCAAGGCGTTGCAATGTTGCTGCGATAGTGGCATGCGTGTGAGCATTTTCCGCGGGAAGTGGCAATGAGGGACGATTTTGGAGTAGTTTTATCCGAAAATGTATTTATTTTTTAATTTCATTTATTGAAATTAAGTTATTAAATTAATTTTATTAATTAATATTAATATAATTGTTATACTAATGTTAATTAATTAAATTAAGGTCCCTGGTGGTGCCAAAACCGGTCCAATTTGTTATTTATATTTATGCAAGTGTTATATGAATAATTATATGCATAATGTATGTCATATAGTTTAAAATCTCACCTTAGGTTGAGCATATCATGCATCATGTTTATATTATAAGTGTTATAATATATAGTATGCAGGTTATATTATAAGTGTTATAATATAATGCATGTTTAGTTTAATTTATCTAAGTATTATATTAATTAGATAAAAAATATTGACACACATTTTATACATGTGATGTATGTATATTATAAAGTATGTTATTCATGTGATGAATGATCAAGCATTATAACAAAGAAATGCATGTAACCTAAGTTAATTAATTAGTTTTAAATGGTTTAGAACTTGATTAATTAGACTTAGGTTTTCTAATTCTAATAATATTAAAATTAGGAAATCAAATATGACTTATGAATGGTGACAAATTAGTAACTCTGTCTATGGAAGGTTCTATCTAAAGCTGGGGTTTTTAATGTTACGCTTTGCGGAACACCCCTACCAGGGAACCGACCTAGGAGTGAATTTGATCTGGAGATTCATAGGTTATACTTTTCGTGAGTGGTGTTAATTAAGTGTTAATTAAATCAAACTCACATAGACCTAAGTTAATAATTTGTTGTAGACTTAGGCTAATCCAATATAAGAGTTATATTGGTGGACTTAGGTAAATATAGTCGATTTATCTAAGTCAATCTCGTTTAAACTAAAGTGTTGAGTGGGAGGAATTAAAGTGTATGAGATACATTTAAATTCTACCTACAAATCTCCGTTAAGTTCACACTGTGAGATTCATACTCGGCCTCATGGCGTAAATGGGAGCATCCCCCATACGGATGTTATTTGTATGGGTCAATATTCAAGGTGAATGGAGAGAGTACTTATAGTGAGTGGGAACGAGACCTGTGAAAACGAGACCCACGATCTCTTCTATCGATTCACACCGTGAGACGCCTATGATCCGCCTGCTAGTTTGGCCTGGACCAGACAATCCCTTCAGAGGGCCTCGATCATGGGAGTCGGAACACCGTGAATTCCTGAAAGGGATACGATTTCCTTAGTTTGTTTTCCTTCGTAGTCCTCCCATGGCTATTGTTTGGATGAAAACACTAGAGATTTAAAGATAGAAGGTTACACTCACAGGAATCATTAAGAGTTAATGAATCCAACCGAAAAATGGTAACTGGATGCCTATAGGAATAAGAGTCATTCTGGAATTAGGGTATGGTCGAGAAAGTCTTGTTCCAGAGGAGAAGTGATTTTGTCTACCCTTCGGTGGCGGTCATTCTAAACCTTTGGGGTATCATTGCAATTTTAAATTACTTAGGGATCATGGAATAAAATTTGCTAAAAAAAATTATTGGATTTTCAAAAAGTTTTTGCGAGAACTAATACAAAGTTATTTTTCTTTCAGAAAAATTGTCTAGTTCAATCATAACTCTCTTAGCTTCCGATAAGCTCGTATGTGACAATTACCAAACGCGGAAAAATAATATAAACATGATCTTAGTTATTAACGACCTGAAATTCACACTCACTGAGGAGTGTCCTCAGGTGCCCGACCTGACTCATCACGAAGTGTTCGTGATGGGTACGATAGGTGGGCCAAGGCCAATGAAAAGGCCAAGGTCTATATCATAGCAAGCTTATCAGAAGTATTGAGTAAGAAGCACGAGAACATAGTCATCGCTAAGGAGATCATGGAGTCGTTGCAGATCATGTTTGGACAACAGTCCTTTCAAGTTAGGCACGACGCTCTCTAGAACGTGTTCAATGCTAGGATGAAGGAGAGAACGCCTGTTAGGGAACATGTTCTCGACATGATGACCCACTTTAACTTGGCGGGGATGAACGATGCTTCAATCGATGAGTCGAGCCAAGTCAGCTTCATCATGGAGACTCTTCTGAAGAGTTTCCTTCAGTTTCGTAGCAACGTTGTTATGAACAAAATTAGTTAGAATCTGACCACCCTCCTCAACGAACTAAAGACGTTCCAGTTGTAAACCCGAGATCTCCCTTTGGAATTTCCTTTATAAAAGAAACAATAAAAGGAAACAAGAAAGAAAAAGTTTAATATATTTTGGTTTTGTTTAAAAAATAAAGAAAATAAAAGGGAAAAGGACAAAAGGACAAAAGGAATTAAAAAAAAAAAAGAAGAAAATGGGTGGTGGGAACTCCACCACCGTTTGGTTATTTTTAAACCATTTAAAATTTAATTCTATCTCATTTTATTTTCATTTTCAACAAAGGGCAGAAGAGCTTCGAGGGAGAACTGAAGAAGAAGAAGGGGTTTTAGGTTTTGAGGTTGAAGAAGAAATGAGAAAAGTCACTAGATTTCCATGGCAATTCTTCAGTCATTTCAGTCTAGTTCTGACGTATAAATCATTTCGAGCTCTACAAAAAGAAGTAAGAGTTTAGGTTTGATTTTCTTGAAATTTAATTCATATTTGAACAAAATTCATGAAGGAAGCTCGAGCAAATTCTGAAGCTAAGTTACTGTTTTGTTAAGAGGAAGACAGAGGATAGATTTTGTTGTCAAATCCGAGAAGCCTCTGGTTTTTGGCTCGTGCTGATCTGTAGAGTTGGAACTCGAAGCTCTAATAGGTATGGTTGGAAAGCTTATTGAATTTCCTACAACTTTCATGAAGAAATCGTGAGTAGAAAATGACTGGAAGATTTTTTAAGTAGCAGGTCAATTTGTGGTGCAGCAGGAAATCGAATCTGGAAACAACAGAAGGTTGTTTTTATGGAAGACGTTTTTGAGGTATTTTCGAAGACATTCGTTGGGAATATCAATTTTATTTCTTCATATGCATTTTAGAGGATTCAAAAAGGAAGAGTTTGGTATAAAGTACATCCTTTTTGGCTAAGTAATGAAGAAGTTATGATTGTTTGAAGACAGAGTATGAAATCGGTAAAATGGTGGAAAATTAGATGGTGTGGTTTTTGTAATTTTAAGGTTAAAAATCATGAGCTCGAGGTTCTAATGCTTGGTTTTGGTTTGTTTTTAGGCCAAGAGGAAATAGGTCAAGTGTACGGGCCAAGGTTCTAGTTCTAACACGGTGAGTGACAAAATGAACTCCGATAACGATCTATATGCTTGAATTATGTTTAAAGAAATACAAGTTTTGTTAGAACGAAAAGGTTTCAATGCTCTATGTTTTTTTCTGAAACACATATTTATCAGCATTCATGTTTTCCTAGAATTGTTTTCAAGTACTCATTGTGAGCTTAGATTTCCCGATGAAATTTATACGTGAGCATATGTTTATTGTTTGCTGAAATGTATGAAAATGTTATGATTTCGAGCAAGTATGTAGTAGCAAGTATGATTTGGAGATTTCCATTTTTATGAACAAGCTGAGTAAGCTTTAGTTTTACGAAAGAAAAGATAAGCAGACATGTTCAAACATTTTTATGTTATTTTCTGAGACTCGATTGAGTAAATGGCTGAGATATTGAGCCCGAGGCTTTATAGTACCGTGTGCACACATGTCATATTCTGTTATCGACGTTAAGTGTACTCCGTGACAACAATGTTGTCGTGAGTGTTGGGCGAGCCCCACTACGACAAAGACGATGGAAGTGTTGGGCGGGCCCCACTACATCGTAGAGTAAACGTTGGTTGTACTGGGCGTTCCCTACACAACGTGGATTGTGATATGTTTTTATAAGGGTTAATATTATTTATATGGCTTACGAGATTTTAACGACATACTAGCTGGTTTTCTAAAAATCTATTCTGATTCCACGTTTACTTTTAACGCTTGTTTACAAATGCATATGCTCATAGTTTTCAGGTGACATGTTTTACGAGTTATAGATTTCAAACTCAGTCACTCACTAAGCTTCATAGCTCATTCTTTCAATGTTTTCAAACTTTTCAGGTAGAGATCGAGCTCCTGGTACCTGACATCCTGCCATAGTCTACTGGAAGCTCCACGAGTTTGACATTTTGTACGTGCCTGGTGTTGTATAGCAAGTCCATATGTGTCGTAGTTTATTTTGAGAGGACCATGTAGTTATAGGTGCGTGTACATTAGAGGTTGTATAAACAATGGTTTGTCTTGTTGGTTTCTTATGCTTTTACCCGTTTATGTTTTCAAGAGAGACTTAAGAAGAGTTTCTCCTTATGTATGTTTAGTAGTTGACAAGTTTCCGCTGTGTTGTGTTAAAAGTGTTTCATATGCGAGCATAGTATGTTTATTAGGTAAAACAAGGTCAACAGGTATTGTTAAGAGGTAAACAATGATTGTTGGTTTCATGTCGTCTTCTGGGCTAAGTTAGCAGGTAGTACGGAAGGGGGTGTGACAACATGGTATCAGAGCAGTTACCTCCATGGGGAATGAGACAGGGCAAGTTAGCTCTGAGAAGAAACAAAAAAGTCATACCAAGTTATTGAGTTAGTTCAGATTGAACTAGTAGAGTATGGTCCAAGTAAGGATAAGAGTATTCCAGTTAGGGTTAAAATGTGAATAGAAGCTTAGTATATTGTGTATTTAATTTAAGTATCCAAAGTATGTCTAATGTGTTGATATGTTATAGGAGTCATGCCACCACGTACTAGCAGACGACAAAGGCAGGATCAAGGCGGGACGCAAGATCCTACCCAAGGCCAATCTGAGAGGGGATCTAGTGCCCCGAGAGTCCAAACGTAGGGCAGAGATGAGCAACGTGCTAGTTTCTCACAGGAGGTAGGCAGACCAGAGAGAGTAGGGCCAAGTGATCTAGAAAATACGTATGGAATAGAACGTCTGGAGAAATTAGGAGCCACGGTGTTTCAGGGTTCCATAGATCCAGCTGACGCCGAGGTTTGGTTGAACAAGTTTGAAAAATGTTTTGATGTGATGAGTTTCGCCCAGAGGAGCGAAAAGTCAAGTTGGCCACATTCCTGCTAGAGAAGGAAGCAGAGGGATGGTGGAAATCAATACTAGCTAGGCGCAGTGATTCACGTACTCTAAATTGGCAAACTTTCAGAAGCATATTCGAGGACAAGTATTACCCTAGCATGTACCGTGAGACAAAGAGGAATGAATTTTTAGAACTGAAGCAAGGGTCACTTTCAGTGGCTAAGTACGAGAGAAGGTATACCAAGCTTCAAGCGAATCGAATCATGCAGCGAAAGCGATTGTGAATCGCGCGTTCTCAATTTAGTTACAACGATTACATTCAAGAACGAAACAACTAGATTAAGCATATAAACATAATATGGACAACAAGAAATATTACCTTTGAAGAACCTTTCTTCAAGTGCTCCTTCTCCCACTGCTACAATCTCAGCAACACAAACCCAAGAGATTACGAACACTACCACCGGATCTTCTCCGTTATTCTCTAAGTGAGGGAGGAAGGTGGGTTCCCTTTAGGTGAGATGAGATGTTGTGAGAGAGAGAAATTGTGTTTTGGAACCTTTCCAACAACACAACCAAATGGCACACAATATCTTAACCTAGTTGCATCTCATGCAACCATATATATAAGGAAATAGGATGGAAATGACCATCCTACCCTTCCTTTATTCTCTCATTAGTATATGGTTTATATGTGAATCTAATTCACATTAAAACTATATATTATATCAATTATATCATATATAATTGATACAACACCTCATGTATGAAATTGAACACTTCAATTTCATTCCTAACTTTATACCCTCAATATTACCATGTTGAGCCAACGGAGGGACCTAATGGACCTACAGTTCATGAACTCCAATGATATGAGATTAACTAATAAAACTCTTTATCCAGTTAATCAATATTCATTAACTACAAGTCACTCCACTATAGACTTGTAGCTGCACTCTCCTCACTGTAGATAATATTGTGTCCACTGATATAGTCATTACCCATGAGTTGACCCTTCACAGGTTGTTCGTGATCACAGCTGGGTCAAATTATCGTTTTACCCCAATGATTACCACTTTGTTCCTTAAGCACCACTGATCCTCTAATGAATAACAAGTCTAAGGTCCTACCATAGACTCATACCCTCATAGAGGGCGGGGCTCCATTGTTCAAGACCTGAAGTTAGTTCTTAAGGGAACAACCTATCTAATTTCTTAGTGTAGGAATGAGTGAATTCCATCTTGCACAGTTAAGTTCCCAGCTACCTACGAGGTTCTGTCCCTAAGAAGGTAGGCTAATTGAGTCGGCTACAGGCCAATCTCACCCATACTAGACTAAGGACAAACCCCTATAAGCAGGAGTTCTTAAGCAGGAACTCTTCATACAGGATGCCCCCACTCGCATGTCAACTACATGAATGAGTTTGATTACCTCATTTGTACTGAGTACAAAGTGGGTCGTATCCATGGTGTTACGAGAATGAGGTTTCCAACCTTATTGTTATACCATTTACCATTTAGGTTATATCCTTGAACACAATCCAAATAGTGTCCACTACACTGATGTTCAAGATATATATATATGATCAAGATAACCTTGGAGCTTAGTTTATTGGATTTATAAAGCAAGACTGTAATTTTATCAAAACAAATAACTCTTTATTTCTTTGATCAAAATTACACAAGTTTTAGTGCATAAATCCCAACAATCTCCCACCTGACTTAAAGCTTGTGGAGTACTATAACATTACAGTAATGTAAATACAATAAACTAGGGCATTTAAACCCTTTGTAGAAAATACTCCCACTTGCCCTAGTTGGGGAAGGCTTGTAAACCTAGACCTTCTAGGTGACTCTCAAATACTTTAGCCGTGAGAGCCTTTGTAAAAGGATCAACAACGTTGTGCTCTGAGGCTATCTTCATGACAATCACGTCTCCTCCATGCACGATCTCCCGGATGAGATGATACTTCTGCTTAATGTGCTTTCCCCTCTTGTGACTTCGGGGTTCCCTTGAATTTGCCACAACACCACTGTTATCGCAATACAGCGTGATGGGAAAAGTCATATTTGGAACAACTTTCAAACTTAGCATGAATTTCCTTAACCAAACGACCTCTTTAGCTGCTTCACAAGCTGCTACATATTCGGCCTCCATGGTGGAATCTGTGATGCATCCTTGCTTGACGCTTCACCATACTTCAACTCCTCCGTTAAGAGTAAATACTGACCCTGATGTAGATTTCCAAGAATTTTTATCATTCTGAAAGTCAGAATCTGTGTATCCTGTAAGGATCAAATCCTTAGCCCCATACACAAGCATGTAGTTCCTTGTTCTCCGAAGATACTTAAGGATTGTTTTAACTGATGTCCAGTGTTCAAGTCTTAGATTGGATTGATACCTACTGACCATTCCAACTGCAAAACGAATGTCAGGCCTAGTACACAACATGACGTACATCAGGCTCTCAACAGCTGATGCATAAGGAATCTGTCTCATATCCTCAACTCCTTGAGGTGTCTTAGGACACTGTTCCTTAGACAAATGGACTCCATGTCTAAAAGGCAACAAACCCTTTTTGGAGTCTTGCATTTTAAACCTTGACAACACTTTGTCTGTGTAAGATGTTTGAGACAAGGCTAGTGTTTTATTCTTGCGGTTCCGGACAATCTGGATCCCAAGAACAAACTTTGCATCACCCAAATCTTTCATTTGGAATTACGTAGCTAGCCAATCCTTAATGTCAGTAAGATATTCTACATCATTCCCAACGAGTAGGATATCATCCACACAGAGAATTAGGAATGCGACAGAACTATTAATGATTTTCTTGTAGACACAAGGTTCATCATCATTCTTGACAAAACCATAAGATTTGATTGCCTCATCAAATCTTATATTCCAGGACCGAGAGGCTTGTTTCAGTCCATAAATTGACCTTTTAAGCCTGCAAACTTTTTGCTCTTGTCCTGGTACAATGAACCCTTTGGGTTGGTCCATGTAGATGTTTTCCTCAAGATTGCCATTCAAAAAGACTATCTTGACATCAATTTGCCATACCTCATAGTCATAAAATGCGGCAATGGAAAGTAGGATACAGATAGACTTTACAATAGCAACAGGTGAAAAGGTCTCCTCATAGACAACCCCTTCTACGTGGGTATAACCCTTTGCTACTAGTCTAGCTTTGAAGGTTTGCACCTTCCCATCTACACCACGCTTTCTCTTGTAGATCCACTTACAACCTATAGGTTTTACCCCATCAGGCTTATCAACAAGATCCCAAGCAGAATTGAAGTACATAGACTTCATTTCTTGGTCCATGGCTATGACTCATTTGTCTTTGTCTTTTGTCAACCATCGCTTGATTATAAGTTAATGGATCCTCGAAGTTGTCATCTAGTATAACAACTTGGGTTTCAGATAAACCCATGTAACGGTCAGGTTGTGTTACAACCCTCCCACTACGTCGAGGCATACTCAACTCTTGAGATAGACTCTCTTGACTAGACAAACTAGTATCAACAACTCTTGTTGACGTACTAGTTTTATTAGCAACCTTTGTTATTGTTTCGTCTAACTCACTCAACACTACTTTACTTTTTGGTTTGTGGTCCCTTATGTGGTCCTCCTCTAACAAAATGGCATTTGTCGACAGAAAAACGTTATCTTCCTTAGGATCATAGAATAAACCATCTCTTTTTTCTTTCGGGTAGCCTACGAATAGGCACAATTTTGAACGTGAATCCAACTTCTTTGGATTTGTCACAAGCACATGTGCTGGAGAGCCCCAAATTCTGAAATAAAATATACTACCTTTACGTCGTTTCCAGAGTTCAAAAGGTGTTTGAGAAACACTTTTTGAGGGCACACTATTCAAAATGTATATTGCAGTCTCTACTGTGTAACCCACAAAAGGAACTAGGGAGATGAGCATAACTTATTATTGATCGAACCATGTCCAACAAGATTCTATTTCTCCTTTCCGATACACCGTTTTGTTGTGGTGTACCGGGAGCTGAGAGTTGGGACATGATTCCATGTTCTATCATATAGTTCTGGAATTTTAAATCCATGTACTCTCCACCTCGATCTGATCGAAGTGTTTTAATAGTTTTACCTAATTGATTTTCAACCTCAATCTAGAATTCCTTGAACTTTTCAAGTGCTTCAAACTTGTGGTGCATTAGATAAATATGCCCAAATCTAGAATAATCATCTATAAAAGAGATGAAATATTCATATCCTACCCTGGCTTTAACATTCATCAGACCACAAAGATCTAAATGTAGAAGCTCAGGAGGTTCTTTGGCTTTATAACCTTTTCCATTAAAAAAGTCTATTAGTCATTTTGCCTTCTAGGAAGGATTCACATACAGGTAAAGTATTTTCTTCTAACTCATTTAGTAGTCCATTCTTTACCTATCTCTCAATCCTATTGAGATTAATGTGACCCAATCTTAGATGCCAAAGATGAGCATTTTCTTTAGGAGAAATTTTGCGTTTCTTAGTTTGTGCGTTTGAAGTTTTAAATAATTCAGTGTTCAAAACCATTTTGATTGAATTAAGCCTTAAAACATACAACCTATTTACTAATGAAACTGAACATATTTCTTTACCTTTCTTCAAAATAAACACTTTATTCATAGAGAAGGAAACAGAAATACATTGTTCTATGAGGCAAGAAATTGAAATAAGGTTTCTAGTAAACCCTGGTATCACTAATATATTGTCCAACAACATATATTTCTTGCTAAAATAAAGCTTCATCGCGCCTACTGCTACAGTTGAGACGACTTCGCAATTTCCAACCCAGAGCGTTATCTCTCATTTATGTAGCTGCTACCAGGAATCAATTTCCTGAAAAGAAAAGCAAACATGATTAGTGGCGCCTGAATCAAGTATCCAAGCAGTTTTATCATTATCCACTAAACAAGCTTCTAGGCAAAGGAAATCATATTTACCTTCCTTCTTCATTTCTACAATGTACTTCAGACAGTTCCGTTTCCAATGCCCGTTTTCGTTGCAGTGGAAACACTTTCCTTTATCAGCAACTTCTTTGACTTTCTTGCCCTTTTGGGCGGCAGCTCTGTCAGCTTGTTTCCCTTTACCAACCTTCTTCATGTTTTTCTTCTTCCCTTTCAGTTTAGAAGAAGATGAAGCCACTGTTTTTGTCCCAGAGGTCGAACCTCTGTGATAATTCCTACTGGCAACATTTGCCTCACCTTTCGATCCCTGAATTTTCATCAAAGATTGAAAGGTCTGGAGTTCATTCAGAAGGGAGGTAAGGTTAAAAGTAAGCTTGTTCATAACAACATTACTTCCAAACTGTAGAAAACTATCTGGAAGGGTTTCCAGAATGAAGCTGACCTGGCTCGACTCATCGATGGAAGAATCATTCGACTCCGCGATGTTAAAGTGCACCATCATATCAAGGACATGATCCCAAATAGATGTTCCCTCTGGCATCCTTACTTAAATATGTACTTTAGGGCATTGTGTCGGGCCAGTGTGGAGTGTTATCCAAATATACCCTACACAGAATCCATGATTTCCTTGGCGGTTATCATGCCCTATGCTTATTGGCTAATATTTCAGACATACTTGCCAGCATGTAGACCTTGGTCTTATCATTAGCCTTGATCCATCGATCATATGCATCACGAACATTTCGTGACGCATTCGAGCCTGGCACTTGAGGACACTCCTCAGTTACCACAAACTTCAGATCATCCATTACCAATATAGTGTTGAGTTTGTTTTTCCAAGTCATCATATTCTCTCCGGTTAACTTTTTCGTACCCAATAAGAAAATAATAGAGCTAGACATTTTTGCTGAAAAATTTACAAACGAACTTGTATGAGTTTCTTGCTATAACTCTAATCCAATCATGTTTTAGTTAATTATCAAATGATTCCTAGGCCATTTATAATTTGCAATGATACTGCAAAGGTTTAGATGTATGACACAGAAGGGTAATAAAAAACACTCCTCCTCTGGATCAAGACACTCTTGACCAAAACCTAATGCCAGAATAACTCTTATTCCTATAGGTTTTAGTTACCATTATTCGCTCAGGATACATACACAACTTATGTACCTTGTGAGTGTAACCCTCTGTCTTTAGATCCCAGAGTCTCCATCCAATAAAATCCGCCGAAAGGAGGACTAGATTGAAAAATAGACTAAGGAATTTATCCCTTTCGGGTGTCTACAGTGTTCGATCCCCTATGATCAAGCCCTTCGAAGGGATTGTCTGGTCCAGGCCAAACTAGCAAGCTTACCATAGTGGTTTAACGGTGTAAACCGACAAAAGAGACCGTAGGTTTTGTTTTTCACTAAACCTGTTCTCACTCACTATAAGTACCCTCTCCATTCACCTTCATATTGACCCATACAAACACCATCCGAAGGGGGACGCTCCCGTTTGCGCCACGAGGCCAAGTATGATTCTCACGGTGTGAATTTCCAGGAGAAAACGTAGGTGGAAAAATATGTATCATATACACTTTTCCTCCCACTAGATACTTTAAACTTATAGGAATCTTACTTAGGCTAAAACCCGACTAATGGTTTTACCTAACTCTATCAATATAACTCTTACATTGATAATCAATATAACTCTTATATTGATTTTATCCTAAGTTTGTTAATATAACTCTTTATATTAAACCTTGGATTTCTAGTTTATTAACCCCTTAATAAACCCGCTGATGCTACTGTAATTTATAAACTCTCTGGTTAAATTGCACTCCCAAGTCGGTTCAGTGTAGGGGTGTTTAGCTTCCGTCGACTTAAATACCCTGACCTAGACAGAACCTTCCTTAGACAGAGTTTCTCTTTTAATCATAACTTATAAATTACTTGGTTCCTAATTCTAATCTAATTAGAACTAGATAACCTAAGGTCTATTATTTCAAAGTTTTAAACATTTTAAACCTAATAATTAACCTTAGGTGACATGCATACTATGTTATAGTGCTTGATCATTCATCACATGAATAATAAGACATTCATAGCATAATCATCTCATGATATATAATGCATGTCAATGTTGTCCATAAATTAATATAACTACTTTATATTAATTAATCATGCAAACTATATAATATAAGTCTTTATATTATAAATGATGCATGAAAATGCTTAACCTAAGATCGGATTTCTAAAATAAAAGCATACATTATGCATGACAATAATTACACAACAATTGCATATTTAAATAGCAAAATTAGACCAATTTTAGCACCCTAAATTCAATTTTAATTAATATAATCTAATTATATTAATTAAAATTAAATATATTAAATATAAAACATTTTTATAATTAATATATAATTAAAAAAATGTGTTTCTGCCCGTTGCTTCTTTGCGTGAAACGTTTGTGGCGTTGCAACACTGCAGTTTGTCCTCATCTAACGGTTGAAGTGCACCTCTCGTCTAGCGTTGCAATGCTGAGGGCAGCGTTGCAACGCTGTCGTCTTCTACAGCCGCGCGCCTACCGCAGTGTCGTTGCAACACCAATGAACAGCGTTGCAATGCCATTCACAGAACAACAGCAATCTTCATTGTTTTGGCTCGTTTTTGCTCCGTTTTTCTTGGCAACCACCTTGCCTCGATCAACACGGACTTACAGACTCAATTTACATAATAAAATGTCCAAAACAATAGGCCCTAACATTGAACAATTCAACAAAATTATGTAAATCTAAGTGTCGAAATTGAAATCGTCTAAATTGCAAACCGTTCATACATCTCATGCAAAACAGTAAATCCCACCTCGTTCTTGAAAAATCCAGAACGTAAATCAAGAACGCAATTGGGCTCTGATAACAATTGAAGGGAATCGAATCCCAGAGCGGAAGTGAATGTGAATCGCGCATTCTCAATTTAGTTACAACAATTACATTCAAGAACGAAACAACTAGATTAAGCATATAAACATAATATGGACAGCAAGAAATATTACCTTTGAAGAACCTTTCTTCAAGTGCTCCTTCTCCCACTGCTACAATCTCAGCAACACGAACCCAAGACATTACGAACACTACCACCGGGTCTTCTCCATTGTTCTCTAGGTGAGGGAGGAAGGTGGGTTCCCTTTAGGTAAGATGAGATGTTCTGAGAGAGAGAAATTGTGTTTTGGAACCTTTCCAACAACACAACCAAATGGCACACAATGTCTTAACCTAGTTGCATCTCATACAACCATATATAAGGAAATAGGATGGAAATGACCATCCTACCCTTCCTTTATTCTCTCATTAGTATATGGTTTAAATGTGAATCTAATTCACATTAAAACTATATATTGTATCAATTATATCATATATAATTGATATAACACCTCATGCATGAAATTGAACACTTCAATTTCATTCCTAACTTTATACCCTCAATATTACCATGTTGAGCAAACGGAGGGACCTAATGGAGCTACAGTTAATGAGCTCCAATGATATGAGATTAACTCATCAAACTCTTTGATCCAGTTAATCAATATTCATCAACTATAGGTCACTCCACTATAGGCTTGTAGATGCACTCTCCTTACTGTAGATAATATTGTGTCCACTGATATAGTCATTACCCATGAGTCAACCCTTTACAGGTTGTTCGTGATCACATCTGGGTCAAACTACCATTTTACCCTTGTGATTACCTCTTTGTTCCTCAAGCACCACTGATCCTCCAATGAACAACAAGTCTAAGGTCCTACCATAGACTCATACCCTCATAGAGGGCGGGGCCCCGTTGTTCAAGACCTGGAGTCGGTTCTTAAGGGAACAACCTATCTAATTCCTTAGTGTAGGAATGAGTGAATTCCATCTTGCACAGTTAAGTTCCCAGCTACCTACGAGGTTCTCGTCACGAGAACGTAGGGTTATTGAGTCTGGCCATGTGCCACTCTCACCCATACTAGTCTAAGGACAAACCCCTATAAGCAGGAGTTCTTAAGTTGCTCTGGATTCAGGTCGAGTCACTAATGACCATCTATAAATTACTAATCTTATCCTATTAACGATGTTACACTTGTTAGACTAATAATTTGCAGTTCGATCTTGTATGAACTCTTCATACAAGATGCCCCCACTCGCATGTCAACTACATGAATGAGTTGAATTACCTAATTTTTACTAATTACAAAGTGGGTCGCATCCATGGTGTTACCAGGATGAGGTTTCCAACCTTATTCTTATACCATAGACCATTTAGGTTATATTCTTGAACACAATCCAAATAGTGTCCACTACACTGATGTTCAAGATATATATATATTATCAAGATATATGTTATAACCTTGGAGCTTAGTTTATTTTTTTTATAAAGCAAGACTGTAATTTTATGAAAACAAATAACTCTTTGTTTCTTTGATCAAAATTACACAAGTTTTAGGGTATAAATCCCAACAGAGCTGTCACGGTATGCTGATTTAATTGTGGCATCTGAGAGTGACAGGTGTCGAAGATTTGAAAGGGGATTACGTCCTGACATACGTACCCCAGTCACAACCAATTCTAAGCGGATTGATTTTTCCCAACTAATAAAGACTGCTCTACGTGTTGAGCAGAGTATAACAGAGGCGCAACCAGTAGTGGAGCCTACTCGTGGGCCTTCAACGACGAGCAATTTTTGGGGTAGTGAGTTGTTAGGATTTTTGTCCTAATCTCGTGTTTGTAAATTACTGTTTGAAATTAATAAGAGTTATTTCTTTCATCATTTTGTGTCTCACAATATTTATAAACTTTTCCAATAAACTAAGCTCCAGGGTCATTGAATTTATGAGAGAACTAGAACTTGAACGGTGTGTAGTTGATACACAGGGAGGATCACGTTCGAGTTAATGACCTGAACGGTCTACAGTATATGGATAGGGTTGGAGACCTAATCTTGGATACACAGTGGATGCGACCCGCTTTGTATTAGATACAAACGAGGTGATCTGACTCGTTCATGTGGTTGACATGCGAGTGGGGGCATCCTGTGCAATGAGATTGTACAAGACCGAACCGTGAATTATTAGACCTAGTGATGTAACACCATTGACAGTAAGGACTAATAACTTCGTAGATGACCATTAGTGACTCGACCTGAATCCTGAGCGTGTTACGGACTCCTGTTTGCGAGGGTCTGTCCTTTGACTAGTACAGGTGAGGGTGGTCACAAGTACTCACCCAATATGCCTATCTTCTCAGGGACAAGACCAAGTAGGTAGCTGGGAACTTAACTACGCGAGATGGAATTCACTCGTTCCCGCCTTTAGGGAAACTAGAGGGGTTGTTCCTATAAGTGCTTGTCTCGGGGCTTGGACAACGGTGCCCACCTTCTCACCGCCCGAGAAGAAGGGTGTCGTGTATGGTTGGACCATCACAATATGTTGTTCATTAGAGGAGCAGTGGGGACTTAAGGAACAAGAGATAGACATAGGGGTAAAATGGTAATTTGACCCAGCCGTGTCTACGAACAACCTGTGAAGGGTCGACTCATGGGCATTGGTTATATCAGTGGACACGTAATATTCTGCACTGAGGGGAGTGCAGCTACGGGCTATAGTAGTGTGTTACCGTAGCTAATGAATGTTGGTTAACCAGATCAAAGAGTTTGACAGGTTGATCTCGGATCATTGGAGCCCGTCACTGTAGGTCCATTAGGTCCCTCGGTTGGCTCAATCTGGGTTAAAAGAAGGGTTAAAGTTTTGGTAGTAAATTGAAGTGTTCAATTTCACTTTAAGGGCATTTATGTCATTTATATGAGATATAGATGATATAATATATAGTTTAATGTGAATGAGATTCATAATAAACTATAGGTTAGCCTAATTGTTGAATTAGGGCTAATTGGAGAAATTAATTGAGAGAAATTAAATTGGATGTGATTCAATTTAATTAATCCACAATTATTGCAAATGAGATTTGCAATATTAGATATGAGATATCTTATATTATGTGGTTATGCAAATGAGATTTGCATAACCTATGGTTGTGGTAAAGTGGTAATAATGTGGAGATTTTAACTCCATCATTCCACTATTTAAACCCTTT
This sequence comes from Trichosanthes cucumerina, assembly GCA_036507285.1. Taxonomy (NCBI): domain Eukaryota; kingdom Viridiplantae; phylum Streptophyta; class Magnoliopsida; order Cucurbitales; family Cucurbitaceae; genus Trichosanthes; species Trichosanthes cucumerina. Next base: position 45,817,737 of record CM071840.1, read on the forward strand.
GCAAGAAGGGATTGGCAAGGCTTTTCTCATTTTTTGGTTTTGAGAAAAGTGAAAAACTAAATTTCTCTCTACTCTCTCTCAATTCTCCACCCTCTCCAGAACACAAGTTCCCACAGACTTCCTTCTTTCCAAAGGAAGAACAACCGAGACTCCAAGTGATAGTGTTCGGGTTCCGTTCGTGGAGAGCATTTGTTGAGATCGAGAAGCACGAAGCGTTCGTGATCGAGGAAGAAATCCTTGAAGTTTGTCTACAACAAGTAAGTAAACTTCTTCTCGGTGTAAATTTCTTCCTTTCTAGCATGTTTAACTTAGATCTAAGAGTTAGATCGTTTTAACAAAACCAAGTAGCGTAATGATACCATGACGATTCGATCATCTTCCGCTGCGCGGGGATTCTCATTCCCTTCATGAGCAGCGAAGATTCACACCTGGAGTTAATGTTTCAAGTCGTCAGGACTTTAAGAATCGAGATGGCAGCCAGGCATCGAGGCAGATGAATATGAGTGGTGCCTATCAGAGGTAGAGTCAAAGAACACCTAGTCAGTCTGCTAGATCAACAGCAAGACCACAGACAGTGCAAGAGTCTGTTGCCAGTGCAACAAGGAGAACTCCATGTGCAAATTGTGGCAAGAATCATCGAGGCCAATGTCTTGTTGGTGTCGGTGTGTGTTACCAGTGTGGACAGCCAGGACATTTCAAGAGGGACTATTCACAGCTTAGAGTAGCCACACAGAGGGACCAGGGAGTTGGGTCCTTGATAGTTGACCAGCCGAGAGTTCCAGTAGTTGCAAGAGAGGGCACCAGCAGTGCTAGAAAGAAGGGAGTTGTAGGGAGACCTAGGTAATAAGGAAAGGCCTACGCTATGACTCAGCAAGAAGCAGATATTGCACCAGATGTGATTACTAGTACGATTTCTATTTGTAATGTACCTGCACGTGTTTTAATAGATCCAGGTGCTACGCATTCCTTTGTTTCCAGTATATTCCTAACTAACTTGAATAGAAAGTTAGAGACTTTATTTGAGTGGTTAGTGATATACACACCAGTTGGTGATGCCTTATTAGTCGATGCAGTGTTGAGGGATTTTGAGGTCTTAGTAGAAGGTCTCAATATGTTAGTGGATCTCCTTCCCCTAGAGTTGCAGGTGTTAGATGCAATCTTAGAGATGGATTTCTTATTTACTCATTATGCTTCCATGGATTGCCGTAGAAAGGAAGTTGTTTTCAAGAAACCAGGATTAGCTGAAGTTGTTTTTAGGGGTGAAAGAAAGATTATCCCTACGAGTTTGATTTCAACATTAAAAGTTGAGAAGTTATCGAGGAAAGGTTGCACGATGTTTCTTGCGCACGTGATGGAGGTGCAGGAGGAAAAGCTAAAACCAGAAAATGTTCTTGTTGTGAACGAATTTCTTGATATTTTTCCAGCAGATCTGTTAGTGTTTCCACCTGATAGGGAAGTTGAGTTCACTATTGAATTGTTAGCAGGAATAACACCTATTTCGCAAGTGTCGTATAGAATGGCTCCAAGTGAACTGAGGGAGTTAAAAGTAAGGGAATCAGATATTCCTAAGATAACATTCCGAACGAGGTACGGGCATTATGAGTTTTTAGTAATGCCATTCGGTTTAACGAATGCACCAACACTTTTCATGGACCTCATGAACAAGATTTTCCATCCGTATTTGGATCAGTTTGTGATAGTATTGATTGATGACATATTAGTTTACTCAGTTGACAGGAAAGCTCATGAGGAACATCTGAGGATTGTTCTACAAACACTACGTGATAAACAGTTGTACGTTAAATTCACCAAATGTGAGTTTTGGTTGAATCATGGAGTGTTTTTAGGGCATGTTGTTTCATCAGATGGAGTTAGTGTGGATCCGCATAAAGTGAAGGCAGTGGTCAATTGGGAGAGACCAGCTAGTGCGACAGAGGTACGTAGTTTCGTAGGCTTAGCAGGATACTACAGACGATTTGTTGAGGATTTCTCACGATTAGCATTACCCTTAACAGCTTTAACAAGGAAGCATGCTAAGTTTGAATGGTCAGATAAGTGTGAACAGAGTTTTCTGGAGCTGAAAGAAAGATTAGTTACATCACCTATTCTAACACTTCTTGTAACGGGAAAAGAGTATGTGATTTACTGTGACGCTTCGAGGCAAGGTTTAGGGTGTGTGCTCATGCAAGAGGGAAAAGTAATAGCTTATGCGTCAAAGCAATTGAAAAAGCACGAATGCAATTATCCTACCCATGATCTTGAGCTAGCAGCAGTTGTTTTAGCATTGAAGATCTGGAGGCATTATTTGTTTGGTGAGAGGTGTCACATTTTTACATATCATAAGAGTTTGAAATATATCTTTGATCAGAGGGAGTTGAATATGAGATAGAGAAGATGGTTAGAACTTATTAAAGGTTATGATTGTACCATAGAATACACCCCAGGTAAGGCGAACGTGGTAGCAGATGCATTAAGCAGGAAGTCAAGACTTCCTAGGGATGCCTTGTGTTGTATTCGAGCAACATTTTTATGTACTCTAAGGGATTCTAATGCAGTTGTAACTGCAGAGAATTCAGGGGGTCTTTTAGCTCAATTGCAAGTAAAGTCTTCGCTCGTTGCACAAATTGTGAGAAGACAGCCAAAGAATAGTAACTTGCAGAAAATGTTTGGAAAGTCCAAACAGGGCCCAGAAGCAGGGTTTAAGATGAGATCAGACGAAGCCATAGAGAGGTAGGGAAGACCATGCGTTCTGAGTGTTAATGAGCTTAAAGATGCTATTCTAGAGGAAACTCACAGTTCAGCTTATGCTATTCATCCAGGAAGCACTAAGATGTACAAAACTTTGAAGGGAACTTATTGGTGACTTGGGATGAAGCGGGAGATAGTTGATTATGTTGATAGATGTTTGATCTGCCAACAGGTTAAGCCAGTTAGATAGAGGCCAGGAGGACTCCTTAACCCACTGCCAGTGTCGGAATGGAAATTGGAGCATATCACTATGGATTTTTTGTTTGGATTACCACGTACTTCAAGTGGACATGATGGTATTTGGGTAATAGTGGATAGTCTCACTAAGACAACACGGTTTATACCGATTAAAGTGACGTCTACACTTGATCAGCTTGCTAAGCTATACGTCATTGAATTGTGAGTCAACACGAGTGTGCAGTATCCATAGTTTCAGATAGGGACCCGAGATTTACTTCTAAGTTTTGGTCTAGCTTACAGAAAGCTATGGGGACAAAGCTGAATTTTAGTACAACATTCCATCCTCAGATAGATGGTCAGTCAGAGAGGACCATCCAGACCATAGAGGACATGTTAAGAGCATGTGTCCTTCAATTTAAGGGACGTTGGGATACATACCTATCACTTATGGAATTCGCTTACAATAACAGCTATCAGTTGAGTATTGGCATGACACTATTTGAGGCTCTATATGGAAGAACGTGTAGAACGCCCATATGTTGGAACGAAGTAGGAGAGCGGAAGCTAATCGATCCTGAGTTGGTGCAAGTTACGACGGATAATATTAAGGTAATCAGGAAGAATTTGAAGGTAGCTCAAGACCGTCAGAAGAGTTATGCAGATAAGCGACGAAAGGACTTAGAACTTCAGGTCGGAGATCAAGTTTTCTTGAAGTTATCTCCGTGGAGAGGTGTCCTTCGTTTCGGCAAGAAATGTAAGCTAAGTCCTAGATATATTGGTCCTTACCAAGTAACGGGACGAGTTAGGCCAGCAGCCTACAGACTTGAGTTACCAGTAGAACTGTCTCGAGTACATGATGTTTTTCATGTGTCCATGTTGAGGAAGTATATTCCAGATCCGACACATGTGTTCCAAGCACAACCAGTGGAGCTGAAAGAAGACATGAGTTACATAGAGGATGCAGTTCAAATCCTCGACTACAAAGAACAAATTTTAAGAAACAAGACGATCCCACTCGTGAAGGTTCGTTGGAGACATCACAGAGTGGAGGAGGCAACCTGGGAGTTAGAGGACCAAATGAGGAAAAAGTATCCGACGATTTTCACTTAAAGACTACTAAATTTCGAGGACGAAATTTCTTAAGGGGGAGGTGAGTTGTAAACTCGAGATCTCTCTTTGGAATTTCCTTTAAAAAAATAATAAAAGGAAACAAGAAAGGAAAAGTTTAATATATTTTGGTTTTGTTGAAAAAAAAAAGAAAAGAAAAGGGAAAAGGACAAAAGGAATTTTAAAAAAAAAGAAAAAAATGGGTGGTGGGAACTCCACCACCGTTTGGTTATTTTTAAATCATTTAAAATTCAATTCCATCTCATTTTGTTTTCACTTTCAACAAAGGACAGAAGAGCTTCGAGGGAGAACTAAAGAAGAAGAAGGGTTTTAGGTTTTGAGGTTGAAGAAGAAAGGAGAAAGGTCACTAGATTTCCATGGCAATTCTTCTATCATTTATGTCCAGTTCTGATGTATAAATCATTTCGAGCTCTACAAGAAGAGGTAAGAATTAAGGTTTGATTTTATTGAAATTTAGTTCATATTTGAACAAAATTCATGAAGGAAGCTCGAGCAAATTCTGAAGCTAAGTTACTGTTTTGTTAAGAGGAAGGCAGAGGACAGATTTTTCTGTCAAATCTGAGAAGCCTTTGGTTTTTTGGTCGTGTTGATCTGTAGAGTTTGAAGCAGAAGCTATAATAGGTATGGCTAGAAAGCTTATTAAATTTCCTACAACTTTCATGAAGAAATAGTGAGTAGAAAATGACTGGAAGATATTTAAATAGCAGGTCAAATTTGTGGTGTAGCAGGAAATCGAATCTGGAAACAGCAGAAGGTTACTTTTCTAGAAGACGCTTTCGAGGTATTTTCGAACAAATCTGTTGGGAATCTCAATTTTATTTCTTCATATGATTTTTAGAGGATTCAAAAAGAAAGAGTTTGGTATAAAGTACATCCTTTTTGGCAAAGTAATGAAGAAGTTATGATTGTTTGAAGACAGGGTATGAAATTGGTAAAATGCTGGAAAATTAGATGGTGTGGTTTTTGTAATTTTAAGGTTGAAAATCATGAGCTCGAGGTTCCAATGGTTGGTTTTGGTTTGTTTGACAGGCCAAGAGGAAATAGGCCGCGTGTACGGGCCAAGGTTCTAGTTCTAACACAGTGAGTGATAAAACGAACTCCGAAAACGATCTATATGCTTGAATTATGTTTAAAGAAATACAAGTTTTGTTAGAACGAAAAGGTTTCAATGCTCTATGTTTTTTTCTGAAACACATATTTATCAGCATTCATGTTTTCCTAGAATTGTTTTCAAGTACTCATTGTGAGCTTAGATTTCCCGATGAAATTTATACGTGAGCATATGTTTATGAACAAGCTGAGTAAGCTTGAGTTTTACAAAAGAAAAGATAAGTAAGCATGTTCAAACATTTTTATGTTATTTTCTAAGACTCGATTGAGTAAATGACAGAGATATTGACCTTGAGGCTTTATCGTACCGTGTGCACACAGGTCATATTCTGTTATCGACGTTGAGTTTACTCCGTGACAACAATGCTGCCGTGAGTGCTGGGCGGGCCCCACTACATCGTGGATTGTGATATGTTTTTATAAGGGTTAATATCATTTATATGCCTTACAAGATTTTAACGACATACTTGCTGGTATTCTGAAAATCTATTATGATTCCACGTTTACTTTTAACGCTTGTTTACAAATGCATATGCTCATAGTTTTCAGGTGACATGTTTTACGAGTTATAGATTTTAAACTCAGTCACTCACTGAGCTTCATAAATCATTCTTTCAATGTTTTCAAACTTTTCAGGTAAAGATCGAGCTCCTGGTACCTGACATCCTACCATAGTCAACTAGAAGCTCCACGAGTTTGACATTTTGTACGTGGTCGGTGTTGTATAGCAAGTCCATATGTGTTGTAGTTTATTTTGAGAGGACCATGTAGTTATAGTTGTGTGTACATTAGAGGTTGTATAAACAATGCTTTGTCTTGTTTGGTTTCTGATGTTTTTGCCCATTTAAGTTTTCAAGAGAGACTTAAGAAGAGTTTCTTCTTATGTATATTTAGTAGTTGTCAAGTTTTCGCTGTGTTGTGTTAAAAGTGTTCCATATGCGAGCATAGTATGTTTATCAGGTAAAACAGGGTCAACAAGTATTGTTAGCAGGTAGTATGGAAGGGGGTGTGACACCAGTCCTTGATGCGAGTCAAGGGACAAGTGTTTTTTCGTACTACTGGTGCGAAAATATCGTGTACCCTAAACTAATGTAAATTAGAATGAGACACCGATACTTGTACGACGTGCAAGTATACACGGTCGAGAGCAGCAAGTGATAAGTAAAAGTATCGATCCCACGAGGACTAGCTAGACCTAAATGAATGAGTGTCCTAGAAAATTTTCTTTATTTTAGTGCAATGAATGAGTGTGCAAATTACTATTGGAAATAAATAAATTAAAAGAAAGATAAGATACGACGCAAGAAAATAACTAAATTTAAATGCGGGGAGAGGAGAATGCAAACAAGAGGGGAGATGCAAGAGATGAGATTTTTAATGAAAATAGGCTCGGGTTAGAGTTCTAATGTTCAATTGGAATAAATTTTGAGTGGTGCCTTGAATTTACCTACACATGCATTCAAATGATTCTTTCCAAAATCCCGAAGTTTTAAAACCTACAATTTCCCAATTGTGATCTAAATTATGCTCATGATTTTAGGTTCTAGGTGGGTTAATTATCCCTAATCAACTCAATAATCCTAGAATGAAATTTTAGTTTTCTAATTCATTAGCTTTCCCAAGTTTATGAATTATAGAGAAGTTAAAAAGTGGCCAAATTTTAACCCTCATCCATCGTTGCAAACATTAAAATCTCATAAATCCAACTATGGCATCAACCATTAATTTATTACAATTTATACATTGAAGAACAACCTAACCTGTGCCTAGAAGAATTTTAGCTCATGCTTTGGGTCAAATTGCACATCTTTAAGTTGAACATGCTTTCACTAATCAAGAGATTTATAAATAGCAGTACAAAAATAGACACACAATTGTCTAAACAGTGAGCAAATTAACCTCTAATTAGTGTATAAACAACCCAACAAAAGCAGTGATAATTGGCCAAAATAATAGGCAAAAGCACTAAAAGAAGAGAACAATTTACACAACAAGTGGCCTTATTTTGCTACAGCAATTGCCTAGCAGCAGCCCTCTGTCGATGGACTGCAGTAGGGCACTTTGCTTCAGCGAAACCCTTTGGATGGCCTCAAAGCGAGATCAACCAATTTGCAAAGCAAAAGGGTTCTCGGGTTCCTACTTCACAAAGAGCCAAAGCGATTGCTTCAAAGAAACCTCGCGGCTCCCAACGCCAAAGAACCTCACGCGATTGCCCGGCAAACCTCGATAGCTCCAACGCCGCAACCTCACGCGATTGCCCGGCAAATCGATGGGCCAACTCTCCCGATGTCGTCCCTCGCAATTGCTACAAAGAAATCTCGGCGCCTTCCTCCGATCGCTTGATGAAGGTGGTAGGTTGGCTCTCCGAATGCCCTCACTAATCGCTCCCTCGGCTTTATCAGAGCAAAATTGAAGCCCCTCTCGGCCCGCCTCCAACAATTGCCTCAACCACGGATGAACCTCACGATTGCTACAAAGAAAGACACCATCATGATTTGTCTCTCCAACGCACACTTTGCTGTAGCAATCACTTGGTTCTCCTTCTCTTCTCAGTCTCTTCCTCTTGTCGCAAATTCTCTCCTCTTCTCACACTTGTAAACCCTAGCCTCCTTATACAAGATGGTGTTGCCCTAACTCCACAAATTACAAAAATACCCTTAAGGGTAAAAGACCATATTACCTCTTGGGTAAAATGTCTAAAATGCCCTTAGGGACTCTTGTAATTTTTAAACATCTCATTATGAGAAAAATCCCAAATAAATTAATGAAGTCAATTATAAATCAAACTAAATATGCAAGGATTTTTGGAGTTAAGAAAAATCTCAAATTTCGGTCTTTAATCAACCGTTAACTTGTTTTCCTAAATTTCTTGAATTAAAGCACAAAAACATCAAAATTAATTCTTTTTGCACCTAATGCTTAAATTCAAGATTTCAAAGCTAACACACGCTATTTAGGGATAAAATAACACGAGGATCACTAAAATAAATGCAATTCAAGTGGATTAAATACTAAGATTCTAGTAAAATAACTCCCTTATGGTGAGTTATCAAACCCCCAAACTTGAACTACTCATTGTCCTCAATGAGTTCTATTCCATAAAGATATTAAAGTCCTTTAAAGACTGAAATCATTTGGGTTAATTAAACAAGGATTGAGTACTTATGCTCTAAGCTACAAGTCACCATTCATTCCATGCTTTCTAAGTGGCTCACCCGGGGATTTCTAATCACACTTATGCATCAATAACCAAGAGCAAACCAACTAGGATTCGACACCTTCCCTCAAGCTCAATCACTAGAATCCTAATCATTAAAATCAAGTAAACCATAATACAAGATAAGTCACACTCCAAAACTCGCATGACTACAATTTTATGATCATTCATTTTTATTTTATTTTCTTTATTATTTTTTTTTAAAAAAACCAATATGTATGTTATTCCCCTCCATTTCCATAAAACTCACTACTTAGTGCTAGGTTTTTGTTTTCTTTTTTTTTTTTCTTTTTACCCTTTTTTTTATCTTCTTGGCTCTCCTGTAGTTCTTAGAATGGCACACGGGGTTAGCGCAGCACACCTAAGCAATGGGTACAGGCTTATTGCTTGATACCATCGCTCCAAGAGGCCAGAATGGTTAATGCCCAGACCCCCTGACATCGAGCACCAAGTTGCCTGAAATAATAAAATAAATAACATATTTTTTGTCTAGCCCAATGGAATTTTAGGGATATGAAAGGTTTGCACACTCTTTCTTTTTTTCTCTTTTTTTTTTCTTTTTTCTTTTTTTTTTCTTAAAAAAAAACCGAAGAATTTACCTTTCCCCCCAAACTTAGAGTACTCAATGTCCTCATTGAGTTAGGGAGGTCGGGTAACTCCCCCAAACTTGAAATGATCACAAATTGAAGTTTACTAATTTTGGAGTGCTCTAAAATTGTATGGGTTACCTAACTTGTCATGGCTTCTAGCTTTCGAAATTTTTGGCCTAGGAGTTGAATTCTAACTAGTTTGATTAACACACTAACCATAAGTGCACTAAAAAAAAAATCTTAATGACAAACTTGACCTTGAGAAACACCAAACAAGATAGCATACTCTTGCCTCAAACACAAGCAACAACTCTTATTTTCATTAACGCTATGATTTGACCTTAACTTTGTATTTTCAATGAGATGTATAACAAGTTTCTACCAAAAACAACAAACTTTTTACCATTAAAAACATGCAAAAACTTAATTTTTAAACAAGGGACAACAACCATCTTTTCTATTTTTACTTGGTAAAACATAATGAGTCAACTACCTACATCATGCATATTAAAGACCATGAAACAAACAACTAACATGGAATCCAGTAGTCAAAATAGATCATTTTGAAGTCCTAAAGCAAGTAAATAACTTTATAAACACAAAGGCATGCAACACCCTATATACTCTAGCAGCACACAGTCTCATCAACAGAAAAAATTTCAATTAAGCCCAAAATCAGATTCAGAACAACACATCTCCCCTTCATGGTTAAAGCATACATTGCCCTTAATGTATAAACTATTCACTTAAGCATGCTTAAGGACAACTAATAAAGATGGAAGGGAGAACAATACTGCCCTGAATCGAGGAGACCTCCACTAAAGCGCATATCAATCACCAATCCCCAAGGGAGCTGCAAAATAGGCAAGAGTTATTTATTAAACTAAAACAAAAACAAAAATAACTAAAAAAATGAAACAAAAGAAATAAACTTTGGGTTGCCTCCCAATAAGCGCTTGTTTAACGTCATTAGCTTGACGTAATACACTTGGGTTTGTTAAGGTACGTAAAAATTCTCCCATTTCTTTGGGCCTCTCTTTCTCGAATCTACAAAACAAATCAATGCTAGCAAGAATACTAGCTTCTCGTGAGAGCCCGAGTCATATATATTCTTTGATTTTTCATATAATAAAAGAAAAGAAGGGAAAACAAGAAAGTAAACATTTTTTGGTTTTTGATTTGATAATAGAAAAGAAGGAAAAACAGGAAAATGTCGTGTACCCTAAACTAATGTAAATTAGAATGAGACACCGATACTTGTACGACGTGCAAGTATACACGGTCGAGAGCAGCAAGTGATAAGTAAAAGTATCGATCCCACGAGGACTAGCTATACCTAAATGAATGAGTGTCCTAGAAAATTTTCTTTATTTTAGTGCAATGAATGAGTGTGCAAATTACTATTGGAAATAAATAAATTAAAAGAAAGATAAGATACGACGCAAGAAAATAACTAAATTTAAATGCGGGGAGAGGAGAATGCAAACAAGAGGGGAGATGCAAGAGATGAGATTTTTAATGAAAAATAGGCTCAAGTTAGAGTTCTAATGTTCAATTGGAATAAATTTTGAGTGGTGCCTTGAATTTACCTACACATGCATTCAAATGATTCTTTCCAAAATCCCGAAGTTTTAAAACCTACAATTTCCCAATTGTGATCTAAATTATGCTCATGATTTTAGGTTCTAGGTGGGTTAATTATCCCTAATCAACTCAATAATCCTAGAATGAAATTTTAGTTTTCTAATTCATTAGCTTTCCCAAGTTTATGAATTATAGAGAAGTTAAAAAGTGGCCAAATTTTAACCCTCATCCATCGTTGCAAACATTAAAATCTCATAAATCCAACTATGGCATCAACCATTAATTTATTACAATTTATACATTGAAGAACAACCTAACCTGTGCCTAGAAGAATTTTAGCTCATGCTTTGGGTCAAATTGCACATCTTTAAGTTGAACATGCTTTCACTAATCAAGAGATTTATAAATAGCAAGACAAAAATAGACACACAATTGTCTAAACGGTGAGCAAATTAACCTCTAATTAGTGTATAAACAACCCAACAAAAGCAAAGTGATAATTGGCCAAAATAATAGGCAAAAGCACTAAAAGAAGAGAACAATTTACACAACAAGTGGCCTTATTTTGCTACAAAGAATTGCCTAGCAGCGACCCTCCGTCGATGATGGATGCGAAGAGGGCACTTTGCTTTCAAAAACCCTTTGGATGGCCTCGGCCGCAGATCAACCAATTGTCGGCAAAAGGGTTCTCGGGTTCCTACTTCACAAGGCGACAAAGCGATTGCTTCAAAGAAACCTCGACGGACTCCCAACGCCAAAGAACCTCACGCGATTGCTTCAAAGAAACCTCGATAGCTCCAACGCTCGCAACCTCACGCGATTGCCCAGCAAATCGATGGGCCAACTCTCCCGATGTCGTCCCCTCGCAATTGCTACTAAAGCAAATCTCGGCGCTTCCTCCGATCGCTCGATGGGTGGTAGGTTGGCTCTCCCGAATGCCCTCACTAATCTGCTCCTCGGCTTTATCAGAGCAAAATTGAAGCCCCTCTCTGGCCCGCCTCCAACAATTGCCTCACCACGGATGAACCTCACGATTGCTACAAAGAAAGACACCATCATGATTTGTCTCTCCAACGCACACTTTCTTTTGTAGCAATCACTTGGTTCTCCTTCTCTTCTCGTCTCTTCCTCTTGTCGCAAATTCTCTCCTCTTCTCACACTTGTAAACCCTAGCCTCCTTATACAAGATGGTGTTGCCCTAACTCCACAAATTACAAAAATACCCTTAAGGGTAAAAAGACCATATTACCCTTCGGGTAAAATGTCTAAAATGCCCTTAGGGACTCTTGTAATTTTTAAACATCTCCTGCACACAGAAAAATCCCAAATAAATTAATGAAGTCAATTATAAATCAAACTAAATATGCAAGGATTTTTGGAGTTAAGAAAAATCTCAAATTTCGGTCTTTAATCAACCGTTAACTTGTTTTCCTAAATTTCTTGAATTAAAGCACAAAAACATCAAAATTAATTCTTTTTGCACCTAATGCTTAAATTCAAGATTTCAAAGCTAACACACGCTATTTAGGGATAAAATAACACGAGGATCACTAAAATAAATGCAATTCAAGTGGATTAAATACTAAAATTCTAGTAAAATAACTCCCTTATGGTGAGTTATCAACTACCCCGATAGCAATTGATGAAGATCTAATACCCTTGAGCAGCGGAAATGAGTTTAGAATCGTATTTGCAAGATTGTTTTTGGTTGAAAAACAAAAACCAGTGCATTGAAAATAAATAGAGATAAACATACATTTCTAATCTAATTAGACATGGAAATTTACATGCAAACATTCTTTGTTCAACAATTAAACTAAAAAAAAAGATACATTACCTTTGTAGTTTTTCCAAAACAGCAACTCCTTACTTCCAAGATGTACAACAACACAGGAACCTCAAGCTTTTCTACTTTTACAACAGGACACCACCGAAAGAGAGAACCTCCTATTCTCTGTGTACTTAGAACAATTCCTTTGTGGGAAGAAATCCAACAATTGGAAGAATTTTGGGAATTGAAAGATTGAAAGAGAGAATTCTACTTCAACCAAATCAATCTAGAAAATTAATGATCAATCAATCATACCTGCCCTTCTCACCAGGAGAAGGACACTTCAGTGGTTAACTCCCCACTCCCTATCGAGGGGGGGTTGGGGAGTAGTGGGAACGTGTCATCATGGCACGTTCCCTAATTAATTAATATGATAATTAATTAACGATTAATTAATTATATTAAATTAAATCACATTTAATTCAAATATAATATTAATTAATTGATTAAATTACATTCAATCATTTTACCCTTTATCCTATAGTTTAATGTACATCTCATGTACATTAAGATTTAACCTATAGTTTTCAAATTTGAATTACATTCACATTTGAATTTAATATTTGAACACTTTCAAATATTTAATTCTCTCATATAATTTAATATGAATCAAATTCACATTAAATTTATAATATATAGTTCCAAAACTATATATTATATCGTATCTATATACATGATGAGCTATGCTCAATTGCCTGCCTCGTTTTGGGGATACGCAGTAGAGACTGAAGTTCAAATCTTGAACACTGTTCCATCAAAGAGTGTTTCAGAAACACCTTTTGAATTATGGAAGGGGCGTAAACCTAGTTTACAACATTTCAGGATTTGGGGTTGTCCAACACACGTACTAGTGACAAACCCAAAGAAACTGGAATCTCATTCAAGATTGTGCCAATTTGTTGGCTATCCCAAAGAAACGAGAGGTGGTCTTTTCTACAACCCACAAGAAAACAGGGTGATTGTATCAACAAACGCCACTTTCTTGGAGGAAGATCACATGAGAAACCATAAACCGCATAGTAAATTAGTGCTAAATGAAGCTACAGATGAACCAACAAGAGTTGTTGATCAAGCTGGACCTTCATCAAGAGTTGATGGAGGAGCCAACACCTCAAGTCAGTCTCGTCTTTCTCAATCGTTGGGAATGCCTCGACGTAGTGGAAAGGTTGTTTCCCAACCTGATCGCTACTTGGGATTAGCTGAAACTCAAGTTGTCATACCTGATGACGACGTAGAATATCCATTGTCTTATAAACAGGCAATGAATGGCGACAAGGACCAATGGATCAAAGCCATGGACCTTGAAATGGAGTCAATGGACTTCAATTCAGTATGGGAACTTGTAGACCAACTTGAAGGGGTTAGACGCATAGGGTGTAAATGGATCTATAAGAGAAAGAGAGATGCAGCCTGAAAGGTACAAACCTTTACGGCTAGACTTGTAGCAAAGGGTTTTACCCAAAGGGAAGAAGTTGATTATGAAGAAACTTTTTCCCCTGTTGCTATGTTGAAGTCTATAAGGATACTTTTGTCCATAGCCGCGTTTTATGATTATGAAATTTGGCAAATGGACATCAAGACTGCCTTTTTGAATGGTAATCTTGACGAGAGCATCTATATGTCTCAGCCCGAAGGGTTCATAACCCAAGGTCAGGAGCAAAAAGTTCGCAAGCTCAATCGATCCATTTATGGGTTGAAACAAGCATCCAGATCTTGGAATATATGATTTGATACTACAATCAAGTCTTATGGCTTTGACCAAAACGTTGATGAGCCTTGTGTTTACAAGAGGATCATCAACGACAAAGTAGCTTTATTAGTACTTTATGTGGATGATATCCTACTCGTTGGAAAGGATGTAGGATACCTAACTAACATAAAGAATTGGCTGGCGACCCAATTCCAAATGAATCATTTGGGAGAGCGCAATATGTTCTTTGAAGCGAATCGAAGTCCCCACAGCGGAAGCAATTGTGAATCGCGCGCTCTTGATTTAGTTACAATGGAAATTTCAAGAATGCAAAACATGGATTAAGCATAAAATAAGAGTTTGGACAGCAAGAAGTTACCTTTGAAGAACCTTTCTTCAAGTGCTCCTCTCTCCAAGGTCACGATCACAGCAACAAGAACTCCAACGTGTGAAGACACGACCACCGGATCTTCTCTGTTGTTCTCTAGGTGAGGGAGGAATGTGGGTTCCCTTTAGGAGATGTGACGTATTTTGAGAGAGATGTATGTTTTTGGAACTCTTCCAACAACACAACAAGGAGACTAGTGATTCTATGAAAACCCCTTAACCTAGTTGCATCTCATGCTACCATATATATAGAGAATTGGGATGGAAATGACAATCCTACCCCTCCTTTAATCTCTCTTTAGTATATAGTCTAAATCACATTAAAACTATATATTATATCAATTATATCATATATAATTGATATAACTCCTCATGTATGAAATTGAACACTTCAATTTCACTCCTAACTTTATACCCTCTAAATTACCATGTTGAGCCAACGGAGGGATCTAATGGACATACAGATCATGAGCTCCAATGATGTGAAATTAACTGATCAAACTTTTTGATCCAGTTAATCAATATTCATTAACTACAAGTCACTGCACTATAGACTTGTAGCTGCACTCTCCTCACTGTAGATATTATTTTGTCCACTCATATAGTCATTACCCATGAGTCGACCCTTCACAGGTTGTTCTTAATCACAGTTGGGTCAAATTACCGTTTTACCCCTGCGATCACCTTTTTGCTCCTTAAGCACCACTGATCCTCTAATGAACAACAAGTCTAAGGTCCCACCTTAGACTCATACCCTCATAGAGGGCGGGGCCCCGTTGTTCAAGACTTGGAGTCAATTCTTAAGGGAACAATCTATCTAATTCCTCAGTAAAGGAATGAGTGAATTCCATCTTGCACAGTTAAGTTCCCAGCTACCTACGAGGTTCTGTCCCTAAGAAGGTAGGCTTATTGAGTCGGCTACAGATCACTCTCACCCATACTAGTGTAAGGACACACCCCTATAAGCAGGAGTTCTTAACTTGCTCATGATTCAGATCGAGTCACTAATGACCATCTTTAAATTACTAGTCTTATCCCGTTAACGGTGTTATACTGGTTAGACAAATAATTTGCGATCCAGTCTTGTATGAACTCTTCATACAGGATGCCCCCACTCGCATGTCAACTACATGAATGAGTTGGATTACCTCATTTGTATTAATTACAAAGTGGGTCGCATCCATGGTGTTACCAGAATGAGGTTTCCAACCTTATTCTTATACCATAGACTATTTAGGTTATAATCTTGAACTCAACCAAAATTGTGTCCCCTACACTGATTTCAAGATAAGCTTTATAACCTTGGAGCTTAGTTTATTGGATTTATAAAAGAAAGACTGTAATCTTATCAAAACAAATAACTCTTTATTTAATTGATCAAGATTACACAAGTTTAGGGCAGAAATCCCAACATTCTTGGGATTCAGATCTTCAGGAATCGCAAGAACAGAACGCTAGCATTGTCTCAAGCGTCTTATATCGACAAAATGTTGTCCCGATATTCGATGCAGAATTTCAAGAGGGGCTTGTTGCCCTTCAAGCATGGAGTTCATTTGTCTAAGGAACAGTGTCCTAAGACACCTCAAGAAGTTGAGGATATGAGACGTATTCCCAATGCCTCTACAGTAAGTAGCTTAATGTATGCTATGCTGTGCACGAGGTCAGACATTTGTTATGCAGTGGGAATGGTCAGTAGGTACCAATCCAATCAAGGGTTAGACCACTGGACAACAGTTAAAAATATCCTCAAGTATCTTAGGAGAACGAGGGACTATATGCTTGTGTATGGCCCTAAGGATTTGATCCTTACTGGATACTCTGATTCTGATTTTCAGACCGATAAGGATTCTCGGAAATCCACATCGGGATTAGTTTTCACCCTTAACGGGGGAGCTATAGTATGGCGAAGCATCAAGCAAGGATGTATCGCTGAATCCACAATGGAGGCTGAGTATGTCGCTGCTTGTGAAGCATCTAAGGAGATTTTTTGGCTAAGGAAATTCCTTTCGGATTTGGAAGTTGTTCCGAATATGGAATTTCCCATCACCTTATACTTTGACAACAGTGGTGCGGTTGCCAATTCGAAGGAACCTTGCAACCATAAGCGAGGCAAGCACATCGAGAGGAAGTATCACCTGATACGAGAAATAGTGCAACGAGGAGATGTGACAGTCACGAAAATCGCTTCGGAGCACAATATTGTTGATCCGTTTATAAAGACTTTCACGGCTAAAGTGCTCGAGGGTCATCTGGAAAGTCTGGGTCTACGAGATATGTACATAGGCTAATCAAGGGCAAGTGGGAGATATGTAATGGGGTATATGGATGCCCTAGTTTATTGTATTTTCTTATCTCTGTAACCACTGTTTTAGATTATGATGTACCCCACTAGAGTTTTAGTTCAAGTGGGAGTTTGTTGGGGTTTGTGCCCTAAAACTCGTAGTTTGTAATTATGTTCTAATTAATGTAATAAAGTGTTATTATTTCAATAAAGAGTTATTGTTTGTTATCTACGAGTTTGCCTTTGTTTAAGCCCTAAATCCAATAAACTAAACATCCAAGGCTGTTAAATGTATTTTTAACTGAATGTAGTGTACATATCTAGGATCTCGGTTCGAGATACAGCCTAAAGGGTCTATAGTTAGGGGATAAGGTTTGGGTACCTTACCCTGGTAAAACTATGGATGTGGCTCACTTTGTATTTGATTCAAACACTGTGATCCTAACGTGTTCGTGTAGATGACATGTGAGTGGGGATATCCTATGTAATGAGATTACATAAGACCGGGCCACGAAATAGTAACCTCTAGTTGTAACTCCGTTGACTAGTTAGGCTTCTATTTCACTAGGATGACCTAGGCAACTTGATCTCAATTCTGAACTAGTTACGAACTCCTGTTCACGAGGGATTGTCCTTTGACTAGTATGGGTGAGAGTGGCCTGATTCGCCGACTCAATATGCCTACCTTCTTGCGGACAAAACCGAGTGGGCGGCTGGAAACTTAACTTAGCAACATGGAATTCACTCCTTCCCGCCTACTAGGGTAAGTAAAGGAATGTTCCCTTAAGTGGTGTCTCTGGGACTTTAACAAAGGGCCCGACCTTCTCATTGGCCCGAGAGGGACTCTATTTGTTGGTAGGACCACAAACAAATTGTTCATTAAAGGAGCACTGATACTTAAGGCACAAGATGTAACCCAGGGGTAAAACGGTAATTTGATCCAGTTGGTGTTACGAACATTCGTGAATGATTGACTTGCTGTTATTGGTCAATATCCGTGGACACAGAAATATATTTGCAGTGAGAAGAGTGCAGCTGCGGGACTTTAGTGGAGTGTTCCCGCAGTTAACGAATTTTGATTGGGAGGTTAATGAGATTAACCGAGCAATCTCGTATCGTTGGAACTTCTAATCTGTAGGTCCATTAGGTCCACCTTCTAGCTCGTAAAGGGTTCTTAGATCATTTGAATTTGAAATGTTCAAATTCATAATGGAATAAACTTAATGTATATTGATACGATATAATATATAGTTTTGGGACTATATATTATAAATTTAATGTGAATATGATTCATATTAAATTATATGAGAGAATTAAATATTTGAAAGAGTTCAAATATTAAATTCAAATGTGAATATGATTCATATTTGAAAACTATAGGTTAAAATTTAATGTACATTTGATGTGCATTAAACTATAGATTAAGGTGTAAAATGATTAAATAAGATTTAATCATTTTTATATTTAATTAAATTAGATTTAATTAAATGTATTAATTAATTAGTTTATTAATTAATCAGGGAACATGTCATGATGACACGTTCCCACTAATCCCCAACTCCCCCTCGATAGGGAGTGGGGAGTTACCCACTGTGATATCCTTCTCTTGGTGAGAAGGGCATAATTTTGATTCAATCGATCAATTCTCTGGTTAACGACAAGAATTCTGTCTCTCTCTCAGTCTCTCAATTTTCCAAATTCTTCCAATTGTTGGAATCCTTCCCACAAAGGATTTTGATCTAAGTTGTACTCAGAGGATATGAGGTTATCCTGATTGGTAGTGTCCTGTTGTAGAAGCAGACAAGCAGAGAAATTCCTGTCTTCCTAAATTCTCCTGAAGCAAGGAGATGTTGTGCTGAGGAAAAACTACAAAGGTAATAACTTCTTTCCTCTTTAGTTTAATTGTTAAACTTTAGTATGTTTGTATGCATTTATCCATGCCTAATTAGATTAGAATTTCCATGTTTGTTCTGTTTTGTCAATGTATGTTTTTTTTTTGCATTTCAACAAAAACAAAATTGCATATTACGATTCCAAACACGTTTCCGCTGCTGAAGGAGATCAAATCTCCATCAACAACTAAACTCGCAAAATGACTAAAAACAAGTGCAAAAGTGATTACTAAATTAAGAGAGATTTAAAAAGATAAAATTCTAACTTCAAACAAAGAATAGAGAGGCATGATAGGACCTAAGAATCAAGAGAGCTATTTAGTTGAATTAGGATTGCATGCCTAGTTTAATTAATTGGTCTTAATCAATCCCTAGAACTTAAGACAATTAGCCTTGTTAGTAAGGAACGCTATCGTGCCCAACTAATTAGAATTAATTAGATTAATTAACTTGATGCTAGGTTGAGTTAATTGAGATTTAGGGGATCTAAGCTTGCTAGCAACTTTAGGCGACTTTTTTGTCAAGGTCGATTAGGTGATAAGTTATTAATTGGAGTTCATATTGGCTATCTGTGATCGAAATTTGCATTATTACCTTTTTAACCCGAATTGGTATCTAAGGTGAGATCATGGTCCCTATCTTTATTGCTTTCTATTTTTCAATCTCTTTATGTTTAAACTCCCTCTATCTATGCTAGTCTGTGCCAATAAGAAAACCAATTAATAGAAATTAAATTTTAGTTCGGTTCCCTGTGGTTCGACCCGGTCCACTATTAATTAAGTACTATAAGTATCTAATTTTAAATCCGAAATTATAAATTGTATTTGATAGAGCCCTCGACAAGTTTTGCATCAACAATCATGCATCCAGTTCTAGTCTAAGCCTATCTCTATCGTGCCTCATCTTAGTAACTAATCACGTAGACAATGCCCAATTAATTAATCTCCATCAGTAACTACAATTAATTAACCATTTATCTTGTTGCCACTTGAATAATTAATCAATTGTGCATTAACCTAACTCGGAATCTCTGAGGAGTTGGGAACATAATCACACAAGATGTAATTCACTCATTCCAGACTTAGGGTAAGTAGATGAGTGTTCCCTTAGGTGGTGTCTCCGAGACTTGGATAAAGGGCTCTACCCTCTCATTGGTCCAAGAGGGATTTCTGTTTAATAGTTGAACCATAAAAAAGTTGTTCATTAGACGAACACTAGTATTTAAGGTCATAGATTTAACTAAGGGGTAAAACGGTAATTTTATCTGGCTGTTGTTAGGACACACATGAATGATCAACTTGTTGTTATTTTTCTATATCCGTAGATATAGAAACATATTTGCAGTGAGAAGAGTGCAATTGAAGGTCTTTAGTGGAGTGTACCCACAATTAACAAATGTTGATTAATGCGGTTAATGAGATTAGCCAGTTAATCTTTTGTATCGTTGGAGCTTCTGATTTGTAGGTCCATTTGATCCCTTGCTAGCTCGTAAAGGGTGTTGGGGTTATTTGATATTGATTGGAATTTGAAATGTTCAAAATCACTTAGGAAATCATTATGATGTAATATAAAGTTTATATTTTGAATAAATCTTTATAATATAAACTAATTTTGGATGAGTTTCAAAATTATTTTATGAGAGAATTAAATATTTGAAAGAGTTTAAATATTATCTTAATGTGAATCGTATTCATATTAAAACTATAAATTAAGTTTAATGCACATTAGATGTACATTAAAACGATAGGTTATGGGAGAATTATAATTAGATATGATTCAATTATAAGGTTTAAATTAAATATATTATATTTAATTTAGCAATTAATTAATTAATTAATTAATATAGTTTAATTTAATTAAATTAAAATTATAGGTTATGTGAGAGACATGCATTTGAATATGATTTAAATGAATTAAATTGGATTGAATTAATTATTTATTAATTTAATTAATTATGATGATTTAAATTAAATTAATTTTAATTTAATTAAATATAATAACTTCTAACAATTGTTGGAAGTTATTGATACGTGGGATGATCTCATGATACCTCTCTCTCACAACCTTTATTAATAAAATGACAGTGAAAAAGCCAGAGAAGTTTAATCGATATTTTTTTTGGCTTCTGCTTCCTCATACCTTACTCCCTAAAATTGATTCTCTCTGCACATTTCCTTCCCTTCCCAATCGAGATACAATCCCATCATCGTGATCTAAGAAATCTAACAAACATAGGAAGGAAGCTCTATTGGTGTTATCTTGTTCTTGGTCCCAATTAGTATTGGCAGTACTTGTTGGAAATTCATAACCTTATGTGATTTTGCAGAGAGGGAGATTTGGTTCTTTAAAAGTAAGTATTCAATACTTAAACTTATACGTTGAATTTCTTAAAGGAAATTGATTTCCCGCAGCGAAAGACATTGTAAAACGTCGTTGATTCATTGTGCAATTCATATCTTAAAATTGAACTAATCACATTAATTCTAGGCTAAACATGTTGTAGAACAAGAGAAAACAGTAGGTAAAAATTACTTACTTGTTGAAAAACTCTTCTTCGATGTTTTCTCCTTCGATCACGAACTCCTTCATTCCAACGATCTCTACGATCACGATCCTTGAACCGAGTAACAAGGACACTTCCAAAGAGTCTTCTTTGTTGTTCTCGGTAGGTTGAGGGGGAGAGTTTGAGAGAAAGAGTCTTTCTCTTGGAGTAAAAATCCAAAATATGAGACAAGTCACTTGCAAAAGGCTTCGCACCAAGCCTTTAAATAATAGTGAGTGGTGGAGTTAAAACCTCCACCAATTCACCATTTTACCACAACCTTAAAATATGCAAATCATATTTGCATATCATATACAATAAGGTATCTCATACGTTATTATACAAATCTCATTTGTATAATTGTGGAATTTTAAATTAATCACATTCAATTTAATTTCTCTCAATTCAATTTCTCCAATTAACACTAATTAGACTATACTATAGTCTATCATGAATCTCATTCACATCAAACTATATATTATGTCAATTAAATAACATATGAATGACATGATTACCCAATTAAGGAATTTGAACACTTCAAATCCACACCAAACTGTAAACCCTCAATTTATCCAGTTTGAGCCAACCAAGGGACCTAATGGACAACAAATGACGGGCTCCAATGATCCGAGATTAACCTGTCAAACTCTTTGACCTGATTATTAAACATTCATTAGCTACGGTAACACTCCACTAAATCCCGTAGCTGCACTCCCATCATTGTAGGACAAGTTATGTCCATCCATATAACCAATGCCCGTGAGTTGACCCTTCATAGGTTGTTCATAGTCACTGCTTCTCTAATGAACAACTGAAGGGAATCGAAGTCCCACAGTGGAAGCGATTGCGAATCGCGCGCTCTTGATTTAGTTACAACGATAAATTCAAGAACAAACATAACTAGATTAAGCATGTAAAACAGAATGGACAGAAAGAAAATTACCTTTGAAGAACCTTTCTTCGAGTGCTCCACTCTCCCACGATCACGATCTCAGCAATACGAACTCCAACGTACGAAGACACGACCACCGGATCTTCTCCGTTGTTCTCTAGGTGAGGGAGGAAGGTGGGTTCCCTTTAGGAGAGGTGAGGTATTTTGAAAGAGATGTGTGCTTTGAAACTCTTCCAACAACACAACAAGAGAGCTTGTAATTCCTTAACCTAGTTGCATCTCATGCAACCATATATATAGAAAAATAGGATGGAAATGACCATCCTACCCCTCATTAAATCTCTCTTTAGTATATAGTTTATATATAAATCTAATTCATATTAAAACTATATATTATATCAACTATATCATATATAATTGATATAACACCTCATGTATGAAATTGAACACTTCAATTTCACTCCTAATTTTATACCCTCAATATTACCATGTTGAGCCAACGGAGGGATCTAATGGACCTACAGTTCATGAGCTCCAATGATGTGAGATTAACTGATCAAACTCTTTGATCCAGTTAATCAATATTCATTAACTACAAGTCGCTCCACTATAGACTTGTAGTTGCACTCTCCTCACTGTAGATATTATTGTGTCCACTGATATAGTCATTACCCATGAGTCGACCCTTCAAAGGTTGTTCATAATCACAGCTGGGTCAAATTACCGTTTTACCCCTGTGATTACCTCTTTGCTCCTTAAGCACCACTGATCCTCTAATAAATAACAAGTCTAAGGTCCTACCTTAGACTCATACCCTCATAGGGGGCGGGGCCCCATTGTTCAAGACCTGGAGTCAGATCTTAAGGGAACAACCTATCTAATTCCTTAGTGTAGGAATGAGTGAATTCCATCTTGCACAGTTAAGTTTCCAGCTACCTACGAGGTTTTGTCCCTGAGAAGGTAGGCTTATTGAGTCGGCTATAGGCCACTCTCACCCATATTAGTCTAAGGACAAACCCCTATATGCAAGAGTTCTTAACTTACTCACGATTCAGGTCGAGTCACTAATGACCATCTATAAATTACTAGTCTTATCCTGTTAACGGTGTTACACTGGTTAGACTAATAATTTGCGATCCTAGTCTTGTATGAACTCTTCATACAGGATGCCCCCACTTGCATGTCAACTACATGAATGAGTTGGATTACCTCATTTGTACTAATTACAAAGTGGGCCGCATCCATGGTGTTACCAGAATGAGGTTTCCAACCTTATTCTTATACCATAGACCATTTAGGTTATATTCTTGAACTCAACCCAAATAGTGTCCACTACACTGATGTTCAAGATTAAATGTTATAACCTTGGAGCTTAGTTTATTGGATTTATTAAAGTAAGACTGTAATTCTATCATAACAAATAACACTTTATTTAATTGATCAAAATTACACAAGTTTAGGGAATAAATCCCAACAACAACTACGTTGCATGGTCCGACCATAAACAACATCCCTCTATGACCAGTGAGATGGTGGGTGTTGGTTGTCCAAGCTCGGGAGACAACACTTCAGGGAATAACCATTCTAGTTTTCCTAAGTCGGGAAGGAATGAATTTCATCTCGCGTAGTAAAGTTTTTAGCTCCCCACGCAGTTCTGTCCCTGAGAAGATAGGCATATTGGGCGAGTAACTGTGACCACCCTCACCCGTACTAGTCAAAGGATAGACCCGCGCAGGCAGGAGTTCGTAACACGCTAAGGATTAAGGACGAGTCACTAATGGTCATCTACGAAGTTATTAGACATATACTGTTAACGGTGTTATATCAGTAAGTCTAATAATTCACGGTTCGATCTTGTACAATCTCATTGCACAGGATGCCCCCACTCGCATGTCAACAACATGAACGAGCTGGATCACCTCGTTTGCATCTAATATAAAGTGGGTCGCATCCACAGTGTAACCAAGTTTAGGTCTTCGACCCTATCCGTATAATGTAGACCGTTTGGGTCATTAACTCGAACGTGATCATCCCGGTGTGTCCACTACACACTGTTCAAGTTCTAGTTCTCGCATAAGGATATGACCCTGGAGCTTAGTTTATTGGATTAAGTTTATAAAATATGCGAGACACAAAGTATTGAAAAAATAACTCTTATTTATTTCAACATAGAATATAACAAACTACACGAGATTAGGGCATACACCTAACTATTGGGATGTATGTCCTAATCTCGTTTTGTTTGTAATATTACCTTTGAGATAAATAAGAGTTATTTCTTTCACTACTTTGTGTCTCGCATTTTTACAAACTTTGCCCAATAAACTAAGCTCCAGGGTGATTGAATATATGAGAGTACTAGGACTTGAACGGTGTGTAGTGGACACAAAGGGAGGATCACGTTCGAGTTAATGACCCGAACTGCCTGATGATACCTGGACAGGGTTGAGACCTAATCCTAGATACGCTGTGGATGCGACCCGCTTTCTACTAGATACAAACGAGGTGATCTGACTCGTTCATGTGGTTGACATGCGAGTGGGGGCATCCTGTGCAATGAGATTGTACAAGAGTGGATCGTGAATTATTAGACCTACTAATGTAACACCGTTGACAGTATAGGACTAATAACTTCGTAGATGACCATTATGTTGGGATTTGTGCCCTAAAACAAGTAGTTTGTAATTATATTCTAATTAATGTAATAAAGTGTTATTGTTCGTTATCCTTCAGGCATGAAGTTCATCTGTCTAGGGAACAGTGTCCCAAGACACCTCAAGAAGTTGAGGATATGAGACATATTCCCTATGCCTCTACAGTAGGTAGCTTAATGTATGTTATGTTGTACACGAGGTCGGACATTTGTTATGCAGTGGGAATAGTCAGTAGGTAGCAGTCCAATCCAGGGTTAGACCACTGGACAACAGTTAAAAATATCCTCAAGTATCTAAGGAGAACGAGGGACTATACGCTTGTGTATGGGTCTAAGGATTTGATCCTTACTGGATACACTGATTCTGATTTTCAGACCGATAAGGATTCTCAGAAATCCACAACGAGATCAATTTTCACCCTTAACGGGGGAGCTATAGTATGACGAACCATTAAGCAAGGATGCATCGCTGACTCCACGATGGAGGCTGAGTATGTTGCTGCTTGTGAAGCAGCTAAAGAGGCTGTTTGGCTAAGGAAATTCCGTACTGATTTGGAAGTTGTTACAAATATGGAATCTCCCATCACCTTATACTGTGACAACACTGGTGCGGTAGCCAACTCGAAGGAACCTCGCAGCCATAAGCGAGGTAAGCACATCGAGAGGAAGTATCACCTAATACAAGAAATAGTGAAACGAAGAGATGTGACAGTCACGAAGATCGCTTCGGAGCACAATATTGCTGATCCATTTACAAAGACTCTCACGACTAAAGTGTTCGAGGGTCATCTGGAAAGTCTGGGTCTACGAGATATGTACATAGGCTAAATCTAGGGCAAGTGGGACATATGTAATGGGGTATATGGATGCCCTAGTTTATTGTATTTATATCTCTATTTTAGATTTTGTTGTACCCCACTAGAGTTTTAGTTCATGTGGGAGTTTGTTGGGATTTGTGCCCTAAAACTCGTAGTTTGTAATTATGTTCTAATTAATGTAATAAAGTGTTATTGTTTGTTATCTACGAGTTTGCCTTCATTCAAACCCTAAATCCAATAAACTAAACATCCAAGGTTGTTAAATGAATCTCTAACTGAATGTAATGTACATAAAAAGGATCTCGGTTTGAGATACAGCCTAAAGGGTCTATAGTTAGGGGATAAGGTTTGGGTACCTTACCCTAGTAAAACTATGGATGTGGCCAACTTTGTATTTGATACAAACACTGTGATCCTAACGTGTTCGTGTAGATGACATGTGAGTGGGGATATCCTATGTAATGAGATTACATATGACCGGACCACGAAATAGTAATCTCTAGTTGTAACTCCGTTGACTAGTTAGGTTTCTAGTTCACTAGGATGACCTAGGCAACTTGATCTCAATCCTGAGCAGGTTACGAACTCCTGTTCACGAGGGATTGTCCTTTGACTAGTATGGGTGAGAGTGACCAGATCGCCAACTCAATATGCCTACCTTCTTGGGGACAAGACCGAGTGAGCGGCTTGGAACTTAACTTAGCAAGATGGAATTCACTCCTTCTCGCCTACTAGGGTAAGTAAAGGAATGTTCCCTTAATTGGTGTCTCCGGGACTTGAACAAAGGGCCCGACCCTCTCATTGGCCCGAGAGGGACTCTGTTTGTTGGTAGGACCACAAACAAATTGTTCATTAGAGGAGCACTGGTACTTAAGGTACAAGATGTAACCCATGGGTAAAACGGTAATTTGATCCAGCTGGTGTTACGAACATTCGTGAAGGATTGACTTGCTGTTATTGGTCAATATCCATGGACACAGAAATATATCTGCAGTGAGAAGAGTGCAGCTGTGGGAGTTTAGTGGAGTGTTCCATGCATTAACGAATGTTGATTGGGAGGTTAATGAGATTAATCGAGCAATCTCGTATCGTTGAGCTTCGATCCAGTAGGTCCATTAGGTCCTCCTTCTAGCTCGTAAAGAGTTCTTAGATCATTTGAATTTTAAATGTTCAAATTCATTAGGGAATATATTTTATGTATTTAGATACGATATAATATATAGTTTTGGAACTATATATTATAAATTTAATGTGTATATGATTCATATTAAATTATATGAGAGAATTGAATATTTGAAAGAGTTCAAATATTATATTAAATGTGAATGTGATTCACATTTGAAAACTATAGGTTAAAATTTAATGTGCACTGGATGTACATTAAAACTATAGGTTAAAGAGGTGATATGATTAAATGAGATTTAATCCAAATTTAATATATGAGATTTAATTTGTATTATTTAAATGAATAATTAAATTTGATTTAATTATTATTTTATTATTATTATTATTATTATTATTATTTTAATAATAAAATAAGGGAACGTGTCATCCAGACACGTTCCCACTACCCCTCCATCTTCTCCCTATCGACAGTTTAATAGGGAGAAGAGGATGGTTGAATCGATCGGCTTTTTGCTGGTTTGAAGCAATTAGAGAATTGCTGCAAAACACTCTCTCTCACACTCTCATTCCCTTCTTCTTCCAATTGTTAGATCCTTCACACCAAGGAATATCTAAGAATTCAGAGATGTAGAAGGTGCTCACTGTTGGTGGTGTTCTGTTGAAGAAAAATAGAAGTTCCTGTGTTGCTGATTTCTTTTGGAGCAAGGAGTTGTTGTGCTGGAGAATTGGAAACTACAAAGGTAATTTATTCCTCTCCCTTCTTAGTTTAATTGTTAAAGTTTAATCATGTTTGCATGTACTACTCCATGCTTTAATTAGATTAAATGATGTATGCTTGTCCTGTATGTTTTGTCAATGTACTTGTTTTTGTTTCAATTAAAATCATCAAGCAAATTACGATCCCAAACACGTTTTCGCTGCTCAAGGAGATCCGATCTCCATCAATTGGTATCAGAGCAATGCTTGATTTGTTTTGATTGAAACATAATTACATTGATTTTGGTGGGAATTACATATGGTTTGCTGTGAAACTTGTTTAGGAATTTTTTGGCCTTAGTTTACTTTGATTTTGATCAATTTCTATGTAAAGGCCCCTGCGTTTTTTGGCAAAATGTGCATTATTGAGTCTGTAAATGAGTTACGAGTCGTTCGGGACAATTTTCAAGCGATTCGGTGGAGATTCGAGGGAGAAATTGCAAGTTGAAGCTGATGTGTTCGTGGAAGAAAGCTGCTGCCAAAGCAGCAGCGTTGCAACGTCGTTCATCAGCATTGCAACGCTGAAGAACCCCTATCGACGCGGGCGTTCAAGGGGTCAGCGGCGTTGCAACGCTGCCCCTTAGCGTTGCAACGTCATCCCATAGCAGGCGCGCATAAGACAAAGAGGACGTTGCAACGCTAGCATCAGCATTGCAACGTCGTGAGGCATTTCCAGCAGTTGCAGACCGGTTCAGCTGGTTCGTTAGTTTTGGTCTTGTTCGAGCGGTTCAAAGCCGGTTCAGGGTGTTTTTGGATCGGGTTCATGAAATAAAATTAATGTAATTTTATTTTTTGCACTTTAGGGGCCAAATTATTCCGATTTTACAGTTATTTATCTTTATGAATGTCATTTAGATTTTTTCCACTTTAGGATAAGCACGTTCATGCATTTTATTTGTATAAATGTTAT
This sequence comes from Trichosanthes cucumerina, assembly GCA_036507285.1. NCBI lineage: Eukaryota > Viridiplantae > Streptophyta > Magnoliopsida > Cucurbitales > Cucurbitaceae > Trichosanthes > Trichosanthes cucumerina. The sequence continues at coordinate 45,846,071 of CM071840.1, forward strand.
ATGAATATGATTGAAAATGCATGATCAATTTATATTTCATGAGTAATTAATTATAAGAGTTATAATTAGATTATATGAATATAAATTGCATGGAGCATGAAATTACTTAGTTTAAAGTAATTGTTATTTTATTTAAGTAATTTTATAATTCAATTAGTTGAATTCCTTTTATAATTCCAATTTGAAAAATTAATTGTTGGATTATAATATAGTTTCTTTATCATAGGTTAATAATGAAATTTATAAAAGTTATAAATTAAAGGGGTTTTAGAAACCACAACCTATAATAAAGAAATGCATGCAAACATAGGAACTTGGGTTAAAATTTAAATTAGTTTTAAATCGTTTAAAATTAATTTCCTAAGGTTTAATTTCTAATAGGATTAGAAGTTAGTCTTACGTAGTATTTCAAATAGTTTAAAATCTAGTAGGACATTAGAACTTTGGTTATAAGGGAACTCTACCGGTGAAGTTCTGTCTAAGGCTTGGGGTACTTAAGCTGACGGTTAACGGAACACCTCCTACCTTGGAACTGACTTGGAGCTTGAGTAGAATTAACCTTAGCTCTATTTTATCTCTAGGTAATTAAAATATTTATTCACCTAGACATAAGGTTTAAGACCTAGTTATAATAGTTATAATAGGCATAGACATGATAGATTCTTTTAGCCATAATCCGACTAAGTTAAACCAATACCCTAATCTTAGGAGCTTAAGTGGGAGAAAACGAGATGTTCGCCTCGGGTTTACTCTCACGTCCTCAAGAGTTCACACCGTGAGTTCCATGCTCGGCTACGTGGCGTCAATAGGGCGTCTCCCTACAGTATGTGTTTGCATGGTTCAATACCAAGGTGAATGAGGGAAGTATCCATAGTAAATGGGAGCAGGATGTGTGTCAACGTATCCTACGGTCTCCTCCATTAGGTCGCACCGTGAGATTTCTATAGTCTGCCTGCTAGGTTGTCCTGGAACAGCCAAACCCTACGGAGGGTCTAACTATAGGGATCAGAACACCGCAAACTCCATAAATGGATAAGGTCTCTTAGGTTATTTGCCAACAGTTGTCTTTCTTAATAGTAGCCTGTTGGATCGGGCCTATTGGATCTGAAAATGGTAGGGTCACATTTACAGGATGAGTTAAGCTAGTTAACCAGTCCTTGACCGAAACAAATGTTAGCTAAGGACCATTGGGGCATGAGATGTTCTGGTAGTGGGAATTGGCTTCGAAAGTCTCAATTCAAGGGAGGAATGACTGACCGCCCGACGGAGGCTTTTGTTCTAAACCCTTGAAGTATCGTTGCAAAATTAAAGGTTTAGTTTAAACACTCGGGTTTTTTTAATAATTTTGCTAAATATGATTGGTTTTACAATGGGTTAAAAGACATAACTGATTAGAACTATTTTGGATTTTCAGCATGTCGTCCTCAATAGTAGCCTTACTTAAAAGCGATCGTTTAACTGGTGAGAATTTTACTACGTGGAAATCCAACCTGAATACGATTCGTTTGTTGATGACCTACGGTTTGTCCGCCTCGAGGAATGTCCTCAGGTCCCTGCTCCTAACGCTCCTCAATCTGTTAAGGAGGCATACGACCGCTACATCAAGGCCAATGATAAGGCCAAGGTCTACATTTTGGCTAGTGTTTCTGAAGTTCTGGCCAAAAAGCACGAGGGCATGGTCTCAGCTCGTGAGATCATGAGTTCGCTGCAGGAAATGTGGGAGATGCCAAGCTATTTTTCTGAGATAGATTTCTTTTATTAAAAAATCTGTATAAAGTTCCTAAGCTTAAAAGGAACTTAATTTCTATCTCTTGTTTAATAGAACTTGGATATTGTATTTCTTTTTCAATTAATGAAGCGTTCATTTTGAAGGAGGGTGTCAATATTTTTTCTGCTAAATTGAAAAATGGTTTGTACGTACGTAAACCGAATAAAACGAAAGTAATTTTAAATCATGAGATGTTTAAGAATGCTAACACTAGAAAAAAAGGCAAAGAATTTATCCTAATAATAATACCTATCTATGGCATCTTAGACTTCGTCATATTAATCTCAACCAGATTGAGAGACTCTCTAAGAATGGACTTCTAAACAAGTTAGAAGATGATTCTTTACCGCCTTGCGAATCTTGCTTGGAAGGTTAAAAGGTTACAGAGCCATAGAACCCTTAGAACTTGTACATTCAGATCTTTGTGGTCCGGTGAATATTAAAGCTCGATGAGGGTACGAATATTTCATCTCTTTCATAGATGATTATTCGAGGTATGGTTATCTATATCTAATGCATCACAAGTATGAGGCTCTTGAAAAGTTCAAAGAGTATAAGGCTGAAGTAGAGAATGCATTAGGGAAAACCATTAAAACACTTCGATCCGATCGAGGTGGAGAGTATATGATAGAACATGGAATTAAATCTCAACTCTCAGCACCTAATACACCACAGCAAAATGGTGTGTCAGAAAGGAGAAATAGAACCTTGTTGGACATGGTTCGTTCTATGATGAGCTATGCTCAGTTGCCTGCCTCGTTTTGGGGATACGCAGTAGAGACTACAGTTCAAATCTTGAACAGTGTTCCATCGAAAAGTATTTCAGAAACACCTTTTGAACTATGGAAGGGGCGTAAACCTAGTTTACAACACTTCAGGATCTGTGGTTGTCCGGCACACGTGCTCGTGACAAACCCAAAGAAGTTGGAACCTCGTTCAAAATTGTGCCAATTTGTTGGCTATCCCAAAGAAACAAGAGGTGGTCTTTTCTACGACCCATAAGAAAACAAGGTGATTGTGTCGACAAACGCCACGTTCTTGGAGGAAGATCACATGAGGAACCACAAACCGCGTAGTAAATTAGTACTAAATGAAGCTACTCATAAACCAACAAGAGTTGTTGATCAAGCGGGACCTTCATCAAGAGTTGATGGAAGAGCCAACACCTCAAGTCAGTCTCGTCCTTCTCAATCGTTGGGAATGCCTCAACGCAGTGGGAGGATTGTTTCACAATCTGACCGCTACTTGGGTTTAGCTGAAACTCAAGTTGTCATACCTGATGACGACATAGAAGACCCATTGTCTTATAAACAGGCAATGAATGACGTAGGCAAGAACCAATGGATCAAAGCCATGGACCTTGAAATGGAGTCAATGGACTTCAATTCAGTATGGGAACTTGTAGACCAACCTGAAGGGGTTAGACCCATAGGGTGTACATGGAACTATAAGAGAAAGAGAGATGCAGTCGGAAAGGTACAGACTTTTAAGGCTAGACTTGTAGCAAAGGGTTTTACCCTAAGGGAAGGAGTTGACTATGAAAAAACTTTTTCCCCTGTTGCTATGTTGAAGTCTATAAGGATACTTTTGTCCATAACCACATTTTATGATTATGAAATTTGGCAAATGGACGTCAAGACTGCCTTTTTGAATGGTAATCTTGACGAGAGCATCTATATGTCTCAGCCCGAAGGATTCATAGCCCAAGGTCAGGAGCAAAAAGTTTGCAAGCTCAATCGATCCATTTATGGGTTGAAACAAGCGTCAAGATCTTGGAATATAAGATTTGATACTGCGATCAAGTCTTACAGCTTTGACCAAAACGTTGATGAGCCTTGTGTTTACAAGAGGATCATCAACGACAAAGTAGCTTTGTTAGTACTTTATGTGGATGGTATCCTACTCATTGGGAATGATGTAGGATACCTTACTGACATAAAGAATTGGTTGGCGACCCAATTCCAAATGAAAGATTTGGGAGAGGCACAATATGTTCTTGGGATTCAGATGCTTAGGAATCGCAAGAACAGAACGCTAGCACTGTCTCAAGCGCCTTATATCGACAAAATGTTGTCAAGATATTCGATGCACGAGAATTCCAAGAGGGGCTTATTACCCTTCGTGCATGGAGTTCATCCTGTCTAGGAGCAGTGTCCCAAGACACCTCAAGAAGTTGAGGATATGAGACATATTCCATATGCCTCTGCAGTAGGTAGCTTAATGTATGCTATGCTGTGCACGAGGCCAGACATTTGTTATGCAGTGGGAATAGTCAGTAGGTACTAGTCCAATCCAGGGTTAGACCACTGGACAACGATTAAAAATATCCTCAAGTATCTAAGGAGAACGAGGACTATACGCTTGTGTATGGGTCTAAGGATTTGATCTCATCGATATACCGATTTCGATTTTGGTCGATAAGGATTCTCGAAAATCCACATCGAGATCAGTTTTCACCATTAACGGGGGAGCTATAGTATGGCGAAGCATTAAGCAAGGATGCATAGCTGACTCAACGATGGAGGCTGAGTATGTTGCTGCTTGTGAAGCAGCTAAAGAGGCTGTTTGGCTAAGGAAATTCCTTACTGATTTAGAAGTTGTTCCAAATATGGAATCTCCCATCACCTTATATGTGACAACAGTGGTGCGGTAGCCAATTCGAAGGAACCTCGCAACCATAAGCGAGGTAAGCACATCGAGAGGAAGTATCACCTGATACGAGAAATAGTGCAACGAGGAGATGTGACCCCACTAGAGTTTTAGTTCAAGTGGGTGTTTGTTGGGATTTGTGCCCTAAAACTCGTAGTTTGTAATTATGTTCTATATAATGTAATAATGTGTTATTATTTTAATAAAGTGTTATTGTTCGTTATCTACGAGTTTGCCTTCATTCAAACCCTAAATCCAATAAACTAAACATCCAAAGCTGTTAAATGAATCTCTAACTGAATGTAATGTACATAAAAAGGATCTCGGTTTGACATACAACCTAAAGGGTCTATAGTTAGGGGATAAGGTTTGGGTACCTTACCCTGGTAAACCTATGGATGTGGCCCACTTTGTATTTGATACAAACACTGTGATCCCAACGTGTTCGTGTAGATGACATGTGAGTGGGGATATCCTATGTAATGAGATTGCATAAGACCGGAGCACGAAATAATAATTTCTAGCTGTAACTCCGTTGACTAGTTAGGTTTCTATTTCACTAGGATGACCTAGGCAACTTGATCTCAATCTTGAGCAGGTTACGAACTCATGTTCGCGAGGGATTGTCCTTTGACTAGTATGGGTGAGAGTGGCCAGATTCGCCTACTCAATATGCCTACCTTCTTGGGGACAAGACCGAGTGAGCGGCTGGGAACTTAACTTAGCAAGATGGAATTCACTCCTTCCCGCCTACTAGGGTAAGTAGAGGAATGTTCCCTTAAGTGGTGTCTCCGGGACTTGAACAAAGGGCCCGCCCCTCTCATTGGCCCGAGAGAGACTCTGTTTGTTGGTAGGACCACAAACAAATTGTTCATTAGAGGAGCACTGGTACTTAAGGTACAAGATGTAACCCAGGGGTAAAATGGTAATTTGACCCAGCTGGTGTTACGAACATTCGTGAAGGATTGACTTGCTGTTATTGGTCAATATCCATGGACACAGAAATATATCTGCAGTGATAAGAGTGCGGTTTGTGGGACTTTAGTGGAGTGTTCCGCAGATTAACGAATGTTGATTGGGAGGTTAATGAGATTAACCGAGCAATCTCGTATCGTTGGAGCTTTCGATCAAGTGGGTCCATTAGGTCAACCTTCTAGCTCGTAAAGTGTTCTTAGATCATTTGAATTTGAAATGTTCAAATTCATTAGGGAATATATTTTATGTATTTAGATACGATATAATATATAGTTTTGGAACTATATATTATAAATTTAATGGGAATATGATTCATATTAAATTATATGAGAGAATTGAATATTTGAAAGAGTTCAAATATTATATTAAATGTGAATGTGATTCACATTTGAAAACTATAGGTTAAAATTTAATGTCTACTGGATGTACATTAAAACTATAGGTTAAAGGGGTGATATGATTAAATGAGATTTAATGTAAATTAAATACATATTTAATTTGTATTATTTAAATTAATAATTAAATTTGATTTAATTATTATTTAATTATTATTATTATTATTATTATTTTAATAATAAAATAAGGGAACGTGTCATCCAGACATGTTGCCACTACCCCTCCATCTTCTTGTTGGGATTTTTCTCCTAATCTCGTGTTTGTAATATATTGTTTGAAATTAATAAGAGTTATTCATTTCATCACTTTGTGTCTCGCAATATTTATAAACTTTTCCAATAAACTAAGCTCCAGGGTCATTGAATTTATGAGAGAACTAGAACTTGAACGGTGTGCAGACCTAATCTTGGATACACTGTGGATAGGGTTGTAGACCTAATCTTGGATAACAGGGAGGATCACGTTCTAGTTAATGACCCGAACGGTCTACAGTATATGGATAGGGTTGTAGACCTAATCTTGGATACACTGTGGATGCGACCCGCTTTGTATTAGATACAAACGAGGTGATCTCACTCCTTCATGTGGTTGACATGCGAGTGGGGGCATCCTGTGCAATGAGATAGTACAAGACCGGACCGTGAATTATTAGACCTACTGATGTAACACTGTTGACTGTAAGGACTAATAACTTCGTAGATGACCATCAGTGACTCGACCTGAATCCTAAGCGTGTTACGGATTCCTGTCTGCGGGGGTCTGTCCTTTGACTAGTACGGGTGAGGGTGGTCACAGTTACTTGCTCAATATGTCTATCTTCTCAAGGATAGGACCAAGTAGGGAGTTGGGAACTTAACTACGCGAGATGGAATTCACTCGTTCCCGCCTTTAGAGAAACTAGAGGGGTTGTTCCCATAAGTGCTGTCTCCAGGGCTTGGACAACTGGCGCCCACCTTTTCACTAGCCCGAGAAGGGTGTTGTGTATGGTTGGACCATCACAATATCTTGTTCATTAGAGGAGCAGTGGGGACTTAAGGAACAAGAAGTAGACACAGGGGTAAAACGGTAATTTGACCCAGCCGTGTCTACGAACAATCTGTGAAGGGTCGACTCATGGGCATTGGTTATATCAGTGGACACGTAATATTCTACACTGACGGGAGTGCAGCTACGGGCTATAGTGGAGTGTTACCGTAGCTAATGAATGTTGGTTAACGGGGTCAAAGCGTTTGACAGGTTAATCTTGGATCATTGGAGCCCGTCACTGCAGGTCCATTAGGTCCCTCGGTTGGCTCAATCTGGAATAAAAGAAGGGTTAATGTTTTGGTATGAAATTGAAGTGTTCAATTTCACTTTAAGGGCATTTATGTCATTTATATGAGATATGAATGAAATAATATATAGTTTAATGTGAATGAAATTCATAATAAACTATAGGTTAGCCTAATTGTTGAATTAGGGCTAATTGGAGAATTTGATTGAGAGAAATTAAATTGGATGTGATTCAATTTAATTAATCCACAATTAATGCAAATGAGATTTGCAATATGAGATATGAGATATCTTATATTATGTGGTTATGCAAATGAGATTTGCATAACCTATGGTTGTGGTAAAGTGGTAATAATGTGGAGATTTTAACTCCATCATTCCAATATATAAACCCTTCTTGCAAGATGGAATGTATCTCATTCTCTCATTTTTTTTTATTTTCATCAAAGAAGAGAAGAAGAATTCTCTCCATTCTCTCTCATTTTTCCTCCCTTTCCAAAACAAAAGTCCTACCACTTTCCTTCTTCCTAAGGAAGAACAACCGAGAAGGCCATTGGTGGTGTTTGTTTTGTACGAGAGAAGCGATCGTCGAGAAGCACGAAGAGTTCGTGATCCGAGGAAGAAATTCTTGAAGTTTGTCTACAACAAGTAAGTAAACTCCTTCTTGCTGTAAATTTCTTCCTTTACAGCATGTTTAGCCTAGATCTAGTGTTTGATCGTTTTAACAAGAACAAGTAGCATAATGATACCACGATCATTCGATCGTCTTCTGCTGCGCGGGGATTCTCATCATATCCTTCAATTGGTATTAGAGCCATTTCGATGGTTCTTCACTTATGCATTGTTTTGTTAAAATTAGGTGGGTAAATTGCCTTAATTTCATGAGATGAATGTTGGATTGCATAATGGATGTTTCTATTTTTGGCACTAGAATAGATTTACATTTTATGTTGATGAGATTAATGTAAGGGCCTGTTGTTTTTGGGCATTTTATTGTAAATCGAGTCTTTAAGTCCGGGTCGTTCGTGGTAAGAGTTGCTGTGAAGAAATCGGAGCGGAAACAGGTGGAAATTTGGTGAAGAACAACAAAGAGTTTGTTGTTCTGTCGATGGAGTTAAGACGTTGCCCTATGGCGTCTCAACGCTGCCCTTGCGGACGGAGGCCTTGCTGCAGAGCAGCGTTGCAACACCGCTGGTGTTGAGAATGCACCTTCGGATTTGAGAGGCGCGGCAGCGTTACAGGTAACGCCGCTTGCGGCGTTACAGTAACGCCGCACACGCCAGGTGCAATTCTTTGGAGGCGATTTCGCGAACGTGGGACGTGATTTCACAAAAGTGGGCAGTTATTTCATTTTTTAATTATATATGATTTATAAAATGTAATTTATTTAATTATTTAATTATTTTATTAAATAATATTAATATAAATGTTATATTAATGTTATTTATTTAAATAATTACCCCTAGGTGCCAAAAATCGGTCCATTTTTGCTGTTTAATTATTTTATGCATGAGATGTATATTTTAATTAATTTCTATGTGCATAATGTATGTCATATAGATTTAAAATCCCACCTTAGGTTAAACATTTTATGCATCATATTTATATTATAAGAGTTATAATATATAGTATGCATGATAGGATTATATTATAAGAGTTATAATATAATGTATGGATGTTTTAATTTATTTAAATATAAGTGTTATATTTTTAAATTAAAAGCATGCTCATGCATTTAATTCATGTGATGAATGTATGTTATAGTATAGTATTATTCATGTGATGGATGATCAAGCACTATAACATAGAAATGCATGCAACCTAAGTTAATTATTAGTTTTAAAGAGTTTAGAACTTGATTAATTAGACTTAGGTTTTCTATTTTCTAATAAGATTAGAAATTAGGAAATCAAATATAACCTTTGAATGGAGACTGATAAGTAACTCATTTCTAAGGAAGGTTTTGTCTAAAAAAGGTGGGGTATTTAAGTTGACGCTTATGGAACACCTACACTCGAAACCGACTGGAAGTGAATTCGGTCCGAAGATTCTTAGGTTATATTCTCGTGAGTGCCGTTAATTAAGAGTTAATTAATTTACTCACATAGACCTAAGTTAATAATGTGATTATAAACTTAGGTTAATACCATATAAGAGTTATATTGGTAGACTTAGGTAAATTTTAGCCGGTTTATCTAGGTCAATCCCTATTAAAATTAAAGTGTTGAGTGAGAGGAAATAAAGTGTATGAGATACATTGAAAATTTCCAACCACAAATCTCCTTTATGTCCGCACCGTGAGATCTATACTCGGCCTCGTGGCGCAAATGGGAGCGTCCCCCTTCGGGTGGCATTTGTATAGGTCAATATAATCTTGGATGGAGAGAGTACTTATAGTGAGTGGGAGCAGGACTTGTGAAAACGAGACCCACGGTCTCTTCTTTCGATTCACACCGTGAGAACGCCTATGATCTGCCTGCTACTTTGGCTTGGACCAGACAATCCCTTCGGAGGGCTTGATCATGGGAGTCGGAACACCGTGAATTCTCGAAAGGGATACAGTTTCCTGGTTGGTTTTCCTTCTTGGTTCACCTTTCGGTGGCTATTGTTTGGACAGATACTTGGAAACATAAAGATTGAGGGTGACACTCACAGAATTCATTAAGTGTTAATGAATTCGACCGAACAATGGTAATTGGACGCCTAATGGAATAAGAGTTATCATGGGATTAGGGTATGATCGAGAAAGTCTCGTCCTAGAGGAGGAGTGTTCTGTTCAACCTTCGGTGGTGGTCATTCTAAACCTTTAGGGTATCATTGCAAAATTTTGAATGACCTAGGGATCATGAAACATTTTTTGCTAAAACTTAATTGGATTTCAAAAGTTTTTTTGAGACTAATACAAAGTTTTTCTTATTTTTCACTTAAAATGTCTAGCGCAATAATAATAGCATTACTCGCGTCCGATAAGTTAGTGGGAGATAATTACAAAAGTTGGAAAAACAACATAAACACAATTTTGGTAACTGACGACATAAAGTTCGTGTTGTCTGAGGAGTGTCCTCAGATGTCGGGCTCGACCACATCGCGAAGTGTTCGCGATGCGTACGATCCGTGGATCCGGGCCAATGAAAAGGCCAAGGTCTACATTATTGCCAGCATGTCTGATGTCTTGGCAAAGAAGCATGAGCTGATGGCCTCTGCCAAGGAGTTCATGGAGTCCTTGCAGAAATGTTTGGACAATGATCCTTTCTGTCGTCCAGCATGACTCGCTCAAATACGTCTTCAACGCGACGGATGAAAGAGGGTCATTTGTCCGTGAACATGTTCTAGACATGATGACCCACTTTAATCGCCGAGATGAACGGGGCTTCGATCGACGAGTCGAGCCAGTCGATTTTATTCGAGACTCTTAGAAGAGTTTCCTTCGCCAAATAGCAATCTTTGTTATGAACAAAATTAGCTACACTCTGATAACCCTCCTCAATGAGCTACAGAATTTCCAATCTTTGAACATGGTCAAAGAATCTGAGGCAAATGTTGCCTACAGGTCTTATCACAGGGGTTCGACCTCTGGGACGAAACTTGTTGCTCCTTCACGCCCGAAAGGGAAGAAGAGGATGAAGAGGGGTAAAACTGACCGAGCTGCCGCCCACAAGGGCAAGAAGGTCAAGGAGGTTGCAGAGAAAGGAAAGTGTTTCCACTGCGGGGGCGGACACTGGAAGAGGAACTGTCCCAAATTCCAGACCGAGAGGAAGAATCAAGGTAAATGTGATTTACTTGTGACAGAAACATGTTTAGTGGAGAGTAGTGACTCTGCCTGGATATTGGATTCGGGCGCCACTAACCACGTTTGTTCTTCTTTTCGTGGGATTGATTCTGGCGCACCGCCATGAGGGTGAGGTGACTCTACGGGTTGGATCCGGGGAGCTTGTCTCTGCTGCAGCGATCGACACGGTGAAGCTACACTTTGGCGGGAAGTACTTATTGTTGGACAATTTGTACATAGTTCCAGGGTATACTAGAAACCTTGTTTCAATTTCCTGCTTAATTGAACATTGTATTTCTGTTTCTTTTGAATTAAATAAAGCGTTTATTTCTTTCAAAGGGAATATTATTTGTTCAGCTTCACTCGAACATAATCTGTATGTTTTGAAACCTAATTCGGTCAAAAGTGTTTTGAATACTGAATTGTTTAAAACTGTAGAAACACGAACTAAGAAAGCAAAAGTTTCTCCAAAAGAAAATGCCCACCTTTGGCATCTTCGGTTAGGCCACATTAATCTCAATAGGATTGAGAAACTAGTGAAGAGTGGACTTCTAAACGAGTTGGAAGAAAACTCTTTGCCGGTGTGTGAGTCATGCCTTGAGGGCAAAATGACCAAACGTCCTTTTAGTGGAAAAGGATATAGAGCCAAAGAGCCTCTTGAGTTAGTATATTCTGACCTCTGTGGTCCGATGAATGTTAAAGCTCGGGGCAATTATGAGTATTTCGTGTCTTTCATAGACGATTACTCCAGATATGGGTATATTTACCTAATGCACAAGAAGTCTGAAACTCTTGAAAAGTTCAAAGAGTACAAGACTGAGGTTGAGAACCTCTTAGGTAAATCGCTTAAAACACTTCGATCGGATCGAGGTGGAGAGTACATGGACACTGAATTCCAGGACTATATGATAGAACACAGAATTAAGTCCCAACTCTCAGCGCCTGGTATGCCACAACAAAATGGTGTATCGGAGAAGAGAAACAGAACCTTGTTGGACATGGTTCGGTCGATGATGAGCTATGCTCGTCTCCCTGATTCTTTTTGGGGGTACGCAGTGGAGACTGCGGTCTATATTTTGAACAATGTTCCGTCGAAAAGTGTTTGTGAAACAACTTTCGAGCTCTTGAGTGGACGTAAAGGCAGTTTACATCACATCAAGATTTGGGGATGCCCGACCCACGTGTTGGTGTCAAACCCGAAAAAGTTGGAACCTCGTTCGAAATTGTGCCTATTCGTAGGTTACCCTAAAGAGACTAGGGGTGATATGTTTTACGATCCTAAGGAAAATAGGGTGCTTGTGTCGACAAACGCCACTTTCCTAGAGGAAGACCACGTCAGGGATCATTTACCAAGAAGTAAAATTGTGTTGAATGAAATAGGCGATTACATCAAAGAAGAGTTCTTGATGGGGCTAGTACGTCAACAAGTGTTGTTGATCCCTAAAGCACGCCTAGTCAAATCTGCTCCCAAGAGTTGGGAATGCCTCGACGTAGTGGGAGGGTCGTGAGAGACACTGATCGCTACATGGGTTTAATTGAAACCACGCTTGTCGCTCCCGATGATGATCGTGAGGATCCATTGACCTATGATCGGACAATGGTTGATGTTGACAAAGACGAGTGGATTAAAGCTATGGACCAGAAATGGAGTCTATGCACTTTCATTCTCAGTATGGGAGCTTGTGGATCAACCGGATGGGGTAAAACCTATTGGTTGAAAATGGATCTACAAGCGTAACGTGGCGTAGATGGGAAGGTGTGCACCTTCAAAGCCCAACTAGTGGCAAAAGAGTTTTACCCGAGGTTGAAGGGGTTGACTATGAGAGACCTTTTCACTGTTGCCATGGTAAAGTCGATCAGATCCTTCCGGCCATTGCGCGCGATTATGACTACGAGGTATGGCGGATGGACGTCAAGACAACCTTTTCGAATGGCAAACATGATGAGACCATCTACATGGACCCACCCAAAGGGTTCATTGCCCAAGGCCAAGAGCAAAAGGTTTGCGCTTCATAGGTCCATTTATGGGTTGAAACAAGCTTAGAGGTCTTGGAATATAAGGTTTGATGAGGCGATCAAATCTTATGGCTTTGATCAAAATGTCGACGAGCCTTGTGTTTACAAGAAAATCGTTGACAAAACTATCGCATTTTTGGTGTTGTATGTGGACGATATTCTTCTCATTGAGAATGAGATAGAATTTCTTACTGACGTTAAGAAGTGGCTAGCTTCGCAATTCCAAATGAAAGATTTGGGAGAAGCTCGGTATGTTCTAGGTATTGATTGTCCGAACAGGAAGAACGAACGCTAGCCTTGTCTCAAAGCGTCTTATATTGACAAGATGTTGTCTAGATATAAGATGCGAGAACTCCAAGAAGAGCTTGCTGCCTTTCAGGCATGGGGTTCACTTGTCTAAGGATCAGTGTCCTACGACTCCTCAAGATGTTGAGGATATGAGACGGATTCCATATGCTTCAGTTGTAGGGAGCCTGATGTATGCCATGTTGTGTACTAGGCCCGACATCTGTTATGCAGTAGGAATTGTCAGTAGACATCAGTCCAATCCAGGATTAGATCACTGGACAGTCGTAAAGGCAATCCTCAAGTATCTTAGGAGAACGAGAAACTACAACTTAGTGTATGACAGTGGGGATTTGATCCTTACGGGATACTCGGATTCTGATTTTCAGACCGATAAGGATTCTAGAAAATCCACTTCGGGGTCTGTGAACCCGAGATCTTTCTTTGGAACTTCCTTATTATCAAACAACAAAAAGAAAGAAGAAATGAATGTTTAAAACTTGGTTTTCCATGTTTTAAAAAGGAAAGAAATGAAGTGAAAGGCAAAAGGAAAACAAGAAAGGAAAGTTTAAACCATTTTGGTTTCGGTTGCTTTAAAGACAAAAGAAGAAAAGGAAATGAAACAAATGTTCAATATATTAAGTTTGTTTTGTTTTGCAAAGAAAAGATAAGAAATGAAAAAGATAAAGGAAGGAAGAAAGAAAAGAAAAGAAAAGAAAGGAAAGGAAAGGTGGATGGTGGGACCCCCACCATTGTTATCTTTTTAAAAACACATGATCCATCGATTTTCTTCTTCATTTCTCAAAGAGGAGCAAGGGTTTTCGTGGGAGAAGCAGAGAAAGGAAGAGGAAGAAGGTGGTTTTGGAGTGAAGTTTGCGAGAAGAGAGGAGAAGAACTAAAGGTAAGTCTTTATGATGACAAGTTAATCAATTCAATCCTATTCTGGTTTTTCTGTTCATCTCGAGCTCCACAGGGAAGAGGTAAGATTTGAGGTTTTGTTTCGTGAAATTTAACTCATATTGGAACAAAATTCGTGAAGGAAGCTCGAGCAAATTCGGATCTTAAGCTACTGATTTGTGAAGAGGAAGACAGAGAAGATTGAATTTCTTTGTCAAATCTAAGAAGTCTTTGGTGTTTTCGTTGTCCTGGTCTGTAGAGTTGGAATCAGAAGCTCTAATAGGTATGGTTGGAAAGCTTATTGAATTTTCTACAACTTTCGTGAAGGAATCATGAATAGAAAATGATTGGACGATGTTGTAAATATCAGGTCAAGTTTCAGATTGCAGTAGAAAATCGATTCTGGAATAGCAGAAGTTAGTTCCTGGGAAAGAAGCTTTCGAGGTATTTCTGACCCAATATATTGGGAATTTCAATTTTATGTCTTCATATGATTTTTAGAGGATTCAAAAAGGAAGTGTTTGGTATAAATTTCACCCTGTTTGGCTAAGTAATGAAGAAGTTATGGCTGTCTGAAAACAGGGCAGAAAATCTGAAAATGCTGGAAAATTTGAAAGTGTGTTTACTTGTTATTTTAAGGTTAAAAAGCATGAGCTCGAGGTTCTAAAACATGGTTTTGGTTTGTTTGACAGACCAAGAGCAAAAAGGTCGAGTGTACGGGTCAAGACTCTAGTTCTAACACTGTGAGTGACAAAACGAACTTAAAAAATGTTCTATATGCTTGATTTATGTTTTAAGAAAATACAAGTTTTGCTTGAATGAAAGAGTTTAGATATTTATTGTTTTCCTTGAACACTTGTTTATGAGCATTCATGATTTCTTAGAAATGTTTTAAAGTGTTCATGATGAGCTTAAATGTCTTGATGAAATTTATACACGAGCATATGTTTATTGCATTTCAAGTCTATGGAAATGTTATGATTTCGAGCAAGTATGTTTTAGCAAGTATGTTTTTAAAGATTTCCAGTTTTATGAACAAGCTAAGTAAGCTTGAGTTTTATGAAAGGAAAGATAAGCAGACATGTTCAAAAGCTTTCATGTGATCTTCTGAAATATTGAGCCCGAGGCTTTATGGTACCGTGTGCACACAGGTCATTTCTGTTGCCGACGATGAGTGAACTCCGTGACAACAAATACTGCCGTGAGTGAGTCTTTGGGCCCCCCCACTACGACAAAGACGATGGGAGTCTTTGGCGGGCCCCACTACATTGTAGAACAAACGTGAGATTGTGACATGTTTTAAAAAGAGTTTATATCATTTACATGCCTTACGAGATTTTAACGATATACTTGTTGGTTTTCTGAAAGCTATTATGATTACACAGTTACTTTTAACGTATGATTACAGATGCATATGCCAATAGATGGCCAGGTGATATGATTTACGAGTTAATAGTTTTCTTTTAAACTCAAGTCACTCACTGAGCTTCATAGCTCATTCTTTCAGTGTTTTTCCCACTTTTCAGGTAGAGATCGAGCTCCCGTGTGCTCGAAAACCGCCATAATCTTTGGAAGCTTCACAAGTTTGATATGTTGTACGTGGGTGGAGTTGTATAGAAAGTCTATATGTATAGAAGAAGGACTATGAACTTATGTTTATGTTTACATTTTAGGTTGTGGTTGTGTGATCCATGGTTGGGTATATTTTTTTGTTGTGATGTTCATATATCTTTCAGTTTTCCAGAGAGTCATAAGTAGGGTTACCCCTTACGTAGGTTACGTAATTGTCAATATTTCGCTTGTTATGTTTTAGTCGTTTCTTATACAAGTTTAGTATGCTTATAAGGTAAAACAGGGTCAACAGGTATCGTTAGAGAGGTGAACGATGTCTGTTGGCTTCACGCCGTCTATCGGGCTAAGTTAGCAGGTAGTTCGGGAGGGGGTGTGACAACTTGGTATCAGAGAAGTTTGCTCCATGGGAATGAGACAGAGCAAGTTAGCTCTAGAAGAAACTGAAAAGTAAATAGCAAGTTATTGAGTTAGTTCAATAGAACTAGCAGAGCATGGTCCAAGTAAGGATAAGAGTAAGTCCAGTCAGGACTAGAATGTGAACACAAGTCTAGAATTGTGCATTTGAGTTGAGTACTCATTACATGTTTAGTATGTTGATATGTTATAGAAGTCATGCCACCACGTACTAGCGCACGATGCGAGGCAAGATCGGGGACGGGATGCGAGGATCCTACCCAAGATCAATCCCGGTGGAGATCTAGTGCCCGAGAGTTCGAGATAGGGGCGAATTAAGCAAACATGCTAATTCCTCACAGGAGGTAGGTAAGCCATAGGGAGCAGGGCTAAGTAATCCAGACAAGACATATAGAATAGATCACCTAAAAGAATTAGGAGCCAAAGTGTTTGAGGGTTCCAAAGATCCAGCTGAAGCTGAGGTTTGGCTGAATAAGCTTGATAAATCTTTTGATGTGATGAGTTGCTCTGAGGAGCGAAATGTTAAGTTGGCCACATTCTTGCTGCTAAAAAAGGCAGAAGGATGATGGAAATGGATGTTAGCCAGTTGTAGTGATGCACGTACTTCACACTGGCAAACTTTCGTAAATATATTTGAAGATAAATATTACCCTAGCACGCATCAGAGAGGCAAAAGAGGATGAATTTTTAAATGAAGCAAAGGACACTTTCGGTGGTTGAGTATGAGAGAAGGTATACCGAGTTTTCGCGGTATGTTGATGTGATTGTGGCATCTAAGAGTGACAGGTATCGAAGATTTGAAATAGGGTTACGACCTGGGATACGTACCCCAGTTACAACCATTGCTAAGTGTATTGATTTTTCCCAGCTGGTAGAGACTGCTCACGTGTTGAGCGAGTAGTATAGCAGAGGAGCGCGATCGATGAGTGAAGCCTAGTTGTGGAGGCTTCGACAACAAGCAGTTTCCATGGTCGTGAGCAGCGGAGGTTCACACTTGGAGTAAATGTTTCCAAGTCAATATGACTTTAAGGAACGAGCTAGTAGCCAAGTAGCCAGGCATCGAGGCAGATGAATGTGGGTAGTGCCTATCAGAGGCAGAGTTAAAGAGGACCTAGTTAGTTTGTTTGATTGGCAGCAAGTTGTAGAGAGGGCAAGAGTCTATTGCCAGTATAGAAAGGAAAACTCCATGTGTGATCTGTTGCAAGAATCATCAAGGTCATTGTCTTGTGAGTGTTGGTACATGCTACCAGTGCTGACAACCAGGACATGTCAAGAGGGATTGTCCACAGCTATGGACAACCGCACAGAGGGACTAGGGAGTTGAGTCCTAGACAGTTGAGCAACCACGAGTATCAGTAGCTGCAAGAGAGGGCACCAGCGGTGTCAGACTAAAGAGAATTGTTGATAGACCCAGGTAACACGGAAAGGTCTACGCTATGACTCAGTAAGAAGCAGAAGGTGCATCATATGTCATTACTGGTACGATTAGTATTTGTAATGTACCTGCACCTGTTTTAGTAGAACCAGGTGCTACACATTTCTTTGTTTTTAGTATGTTCATGACTAAGTTGAATGGGAAGCTAGAACTTTTATGTAAAAGGTTAGTTATATACACTCTAGTTGGTGACGTGTTACTAGTCAATGCAGTGTTGCGGGACTGTGAGGTCTTAGTAGAAGGTCTCAATGTGTTAGTGGATCTTCTTCCACTAGACTTGCAGGTGTGAGATGCAATCTTAAGGATGGATTTCATATTTACTCATTATGCTTCCAGAGATTGCCATTTAGAGGAAGTTGTTTTCAGGCAACCAGGATTAGTTAAAGTGGTTTCAGGGGTGAATGAAAGATTATCCCTATGAGTTTGATTTCGACATTAAAAGCGGAGAAGTTATTGAGGAAAGGTTGCATGACGTTTCTTGCACTTGTAGTAGAGGTGCAGGAGGAAAAGCTAAACCAGAAAATGTTCTTATTGTGAACGAATTTCTAGATGTTTTTCCAGCAGATCTGTCAGGGTTGCCACCTGATAGGAAGGTAGAGTTCACTATTGAATTGCTACCAGGAACAACACCTATTTCGCAAGCGCCGTATAGAATGGCTCCAAGTGAACTCAAGGAGCTAATGATGTAATTACAAGAATTAGTTAATAAGGGATACATCATACCTAGTGTATCGCCTTGGGGAGCTCTAGTGTTATTTGTGAAGAAGAAAGATGGTACCCGTAGATTATGCATTGATTATACACAGTTAAACAAAGTCGCGATACGTAACAAGTATCCTTTACCCTGAATAGATGACTTGTTTGACTAGTTACGAGGAGCGTCAGTGTTTTCTAAGATTGATTTGAGTTTAGGCTACCATCAGTTAAAGGTAAGGGAATCAGATATTCCTAAGACAACATTCAGAATGAGGTACGAGCATTATAAGTGTTTAGTAATGCCATTCGGTTTAACAATGCACTAGCAGTTTTCATGGACCTCATAGTGTGTTTTCCACCGAAGATTTGGATAAGTATGTGATAGTATTCACCGATGATATACTAGTTTATTCTGGTTGACAGAAAGCCCATGAGGAACACATGAGTATTACTCTACAAACACTATGCGATAAAACGATTTATCACGCTAAATTCACCAAATGTGAGTTTTGGTTGAATCAGGTAGTGTTTGGGTAAGTTGTTTCAACAAATGGAGTTGGTATGGATCCACATAAAGTAAAAGCTATGGTCAACTTAGAGAGACCAGCTAATGCGACAGAGGTACGTAGTTTCCTAGGCTTGGCGGGATACTACAGATGATTTGTTGAGAATTTCTCGCGTTTAGCATTACCTTTAATAGCTTAAACAAGAAAGAATGCTAAGTTTGAATGGTCAGATAAATGTGAACAGAGTTTTTCAGGAGCTGAAAAGAGATTAGTTACAACATCTATAGCACTTCCTGTAACGGGAAAAGAGTATGTGATTTACTGTGATGCCTCGAGGTAAGGTTTAGGGTGTGTGCTCATGCAAGAAGGAAAAGTAATAGCTCATGCGTCAAGGCAATTGAAAAGGCACGAGTGTAATTACCCTACCCATGATCTTGAGCTAGCAGCAAGTGTTTTAGCATTGAAGATCTGGAGACATTACTTGTTTGGTGAAAAGTGTCACATCTTTACAGATAATAAGAGTTTGAAGTATATCTTTGATCAGAAGGAGTTGAATATGAGACAGAGAAGATGGTTAGAACTGATTAAAGATTATGATTGTACTATAGAATACCATCCAGGTAAGGCGAATGTTATAGCAGATGCGCTAAGTAGGAAGTCAAGACTTCCTAGGGATGCCTGTGTGGTATTCGAGCAACATTTTAAGTACTCTAAGGGATTCTAAGGCGGTTGTAGATCGGCAGAGAATTGAGAGGCCTCTTAGCTCAATTCCAAGTCAGTCTTCACTTGTAGCAGAGATTGTGAGAAGACAGACGGAGGATAGTAAACTGCGCAGAAAATGTTTCGAAAGTCCAAACAGGGCCCAGAAGCAGTGTTCAAGACGAGATCAGACGGAGCCATAGAGAGGCAAGGAAGACTATGTGTTCCGAGTGTTTGTGAGCTTAAAGATTTTATTCTAGAGGAAGCTCACATTCGAAACTACGCTATGCATCCAGAAGCACCAAGATGTATAAAATTTTGAAGGGACGTATTGGTGGCACAGGATGAAGCGGGAGATAGTGAATATGTTGATAGATGTTTGATCCGCCACTTATGAGTTAAAACCGATTAGACAGAGACCAAGAGGACTCCTTAATCCATTGCAAGGGCCGGAATGGAAATGGGAGCATATCACTATAGATTTTCTTTTTGGATTACCACGTACTTCATGTGGACATGATGGTATTTGGGTAATAGTGGATAGACTCACTAAGACAACACGATTTATATCGATTAAATCGACGTCTACACTTGATCAGCTTGCTAAGCTATACGTCGACAAAGTAGTGAGTCAATACGGAGTGCCAGTGTCCATAGTTTCAGATAGAGATCCGAGATTTACTTCTAAGTTTTGGCCTAGCTTACAGAAGACTATGGGAAGAAAGTTGAATTTTAGTACAGCGCTCCATCCTCAGATAAATGGTCAGCCAAAAAGGACCATCCAGACCCTAGAAGATATGTTGAGAGCATGTATCCTTCAAGTTAAGGGAAGTTGGGACACACACCTATAACTTATGGAATTCGCTTACAATAAAAGTTATCAGTCTAATGTTGACATGGCACCATTTGAGGCTCTGGATAAAGACCGTGTATAACGCTCGTATATTGGAATGAACTAGGAGAGCGGAAGCTAATCGGTCCTGAGTTGGTACAAGTTACGATAGATAATATTAAGGTAATCAAGGAGAACCGGAAGGTAGCTCAAGACCGTTAGAAGAGTTATGCAGATAAGCAACGAAAGGACTTAGAATTCCAAGTCGGAGATCAAGTTTTCTTGAAATTATATCCATGGAGAGGTGTCTTTCGTTTTGGAAAGAAAGGTAAGCTAAGTCCCAGATATATTGATCCTTATCAAGTAATGAGACGAGTTGGGCTAGCAACCTACAAACTGGAGTTGCCAACGGAACTATCTCAAGTACATGATGTTTGTCATGTGTCCATGTTGAGGAAGTAAAACCAGATCCGACACATGTGCTGCAAGCACAACTCGTTGAACTGAAAGAAGACATGAGTTACATAGAGAATGCAGTACAATCCTCGACAGAAAAGAATAAGTTTTGAGAAACAAGACGATCCCACTCGTAAGGGTTCATTGGAAACATCACGGAGTAGGGAAGGCAGCCTGGGAGTTAGAAGACTAAATGAGGAGGAAGTATCCGATGATTTTCACCTAAGGACTACTAAATTTCGAGGACGAAATTTCTTAAGGGGAGGTAAGTTGTAAACCCGAGATCTTTATTTGGAACTTCCTTATTATCAAACAACAAAAAAGAAAGAAGAAATGAATGTTTAAAACTTGGTTTTCCATGTTTTAAAAAGGAAAGAAATGAAGTGAAAGGCAAAAGGAAAACAAGGAATGAAAGTTTAAACCATTTTGGTTTGGGTTGCTTTAAAGACAAAAGAAGAAAAGGAAATGAAACAAATGTTTAATATATTAAGTTTGTTTTGTTTTGCAAAGAAAAGATAAGAAATGAAAAAGATAAAGGAAGGAAGAAAGAAAAGAAAAGAAAAGAAAGGAAAGGAAAGGTGGATGGTGGGACCCCCACCATTGTTATCTTTTTAAAAACACATGATCCATCGATTTTCTTCTTCATTTCTCAAAGAGGAGCAAGGGTTTTCGTGGGAGAAGCAGAAAGGAAGAGGAAGAAGGTGGTTTTTGGAGCTGAAGTTGCAGAAGAGAGGAGAAGAACTAAAGGTAAGTCTTTATGACAGCAAGTTAATCAATTCAATCCTATTCTGGTTTTCTGTTCATCTCGAGCTCCACAGGAAGAGGTAAGATTTGAGGTTTTGTTTCGTGAAATTTAACTCATATTGAAACAAAATTCGTGAAGGAAGCTCGAGCAAATTCGGATCTTAAGCTACTGATTTGTGAAGAGGAAGACAGAAGACAGAATTTGCTGTCAAATCTAAGAAGTCTTTGGTGTTTTCGTTGTCCTGGTCTGTAGAGTTGGAATCAGAAGCTCTAATAGGTATGGTTGGAAAGCTTATTGAATTTCCTACAACTTTCGTGAAGGAATCATGAATAGAAAATGATTGGAAGATGTTGTAAATATCAGGTCAAGTTTCGGATTGCAGTAGAAAATCGATTCTGGAATAGCAGAAGTTAGTTCCTGGGAAAGAAGCTTTCGAGGTATTTCTGACCCAATCTATTGGGAATTTCAATTTTATGTCTTCATATGATTTTTAGAGGATTCAAAAAGGAAGTGTTTGGTATACATTTCACCCTGTTTGGCTAAGTAATGAAGAAGTTATGGCTGTCTGAAAACAGGGCAGAAAATCTGAAAATGCTGGAAAATTTGAAAGTGTGTTTACTTGTTATTTTATGGTTAAAAAGCATGAGCTCGAGGTTCTAAAACATGGTTTTGGTTTGTTTGACAGGCCAAGAGCAAAAAGGTCGAGTGTACGGGTCAAGACTCTAGTTCTAACACTGTGAGTGACAAAACGAACTTCAAAAATGTTCTATATGCTTGATTTATGTTTTAAGAAAATACAAGTTTTGCTTGAATGAAAGAGTTTAGATATTTATTGTTTTCCTTGAACACTTGTTTATGAGCATTCATGATTTCTTAGAAATGTTTTAAAGTGTTCATGATGAGCTTAAATGTCTTGATGAAATTTATACACGAGCATATGTTTATTGCATTTCCGAAGTCTATGGAAATGTTATGATTTCGAGCAAGTATGTTTTAGCAAGTATGTTTTTAAAGATTTCCAGTTTTATGAACAAGCTAAGTAAGCTTGAGTTTTATGAAAGGAAAGATAAGCAGACATGTTCAAAAGCTTTCATGTGATCTTCAAATATTGAGCCCGAGGCTTTATGGTGCAGTGTGCACACGGTCATTTACATTGTTTGACGATGAGTGAACTCTCGTGACAACAAATACTGCCGTGAGTCTTGGGCGGGCCCCACTACATTGTAGAACAAACGTAGATTGTGACATGTTTTAAAAAGAGTTTATATCATTTACATGCCTTACGAGATTTTAACGATATACTTGTTGGTTTTCTGAATGCTATTATGATTACACAGTTACTTTTAACGTATGATTACAGATGCATATGCCAATAGATGGCCAGGTGATATGATTTACGAGTTAATAGTTTTCTTTTAAACTCAAGTCACTCACTGAGCTTCATAGCTCATTCTTTCAAGATGTTTTCCCACTTTTCGGTAGAGATCGAGCTCGGTGCGAAAAACCGCCATAATCACTGGAAGCTTCACAAGTTTGATATGTTGCACGTGGGTGGAGTTGTATAGAAAGTCTATATGTATAGAAGAAGGACTATGAACTTATGTTTATGTGTACATTTTAGGTTGTGGTTGTGTGATCCATGGTTGGGTATGTTTTTTTGTTGTGATGTTCATATCTCTTTCAGTTTTCCAGAGAGTCATAAGTAGGGTTACCCCTTACGTAGGTTACGTAATTGTCAATATTTCGCTTGTTATGTTTTAGTCGTTTCTTATACAAGTTTAGTATGCTTATAAGGTAAAACAGGGTCAACAGGTATCGTTAGAGAGGTGAACGATGTCTGTTGGCTTCACGCCGTCTATCGGGCTAAGTTAGCGTAGTTCGGGAGGGGGTGTGACAGGGTCAGCCTTCATTTTAAATGGAGGAGTTGTAGTATGGTGAAGCATCAAGCAGGGATGCATCGCTGATTCCACTATGGAAGCAGAGTATGTTGCGGCTTGTGAAGTCGCAAAGGAAGTCGTTTGGCTTAGGAAGTTCATGATGATTTGGAAGTTGTTCCAAATATGAACTTGTCGATCACATCGCTCGTGATAACAAAGTGGTGCGAGAGCTAATTCACGTGAGCCTCTCGAGGCATAAGAGAGGCAAACACATTGGCGCAAGTATCATCCGTCACGGAGGCGCAGACATCTGCGGAGACGTGACGGTCACGCATATAGCGTCGAAGCTCAATGTAGCTGATCCATTTACAAAGCCCTTCACGGCTAAGGTGTTTGAGGGTCACCTAGAGAGTCTAGGTCTTCGAAAGCTTCCTTACTAGGGCAAGTGGGAGATGTGTAAACGGGTATTCAATGCCCTAGTTTATTGTATTACTCCATTGTAATTTGTGTACATTTCAGAAATGTATTTTCTCCATTAACTTAGTCCAAGTGGGAGTTTGTTGGGATTTTTGTCCTAATCTCGTGTTTGAAATTAATAAGAGTTATTCATTTCATCACTTTGGGTCTCGCAATATTTATAAACTTTTCCAATAAACTAAGCTCCGGTGGTCATTGATTTTATGAGAGAACTAGAACTTGAGCGGTGTGTAGTGGACACACGGGGGAGGATCACGTTCGAGTTAATGACCCGAACGGTCTCTGATGATATGGATAGGGTTGGAGACCTAATCTTGGATACACTGTGGATGCGACCCGCTTTGTATTAGATACAAACGAGGTGATCGACTCGTTCATGTAGTTGACATGCGAGTGGGGGCATCTGTGCAATGAGATTGTACAAGACCAGGACCGTGAATTATTAGACCCTCGATGTAACACCGCTGGTTGTGAGAAGGACTAATAACCGTGAGATGACCATTATTGACTCGACACGAATCACGAGCATGTTACGGACTCGCCCATGCGGGGTCTATCCTTTGACTAGTACGGGTGAGGGTGGTCACAATTACTCGCCCAATATGCCTATCTTCTCGGGGACGAGAACCAAGTAGGGAGCCGAGAACTTAACTACGTGAGATGGAATTCACTGCGTCCCGCCTTTTAGGAAACTAGATGGGTTGTTCCCTTGCGTCTTGTCTCCGGGGCTTGGACAATGGCGCCCACCTTTTCACCTTTGCACGAGAAGGGTGTTGTGTATGGTTGGACCATCACAATATGTTGTTCATTAGAGGAGCGGTGGGGACTTAAGGAACAAGAAGTAGACACAGGGGTAAAACGAGAATTTGACCCACCAGTATCTACGAACAACTTTGTGAAGGGTCGACTCATGGGCATTGGTTATATCGGTGGACACGTAATATTCTACATCGGCGGGAGTGCAGCTACGGGCTATAGTGGAGTGTTATCGTAGCTAATGAATGTTGGTTAACAAGGGTCAAAGAGTTTTGAGTTAATCTCGGATCATTGGAGCCCGTCATCTGCAGGTCCATTAGATCCCTCGGTTGGCTCAATCTGGATTAAAAGAAGGGTTAATGTTTTGGTATGAAATTGAAGTGTTCAATTTCACTTTAAGGGCATTTATGTCATTTATATGAGATGTGAATGATATAATATATAGTTTAATGTGAATGAGATTCATAATAAACTATAGGTTAGCCTAATTATTGAATTAGTGCTAATTGGATAATTTGATTGAGAGAAATTAAATTGGATGTGATTCAATTTAATTAATCCACAAT
Organism: Trichosanthes cucumerina; assembly: GCA_036507285.1. Lineage (NCBI taxonomy): Eukaryota > Viridiplantae > Streptophyta > Magnoliopsida > Cucurbitales > Cucurbitaceae > Trichosanthes > Trichosanthes cucumerina. The sequence goes on from CM071840.1 coordinate 45,871,129, forward strand.
TAATGCAAATGAGATTTGCAATATGAGATATGAGATATCTTATATTATGTGGTTAGATTTGCATAACCTATAGTTGTGGTAAAGTGGTAATAATGTTGAGATTTTAACTCCATCATTCCACTATATAAACCCTTCTTGCAAGAAGGAATGTATCTCATTCTCTCATTTTTTTGATTTTCATCAAAGAAGAGAAGAAGAATTCTCTCCATTCTCTCTCATTTTTCCTCCCTTTCCAAAATAAAAGTCCCACCACTTTCCTTCTTCCTAAGGAAGAACAACCGTGAAGGCCATTGGTGGTGTTTGTTTTGTACGAGAGAAGCGATCGTCGAGAAGCACGAAGAGTTCGTGATCCGAGGAAGAAATTCTTGAAGTTTGTCTACAACAAGTAAGTAAACTCCTTCTTATTGTAAATTTCTTCCTTTTCAGCATGTTTAGCTTAGATCTAGTGTTAGATCGTTTTAACAAGAACAAGTAGCATAATGATACCACGATGATTCGATCGTCTTCCGCTGCGCGGGGATTCTCATTCCCTTCACTTCTCCCTATCGACCGTTTAATTGGGAGAAGAGGATGGTTGAATCGATCGACTCTTTGCTGGTTTGCAGCAATTAGAGAATTGTTGCAAAACTCTCTCTCTCACACTCTCATTCCCTTCTTCTTCCAATTGTTGGATCCTTCCCACCAAGGAAGATCTAAGAATTCAGAGATATAGAAGCTGTTCACTGTTGGTTGTGTTCTGTTGGAGAAAAATAGAGAACTTTGGAAGTTCTTGTGTTGCTGATTTCTTTTGGAGCAGGGAGTTGTTGTGCTGGAGAATTGGAAACTACAAAGGTAATTTATTCCTCTCCCTTCTTAGTTTAATTGTTAAACTTTAATCATGTTTACATGTACTACTCCATGCTTTAATTAGATTAAATGATGTATGCCTATCCTGTATATTTTGTCAATGTACTAGTTTTTGTTTCAATTAAAACCATCAAGCAAATTACGATCCCAAACACGTTTCCACTGCTCAAGGAGATCGGATCTCCATCACATTAGTGACTCGACCTCAATCTTGAGCATGTTACGGACTTCTGACTGCGGGGGTCTGTACTTTGACAAGTATGAGTGAGGGTGGTCACAGTTACTCGCCCAATATGCCTATCTTCTCTCGGACAGGATCACGTGGGGAGTTGGGAACTTAACTACACGAGATGGAATTCACTCGTTCCCGACTTTAGGGAAACTAGAAGGGTTGTTCCCTTAAGTGTTGTCTCTAGGGTTTGGACAACGGGCACCCACCCTCTCACTGGCCCGAGAGGGGTGTTGTATATGTTTGGACATTACAATGTTGTTGTTGAAGGGAATGAGAATCCCGCGTAGCGGAAGACGATTGAATCGTCGAGGTATCATAATGCAACATAGTTTTGTTAAAATTGATCTAACACTAGATCTAGGCTAAACATGCTTAAAAGAAGAAGAAAATTACAGCAAATAGAATTTACTTACTTGTTGAAGACTTTCTTCAAAGATTCTTCTTCAAATCACGAACTCTTCGTGCTCCTCGAACTCAACAAACACTCCCACAAAAGAAACTCGAACACAACCAAATGGCCTTCTCGGTTGTTCTCTTTTGGAGAAGGGAAGATGGTGGGATCTTTTGTGTTTTGGAGATGGAGAAGAATTGAGAGAGAATTGAGAGAATTCTTCTTCTCTTCTTTGATGAAAAATCAAAAAATGAGAGATAAAACTTACATCTTTCTTGCAAGAAGAGTTTATATAGTGGAATTGATGGAGTTAAAATCTTCACATAATTACCACTTTACCACAACCATAGGTTATGCAAATCTCATTTGCATAACCATATAATATAAGATATCTCATATCTCATATTGCAAACCTCATTTGCAATAATTGTGGATTAATTAAATTGAATCACATCCAATTTAATTTCTCTCAATCAAATTCTCCAATTAGTCCTAATTCAACAATTAGACTAACCTATAGTTTATTATGAATCTCATTCACATTAAACTATATATTATATCATTCATATCTCATATAAATGACATAAAAGCCCTTAAAGTGAAATTCAACACTTCAACTTCATACCAAAACATTAACCCTTCTTTTAACCTAGGTGGAGCCAACCGAGGGACCTAATGGACCTACAGTGACAGGCTCCAATGATCCGAGATTAACCTGCCAAACTCTTTGACCCGGTTAACCAACATTCATTAGCTACGGTAACACTCCACTATAGCCCGTAGCTCCACTCCCGTCAGTGGAGAATATTACGTGTCCACTGATATAACCAATACCAATGAGTCGACCCATCACAGGTTGTTCGTGAGACACTACTGGGTCAAATTACCGTTTTACCCTCGTGTCTACCTCTTGTTCCTTAAGTCCCCTTGCTCTCTAATGAACAACAAATTGTGATTGTCCAACCATACACAACACCCTTCTCGGGCGGTGAGAGAAGGTGGGCCCGTTGTCAAGCAAGCTCGGGGACAACACTCAAGGAACAACCCTCTAGTTTCCTAAAGTGGAACGAGTGAATTCCATCTCGCGTAGTTAAGTTCCCAGCTCCTACTTGGTTCTCTTTCTCGAGAAGATAGGCATATTGGGCGAGTAATCGTGACCACCCTCACCTGTACTAGTCAAAGAATGCACCCTCGCGCATGCGGAGTCCGTAACACGCTTAGGATTGTGTCGAGTCACTAATGGTCATCTACGGTTATTATTCCTCACATCGCGGTGTTACATCGTGAGGTCTAATAAATCACGGTCCGGTCTTGTGCAATCTCATTGCACAGATGCCCCCACTCGCATGTCAACTACATGAACGAGTCAGATCACCTCGTTTGTATCTAATACAAAGCGGGCCGTATCCACAGTGTATCCAGGATTAGGTCTCCAACCCTATCCACATACTGTAGACCGTTCGGGTCATTAACTCGAACGTGATCATCCCTGTGTGTCCACTACACACCGTTCAAGTTCTAGTTCTCTCATAAAATCAATGACCCTGGAGCTAAGTTTATTGGAAAAGTTTATAAATATTGCGAGACCCAAAGTGATGAAATGAATAACTCTTTTTAATTTCAAACAGTATATTACAAACACGAGATTAGGACAAAAATCCCAACAAACTCCCACTTGGACTAAGTTAGTGGAGAAAATACATTTCTGAAATGTACACAAATTACAATGGAGTATTACAATAAACTAGGGCATTGAATACCCGTTTACACACCTCCCACTTGCCCTAGTCAGGAAGCTCTCGAAGACCTAGACTCTCTAGGTGACCCTCAAACACCTTAGCCGTGAAGGGCTTTGTAAATGGATCAGCTACGTTGTGCTCCGACGCTATCTCGCGCGTGACCGTCACGTCTCTGCGGTGCACAATCTTCCGTGATCGATGATACTTGCGCCAATGTGTTTGCCTCTCTTATGGCTCCGAGGCTCACGTGAGTTAGCTCGCACCCTTTGTTATCACGAGCAATGTGATCGACAAGTTCATGTTAGGAACAACTTCCAAATCTGTCATGAACTTCCTAAGCCAAACAGCTTCCTTTGCAGCTTCACAAGCCGTAACATACTCCACTTCCATAGTGGAATCGATGCATCCTCGATGATGCTTCGCCATACTACTGACTCCTCCATTCGTAATGAAGGTCGACCCGAGGTTGATTTCCTAGAATCCTTATCGGTTTGAAAATCAGAATCTGTGTATCCCGTAAGGATCGAATCCCCACTACCATACACTAAGCTGTAGTTCCTCGTTCTCCTAAGATACTTGAGGATTGCCTTTACCGCTGTCAAGTGATCTAATCCTGGATTGGATTGATATCTACTGACAATTCCTACTGCATAACAGATGTCGGGCCTAGTACACAGCATGACATACATCAAGCTCCCTACAGCTGAAGCATATGGAATCCGTCTCATATCCTCAACATCTTGAGGAGTCTTAGGAAACTTATCCTTAGACAAGTGAACCCCATGCCTGAAAGGCAGCAAGCCTTTCTTGGAGTTCTGCATCTTATATCTAGACAACATTTTGTCAATATAAGACGCCTGAGACAAGGCTAGCAATCTGTTCTTCCGGTTCCGGACTATCTGGATACCAAGAACATACTAAGCTTCTCCCAAATCTTTCATTTGGAATTCCGAAGCTAGCCATTTCTTAACGTCAGTAAGAAATTCTACCTCATTCCCAATGAGAAGAATATCGTCCACGTACAATACCAAAAATGCGACAGTTTTGTCAACGATTTTCTTTAGACACAAGGCTCGTCGACATTTTGATCAAACCCATAAGATTTGATCGCCTCATCAAACCTTATATTCCAAGACCTCAAAGCTTGTTTAAGCCCATAAATGGACCTATGAAGCAAGCAAACCTTTTGCTCTTGGCCTTGGGCAATGAACCATTTGGGTTTGTCCATGTAGATGGTCTCATCAAGTTTGCCATTCAGAAAGGCTGTCTTGACGTCCATCTGCCATACCTAGTAGTCATAATACGCGGCAATGGTCAGAAGGATCCTGGTCGACTTTACCATGGCAACAGGTGAAAAAGTCTCCTCATAGTCAACCCCTTCAACTGGGTAAAACCCTTTGCCACTAGTCGGGCCAAGGTCGCACCTTCCCATCTACGCCACGCCACGCTTGTAGATCCATTTGCAACCAATAGGTTTTACCCCATCCAGTTGATCCACAAGCTCCCATACAGAATTGAAGTACATAGACTCCATTTCCTGGTCCATAGCTTTAATCCACTCGTCTTTGTCAACATCAACCATTGCCTGATCATAGGTCAATGGATCCTCACAGTCAACATCAGGAGCGGCAATCGTGGTTTCGGCTTAAACCCATGTAGCGATCAAAGTCGTCTCACAGCCCTCCCACTACGTCGAGGCATTCCCAACTCTTGGGAACGGACTTGACTAGACGTGCTAGGATCAACAACACTTGTTGACGTACTAGCCCCATCAGCAACTCTTGTATATGTACTGTCCATTTCATTCAACACAATTTTACTTCTTGGTAAATGATCCCTGACGTGGTCTTCCTCTAGGAAAGTTGCGTTTGTCGACACAAGCACCCTATTTTCCTTAGGATCATAAAACATACCACCCCTAGTCTCTTTAGGGTAACCTACGAATAGGCACAATTTCGAACGGGGTTCCAACGTTTTCAAGTTTGACACCAACACATGGGTCGGGCATCCCCAAATCCTGAAGTGATGTAAACTGCCTTTACGTCCACTCTAGAGCTCGAAAGGTGTTTCACAAACACTCTTCGACGGAACGTTGTTCAAAATATAAACCGTAGTCTCCACTGCGTGCCCCCAAAAAGAATCAGGGAGACGAGCGTAGCTCATCATCGACCGAACCATGTCCAACAAGGTTCTGTTTCTCCTCTCCGATACACCATTCTGTTGTGGCATACCAGGTGCTGGGAGTTGGGACGTGATTCCGTGTTCTATCATATTGTCCTGGAATTCGGTGTCCATGTACTCTCCACCTCGATCCGATCGTAGTGTTTTAAGCGATTTACCTAAGAGGTTCTCAACCTCAGTCTTGTACTCCTTGAACTTTTCAAGAGTTTGGACTTTTGTGCATTAGGTAAATATACCCATATCCGGAGTAATCGTCTCATGAAAGACACGAAATACTCATAACCGCCCCGAGCTTTAACATTCATCGGACCACAGAGGTCAGAATGTACTAACTTAAGAGGCTCTTTAGCTCTATATCCTTTTCCACTAAAAGGACGTTTGGTCATTTTGCCCTCAGGGCATGACTCACACACCGACAAAGAGTTTTCTTCCAACTCGTTTAGAAGTCCACTCTTCACTAGTTTCTCAATCCTATTGAGATTAATTTGGCCTAACCGAAGATGCCAAAGGTGGGCATTTTCTTTTGGAGAAACTTTTGCTTTCTTAGTTCGTGTTTCTGCAGTTTTAAACAATTCAGTATTTAAAACACTTTTGATCGAATTGGGTTTCAAAACATACAGATTATTTTCAAGTGAAGCTGAACAAATAACATTCCCTTTGAAAGAAATAAACACTTTATTCAATTCAAAAGAAACTGAAATACATTGTTCTATTAAGCAGGAAATTGAAACAAAGTTTCTAGTAAACCCTGAAACTATGTACAGATTGTCCAACAATAAGTACTTCCCGCCAAAGTTTAGCTTCACTGTGCCAATCGTTGCAGCAGAGACAAGCTCCCCGGATCCAACCCGTAGAGTCACCTCACCCTCTCGCAGCGGCTGCCAGGAATCAATCCCCTGAAAAGAAGAACAAACGTGGTTAGTGGCGCCCAAATCCAATATCCAGGTAGAGTCACTACTCTCCTCTAAACATGTTTCAATCACAAGTAAATCACATTTACCTTGATTCTTCCTCTCGGGCAGGAATTTGAGACAGTTTCTCTTCCAGTGACCGCCTCCTTTGCAGTGGAAACACTTTCCTTTCTCTGCAACCTCCTTGACCGTCTTGCCCTTGTGGGCGGCAGCACGATCAGTTTTACCCCTCTTCATCCTCTTCTTCCCTTTCGGGCGTGAATGAGCAACAGGTTTCGTCCCAGAGGTTGAACCCCTGTGATAAGACCTGTAGGCAACATTTACCTCAGATTCCTTGACCCTGTTCAAGGATTTGAAATTCTGTAGCTCATTGAGGAGGGTAGTTAGAGTGTAGTTAATTTTGTTCATAACAGCATTGCTACGAAACTGAAGGAAACTCTTCGGAAGAGTCTTCAAAATAAAACTGACCTGGCTCGACTCGTCGATCGAAGCCCCGTTCATCTTGGCCAGATGAAAGTGGGTCATCATGTCCAGAACTTGTTCACAGACAGACGACCCCTCTTTCATCCGTGCGTTGAAAACGTATTTGAGCGAGTCATGTCGGACCTGAAAAGACTGTTGTCCAAACATTTCCTGCAAGGACTCCATGATCTCCTTAGCGGAAACATCAACTCATGCTTCTTTGCGAAGACATCAGACATGCTGGCAATTATATAGACCTTGGCCTTCTCATTGGCCCTGATCCAGCGATCGTACGTGTCGCGAACACTTCGCGACACAGTCGAGCCCGACATCTGAGGACACTCCTCAGATAGCACGAACTTTATGTCGTCTTGTACCAAAATTATATTAATGTTGTTTTTCCAACTTTTGTAATTATCTCCCACTAACTTATCTGAAGCAAGTAAATCTATTATTGCACTAGACATTTTTAGCTGAAAGAGGAAAAACTTTGTATTAGTCTCGCAAAAACTTTTTTTTTTTTTAAAACCAATCAAGTTTTAGCAAAATTGTTTCATGATCCCTAGGTCATTCAAAATTTTTCAATGATACCCTAAAGGTTTAGAATGACCACCACCGAAGGGTGAAGAACACTCCTCCTCTAGGACGAGACTTTTTCTCGATCGGACCCTAATCCCAGAATAACTCTTATTCCATTAGGCGCCCAATTACATCGTATCGGTCGAATTCATTAACACTTAACGATTCTCGTGAGTGTCACCCTCAATCTTTAAGTTTTCAAGTATCCGTCCAAACTATAGCCACCGGAAGGGTGAACCAAGAAGGAAAACCAACCAGAAATCAGATCCTTTCGAGAATTCACGGTGTTCGACTCCCATGTTCAAACCTCCGAAGGGATTGTGCAGTCCAGCCAAACTAGCGAGTGCGGATCATAGGCGTCTCACGGTGTGAATCGAAAGAAGAGAGCGTGGGTCTTGTTTTCACAAGTCCCGCTCCAACTCACTATAAGTACTCTCTCCATCCACGATGATATTGATCTATACAAATGCCATCCAGAAGGGGACGCTCCCATTTGCGCCACGAGGCCGAGTATAGATCTCACAGTCATGGACTTAAAGGAGATTTGTGGTTGGAAATTCAAATGTATCTCATACACTTTATTTCCTCCTACTCAATAGATTTAATTTTATTAGGGATTGACCTAGATAAACCGGCTAAAATTTACCTAAGTCTACCAATATAACTCTTATATGGTATTAACCTAAGTTTATAATCACATTATTAACTTAGGTCTATGTGAGTAAATTAATTAACACTTAATTAATTCAAGGCACTCATGAGAATATAACCTAAGAATCTCGGACCGAATTCACTCCCGTGTCGGTTTCTGTGTAGGGTGTTCATGCAAGCGTCAACTTAAATACCCTAGCCTTAGACAAAACCTTCCTTAGACAGAGTTACTTATCAGTCTCCATTCAAAGGTTATATTTGATTTTCTAAATTTCTAATCTTATTAGAAAATTAGAAAACCTAAGTCTAATTATTCAAGTTCTAAACACTTTAAAATTAATAATTAACTTAGGTTGCATGCATTTCTATGTTATAGTGCTTGATCATCCATCACATGAATAATACTATATACTATAACATAATATAATTCATCACATGAATTAAATGCATGAGCATGCTTTTAATTTAAAATATAATACTTATATTAAATACATTAAATCATGCAAACATTATATTATAACTTTTATAATATAATCCTATCATGCATACTATATATTATAACTCTTATAATATAAATATGATGCATGAAATGTTTAACCTAAGGTGGGATTTTAAATCTATATGACATACATTATGCACATAGAAATTAATTAAAATATACATCTCATGCATAAAATAATTAAATAGCAAAAATTGACCGATTTTTGGCACCTAGGGCAATTATTTAATTAAATAACATTAATATAACAATTATATTAATATTATTTAATAAAATAATAAAATAAAATAAATAATTATATTTTATAAATAAAATTAAATAAATAAAACGAAAATAACCGCCCCACGACCTCGCGAAACCGCTCTCAAAGAATCGCCTCAACGCGCGTGCGGCGTTGCTACGCCGCGCCAGCGTTGCAACGCTACTCTGTAGCAGCGCCTCCACCCGCGAGAACAACGTTGAGACACCGTTGGGCAGCGTCTCAACGCCATCGACAGAACAGCAAACACTTTGCTGTTCTTCTACCAATTTTTGCCTGTTTTCGCTCCGATTTCTTCACAGCAACTCTTGCCACGAACGACCCGGACTTACAGACTCGATTTACAACAAAAATGCCCAAAAACAACGGGCCCTTACATTGTTCTCATCAACATAATTGTAAATCTAAAATGCCAAACATCGTAAACATCCATTTAAGCAAACCAAAAGCTCATCTCATGAATTATGGCAAAATACCCACCAAATTTTAATAAAACAGTGCAAAAATAAAGAACCATCGATATGGCTCTGATAACAATTGAAGGGAATGAGAATCCCGCGCAGCGGAAGACGATTGAATCGTCGAGGTATCATAATGCAACATAGTTTTGTTAAAATTGATCTAACACTAGATCTAGGCTAAACATGCTTAAGAGAAGAAGAAAATTACAGCAAATAGAATTTACTTACGTGTTGAAGACTTTCTTCAAAGATCCTAATGGACCTACAGTGACGGGCTCCAATGATCCGAGATTAACCTGTCAAACTCTTTGAACCGGTTAATCAACATTCATTAGCTATGGTAACACTCCACTATAGCTCGTAGCTGCACTCCCGTCAGTGCAGAATATTATGTGTCCACTGATATAACCAATACCCATGAGTCGACCCATCACAGGTTGTTCGAAGACACGGCTGGGTCAAATTATCGTTTTACCCCTGTGTCTACCTCTTGTTCCTTAAGTCCCCACTACTCCTCTAATGAACAACATATTTTGATGGTCCAACCATACACAACACCCTTCTCGGGCCAGTGAGAAGGTGGGCGCCTGTTGTCCAAGCCCTGGAGACAACACTCAAGGGAACAACCCATCTAGTTTCCCTAAAGGCGGGAACGAGTGAATTCCATCTCGCGTAGTTAAGTTTCCAGCTCCCTACTTGGTTCTGTTTCTGAGAAGATAGACATATTGGGCGAGTAACTGTGACCACCCTCACCCGTACTAGTCAAAGAACGGACTCGCAGATGCGAGTCCGTAACACGCTCGAGGATTCGTGTCGAGTCACTAATGGTCATCTATGAAGTTATTAGTCTCATCACAGCGGTGTTACATCGTGAGGTCTAATAAATCACGGTCCAGTCTTGTACAATCTCATTGCACAGGATGCCCACACTCGCATGTCAACTACATGAACGAGTCAGATCACCTCGTTTATATCTAATACAAAGCGGGTCGCATCCACAGTGTATCCAAGATTAGGTCTCCAACCCTATCCATATACTGTAGACCGTTCGAGTCATTAACAAGAATGTGATCCTCCCTGTGTCTCCACTACACACCGTTTAAGTTCTAGTTCTCTCATAAAATCAATGACCCTGGAGCTTAGTTTATTGGAAAAGTTTATAAATATTGCGAGACCCAAAGTGATGAAATGAATAACTCTTATTAATTTCAAACAGTATATTACACACACGAGATTAGGACAAAAATCCCAACAGTTGTTCATTAGAGGAGTAGTGGGGACTTGAGGAGCAAGAAGTAGATGATGCGAAAATATCGAGAACTACAGAACTTCCAGTCCTTGATGAGGATCAGGACACTAGAAGCTAAGGCAAATGTTGTCTTCAGGTCTTTTCACAGGGGTTCGACCTCTGTGACAAAATCTTTGGCTCCTTCTCACCTGAAAGGGAAGAAGAAGAAAATGAAGAAGGGAAAAGTTGACTGTGCTGCCGCCCAAAAGGGCAAAAAGGTCAAGGAAGTTGAAGAGAAAGGAAAGTGTTTCCACTGCAATGGGGACGACCACTGGAAGCGTAACTGTCCCAAGTTCCTTGCCGACAGGAAGAATCAAGGTAAATGTGACTTATTGGTAACAGAAACCTGTTTAGTGGAGAGTAAGGACTCTGCCTTGATATTGGATTCGGGCACCACTAACCATGTTTGTTCTTCTTTTAAGAGAATTAGTTCTAGCTGCGAGAGGGTGAGATAACGTTACGGGTTGGATCCGGGGAGGTTGTCTCTGTTGCAGCGATCGGCACGGTGAAGCTTTATTTTGGCGGGAAGTACTTATTATTAGATAATTTGTACATATTATCAGGGTTTACTAGAAACCTTATTTCCATTTCCTGCCTTATTGAACATTGTATTACTGTTTCCTTTGAATCTAATAAAGTCTTTATTTCTGTCAAAGGCAATTTACTGTGTTCTGCTTCACTTGAAAATAATCTATATGTTTTGAAACCTAATTTGGTCAAAAGTGTTTTGAATACTGAATTATTTAAAATAGCAGAAACACGAACTAAGAGAGTGAAAGTTTCTCCTAAAGAAAATGCTCATCTTTGGCATCTAAGGTTAGGTCACATTAATCTCAATAGTGTATCGAAAAGGAGAAACAGAATCCTGTTGGACATGTTTCGGTCGATGATGAGCTATGCTCGTCTCCCTGATTCTTTTTGGAGTTACACAGTGGAGACTGTGAAGGGAATATGAGTCCCGCAGTGGAAGCGACTGTGAATCGCGCGCTCTTGATTCTGTTACAACGATTTTATTCAAGAACATATACAACAAGATTAAGCATGTAAATATAATGGACAACAAGGAAAATTACCTTTGAAGAACCTTTCTTCAAGTGCTCCTCCTCTCTCACGATCAAGAGATCTCAAAGAACACGAACTCGAACGAACACCGACACACTACCACGGATCTTCTCGTTGTTCTCAGTGTGGGAGGAAGGTGGGTTCCCTTTAGGAGAGGTGAGGTGTTTTGTGAGAGAGATGTTTGTGTCTTGGAACCTTTCCAACAACATAACAAAAGCTTGGAATCACTTTTTTTTTTTTAGTTTATGGTTTATATGTGAATCTAATTTACATTAAAGCTATATATTATATTAATTATATCATATATAATTGATATAGCACCTCATGTATGAAATTGAACACTTCAATTTCATTCCTAATTTTATACCCTCAATATAACCATATTGAGCCAACGGAGGGACCTAATGGACCTACAGTTCATGAGCTTCCAATGATGTGAGATTAACTGATCAAGATCTTTGATCCAGTTAATCAATGTTCATTAACTACAAGTCACTCCACTATAGACTTGTAGTTGCATTCTCCTCACTATAGATAATATTGTGTCCATTGATATAGTCATTACCCATGAGTCGACCCTTCATAGGTCTTTCATAATTACAGGTGGGTCAAATTACCGTTTTACCCCTATGATTACCTCTTTGCTCCTTAAGCACCACTGATCCTCTAATGAACAACAAGTCTAAGGTCCTACCTCAGACTCATACCCTCATAGAGGGCGGGATCCCGTTGTTCAAGACCTGGAGTCTGTTCTTAAGGGAACAACCTATCTAATTCCTTAGTGTAGGAATGAGTGAATTCCATCTTGCACAGTTAAGTTCCCAACTACCTACGAGGTTCTGTCCCTGAGAAGGTAGGCTTATTGAGTCTGCGCCATGTGCCACTCTCACCCATACTAGTCTAAGGACAAACCCCTATAAGCAGGAGTTCTTAACTTGCTCAGGATTCAGGTCGAGTCACTAATGACCATCTATAAATTACTAGTCTTATCCTGTTAACGGTGTTACACTAGTTAGACTAATAATTTGCGATCCAGTCTTGTATGAACTCTTCATACAAGATGCCCCCACTCGCATGTCAACTACATGAATGAGTTGAATTACCTCATTTGTACTAATTACAAAGTGGGTCGCATCCATGGTGTTACCAGAATGAGGTTTCCAAACTTATTCTTATACCATAGATCATTTAGGTTATATTCTTGAACTGAACCTAAATAGTGTCTACTACACTGATGTTCAAGATAAATGTTATAACCTTGGAGCTTAGTTTATTGGATTTATAAAGCAAGACTGTAATTCTCTCAAAACAAATAACACTTTATTTAATTGATCAAAATTACACAAGTTTAGGGCATAAATCCCAACAATCTCCCACTTGACCTAAAGCTTGTGGAGTACAAAAATATTACAGTAATGTAAATACAATAAACTAGGGCATTTAAATTCCTTTGTACAAAATACTCCCACTTGCCCTAGTTGGGGAAGACTTGTAAACCTAGACCTTCTAGGTTACTCTAAAAAACTTTAGCCATGAGAGCCTTTGTAAAAGGATCAGCAATGTTGAGCTCTGAGGCTATCTTCGTGACAATCACGTCTCCTCTATGCACGATCTCCCGGATGAGATGATACTTCCGCTCTATGTGCTTTCTTCTCTTGTGACTTGGGGTTCCTCAAATTTGCCCTTTGCACCATTTGTTATCGCAATACAATGTGATGGGCAAAGTCATATTTGGAACAACTTCCAAATTTAGCATGAATTTCCTTACCCAAACGACCTCCTTAGCTGCTTCACAAGCTGCTACATATTTGGCCTCCATGGTGGAATCAGCGATGCATCCTTGCTTGACACTTCGCCATACTAGAGCTCCTCCGTTAAGAGTGAATACAGACCCTGATGTAGATTTCTGAGAATCTTTATCAGTCTGAAAGTCAAAATCAGTGTATCCTGTAAGGATCAAATCCTTAGCCCCATACACAAGCATGTAGTTCCTTATTCTCTGAAGATACTTAAGGATTGTTTTAACCGTTGTCCAGTGTTCAAGTTCTGCATTGGATTGATACCTACTGACCATTCCAATCAGAAATGGATGTCGGGCCTAATACACAACATGGCGTACATCTGGCTCCCAACTGCTGATGCATAAGGAATCCGTCTCATATACTCAACTCCTTGAGGTGTCTTAGGACACTGTTCCATAGACAAATGGATTCCATGTCTAAAAGGCAACAATCCCCTTTTGGAATCTTGCATCTTAAACCTTGACAAAACTTTGTCTATGTAAGATGCTTGAGACAAGGCTAGTGTTTTATTCTTACGGTTCTGGAAAATCTGGATCCCAAGAACAAACTGCGCATCACCCAAATCTTTCATTTGGAACTGCGTAGCTAGCCATTCCTTGATGTCAGTAAGATAACCTACATCATTCCCAATGAGTAGGATATCATCCACATAGAGAATTAGGAATGCGACAAAACTATTGATGATTTTCTTGTAGACAAAAGGTTCATCATCATTCTGGTCAAAACCATAAGATTTGATTGCCTCATCAAATCTTATATTTCAGGACCTAGAAGCTTGTTTCAGTCCATAAATTGACCTTTTAAGCCTGCAAACCTTTTGCTCTTGTCCTGTTACAATGAACCCTTTAGGTTGGTCCATGTAGATGCTTTCCTCAAGATTGCCATTCAAAAAGGCTGTCTTGACATCCATTTGCCATACCTAATAGTCATAATATGCGACAATGGCTAGAAGGATTCGGATAGAGTTTACCATAGCAACAGGTGAAAAGGTCTCCTCATAGTCAACCCCTTCAACTTGGGTATAACCCTTTGCTACTAGTCTAGCTTTAAAGGTTTGCACCTTTCCATCTACACCACGCTTCCTCTTGTAGATCCACTTACAACCTATAGGTTTTACCCCATACGGCTTATCTACAAGATCCATACGGCTTATCTACAAGATCCCAAACAGAATTGAAGTACATAGACTCCATTTCTTGGTCCATGGCTATGACCCATTTGTCTTTGTCTTTGAAAACCATTGCTTGATTATAAGTCAATGGATCATCGCAGTTGTCATCTGGTATAACAACTTGGGTTTCAGTTAAACCCATGTAACGGTCAGGTTGTATTACAACCCTCCCACTACGTCGAGGCATACTCAACTCTTGAGATGAACTCTCTTAACTAGACAAACTAGTATCAACAACTCTTGTTGGTGTACTAGGGTTCTTATTAGCAACCTTTGTTATTGTTCCGTCTAACTCACTCAACACAACTTTACTTTTTGGTTTGTGGTCCCTTATGTGGTCCTCCTCTAAGAAAATTGCATTTGTCGACACAAAAACCTTATCTTCATTAGGATCATAGAATAAACCACCTCTTGTTTCTTTTGGGTATCCTACGAATAGGCATAATTTTGAACGGGAATCAAACTTCTTTGGATTTGTCACAAGCACATGTGCTGGACAACCCCATATTCTGAAGTGACATGAACTACCTTTACGTCATTTCCAGAGTTCAAAAGGTGTTCCAGAAACACTTTTGGAGGGCACATTATTCAAAATGTAAACTGCAGTCTCCACTACGTAACCCCAAAACGAACTAGGGAGATGAGCATATCTCATCTTTGATCGAACCATGTCCAACAAGGTTCTATTTCTCCTTTCTGATACACCGTTTTGCTGTGGTGTGCCGGGAGCTGAGAGTTGGAATGTAATTCCATGTTCTATCATATAGTTCTGGAATTTTAAATCCATGTACTCTCCACCTCGATCCGATTGAAGTATTTTAATAGTTTTACCTAATTGATTTTCAACCTCAGTCTTGAATTCCCTGAACTTTTCATGTGCTTCAGACTTGTGGTGCATTAGGTAAATATGCCCAAATCTAGAATAATCATCTATAAAAGAGATGAAATATTCATATTCTCCCTTGGCTTTAACATTCATCAGACCACAAAGGTCTGAATGTATAAGCTCAAGAGTTTCTTTGGCTC
Source organism: Trichosanthes cucumerina (assembly GCA_036507285.1). NCBI lineage: Eukaryota > Viridiplantae > Streptophyta > Magnoliopsida > Cucurbitales > Cucurbitaceae > Trichosanthes > Trichosanthes cucumerina. The sequence continues at coordinate 45,886,689 of CM071840.1, forward strand.
TATAACTTTTTCCACTAAAAGGTCTTTTAGTCATTTTACCTTCTAGGCAGGATTCACATACTGGCAAAGAATTTTCTTCTAACTCGTTTAGAAGTCTGTTCTTTACCAATCTCTCAATCCTATTGAGGTTAATGTGACCCAATCTTAGATGCCAAAGATGAGCATTTTCTTTAGGAGAAATTTTACATTTCTTAGTTTGTGTGTTTGCAGTTTTAAATAATTTAGTGTTCAAAACCATTTTCACTTAATTAGGCCTTAAAACATACAATCCATTTTCTAATGAAGTGGAACATATTTCTAAACCTTTATTCAAAATAAACACTTTATTCATGGAAAAGGAAACAAAAATACATTGTTTTATAAGGCAAGAAATGGAAATAAGGTTTCTAGTAAACCCTGGTATCACTAATATATTGCCCAAAATACATATTTCTTGCCAAAATAAAGGTTCATTGTGCCTACTAATATATTGTGCAACAATAAAATTCCCAAAACCTTCCAATTGTTGGAATCCTTCCCACAAAGGATTTTGTTCTAAGAACTCAGAGATATAGAAGGTTTTCTCTGTTGGTGGTGTCCTGCTTAAAAATACAGAGGAGTGTCTCGTGTTCTTTGCTTTCTTTGATTTCTCTAGAGCAACGAGTTGTCACATTCGCGAATCTACAAAGGTATTCTTCTTCCCTTTAGTTTAATTGTTAAACTTAACATATGTTTGAATATATGCAATTAATCCATGTCTAATAGGATTAGAATTTCATGCTTGTTCTGTATTTTTTTGTCGATGTACTGGTTTTTGTTTCAATTAAAACAATCAAGCAATTTACAATCCCAAACACGTTTTCGCTGCTCAAGGAGATCAGATCTCCATCAAATGGTATCAGAGCAATACTTGTATTGTTTTGTTTTGAAACCAAATTGCATAGATTTGGTGGGAAATGCATATGGTTTTGCTGTGAAACTTGTTTAGGAATTTTTTGGCCTTAGTTTACTTGATTTTGATCAATTTGTATGTAAAGGCCCCTCGTTTTTGGGCATAAATCGCATAATTGAGTCTGTAATTGAGTTACGAGTCGTTCGGGACCAGTTTCATGCAATTCGATTGAGAATCAAAGGAGAAATTGAAGAAGGAAGCTGTTGTGTTCGTGACTTTCTGCCACTACCGAAGAAACAACGTTGCAACGCTACCAGCAGCGTTGCAACGCCGTTCATCAGCGTTGCAACGCTAAAGAACGCTGTCGCAACGCCGCGTTCTCTATCGCGCGTAGCAGGGGTCGGCGGCGTTGCGGCCACGCCTCGGCGTTAACGCCACCTCGATAGCAGGCACGCAAAAGGACAAAGCGGGTGTTGCAACGCTCGGATCAGCGTTGCAACGCCGTGGGGCATTCCAGCAGCTGCAGATCGGTTCGACTGGTTCAGTGGTTTCGGTCCGGTTCGAGCGATTCAAGGTCGGTTCAGGGTGTTTTTGAACCGGTTTCATGAAATAAAATTAATGTAATTTTATTTTTTGCACTTTAGAGGCCAAATTATTCCGGTTTTACAGTTTTATGTCTTTATGAATGTCATTTAGATTATTTCCACCTTAGGATAAGCATGTTCATGCATTTTATTTATATAAATGTTATATGAATATGGTTGAATGCATGATTAATTTATTTTTTCATGAGTATTTAATTATAAGTGTTATAATTAGATTATATGGAAAATAAATTGCATGGAGCATGAAATTACTTAGTTTAAAATAAATTTTATTTTATTTACGTAATTCTATAATTCAATTAGTTGAATTCCTTTTATAATTCCAATTTGAATAATGATTGTTGGATTTATAATATAGTTTCTTTATCATAGGTTAATTATTAAATTTATAAAAGTTATAAATTAAAGGGGTTTTAGAAACCATAACCTATAATAAAGAAATGCATGCAAACATAGGAACTTGGGTTAAATTTAATTAGTTTTAAATTGTTTAAAATTAATTTAGACCTAAGTTTTAATTTCTAATAGGATTAGAAATTAGTCTTACGTAGTATTTTAAATAGTTTAAAATCTAGTAGGACGTTGGAACTTTGGTTATAAGGGAACTCTACCGGTGAAGTTCATGCAAAAGTCAGGGGTACTTATCTGCAGTTAGCAGAACACCTCCTACCTAGGAACTGACCCAAAACCTGAGTTGAATTAACCTTAGTTCTTTTTTATCTCTAGGTAATTAAAATGTTTATTCACCTAGACATAAGGTTATAAGACCTAGTTATAATAGTTATAATAGGCATAGACTTAGATAGATTCTTTTACCCAGAATCCAACTAAGTTAAACCTATACACTAATTTTAGGAGCTTCAGTGGGAGAAAACGAGATGTTCGCATCGAGTTTACTCTCACGTCCTCAAGAGTTCACACCGTGAGTTCCATGCTCGGCTACATGGCGTCAATAGGGCGTCCCCCTACGGTATGTGTTTGCATGGTTCAATACCAAGGTTAATGAGGGAAGTATCCATAGTAAATGGGAGCAAGACGCGTGTCAACGTATCCTACGGTCTCCTCCATTAGGTCGCACCATGAGATTTCTATAGTCCGCCTGCTAGGTTGTCCTGGAACAGCCAATCCTCACGGAGGGAGGGCGACTATAGGGATGTAACACCATGAACTCTAGAAATGGATAGGGTCTCTTAGGTTGTTTGCCAACAATTGTCTTTCTAAATAGTAGCCTGTTGGCTCGGGCCTATTGGATCTGAAAATGGTAGGGTCATATTTACAGGATGAGTTAAGCTAGTTAACAAGTCTTTGACCAAACAAACGGTAGCTAAGGACCATTGGGACATGAGATGTTCTGGTAGTGAGAATTGGCTGAGAAAGTCTCAATTCAAGGAAGGAATGGTGACCGCTTGAGCGGTTTTTTTGTTCTAAACCCTTGAAGTATGTTGCAAAATTAAAGGTTTAATTTAAACAGTGGGTTTAGTTTAAACACTAGTGTTCTTTAATAATTTTGCTAAATTTGATTGGTTTCTACAATGGGTTAAAAGGCATAACTAATTAGAGCTATTTTTTATTTTCAGCATGTCGTCCTCAATAATAGCCTTACTTAAAAGCGACCGTTTAACTGGTGAAAATTTTACTACGTGGAAGTCCAACTTGAAGACGATTCTCGTTGTTGACGACCTACGGTTTGTACTGTCTAAGGAATGTCCTCATATCCCTGCTCGTAACGCTCCTCAATCTGTTAAGGAGGCGTACGACCGTTGGATCAAGGCCAATGATAAGGCCAAGGTCTACATTTTGGCTAGTGTTTCTAAAGTTCTGGCCAAAAAGCACGAGAGCATGGTCTCAGCTCGTGAGATCATGAGTTTGCTGCAAGAAATGTTTGGACAACCGTTTGGACAGATTCGGCACGAATCCCTCAAATACGTTTATAACTCTCGTATGAAGGAGGGATCATCGGTTAGAGAACACGTTCTTGATCGATGGTCCACTTCAACGCATTTGAGATGAACGAAGCGGTCATTGGTCGATTGAGCAAAAAGTCGGTATCATTCATCCTGGAGTCTCTTCCGAAGAGTTTCCTGCAATTCCGCAGCAATGTGGTGATGAACAAGATAGAGTATAACCTGACTACTCTCCTTAATGAACTACAGACTTTCCAGTCTCTTGTGAAGAATAAGGGACAGGCTGATGGAGAGGAAAATCTGTTTGCCTATTCCAGAAGGTTCTAGAAGGGTTCATCCTCTGGGACTAAGTCTCAGAGCTCATCTTCCGGGCTTAAGAAGACCCAAAAGAAGAAAATAGAGAGGAAAGGGAAGGCACTGCTTTGTGACAAAGGCAAGGGAAAAGCCAAGTTTGCAGATCAAAGAAAATGTTTCCACTGCAACGTGGATGGGCATTGGAAGCGAAACTGCCCAAAATACCTTGTTGAGCTCAAAAAGAAGAAAGGTAAATCAGATTTACTTGTTCTTGAAACTTGTTTAGTGGAAAATGATGATTTTACCAGGATACTTGATTCAGGAGCTACTAATCACGTTTGCTCTTTATTTCAGGAAACTAGTTCCTTCAAGGAGCTCGAAGAGGGTGAGATGATGCTCTCGAAGTCGGAGCGGGAGGCGCGTCTCTCACTCGTGCCGTGGGAGATGCCAAGCTGTTTTTCGGAGATAGATTTCTTTTATTAAAACATCTGTATATAGTTCCTAAGCTTAAAAGGAACTTAATTTCTATCTCTTGTTTAATAGAACTTGGTTATTGTATTTCTTTTTCAATTAATGAAGCGTTCATTTTGAAAGAGGGTGTCAATATTTGTTCTGCTAAATTGAAAAATGGCTTATACGTACTGAAACGAAATAAAACCAAAACAATTTTAAATCATGAGATGTTTAAAAATGCTAGTACTCAAAATAAAAGGCAAAGAATTTCTCCTAATAATAATACCTATCTATGGCATCTTAGACTTGGTCATATTAATCTCAACTGGATTGAGAGACTCTCTAAGAATTTACTTTTAAATAAGTTAGAAGATGATTCTTTACCTCCTTGCGAATCATGCATGGAATGTAAAATGACCAAGCGACCTTTTACTGGAAAAGGTTAAAGAGCCGTAGAGCCCCTAGAACTTGTGCATTCGGATCTTTGTGGTCCGACGGTGAATGTTAAAGCTCGAGGAGGGTACAAATATTTCATCTTTTTCATAGATGATTATTCGAGGTATGGTTATCTATATCTGATGCATCACATGTCTGAGGCTCTTGAAAAGTTCAGAGATTATAAGGTTGAAGTAGAGAATGCATTAAGAAAAACCATTAAAACACTTAGATCCGATCGAGATGGAGAGTATATGGATTTGAGATTCCAGGACTATATGATAGAACATGGAATTAAATCTCAACTCACTGCACCTAATACACAACAGCAAAATAGTCTGTCAGAAAGGAGAAATAGAACCTTGTTAGACATGGTTCGTTCTATGATGAGCTATGCTCAATTGCCTGCCTCGTTTTGGGGATACGCAATAGAGACTGCAGTTCAAATCTTGAACAGTGTTCCATCAAAAAGTGTTTCAGAAACACCTTTTGAACTATGGAAGGGGCGTAAACCTAGTTTACAACACTTCAGGATCTGGGGTTGTCCAGCACACGTGCTCGCGTCAAACCCAAAGAAACTGGAACCTCGTTCAAGATTGTGCCAATTTGTTGGCAATTCCAAAGAAACGAGAGGTGGTTGTATCGACAAACGCCACGTTCTTGGAGGAAGATCACATGAGGAACCACAAATCGCATAGTAAATTAGTACTAAGTGAAGCTACTCATGAACCAACAAGAGTTGTTGATCAAGCTGGACCTTCATCAAAAGTTGATGGAGGAGTCAGCACCTCAAGTCAGTATCGTCCTTCTCAATCGTTGGGAATGCCTCGATGAAGTGGGAGGGTTGTTTCCCAAACGACCGCGCTACTTGGGTTTAATTTGAAACTCAAGTTGTCATATACGATGACACGTAGAAGATCCATTGTCTTATAAGCAGCAATGAATGACGTGAGACAAGAACCAATGGATCAAAGCCATGGACCTTGAAATGGAGTCAATGGACTTCAATTCAAGTATGGGAACTTGTAGACCAACTGAAGGGTTAGACCCATAGGGTGTAAATGGATCTATAAGAGAAAAGAGAGACGCGCAGTAGGAAAGGTACAAACCTTTAAGGCTAGGCTTGTAGCAAAGGGTTTTACCCAAAGGGAATGAGTTGACTATGAAGAAACTTTTTCCCCTGTTGCTATGCTGAAGTCTATAAGGATACTCTAGTCCATAGCCGCATTTTATGATTATGAAATTTTGCAAATGGACGTCAAGACTGCCTTTTTGAATGGTAATCTTGACGAGATCATCTATATGTCTCAGCCCGAAGGGTTGATAGCCAAAGGTCAGGAGCAAAAAGTTTGCAAGCTCAATCGATCCATTTATGGGTTGAAACAATCTCAAGATCTTGGAATATAAGATTTGATATTGCGATCATGTCTTACGGCTATGACCAAAACGTTGATGAGCCTTGTGTTTACAACAACATCATCAACGACAAAGTAGCTTTATTAGTACTTTATGTGGATGATATCCTACTCATTGGGAATGATGTAGGATACCTTACTGACATAAAGAATTGGCTGGCGACCCAATTCTAAATGAAAGATTTGGGAGAGGCGCAATATGTTCTTGGGATTGAGATCTTCGGGAATTGCAAGAACGAGTAACGCTAAGACTCTTGTCTCAAACGTCTTATATCGACAAAATGTTGTCCAGATATTCGATGCCGAATTCCAAGAGGGTCTTATTACCCTTCAGGCATGTAGTTCATCTGTCTAGGGAACAGTGTCCCAAGAAACCTCAAGAAGTTGAGGATATGAGACATATTCCCTATGCCTCTGCAGTAGGTAGCTTAATGTATGTTATGCTATACGCAGGTCGGACATTTGTTATGCAGTTGGGAATAGTCAGAGTAGGTACCGGTCAATCCGAGGTTAGACCAGCTGGACAACGATTAAAAATATCCTCAAGTATCTAAGGAGAACGAGGGACTATACGCTTGTGTATGGGTCTAAGGATTTGATCCTTACTGGATACATTGATTCTGATTTTCAGACCGATAAGGATTCTCAAAAATCCACATCGGGATCAGTTTTCACCCTTAACGGGGGAGCTATAGTATGGCGAAGCATCAAGCAAGGATGCATCGCTGACTCCACAAAGGAGGCTGAGTATGTCGCTGCTTGTGAAGCAGCTAAAGAGGCTGTTTGGCTAAGGAAATTCCTTAGTGATTTGGAAGTTGTTCCAAATATGGAATCTCCCATCACCTTATCTTGTGTGACAACGGTTGTGCGTAGTATTCGAAGGAACCTCGCAGCCATAAGCGAGGTAAGCACATCGAGAGGAAGTATCACCTAGTACGAGAAATAGTGCAAAGAGGAGATGTGACAGTCACAAAGATCGCTTCGGAGCACAATATTGCTGATCTGTTTACAAAGACTCTCACGGCTAAAGTGTTCGAGGGTCATCTGGAAAGTCTTGGTCTACGAGATATGTACATAGGCTAATCTAGGGCAAGTGGGAGATATGTAATGGGGTATATCGATGCCCTAGTTTATTGTAGTTCTATCTCTTGTAACCACTGTTTTAGATTATGATGTACTCCACTAGAGTTTTAGATCAAGTGGGAGTTTGTTGGGATTTGTGCCCTAAACTCGTAGTTTGTAATTATGTTCTAATTATTGTAATAAAGTGTTATTATTTCAATAATGTGTTATTGTTCGTTATCTACGAGTTTGCCATTATTTAAACTCTAAATCCAATAAACTAAACATCCAAGGCTGTTAAATGAATCTCTAACTGAATGTAATGTACATAAAAAGGATCTCGGTTCGAGATATAGCCTAAAGGGTCTATAGTTAGGGGATAAGGTTGGGTACCTTACCCTGGTTAAACTATGGATGTGGCCCACTTTGTATTTGATACAAACACTGTGATCCTAACGTGTTCGTGTAGAAGACATGTGAGTGGGGATATCCTATGTAATGAAGTTACATAAGATCGGACCACGAAATAGTAACCTCTAGCTCTAACTCCGTTGACTAGTTAGGTTTCTATTTCATTAGTATGACCTAGGCAACTTGATCTCAATCCTGAGCAGGTTACGAACTCCTGTTCGCGATGAATTGTCCTTTGACTAGTATGGGTGAGAGTGGCCAGATTCACCGACTCAATATGCCTAACTTCTTGGGGACAAGACCGAGTGAGCGGCTGGGAACTTAACTTAGCAATATGGAATTCACTCCTTCCTGCCTACTAGGGTAAGTAGAGGAATGTTCTCTTAAGTGGTGTCTCCGGGACTTGAACAAAGGGTCTGACCCTCTCATTGGCCCGAGAGGGACTATGTTTGTTGGTAGGACCACAAACAAATTGTTCATTAGAGGAGCACTGGTACTTAATGCACAAGATGTAACCCAGGGGTAAAATGGTAATTTGACCTAGCTGGTGTTACGAACATTCGTGAAGGATTGACTTGTTGTTATTGGTCAATATCCATGGACACAGAAATATATCTGCAGTGAGAAGAGTGCAGCTGTGGGACTTTAGTGGAGTGTTCCCGCAGTTAACGAATGTTGATTGGGAGGTTAATGAGATTAACCGAGCAATCTCGTATCGTTGGAGCTTCTGATTTGTAGGTCCATTAGGTCCACCTTCTAGCTCGTAAAGGGTTCTTAGATCATTTGAATTTGAAATGTTCAAATTCATTAGGGAATATATTTTATGTATTTTGATACGATATAATATATAGTTTTGGAACTATATATTATAAATTTAATGTGAATATGATTCATATTAAATTATATGAGAGATATGAATATTTGAAATTTGAAAGAGTTCAAATATTATTTTAAATGTGAATGTGATTCACATTTGCAAACTATAGGATAAAATTTAATGTGCACTGGATGTACATTAAAACTATAGGTTAAAGGGGTAATATGATTAAATGAGATTTAATCCAAATTAAATATATGATATTTGATTTGTATTATTTAAATATGATTTAAATGAATAATTAAATTATATTATTATTATTATTATTATTTTAATAATAAAATGAAGGAACGTGTCATCCAGACATGTTCCCCACTACCCCTCCCCTTCTCCCTATCGACAGTTTAACAGGGAGAAGGGGGTTGCTCATTGGGATAATCAATCGATCAATTCGTGAGAAGACTGCAAGAATTCTTTCTCTCTCCATTCTAGAATTCCCAAAACCTTCCAATTGTTGGAATCTTTCCCACAAAGGATTTTGTTCTAATAACTCAGAGATATAGAAGGTTTTCTCTGTTGGTGGTGTCCTGTTTGGAAATACAGAGGAGTGTCTGTGTTGCTGCTTTGCTGATTTCTCTAGGAACAAGGAGTTGTTGTTCTGCGAATTACAAAGGTATTCTTCTTCCCTTTAGTTTAATTGTTAAACTTAACATATGTTTGCATGCATGCAATTAATCCATGTCTAATAGGATTAGAATTTCATGCTTGTTCTGTATTTTTTTGTCGATGTACTGGTTTTTGTTTTAATTAAAACAATCAAGCCATTTACGATCCCAAACACGTTTCCGCTGCTCAAGGAGATCAGATCTCCATCACATTCTACTAAGACCTCACAATTCCGCAACACTGCATCCACTAGTAAAGCATCACCAACTGGAGTTTATATAACTATCCTCTCAAATAAAGGCTCTAGCTTCCTATTCAACTTAGTTAAGAATATACTAGAAAGAAAGGAATGCGTAGCACATGGATCTACTAAAACACGTGCAGGTACGTTACAAATAGGAATCGTACCAGTAATCATATCTAGAACATTGTCCGCTTCTTGCTGAGTCATAACATAAACCTTTCCCTGTTGCCTAGGTCTCCCTACAACTCCCTTCTGTCTAGCACTGCTAGTGCCCTGTCCTTCAACTATTGGAATACTCGATCGCTTCAACCTGCTCGAGACCCAACTCCTCGGTCCTCTCGCGCGGTGTCACGGTCATGCTTGTCCAGGGCTTTGTTGCTGTCGTGGCCGCATGCCCGTTCCCACTCTTTTATCTTGCTTTCACTTTACTTTTATCGTTGTCGCATGTTAGGATAGTTTCCTTGCATTTTTGCTTCCGTATGACTCCTCGCCAAAATGACGTGCAAGGGGGTCACGGCTAGAATCCTTAGTTTGTACTATAGGGGGATACGACTATTCATCGATTCTCCCTACCCAGAGTTATATGCTAGTTAAGCGTGGCCTTCATTGAAATTGCTTATCAGCTGTATAACTGACTTTCCAAAATGCTTCCAAATGATTTCCAAAACGTTTTCACAAATTTCTCTCGACCCGTTTTCTAAAAACCGTTTTCCCAAGAACGGGGTGGAGGTTGCGAGATAGGCCTTGTAGGCCACCCGCGATCCGGTCGAGTTGGCTGACTTGCTCGTGGGCGAGAGCAAGTGCCGCACGGTCGTGTCGAGACCCTCTAAGAGGTGCGACCGTGTCACGCGGCTGCTCTCTACTGTGGACAATCCCTCTTGAAATGCCCTGGCTGTCAACACTGGTAACACACATCAACACCAACAAGACAATGACTGCGATGGTTCTTGCCACAATTCGCACATGGAGTTCTCAATGCTACACTGACAATAGACTCTTGCCTTGTTTGCGGTCTTATTGCTGATCTAGCAGACTGACTAGGTGCTCTCTAACTCTGCCTCTGAAAGGCACCACCCACATTGATGGAGATCTGATCTCCTTGAGCAGCGGAAACGTGTTTGGGATCGTAAATTGCTTGAATGTTTTCATTGAAAAAAAAACCAGTACATTGATCAATACAGAACAAGCATGAAATTCTAATCCTATTAGACATGGATTAATTGCATACAAACAAACTAAGTTTAACAATTAAACTAAAGGGAAGAAGGAATTACCTTTGTAGTTAAGCAGAACAACAACTCCTTGCTCCAATGTTCAGTAACTCAAGAACTTCAGAAGTTCTCTGTTTTTCACCAACAGAACACCACCAATTTGGAAAACCTCCTATCTTCTGAGACTCAACTCAAAACAAAATCCTTTGTGGGAAGGATTCAAACTTTTGGATAATTTTGGGAATGAGAGTGAGAGAGAGAGAACTTCTCTGTCAAATGAAAATGATCGATCGATCGTTTCTCTTCTCTCAAGGAGAAGTTAAAACCCAGTAGAGGGCATCTCCCATTTCCTATCGAATATAGAGTTGGGAGAGAGAGGGGGAACGTGTCCTTCTGGCACGTTCCTTATAAATTAATTAATCATATTAATTAAATAATCAAAATAAATTAAATATCTTATATTTAATTTATATTAAACACATCTAATGAATTATCCATCTGTCCTATAGTTTTAATGCACATCCAATGTACATTGAATTTAACCTATAGTTTTTAAATATGAATCACATTCACATTTAAATTTAATATTTGAACTCTTTCAAATATTTAATTCTCTCACATAATTTAATATGAATCATATTCACATTAAATTTATAATATATAGTTCCAAAACTATATATTATATCGTAACCATATACATTAAATATATTTCCTAATGAATTTGAACATTTCAAAATCAAATGATCTAAGAACCCTTCACGAGCTAGAAGATGGACTTAATGGACCTACAGATCAGAAGCTCCAACGATACAAGATTGCTCGGTTAATCTCATTAACCTCCCAATCAACATTCGTTAACTGCGGGAACACTCCACTAAAGTCCCACAGCTGCACTCTTCTCACTGCAGATATATTTCTGTGTCCATGGATATTGACCAATAACAGCAAGTCCTTTACGAATGTTCATAACACCAACTGGGTCAAATTATCGTTTTACCCCTGGGTTACATCTTGTGCCTTAAGTACCAGTGCTCCTCTAATGAACAATTTGTTTGTGGTCCTACCAACAAACATAGTCCCTCTCTTCCTATGAGAGGGTCGGGCCCTTTGTTCAAGTCTCGGAGACACCACTTAAGGGAACATTCCTCTACTTACCCTAGTAGGCGGGAAGGAGTGAATTCCATCTTGCTAAGTTAAGTTCCCAGCCGCTCACTCGGTCTTGTCCCCAAGAAGGTAGGCATATTGAGTCGGCGAACCGCCACTCTCACCCATACTAGTCAAAGGACAATCCCTCGCGAGCAGGAGTTCGTAATTCCGCTCAGATTGAGATCAAGTTGCCTAGGTCATCCTAGTGAAATAGAAACCTAACTAGTCAACTGAGTTCTGACTAGAGATTACTATTTCGTGGTCCGGTCTTATGTAATCTCATTACATATGATATCCCCACTCACATGTCATCTACATGAATACGTTAGGATCACCGTGTTTGTATCAAATACAATGTGGGCCACATCCATAGTTTAACCAGGGTAAGGTACCCAAACCTTATCCCCTAACTATAGATCGTTTAGGTTGTATCTCGAACCGAGATCCTTTTTATGTACATTACATTCAGTTAATGATTCATTTAACATCCTTGGATGTTTAGTTTATTGGATTTAGGGTTTAAATAAAGGCAAACTCGTAGATAACGAACAATAACACTTTATTACAATAATTAGAACATAATTACAAACTACGAGTTTTAGGGCACAAATCCCAACAAACTCCCACTTGCACTAAAACTCTAGTGGGGTACAACATAATCTAAAACAGTGGTTACAGAGATATAAATACAATAAACTAGGGCATTCATATACCCCATTACATATCTCCCACTTGTCGTAGATTAGCCTATGTACATATCTCGTAGACCCAGACTTTCCAGATGACCCTCGAACACTTTAGTCGTGAGAGTCTTTGTAAACGGATCAACAATATTGTGCTCTGAAGCGATCTTCGTGACTGTCACATCTCCTCGTTGCACTATTTCTCGTATCAGGTGATACTTCCTCTCGATGTGCTTACCTCGCTTATGGCTGCGAGGTTCCTTGAATTGGCTACCGCGCACCATTGTTGTCACAAGATAAGGTGATGGGAGATTCCATATTTGAAACAACTTCCAAATCGATGAAGAATTTCCTTAGCCAAACAACCTCTTTAGCTGCTTCACAAGCAACCACATACTTAGCCTACATTGTGGAGTCAGCGATGCATCCTTGCTTGATGCTTCGCCATACTATAGCTCCCCCGTTAAGGGTGAAAACTCATCCCTATGTGGATTTTCGAGAATCTTATATCGGTCCGAAAATCAGAATCGGTGTATCTAGCAAGGATCAAATCCTTGCACCGCATACAAGCGTATAGTCCTCGTTCTCCTTAGATACTTGAGGATATTTTAGCTCTTTGCCCGGTGGTCTAACCCTAGATTGGGGTGGTACCTCACCGACTATTCCAACCGCATAACAAATGTCCGACTTACCGTGCATAGCATAGCATACATTAAGCTACCATCGCAGAGGCATAGGGAATATGTCTCATATCCTCAACTTCTTGAGGTGTCTTGGGACATTGTTCCTAGGCGGATGAACTCCATGCCGAAGGGTAATAAGCCCCTCTTGGAATTCTCGCATCGAATATCGGACAACATTTTATCGATATAAGGCGCGAGGCAGAGCAGAGTGTTACGTTTCTTGCGATTCATGAAGATCTGAATCCCAAGAACATATTGCGCTCTCTCCCAAATCTTTCATTTGGAATTGGGTCATGACCAATTCTTTATGTCGAGAAGGTATCCTACATCATTCCCAATGAGTAGGATATCATCCACATAAAGTACTAACAAAGCTACTTTGTCGTTGATGAACCTCTTGTAAACACAAGGCTCATGAACGTTTTGGTCAAAGCCGTAAGACTTGATCGCAGTATCAAATCTTATATTCCAAGATCTTGACGCTTCTTTCAACCCATAAATGGATCGATTTAGCTTGCAATCTTTTTGCTCCTGACCTTGGGCTATGAACCCTTCGGGCTGAGACATATAGATGATCTCGTCAAGATTACCATTCAAAAAGGCAGTCTTGACGTCCATTTGCCAAATTTCATAATCATAAAATGCGGCTATGGACAAGAGTATCCTTATAGACATAAGCATAGCAACAAGGGAAAAAGTTTCTTCATAGTCAACTCCTTCCCTTTGGGTAAAACCCTTTGCTACAAGTCTAGCCTTTAAGGTATGTACCTTTCCGGCTGCATCTCTCTTTCTCTTATAGATCCATTTAGGGTTATGGGTCTAACCTCTTCAGGTTGGTCTACAAGTTCCCATACTGAATTGAAGTTCATTGACTCCATTTCAAGGTCCATGGCTTTGATCCATTGGTCCTTGTCTACGTCATTCATTGCCTTTTTATAAGACAATGGATATTTTACGCCGTCATCAGGTATGACATCTTGAGTTTCAGCTAAACCCAAGTAGCGGTCAGGTTGGGAAACAACCCTCCCACTGCGTCGAGGCATTCCCAACGATTGAGAAGGACGAGACTGACTTGAGGTACTTACTCCTCCATCAACTCTTGATGAAGGTCCAGCTTGATCAACAACTCTTGTTGGTTCATGAGTAGCTTCATTTAGCACTAATTTACTACGCGGTACGTGGTTCCTCATGTGATCTTCCTCCAAGAACGTGGCGTTTGTCGACACAATCACCTTGTTTTATTGTGGGTCGTAGAAAAGACCACCTCTCATTTCTTTGGGATAGCCAACAAATTGGCACAATCTTGAAGGAGGTTCCAGTTTCTTTGGGTTTGTCACGAGCACGTGTGCCGGATAACCCCAAATCCTAAAGTGTTGTAAACTAGGTTTACGCCCCTTCCAAAGTTCAAAAAGTGTTTCTGAAACACTTTTTGATTGAAAACTGTTCAAGATTTGAACTGCAGTCTCTACTGCATATCCCTAAAACGAGGCAGGCAACTGAGCATAACTCATCATAGAACGAACCATGTCTAATAAGGTTTTATTTCTCCTTTCTGACACACCATTTTGCTGTGGTGTATTAGGCGTAGAGAGTTGAGATTTAATTCCATGTTCTATCATATAGTCCTGGAATCTCAAATCCATATACTCTCCACCTCGATCGGATCGAAGTGTTTTAATGGTTTTCCTTAATGCATTCTCTACTTCAGCCTTATACTCTTTGAACTTTTCAAGAGCTTCAGACTTGTGATGCATTAGGTATAGATAACCATACCTCGAATAATCATCTATGAAAGAGATAAAATATTCGTACCCTCCTTGAGGTTTAACATTCACCGGACCACAAAGATCCGAATGTACAAGTTCTAAGGGTTCTATGGCTCTGTAACCTTTTCCAGTAAAAGGTCGCTTGGTCATTTTACCTTCCAAGCAAGATTCGCAAGGAGGTAAAGAATCATCTTCTAACTTATTTAGAAGTCCATTCTTAGAGAGTCTCTCAATCCGGTTGAGATTAATATGACCAAGTCTAAGATGCCATAGATAGGTATTATTATTTGGAGAAATTTTTTGCCTTTTATTTTGAGTACTAGCATTTTTAAACATCTCATGATTTAAAATTACTTTCGTTCTGTTCGGTTTCAGTACATACAAGCCATTTTTCAATTTAGCAGAACAAATATTGACACCCTCTTTCAAAATGAACACTTCATTAATCGAAAAAGAAATACAATATCCAAGTTCTATTAAACAAGAGATAGAAATTAAGTTCCTTTTGAGCTTAGGAACTATATACAGATGTTTTAATAAAAGAAATCTATCTCCGAAAATAACTTGGCATCTCCCACTCCACGAGCTGAGACGACGTCTCCCGTTCCGACCCTGAGCATCATCTTACCCACTTCGAGCTCCTTGAAGGAACTAGTTTCCTGAAATGAAGAGCAAACTTGATTAGTGGCTCCTGAATCAAGTATCCAGGTAAAATCATCATTTTCCACTAAACAAGTTTCTAGAACAAGTAAATTTGATTTACCTTTCTTCTCTTTGAGCTCAACAAGGTATCTTGGGCAGTTTCGCTTCCAGTGCCCATCCACGTTGCAGTGGAAACATTTTCCTTTATCTGCAACCTTGGCTTTTCCCTTGCCTTTGTCGGTGCAAAGACGTGCCTTCCCTTTTCCTCCTATTTTCTTCTTTTGGGTCTTCTTAAGGCGGAAGATGAGAGCTGAGGACTTAGTCCCGGAGGATGAACCTTCCGAACCTTTCGGAATGGGCAAACAGATTTGCCTCTCCATCAGCCTGTCCCTTATTCTTCATAAGAGACTGGAAAGTCTGTAGTTCATTAAGGAGAGTAGTCAGCTTATACTCTATCTTGTTCATCACCGCATTGCTGCAGAATTGCAGGAAACTCTTCGGAAGAGATTCTAGGATGAACGATACCTGACTTTGCTCGTGAATGACCACTCCTTTCATCTCAGCCACGTTGAAGTGGACCATCAGATCGAGAACGTGTTCTCTCACGGATGATCCCTCCATCATACGGGAGTTATGAACGTATTTGAGGGATTCCTGCCGAATCTATCCAGACGGTTGTCAAAACATTTCTTGCAGCGAACTCATGATCTCACGAGCTGAGACCATGCCCTCGTGCTTTTTGGCCAGAACTTTTGAAACACTAGCCAAAATGTAGACCTTGGCCTTATCATTGGCCTTGATCCAGCGGTCGTATGCTTCCTTAACAGATTGAGGAGCATTACGAGCAGGGACCTGAGAACATTCCTCAGACAGTACAAACCGTAGGTCATCAACAACGTAATCGTATTGAGTTGGATTTCCACGTAGTAAAATTCTCACCGATTAAACTACGCTTTTATGTAAGGTTATTATAGAGGACGACATATTGAAAATCCAAAATAGTTCTAATTAGTTATGCCTTTTAACCCATTGTAAAAACCAATCAAATTTAGCAAAATTATTAAAGAACCCTAGTGTTTAAATTAAACCCAATGTTTAAATTAAACCTTTAATTTTGCAACGATACTTCAAAGGCTTAGAACTAAAGCCTCCATCGGACGGTCAGTCATTCCTCCCTTGAATTGAGACTTTCTCAGCCAATTCCCACTACCAGAACATCTCATGTCCCAATGGTCCTTAGCTACCGTTTGTTTGGTCAAGGACTTGGTAACTAGCTTAACTCATCCCGTAAATGTGACCCTACCATTTTCAGATTCAATAGGCCCGAGCCAACAGGCTACTATTAAGAAAGACAATTGATGGCAAACAACCTAAGAGACCCTATCCATTTTTGGAGTTCGCGGTATTCCGATCCCTATAGTCAGGCCCTCCGTAGGGTTTGGCTGTTCCAGGAAAACCTAGCAAGTGGACTATAGAAATCTCACAGGGCAACCTAATGGAGGAGACCGTAGGATACGTTAACACGCGTCTTGCTCCCATTTACTATGGATACATCCCTCATTCACCTTGGTATTGAATCATGGAAACACATACCATAGGGGGACGCCCTATTGACGCCACATAGCCGAGCATGGAACTCACGGTGTGAACTCTTGAGGGCGTGAGAGTAAACGAGATGCGAACATCTCGTATTCTCCCACTGAAGTTCCTAAGATTAGGGTATAGGTTTAACTTAGTCGGATTCTGGCTAAAAGAATCTATCTAAGTCTATGCCTATTATAACTATTATAACTATGTCTTAAAACCTTATGTCTAGGTGAATCAACATTTTAATTACCTAGAGATAAAATAGAACTAAGGTTAATTCAACTCAAGCTCCGGGTCAGTTCCTAGGTAGGAGGTGTTTCATTAACCGTCAGCTTAAGTACCCCCAGCCTTAGACAGAACTTCACCGGTAGAGTTCCCTTATAACCAAAGTTCTAATGTCCTACTAGATTTTAAACTATTTAAAATACTACGTAAGACCAATTTCTAATCCTATTAGAAATTAAAACTTAGGTCTTAATTAATTTTAAACGATTTAAAACTAATTTAAATTTTAACCTAAGTTCCTATGTTTGCATGCATTTCTTTATTATAGGTTATGGTTTCTAAAACCCTTTTAATTTATAACTTTTATAAATTTTAATAATTAACCTATGATAAAGAAACTATATTATAAATCCAAAAATCATTATTCAAATTGGAATTATAAAAGGAATTCAACTAATTGAATTATAAAATTACTTAAACAAAATAACATTTATTTTATACTAAGTAATTTCATGCTCCATGCAATTTATTTTCCATATAATCTAATTATAACACTTACAATTAATTACTCATGAAAAAATAAATTAATTATGCATTCAGCCATTTTCATATAACATTTATATAAATAAAATGCATGAACATGCTTATCCTAAGGTGGGAAAATTCTAAATGACATTCATAAAGATAAATAGATGTAAAACCAGAATAATTTGGCCCCTAAAGTGCAAAAATAAATTTACATTAATTTTATTTCATGAAACCGCTCCAAAAACACACTCGAATCGCCTTGAACCGCTCGAGCAGGACCAAAACCAACGAACGGCCGAACCGGTCTCCGGTGCTTTGGAATGCCCCACAGCGTTAACGCGCGATGCGGCGTTAACGCGCCCGCTTTGTCGTATCTTGCGCTGCTATCGGGATGGCGTTGCAATGCGAGCGGCGTTGCGGTAACGCGCCGACCTTGAGCGCCGCGTCGATAGGGAGCGCTGGCGTTGCGATGCCGTTCTACAGTGTTGCAACGCTGATGAACGGCGTTAACGCAGCGCTTTGCCAGCGGCGGAATTGAAACTCACGAACACAGCAGCTTCGTTCTTCAATTTCTCCTTCGATTCTCAACCGAATTGCATGAAACTGGTCCCGAACGACTCGTAACTCAATTATGGACTCAATCATGCACTTTATACCCAAAAATGCAGGGGCCTTTACATACTAATTGATCAAAATCAAAGTAAACAAAGGCCAAAAAACTCCGAAACAGTTTTACAGCAAACCAAATGCATTTCCCACAAAATCAATGCAATTTTGTTTCAAAACAAAACAAATCAAGCATTGCTCTGATACCTATTGATGGAGATCTGATCTCCTTGAGCAGTGGAAACGTGTTGGGGATCGTAAATTGCTTGAATGTTTTAATTGAAACAAAAACCAGTACATTGATAAATACAGAACAAGCATGAAATTCTAATCCTATTAGACATGGATTAATTGCATACAAACAAACTAAGTTTAACAATTAAACTAAAGGGAAGAAGGAATTACCTTTGTAGTTTAGAAGAACAACAACTCCTTTCTCCAATGTTCAGCAACTCAAGAACTTCAAAAGTTCTTTGTTTTTCACCAACAGAACACCACCAATTTTGAAAACCTTCTATCCTCTAAGATTCAACTTAGAACAAAATCCTTTGTGGGAAGGATTCAAACTTTTGGATAATTTTGGGAATGAGAGTGAGAGAGAGAGAATTTCTCTGTCAAATGAAAATGATCGATCTATCGTTTCTCTTCTTTACAGGAGAAGTTAAAACCCAGTAGAGGGCATCTCCCACTTCCTATCGAATAGGGAGTTGGGAGAGAGAGGGGGAACGTGTCCTCCTGACACTGTTCCTTATTAATTAATTAATCATATTAATTAAATAATCAAAATAAATTAAATATCTTATATTTAATTTATATTAAACACATTTAATGAATTATCCCTCTATCCTATAGTTTTAATGCACATCCAATGTACATTAAATTTAACCTATAGTTTTTAAATATGAATCACATTCACATTTAAATTTAATATTTGAACTCTTTCAAATATTTAATTCTCTCACATAATTTAATATGAATCATATTCACATTAAATTTATAATATATAGTTCCAAAACTATATATTATATTGTAACCATATACATTAAATATATTCCCTAATGAATTTGAACATTTCAAATTCAAATGATCTAAGAACCTTTTACGTGCTAGAAGGTGGACCTAATGGACCTACAGATCAGAAGCTCCAACGATACGAGATTGCTCGGTTAATCTCATTAACCTCCCAATCAACAGTCGTTAACTGCAGGAACACTCCACTAAAGTCCCACAGCTGCACTCTTCTCACTGCAGATATATTTCTGTGTCCATGGAAATTGACCAATAATAGTAAGTCAATCCTTCACGAATGTTTGTAACACCAGCTGGGTCAAATTATCGTTTTGCCTATGGGTTACATCTGGTGCCTTAAGTACCAGTGCTTCTCTAATGAACAATTTGTTTGTGGTCCTACCAACAAACGTAGTCCCTCTCGGGCCAATGAGAGGGTCGGGACCTTTGTTCAAGTCCCGGAGACACCACTTAAGGGAACATTCCTCTACTTACCCTAGTAGGTGGGAAGGAGTGAATTCCATCTTGCTAAGTTAAGTTCTCGGCGCTCAGCTCACTCGGTCTTGTCCCCAAGAACGTAGGCATATTGAGTCGGCGAACCGCCACTCTCACCCATACTAGTCAAAGGACAATCCTCGCATGACGAGGTTAAGTAACTCCGCTCGAGTTGAGATCAAGTTGCCTAGGTCATCCTAGTGAAATAGAAACCTAACTAGTCAGCTGAGTTACAAACTAGAGATTACTATTTCGTGGTCCGGTCTTATGTAATCTCATTACAGAGGATATCCCCACTCACATGTCATCTGCACGAACACGTTAGGATCACAGTGTTTGTATCAAATACAAAGTAGGCCAGGGTAAGGTACCCAAACCTTATCCCCTAACTATAGACCCTTTAGGCTGTATCTCGAACCGAGATCCTTTTTATGTACATTACATTCTGTTAAGGATTCATTTAACAGTCTTGGATGTTTAGTTTATTGGATTTAGAGTTTAAATAAAGGCAAACTCATAGATAACGAACAATAACACTTTATTACAATAATTAGAACATAATTACAAACTACGAGTTTTAGGGCACAAATCCCAACACACATTCATATGCCTCGACGCCTGGCCACCAGCTCGATTCTTAAAGTCCCGACGACCTGAAATATTTACTCAAGGTGTGAACCTTCGTTGCTCACGACCTCGGAAACTGCTTGCTGTCGAAGCCCCACAACTAGGCTCCACTACTAACTTCTCTTCTGTTATATTATGCTCAACACGTAGGGCATTCTCTACTAGTTGAGAAAATTCAGTCCACTTAGCAATGGTTGTGACTGGGGTACGTATCTCAAAACGTAATTCTCTTTTAAATCTTCGACACCTGTCACTCTGAGATGCCACAATCACATCAGCATACCACGACAGCTCGGTATACCTTCTCTCGTACTCAGTCACTGAAAGTGACCCTTGCTTCAATTCTAAAAATTCATCCCTCTTTGCCTCCTTCTGCAATAGGAATGTAGCCAGCTTGACTTTCCGCTCGTCAGGGCAACTCATCACATCAAAACATTTCTCAAGCATATTCAACCAAACCTCGACGTCAGCTGGATCTGTGGAACCCTCAAACACTATGGCTCCTAATTTCTTCAGACGTTCTATTCCATATGTCTTCTCTTGATCACTTGGACCTGCTCTCTCTGGCTTGCCTACCTCCTGTGAGGTACTAGCATGCTGCTCATTTTGTCCTCAGTCTGGACCCTCGGGGCACTAGATCTCCTCTCAGATTTGTTTTGGGTAGGATCATCCATCCCGCCCTGATCCTTCCTACGCCGTCTGCTAGTACGTGGTGGCATGACTCCTATAACATATCAACATATTAGACATACTATGGATACCTAACTCAAATACACAATACTAAACTTCTATTCACATTCTGGCCCTAACTAGACTTACTCTTATCCTTACTTGGACCATACCCTACTAGTTTTATCTGAACCAACTCAATAACTTGCTATTACTTCTTTGTTTCTTCTTAGAGCTAACTTGCTCTGTCTCATTCCCCATGGAGCTAACTGCTCTGATACCAAGTTGTCACACCCCCTCCCGAACTACTTGCTAACTTTGCCTGGCAGACGGCGTGAAGCCAACAAACATCGTTTACCTTTCTAATAATACCTGTTGACCTTGGTTTACCTGATAAGCATACTATACTTGTATAAGACACACTTTAAGCATAACACAACGGAATATAGACAATTACGTAACCTACGTAAGGAGTAACCCTACTTAAGACTCTCTTGAAAACTGAAACGGGTATGAGCATCACAACCAAAAACATACCCAACCACGGTTTACACAACCACAACCTCGAATGCACACACAAACATAACTACATAGTCCTCACAAAAATAACCTACAATACATATAGACTTGCTATACAACCCCACCCACGTACAAAATATCAAACTCGTGGAGCTTCCAGCAGACTATGGCAGGATGTCAGGCAGCAGGAGCTCGATCTCTACCTGAAAAGTTTGAAAACACTTAAAGAATGAGCTATGAAGCTCAGTGAGTGACTGAGTTTAAAATCTAATAACTCGTAAATCATATCACGTGACAACTTTAAGCATATGCATCTGTAATCAAGCGTTAAAAGTAAACGTGTAATCATAATAACTTTTTCAGAAATCTAGCAAGTATGACATTAAAATCTCGCAAGGCATATCGATAATATTAACCCTTATAGAACATATGAAAATCTACGTTGTGTAGGGTACACCAAGTACAACCAATGTTTACTCTACGATGCCAGCACTCCTGTAAACCCGAGATCTTTCTTTGGAACTTCCTTATTAAAAAAAAACAACAAAAGGAAAGAAGAAATAAATGTTTAAAACTTGGTTTTCCATGCTTTTAAAAAGAAAAGTAATGAAGTGAAAGACAAAAGGAAAACAAGGAAGGAAAGTTTAAACCATTTTGGTTTGGTTTGCTTTAAAAGATAAAAGAAGAAAAGGAAATGAAAGAAAAGTTAAATATATTAAGTTGTGTTTTGTTTTGAAAAGAAAAGAAAAGAAAAGAAAAGAAAGGGATAAAGGAAGGGAAAAAGAAAAGGAAAAAGAAAAGAAAAAAGGTAAAAGGTAAAAGGCTAAAAGACAAATTTTTAGCTTTTGCTTTTTGTCCTCCACCGATTGCTTTTTAAAAAGCATTATCTCTTCATTTTCTTCTTAATTTACCAAAAGGAAGCTGTAAGCTTCGTGAGCTGAAGTTCAAGGGAGAAGAAGAAGTAGAAAACCTCTGATTTTGGGTTGAAGTTGCAGAAGAAAGGAGAAGAACTCAAGTTGCAGCAAGGTGGTCAACTCAGACTAGTTCTGATGTTTTGATCTTCTCGAGCTCCACAAGACGAGTTAAGTGTTGAAATTTGCTTTTCCTGAAAGCTAACTCCTTTTTCAATACAGTTCATGAAGGAAGCTGGAGCAAATTCTTAAGTTAAGTTACTGTTTTGTTAAGAGGAAGGCAAAAGACAGAAGTTTGCTGTCAAATCCGGGAAGTCTCTGGTTTTGGGTTGTCCTCATCCGTAGTGTTGGAGTTAGAAGCTCTAAAAGATATGGTTCAAAAGCTTATTGAATTTCCTACAACTTTCGTGAAGGAATCGTGGCAAGAAAATGATTGGAAGATGTTGTAATCATCAGGTTAAGTTTTGGGTTGCAGCAGGAAATTAAATATGGAACAGCAGCAGGGTCATTTTAGGGTTTAAGCTATTGAGGTATTTTCGAACATATCGGTTAAGAATCTCAATTGCATGTCTTCACATGAATTTTAGAGGGTTCAAAAAGGAAGAGTTTGATATAAAGTACATTATTTTTGGATGAGTAATGAAGAAGTTATGGTTGTCTGAAGACAGGGCAGAAAATCTGAAAATGCTGGAAAATTTGAAAGTGTGTTTTCTTGTAATTTTAAGGTTAAAAAGCATAAGCTCGAGGTTCTAATGGTTGAATTTGGTTTGTTTGACAGGCCAAGAGCAAATAGGTCGAGTGTACGGGCCAAGGTTCTAGTTTTAATACTGTGAGTGACAAAACGAACTTCAAAAGTGTTTATATGCTTGAATTATGTTTTAGGAAATGCAAGTTTTGCTAGAATGAAAGTTTTCAATGCTTTATGCTTTCTTTTTTAACACATGTTTATGAGTATTCATGTTTTCCTAGAAATGTTTCAGGTATTCATTGTGAGCCTAAATGTCTTGATGAAATTTATATGTGAGCATATGTTTATTGAATTTCCAAAGTTTATGGAAATGCTATGATTTCGAGCAAGTATGTTCTTAAACATTTCCAGTTTTATGAACAATCTAAGTAAGCTTGAGTTTTATAATAGAAAAGATAAGCAAGCATGTTCAAATGTTTTCATGTAATCCTCTGAGATATTGAGCCTGAGACTTTATGGTACCGTGTGCACACAGGTCATTTCTATTGTCGACGTTGAGTGTACTCCGTGACAACAGCGCTGTCGTGAGTGCTGGGCGGGCCCCACTACGACAAAGACGATGGGAGTGCTGGGCGGACCCCACTACATCGTAGAGTAAACGTTGGTTGTACTGGGCGTGCCCTACACAACGGGGATTGTGACATGTTTTAAAAAGTGTTTATATCATTTACATGTCTTACGAGATTTTAACGATATACTTGCAGGTTTTTCTGAAAAGCTATTATGATTACATGTTTATATTTTACGCTTGATTACAGATGCATATGCTCGTTAGTTTTCAGATGGCATGTTTTACAAGTTATAGATTTCAAACACAGTCACTCACTGAGCTTTTTAGCTCATTCTTTCAATGTTTTCAAAGTTTTCAGGTAGAGATCGAGCTCCTGGTACCTGACATCCTGCCATAGTCTGGTGAAGCTTCATAAGTTTGGTATTTTGTACGTGGCTGGTGTTGTATAGCAAGTCCTTATGTGTTATAGTTTATTTTGAGAGGACTATGTAGTTATAGCTGTTTGTACATTAGTGGTTGTATAAATAGTGGTTGTTATGTTTTAAGTTGTGATGCTCTTGCTCGTTTAAGATTTCAAGAGAGACTTAAGAAGAGTTTCTCCTTATGCATGTTTAGTAGTTATAAGGTTTCCGCTGTGTTGTGATTAAAGCGTTCCATATGCGAGCATAACATGTTTATCAGGTAGAACAGGGTCAACAGGTATTGTTAAGAGGTAAACAATGTTTGTTGGTTTCACGCCGCCTTTCGGGCTAAGTTAGCAAGTTGTTCGGGAGGGGGTGTTACATCTTGGTATCAGAGCAGTTAGCTCCATGGGAATGAGACAGGGCAAGTTAGCTATGAGAATAAAGTAAAAGTCATTGATAGCACACAAAATGTGCTATCCTTAGGCTTAATTATTGCTAGTTTTATAATGATTTTGGGGCTTTTACGTGGTTAATTTATTCAATTTCAGGTTAAGAGCTTAAATGGAGCTATTGGAGACAATTTGGATCACTCGGGATCAAAACAAGGCTATTTGGAGCTAAATATAACATCAAATGGAAGAGAGAAGACCAAACAAAAAGTGAAGACCGAGGTGATTGCATTGCAACGCCGAACGTGCGACCAAACGACTTTGAAGATCATCATCGATAGCGTTGTAACGGCGCTGCGGCGTCGCCGCAACTTCGATCGATAAGGCGCGCACGCATGAGAAGCAAGACAGAGGCGCGCAACGCCGCGCAGCGTCGCAACGCCAGATCGATAAGCGCGCGCGTTAAGTTAGCGACATTGCAACGTTGTCCCTAAGCGTTATGTAACGCTGCCGATAGTTTCCATATTTACCACAAGTTTAGAGTGCAGCGTTGCAGCCTTTGTCCCTAGCGTTGCAACGCTGCCCCATTGATGCCTATAAATACAACCTTATGATTCTTGAAAAGGGGAGCACAATTTGGTAGAGTTTTGCCTTGAATTCGAAATACACCTTGTAAGAAGAGAGAAAAGAGTGATTTTGGGAGCCAAAGCATTCGTGGAGGTTCGAGATCGAAGATGGGAGCTCGGAGACGAAGGACCGGCATCGACACCTAAGTTTATTTCTCTTTCTTTCAATTTGTAATAGCGTTCTTAGACGTTTTCTACTTGTTTAGTTTGTTTTTCTTGTGATTTAGAGTAGCTAAACATAGTAGTTAGGATTTGAATTACTTGTTATGACTTTCTTGTGATGTATTGAAGCATGTTATGTCGTTATTTTTGGCAATTCGTTCTTTACGTTTTAATTTGTTGATTTAAGTGGACTCGAGAGATAAAGCTTGAATTAGAGCAAAATTGTCAAAACCCTTGGAAGTCTGGCACGAGAGTGACCTAGAAATCTTAGGGAAACACATAAAGAAGTTGCTTAATGCCATGCATGTTGTAGGTTCATATGGAGACTATGAGTTTATTGCATGTGTGAGGCTCACTAAGAATCGAGAGATTTTCTTGAGTATTTCACTTCTTGTTTATAATTTCATCTCATTGGTTCAATGCATGTGCTAGTTAGGTCTTTAACTTGTAAAATCACTTCTCCCAAATCTATCAATCTGTGTCTCCACATGTTTGTTCGTTTGTTTGTATTTACTTCAACCAACTATCTATGTTATGTTTCTTTAGCTATAATTGAGAATTAGTACCTTAATAATTAATTAATCTAGAAACCCATTCCCGAGGACGATACTTGGACTCATAAATCACTATACTAAAACTTGACCCGTACACTTGCGGTATTGCAATAAAATATTACGCAACAAGTTTTTGGAAGCGCTTTGTTTAACGTCTTTAGCTAGACTGTACTCCCTCAAGGTGTTTCTTTCCTTGCTTGCAGTGCCTGGAGTGATGTGTTCATTTGGCCAATCTGGGTCTCTATATTCTTTATTGCAACTCCATGACTGGTCACTATACCAGATAAACCTGGTGATTGCATTCTCCATTTGGTTGGACCGATTTACGGATTTGGCTATGAAGGTGGCGAGGCCGGATCGAGAGGGGATCTAGTGCTCAGAGAGTCCAAACGAGAGGGGATCTAGTGCTCGAGAGTCCAAACCGAGGCCAGAGATCAACAACATGCCATTTCCTCACAGGAGGTAGGCAAGCCGAGAGAAAGCGAGGGCCAAGTGATCCGGAGAAGGCATATGGAATAGAACGATGAAGAAATTGGGAGCCACAGTGTTTGAGGTTCCACAGATCCGGTGACGCGAGGTTTACATTTGAATAAGCTTGAGAAATGTTTTGATGTCATGAGCTGCCCTGACGAGCGGAAAGTCAAATTGGCCACATTCTGCTAGAGAAAGAAGCAGAGGGATGGTGGAAGTCAATTTTAGCCAGACGGAGTGATGCACGCACTTTAGATTGGCAAACTTTCAGAGGCATATTTGAAGATAAATATTACCCTGGTACATACTACGAGGCAAAGAGGGATGAATTTTTAGAATTGAAACAAGGGTCGCTATCGGTGGTGAAAGCACGAGAGAAGGTATATACCGAGCTATCACGGTATCTTGATGTTATTGTGGCATCACGAGTGACAGTGTCGACGATTTGAAAGGGGATTACGTCCTGAGATACGTACCCCAGTCACAGCCATTGCTAAGTGGACTAACTTCTCTCAGCTGGTAGAGACTGCTCTACGTGTTGAGTAGAGTATAATAGAGGCGCAGTCAATAGTGGAGCCAACTCGTGGGCCTTCAACAACGAAAGCGATTTTGGGGTCGTGAGAGCAGTGAAGATTCACACACGGAGTAAATGTTTCAAGTCGCCGGGACTTTAAGAATCGAAGGTGGCGGCGGACATCGAGCGGATGAATGTTAGTAGTGGTGCCTATCGAGGCAGAGTCAAAGAGCACCTAGTCGATGCGGATCACAAGTAAGACCACAGACAATGCAGAGTGCATTGCTAGTGCAGCAAGGAGAACTCCATGTGCAAATTGTGGTAAGAATCATCGAGGCCAATGTCTTGTTGGTGTCGGTGTGTGTTACAGATGTGTGGACACCCGGGCATTTCAAGAGTGATTGTCCACGGCTTAGAGCAAATTGCTGAGAGAGACCTGGGGAGTTGGGTCTCAAGCGGTTGAGCGGCCAGAGAGTTCCGAAAGGTTTGGAGGAGAGGGCACACGGTGGTGCAAATGAGAAAGGAGTTGTAGGGAGACCCAGGCAACAGGAAAAGTCTACGCTATGACCCAAAGAAGAAGCGAGAGGATGCACGGATGTGATTCTCGGTACGATTTCTATTTGTAATGTACCGCACGTGTTTTGATAGATCCACGGTGCTACGCATTCCTTTGTTTCCAGTATATTCCTAACTAAAATTTGAATAGGAAGCTAGAGCCTTTATTTGAGGAGTTAGTTATATACACTCCGATTGGTGATGCTTTACTAGTCAATTCGGTGTTGCGAGATTGTGAGGTCTTAGTAGAAGGTCGCAATATGTTAGTGGATCTTCTTCCACTAGAGTGCGAGATGTTAGATGCAATCTTAGGGATGGATTTCTTATTCACTCATTATGCTTCCATGGATTGCCATAGAAAGGAAGTTGTTTTTAGAAAACCAGGGTTGGTTGAAGTGGTTTTCAGGGGTGAAAAGAAGATTATCCTTACGAGTTTGATTTCAGCATTCAAAGCTCAGAAGTTGTTGAGAAAAGGTTGCACGGCGTTTCTTGCACACGTAGTAGAGGTGCGGGAAGAAAAGTTAAAACGGAAGATGTTCTTGTTGTGAACGAGTTTCTTGATGTTTTTCAGCAGATCCATCGTGGTTGCCACACGATAGGGAAGTAGAGTTCACTATTGAATTGCTACCAGGAACAACACCTATTTTGCAAGCGTCGTATAGAATGACTCCAAGTGAGCTCAAGGAGTTGAAGATGCAGTTACAAGAACTAGTTGATAAAGGATACATCAGACCTAGTGTATCACCCCGAGAGCTCGGTGTTATTTGTAAAGAAGAAAGATGGTACCCTTAGATTATGCATTGATTATAGAGCGATTAAACAAAAAGTCACGATCACGTAACAAGTATCCTTTACCCCGTAGATGACTTGTTTGACCAGTTACGAGGAGCATCAGTGTTTTCTAATATTGATTTAAGATCAGGATACCACCTGTTAAAGGTAAGGGAATCAGATATTCCCAAGACAACATTCAGAACCAGGTACGGGCATTATGAGTTTTTAGTAATGCCATTCGGTTTGACGAATGCACCAGCAGTTTTCATGGACCTCATGAACAGAATATTCCATCAGTATTTGGATCAGTTTGTGATAGTATTTATTGATGATATACTAGTTTACTCAGTTGAAAGGAAAGCTCATGAGGAACATTTGAGGATTATTCTGCAAACACTACGAGATAAACAGTTATACGCTAAATTCACCAAATATGAGTTTTGGTTGAATCAGGTAGTGTTTTTGGGACATGTTGTCTCAGCAAATGTTGTTAGTGTGGATCCAAATAAAGTTAAAGCTGTAGTCAATTGGGAGAGACCAGTTAGTGCGACAGAGGTACGTAGTTTCCTAGGCTTGGCAGGATACTACAGGCGGTTTGTTGAGGATTTCTCACGATTAGCATTACCCCATAATGGCTTTGACAAGGAAGAATGCTAAGTTTGAATGGTCGATATGTGTGAAGCGAGTTTTGGGAGTGAAAAAGAGATTAGTTGCAGTACCTATTTTGACACTTCCTGTAACGGGAAAACAGTATGTGGTTTACTGTGATGCCTCTAGGCAAGGTTTAGGGTGTGTTCTGATGCAAGAAGGAAAAGTAATAGCTTATGCGTCAAGACAATTGAAAACGCATGAACGTAATTACCCTACCCATGATCTTGAGTTAGCAGCAGTTGTTTTACCATTGAAGATCCAAGACATTACTTGTTTGGTGAAAGGTGTCACATTTACACAGATCATAAGAGTCTGAAATATATCTTTGATCAGAAGGAGCTGAATATGAGACAACGAAGATGGTTAGAATTGATTAAAGATTATGATTGTACTATAGAATACAATCCAGGTATGGCGAATGTAGTAGTAGATGCATTGAGTAGGAAGTCAAAACTTCCTAAGGACGCCCTGTGTGGTATTTCGGCGACATTTTTAAGTACTCTCTATGGGATTCTAAAGCGATTGTGAATGCAGAGAGTTCGTGGAGTCTTTAGCTCGATTCAGTCAGTCTTCACTCTGTAGAGAGGTTGTGAGAAAACAACCGAGAGGATAGTAACTTGTAGAAAATATTTGGGAAGTCCAAACAGGGGCGTAAGCGAGTTTAAGATGAGATCGAGCGGGGCCATAGAAAGGCAAGGAAGACTATGTGTTCGAATTTTAGTGAGCTTAAAGATGCTATTCTAGAGGAAGCTCACGATTCGACTACGCTATGCATCCATGGCACCAAGATGTACAAAACTTTGAAGGAACGTATTGGTGGCACGGGATGAAGCGGGAGATAGGCGATTATGTTGATAGATGTTTGATCCGCCAACAAAGTTAAACCGATTAGACAGAGATCGGAGGACTCCTTAACCCACCGCCCGACACGAGTGGAAATGGGAGCATATCACTATGGATTTTCTGTTTGGATTACCACGTACTTCTAGTGGACATGATGGTATTTGGGTAATAGTGGATAGACTCACTAAGACATCACGGTTTATACCGATTAAAGCGACGTCTACGCTTGATCAGCTAGCTAAGCTATACGTCGACAGAATTGTGGGTCAATACGGAGTGCCAGTATCCATAGTTTTAGATAGAGATCCAAGATTTACTTCTAAGTTTTGGCCTAGCTTACAGAAGGCTATGGGAACAAAGCTGAAGTTTAGTCTGACAAAGAGTCCCTCGGACGGATGGGCGATCGAGAGAGGACCATCCAGACCTTAGAGGACATGTTGAGAGCATGTGTTCTTCAATTTAAGGGATGTTGGATACACACCTATCACTTATGGAATTCGCTTATAATAACAGCTATCAGTCAAGTATTGGCATGGCACCACTTGAGGCTCTGTATGGAAGACCATGTAGAACGCCTGTATGTTGGAATGAAGTAGGAGAGCGGAAGCTAATCAGTCCTGAGTTGGTACAAGTTACTATAGACAATATTAAGGTAATTAGAGAGAATCTGAAGGTAGCACAAGACCGTCAGAAGAGTTATGCAGATAAGCGACGAAAGGACTTAGAATTCCAGGTCGGAGATCAAGTTTTCTTGAAGTTATCTCCGTGGAGAGGCGTCCTTCGTTTTGGCAAGAAAGGTAAACTAAGCCCTAGATATATTGGTCCTTATCCGAAGCTTGGGACGAGTTGGGCAGTGACCTACTGATGGAGTTGCCAGCAGAACTATCTCGAGTACATGATGTTTTTCATGTGTCCATGTTGAGGAACTATATTCCGGACCGACACATGTGTTGCAAGCACAACCATTGGTGAAAGAAAACATGAGTTACGCAGAGGATGCGAGTTCAAATCCTCGACAGGAAAGAACAAGTCTTGAGAAACAAGACAATCCCACTCGTGAAGGTTCGTTGGAGACATCACGGAGTGGAGGAGGCAACCTGGGAATTAGAAGACCAAATAAGGAGGAAGTATCCGATGATCTTCACCTAAGCACTACTAAATTTCGAGGACGAAATTTCTTAAGGGGGAGGTAAGTTGTAAACCCGAGATCTTTCTTTGGAACTTCCTTATTAAAAAAAACAACAACAAAAGGAAAGAAGAAATGAATGTTTAAAACTTGATTTTCCATGGTTTTAAAAAGAAAAGTAATGAAGTGAAAGATAAAAGGAAAACAAGGAAGGAAAGTTTAAACCATTTTGGTTTGGTTTGCTTTAAAAGATAAAAGAAGAAAAGGAAATGAAAGAAAAGTTAAATATATTAAGTTTT
The DNA here is from genome assembly GCA_036507285.1 of Trichosanthes cucumerina. Classification (NCBI taxonomy): domain Eukaryota; kingdom Viridiplantae; phylum Streptophyta; class Magnoliopsida; order Cucurbitales; family Cucurbitaceae; genus Trichosanthes; species Trichosanthes cucumerina. Next base: position 45,917,799 of record CM071840.1, read on the forward strand.
TTTTTGTTTTGAAAAGAAAAGAAAAGAAAAGAAAGGAAAGGGATAAAGGAAGGGAAAAAGAAAAGGAAAAAGAAAAGAAAAAGCAAAAAGGTAAAAGGCTAAAAGACAAATTTTTAGCTTTTGCTTTTTGTCCTCCACCGATTGCTTTTTAAAAAGCATTATCTCTCCATTTTCTTCTTCATTTACCAAAAGGAAGCTGTAAGCTTCGTGAGCTGATGTTCAAGGGAGAAGAAGAAGGAGAAAACCTCTGATTTTGGGTTGAAGTTGCAGAAGAAAGGAGAAGAACTCAAGTTGCAGCAAGGTGATAAACTCAGACTAGTTCTGATGTTTTGATCTTCTCGAGCTCCACAAGAAGAGGTAAGTGTTGAAATTTTCTTTTCCTGAACGCTAACTCATTTTTCAACAAAGTTCATGAAGGAAGCTCAAGAAAATTCTTAAGTTAAGTTACTGTTTTGTTAAGAGGAAGGCAGAAGACAGAAGTTTGCTGTCAAATCTGGGAAGTCTCTGGTTTTTGGGTTGTCCTGATCTGTAGTGTTGGAGTTAGAAGCTCTAAAAGGTATGGTTCGAAAGCTTATTGAATTTCCTACAACTTTCGTGACGGAATCGTGAGAAGAAAATGATTGGAAGATGTTGTAATCATCAGGTTAAGTTTTGGGTTGCAACAGGAAATTAAATCTGGAACAGCAGCAGGGTCATTTTAGGGTTTAAGCTATTGAGGTATTTTCGAACAAATCTGTTAAGAAGCTCAATTTTATGTCTTCACATGACTTTTAGAGGGTTCAAAAAGGAAGAGTTTGATATTAATTACATTATTTTTGGATAAGTAATGAAGAAGTTATGGCTGTCTGGAGACAGGGCAGAAAATCTGAAAATGCTGGAAAATTTGAAAGTGTGTTTTCTTGTAATTTTAAGGTTAAAAAGCATGAGCTCGAGGTTCTAATGGTTGAATTTGGTTTGTTTGACAGGCCAAGAGCAAATAGGTCGAGTGTACGGGCCAAGGTTTTAGTTTTAATACTGTGAGTGACAAAACGAACTTCAAAAGTGTTTATATGCTTGAATTATGTTTTAGGAAATGCAAGTTTTGCTAGAATGAAAGTTTTCAATGCTTTATGCTTTCTTTTTGAACACATGTTTATGAGTATTCATGTTTTCCTAGAAATGTTTCAAGTATTCATTGTGAGCCTAAATGTCTTGATGAAATTTATATGTGAGCATATGTTTATTGAATTTCCAAAGTTTATGGAAATGCTATGATTTCGAGCAAGTATGTTTTTAATGATTTCCAGTTTTATGAACAAGCTAAGTAAGCTTGAGTTTTATGATAGAAAAGATAAGCAAACATGTTCAAATGTTTTCATGTAATCTTCTGAGATATTGAGCCCGAGGCTTTATGGTATCGTGTGCACACAGGTCATTTCTGTTGTCGACGTTGAGTGTACTCGTGACAACAATTTGTGCCGTGAGTCTTTGGCGGCCCCCCACTACGACAAAGACGATGGGAGTGTTGGCGAGCCCCACTACATCGTGAGAGTAAACGTTGGTTATCTTGGCGTGCCTACTACACAACGGGGATTGTGACATGTTTTAAAAAGTGTTTATATCATTTACATGCCTTACGAGATTTTAACGATATACTTGCTGGTTTTTCTGAAAATCTATTATGATTACATGTTTATATTTTACGCTTGATTACAGATGCATATGCTCATTAGTTTTTGGATGGCATGTTTTACAAGTTATAGATTTTAAACACGACCACTCACCGAGCTTTTAGCTCATTCTTTCAATGTTTTCAAACTTTTCGGTAGAGATCGAGCTCACAGTACTGACATCCGCCATAGTCTGCTTTGAAGCTTCATAAGTTTGATATTTTGTACGTGGTGGGGTGTTGTATAGCAAGTCCTTATGTGTTATAGTTTATTTTGAGAGGACTATGTAGTTATAGTTGTTTGTACATTAGTAGTTGTATAAACAGTGGTTGTTATGTTTTAAGTTGTGATACTCTTGCTCGTTTAAGATTTCAAGAGAGACTTAAGAAGAGTTTCTCCTTATGCATGTTTAGTAGTTATAAGGTTTCCGCTGTGTTGTGATTAAAGCGTTCCATATGCGAGAATAACATGTTTATCAGGTAGAACAGGGTCAACAGGTATTATTAAGAGGTAAACAATGTCTGTTGGCTTCACGCCGCCTTTCGGGCTAAGTTAGCAAGTTGTTCGGGAGGGGGTGTGACAACTCCCATCGTCTTTGTCATAGTGGGGCTCGCCCAGCACTCACGTCAGCATTGTTGTCACGGGGTGCACTCAACGTTGACAACAGAAAATGACCTGTGTGCACACGGTACTATATAGCCTCGGGCTCAATATCTCAGTCATTTACTCATTCGAGTCTCAGAAAAACATATAAAAATATTTCAACATGCCTGCTTATCTTTTCTTTCGTAAAACTCAAGCTTACTCAGCATGTTCATAAAAACTGGAAATCTTTAAATAATACTTGCTAGTACATGCTTGCTTGAAATCATAACATTTTCACTAAATTTCGGTAACCAATAAACATATGCTCACATATAAACTTCATCGAGAAATATAGACTCATAACGAGCACTTAGAATCATTTGTTGGAAAATATGTATGCTCATAAGTATGTGTCAAAAGAAAACATAAAGCATTAAAGTCATTTCATTCTAGAGAAGTCATGTGTTTCCTTCAACATAATTCAAGCATATAAATCTTTTACGAAGTTTGTTTTGTCACTCACAGCGTTAGAACTAGAACTTTGTCCCGTATACTCGACCTATTTCCTCTTGGCCTGTCAAACAAACCAAAACCAAGTATTAGAACCTCGAGCTCATGAATTTCAATCCTTGAAATTACAAGTCATTTTATCTATTTTCCAGCATTCTACAGATTTCATACCCTGACTTCACACAATCATAACTTCTTCATTACTTAGCCAAAAAGGATGTACTTTATACCAAACTCTTTCTTTTTGAACCCTCTAAAATGCAGCTGAAGAAATGAAATTGCAATTCCCAACGGATTTATCTGAAAATATCTCGAAAGTTGCCTCCTTAAAAACAAACTTCTGCTATTTCCAGATTCATTTTTCTGCTGCACCCAGAACTTGACCTGAAATTTAAAGCATCGTCCAGTCATTTTCTACTCACGAGTTCTTCATGGAAGTTATAGGAAATTTTAAATTGATATAACGCCTCATGTATGAAATTGAACGCTTCAATTTCATTTCTAACTTTATACCCTCAATATTACCATGTTGAGCCAACGGAGGGACCTAATGGACCTACAATTCATGAGCTCCAATGATGTAAGATTAACTGATCAAACTCTTTGATCCAGTATAATATTCATTAACTACAAGTCACTCCACTATAGACTTGAAGCTGCACTCTCCTCACTGTAGATAATATTGTGTCCATTGATATAGTCATTACCCATGAGTCGACCCTTCATAGGTTGTTCGTAATTACAGCTGGGTCAAATTACCGTTTTACCCCTGTGATTACCTCTTTGTTCCTTAAGCACAACTGATCCTCTAATGAACAACGCAAGTGCAAGGTCCTACCTCAGACTCATACCTTCATAGAGGGCGGGGCCCCATTGTTGAAGACCTGGAGTCAGTTCTTAAGGGAGCAACCTATCTAATTCCTTAGTGTAGGAATGAGTGAATTCCATCTCACACAGTTAAGTTCCCCAACTACCTACGAGGTTCTGTCCCTGAGAAGGTAGGCTTATTGAGTCGGCTACAAGCCACTCTAACCCATACTAGTCTAAGGACAAACCCCTATAAGCAAGAGTTCTTAACTTGCTCAGGATTCAGGTCGAGTCACTAATGACCATCTATAAATTACTAGTCTTATCCTGTTAACGGTGTTAAACTGGTTACACTAATAATTTTCGATCCGGTCTTGTATGAACTCTTCATACAGGATGCCCCCACTCGCATGTCAACTACATGAATGAGTTGGATTACCTCATTTGTACTAATTACAAAGTGGGCCGCATCCATGGTGTTACTAGAATGAGGTTTCCAACCTTATTCTTATACCATAGACCATTTAGGTTATATTCTTGAACTGAACCCAAATAGTGTCCACTACACTGATGTTCAAGATAAATGTTATAACCTTGAAGCTTAGTTTATTTGATTTATAAAGAAGGACTGTAATTCTATCAAAACAAATAACTCTTTATTTAATTGATCAAAATTACACAAGTTTAGGGCATAAATCCCAACACTCCTTTTGTAAACCCGAGATCTTTCTTTGGAACTTCCTTATTAAAAAAAATAACAAAAGGAAAGAAGAAATGAATGTTTAAAACTTGGTTTTCCATGTTTTAAAAAGAAAAGAAATGAAGTGAAAGACAAAAGGAAAACAAGGAAGGAAAGTTTAAACCATTTTGGTTTGGCTTGCTTTAAAGACAAAAGAAGAAAAGGAAATGAAACAAATGTTTAATATGTTAAGTTTTGTTTTGAAAAGAAAATAAAAGAAAGGAAAAGGAAAAGAATGAAAAAGGAAAAAGGGAAAAGGGAAAAGGGAAGTGGATGTTGGACCCCCACCTTTATTTTCTTTTTAAAGAAAACCATTCCATCGATCTTCTTCTTCATTTATCAAAAGGAAAGCAAGGGTTTTCGTGAGAGAAGCAGAAAGGAAGAGGAAGAAGGAGATTTTGGAGCTGGAATTGCAGAAGAGAGGGAGGAGAACTCAAAGTTTATTTGTGTAGCAGCAAGGTGAACAACTCAGACCAGTTCTGCTATTCTGTTCATCTCGAGCTCCACAGAAAGTGGTAAGACTTGAGATTTTTTTTCGTGCAAGTTAACTCATATTGCAACAAAATTCGTGAAGGAAGCTCGAGCAAATTCGGATCTTAAGCTACTTATTTGTGAAGAGGAAGACAGAAGATAGAATTTGCTGTCAAATCTGAGAAGTCTCTGGTGTTTTGGTTGTACTGGTCTGTAGAGTTGGAATCAGAAGCTCTAATAGGTATGGTTGGAAATCTTATTGAATTTCCTACAATGTTCATGAAGAAATCGTGAATAGAAAATGATTGGAAGATGTTGAAAATATCAGGTCAAGTGTCGGGTAGCAGCAGGAAATCGAATCTGGAATAGCAGAAGTTAGTTCCTGGGAAAGAAGCTTTCGAGGTATTTTTAAATCAATCTGTTGGGAATTTCAATTTCATGTCTTCATATGACTTTTAGAGGGTTCAAAAAGGAAGAGTTTGGTATAAGTTACATTATTTTTGGTTAAGTAATGAAGAAGTTATGGCTGTCTGAATACAGGGCATAAAATCTGTTAAATGCTAAAAAATTTGTTGGAGTGTTTTCTTGTAGTTTTAAGGTTAAAAACCATGAGCTCGAGGTTCTAAAACATGGATTTGGTTAGTTTGACAGGCCAAGAGCAAATAGGTCGAGTGTACGGACCAAGCTTCTAGTTTAACACTGTGAGTGATAAAACGAACTTCGGAAATGAACTATATGCTTGAGATATGTTTTAAGAAAACAAGTTTTGCTAGAATGAAATGGTTACAATGCTATGCGTTTTCTTTTGAACACATGTTTATGAGTATTCATGTTTTCCTAGAAATGTTTTCAAGTATTCATTGTGAGCCTAAATGTCTTGATAAATTTATACATGAGCATATGTTTATTGAATTTCCAAAGTTTATAGAAATGTTATGATTCCAAGCAAGTATGTGTAAGCAAGTATGTTTTTAAAGATTTCCAGTTTAATGAACAAGCTAAGTAAGCTTGAGTTTTATGAAAGAAAAGATAAGCGGCATGTTCAAATGTTTTCTTGTGATCTTCTGAGATATTGAGCCCGAGGCTTTATGGTACCGTGTGCACACAGGTCATTTCTGTTGTCGACGTTGAGTGAACTCTGTGACAACAGCGTTGTCGTGAGTGCTGGGCGGGCCCCACTACGACAAAGACGATGGGAGTTCTGGGTGGGCCCCACTACATCGTAGACCAAACGTAGATTGTGACATGTTTTGAAAAGAATTTATATCATTTACATGCCTTACGAGATTTTAACGATATACTTTCTGATTTTTCTGAAAAGCTATTATGATTACACGATTACTTTTAACGCTTGATTACAGATGCATATGCTCATAGATGGACAGGTGATATGATTTACGAGTTAGTAGTTTCCTTTAAACTCAAGTCACTCACTGAGCTTCATAGCTCATTCTTTCAGTGTTTCCCCACTTTTCAGGTAGGATCGAGCTCCCGGTGCCTGCTAACCTGCCATAGTCTGCTGGAAGCTTCACAAGTTTGACATGTTGTACGTGGGTGGAGATGTATAGGAAGTCTATATGTATTGTAGAAGGACTATAAAGTTATGTTTATGTGTATATTTTAGGTTGTGGTTGTGTGATCAATGGTTGGGTATGTTTTTGGTTGTGATGTTCATATCTCTTTTAGTTTTCCAGAGGGTCATAAGTAGGGTTACCCCTTACGTAGGTTACGTAATTGTCTATAATCCGCTGTGTTATGTTTAAGTGTTTCTTATACAAGTTTAGTATGCTTATCAGGTAAAACAGGGTCAACAGATATCGTTAGAGAGGTGAACGATGTCTGTTGGCTTCACGCCGTCTGTCGGGCTAAGTTAGCAGGTAGTTTGGGAGGGGGTGTGACAACTTGGTATCAGAGCAGTTAGCTCCATGGGAATGATACAGGGCAAGTTAGCTCTGAGAATAAATTAAAAAGTCATAGCAAGTTATTGAGTTAGTTCAGATCGAACTAGTAGAGTATGGTCCAAGTAAGGATAATAGTAAGTCGAGTCAGGACTAGAATGTAAATACAAATCTAGAATTGTGCATTTGAAAGTATTCATTACATTTCTAGTATGTTGATATGTTATAGAAGTCGTGCCACCACGTACTAGCAGACGGTGCAGGCAGGATCAGGACGGGACGCAGGATCCTACCCAAGATCAATCCCAGTGGAGATCTATTGCCCCGAGAGTCCAGATGGGGGCCAGAATTAAGCAGCATGCTAATTCCTCAAAGGAGGTAGGTAAGCCATAGGGAGCAGGGCTAAGTAATCCAGACAAGACATATAGAATAGATCACCTAAAAGAATTAGGAGCCACAATGTTTGAGGGTTCCAAAGATCCAGCTGAAGCTGAGGTTTGGCTGAATAAGCTTGATAAATGTTTTGATGCGATGAGTTGCTCTGAGGAGCGAAATGTTAAGTTGGCCACATTCTTGCTGCTAAAGAAGGCAGAAGGATGATAGAAATCAATGTTAGCCAGTTGTAGTGATGCACGTACTTTACATTGGAAAACTTTCAGAAGTATATTTGAAGATAAATGTTACCCTAGCACGTACCGAGAGGCAAAGAGGGATGGATTTTTAGAACTGAAGCACGGGACACTTTCAGTGGCTGAGTATGAGAGAAGATATATCGTGTTTTCGCGGTATGTTGATGTGATTGTGGCATCTAAGAGTGACAGGGATCGAAGATTTGAAAGAGGTTACGACACGAGAGATCGTACCCGATTCATGACCATTGCTAAGTGGATTGATTTTTCCCGGTGGTAGAGAACCGCTCACGTGTTGAAAGCAGAGTATAGCAGAGGCGCGATCGATAGTGAAGCCTAGTTGTGGGGGCTTCAAGCAACAAGCGATTTCAAGGTCGTGAGCAGCGGAGGTTCACACTTGGAGTAAATGTTTCCAAGTCAATATGACTTTAAGGATCGAGCTAGTAGCCGGGCATCGAGGCAGATGAATGTGGGAAGTGCTATCAGAGGCAGAGTTAAAGAGGACCTAGTTAGTTTGTTTGATTGGCAAAGAAGTTGCGAGAGAGGGCAAGAGTCTATTGCCGATGATAGCAAGGAAAACTCCATGTGTGATTTGTTGCAAGAATCATCAAGGTCATTGTCTTGTGAGTGTTGGTACGTGCTACCAGTCACGGACAACCAGGACATGTCAAGAGGATTGTCCACGCTATGGACGATGCACAAAGGACTAGGAGTTGAGTCCCAGCAGCAGTTGAGCGGTAGAGTTTTGAGTGAGCGCAAGAGAGGGCACCAGTGGTGTTAGGATCAAGAGAGTTGTAGGGAGGCCTAGGCAACACGGATAGGTCTACGTTATGACTCAGCAAGAAGTCGAGGATGCACCAGATGTGATTACTGGTACGATTACTATTTGTAATGTACCTGCATCTGTTTTAATAGAACTAGGTACTACACATTTCTTTGTTTTTAGTATGTTCTTGACTAAGTTGAATGGGAAGCTAGAACCTTTATGTAAAAGGTTAGTTATATACACTCCAGTTGGTGATGCTTTACTAGTCAATTCAATGTTGCGAGATTGTGAGGTCTTAGTAGAAGGTCTCAATATGTTAGTGGATCTTCTTCCACTATAGTTGCAGATGTTAGATGCAATCTTAGGGATGGATTTCTTTTTCACTCATTATGCTTCCATGGATTGCCATGGAAAGAAGGTCGTTTTTAGAAAACTAGGGTTGGTTGAAGTGGTTTTCAGGGGTGAAAAAAAATTATCCCTACGAGTTTGATTTCAGCGTTCAAAGCTCAGAAGTTGTTGAGAAAAGGTTGCACGGTGTTTCTTGCACACGTAGTGGAGGTGCAGGAAGAAAAGTTAAAACCAGAAGATGTTCTTGTTATGAACGAACTTCTTGATGTTTTCCAGTAGAACTGTCAGGGTTGCCACCTGATAGGGAAGTTGAGTTCACTATTGAATTGCTACAAAAAATAACACCTATTTCGCAAGCGCCGTATAGAATGGCTCCAAGTGAACTCAATGAGCTAAAGATGTAATTACAAGAATTAGTTAATAAGGGATACATCATACCTAGTGTATCGCCTTGGGGAGCTCTAGTGTTATTTGTGAAGAAGAAAGATGGTACCCGTACATTATGCATTGATTATACACAGTTAAACAAAGTCACGATACGTAACAAGTATCCTTTACCCTTAATAGATGACTTGTTTGACCAGTTAAGAGGTGCATCGGTGTTTTGTAAGATTGATTTAAGATCAGGATATTGTCAGTTAAAGGTCAGAAAATCAAACATTCCTAACACATTATTCAGAATGAGGTACGAGCATTATAAGTGTTTAGTAATGCCATTCGGTTTAACAATGCACTAGCAGTTTTCATGGACCTCATGGGCAGGTTTTCCACCAGTATTTGGATAACTTTTTAATAGTAATTATTGATGATATACTAGTTTACTCAGTTGACAAGAAAGCCCACGGGGAACACATGAGTATTATTCTGCAAACACTACGAGATAAACAGTTGTACGCTAAATTCACCAAATGTGAGTTTTGGTTGAATCAGGTAGTGTTTTTGGGGCATGTTGTCTCAGCAAATGGTGTTAGTGTGGATCCAAATAAAGTTAAAGCTATAGTCAACTGGGAGAGACCAGTTAGTACGACAGAGGTACGTAGTTTCCTAGACTTGGCAGGATACTACAGGCGGTTTGTTGAGGATTTCTCACGATTAGCATTACCCTTAACAGCTTTAACAAGAAAGAATGCTAAGTTTGAATGGTCAGATAAATGTGGACAGAGTTTTTCAGGAGCTGAAAAGAGATTAGTTACAGCGCCTATACTAGCACTTCCTGTAACAGGAAAAAAGTATGTGATTTACTGTGATGCTTCGAGGCAAGGTTTAGGGTGTGTGCTCATGCAAGAAGGAAAAGTAATAGCTTATGCATCAAGGCAATTGAAAAAGCACGAGTGTAATTACCCTACCGATGATCTTGAATTAGCAGAAGTTGTTCTAGCATTGAAGATCTGGAGACATTACTTGTTGGTGATAGGTGTCATATTTTTACAGATCATAAGAGTCTGAAGTATATCTTTGATCAAAGAAAGTTTATTATGAGACAGAGAAGATAGTTAGAACAGATTAAAGATTATGATTGTACCATAGAATACCATCCTGGTAAGGTGAATGTGGTAGCAGATGCATTGAGCAGGAAGTCAAGACTTCCTAGGGATGCCTTGTGTTGTATTCGAGCAACATTTTTATGTACTCTAAGGGATTCTAAGGCAACTGTGATTGTAGAGAATTCAGGGGGGGCCTCTTAGCTCAATTCCAAGTCAAGTTTTCACTTATAGCAGAGATTGTGAGAAGTCAGCCAGAGGATAGTAACCTGCAGAAAATGTTTGGAAAGTCCAAACAGGGCCCAGAAGCAAAATTTAAAATGAGATCAGACGGAGCCATAGAGAAACAGGGAAGATTATGCGTTCCGAGTGTTAGTGAACTTAAAGATGCTATTCTAGAGGAAGCTCACAGTTCAGCTTACGCTATGCATCCAGGAAGCACCAAGATGTATAAAACCTTGAATGGGACTTATTGGTGGCCTGGGATGAAGCGGGAGATAGTTGATTATGTTGATAGATGTTTAATCTGTCAGTAAGTTAAACCAGTTAAACAGAAGCAAAAAGGACTCCTTAACCCATTGCCAGTGTCGGAATGGAAATGAGAGCGTATTACTATGGTTTTTCTGTTTAGATTACCACGTACTTCAAGTGGACATGATGGTATTTGGGTAATAGTGGATAGACTCACTAAGACAGCACGGTTTGTACCGATTAAAGCGACGTCTACGCTTGATCAGCTAGCTAAGCTATACGTCGACAGAATTGTGAAACAATACGGAGTGCCTGTGTCCATAGTTTCAGATAGGGACCCGAGATTTACTTCAAAGTTTTGGCCTAGTTTACAGAAGGCTATGGGAACAAAGCTGAAGTTTAGTACAACATTCTATCCTCGCATGGATGGGCGATCGAGAGAGGACCATCCGGACCTTAGAGGACATGTTGAGAGCATGTGTCCTTCAATTTAAAGGGAGTTGGGATACACACCTGTCACTTATGGAATTCGCTTACAATAACAGCTACCAGTCAAGTATTGGTATGGCACCGTTTGAGGCTCTGTATGGAAGACCATGTAGAACGCCCATATGTTGGAACGAAGTACGAGAGCGGAAGCTAATCGGCCCTGAGTTGGTACAAGTTACTACAGACAATATTAAGGTAATCAGGGAGAATTTGAAGGTAGCACAAGACCGTCAGAAGAGTTATGCAGATAAGCGACGAAAGGACTTAGAATTCCAGGTTGGAGATCAAGTTTTCTTGAAGTTATCTCCGTGGAGAGGTGTCCTTCGTTTTGGTAAGAAAGGTAAACTAAGCCCTAGATATATTGGTCCTTATCCAAAGAATGGGGACGAGTTGGGCGAAGCCTCTACGCGATGGAGTTGCCAGCAGAACTATCTCAAGTACATGATGTTTTTCATGTGTCCATGTTGAGGAAGTATATTCCAGATCCGACAATTGTGTTGAAAGCATAACCAGTTGAGCTGAAAGAAAACATGAGTTACGTAGAGGATGCAGTTCAAATCCTCGACAGGAAAGAACAAGTCTTGAGAAACAAGACAATCCCACTCGTGAAGGTTCGTTGGAGACATCACGGAGTGGAGGAGGCAACCTGGGAATTAGAAGACCAAATGAGGAGGAAGTATCCGATGATCTTCACCTAAGCACTACTAAATTTCGAGGACGAAATTTCTTAAGGGGGAGGTAAGTTGTAAACCCGAGATCTTTCTTTGGAACTTCCATATTAAAAAAAATAACAAAATGAATGAAGAAATGAATGTTTAAAACTTGGTTTTCCATGTTTTAAAAAGAAAAGAAATGAAGTGAAAGACAAAAGGAAAACAAGGAAGGAAAGTTTAAACCATTTTGGTTTGGCTTGCTTTAAAGACAAAAGAAGAAAAGGAAATGAAACAAATGTTTAATATGTTAAGTTTTGTTTTGAAAAGAAAAGAAAAGAAAAGAAAAGAAAGGAAAAGGAAAAGAATGAAAAGGAAAAATGAAAAAGGGAAAAGGGAAGTGGATGGTGGACCCCCACCTTTATTTTCTTTTTAAAGAAAACCATTCCATCGATCTTCTTCTTTATTTATCAAAAGGAAAGCAAGGGTTTTTTTGAGAGAAGGAGAAAGGAAGAGGAAGAAGGAGATTTTGGAGCTGGAATTGCAGAAGAGAGGGAGGAGAACTCAAAGTTTATTTGTGTAGCAGCAAGGTGAACAACTCAGACCAGTTCTGCTATTTTGTTCATCTCGAGCTCCATAGAAAGAGGTAAGCGTTGAGATTTTGTTTCATGCAAGTTAACTCATATTGGAACATTTTTCGTGAAGGAAGCTCGAGCAAATTCGGATCTTAAGCTACTGATTTGTGAAGAGGAAGACAGAAGACAGAATTTGCTGTCAAATCTGAGAAGTCTCTGGTGTTTTATTTGTACTGGTCTGTAGATTTGGAATCAGAAGCTCTAATAGGTATGGTTGGAAATCTTATTGAATTTTCTACAACGTTCATGAAGAAATCGTGAATATAAAATGATTGGAAGATGTTGAAAATATTAGGTCAAGTGTCGGGTAGCAGCAGGAAATCGAATCTGGAATAGCAGAAGTTAGTTCCTGGGAAAGAAGCTTTCGAGGTATTTCTGAACCAATCTGTTGGGAATTTCAATTTCATGTCTTCATATGACCTTTAGAGGGTTCAAAAAAGAAGAGTTTGGTATAAGTTACATTATTGTTGGTTAAGTAATGAAGAAGTTATGGCTGTCTGAATACAGGGCATAAAATCTATTAAATGCTGAAAATTTTGTTGGAGTGTTTTCTTGTAGTCTTAAGGTTAAAAACCATGAGGTCGAGGTTCTAAAACATGGATTTGGTTTGTTTGACAGGCCAAGAGCAAATAGGTCGAGTGTGCGGGCCAAGGTTCTAGTTTAACACTGTGAGTGATAAAACGAACTTCGAAAATGAACTATATGCTTGAGATATGTTTTAAGAAAACAAGTTTTGCTAGAATGAAATGGTTACAATGCTATGCGTTTTCTTTTGAACACATGTTTATGAGTATTCATGTTTTCCTAGAAATGTTTTCAAGTATTCATTGTGAGCCTAAATGTCTTGATAAATTTATACATGAGCATATGTTTATTGAATTTCCAAAGTTTATGGAAATATTATGATTTCAAGCAAGTATGTTTAAGCAAGTATGTTTTTAAAGATTTCCAGTTTAATGAACAAGCTAAGTAAGCTTGAGTTTTATGAAAAAAAAGATAAGCGGCATGTTCAAATGTTTTCTTGTGATCTTCTGAGATATTGAGCCCGAGGCTTTATGGTACCGTGTGCACACATGTCATTTTCGTTGTCGACGTTGAGTGAACTCGTGACAACAAAGGTCTTTATCGTGAGTCTTTGGGGCGGCTCCGCGCTACGACAAAGACGATAGGAGTGCTGGGCGGGCCCCACTACATCATAGACCAAACGAATTTCATGCCTTGTGCATAGTACAACATACATTAAGCTACCTACTGTTGAGGCATAGAGAATACTTATGATATCCTCAACTTCTTGAGGTGTCTTAGGACACTGTTCCATAGACAAATGAATTTCATGCCTAAAGGGTAAGAAAGCCCTTTTGAAATTTTGTATCGAATATCGAACCAACATCTTGTTGATATAGGATGTTTGAGATAGAGCTAGCATTCTATTCTTGCTATTTCTGAAAATTTAAATCCCAAGAACATACTGCGCCTGTCCCAAATCTTTCATTTGGAATTGGGTCGTCAACCAATTCTTTATGTCAGTTAGGTATCCTACATCATTCCCAATGGTTAAGATATCATCCACATATAGTTCTAAGAAAGCTACTTTATTGTTGATGATCCTCTTGTAAACACAAGGCTCATCTATGTTTTGGTCAAAGCCATAAGAGTCGATCGCAATATCAAATCTTATGTTCCAAGATATGGGTGCTTGCTTCAACCCATAAATGGATCGATTGAGCTTGCAAACTTTTTGCTCCTGACTTTGAGCTATGAACCCTTCGGGCTGAGACATATAGATACACTCGTCAAGATTACAATTCAAAAAGGTAGTCTTGATGTCTATTTGCCAGATCTCATAATCATAAAATGCAGTAATGGACAAGAGTATCCTTATAGACTTTAGCATAGCAACAGGGGAAATCGTTTCCTCATAGTCAACTCCTTCCCTTTGGGTAAGACCTTTTGCAACGAGTCTAGCCTTAAAGGTCTAAACCTTTCCGGTTGCATCTCTCTTTCTCTTATAGATCCATTTGCACCCTATGGGTCTTACCCCTTCAAGTTGGTCTACAAGTTCCCAAACCGAATTGAAGTACATTGACTCCATTTCTAAGTCTATGGCATTGATCCATTGGTTCTTATCTACGTCATTCATTGCTTGTTTATAAGACAATGGATCTTCTACGCCATCATCAGGTATGACAACTTAAGTTTCAACTAAACTCAAATAGCGGTCTGATTGTGAAACAACCCTCCCATTGCGTCGAGGCATTCCCAACGATTGAGAAGACGCGATTGACTTGATGTGTCGGCTTCTTCATCAACCCTTGATGAAGGTCTAGCCTGGTCAACAACTCTTGTTGACTCCTAGGTAGCTTCACTTAATACTAACTTACTATGTGGTTTGTGGTTCCTCATGTGATCTTCCTCCAAGAAAGTGGTGTTTGTCGATACAAGCACCTTGTTTCTTGTGGGGCGTAGACAAGACCACCTCTCATTTCCTTGGGATAGCCTACAAATAGGGATAATCTTGATCGAGGTTCTAATTTCTTCGGGTTTGTCACTAGCACATGTGTTGAACAACCCCAAATCCTGAAGTGACGCAAACTAGGTTTACGCCCCTTCCACAACTCAAAAGGTGTTTCTAAAACACTCTTTGATGGAATAGTGTTCAAGATTTGAACTGCAGTCTCTACTGCGTAACCCCAAAACGAGTCAGGCAACTGATCATAACTCATCATAGATCGAACCATGTCTAACAAGGTTCTATTTCTCCTCTATGATACACCAATTCTGTTGTGGTGTATTAGGTGTTGAAAGTTGAGACTGGATTCCATGTTCTATCAAATAGTCCGGGAATCTCAAGTCCATATACTCTCCATCTCGATCAGATCGAAGTGTCTTAATGGTTTTTCCTAATGCATTTTCCACTTCTGCCTTGAACTCTTTGAACATTTCAAGAGCCTCAGACTTATGATGCATTAGGTATCGATAACCTTACCTCGAATAATCATCTATGAAAGAGATGAAATATTTGTACCCTCGTCGAGCTCTTACACTCATTGGACCACAAAGAGTTGAATGTATCAACTCCAAGGGCTATTTGGCTCTATAACTTTTTCCAGTAAAAGGTCATTTAGTCATCTTGCCATCTAGACAGGACTCACATGGAGGTAAGGAATCATCTTCTAACTCGTTTAGAAGTCCATTCTTTACTAATCGCTCAATACAGTTGAGATTTATGTGACCAAGTCTTAGATGCTAAAGATTGGTATTTTTATTCGGAGAAATATTTTGCCTTTTACTTTGAGTATTAGTAGTTTTAAACATCTCATGATTTTAAATTACTTTAGTTTCGTTCGGTTTTAATACATACAAGCCGTTTTCTAATTTAACAGAACCAATAATGACACCTTCTTTTGTAATGAACGCTTCATTAATAGAAAAAGAAATACAATATTTATGTTCAAGTAGACAAGAGATAGATATTAAGTTCCTCTTAATTCTAGGAACTATGTACAAGTTTTCTAAAAACAAAAATCTATCTCTAAAAAACAGCTTCGCATCTCCCACTACACGAGCTGAGACGACGTCTCCCGTTCCGACCTTGAGTATCATCTCACCCTCATCGAGCTCCCTAAAGGAACTAGTTTCCTGTAAATAAGAGAAAACGTGGTTAGTGGCTCCTGAATCAAGTATCCAGGTAAAGTCATCATTTTCCACTAAACATGTTTCTAGAACAAGTAAATCATATTTACCTTCCTTCTCTTTGAGCTCAGCAAGGTACTTTGGGAAGTTTCGCTTCCAGTGCCCGTCCATGTTGCAGTGGAAACACTTTCCTCTATCTGCAACCTTGGTCTTTCCCTTACCTTTGTCAGCGGCGGCAGATGTCTTCCCCTTCCCTCCTTTCTTCTTCTTCTGAGTCTTCTTAAGCCCAGAAGAAGGACTGCAGGATTTGGTTCCAGAGGATGAACCCTTTTGGAATTTTCTGGAATGGGCAAACATATTTCCCTCTCCATCTACCCGACCCTTATTCTTCATAAGAGACTGGTAAGTTTGCAGTTCATTCGAGAGAGTAGTCAGTTTGTACTCTATCTTATGAAAGGAATCGAATCCCGCATCGGAAGCGATTGTGAATCGCGCGTTCTTAATTTCATTACATGGATTACCTTAAAGAACAAAACTAACTAGATCAAGCATACAATAGCAAGATGGACAACAAGAATAATACCTTTGAAGAACTTTTCTTCGAGTGTTCCTTCTCCCACGATCACGATCTCAGCAACACGAACCCAAGCGATCACGGACACTACCACCGGATCTTCTCCGTTGTTCTCTAGGTGAGGGAGGAAGGTGGGTTTTCATTAGGTGAGATGAGATGTTTTGTGAGAGAGATTGTGTTTTTGGAACCTTTCCAACAACAAAATGACAGACTAGGGTTTTTCCAAGGCTTAGGTTAAAGTTGTATCTCATGCAACTATATATATAGGGAAATAAGGTGGAAATTACCATCCTATCCCTCTTTCATTCTCTCTTTAGTATATAGTTAATATGTGAATCCAATTCACATCAAAACTATATATTATATCAATTATATCACATATAACTGATATGACATCTCATATATGAAATTGAACATTTCAATTTCATTCCTAACTTTATACCCTCAATATAACCATGTAGAGCAAACGGAGGGACCTAATGGACCTACAGTTCATGAGCTTCGATGATGTGAGATTAACTGATCAAACTCTTTGATCCAGTTAATGAATATTCATTAACTACAAGTCATTCCACTATAGACTTGTAGCTGCACTCTCCTCACTGTAGACTATATTGTGTCCACTGATATAATCATTACCCATGAGTCGACCCTTCACAGGTTGTTCGTAATCACAGTTGGGTCAAATTACCATTTTACCCCTGTGATTACTTATTTGTTCCTTAAGCACCACTAATCCTCTAATGAACAACAAGTCTAAGGTCCTACCATAGACTCATACCCTCTAATTCCTCAGTGTAGGAAGTGTAGGAGGGTGGGGCCCTGTTGTTCAAGACCTGGAGTCAGTTCTTAAGTGAACAACCTATATAATTCCTCAGCGTAGAAATGTGTGAATTCCATCTTGTATAGTTAAGTCCCCAGCAACCTACGAGGTTCTGTCCCTGAGAAGGTAGGCTTATTGAGTCGGCTACAGGCCACTTTCAACCATACTAGTCTAAGGACAAACCCTTATAAGCAGGAGTTCTTAACTTACTCAGGATTCAGGTCGAGTCACTAATGACCATCTATAAATTATCAGTCTTATCCTGTTAACAGTGTTACATTGGTTAGAACTAATAATTTGCAGTCCGGTCTTGTATGAACTCTTCATACAGGATGCCCCCACTCGCATGTCAACCACATGAATGAGTTGGATTACATCATTTGTACTAATTACAAAGTGGGTCGCATCCATGGTGTTACCAGAATGAGCTTTCCAACCTTATTCTTATACCATAGACCATTTAGGTTATATTCTTGAACACAATCCAAATACTGTCCACTACACTGATGTTCAAGATATATTATAACCTTGGAGCTTAGTTTATTGGATTTAAAAAGCAAGAATATAATTTTATCAAAAACAAATAACTCTTTATTTATTTGATCAAAATTACACATGTTTAGGGCATAAATCCCAACAATCTCCCACTTGACCTAAAACTTGTTGAGTACTAAAACATTACAGTAATGTAATTACAATAAACTAGGGCATTTAAACCATTTGTACAGAATACTCCCACTTGCCCTAGTTGGGGAATACTTGTAAACCTAGACCTTCTAGGTGACTCTCAAACACTTTATGTAAACCCGAGATCTTTCTTTGGAACCTCCTTATTATCAAACAACAAAAAGGAAGAAGAAATGAATGTTTAGAACTTGGTTTTCCATGTTTTAAAAAGGAAAGAAATGAAGTGAAAGGCAAAAGGAAAACAAGGAAGGAAAGTTTAAACCATTTCGGTTTGGATTGTTTTTAAAACAAAAGAAGAAAAGGAAATGAAACAAATGCTTAATATACTAAGTTTGCTTTGTTTTGCAAAGAAAAGGTAAGAAATGAAAAGATAAAGGAAGGAAAAAGAAAAGAAAAGAAAAGGAAAAGGAAAAAAAGAAAGGAAGTGGATGGTGGGACCACCTAAATTTCTTTTGTTTAAAACCATGTATCCTTCGATCTTCTTCTTCATTTATCAAAGGAGCAGCAAGGGTTTCCATGAGAGAAGCAGAAAGGAAGAGGAAGAAGGGGTTTTGGTGCTGGAATTGAAGAAGAGAGGGAGAGAACTCAAGCAAATTAGTATGACAGCAAGGTAATCACTCTGCCATGTTCTGCTATTTGGTTCATCTCGAGCTCCACAGAAAGAGGTAAGATCTGAAATTTTGTTTCGTGCAAGTTAACTCATATTGAAACAAAATTCGTGAAGGATGCTCGAGCAAAATCGGACCCTAAGCTACTGATTTATGAAGAGGAAGTCAGAACACAGAATTTACTGTCAAATCCGAGAAGTCTCTGATGTTTTGGTTGTACTGACCTGTAGAATTGGAATCAGAAGCTCTATTAGGTATGGTTGGAAAGCTTATTGAATTTCCTACACCTCTCATGAAGAAATCGTGAATAGAAAATGACTGGAAGATGTTGTAAATAGCAGGTCAAGTTTCGGGTTGCAGCAGAAATTGAATCTGGAATAGCAGAAGTTGGTTCCGGGGAAAGGAGCTTTCTGAGGTATTTCTGAACCAATCTATTGGGAATCGCATTTTCATGTCTTCATAAGAGTTTTAGAGGGTTCAAAAAGGAAGAGTTTGGTATAAAGTACATTATTTTTGGATAAGTAATGAAGAAGTTATGAGTATCTGAATACAGGGCATAAAATCTGTTAAATGCTGGAATTTTTGTTGGAGTGTTTTCTTGTAGTTTAAAGGTTAAAACCATGAGCTTGAGGTTCTAAAACATGGTTTTGGTTTGTTTGACAGGCCAAGAACAAAAGGTCGAGTGTACGGGTCAAGACTTTAGTTCTAACACTGTGAGTGACAAAACAAACCTTGAAAATGGTTTATAGGCTTGTATTATGCTTATGAAATGCAAGGTTTTGCTAAAACGAGATGGTTTAGATGTTTATTGTTTTCTTGAACACTTGTTTATGAGCATTCATGATTTCTTAGAAATATTTTAAAGTGTTCATGATGAGCCTAAAATTTTTTATAAAGTTTATACATGAGCATATGTCCAATGGTTGCCAAAACTTATGAAAATGTGATGATTTGAGGCAAGCATGTACTAGCAAGTATGTTTTAAAGATTTCGGTTTATGAACAAGCTAAGTAAGCTTGAGTTTTATGAAAGAAAAGATAAGTGGCATGTTCAAATGTTTTCATGTGATCTTCTCGAGATATTGAGCCCGAGGCTATGTAGTACCGTGTGCACACAGGTCTTATTCTCGTTGTCGACGCGTTGAGTGTACTCCGTGATAACATGGCTGTCGTGAGTGGCCGGGCGGGCCCCACTACGACAAAGACGATGGGAGTCTTTGGGCGGGCCCCACTACATCGTAGAATAAGCGTTGGTGTATTTGGCGTGCCCTACACAACGTAGATTGTGACACATGTTTAAAAAGAGTTTATATCATTTACATGCCTTACGAGATTTTAACGGTGTCTTGCTTGTTTTCATGAAAAGCTATAATGATTACACGATTACTTTTAACGCTTGATTACGGATGCATATGCTCATAGATGGCGGTGATATGATTTACGAGTTAATAGCTTTCTTTTAAACTCAAGTCACTCTCGAGCTTTATAGCTCATTCTTTCGGTGTTTTTCCACTTTTCGTGTAGAGATCGAGCTCCGGTGCACGAGAACACCGCCATAGTCTGCTTTGAAGCTTCACATGTTGATATTTTGTACGTGGTGGTGTGGTTTAGCAAGTCCATATGTCCGTAAATTATTTTAAGAGAACTATGTAGTTATAGTCGTTTGTGCTTTAGAGGTTGTGGTTGCTTAATTAGTGGTTTGACTGTTTGTGGTTCTCGATGTTCTTGCCCATCTTAGTTTCCAAGAGAGACTTAAGAAGAGTTTCTCCTCATGTACGTCTTATAGATGTCCAGTTTTCCAGTGAGTTAAGTTTAAAGTGTTCCATATGCGAACATAGTTTGTTTCGTGTAAAAAGTAGTGTCGCAGGTATTGTTAAGAGGTAACAATGTCCGCTGGTTTCAAAATCTCCGGGCTAAGTTAGCAAGTGGTTCGGGAGGTGTGACAACTTGGTATCAGAGCAGTTAGTTCCATGGGAATGAGACAGAGCAAGTTAGCTCTAGGAGAAACTGAAAAGTAAATAGCAAGTTATTGAGTTAGTTCAATAGAACTAGCAGAGCATGGTCCAAGTAAGGACAAGAGTAAGTCCATCGAGGACTAGAATGTGAGCACAAGTCTAGAATTGTGCATTTGAGTTGAGTACTCATTACATGTCTAGTATGTTAATATGTTATAGAAGTCATGCCACCACGTACTAGCAGACGATGCAGGCAAGATCAGGACGGGACGCAGGATCCTACCCAAGATCAATCCTAGTGGAGATCTAGTGCCCCGAGAGTTCGGGATGGGGGCGCATTAAGCAAATATGCTAATTCCTCACAGGAGGAGGTAGGTAAGCCATAGGGAGCAAAGCTAAGTAATCCAGATAAGACGTATATAATAGATTATCTAAAAGAATTAGGAGCCAAAGGTGTTTGAGGATTCCAAAGATCCAAATTGCCGAGGTTTGGTGATTAAGTTTGATAAATGTTTTGATGTTATGAGTTGCCTCGAGGAGCGAAATGTTAAGTTGGCCACATTCTTGCTTTGCTAAAGAAGGTAGAAGAATGATGGAAATCGATGTTAGCTTGATTGTAGTGATGCACGTATTTTCACATCGCAAACTTTCAGAGGTATACTTAAAAATAAATATTACCCTAGCACGCATCTGAGAGGCTAAAGAGGATGAATTCTTAGAACTAAAACAAGAGACACTTTCATGGTGGTGAGTATGAGAGAAGATATACCGAGTTTTCGCGGTATGTTGATGTGATTGTGGCATCCGAGAGTGACAGGTGTCGAAGATTTGGAAGAGGGTTACGACACGAGATCGTCCCGATTCACCATTGCTAAGTGGGTTGATTTCTTCCAGCTGGTAGAGACTGCTCTACGTGTTGAGCAGAGTATAGCAGAGGTGCAGTCAGTAGTGAAGCCTAGTTGTGAAGGCTTCGACAACAAGCAGTTTCCAAGATTGTGAGCAGCGGAGGTTCACACTTGGAGTAAATGTTTCCAAGTCAATATGACTTTAAGGAGCAAGCTAGTAGTCAAGTAGCCAGGCATCGAGGGAGATGATTGTGGGTAGTGCCTATCAGAGGCAGAGTTAAAAAGAACCTAATTAGTTTGTTTGATTAGCAGCAAGACTGCAAAGAGGGCAAGAGTCTATGCCAGTATAACAAGGAAAACTCCATGTGTGATTTGTTGTAAGAATCATCAAGATCATTGTCTTGTGAGTGTTGGTACATGCTACCAATGCTGACAACCAGGACATGTCAAGAGGGATTGTCCACACTATGGACAATGCATCTGAGACAGGACTAGGAGTTGAGTCCCAGATTAGTTGAAGCACCGAGAGTTTCAGTAGGCTGCAGAGAGAGGCACCAGTGGTGTTCGACTAAAGAGAGTTGTAGGGAGACCTAAGTAACACGGAAAGGTCTAGGTTATGACTCAGCAAGAAGCTGAGGATGCACCAGATATGATTATTGGTACAATTACTATTTGAAATGTACCTGCACCTGTTTTAATAGAACAAGGTGCTACACATTTCTTTGTTTTTAGTATGTTCTTGACTAAGTTGAACAGAAGCTAGAACCTTTATGTAAAAGGTTAGTTATATACACTCCGATTGGTGATGCTTTATTAGTCAATTCGGTGATGCGGAATTGTGAGGTCTTAGTTGAAGGTCTCAATATGTTAGTGGATCTTCTTCCACTAGAGTTGCAGGTGTTAGATGCAACCCTAGGAATGGATTTCTTATTCACTCATTATGCTTCCAGAGATTGCCATATATCGGAAGTTGTTTTCAAGAAACCAGGATTACCTGAAGTGGTTTTATGGGATGAATGAAAGACTATCCCTACGAGTTTGTTTTCGACATTCAAAGCTCGAAGCTATTATTGAGGGAAGGTTGCACGACGTTTCTTGCACATGTAGTTGAGGTGCGGGAAGAAAAGCTAAAACAAGAAAATGTTCTTGTTGTGAATGAATTTTCTTGTTGTTTTCATGAGATCTATCGAGATTGCCACCTGATAGGGAAGTTGAGTTCACCATTGAACTGTTACCATGAATGACACCTATTTCGCAAGTGCTGTATAGAATGGCTCCAAGTGAGATCAGGGAGCTAAAGATGCAGTTACTTTGACTAGTTGATAAGGGATACGTCAGACCTAGTGTATCGCCTTGGAAAGCTCCAGTGTTATCTGTGAAAAAGAAAGATGGTACCCGTAGATTATGCATTGAGTATAGACAGTTAAACAAAGTCACGATACGTAATAAGTATCCTTTACCCTGAATAAATGACTTGTTTGACCAGTTAAGAGGTGCATCGATGTTTCGTAAGATTAATTTAAGATCAGGATATCATAAGTTAAAGGTCAGAGGATCAGACATTCCTAAGACGTTATTCATAACCAGGTACGAGCATTATGAGTTTCTAGTAATGTCGTTCGGTTTGACGAATGCACCAAAGATTTTCATGGACCTCATGAACAGAGATTTTCCACCATGATTTGGATCGATTCGTGATAGTATTTATTGATGATATACTTGTTACTCGATTGACAGAAAGCTCATGAGGAACATTTGAGGATTACTCTGCAAACACTACGAGATAAACAGTTGTACGCTAAACTCACCAAATGTGAGTTTTGGTTGAATCAGGTAGTGTTTTTGGGACATGTTGTCTCAGGAAAAGAAGTTTGTGTGATTCCAAATAAAGTGAAAGCGAGAGTCAACTGGGAAAGACCAACTAGTACGACAGAGGTACGTAGTTTCCTAGGCTTGGCAGGATACTACAGACGGTTTGTTGAGGATTTCTCACATTTAACATTACCCTTAACAACTTTGACAAGGAAGAATGCTAAGTTTTAATGGTCAGATAAGTATGAACAGAGTTTTAAGGAGTCAAAAAGAGATTAGTTATAACACCTATTCTCGACATTTCGTACTTGAGAAAAGAGTATATATTTTCTTGTGATGCTTCGAGGCAGGGTTTGGGTTGTGTGCTCATGCAAGAGGGTAAAGTAATAGCTTATGCATTAAGGCAATTGAAAAAAAAAAACATGAGTGCAATTACCCTACCCACGATATTGAGTTAGCAGCAGTTGTTCTAGCACTGAAGATCTAGAAACATTACTTGTTTGGTGGGAGGTGTCATAATTTTTACAGACCATAAGAGTCTGAAGTATATATTTGATCAAAGAAAGTTTATTATGAGGCATAGAAGATAGTTAGAACAGATTAAAGATTACGGTTGTACCATAGAATACCATCCTGGTAAGGTGAATGTGGTAGCAGATGCATTGAGCAGGAAGTGAAGACTTCCTAGGGATACCTTGTGTGGTATTCGAGCAACATTTTTAAGTACTCTAAGGGATTCTAAGGCAGTTGTAACTGCAGAGAATTCAGAGGGTCTTTTAGTTTAATTTCAGATCAGGCCTTCACTCATAATAGAGATTGTGAGAAGACAATCAGAGAATAGAAACTTGCAGAAAATGTTTAGAAAGTCCAAATAAAGCCAAGAAGCAAAATTTAAAATGAGATCAGACGGAGCCATAGAGAAACAAGGAAGACTATGCGTTCCGAGTGTTAGTGAGCTTAAGAATGCTATTCTAGAAGAAGCTCACAGTTCAGCTACGCTATGCATCCAGGAAGCACCAAGATGTGTAAAACCATGAATGGGACTTATTGGTGGCCTGGGATGAAGCGGGAGATAGTTGATTATGTTGATAGATGTTTAATCTGTCAACAAGTTAAACCAGTTAGACAGAAGCAAAAAGGACTCCTTAACCCATTGCTAGTGTCAGAATGGAAATGGAAGCGTATTACTATGGTTTTCTGTTTAGATTACCACGTACTTCAAAAGGACACGATGTCTACGCTTAATCAGCTAGCTAAGCTATGCGTCGACAGAATTGTGAAACAATACGGAGTGCCTGTGTCCATAGTTTCAGATAGGGATCCGAGATTTACTTCTAAGTTTTGGCCTAGTTTAAAGAAGGCTATGGGGACAAAGTTGAGTTTTAGTACAACGCTCCATTCCCAGACAGATGGTCAGTCAGAGAGGACCATCCAGACCCTAAAAGAATGTTGAAAGCATGTGTTCTTCAAGTTAAGGGGAGTGGGATACACACCTATCGCTTATGGAACTTGCTTACAATACATGACTACAATGAGTATTGGTATGGCACCATTTGAGACTCTGGATAAAAGAGCATGTAGAACGCTCGTATATTGGAATGAACTAGGAGAGCGGAAGCTAATCGGTCCTAAGTTGGTACAAGTTACGACAGATAGTATTAAGGTAATCAAGGAGAATTTGAAGGTAGCAAAAGACCGTCAGAAGAGTTATGCGATTAAGCAAATGAAAAGACTTAGAATTCCAAGTTGGAGATCAAGTTTTGGAAAGAAAGGTAAGCTAAGTTCAGAGATATATTGGTCCTTATCAAGTAACGGGACAAGTTGGGCCAGCAGCCTACAGACTAGAATTGCCAGCAAAACTATCTCAAGTACATGATGTATTTCATGTGTCCATGTTGAGGAAGTATATTCCAGATCCGACACATGTGTTGCAAGCACAACCAATTGAGTTGAAAAAAAACATGAGTTACGTAGAGGATGCAGTTCAAATCCTCATTAAAAGAACAAGTTTTAAGAAACAAGACGATTCCACTCGTGAAGGTTCGTTGGAGACATCACTGAGTGGAGGAGGGAACCCGAGAGTTAGAAGACTAAATGAGGAGGAAGTATCCAATAACTTTCACCTAAGAACTACTAAATTTCGAGGACGAAATTTCTTAAGGGGAGGTAGGTTGTAAACCCGAGATCTTTCTTTGGAACCTCCTTATTATCAAACAACAAAAAGGAAGAAGAAATGAATGTTTAGAACTTGGTTTTCCATGTTTTAAAAAGGAAAGAAATGAAGTGAAAGGCAAAAGGAAAACAAGGAAGGAAAGTTTAAACCATTTCGGTTTGGATTGTTTTTAAAACAAAAGAAGAAAAGGAAATGAAACAAATGCTTAATATACTAAGTTTGCTTTGTTTTTTGCAAAGAAAAGGTAAGAAATGAAAAGATAAAGGAAGGAAAAGAAAAGAAAAGAAAAGGAAAAGGAAAAAAGAAAGGAAGTGGATGGTGGGACCACCTAAATTTCTTTTGTTTAAAACCATGTATCCTTCGATCTTCTTCTTCATTTATCAAAGGAGCAGCAAGGGTTTCCATGAGAGAAGCAGAAAGGAAGAGGAAGAAGGGGTTTTGGTGCTGGAATTGAAGAAGAGAGGGAGAGAACTCAAGCAAATTAGTATGACAGCAAGGTAATCACTCTGCCATGTTCTGCTATTTGGTTCATCTCGAGCTCCACAGAAAGAGGTAAGATCTGAAATTTTGTTTCGTGCAAGTTAACTCATATTGAAACAAAATTCGTGAAGGATGCTCGAGCAAAATCGGACCCTAAGCTACTGATTTATGAAGAGGAAGTCAGAACACAGAATTTACTGTCAAATCCGAGAAGTCTCTGATGTTTTGGTTGTACTGACCTGTAGAATTGGAATCAGAAGCTCTATTAGGTATGGTTGGAAAGCTTATTGAATTTCCTACACCTCTCATGAAGAAATCGTGAATAGAAAATGACTGGAAGATGTTGTAAATAGCAGGTCAAGTTTCGGGTTGCAGCAGAAATTGAATCTGGAATAGCAGAAGTTGGTTCCGGGGAAAGGAGCTTTGAGGTATTTCTGAACCAATCTATTGGGAATCTCATTTTCATGTCTTCATAAGAGTTTTAGAGGGTTCAAAAAGGAAGAGTTTGGTATAAAGTACATTATTTTTGGATAAGTAATGAAGAAGTTATGAGTATCTGAATACAGGGCATAAAATCTGTTAAATGCTGGAATTTTTGTTGGAGTGTTTTCTTGTAGTTTAAAGGTTAAAACCATGAGCTTGAGGTTCTAAAACATGGTTTTGGTTTGTTTGACAGGCCAAGAACAAAAGGTCGAGTGTACGGGTCAAGACTTTAGTTCTAACATCTGTGAGTGACAAAACAAACCTTGAAAATGGTTTATAGGCTTGTATTATGCTTATGAAATGCAAGGTTTTGCTAAAACGAAATGGTTTAGATGTTTATTGTTTTCTTGAACACTTGTTTATGAGCATTCATGATTTCTTAGAAATATTTTAAAGTGTTCATGATGAGCCTAAAATTCTTTATAAAGTTTATACATGAGCATATGTCCAATGGTTGCCAAAACTTATGAAAATGTGATGATTTCAAAGCAAGCATGTACTAGCAAGTATGTTTTAAAGATTTCATTTTTATGAACAAGCTAAGTAAGCTTGAGTTTTATGAAAGAAAAGATAAAGTGGCATGTTCAAATGTTTTCATGTGATCTTACGAGATATTGGCCCGAGGCTATGTAGTACCGTGTGCACACAGGTCTTATTCTCGTTGTCGACGTTGAGTGTACTCCGTGACAATGACAATATTGCTCGTGAGTCTTTGGCGGGCCCCACTACGACAAAGACGATGGGAGTGCTGGGCGGGCCCCACTACATCGTAGAATAAGCGTTGGTGTACTGGGCGTGCCCTACACAACGTAGATTGTGACATGTTTTAAAAAGAGTTTATATCATTTACATGCCTTACGAGATTTTAACGGTGTCTTGCTTGTTTTCATGAAAAGCTATAATGATTACACGATTACTTTTAACGCTTGATTCTGGATGCATATGCTCATAGATGGCCAGTGATATGATTTACGAGTTAATAGCTTTCTTTTAAACTCAAGTCACTCACCGAGCTTTATAGCTCATTCTTTCGATGTTTTTCCCACTTTTCGTGTAGAGATCGAGCTCGGTGCACGAGAACTCGCCATAGTCTCATGAAGCTTCACATGTTGATATTTTGTACGTGGTGGTGTGGTTTAGCAAGTCCATATGTCTCGTAAATTATTTTAAGAGAACTATGTAGTTATAGTCGTTTGTGCTTTAGAGGTTGTGGTTGCTTAATTAGTGGTTTGGGTGTTTGTGGTTCGATGTTCTTGCCCATCTTAGTTTCCAAGAGAGACTTAAGAAGAGTTTCTCCTCATACGCGTCTTATAGATGTCCCGATTTTCATTGAGTTAAGTTTAAAGTGTTCCATATGCGAACATAGTTTGTTTTCGTGTAAAGTAGTGTCGGCAGTATTGTTAAGAGGTAACAATGTCTGTTGGCTTCATGCCGTCTCCCGGGCTAAGTTAGCAAGTGGTTCGGGAGGGGGTGTGACACTTTAGCCGTGAGAGCCTTTGTAAAAGGATCAGCAACGTTGTGCTCCGAGGCTATCTTCACGACGATCACGTCTTCTCGATGCACGATCTCCTGGATGAGATGATATTTGCGCTCAATATTCTTTCCCCATTTGTGACTTCGGGGTTCCTTTGAATTTGCCACTGCACCACTGTTATCGCAATACAACGTGATGGGCAAAGTCATGTTTGGAACAACTTCCAAATTTAGCATGAATTCCTTTAACCAAACGACTCTTTTACCGCTTTCACAAGTGCGCTACATATTCGACCTCCATGGTGGAATCGGTGATGCATCCTTGCTTGACGCCGCCATACTACGACTCCTCCGTTAAGAGTGAATACCGACTGATGTAGATTTTGAGAATCTTTATATCACCAAAGTCAAAATCCGTGTATCCTGTAAGGATCAAATCCTTAGCCCCATACACAAGCATGTAGTTCCTTGTTCTCCGTAGATACTTAAGGATTGTTTTAACCGTTGTCCAGTGTTCAAGTCCTGGATTGAATTGATACCTACTGACCATTCCAACTGCAAAATAGATGTCTGGCCTAGTACACAACATGGCGTACATTAGGCTCCCAACTGCTGATGAGTAAGAAATACTTCTCATATCCTCAACTTCTTGAGGTGTCTTAGGACACTGTTCCTTAGACAAATGAACTCCATGTCTAAAAGGCAATAAACCCTTTTTGGAGTCTTGCATCTTAAAGCTCAACAACACTTTGTCGATGTAAGATGTCTGAGACAGGGCTAGTGTTTTATTCTTGCGGTTTCGGACAATATGGATCCCAAGAACAAACTGTGCATTACTCAAATCTTTCATTTGGAATTGCTTAGCTAGTCAATTCTTTATGTCAGTAAGATATCTTACATCATTCCCAATGAGTAGGATATCATCCACATATAGAACTAGGAATGTTACAGAAATATTGATGATTTTCTTGTACACACAAGGTTCATCATCATTCTGATCAAAGCCATAAGATTTGATTGCCTCATCAAATATTATATTCCAGGACCTAGAGGCTTGTTTCAGTCCATATATTGACCTTTTAAGCCTCCAAATCTTTTGCTCTAGTCCTGGTTCAACGAACCCTTTGGGTTGATCCATGTAGATGTTTTCCTCAAGATTGTCATTCAAAAAGGCTGTCTTGACATCCATTTGCCATACCTCATAGTCATAATATGCGGCAATGGAAAGTAAGATATGGATAGACTTTATCATAACAACAGGTGAAAAGGTTTCCTCATAGTCAACCCCTTCAACCTGGGTATAACCCTTTGCTACTAGTCTAGCTTTACAGGTTTGCACCTTCCCATCTACACCACGCTTTCTCTTGTAGATCCACTTACAACCTATAGGTTTTACCCTATCAGGTTTATCTACTAGATCCCAAATAGAATTGAAGTGCATAGACTCCATTTCTTGGTTCATGGCTATGATCCATTTGTCTTTGTCTTTGTCATCCATCGCTTGATTATAAGTCGATGGATCCTCACAGTTGTCATCTGGTATAACAACTTGGGTTTCAGATAAACCCATGTAACGGTCAGGTTGTGTTATAACCCTCCCACTACATCGAGGCATACTCAACTCTTGAGATGGGCTCTCTTGACTAGACAAGCTAGTATCCACAACTTTTGTTCACGTACTAGTTTTATTAGCAACCTTTACTATCGTTTCGTCTAACTCACTCAACACAATTTTACTTCTTTGTTTGTGGTCGCTTATGTGGTCCTCCTCTAAGAAAGTGGCATTTGTCGACACAAAAACCTTATCTTCTTTAGGATCATAGAATAAACCACCTCTTGTTTCTTTTGGGTATCCTACGAATAAGCACAATTTTGAACGTGAATCCAACTTCTTTGGATTTGTCACAAGCACATGTGTTGGACAGTCCCATATTCTGAAATGACATAAACTACATTTACGTCCTTTCCAGAGTTCAAAAGGTGCTTCTGAAACACTATTTGATGGCACATTGTTCAAAATGTATGTTGCAGTCTCCACTGAGTAACTCCAAAAGGAACTAGGGAGTAGGGGTGTACATAAGCCGGGTTGGGTTGGGTTGAGGGAGATTTTTGGACCAACCCGAAAATTCGGGTTGGTCATTCCTTCAACCCAACCAACCCTATTCATGAGAGTAACCCAACCCAACCCAACCCAATATTTTCGAGTAGGGTTGGGTTGGGTCACCGGGTTAACTTTTTATTTTTTAATTATTTTTTAAATTATTTAAAATATTTTTTTCTTGAATTAATAACTAAAATCACATAAAATTCAAATATCAAACTTCAAAATCCATAACATCTTAACATTTTGTTAGAAGTCTCAAAGAAAACATAAGAAATTGACAAATAATTTATTTATAAGTATATATTTAATTAAAAAAATATAAACTTTGAGTTAGGTTGGGTTGGGTTGGGTCAACCCGAGCCTAAAAGGCCCAACCCGAGAACCGACCCAAACTTTTCGGTTCTCCAAACTTCTAACCCAATCCAAACCGAAAAAAAATCTTACCCTACCCAACCCTTACGGTTTTGGTTGGGTAGTCCGGGTTGGTCGGGTTACCGGTTTACTTGTACACCCCTGCTAGGGAGATGAGCATAACTCATCATTGATCGAACCATATCCAACAGGGTTTTATTTCTCCTTTCCGATACACCGCTTTGTTGTGGCGTACCGGGACTCGAGAGTTGGGATGTAATTCCATGTTATATCATATAGTTCTTGAATTTTAACTTCATGTACTCTCCACCTCGATCCGATTGAAGTGTCTTAATCGTTTTACCTAATTGATTTTCAACTTCAGCCTTGAATTCCTTGAACTTTTGAAGTGCTTCAGACTTATGTTGTATTAGGTAAATGTGCCCAAATCTAAATAATCGTCTATAAAGGAGATGAAATATTCATAACCTCCTCTGGCTTTAACATTCATCGGACCACAAAGGTCTGGATGTATAAGCTCAAGAGGTTCTTTGGCTCTATAACTTTTTATAGTAAAAGGTCTTTTAGTCATTTTGCCTTCTAGGCAGAATTCACATACAGATAAAGTATTTTCTTCTAACTCATTTAGAAGTCCATTCTTTACCATTCTCTCAAGCCTATTGAGATTAATGTGACCCAATCTAAGAAGCCAAAGATGAGCATTTTCTTTAGGAGAAATTAGTTCGTGTATTTGTTATAATTCAGTGTTTAAAACTATTTTAACTGAATTAAAACCTTGCAAATAAGTCTCAAGGAGAGCAACACATATAGTTCAATACTTTTTCAAAGAAATAAATACTTTATTCAATTGAAAAGAAATTGAAGTACAATGTTCGCTAAGGCAAGAAATAGAAATAAGGTTTCTAATAAACCCTGTAACTACATACATGTTATCAAATAACAGTCTTTCTTGCCAGATGGTTGCTCTTTATTTGCTCATTTTCCTTTTCTTCTTCTGTATCTTCTTAAGTTCAGAAGTATGATTGCAGTACTTAGTTCCAGAGGGTGAACCCTTCTGAGAACTTTTAGAATGGGCAAGCAGATTTGCCTCTCCATTTTGTTGTCTCTTATCATCCATAAGAAAATGATAGTTCTGCAGGTCATTTAGTAGAGAAGTTAGATCATACTCTATGTTGTTCATCGATGTATTGCTGCAGAATTGCAGAAAACTCTTCAGAAGAGATTCTAGGATGAACGAAACCTGACTTTTCTCGTCTATGACCGCTCGTTTAATTCCGCTATGTTTAAGTGAGCTATCAGATTGAGAACATGTTCTCTTACTGGCGTTCCCTCCTCCATGTGCACGTTGTAAACGTATTTTTGGGCTTCATGCCGAATTTTTTTGGACGGTTGTCTAGACAAATTTAGCACAAATTCCACAATCTCTCGAGCTGAGACCTTGCCCTCCAGCCTCCTGTCTAAAACATCAGGTATGCTAGCCAAGATATAGGCTTTTGCCTTTTCATTGGCATTGATCGAGCGGTCATATGCATCCTCAACAGATTGAGGTGTGTTTTGAGCAGGGAATTGATGACACTTCTCATTGAGAACGAACTTAAGATCATGTGCTACCAAGACAATGTTGAGTGTAATCCTCCAAGTCATTATGTTTTGTCCGGTTAATTTTTCCACACCCAGTAAGGAAATAATTGAGCTAGACATTTTTGTTGAAAATTTACAAACAAAACTTGTATGAGTTTCTTGCTATAATTGTCTAATTCAATCATGTTTTAGCTAATTATTAAATGATTCATAGGTCATTAATAATTTGCAATGATACTCCAAAGGTTTAGAATGTATGACACCAAAGGGTAATAAAAAACACTCCTCCTCTAGATCCAGACAATCTTTGTTCGGATTTATGCCCTAAACTTGTGAAATTTTGATCAAATAAATAAAGAGTTATTTGTTTTTTGATAAAATTATATTCTTGCTTTATAAATCTAATAAACTAAGCTCCAAGATTATAATATATCTTGAACATCAGTGTAGTGGACGCTATTTGGATTGTGTTCAAGAATATAACCTAAATGGTTTATGGTTTAAAAATAAGGTTGGAAACCTCATTCTGGTAACACCATGGATGCGACCCACTTTGTAATTAGTACAAATGACGTAATCCAACTCATTCATGTGGTTGACATGCGAGTGGGTCATCCTGTATGAAGAGTTCGTACAAGACCGGACTGCAAATTATTAGTCTAACAAGTGTAACACCGTTAACAGGATAAGACTGATAATTTATAGATGATCCTTAGTGACTCGACCTGAATCTTGAGTAAGTTAAGAACTCCTGCTTATAGGGGTTTGTCCTTAGACTAGTATGGGTGAGAGTGGCCTGTAGCGGACTCAATAAGCCTACATTCTCAAGGACAGAACCTCGTAGGTAGCTGGGGACTTAACTATACAAGATGGAATTCACTCATTCCTACACTAAGGAATTAGATAGGTTGTTCCCTAAAGAACTGACTCCAGGTCTTGAACAACGGGGCCCCGCCCTCTATGAGGGTATGAGTCTATGGTAGGACCTCAGACTTGTTGTTCATTAGAGGATCAATGGTGCTTAAGGAACAAAGAGGTAATCACAGGGGTAAAAACGGTAATTTGACCCAGCTGTGATCACGAACAACCTGTGAAGGGTCAACTCATGGGTAATGATTATATCAATGGACAAAATATAATCTATAGTGAGGAGAATGCAACTACAAGTCTATAGTGGAGTGACTTGTAGTTATAACTGAATCAAAGAGTTTGATCAGTTAATCTCACATCATCGGAGCTCATGAACTGTAGGTCTATTAGGTCCCTCCATTGGCTTAATATGGTAATATTGAGGGTATAAAGTTAGGAATGAAATTGAAGTGTTCAATTTCATGCATGCGGTGTTATATAAATTATATATGATATAATTGATATAATATATGGTTTTAATGTGAATTAGATTCACATATAAACCATATAATAGTGGGAGAATAAAGGAGGGATAGGATGGTAATTTCCATCCCATTACCCTATACATATAGTTGCATGAGATGCAACTTATAAGGTAGGACTTGGAAACTCTAGATTGTCATCTTGTTGTGTTGTTCGAAAGGTTCCACAAACACATTCTCTCACAATTCCACAAACATCTCATCTCACCTAAAGGGAACCCACCTTCCTCCCTCACCTAGAGAACAACGGAGAAGATCCGGTGGTAGTGTCCGTGATCGTTGAGGATCGTATTGCTGAGATCGTGATCGTGGGAGAAGGAGCACTCGAAGAAAAGTTCTTCAAATGTATAATTCTTGTTGTCCATCTTGCTATTGTATGCTTAATCTAGTTAGATTTGTTCTTGAATGTAATCCATGTAACGAAATTAAGAACGCGCGATTCACAATCTCTTCCGCTGCGGGATTCGATTCCCTTCAATCTTGACCAAAACCTATTGCTAGAATAACTCTTATTCCTATAGGCTTCAGTTACCATTATTCGGTCAGGATACATACACTACTTATGTACCTTGTGAGTGTAACCCTCTGTCTTTAGATCCCAGAGTCCCCATCCAATAAAATCTGCCGAATGGAGGACTAGATTGAAAAACAAACTAAGGAAATCTTTATTCCTTTCGGGTGTCTATTGTGTTCGATCCCCTATGATCAAGCCCTTCGAAGGGATTGTCTGGTCCAGGCCAAACTAGCAGGCTGACCATAGTGATCTTACGGTGTAAACCGACAGAAGAGACCATAGGTTTTGTTTTCACTAAACCTGCTCTCACTCACTATAAGTACCCTCTCCATTCACCTTGATATTGACTCATACAAACACCATCCGAAGGGGGACACTCCCGTTTGCGCCACGAGGCCAAGTATGTCACACCCCCTCTCGTACCACATGCTAACTTAGCCCGGAAGACGGCATGAAGCCAACAGACACTGTTTACCTCCTAACAATGCCTGTTCACCCTGTTTAACATGATAAACATACTATGCTCGCTTATGGAACACTTTAACATAACACAGCGAAAATGAGGTTTCCAAACTTATTCTTATACCATAGACTATTTATGTTATATTCTTCAACACAATCCAAATAGTGTCCACTACACTGATGTTTAAGATATATTATAACCTTGGAGCTTAATTTATTGGATTTATAAAGCAAGAATATAATTTCATAAAAAAAATAACTCTTTACTTTTTTTATCAAAATTACACAAGTTTAGGGCATAAATCTCAACATCTTATTTATCACCGCATTTGTTGCAGAATTGCAGGAAACTCTTCAGAAGAGATTATAGGATGAACGACACCTGACTTTGCTCGTCGATGACCGCCCCGTTCATTTCTACCACATTGAAGTGGACCATCAGATCAAGAATGTGTTCTTTCACCAATGTTCCCTCCTACATATGAGATTTATAAGCGTACTTGAGGGATTCGTGTCGAAGCTGTCCAGACGATTATCCGAACATGTCCTACAACGAACTCATGATCTCATGAGCGGAAACCATGCCCTCGTACTTTTTTACCAAAACTTCAGCAAAATTAGCCAAAATGT
The DNA here is from genome assembly GCA_036507285.1 of Trichosanthes cucumerina. Taxonomy (NCBI): domain Eukaryota; kingdom Viridiplantae; phylum Streptophyta; class Magnoliopsida; order Cucurbitales; family Cucurbitaceae; genus Trichosanthes; species Trichosanthes cucumerina. Next base: position 45,952,526 of record CM071840.1, read on the forward strand.
AGACCTTGGCCTTGTCATTGGACTTTTCATACGCGTCCTTAACAGATTGAGGCACGTTTTGAGAAAGGACCTGAGGACATTCCTCAGTCAGTACGACCCGAATGTCGTCCACATCCAGAATCGTATTCAGGTTAGAGTTCCACGTAGTGTAGTTTTCCCTAGTTAAACGTTCACTTTTCAATAAGGCTATTACTGAGGACGGCATGCGGAAATTTCAAAAGTAGTTCTAATTAGTTATGTCTTTTAACCCATTACTAAAACCAATCTAATTTTGCAAAATTATTAAAAACCTTAGGGGTTGTTTGGGGCGCTGAGTGGATTATAATAACAGGGGGTCATAATAGTCTATGGGTTATTATAGTCTGTGAAACATATAATATTATTTAAAATGCAGAGTAGTATAGTCTGGGGTTATAATAGTCTGTGTTTGGGGTGTATAGTATTTCACAGGTTATTATAACATGGGTTATAATAACCAGTGGGCCAAACAGGCCCTTAGTGTTTAAACTTCAACCTTTAATTTTTCAACGATACTTCAATGGTTTAGAATAAAAGCCACCATCGGGTGGTCAGTCACTCCTCCCCTGAATTGAGACTATCTCATCTAATCATCATTACCAGAACATCTCATGTCCCAATGATTTTTAGCTACCGTTTATTTGCTCATGAACTTGTTAACTAGCTTAACTTATCTCGTAAATGTGACCCTACCATTTTCAGATCCAATAGGCCTGAGCCAACAGGCTACTATTAAGAAAGACAAATGTTGGCAAACAACCTAGGAGACCCTATCCATTTTTGGAATTCGCAGTGTTCCGATCCCTATAGTCAGAACCTCCGTAGGGTTTGGCTTCTCTAGGGCATCCTAGTAGACGGACTATAGAAATCTCACGGTGCGACCTAATAGAGGAGACCATAGAATACATTGGAGCGCGTCTTTCTCCCATTTACCATAGACACTTTCCTCATTCACCTTGATATTGAACCATGCAAACACTTACAGTAGGGGGACACCCTATTGACACCTCGTATCCGAGCATGGATCTCACGATGTGAACTCTTGAGGATGTGAGAGCTAAAACTCGATGCGTACATCTCGTTTTCTCCCACTAAAGTATCTTAATATTTAGGGTATATGTTTAACTTAGTTGGATTCTGGCTAAAGGAATCTATCTAAGTTTATGCCTATTACAACTTTTATAACTAGGTCTTCTTAGCTTATGTCTAGGTGAATAAACAATTTAATTACCTAGTGTTCACACGATATTTCAACCAACGAATGGAAATAAGACACGTTTTAATGAACTTGTATTGTATTTATTTCAGGTAATTATGAGTACAATCTCTAGTATTTTAATCCTCTGATTCTCTCTCCTACGTATGCGCTTGGATCGACGACTGAAACAGCTTGTTCTCGAATGTAGATTTGTCTTGAGGGCTTTTCAGCTTGTTCATAAGTGTAGAAAGTTGATGGTCTTCGCACGTAGCTTGTTGAAGGTCTTCGACTTGTAGCTTGTAGCTTGTTGAAGATCTTCGACTTGTAGAGTGTTGAAGGTCTTCGGCTTGTAGCTTGTCTTGATGGCTGAAACAGCTTGTTCTCGATGTTGAAAACTTCAATGGATTCGTGGCGTGTTCTTGACAATTCCCTTGAAGGGTTCTTCGTTCAGACGATGTTGTATCTTCAGGAGCTTCTGGATACTTCACAACTTTGTTTCTAAATTCTCTGAGCTTTTTCCGTTCTGAACCTTCAAAATGAAGGAGGAAGGTCTCTATTTATAGAGTTCCTCTAAGCCTTCAGATGGGCTTGGGCCTGCTCTTTATTGGGTTAACCCTTTTGGGTTGGGCCAACCTTTTTGGGCTTGGCAGATTTGGGCCTTCTATCCTGGATCGGGTCTGATTGATTTTGGACATACGTCTCTGGACCGGACTTGGACTTTTGCTAATTCAGCCTTTAATATTTGGGTTTTATCCTTCCAAATCTTAAAGAGCCCAAATATGTACCTAGATTTGTCATAATTTAATTCAGGGATTCTTACAAATTTAATTAATCAATAATTAAATATAACTCCGCCATCAATGTTGGGTGATGACGTGGCAAGTTTGGATTTGTCAAAATTTCTATTCCAACAAATGTCCCCTTTTCGAGATTTATACACAAAGTATGTGTGTAAATTTCGAAAAAGTTATTTTGGAATCAAAACATAAGAGATTTGCTCTAATTTGGATGAGGTTTGCTCCTAGTTTGAATTCCACTTGATGTGTCAATTTAATCAAATATGAAATTTGGTTCATAATTTGATTTTTTTTTTACACATATCTTTTCTTTTTATGCCAATTTATCAAAATATGAATTTGCGTCAATATTTTTATTTTCTTTTTTTTCTTTGGCATAGAATTTTGATTTGAATTTAGTAGATTTTATGTTCTATTTTAATTCAAAACCAAGTTGGGTAATACTAAAATTCTATCCAAAAATTTTGAAATTGGATTAGACTTTGAAATCTTACAAAATATTTTTTTTTGTTTGAATTTGGTAAAACTTAGTCCAACTTTGGTTTGAGACAAACTGAACTGTACTCAAAACATTTTTATTTGAGAAGCTTAAGTGAAAATTTAGTCAAATTTTAGTTCGAGATAAATTTGATTCAAACCCAAACTTTTGACTTAGGGAAACTAAATTTGGAATGTGGCAAAAAAATTTAAGTTAAACCCAAAATTTAATAGATTTGATTTAAAATTTAGACACAATTTTAAGATTGGACAAAATTTTGGCCCAAATTTGAATTGATTTTGAAAATTTGAATTAGGCTTCCTTGAAAAACTTGATTAGCTTGAAAAATTCAATTTAAAATTTAGCCAAAGTTTGAAAAACAATATTTTTTTTTCTTTTCACAAAAATTTGATTTATCTCAATTTGGGTTTTTTTTTTTTTTGAAAAATTTTGGAGGAGCCCAAATTTTTTGGAGTTAATTCTCGAATTCAACGATGAATAAAATCCCTTTAAAGCAATAATTTAAAAAAATCCAACAATAAAGTGAGTGAGGTTTTAAGTTGAATGAGTTATCACATCTTGACCATTTCAAAAATCAACAATTTAGTTTGAGAATTTGTTTAACCAACTTTTGTTTATATTTTAGTTTTTTTTTTTATTTTTAACCAACATTCTAAAATTAGCCAACAAATCTCCTCCAACCTTTCCTATAAATAGCAGAAGAAGGAATGAACTCATCATTCCATATTGAAGTCAAACCATCTATCAAACTCTCTCCATTTTCCTTTGACACGATTTCTTTTGTAGAAATTTTTCTTTAACATTTTCTTCATTTATTTTTACACTTTTTAGCACTTATTACACTTCTTTTCTTTTCTTTTTTTTTTTTTATCTTTTCAACTTTTTTTTACTCAAAATTTTCTCGACAATTTTTTTTAATTCTTTTTTTTTATTGTGTTGCAGCTAGGATGCCTCCTTCCATTTTGTTTGGAGCTGATCAAACTCCTTCCATTTCTCAACCTTGGTGGAGGTGACAACATTTTTCGTTGAAGATGGTTCACCTTCACGAAAGCTAATCTGCTCCGTCGCCCACGACATGAGTGAATTACTCATCTTTATCGCTGCTCCGTCGTCCATGACATTGGGGGTGAGTGAATTGCTCATCCTCACCGTTGATCTGTCGCCCACGACACTAGGGATGAGTGAATTGCTCATCCTCACCGTTTCCTTGTCGCCCACGACACTGGGCATGAGTGAATTTCTCATCCTCACTATTGCTCTATCGCCCACGACACTGGAGATGAGTGAATTGCTCATCCTCACCGTTGCTCTGTCGCCCACGACACTAGGGATGAGTGAATTTCTCATCCTCACCATTGCTCTATCGCCCACGACATTGGGGATGAGTGAATTTCTCATCCTCACCATTGCTTTGTCGCCCACGACATTGGGGATGAGTGAATTTCTCATCCTCACTGCAGCTTCGTCGTTCGTGCTTTGGAGGTGAGTGTATTGCTCATGCTCCTCGTAGCTTTGTCTCTTGAGCCACCACTGCTTTGTCAACTTGGCATATCACTCTTGAAGGTGAAAGTGACTACATTTCTCGATGAGGGATGATTCACTTTCACGATCGCTTCATCATCAACTTGGCGCATCACTCCTCTAGGTGAAAGTGACTATATTCCTCGCTGAGTGATGATTCACTTTCACAACCGCTTCATCATCAACTTGGCGCATTACTCTTGAAGGTCAAAGTGACTACATTCCTCACTGAGGGATGATTCACTTTCACGACCGCTTCATCATTAACTTGGTGCATCACTCCAAACTTTGTGGAGGGAGTGTAACGACGAACAATGACTCTGTTTTGGTGGAGAAACGCGTGATCCTCAAACTTGGTGAGCGAGCGTGAACTCGAAACATGGCGAACAAATTAGAGCTTGGTGAGCAAAGTCGAAACTTGGCGAGCGAACTCGAAACTTGGCGAGCGAACTTTGAACTTGACGAGCAAACTCGAAACTTGACGAGGAAACTCGACACTTAAGGAGCGAGGTGCAAACTCGAGAGTTAGCTAGCAGGGCACGGACTTCGAACTTGGCGAACAAATTTGGAACTTGGTGAACAAATTTGGAACTTGGTGAGTGGATTCGAAAACTTGCGAGAAAACTCTGAACTTAGAAAGGGGACTCGAAACTTGACGAGCAAACTCAGAACTTGACGAGCGAACTCTGAACTTCGAGAGCGAACTCAGAACTTGACGAGCAAACTTGAACTTGGTGCGAAAATTTTGATGCTCGTCTTTGACGAATAGATGCCTTTAGATCAACGACAACTCGAAGTCTTTAAAATGTGTGGAAAAATGAGTGTAGTTGAAAATACCTTGCTTGCTAGTGACAGGAATTGCGAGGCTTCAGATGGACAATCCAGCTCTCTTTTTTCTTTTTACTATGACAAAATTCTTTTTCAATCATTTTTTTAATCCAGAACTTAGAAGTGAAGCCAAGGAAGCTTGAATTAAAACTGGAGCGAAGCCATCGGACTTTGAAGATTTTGAAGCCAAAGTGTCGTAAGAGACTTTAAGGGGGAAGTGTCGCCACATACTTTGAAGACGAGGTGTCATCAGAGACTTTGAAGATGAACTGCCGCCCGAGGCCAGACTTTGAAGACGAATCGCCGCCAGAGGCTAGATTTTAAAGACGAAGCGTCGCTAGAAGCCAGACTTTGAAGACGAGTCGCCGCTAGAAGCCAGATTTTGAAGACGAAGCACCACCAGAGACTTTGAAAACGAAGCGCCGCCAGAAGCCAGACTTTGAAGACGAAGCGTCACCGGAGACTTTGAAGACGAAGCGCCGCCAGAGACTTTGACGACGAAGTGCCGCCAGAGACTTTGACGACGAAGCACTGCCAGAGATTTTAAAGACGAAGCACCGCTAGAGACTTTAAAGACGAAGCACCGCTAGAGTCTTTGAAGATGACACACCACCAGAGCCTTTGAAGACGACGAAGTCCTCGAGCTTTGAGAAGAAGCGATGACGGAATCCTCGAGCTTTGAGAAGAAGCGACAACGGACTCCTCGAGCTTTGAAAAGAAGCGACGATGGAGTCCTCGAGCTTTAAGAAGAAGCCACGACGAAGTCCTCGAAATTTAGGAAGAAGCAACGACAAAGTCCTCGAGTTTTGAGAAGAAGCGACGACGAAACCCTCAAACTTAGAGAGGAAGCGACGACGAAGCCCCTCGAATTTGGAGAGGAAGCGGCCTCGCATGAACTTATCTTGCAGCTTCGTCCTCACAATGATGCAACACCTTCAATTTGCAACGTCACTATCGATAATATGATTGAACACCTTCAATTCTTTTTTGTATTGCCCCCAGTAGATAGTTAATTCTTAACTTATAATGTCATGTCTCAGTTGTTGCGACACACTTTTTTGTTTATTTTGTGGGACTGAACTTAAAGTTTCCTTTAAGCTGCCTACGTACCCCTATGAAAAGGGATCAAGTCAGAACGTAGTTCAGAAGATTTATTTATTTTTGGTCGTTCACCTTTTAAGCTCCTGTGGGCCAGGAGCATCATGCAGTTTAGGCTCTTGCGACAAGGAGCTTTTACATTTTAAATGTATTTGTTGTCACCATAGTCTTGATCCAGCCTTTCATTTGTAGGATTTGTTAAAACGATGAAATTTTTCTTCACCTTTAAGGAACCCTCTGTATTTATGAGAACGGAGAACTTCCTTTTCATACGTGAAGGGACGGTACTTTGAACCTTGTTGTGGCTCACCTCATCGAACAGTTCTGCTTTCGAGGTGTTCATCATGTTTTCATCTTGACTACTTGTTCCCTTAATGTGATCAAAAACAGATGTTGAAGGTTGGCATTTCCTTGAAGTATAGGCGTTTAGCCTTTGAAAGACTGAAGGTTGAGTGGAGCTAGAAGTTGGATCTTTGTTTTCTTCTTCCGTCGCGACCATACTCATCCTTTGGAAGACTGAAGGTCGAGTAGTTGAATGCTTGATGCGATCGAAGACAGATGTCCTTTGCTTGACTTCTTTTACGTCATCAACTTCTTCTGCTTCAATGTAGTAGACACCAACAAAGTTTTCTTCTTTTTCTTTCATGTAAAGGAGATTTCTATAGAAGAATTCCTTTAAGGTCATCGATTTTCCAAGTTGAGAATATTTTTTGTTTCTTCTCCTTTTAGACTTACGTTTCCTTGAATCATTATTCTTTTGATGTTTGTCTTTGCATTTGTAGCTTCTAAACTGACAAGAATCATCTGAAGCTAAACTTCATTTTTGCTTCTCCAAATGAATCACAAGGACCTGACCTTTGTCTTTATCATTGGTAGGTTTGTCCGTATCTTGGAGTTTGTTTCTTGGTATCTCATGTTCAAACCAAACAACTACAGGTTCCATGGTTCCAAATTGGACTAGGCTCACTTCTTTGCCATGAAGCGATTTAGAGCGCCTTTAACTGCTCCATTTACTGTTACTGTAGTATGATTCGTTTGAGCTATTTCATCGAGATCTAGCTCAATTTTTCCTTCTTTAGCTAATCTTAGAATTAGCTCATTCAAGACGAAACACTTTTCTACTGGATCGCGAATAACTCGATGATACTTGCAATACTTGGGATCATCGACCTTTTCCATCTTTTCCGATCGTTTACATTCTGGAAGTTCAATCAGTTGTGTGTTCAGTAGTTGCTCCAACATATCTGGGACGTCAGAGTCTGGAAATGGATATACTTTCTCTTGTCTTTCTTTCAATGTTGGACGACGTCGTTTGCCCACTTCTTGTTGTTTTCTTGACTTAACTTCCTTAAGTTTTGAGAAAAAATTTAGAGGGATCGTGTTGACGACCATGGACTCCTCGGTGGCACTTTTCATATCCTTTTTCGCGCCTTTGAATTCTTTATCCTCTTTCTTCACGTATGGGACTAAATGGTCTTTATTCCCTCTAGCAGCGATGCTTAGGTCCATGTCATGAGCTCGGGTCGCTAGCTCCTCGAAAGAACGAGGCTTTATGCCCTGCAAAATGTAAAGAAGCCCCCAGTTCATGCCTTGGATGCACATCTCCATGGAAGATAGATCAGTGAGATGGTCTTTGCAGTCGAAGCTTAGAGCTGCCCAGCAGTTGATGTAATCGATGACAAGTTCGCCTTTGCGTTGTCTGGAGCTGGTAAGTTCCATCATATTGAGAGTCTGCCTCATACTGTAGAAGTGATTTAGGAATTCTCTCTCGAATTGTTCACAGTTGTCAATCATTTCTTGCTCTAAGTCGGTGTACCAGTCAAAAGCATTTCCTTTCAAGGTACACACAAATTGCTTCACCAAGAGGTCACTGCGCGTCCCTGCATTTTCGCAAGTCTCAACGAAGTGTGCAACGTGTTGCTTTGGGTTGCCCTTCCCATCGAACTGCTGGAATTTTGGAGGTTGGTACCCTGTGGGCATCCTCAAGTTGTCAATCCTCTTGGTGTACGGTTTGGAGTACGTGAGAGGATTTTGAACGGGTCCGCCATATTGAGCTCTGATTGAACTCATGATCATGTCTTGTAGTTGTTGGACGGACAAAGAAGCAACTGAAGCTGGTTGAGGCGGTTGCTCCTCTTGGATGATATTTTTCCCCTTGTTGTTGTTTCTTACTGTAGGGGTTTGTTTGGATTCAGACGTTTCTTTGTTTTGGACTTGATTTTTGAGATAGGCGATTTCAAGATCTCTTTCTTATACCGCCTTCATCAGGAGATTGATTTTTCTTTACATCTCCGCCATCCTTTCGTCATAGTCCACATCAACCATCATGACTAACATTATATCCTGATTTGATGTCTCCCTCTGTTGATTAGGGGATGGAGTTGACTGGTGAAACAAGGGGTTATCTTTGATGACAACCTTGCCTTTAGAAGTTTTATCCAGTAGTTTTATGATGTTGTTTGCCATTGCATCAGGGGTTCGATCATCACTCTTCTCAGCCCCTTTGGAATGACTATGAGTTATTGGACCCATGTAGGTGTTGCTTGCAGCAGCAGTGTTTGATGAAACTTTCTTTGATGCCATCACTTGATTTGATTTGATTTGAAGGAGAAGGAAATGAGAGGTAGAGTTGTCCCACCGGGCGTGCCAATCTGTTCACACGATATTTCAACCAACGAATGGAAATGAGACATGTGTAAATGAACTTGTATTGTATTAATTTCAGGTAATTGGGAGTACAATCTCTAGTATTTTAATCTTATGATTCTCTCTCCTACGTATGCGCTTGGATCGAGAGTTGAAACTGTTGGGGTTTGTGCCCTAAAACTCGTAGTTTATAAATTTTGTTATAATTAATGTAATAAACAGTTATTATTTCAATAAAGAGTTATTGTTCGTTATTTACGATATTACCCTTGTTTTAACCCTAAATCCAGTAAACTAACATCCAAGATTGTAAAATGTCTCTTGAACTTAATGTAGTGTACATATAAAGGATCTCGGTTCGAGATACAACCTAAAGGATCCATAGTAAGGGGATAAGGTTTGGGTATCTTACCCTGGTAATATTATGGATATGGCCCACTTTGTATTTGATACAAACACAGTGATCCTAGCGTGTTCGTGTAGACGACATGTGAGTGGGGATATCCTATGTCATGAGATTACATAAGATCGGACTGGGAAATTGTAACCGCTAGATGTAACTCCGCTGACTAGTTAGGTTTCTATTTCACTAGGATGACCTAGGCAACTTGATCTCAATCCTGAGCAGGTTACGAACTCCTATTTGCGAGGGATTGTCCTTTGACTAGTATGGGTGAGAGTGGCCAGATTCGCCGACTCAATATGCCTACCTTCTTGGGGAAAAGACCGAGTGAGCGGCTGAGGACTTAACATAGCAAGATGAAATTCACTTCTTCCCGCCTACTAGGGTAAGTAGATGAATGTTCCCTTAAGTGGTGTCTCCGGACTTGAACAAAGGGCCCGACCCTCTCATTGGCCCGAGAGGGACTTCTGTTTGTTGGTAGGACCACAAACAAATTGTTCATTAGAGGAGCACTGGTGCTTAAAGTACAAGATGTAACCCAGGTAATTTGACCTAGCTGGTGTTACGAACATTCGTGAATGATTGACTTGCTGTTATTGATCAATATTTGTGGACACGTAAATATATATCGCAATCGAAAAAAGTGCAAAGCGGGACTTCTTTGGAGTGTTCCATGATTAACGAATGGTGATTAGGAGGTTAATGAGATTAACTGAATAATTTCGTATCGTTGGAGCTTCTGATTTGTAGGTCCATTAGGTCCACCTTCTAGCCCGTAAAGGATTCTTAGATAGTTTGAATTTGAAATGTTCAAATTCAATAAGGGAATAAATTTAATGTATATAGATATTTTATAATATAAAGTTTTGAAACTTTATATTATAAGTTTAATGTTACTATGATTCATATTAAATTATATGAGAGAATTAAATATTTGAAAGTGTTCAAATATTAATTTAAATGTGAATGACATTCATATTTAAAAACTATAGGTTAAAATTTAATGTACATAAGATGTGCATTAAAACTATTGGTTAGAGGGAAAATTGATTAAATATGATTTAATCATAATTAAATATATGATATTTAATTTAATTTTGGTTAAATGTTATTTAATTAAAATTAATGCTAATTTATAATTAAATATGATTTAATTATTAATTAAATTAATTATTTTATTATTTATTAAATTAATTAAGGGAACATGTCAGGATGACACGTTCCGACTACCCCTCTTCCTCTCCCTATCGATAGATAAACAGGGAGAGGGGATCAGTGAGGAAGAGATCGATGATCATTTTGTAATTAGGTGAATTGCTAAGAAAAAGTTCTCTCTCTCAATTTCCCTTCCTCTTACCAAATGGTTGGTTCCTTCCCACCAAGGAATTGATCTAGCAAACTCAGAGACATAGAGGGTTTTCCATTTTGGTGGTGTTCTGTTGGAAAAAAAAGAACAGAGGAGCTTTTGTTGTTGTTGTGTTGTTGTACTCTTGTAGCAAGGAAGTTGTTGTTGGAGATTAAAACTACAAAGGTAATACCTCTATCCTTTTAGTTTAGTGTATTGTACAACAGTTTGTACGCTTAGAATCCATGCTCTAATTAGATTAGTTGAATTGTTTGTCTCTGTTTTTTAACCAATGTATTGGTATTTGAAGTAAACCAAAACAATCAAGCATTTGATCCATTAAACCACGTTTTCACTGCTCACGGGAATCAGATCTCCATCAATTGGTATCATGTCCAGGTTTGTTTTGTTTTGGTTGAAACAAATTTGCATTGGATAGGTGGGAATTGCATATGGTTTGCCATAAAACTAGTTTAGAAAATTTTGGTCTTAAGTTTAATTTAGATTTGATCAAATTGAATGTAAAGTCTCCTGCGTTTTGGGCAATTAAGTGCATAATCGAGTCTGTAATTAAGTTATGAGTCGTTCGTGACAAATTTTATGCAATTCGGATGAGTATCAGGGGAGGAATCACCATTGGAAGCCATTATTTTTCGAAGAAAATAGCTGCTGCAGAAACAACAACGTTGCAACGCCGTTCATCAGCATTGCAACGCTGAGGAACGGCGTCACAACGTTGAAGCCCCTATCGACAAGGAAATTCGAGGGGTCAGCAGCGTTGCAACGCTGCCCCGATACCTGACGCGAGCGCGAGAGGAGCCGGCATTGCAACACTCTTCTCAACGTTGCAACGTCCTGGCAGCTGGTGGGTCAAGCAGACCGGTTCAGAGGCGGTTTGAGCGGTTCAGGTCGTGGTTGGTCCGGTTCGAGAGCTCTGAGTTCGGTTCCAAGTGTTTTGGACCGGGTTTGTTATAAAATTTGTGTAATTTTATTATCTTTTGCACTTTAGGGGCCAAATTTTTCCAGTTTTGCGGCTATTTTCTTTATGAATGACATTTAGAATTTTTCCGTCCTTAGGATAAGCATGTTCATACATTTTATTTGTATAATTGTTATATAAATATGAGAGAAATGCATGATTTAATTTATTTTTCATGAGTAATTGATTATAATTGTTATAATTGGATTATATGAAAAATAAATAGCATGGAGCATGAAATTACTTAGTTTAAAATAAAGTGTTATTTTATTTAAGTAATTTGCATAATTCAAATTGTTGAATGTTATTCCAAATAGAAATTGTTTGTTAGATTTATTATAAAGTTCGTCGTCATAGGTTATTTTTTTTATAAAGGTTATAAAAGAGTTTTAGAAACCGTAACCTATAACAAAGAGCTGCATGCAAACATAGGAACTTGGGTTAAATAAAAAAAGTTGTTTAAAATTAATTTAGACCTAAGTTTAGTTTCTAATAGGATTATAAGTTCATTTTACATAGTATTTTAAATAGTTTAAAATATAGTGGGACAATAGGACATTGGTTATAAGGGAACTCTCGGTGATGTTGATGTAAGTTTAAGGTCAGTACTTAAGTCGACTGTTAATGGAACACCTCCTACCTGGAAACTGACCTGGAACTTGAGTTGAACTAACGATAGTCCTGTGTAATATCTAGGTAATTAAAATGTTTATTCACCTAGACATAAGCTTAAAATACCTAGTTATAATAGTTATAATTTGCATAGACTTAGATAGATTCTTTTAGCCAGAATCTGACTAAGTTAAACCTATACACTAACCTTAGGAGCTTCAGTGGGAGAAAACAAGTTGTTCGCATCGAGTTTACTCTCACGACCTAAAGAGTTCACACCGTGAGCTCCATGCTCGGCTACGTGGTGTCAATAGGGCGTCCCCTACGGTAAGTGTTTGCATGGTTCAATACCAAGGTGAATGAGGGAAGTATCCATAGTAAATGGGAGCAGGACACGTGTCAACATATCCTACGGTCTCCTCCATTAAGTCGCAGAGTGAGATTTCTATAGTCTTCCTGCTAGGTTGTCCTAGAACAGTCAATCCCTATGGAGGGCCTGACTATAGGGGTTGAAACACCGCGAACTCAAGAAATGGATAGGGTCTCTTAGGTAATTTACCAACAGTTGTCTTTCTTAATAGTAGCCTGTTGGCTCGGACCTATTGGATCTGAAAATGGTAGGGTCACATTTACGGGATAAGTTAAGCTAGTTAACAAGTCCTTGACCAAACAAACGGTAGCTAAGAATCATTGAGACATGAGATGTTCTGGTAGTAAGAATTAGTTGAGATAGTCTCAATTCAAGGGAGGAGTGACTGACCACCCGACGGTTACTTTTATTCTAAACCCTTGAAGTATCGTTGCAAAATTAAAGGTTTAATTTAAACACTAGGGTTCTTTAATAATTTTGCTAAAATTGATTGGTTTATAATGGGTTAAAGGCATAACTAATTAGAACTATTTTTGAAATTTCAGCATGTCGTCCTCGATAATAGCCTTACTCAAAAGTGAACGTTTAACTTGCGAGAATTATACTACGTGGAAGTCCAACCTGAATAGGATTCTTATTGTTGACGACTTATGATTTATACTTACTGAAGAATGTCCTCAGGTCCCTAGTCGAAACGCTCCTCAATCTGTTAAGAATGCGTATGACCGTTGGATCAAGGCCAATGACAAGGCCAAGGCCTTCATTTTTGCTAGTGTTTCTGAAGTTCTGGCCAAAAAACACGATGGCATGGTCTCAGCTCGTGAGATCATGAGTACGTTGCAGAATATGTTTGGACAACCGTCTGGACAGCTTCGACACGAATCCTTCAAGTACGTTTATAGCTCCCGTATGAAGGAGGGATCGTCGGTGAGAGAACATATTCTCAATCTGATGGTCCACTTCAACGTGGCAGAAATGAACGACGCGGTCATCGATGAGCAAAGTTAGATGTCCTTCATCCTGGAATCTTTTCCGAAGAGTTTCCTGCAATTCCTCAGTAATGCGGTGATGAATAAGATAGAGTACAACCTTACTACTATTCTCTATGAGCTACAAACTTTTCAGTCCCTTATGAAAAATAAGGGACAAGCTAATGGAGAGGCAAATTTGTTTGCCCATTCCAGAAGATTCCAGAAGGGTTCATCCTCTGGGACTAAATCATGCGGTAAATCTTCTGGGCTTAAGATGACCCAAAAGAAGCAGATAGGAGGGAAAGGGAAGGCACCAGCCGCTGCAGATAAAGGCAAGGGAAAAGCCAAAGTTGCAGATAAAGGAAAATATTTCCACTGCAACGTGGATGGGCACTGGAAGCGAAACTGCCCAAAATACCTTGCTGAGCTCAAAGAGAAGAAAGGTAAGTTCGATTTACTTGTTCTTGAAACATGTTTAGTGGAAAATGATGATTTTACCTGGATACTTGATTCATGAGCTACTAATCACGTTTGCTCTTCTTTATAGGAAACTAGTTCCTTCAAGAAGCTCGAAGAGGGTGAGATGACGCTTCAGTGGTCAAAACGGAGACGCGTCGTCTCACTGCGTCTGATGAGAGATGTCAAGCTGTTTTTTAGAGATAGATTCCTATTTTTAGAAAATTTGTACATAGTTCCCAAGATTAAGAGGAACTTAATTTTTATCTCTGGCTTAATTGAACATGGCTATTATATTACCTTTTCAATTAATGAAGTGTTCATTTCAAAGAAAGGTGTCAATATTTGTTCTATTAAGTTAGAAAACGGCTTATATGTACTTAAACCGAACAAAACAAAAGCAATTTTAAATCATGAGATGTTTAAAACTTCAAATAGTCAAAGTAAAAGGCAAAGAATTTCTCCAAACAATAATCCCTATCTTTAGCATCTTAGACGTGGTCATATAAATCTCAACCGGATTGAGAGATTATCTAAGAATGGACTTCTAAACAAGTTAGAAGATGATTCCTTACCTCCTTGCGAATCATGCTTGGAAGGTAAAATGACTAAGCGACCTTTTACTGAAAAAGGTTGTAGAGCCAAAGAACCCTTAGAACTTATACATTCGGATCTTTGTGGTCCGGTGAATGTTAAAGCTCGGGGAGGGTACGAATATTTCATCTCTTTCATAGATGATTATTCGAAGTATGGTTATTTATACCTAATGCATCATAAGTCTGATGCTCTTGAAAAGTTCAAAGAGTATAAGGCTGAAGTAGAAAATGCATTAGGAAAAACCATCAAGACACTTCGATCCGATCGAGGTGGAGAGTATATGGATCTAAGATTCCATGAATATTTGGTAGAACGTGGAATCCAATCTCAACTCTCTGAACCTAATACACTTCAGCAAAATGGTGTATCTGAAAGGAGAAAAAGAACCTTGTTAGACATCGTTCGATCTATGATGAGTTATGCTCAATTCCCTGCCTCGTTTTGGGGTTACGCAGTAGAGACTGCGGTTCAAATCTTGAACACTGTTCCATCAAAGAGTGTTTTAGAAACACCTTTTGAGTTGTGAAAGGGGCGTAAACCTAGTTTACAATACTTCAGGATTTGGGGTTGTCCGACACACGTGTTGGTGACAAACTCGAAGAAACTGGAACCTCGTTCTAGATTATGCCAATTTGTTGGTTATCCCAAAGAAACGTGGTCTTTTCTACGACCAACAAGAAAACAAGGTGATTGTATCAACAAACGCCACATTCTTGGAGGAAGATCACATGAGATACCATACACCGCGTTGTAAGTGATGGAGATCTAATCTCCTTGAGTAGCGGAAACGTGTTTGGGATCGTTAATTGCAAGATTGTTTTGCTTGAAACAAAAACCAGTACATTGACAAATATACAGAACAAGCATAAAATTAACTCTAATCTATTTAGGCATGGATGTTTACATGCAAACATACTAAAGTTTAACAATTAAACTAAAGGGAAGAAGGAATTACCTTTGTAGACTCGCAACAACTCCTTGCTCCAAGCAAATTCCAGTAAATCAGCAACACAACAACTCTCTGTTTTCAAGGAGGAACACTACCATTTGGAAAACCCTCTATATCTCTGAGTTCTTAGATCTCTCCTTTGTGGGAAGGATTCCAACAATTGGAAGGTTTTTGGGAATGATAGAGTGAGAGAGAGAGAGAGTATTCTTGCAGCAATTCTCCAATTGCAGAAAGATCGATTACCACAATGAGCATCCCCCTTCTCCCTGTTAAACTGTCGATAGGGAGAAGGAGAGGGGTAGTGGGGAACGTGTCTGGATGACACGTTCCCTCATTTATTATTAAAATAATAATAATAATAATTAAATCAAATTTAATTATTCATTTAAATCATATTTAAATAATATAAATTAAATATCATATATTTAATTTGGATTAAATATCATTTAATCACATTACCCCTTTAACCTATAGTTTTAATGTACAGCCAGTGCACATTAAATTTTATCCTATAGTTTGCAAATGTGAATCACATTCACATTTAATATAATATTTGAACTCTTTCAAATATTCAATTCTCTCATATAATTTAATATGAATCATATTCACATTAAATTTATAATATATAGTTCCAAAACTATATATTATATCGTATCTAAATACATTAAATATATTCCCTAATGAATTTGAACATTTCAAATTCAAATGATCTAAGAACCCCTTTACGAGCTAGAAGGTGGACCTAATGGACGTATGGATCGAAGCTCAACGATCACGAGATTGTTGGTTAATCTCATTAACCTCCCAATCAACATTCGTTAACTGCGGGAACACTCCACTAAAGTCCCACAGCTGCACTCTTCTCACTGCAGATATATTTCTGTGTCCATGGATATTGACCAATAACAACAAGTTAATCCTTCACGAATGTTCGTAACACAAGCTGGGTCAAATTACCGTTTTACCCCTGGGTTACATCTTGTGTCTTAAGTACCAGTGCTCCTCTAATGAACAATTTGTTTGTGGTCCTACCAACAAACAGAGTCCCTCTCGGGCCAATGAGAGGGTCGGACCCTTTGTTCAAGTCCCGGAGACACCACTTAAGGGAACATTCCTCTACTTACCCTAGTAGGCGGGAAGGAGTGAATTGTATCTTGTTAAGTTAAGTTCCCGATCGCTCACTCGGTCTTGTCCCCAAGAAGGTAGGCATATTGAGTCGGCGAACCGCCACTCACCCATACTAGTCAAAGGACAATCCCCTCGCGAACAAGAGTTCAGTAACTCGCTTTCAGATTGAGATCAAGTTGCCTAGGTCATCCTAGTGAAATAGAAACCTAACTAGTCAACGGAGTTACAAACAGAGGTTACTATTTCGTGGTCCGATCTTATGTAATCTCATTACATAGGATATCCCCACTCACATGTCATCTACACGAACACGTTAGGATCACGGTGTTTGTATCAAATACAAAGTGGGCCACATCCATAGTTTTACTGTGGTAAGGTACCCAAACCTTATCCTCAACTATAGACCATTTAGGTTTGTATCTCGAACCGAGATCCTTTTTATCTACATTACATTCAGTTAAAGATTCATTTAACAGCCTTAGATGTTTAGTTTATTGGATTTAGGGTTTAAATAAAGGTAAACTCGTAGATAACGAACAATAACACTTTATTGAAATAATAACACTTTATTACAATAATTAGAACATAATTACAAACTACGAGTTTTAGGGCGCAAATCCCAACAAACTCCCACTTGAACTAAAACTGTAGTGGGGTAGATCATAATCTAAAACAGTGGTTACAAGAGATAGAAATACAATAAACTAGGGCATCCATGTACCCCATTACATATCTCCCAACTTCCCTAGATTAGCCTATGTACATATCTCGTAGACCCAGACTTTTCAGATGATCCTCGAACACTTTAGCCATGAGAGTCTTTGTAAACGGATCAACAATATTGTGCTCCGAAGCGATCTTCGTGACTGTCACATCTCCTCGTTGCACTATTTCTCGTATCAGGTGATACTTCCTCTCGATGTGCTTACCTCGCTTATGGTCGCGAGGTTCCTTTGAATTGGCTACTGCACCACCGTTGTCACAAAGATAAGGTGATGGGAGATTCCATATTTGGAACAACTTCCAAATCAGTAAGGAATTTCCTTAGCTAAAAAACCTCTTTAGCTGCTTCACAAGCAGCGACATACTGAGCCTCCATTGTGGAGTCAGCGATGCATCCTTGCTTGATGCTTCGCCATACTATAGCTCCCCCGTTAAAGGTGAAAACTAATCTCGATGTGGATTTCCGAGAATCCTTATCGGTCTGAAAATTAGAATCAGTGTATCCACTGAGGATCAAATCCTTAGACCCATACACAAGCATATAGTCCCTCGTTCTTCTTAGATACTTGAGGATATTTTTAACTGTTGTCCAGTGGTCTAACCCTGGATTGGACTGGTACCTACTGACTATTTATCACTGCATAACAAATGTCTGGCCTCGTGCACAACATAACATACATTAAGCTACCTACTGCAGAGGCATAGGGAATATGTCTCATATCCTCAACTTCTTGAGGTGTCTTGGGACACTGTTCCCTAGACAAATAAACTCCGTGCCTGAAGGGTAATAAGCCCCTCTTGGAATTCTGCATCGAATATCTGGACAACATTTTGTCGATATAAGACGCTTGAGACAGTGCTAGCATTTTGTTCTTGCGATTCCTAAAGATTTGAATCCCAAGAACATACTGCACCTCTCCCAAATCTTTCATTTGGAATTGGGTCGCCAGCCAATTCTTTATGTCAGTGAGGTATCTTACATCATTCCCAATGAGTAGGATATCATCCACATAAAGTACTAACAAAGCTACTTTTTCGTTGATGATCCTCTTGTAAACACAAGGCTCATCAACGTTTTGGTCAAAGCCGTAAGACTTGATCGCAGTATCAAATCTTATATTCCAAGATCTTGACGCTTGTTTCAATCCATAAATGGATCGATTAAGCTTGCAATTTTTTTTCTCCTGACCTTGGGCTATGAACCCTTCGGGCTGAGACATATAGATGCTCTCGTCAAGATTACCATTCAAAAAGGCAGCTTTGACGCCCATTTGCCAAATTTCATAATTATAAAACGCAGTTATGGACAAGAGTATCCTTATAGACTTCAACATAGCAACAGGGAAAAAAGTTTCTTCATAGTCAACTCCTTCCCTTTGGGTAAAACCCTTTGCTACAAGTCTAGCCTTAAAGGTATGTACCTTTCCGACTGCATCTCTCTTTCTCTTATAGATCCATTTACACCCTATGGGTCTAACCCCTTCAGGTTGGTCTACAAGTTCCCATACTGAATTGAAGTCCATTGACTCCATTTCAAGGTCCATGGCTTTGATCCATTGGTCCTTGTCTACGTCATTCATTCCTTGTTTATAAGATAATGGATCTTCTACGCCGTCATCAGGTGTGACAACTTGAGTTCCAGCTAAACCCAAGTAGCAGTCAGGTTGGGAAACAACCCTCCCACTGCGTCGAGGCATTCCCAACGATTGAGAAGGACGAGACTGACTTAAGGTGTTGGCTCTTCCATCAACTCTTGATGAAGGTCCAGCTTGATCAACAACTCTTGTTGGTTCATGTGTAGCTTCATTTAGTACTAATTTACTACGCGGTACGTGGTTCCTCATGTGATCTTCCTCCAAGAACGTGGCGTTTGTCGACACAATCACCTTGTTTTCTTGTGGGTCGTATGAAAGACCACCTCTTGTTTCCTTGGGATAGCCAACAAATTGGCACAATCTTAAACGAGGTTCCAGTTTCTTTGTGTTTGTCACGTGTGCCAGACAACCCCAAATCTTGAAGTGTTGTAAACTAGGTTTACGCCCATTCCACAGTTCAAAAGGTGTTTCTGAAACACTTTTTGATGGAACACTGTTCAAGATTTGAACTGCAGTCTCTACTGCGTATCCCTAAAACGAGGCAGGCAACTGAGCATAGCTCATCATAGAATGAACCATGTCTAACAAGGTTCTATTTCTCCATTCTAACACACCATTTTGTTGTGGTGTATTAGGCGCTGAGAGTTGAGATTTAATTCCATGTTCTATCATATAGTCCTGGAATCTCAAATCCATATACTCTCCACCTCGATCGGATCGAAGTGTTTTAATGGTTTTCCTAATGCATTTCTCTACCTTTATACTCTTTGAACTTTTCAAGAGCTTCAGACTTGTGATGCATTAGGTATAGATAACCATACCTCGAATAATCATCTATGAAAGAGATGAAATATTCGTACCCTCCTCGAGCTTTAACATTCACTAGACCACAAAGATCCGAATGCACAAGTTCTAGGGGCTCTATGGCTCTGTAACCTTTTCCAGTAAAAGGTCGCTTGGTCATTTTACCTTCCAAGCAAGATTCGCAAGGCGGTAAAGAATCGTCTTCTAACTTATTTAGAAGTCCATTCTTAGAGAGTCTCTCAATCCGGTTGAGATTAATATGACCAAGTCTAAGATGCCATTGTTGGGATTTTTATCCTAATCTCGTGATTGTAAATTACTGTTTGAAATTAATAAGAGTTATTTATTTCATCACTTTGTGTCTCGCAATATTTATAAACTTTTCCAATAAACTAAGCTCCAGGGTCATTGAATTTATGAGAGAACTAGAACTTGAACGGTGTGTAGTGAACACACAGGGAGGATCACGTTCAAGTTAATGACCGAACGGTCTAGAGTATATGGATAGGGTTGGAGACCTAATCCTGGATACACTGTGGATGCGACCCTCTTTGTATTCGATACAAACGAGGTGATCTGACTCGTTCATGTGGTTGACATACGAGTGGGGGCATCCTGTGCAATGAAATTGTACAAGACCGGACCGCGAATTATTAGACCTACTGATGTAACACCGTTGACAGTAAGCACTAATAACTTCGTAGATGACCATTAGTGACTCGACCTGAATCCTGAGCGTGTTACGCACTCCTGTCTGCGGGGGTCTGTCCTTTGACTAGTACGGGTGAGGGTGGTTACAGTTACTCGCCCAATATGCCTATCTTCTCAGGGACAGGACCAAGTAGGTAGCTGAGAACTTAACTACGCGAGATGGAATTCACTCGTTCCCGCCTTTAGGAAAACTAGAGGGGTTGTTCCCTTAAGTGCTGTCTCCAGGGCTTGGACAACGGGCGCCCACCTTCTTACTGCCCGAGAAGGGTGTTGTGTATGGTTGGACCATCACAATATGTTGTTCAGTAGAGGAGCAGTGGGGACTTAAGGAACAAGAGGTAGACACAAGGGTAAAACGATAATTTGACCCAGCCGTGTCTACGAACAACCTGTGAAGGGTAGACTCATGGGCATTGGTTATATCAGTGGACACGTAATATTCTACACTGACGGGAGTGCGGCTCACGGGCTATAGTGGAGTGTTACCATAGCTAATGAATGTTGATTAACCGGTTCAAAGAGTTTGTGAGTTAATCTCGGATCATGGAGCCCCGTCGCCTTTGTAGGTCCATTAGGTCCCTCGGTTGGCTCAACAGTTAAAAGAAGGGTTAATGTTTTGGTATGAAATTGAAGTGTTCAATTCCACTTTAAGGGCATTTATGTCATTTATATGAGATATGAGTGATATAATATATAGTTTAATGTGAATCAGATTCATAATAAACTATAGGTTAGCCTAATTGTTGAATTAGGGCTAATTGGAGAAATTAATTGAGAGAAATTAAATTGGATGTGATTCAATTTAATTAATCCACATTTATTGCAAATGAGATTTGCAATATGAGATATGAGATATCTTATATTATGTGGTTATGCAAATGAGATTTGCATAACCTATGGTTGTGGTAAAGTGGTAATAATGTGGAGATTTTAACTCCATTATTTCCACTTATATAATCCCTTCTTGCAAGACGGAATTCAAGAAATTCTCTCATTTTTTGGATTCTCACCCAAAAAGAAGAGCTTTTTCTCTCAACATACTCTCTCAAGTCTCCTCCCTCTCCAAACCACTAGAGTCCCACAATTCTCATTCTTCCAAAGGAAGAACAACTGAGAAGGCTATTGTTAGTGTTCGGGTACCGTTCGTGGGGAGCGTTCGTTGAGATCGAGAATCACGAAGTGTTCGTGACCGAGGAAGGATCCTTGAAGTTTTTGTCTACAACAAGTAAATTTCTCCTTACTGTTTTTCTTCCTCTTTTGCATGTTTAGCCTAGATCTAAGAGTTAGATCGTTTTAACAAAATCGAGTAGTGTAATGATACCATGACGATTCGATCGTCTTCCTCTGCGCGGGGATTCTCATTCCCTTCAGCTATAGATAGGTATTATTGTTTGGAGAAATTCTTTGCCTTTTATTTTGAGTGTTAGCATTCTTAAACATCTCATGATTTAAAATTGCTTTCGTTTTGTTCGGTTTCAGTACGTAGAAGCCATTTTTCAATTTAGCAAAACAAATATTGACACCCTTTTTCAAAATGAACGCTTCATTAATTGAAAAAGAAATACAATAACCAAGTTCTATTAAACAGGAGATAGAAATTAAGTTCCTTTTAAGCTTAGGAACTATATCTGATTTTTTAATGAAAGAAATCTATCTCCGAAAAATAGCTTAGCATCTCCCACTGCATAAGCTGAGACGACGTCTCCCGTTCCGACCCTGAGCGTCATTTCACCCTCTTCGAGCTCTTTGAAGGAACTAGTTTCCTGAAATGAAGAGCAAACGTGATTAGTGGCTCCTGAATCAAGTATCCAGGTAAAATCATCATTTTCCACTAAACAAGTTTCAAGAACAAGTAAATCTGATTTACCTTTCTTCTCTATGAGCTTAATGTCTGCAGTGGCAGAAACTTTCCCTTTTCCTCCTTTCCTCTTCTTCCGAGTCGAACCACAGGGCTTAGTCCCAGAGGATGAACCCTTCTGGAACCTTTTGGAATGGGCAAACAGATTTGCATCTCCATCAGCCTATCCCTTATTCTTAATAAGAGACTCGAAAGTTTGTAGTTCATTTAGGAGGGAAGTCAGGTTATACTCCTTTTTGTTCAACTCCGCATTTCTACGGAATGGCAGGAAACTCTTCGGAAGAGATTCCAGGATGAAGAATACCTGAATTTGCTCATCTATGACCGCTCCGTTCATTTCGGCCACGTTGAAGTGAATTATAAGATCGAGAACATGTTCTCTTACTGAAGTTCCCTCCTTCATGCGCGCATTATAAACGTATTTGATGGATTCATGCCGAATTTGTTCAGACGGTTGTCTAGACAAATTTTGCAGATAGCCCATGATCTCACGAGCTGAGACCATACCCTGCAATCTCCCGGCTAAAACATCCAGATATCCGGCCGGTGATATAGGCCTTGGCTTTTCATTGGCCTTGGCCCAGCGGTCAAATGCATCCTTAACTGATTGAGGTGCGTCTTGAGCAGGAATCTGAGGACATTCCTCAGTTACTACGAACCGAAGGTCATCAACAATAAGGATCGCATCCAGGTTTGACTTCCACGTAGTAAAATTTTCACCAGTTAAACATTTCTTTTTTAGTAAGGCTATAAATGAGGACGACATGCTGAAAATCCAAAATAGTTCTAATTAGTTATGTCTTTTAACCCATTGTAAAACCAATCACATTTAGCAAAATTATTAAAGAACCCTAGAGTTTAAACTAAACCCAATGTTTAAATTAAACCTTTAATTTTGCAACGATACTTCAAGGGTTTAGAACAAAAGCCTCCGTCGGGCGGTCAATCATTCCTCCCTTGAATTGAGAATTTCTCAGCAATTCCCACTACCAGAACATCTCATGTCCCAATGGTTCTTAGCTACCGTTTGTTTGGTCAATGATTTGTTAACTAACTTAACTCATCCCATAAATGTGACCCTACCATTTTCAGATCCAATAGGCCCGAGCCAACAGGCTACTATTAAGAAAGACAACTGATGGCAAACAACCTAAGAGACCCTATCCATTTCTGGAGTTCGCGGTGTTTGATCCCTATAGTCGCCCTCCGTAGGGGTTTGGTACATTCCAGAGACAACCTAGCAAAGCGGACTATAGAAATCTCACGGTGCGACCTAATGGAGGAGACCGTAGGATACGTTGACACGCGTCCTGCTCACATTTACTATGGATACTTCCCTCATTCACCTTGGTATTGAACCATGCAAACATATACCGTAAGGGGACGCCCTATTGACGCCACATAGCCGAGCATGGAACTCACGGTGTGAACTCTTGAGGACGTGAGAGTAAACTCGATGCGAACGTCTCGTTTTCTCCAACTGAAGTTCCTAAGATTAGGGTATAGGTTTAACTTAGTCGGATTCTGGCTAAAAGAATCTATCTAAGTCTATGCCTATTATAACTATTATAACTAGGTCTTAAAACCTTATGTCTAGGTGAATAAAAATTTTAATTACCTAGAGATAAAACAGAACTAAGGTTAATTCAACTCAGGTTCTGGGTCAGTTCCCAGGTAGGAGGTGTTCCGTTAACCGTCAGCTTAAGTACCCCCAGCCTTAGACAGAACTTCACCGGTAGAGTTCCCTTATAACCAAAGTTCTAATGTCCTACTAGATTTTAAACTATTTAAAATACTACGTAACACCAATTTCTATTCCTATTAGAAATTAAAACTTAGATCTAAATTAATTTTAAACGATTTAAAACTAATTTAAATTTTAACCCAAGTTCCTATGTTTGCATGCATTTCTTTATTATAGGTTGTGGTTTCTAAAACCCCTTTAATTTATAACTTTTATAACTTTTAATAATTAACCTATGATAAAGAAACTATATTATAAATCCAACAATCATTATTATAATTGGAATTATAAAAGAAATTCAACTAATTGAATTATAAAATTACTTAAACAAAATAACATTTATTTTAAACTAAGTAATTTCATGCTCCATGCAATTTATTTTCCATATAATCTAATTATAACACTTATAATTAATTACTCATGAAAAAAAAAATAATCATGCATTCAACCATATTCATATAACATTTATATAAATAAAATGCATGAACATGTTTATCCTAAGGTGGGAATAATCTAAATGACATTCATAAAGACATAAAATTGTAAAACCGGAATAATTTGGCCCCTAAAGTGCAAAAAAAAAAATTACATTAATTTATTTCATGAAACCGGTCCAAAAATACCCTAAACCGGCCTTGAATCGCTCGAACCGGACAAAAACCATCGAACCGATCGAACGATCAGAGTCGCTGGAATGCCCCATGGCGTTGTAACGCCGATGCCGCGTAACGCCCACTTCGCCGTCTTTGCGCGCTGGTATCGGGGTAGCGTTGTAACGCTGAGGGCGGCGCGGTAACGCCACGACCCTTGAATGCCCGCGTCGATAGGGAACGCTGGCGCGGTAACGCCGCCGTTCTTCAGCGTTGCAATGCCGATGAACGGCGTTGCAACGCTGCTGCTTCGGCAAGAACTGAAACTCACGAACACAGCAGCTTCGTTCTTTAATTTCTCCTTCGATTCTCAACTGAATTGCATGAAACTGGTCCCGAACGACCCGTAACTCAATTACAGACACAATTTTGCACTTTATGCCTAAAAACGTACGGGCCTTTACATACTAATAGATCAAAATCAAAGTAAACTAAGGCCAAAAAATTCCTAAACAGGTTTTACAGCAAACCAAATGCATTTCCAACCAAATCAATGCAATTTTGTTTAAAAAACAAAACAAATCAAGCATTGCTCTAATACCAATTGATGGAGATCTAATCTCCTTGAGCAGCGGAAACGTGTTTGGGATCGTTAATTGCAAGATTGTTTTGCTTGAAATAAAAATCAGTACATTGACAAATATACAGAACAAGCATAAAATTAAGTCTAATCTAATTAGGCATGGATGCTTACATGCAAACATACTAAAGTTTAGCAATTAAACTAAAGGGATGAAGGAATTACCTTTGTAGACTCGCAGCAACTCCTTGCTCCAAGCAAATTCCAGTAAATCAGCAACACAACAACTCTCTGTTTTTCGAGAAGGAACACTACCACTTGGAAAACCCTCTATATCTCTAAGTGCTTAGATCTCTCCTTTGTGGGAAGGATTCCAACAATTGGAAGGTTTTTGTGAATGAGAGAGTGAGAGAGAGAGAGTATTCTTGCAGCAATTCCCCAATTGCAGAAAGATCGATTACCACAATGAGCATCCCCCTTCTCCCTGTTAAACTGTCGATAGGGAGAAGGAGAGGGGTAGTGGGGAACGTGTCTGGATGACCTAATGGACGTACAGATTAAATTTATAATATATAGTTCCAAAACTATATATTATATCGTATCAAAATACATTAAATATATTCCCTAATGAATTTGAACATTTCAAATTCAAATGATCTAAGAACCCTTTACGAGCTAGAAGGTGGACCTAATGGACGTCATGGATCGTAAGCTCCAACGATACGAGATTGTTGAGTTAATCTCATTAACCTCCCAATCAACATTCGTTAATCATGGGAACACTCCACTAAAGTCCCACAGTGCACTCTTCTCATGTAGATATATTTTCGTGTCCATGGATATTGACCAATAACAACAAGTCAATCCTTCACGAATGTTCGTAACACAAGCTGGGTCAAATTATCGTTTTACCCCTGGATTACATCTTGTACCTTATGTACCAGTGCTCCTCTAATGAACAATTTGTTTGTGGTCTTACCAACAAACAGTGTCCCTCTTAGGCCAATAAGAGGGTCAGGCCCTTTGTTCAAGTCCCGGAGACACCACTTAAGGGAACATTCCTCTACTTACCTTAGTAGGCGGGAAGGAGTGAATTCCATCTTGCTAAGTTAAGTTCCAAGCCGCTCACTCGGTCTTGTCCCCAAGAAGGTAGGCATATTGAGTCGGCGAATCTGGCCACTCTCACCCATACTAGTCAAAGGACAATCCCTCGCGAACAAGAGTTCGTGAACCGCTCGAGATTGAGATCAAGTTGCCTAGGTCATCCTAGTGAAATAGAAACCTAACTAGTCAACGGAGTTACAGCTAGAGGTTACTATTTCGTGGTCCGGTCTTATGTAATCTCATTACATAGGATATCCCCACTCACATGTCATCTACACGAACACGTTAGGATCACAGTGTTTGTATCAAATACAAAGTGGGCCACATCCATAGTTTTACCAGGGTAAGGTACCCAAACCTTATCCCCTAACTATAGATCCTTTAGGCTGTATCTCGAACCGAGATTCTTTTTATGTACATTACATTCAGTTAAAGATTCATTTAACAACCTTGGATGTTTAGTTTATTGGATTTAGGGTTTAAATAAAGGCAAACTCGTAGATAACGAACAATAACACTTTATTGATATAATAACACTTTATTACAATAATTAGAACATAATTACAAACTACGAATTTTAGGGCACAAATCCCAACAGTAAGTTAGTATTAAATGAAGCTACAAATGAGTCAACTAAAGTTGTTGATCAAGCTGGACCTTCATCAAGAGTTGATGAAGAAGTCGGCACATCGAGTCAGTCTCGTCCTTTTCAATCGTTGGGAATGCCTCGACGCAGTGGGAGGGTTGTTTCCCAATCTGACTGCTACTTGGGTTTAGCTGAAATACAAGTTGTCATACCTAATGACGGTGTAGAGGATCCATTGTCTTATAAACAGGCAATGAATGACGTAGATACGAACCAACGGATCAAAGCCATGGACCTTGAAATGGAGTCAATGTACTTCAATTCAGTTTGAGAACTTGTAAACCAGCCTGAAGGTGTAAGACCCATAGGGTGCAAATGGATCTATAAGAGCAAAAGAGATACAACCGGAAAGGTACATACCTTTAAGGCAAGACTTGTAGAAAAGGGTTTTACCCAAAGGGAGGAAGTTGACTATGAAGAAACTTTTTCCCCTGTTGCTATATGCTTAAGTCTATAAGGATACTCTTGTCCATAGTCAGTTTTTATGCTTATGAAATTTGGCAAATGGACGTCAAGACTGCCATTTTTTAATGGTAATCTTGACGAGAGCATCTATATGCCTCAGCCCGAAGGGTTCATAACCCAAGGTCAGGAGCAAAAAGTTTGCAAGCTCAATCGATCCATTTATGAGTTGAAACAAGCATCCAGATCATGGAACATAAGATTTGATACTGCGATCAAGTCTTATGGCTTTGACCAAAACGTTGATAAGCCTTGTGTTTACAAGAGGATCATCAACGACAAAGTAGCTTTCTTAGTACTTTATGTGGATGATATCCTAGGAATGATGTAGGATACCTAACATCCATAAAGAAGTGGTTGGCGACCCAATTCCAAATGAAAGATTTGGGAGAGGCGCAGTATGTTCTTGGGATTCAAATTTTCAGGAATTGCAAGAACAGAACGCTAGCTCTGTCTCGAGCATCTTATATCGATAAAATGTTGACCCGATATTCGATGTTGAATTCCAAGAGGGGCTTATTACCCTTCAGGCATGGAGTTCATCTGTCTAAGGAACAATGTCCTAAGACACCTCAAGAAGTTGACGATATGAGTCGTATTCCCTATCCCTCTGCATTAGGTAGCTTATGTATGTTATGTTGTGCACGAGGCCAGACATTTGTTATGGAGTGGGAATAGTCAGTAGGTACCAATCCAATCCAGGTCAGACGATTGGACCGCAGTTAAAAATATCCTTAAGTATCTTAGGAGAACGAGGGACTATACACTTGTGTATGAGACTAAGGATTTGATCCTTACTGGATACACTGATTCTGATTTTAAGGCCGATAAGGATTCTAGGAAATCCGCATCGGGATCAGTTTTAACCCTTAACGGTGGAGCTATAGTATGATGAAGCATCAAGCAGGGATGCATCGCTGACTCCACAATGGAGGCTGAGTATGTCGCTGCTTCTAAGGAAATTCCTTATTGATTTTGAAGTTCTTCCAAATAGAATTTTCCGTCACCTTATACTGTGACAACAGTGGTGCGGTAGCCAATTCAAAGGAACCTCGCAGCCACAAGCGAGGTAAGCACATCGAGAGGAAGTATCACCTGATACGAGAAATAGTGCAACGAGAAGATGTGACAGTCACGAAGATGTGACAGTCACGAAGATCGCTTCAGAGCACAACATTGCTGATCCGTTTACAAACACTCTCACGGCTAAAGTGTTCGAGGGTAATCAGGGTAGTCTAGGTCTACAAGATATGTACATAGGTTAATCTAGGGCAAGTGGGATATATGTAATGGGTATATGAATGCCCTAGTTTATTGTATTTTGTATCTCTGTAACCAATGTTTTAGATTATAATGTAACCCACTAGAGTTTTAGTTCAAGTGGGAGTTTATTGAGGTTTGTACCGTAAAACTCGTAGTTTATAAATTTTGTTCTAATTAATGTAATAAAGAATTATTATTTTCAATAAAGAGTTATTATTCATTATTTACGATATTGCCCTTGTTTTGATCCTAAATCTAATAAACTAACATCTAAGGCTGTAAAATGTCTATTGAACTGAATGTATTGTACATATAAAGAATCTTGGTTCGAGATACAGCCTAAAGGGTCTATAGTAAGGGGATAAGGTTTGGGTACCTTACCTTGGTAATACTATGGATATGACCCACTTTGTATTTGATACAAACACAGTGATCCTAGCGTGTTCGTGTAGACAACATGTGAGTGAGGATATCCTATGTGATGAGATTGCATAAGACCGGAACGCGAAATAGTAACCGCTAGATGTAACTCCGTTGACTAGTTAGGTTTCTATTTCACTAGGATGACCTAGGAAACTTGATGTCAATCCTGAGCAGGTTGCGAACTCCGGTTTGCGAGCAATTTTCCTTTGACTAGTATGGGTGAGCGTGGCCAGATTCGCCGACTCAATATGCCTACCTTCTTGGGGACAAGACCGTGTGAGCGGCTGGGGACTTAAGTTAGCAAGATGGAATTCACTCCTTCCTACCTACTAGGGTAAGTAGATGAATGATCCCTTAAGTGGTGTCTTAGGGACTTGAATAAAGGGCTCGACCCTCTAATTGGCCCGAGAGTGACTTCAGTTTGTTGGTAGAACCACAAACAAATTGTTCATTAGAGGAGCACTGGTACTTAAGGTACAAGATGTAACCTAGGGGTAAAACGGTAATTTTATCCAGCTGGTGTTACGAACATTCGTGAAGGATTGACTTGATGTTATTGGTCAATATCCGTGGACAACGAAATATATTTGCAGTGAGAAGAGTGCAGCTGCGGGACTTTAGTGGAGTGTTCCTGCAGTTAACGAATGGTGATTAGGAGGTTAATGACATTAACTAAATAATTTCGTATCGCTGGAACTTCTGATCTGTAGTTGTTGGGATTTATTCCCAAACTTGTGTAATTTTGATCAAATAAATAAAGAGTTATTTATTTTGATAAAATTATATTCTTGCTTTATAAATCCAGTAAACTAAGCTCCAAGGTTATAATATATCTTGAACACCAGTGTAGTGGACACTATTTGGATTGTGTTCAAGAATATAACCTAAATGATCTATGGTATAAGAATGAGGTTGGAAACCTCATTCTAGTAACACCATGGATGCGGCCCACATTGTAACTAGTACAAATGAGGTAATCCAACTCATTCATGTTGTTGACATGCAAGTGGGGGCATCCTGTATGAAAAGTTCATACAAGACCGGACTGCAAATTATTAGTCTAACCAGTGTAACACCGTTAACAAGATAAGACTGATAATTTATAGATGATCATTAGTGACTCGACCTGAATCCTGAGTAAGTTAAGAACTCCTGCTTAAGTTAAGAACTCCTACTTATAGCGGTTTGTCCTTAGACTAGTATGGGTGAGAGTGGCATGTAGCCGACTCAATAAGTCTATCTCCTCAGGGACAGAACCTCGCAGGTAGCTGGGGACTTAACTATACAAGATGGAATTCACTCATTCCTACACTAATGAATTAGATAGGTTGTTCCTTAAGAATCGACTCTGTCTCTGAACAACGGGGCCCCGCCCTCTAACTGACTTAAGAGGGTATGAGTCTATGGTAGGACCTTAGACTTATTGTTCATTAGAGGATCAGTCGGCTTAAGGAACAAAGAGGTAATCAAAAGGATAAAACGGTAATTTGACCAAGCTATGATTACGAACAACCTGTGAAGGGTCGACTCATGGGTACTGATTATATCAATGGACACAATATAATCTACAGTGAGAAGAGTGCAGCTACAAGTCTATAGTGGAGTAACTTGTAGTTAATGAATATTGATTAACTAGATCAAAGTGTTTGATCAGTTAATCTCACATCATTGGAGCTCATGAACTGTAGGTCCATCACGTCCCTTCGCTGTCTCAACATGGTTATACTGAGGGTATAAAGTTAGGAATGAAATTGAAGTGTTTAATTTCGTATATGAGGTGTTATATCAGTTATATATGATATAATTGATGTAATATATGGTTTTAATGTGAATTAGATTCACATATAAACTATATACTAATGAGAGAATGAAGGAAGGATAGGATGATAATTTTCATCCTGTTTCCTTATAAAAGGTTGCATGAGATGCAATTTAAAAAAAAAAAAAAAGTAGCAACATCTTGGAAAACCCTAGATTGTATGTGTTTTGTCTTGTTGGAATGGTTCCACAAACAAAATACACAACCTCTCTCACAAACATCTCATCTAACCTAAAGGGAACCCACATTCCTCCCTCGCCTAGAGAACAACAGAGAAGATCCGGAGGTAGTGTCCGTGATCGTTCGGGTTCGTGTTGCTGAGATCGTGAACGTGGGAGAAGGAGCACTTGAAGAAAGAGTTCTTCAAAAGTAATATCTTGGTGTCCATCTTGTAGAAATGCATGCTTAATCTAGTTAGATTAGATCTTGATTGTAATTCATGTAACTAAATTAAGAACACGCGATTAACAATCGCTTCCGCTGCGGGATTCGGTCCCTTCATAGGTCCATTAGGTCCACCTTCTAGCTCGTAAAGGGTTCTTAGATCATTTGAATTTGAAATGTTCAAATTCAATAAGGGAATAAATTAAGTATATCGATACATTATAATATAAAGTTTTGGAACTTTTTATTATAAGTTTAATGTGAATATGATTCATATTAAATTATATGAGAGAATTAAATATTTGAAAGTGTTCAAATATTAATTTAAATGTGAATGAGATTCATATTTAAAAACTATAGGTTAAAATTTAATGTGCATAAGATGTGCATTAAAACTATACGTTAGAGGAAAAATTGATTAAATATGATTTAATCATAATTAAATATATGATATTTAATTTAATTTTAGTTAAATGTGATTTAATTAAAAATTAATGTTAATTTATAATTAAATATGATTTAATTATTAATTAAATTAATTAATTTATTACTTATTAAATTAATTAAGAGAACGTGTCAAGATGACACGTTCCCACTACTCCTCTTCCTCTCCCTATCGACATATAAATAGGGAAAGGGATCAGTGAGGAAGCGATCGATGATCATTTTGCAATTAGGTGAATTGCTAAGAAAAAGTTCTCTCTCTCAATTTCCCTTCCTCTTACCAAATTGTTGGTTCCTTCCCACCAAGGAATTGATCTAGAAAACTTAGAGACATAGAGGGTTTGCCATTTTGGTGGTGTTCTGTTGGAGAAGAAAGAACAGAGGAGCTTTTGTTGTTGCTGGTTGTACTCTTGGGGCAAGGAAGTTGCTGCTGGAGATTGAAACTACAAAGCTAATACCTCTTTCCTTTTAGTTTAGTGTATTGTACAACATGTTTGTATGCTTAGAATCCATGCTCTAATTAGATTAGTTGAATTGTTTGTCTCTGTATTTTTAACCAATGTACTGCTATTTGAAGTAAACCAAAACAATCAAGCGTTTGATCCATTAAACCACGTTTCCGCTGCTCACGGGGATCAGATCTCCATCAGAAACAGCTTGTTCTCGAATGTAGATTTGTCTCGAGGGCTTTTGAGCTTGTTCTCAAGTGTAGAAAGTTAAAGGTCTTCGCTCGTAGCTTGTTGAAGATCTTCGGCTTGTAGTGTGTTGAAGGTCTTCGGCTTGTAGCTTGTCTCGAGGGTTGAAACAGCTTGTTCTCGAAGTTGAAAACTTAAATGGATTCGTGGCGTGTTCTTGACAATTTTCTTGAAGCGTTCTTCGTTCAGACGGTGTTTGATCTTCAGGAGCTTCTAGATACTTCACAACTTTGTTTCTGAATTCTCTGAGCTTCTTCCGTTCTAAACCTTCAAAATGAAGGAGGAAGGTCTCTATTTATAGAGTTCCTCTGGGCCTCCAGATGGGCTTGGGCCCATTGGACTGAGTCTGCTCTTTATTGGGCCAACCCCTTTTGGTTGGGCCAGGTTGGCTTTGGGTTAACATTCTCGGTTGGGCCAACCTTTTTGGGCTTTACTGATTTGGGCCTTCCGTCCTAGACTGGGCCTGATTGATTTTGAGCATACGTCTCTGGACTGGGCTTGGACTTTTGCTAATTGGGCCTTTAATTTGGGTTTTATCTTTTCAAATCTTAAAGAGCCCAAATAGGTACCTGGATTTGTCATAATTTAATTTACGGATTCTTACAAATTTAATTAATCCCTAATTAAATATAACTCTGCCATCAATGTTGGGTGATGACGTGGGAAGTTTGGATTTGTCAAAATTTCTATTCCAACACCTAGATATATTGCATGCTAACAAGACTATGGTTAATTCAACTCAAGTTTCGGGTCAGTTTCCAGGTAGGAGGTGTTCCGTTAACCGTCAGCTTAAGTACCTCCAACCTTAGACAAAACATCACCGATAGAGTTTCCTTATAACCAAAGTCCTATTTAGTCCTACTTTACTTTAAATTATTTAAAATACTACGTAAGACTAATTTCTAATCCTATTAGAAATTAAACTTAGGTCTAATTAATTTTAAACAATTTAAAATTAATTTCATCCTACCCAAGCTCCTATGTTTGCATGAAACTCTTTGTTATAGGTTAAGGTTTCTAAAACAAATTTATAACTTTTATAAAAATTAATGATTAACCGATGACATGGAACTATATGTTATTTCCAACAATCAAATTCTAATTGGAAAAAAACTGTCATTCAACTACTTGAATCATGCACATTACTTAAATAATATAACACCTTATATTATACTAAGTAATATCATGCTCCATGCTCTTCATTTTTCATATAATTAAAATATAACACTTATAACTAATTACTCATAAAAAACAATTCATGCATTTTTATCATACTCATATAACACTTATATAAATAAAATGCATGAACATGCATATCCTAAGTTGGGAATAAATCTAAATCACATTCATAAAGAAAAATAATTGTTAAACTGAAATTTTTTGGCCTCTTAAGTGAAATAAATAATAAAATGTAATTTTAAAACTAGATTGGTCCAAAAAACGTTGAACCGGAGTCGAATCGCTCGAACCGAACCGCTTGAACAATCATTGAACCGACCATAATCATTTGCCAATGGCACGACATTGCAATGCAGGGGACAACATTGCAACGTCGTGACCCCTCGCGCTCGCGCTCAGCATCCCAATGGTGTTGAAACGCCATGAAACGACGTTGCAATGCTGATACTGTTGGAGTTTGTGCCCTAAAACTCGTAGTTTGTAATTTTGTTCTAATTATTGTAATAAAGCGTTATTATTTCAATAAAGAGTTATTGTTCGTTATTTACGATATTGCCCTTGTTTTAACCCTAAATCCAATAAACTAACATCCAAGGCTGTAAAATATCTCTTGAACTGAATGTAGTGTACATATAAAGGATCTCAGTTCGAGATACAACCTAAAGGGTCTATAGTAAGGGGATAAGGTTTTGGTACCTTACCCTGGTAACACTATGGATGTGGCCCACTTTGTATATGATGCAAACACTGTGATCCTAACGAGTTCGTGTAAATGACATGTGAGTAGAGATATCCTATGTAGTTAACGAATGTTGATTAGGAGGTTAATGAGATTAACCGAATAATCTCGTATCGTTGGAGCTTCTGATTTGTAGGTCCATTAGGTCCACCTTCTAGCTCGTAAAGGGTTCTTAGATTGTTTGAATTTGAAATGTTGAAATTCAATTAGGGAATAAATTTAATGTATATAGATACGTTATAATATAAAGTTTTGGAACTTTATATTATAAATTTAATGTGAATATGATTCATATTAAATTATATGAGACAATTAAATATTTTAAATAGTTCAAATATTAATTTAAATGTGAATGTGATTCATATTTGAAAACTGTAGGTTAAAATTTAATGTGCACGGGATGTGTAATAAAACTATAGGTTAGAGGAGAAATAGATTAAATATGATTTAATCTTATTTAAATATATGATATTTAATAATTAATTAAATTTGATTTAATTAATTAATTAATGGGAACGTGTTAGGAGGGCACGTTCCCCTCTTCCCCACTATCTCCCTATCGATAGGGAGTGGGGGAAGAACTCCTCTCACTTAACCTCTCAGCGCAGAGGGATTTTGATCGATCAATCATTTTTTTGAGCAATTGGTGAATTGCTAGAATTCTCCCTCTCTCTCAAATTCCCTTTCCTCTTCCAATTTGTTTGCTCCTTCCCACCAAGGAGAGATCGAAGTTGATATCCAGAGTGATAGGAAGTTTTCACTGGTGGTGTTGTCCTACTGAAAATCACAGAAGAAAGTTGTTGTTTGCTGAGTTGTTGTGCAAAAAGGAGCAAGGAGTTGCTGTTGAAAAACTATAAAGGTAATCACCTCTTTCCTTTTAGTTTAATTGTCATACAACATGTGTTTGCATGTTTTAGTTCCATGTCTAGATTAGATTACTGCTTATTCTATGTTTTTACCCAATGTACTGGTATTTGGAATAAACCAAAACAAACAAGCACTTACGATTTTAATCACGTTTTCGTTGCTCAAGGGGATCAGATCTCCTTCAGATACCCTTTGGATTCCTTATCGATAGGAACCACGACACTGCAACGCCATCCTCCAGCGTTGCAATGCTGAAGAACGACGTTGCAACGCTGTTGGTGCTGCAACATCAGTTCTTCTCGAAAAACATCATCAAATCAACAACAATTAGGCCCCGAAACTCATCCAATGTGCTTCGTAATGGTCGCGAACAACTCATAAACTGAACTACAGACTCGATTAGAACAATAATTGCCCAAAAACGCAAGGGCCTTTACATAATTTGATCAAACCAAAAAGTAAACTAAGGCCACAATTTCCTAAACAATTTAACAGCAAACCAAATGCAAATTCCCACCAACCAATGCAATTTTGTTTCAACCAAAACAAACACAAGCATTGCTCTAATACCAATTGAAGGAAATCAAATTCCCTTGAGTAGCGGAAACGTGTAATTAGATCGTAGTTGCAAGTTTTGTTTTGATTTACTTAAAAAACTAGTACATTGGGAAAATAGAGATAAGCAAACTAAAAGCATGGATTAACAAGATTAAACGTGTTGTACAAAATTCTAAAGTAAAAGGAATTCAAAATTTACCTTTGTAGTTTTCTTATTCAGCAACTCCTTGCCTTTCCAAAGTTTGCACAACACACCAACACAATAATTTTTCTTCTATTCCTCTGTAAAAGCAGGACACCACCAACCGAGAGCACCTCCTATGTCTCTGAGTTTCTGAGATCCTCCCACAGCCAACAATTTGGAGTGGGAATTTTTTTAGGGTTCCTGTTTGATTTACTAAAATTAAGCACATGAATTTCTAATCGATCAACCAACCCCTTTTCCCCCAATAGAGAAGAAGAAGACCATTTGAGAGGAAAACTTCTCACTGCCTATCGATAGGGAGTAGGGAAAGAAGTGGGGAACGTGTCATCCTGACACCTTCCCAATTTTTTTCTTTAATTTGATTTAATAATCAATCAAATTAATTATTAAATAATATAATTAATTAATTAAATCATATTTAATTAATATTAAATTAAATATCATATATTTAATTATGATTAAATCATATTTAATCATTTTCCCCTCTAACCTATAGTTTTAATGCACATCTCATGCATATTAAATTTTAACCTATAGTTTCAAATATGAATCTTATTCACATTTAAATAATAATTGAGCTCTTTCAAATATTTAATTCTCTCATTGAATTTAATATGAATCATATTCAAATTAAATTTATAATATAAAGTTCTAATGCACATGAAAACTTTATATTATAATGTATGGGATACATCAATCTTATTCCCTAATTGAATTTGAACATTTCAAGTTCAAATGATCTAAGAACCCTTTACGAGCTAGGAAGTGTACCTAATGGACCTACAGGGCAGAAGCTCCAACGGTACAAGATTATTCAGTTAATCTCATTAACCTCCTAATCAACATACGTTAACTACGGGAACACTCCACTAAAGTCCCGCAGTTGCACTCTTCTCACTGCAGATATACTTATGTGTCCACGGATATCGACCAATAACAACAAGTCAATCTTTCACGAATGTTCGTAACACCAGCTGAGTGAAATTACCATTTTACCCCTAGGCTACATCTTTTACCTTAAGTCCTAGTGCTCATCTAATGTACAACCTGTTTATGGTCCTACAAATAAACAGAAGTCCTTCTCGAGCCAATGAGAGGGTTGAGCCCTTTGTTCAAGTCCCGGAGGCACAATTTAAGGGAACATTCATCTACTTACCCTAAAGGCGGGAAGGAGTGAATTCCATCTTGCTAGGTTAGTCCCAAACTGCCTGCTCGGTCTTATCCTCAAGAAGGTAGGCTTATTGAGTCGGCGACTCGGGCCACTCTCACCCATACTAGTTAAAGGATAATCCCTCGCAAATAGGAGTTCGTAACCTGCTCAGGATTGAGATCAAGTTGCCTAGGTCATCCTATTGAAATAGAAGCGTAACTAATTAACGATGTTACATCTAGTGATTACTATTTCGTTGTCCGGTCTTATGCAATCTCGTTACATAGGATATCTCCACTCACATGTCATCTACATGAACACGTTAGGATCACTATGTTTGTATCATATACAAAGTGGGCCATATCCATAGTATTACCAGGATGTGGTACCCAACCTTATCCCCTTACTATAGACCCTTTAAGTTGTATCTTGAACAAAGATCCTTACAGGTCCACTACATTCAGTTCAAGAGACATACAACAACCTCGGATGTTTAGTTTATTGGATTGAGAGTTAACTTGAAGGCAATATAAAATAATGATTAAACAATAACTCTTTATTGATAATAATAATGCTTTATTGATTTAATTAGAACATTATTTACAAACGACGAGTTTTAGGGCATACAACCCAACACATATATCCATTGCATATCTCCCACTTGCCCTAGATTATCCTATGTACACGTCTCGTAGACCTAGATTCTCCAGATGACCCTCGAACACTTTGGTCGTGAGAGTCTTTCTAAAAGAATCAGGAATGTTGTGTTCCAAAGCGATTTTCATGACTATCATATCTCCCCGTTGCACTATCTCCCGAATGAGATGATATTTCCTCTCGATGTGCTTCCCTCGCTTGTGGCTACGAGGTTCCTTTGAGTTGGCTATCGCACCACTTTTGTCACAATATAAAGTGATGGGAATTCAACATTTGGAACGACTTCAAAATCAGCCAAGAATTTCCTTAGCCAAACAGCCTCTTTAGCTGCTTCACAAGCAGCTATATATTGTGCCTCTATCGTGGAGTCGGCGATGCATCCTTGCTTGATGCTACACCACACTATATCTCCCCCGTTAAGGGTGAAAACTTATCCTGATGTGGATTTCCTAAGAATCCTTATCGGTCTGAAAATCAGAATCAATATATCCTGTAAGGATCAAATCCTTAGACCCATACACAAGCGTATAGTCCCTCGTTCTCCTTAGATACTTGAGGATATACTAGAGAATGTGAGATCATGAGCATTACTGTGGCTGAGGAGTACGAGAAGAATTCTATTCTACAAAGGTAATAATGTTGTCCATTTGGTTTTTTACATGCTTAATCTTATTTAAATATTGTTTTTGATTCGATCTATGTAATTAAATCAAGAACACGCAATTCAATTCGCTTCCGCTGTGGGATCCAACATTGACCATCACACATTTGCCTACAGTTGGAAGAAGATATTTTGACCTTGGTGGTCCCCTCCCCCCATTTGCCTCGTTTTTAATATAAATAGAGCCCCTTATTCATTTAAAGGAAGATGGATTGGTGGAGGAAATTTATGGGAAAATTAACGTTTAGAGAGTCTGAAGAGAAAGAGAAGGATAAGAGTGGCTAGAGAAGGATTTTTGGTGAAGTCTTGAGGTGAGAAGTGATAGCCTGACGAAAGACCTCACCACGCCACTGTTGCGTAAAATAATATTGCAATATCGCAAGTGTACGGATCAAGTTTTAATATAGTGATTTTGAGTTCTGAGTATCGTCCTTAGGAATGGTTTTCTAGATTGATTAACTACCAAGATACTAATTTTAAATTTTATCTAAAGCAACAAAACTTTGATAAAAAGGTGAAAACAAAGATAGAAAAGTAAATATATAAGTGGAGACACGAATATGATAGAATTGTTAGGAGGATTGATTTCATGAGTTATTCTTTAATTAACACATGCAAATGACTATGGTTGTGAGATTATAAACAAGAAGTAAAGATATTCAAAAGACTCTCTCGAGAACTAATGAGTCTCATGCATAGCAATAAATCCTAAAGTTACCTTACGAATTTTAAAAGCATGCATGGCATTAAACAACTTCTTTAAATGTTTCCCAAAGAACCCGAGTAACTATCGTGCCCAGATTTACTAAGGGTTTTCGCAACTTTGCTCTAATCTAAGTCTTTTCTTTCGAATCAACTTAAATCAACAAAACAGGCTAGACTTGGCCAAAGAAAACAAGCATTAAGAAAAAATCACAAAAAATAAAGCAACACAATCAAAGTTAAACACATGACTAAATTAAGATCATAACATGCTAATCAATCCCCTAACTACGACAATTAGCTACTCATAATGTAACGACCCTAATTTTTCAAACCCAAAACTCTTAAGAACGTTACTAAGCAGCACCGTCTGCGCCAAAACTTTGACAACATAACGGCGTTGCTAAGACAAAACCCACATTCTTCCTGACCTGTTTAAAACATAAAACACTCCAAAGGTCTATTAAAACACCCAACCTCTTCGAGCTACAATCAACAATAGGCTGGATTTCTAACAGATCAGGAATTTACAACAGTAATACCACAACATGAAGAAAATGAATAAGAGACTAGCTTCACAATTAAGAAAAACAAGACCTTAAAACACCATATGAGTCAATTATCAAGGAAACTTGACAACATACACAAAGTCCTAATCTATCAAGAAAATACAATGGAAATATAAAGTACTAGAACAACTACTATGAGCTAAAAGACAGCAAAGAACATCCTTATTGAAGGGAATCAAAATCCCCGCGCAGCAAAGAAGGAAGAAAATACAACAAGATTAGTTGTACTTACTTGTTGAAGACTCTCTTCAATATTTCTTCCAAAGATCACGAACACTTCGCGAACAAACGCGATCTCTACGATCCCGAACAAATCGCACGAACAAGAACACAACACCACCAATTGGAACCTTGGTTGTTCTTCTTTTGGAAGGAAGGAGAATGGTGGGATTCTGGTGTTTTGGAGAGGGAGGAGAGTTGAGAGAGTAGAGAGAATTCTTAATCTCTTCTCTTTGATGAAAATCAAAAAATGAGAGAATGGGATCCTAATCCCTTCTTGCAAAGGGTTTAAATAGTGGAAAATGATGGAGTTAAAATCTCCACATTATTACCACTTTACCACAACCATAGGTTATGCAAATCTCATTTGCATAACCATATACAATAAGATATCTCATATCTCATATTACAAATCACATTTTCTATAATTGTGGATTAATTAAATTGAATCACATCCAATTTAATTTCTCTCAATTAATTTCTCCAATTAGCCCTAATTCAACAATTAGGCTAACCTATAGTTTATTATGAATCTCATTCACATTAAACTATATATTATATCATTCATATCTCATATAAATGGCATAAATGCCCTTTAAGTGAAATTGAACACTTCAATTTAATACCAAAACATTAACCCTTCTTTTAACCCAGATTGAGCCAACCGAAGAACCTAATGGACCAACAGTGACGGGCTCCAATGATCCGAGATTAACCAATCAAACTCTTTGACCCGGTTAATCAACATTCATTAGCTACAGTAACACTCCACTATAGCCCGTAGCTGCACTCGCGTCAGTGCAGAATATTACGTGTCCACTGATATAACCAATGCCCATGAGTCGACCCTTCACAATTTGTTCGTAGACACGACTGGGTCAAATTACCATTTTACCCCTGTGTCTACCTCTTGTTCCTTAAGTCCCCACTGCTCCTCTAATGAACAACACATTGTGATGGTCCAACCATACACAACACCCTTCTCAGGCAAGTGAGAAGGTGGGCACCCGTTGTCCAAGCCTTGGAGACAGCACTTAAGGGAACAACCTCTCTAGTTTCCCTAAAGACGGGAACGAGTGAATTCTATCTCGCGTAGTTAAATTCCCAGCTCTCTACTTGGTCCTGCCCCTGAGAAGATAGGCATATTGGGTGAGTAACAGTGACCACCCTCACCCGTACTAGTCAAAGGACAGACCCCCGCAGACAGGAGTCCGTAACACGCTCAGGATTAAGGTCGAGTCACTAATGGTCATCTACGAAATTATTAGTCCTTACTGTCAACGGTGTTACATAGTAGGTCTAATAAAGTCCGGTCTTGTACAATCTCATTGCACAGGATGCCCTGACTCGTATGTCAACCACATGAACGAGTTAGATCACCTCGTTTGTATCTAATACAAAGCGGGCCGCATCCACAGCGTATCCAGGATTAGGTCTCCAACCCTATCCATATACTGTAGATCGTTCGGGTCATTAACTCGAACGTGATCCTCCCTGTGTGTCCACTACACAACGTTCAAGTTCTAGTTCTCTCATAAATTCAATGACCCTGGAGCTTAGTTTATTGGAAAAGTTTGTAAATATTGCGAGACACAAAGTAATGAAATAAATAACTCTTATTAATTTCAAACAGTAATTTACAAACCCGAGATTAGGACAAAAACCCAACAAACTCCCACTTGGACTAAGCTAGTGGAGAAAATACATTTCTGAAATGTACATAAATTACAATGAAGTAATACAATAAACTAGGGCATTGAATACCCGTTTACACATCTCCCACTTGCCCTAGTCAGGAAGCTCTCGAAGACCTAGACTCTCTAGGTGACCCTCAAACACCTTAGTCGTGAGGGCTTTGTAAATTGATCGCCTACGTTGTGCTGCTCGACGCTATCTGCGCGTGGATCGCCACGTCTCGCGGTGCACAATCTCCGTGTCGGATGATACTTGTGCTCTCAATGTGTTTGCCTCTGTTATGGCTCCGAGGCTCTCGTGAGTTAGCTATCGCTGCTCATCGTTATCACGAGCGATTGTGATCGACAAGTTCATATTTGGAACAACTTCCAAATCCAACATGAACTTCCTAAGTTAAACAACTTCCTTTGCAGCTTCACAAGCCGCAACATACTCCGCTTGCATAGTGGAATCGGCGATGCATCCCTGCTTGATGCTTTGCCATACTCACGACTCCTCCATTCGGAATGAAAGTGACCCGAAGTGGATTTCCTAGAATCCTTATCGGTCTCAAAGTTAGAATTCGTGTATCTGTAAGGATCAAATCCCCACTACCCTACACTAAGTTGTAGTTCCTCGTTCTCCTAAGATACTTGAGGATTGCCTTTTACTACGCCCGATGATCTAATCAGTGATTGGGTGATATCTCTCGACGATTCCTACTGCATAACAGATGTCGGGCCTAGTACACAACATGGCATACATCAGGCTCCCTACACCCGAAGCATATGGAATCCGTCTCATATCCTCAACATCTTGAGGAGTCTTAGGACACTGATCCTTAGACAAGTGAACCCCATGCAAAAAAGGAAGCAAGCTTCTTCTGGAGTTACGCATTTTATATCTAGACAACATCTTGTCAATATAAGACGCCTGAGACAAGGCTAGCGTTTTGTTCTTCCGGTTCCGGACTATCTTGATACCTAGAACATACTGAGCTTCTCCCAAATCTTTCATTTGGAATTGCGAAGCTAGCCACTTCTTAACGTCAGTAAGAAATTCTACCTCATTCCCAATGAGAAGAATATCATCC
The DNA here is from genome assembly GCA_036507285.1 of Trichosanthes cucumerina. Classification (NCBI taxonomy): domain Eukaryota; kingdom Viridiplantae; phylum Streptophyta; class Magnoliopsida; order Cucurbitales; family Cucurbitaceae; genus Trichosanthes; species Trichosanthes cucumerina. The sequence goes on from CM071840.1 coordinate 45,995,059, forward strand.
ACATACAACACTAAAAATGCGACAGTTTGTAAACGATTTTCTTTTAGACACAAGACTCGTCGACATTTTGATCAAAGCCATAAGATTTGATCGCCTCATCAAACCTTATATTCCAAGACCTCGAAGCTTGTTTCAGCCCATAAATGGACCTATGAAGTCGACAAACCTTTTACTCTTGGCCTTGGGCAATGAACCCTTTGGATTGGTCCATGTAGATGGTTTCATCAAGTTTGCCATTCAAAAAAGCTGTCTTGACGTCCATCTACCATACCTCGTAGTCATAATACGCGACAATGGCCAGAAGGATCTTGATCGACTTTGCCATGGCAACAGGTGAAAAGGTCTCCTCATAGTCAACCCCTTCAACCTGGGTAAAACCCTTTGCCACTAGTCGGGCTTTGAAGGTCTGCACCTTCCCATCTGCGCCACGTTTATGCTTGTAGATCCATTTGCAACGAATAGGTTTTACCCCATCCGGTTAATCCACAAGCTCTTAGACAGAATTGAAGTACATAGACTCTATTTCCTGGTCCATAGCTTTAATCCACTCGTCTTTGTCAACATCAACCATTGCCTGATCATAGGTCAATGGATCCTCACAGTTATCATCAGGAGCAACAACTGAGGTTTCAGCTAAACCCATGTAACGATCAGGCTGTCTCACAGCCCTCCCACTACATCGTGGCATTCCCCACTCTTTGGAACGGATTTGACTAGACGTGCTAGGATCAACAACACTTGTTGATGTACTAGCTCCATCAGCAACTCTTGCTGATGTACTGTCCATTTCATTTAACACAATTTTACTCCTTGGTAAATGATCCCTGACGTGGTCTTCATTTAGAAAAGTGGCGTTTGTCGATACAAGCACCCTATTATCCTTACGATCGTAAAAAAGACCACCCCTAGTCTCTTTAGGGTAACCTACGAATAGGCATAATTTCGAACGGGGTTCAAACTTTTTCGGGTTTGACACCAACACCTGGGCTGGGCATCACCAAATTCTGAAGTGATGTAAACTGCTTTTACGTCCACTCCAGAGTTCGAAAGGTGTTTCACAAACACTCTTCGACGGAACATTGTTCAAAATATAAACCGGAGTCTCCAATGCGTAACTCCAAAAAGAATCAGGGAGACGAGCATAGCTCATCATCGACCGAACCATGTCCAACAAGATTCTGTTTCTCCACTCCGATACACCATTCTGCTGTGGCATACCAGGTGCTGAGAGTTGGGACGTAATTCCGTGTTCTATCATATAGTCATAGAATTCAGTGTCCATGTACTCTCCACCTCGATCCGATCGAAGTGTTTTAAGCGATTTACCTAAGAGGTTCTCAACCTCAGTCTTGTACTCCTTGAACTTTTCAAGAGTTTTAGACTTCTTGTGCATTAGGTAAATATACCCATACCTCGAGTAATCGTCTATGAAAGACACGAAGTATTCATAACCGCCTCGAGCTTTAACATTCATCGAACCACAAAGGTCAGAATGTACTAACTCAAGAGGCTTTTTGGCTCTATATCCTTTTCCACTAAAAGGACGTTTGGTCATCTTGCCCTCAAGGCATGACTCACACACCGGTAAAGAGTTTTCTTCCAACTCGTTTAGAAGTCCACTCTTCACTAGTTTCTCAATCCTATGTAGATTAATGTGCCTAACCGTAGATGCCAAAGATGAACATTTTCCTTAGGAGAAACTTTCGCTTTCTTAGTTCGCGTTTCTGCAGTTTTAAACAATTCAGTATTCAAAACACTTTTGACCGAATTAGGTTTCAAAACATACAGATTATGCTCAAGTGAAGCTGAACATATAACATTGCCTTTGAAAGAAATAAATGCTTTATTTAATTCAAAAGAAACACATATAGATTGTTCAATTAGGCAGGAAATGGAAACAAGGTTTCTAGTGAACCCTTGTACAATGTACAAATTATCTAATAATAAGTACTTCCTGCCAAAATGTAGCTTCACCGTGTCGATCGCTGCAGCAGAGACAAGCTCCCCGGATCCATCCCGTAGAGTCACCCCACCCTCTCGCAATGTTGCGCAGAGTCAATCACGAAAAGAAGAACAAACATGGTTAGTGGCGCCGAATCCAATATCAAGGCAGAGTCACAACTCTCCACTAAACAAAGTTTCATCTACAAATAAATCACTTTTACCTTGATTCTTCCTCTCGGCCAGAATTTGGGGAGTTCCTCTTCCAGTGTCCGCCCCCATTGTAGTGGAAACACTTTCCTTTCTCTGCAACGTCCTTGACCTTCTTGCCCTTCTGGGCGGCAGCTCGGTCAATTTTACCCCTCTTCATCCTCTTCTTCCCTTTCGGGCGTGAAGGAGCAATAGGTTTCGTCCCAGAGGTTGAACCTCTGTGATAAGACCTGTAGGCAACATTTGCCTCGGACTCCGATGCCTTGACCCTGTTCAAGGACTGGAAATTCTGTAGCCATTGAGGAGGGTAGTCAGAGTGTAGCTAATTTTGTTCATAACAGCATTGCTACGAAACTGAAGGAAACTCTTCAGAAGAGTCTCCAAGATAAAATTGACTTGGCTCGACTCGTCGATCGAAGCTCCATTCATCTCAGCCAGATTAAAGTGGGTCATCATGTCTAGAACATGTTCACGGACAGACGACCCCTCTTTCATCCGTGCGTTGAAGACGTATTTGAGCGAGTCATACCGGACCTGAAAGGACTGTTGTCCAAACATTTCCTGCAAGGACTCCATGATCTCCTTAGCGGTGACCATCAACTCATGCTTCTTTGCCAATACATCAGACATGCTGGCAATGATATAGACCTTGGCCTTTTCATTGGCCCTGATCCATTGATCATATGCATCGCGAATACTTCGCGATGCACTCGAGCCCGACATCTGAGGACACTCCTCAGAGAGCTCGAACTTAGTGTCGTCAGTTACAAAAATTGTGTTAATGTTGTTTTTCAAACTTTGGTAATTATCTCCCACTAATTTATCGGACGCGAGTAGAGCTATTATTGCGCTAGACATGTTTTAAGCTGAAAAAATTAAGAAAACTTTGTGTTAGTCTCGCAAAAAAAACTTTTGAAATCCAATCAAGTTTTAGCAAAATTGTTTGATGATCCCTAGGTCATTCAAAATTTTTCAATGATATTCTAAAGGTTTAGAATGACCGCCACCGAAGGGTGAACAGAACACTCCTCCTCTAGGACGAGACTTTCTCGATCAGACCCTAATCTCAAAATAACTCTTATTCCATTAGGCGTCCAATTACCATTGTTCGGTCGAAGCATTAACACTTAACGAATTCTGTGAGTGTCACCCTCAATCTTTAAGTTTCCAAGCATCCGTCCAAACAATAGCCACCGAAGGGTGAACCAAGAAGGAAAACAAACCAGGAAACTGTATCCCTTTCGGAAATTTACGGTGTTCCGACTCCCATGATCAAGCCTCCAGGAATTGTTATGCAGTCGAGCCAAACTAGCAGGCGGATCATAGGCGTCTCACGGTGTGAATCGAAAGAAGAGACCGTGGGTCCCGTTTTCACAAGTACCGCTTCCACTCACTATAAGTACTCTCTCCATCCACTATGATATTGACCTATACAAATGTCACTCGAAGGGGGAACCTCTCATTTGCGCCACGAGGTCGAGTATAGATCTCACGGTGCGGACTTAACGGAGATTTGTGGTTTGAAAATTAAATGTATCTCATACACTTTATTTCCTCCCACTCAGCACTTTAATTTTAATAGGGATTGACCTAGATAAACCGGCTAAAATTTACCTAAGTCTACCAATATAACTCTTATATGGTATTAACCTAAGTTTATAATCACATTATTACTTAGGTCTATGTGAGTAAATTAAAACACTTTTAATTAGCGGCACTCACGATAAGTATAAACTAAGAATCTCCAGACCGAATTCACTCCTAGGTCGGTTTCCAGGTAGGGGTGTTCCGCAAGCGTCAACTTAAATACTCCAGCCTTAGACAAAACCTTCCTTAGATAGAGTTACTAATCAGTCTCCATTCATAGACTATACTTTGATTTCCTAATTTCTAATTTCATTAGAAAATAGAAAACCTAAGTCTAATTATTCAAGTTCTAAACTCTTTGAAACTAATAATCAACTTAGGTTGCATGCATTTCTATGTTATAGTGCTTGATCATTTCATCACATGAATAACTATATGCTATAACATAATATTATTCATCACATGAATATAAATGCATGAGCATACTTTAATCTAAAAAATATAACACTTATATTAATTAAATTAAACATGCATTTAATTATATTATAATTCTTATAATATAACCTATCATGCAAAGTATATATTATAACTCTTATAATATAAATGATGCATGAAAATGTTGAACGTAAGGTGGGATTTTAAATCTATATGACATACATTATGCACATAGAATTTAATTAAATCATACATCTCATGCATAAAATAATTAAATAGCAAAAATAGACCGCTTTTTGGCACCTAGGGGCAATTATTTAATTAAACAACATTAATATAACATTTATATTAATATATTTAATAAAATGATTAAATAAATAATTAAAATACATTTTAAATTAAATAAAATAATAAAAAAATAAAAAATAACTACCCCACTAAGAATCAAGCTCCCACTTCTCGTGAAACTGAAGCTGGAACTGCCCACTACGCGTGTGGCGTTGCAACGTCGTGGGCAGCGTTGAGGCCAGCGTGCTCCACACCGTGGCGTTGCAACGCTGCTCTGCAGCCAAGCCAGCGCCCGCAAGGATAGTGTTGAGACGCCGATGAACAACGTCTCAACGCCATCGACAGAACAACAAACTCCTTTGCTGTTCTTCACCGAATTTCGCCTGTTTTCACTCCGCTTTCTTCACAGCAACTCTTGCCACGAACAACTCAGACTTACAGACTCGATTTACAACAAAATGTCCAAAAACAACGGGCCCTTACATTGATCTCATCAACATAAATTGTAAATCTATTATAGTGCCAAAAACCGAAACACCCATTAAGCAAAACCAACATTCATCTCATGAAATAAGGTAATTTACCCACCTATTTTAATAAAAATAGTGCATAACGAAGAACCATTGAAATGACTCTAATACCAATTGAAGGGAATGAAAATTCCCGCGCAGCGGAAGACTATCGAATCGTCAAGGCATCGTTATGCTACTTGAATTTTGTTAAAACGATCTAACTCTTAGATCTAAGTTAAACATGCAAAGAAGGAAGAAAATACAGTAAGATTAATTATACTTACTTGTTGAAGACTCTCTTCAATATTTCTTCCAAAGATCACGAACACTTCGCGAACAAACACGATCTCTACGATCCCGAACAAATCCCACGAACAAGAACACAACACCACCAATTGGAACCTTGGTTGTTCTTCTTTTGGAAGGAAGGAGAATGGTGGGATTCTAGTGTTTTGGAGAGGGAGGAGAGTTGAGAGAGTAGAGAGAATTCTTAATCTCTTCTCTTTTATGAAAATCAAAAAAATGAGAGAATGGGATCCTAATCCCTTCTTGCAAAGAGTTTAAATAGTGGAAAAATGATGGAGTTAAAATCTCCACATTATTACCACTTTACCACAACCATAGGTTATGCAAATCTCATTTGCATAACCATATAATATAAGATATCTCATATCTCATATTGCAAATCACATTTGCTATAATTGTGGATTAATTAAATTGAATCACATCCAATTTAATTTCTCTCAATTAATTTCTCCAATTAGCCCTAATTCAACAATTAGGCTAACCTATAGTTTATTATGAATCTCATTCACATTAAACTATATATTATATCATTCATATCTCATATAAATGGCATAAATGCCCTTTAAGTGAAATTGAACACTTCAATTTCATACCAAAACATTAACCCTTCTTTTAACCCAGATTGAGCCAACCGAGGGACCTAATGGACCTACAGTGACGGGCTCCAATAATCTGAGATTAACCAATCAAACTCTTTGACCCGGTTAATCAACATTCATTAGCTACGGTAACACTCCACTATAGCCTGTAGCTGCACTCGCGTCAGTGCAGAATATTACGTGTCCACTGATATAACCAATGCCCATGAGTCAACTCTTCATACGTTGTTCGTAGACACGACTGGGTCAAATTACCGTTTTACCCCTGTGTCTACCTCTTGTTCCTTAAGTTCCCACTGCTCCTCTAATGAACAACACATTTTGATGGTCCAACCATACACAACACCCTTCTCGGGTCAGTGAGAAGGTGGGCGCCCGTTGTCCAAGCCATGGAGACAGCACTTAAGGGAACAACCTCTCTAGTTTCCCTAAAGACGGGAACGAGTGAATTCCATCTCGCGTAGTTAAGTTCCCAGCTCCCTACTTGGTCCTGTCCCTTAGAAGATAGGCATATTGGGTGAGTAACAGTGACCACCCTCACCCGTACTAGTCAAAGGACAGACCCCGGCAGACAGGAGCCCGTAACACGTTCAGGATTCAGGTCGAGTCACTAATGGTCATCTACGAAATTATTAGTCCTTACTGTCAACGGTGTTACATCAGTAGGTCTAATAATTCACGGTCCGGTCTTGTACAATCGCATTGCACATGATGCCCCCACTCGCATGAGAATAAAAATACCCAGTAAATAGCCCACTTACGTCCAACCTTATTTCAGCAAAAAAGAAACAACAAAACTCATCTACTAAACTCAACTAAAACCCAGAACAGATCTCACATTTAGCAAACTTCACCTTGAGCTCCCTGTCGTAATAACTCGAGCTCTACTTTCGGTCTTGAAACTTTGATTGACGATGTAATGAGAGAAAGCAACTCTCAAGCCATTACACACTTGCATAAAGGAGAGCAGAAACGTATCCCACAAGCCCTATGGGGAATCACCCCTAAGCCAACACGGGATAATAGAAAGCAATCACACCCTGACGGGGACGTACCCCAGGCTTTCACAACACAACAAGCTAGCATAGAGCAGTGAGGTACGTAACCAACACGCCCTATGGGGAATCGCCCCTAAGCTAGCACGGGATAATGGAAAGCAACTACTCTCGGATCTCATCTGGGACACACCCCAGTCTCACGAGCCTATCATATATTCTCAACCTAGAGGTTTCGACTCGCTCAGGCGTAACTTAGGGTTTAGTATGTGTTGGATTCCGCGCTTTAAAGGTTACTAAGGGTTCTAACTAGGCGTTCCTAATATCCTCGACACATTCTCAAGGGTCCCAAATTCAGCAAGGTTCTCATTCTAACCAAGCCTTTGTTAGAAATTTTGTCCTAATCTCGTGTTTGTAATATATTGATTGAAATTAATAAGAGTTATTTATTTCATCACTTTGAGTCTTGCAATATTTATAAACTTTTTCCAATAAACTAAGCTCCGTGGTCATTGAATTTATGAGAGAACTAGAACTTGAGCGGTGTGTAGTGGACACGGGGAAGATCACGTTCGAGTTAATGACTCGAGCGGTCTCTGATATATGGATAGGGTTGGAGAGCTAATCCTCGGATACACCGTGGATGCGGCCCGCTTTTGTATTAGATACTGAGGCGAGGTGATCGACTCGTTCATGTGGTTGACATGCGAGTGGGGGCATCTGTGCAATGAGATTGTACAAGATCGGACCGTGAATTATTAGACCCATCGATGTAACACCGTTGTGATGTGAGGACTAATAATTTCGTAGATGACCATTAGTGACTCGACACGAATCTCGAGGCGTGTTACGGACTCTGTCTGCGAGGGTGCATTCTTTGACCAAATACGGGTGAGGGTGGTCACGATTTACTCGCCCAATATGCCTATCTTCTCGAGACAGAACCAAGTAGGGAGCGGGAACTTAACTCACGCGAGATGGAATTCACTGCTCCCGCCTTTAAGGAAACTAGAGGGTTGATCCCTTAAGTCTTTGTCTCGGGGCTTGGACAACGGGTGCCCACCTTCTCACCGCCCGAGAAGGGTGTTGTGTATGGTTGGGACCGTCACAATATATTGTTCATTAGAGGAGCGGTGGGGACTTAAGGAACAAGAGGTAGACACAAGGGTAAAGCGGTAATTTGACCAGTAGTGTGTCTACGAACAACCTGTGAAGGGTTGACTCATGGGCATTGGTTATATCAGTGGACACGTAATATTCTGCACTAACGGGAGTACAGCTACGGGCTATAGTGGAGTGTTACCGTAGCTAATGAATGTTGGTTAACCGGTCAAAGAGTTTGGCGAGTTAATCTCGGATCATTGGAGCCCGCCATCAGAGGTCCATTAGGTCCCCTCGGTTGGCTCCATCCTGGATTTAAGAAGGGATAAAGTTTTGGTATAAAATTGAAGTGTTCAATTTCACCTTAAAGGCATTTATGTCATTTATATGAGATATGGATGATATAATATATAGTTTAATGTGAATGAGATTCATAATAGACTATAGGTTAGCCTAATTGTTGAATTAGGGCTAATTGGAGAATTTGATTGAGAGAAATTAAATTGGATGTGATTCAATTTAATAAATCCACAACTATTGCAAATGAGATTTGCAATATGAGATATGAGATATCTTATATTATGTGGTTATGCAAATGAGATTTGCATAATCTATGATTGTGGTAAAGTGGTAAATATGTGGACATTTTAACTCCACTAATCCACTATATAAACCCTTCTTTCAAGAATGATGGCACTTCACTCTCTCATTTTTTAGTTTTACACAAAAAAGAGAAGAGAAACTCTCTCTATTCTCTCTCAAATTCTCCTCCCTCTCCAAAACCAAAAAGGTTCCCACAAGCCTCCTTTCTCCAAAAGAGAATAACCGAGAAGGCTTCTTGGTAGTGTTTGACTCACAATTGTTGGAGGAAATCGTTGTGTACGAGGAGCACGAAGAGTTCGTGGATTTGAAGAAGATATTGTGAAGAAAGTCTTCAATAAGTAAGTAAAATCCTTTCATTGTTTTCTTCTTCTTAATTGCATGTTTAGCCTAGATCTATGTATTAGATCAATTTTAACAAAGACGGTTTGCGTAATTGATACATCGACGATTCAATCGTCTTCCGCTGCACGGGATTTTCATTCCTTTCAATTGGTATCAGAGCAATTTCGATGGTTTCTTAATTATGCACTGTTTTGTTAAAATTTGGTGGGTATTTTACCATAATTCATGAGATGAATGTCTTGGTTTGCATAATGGATGTTTTCAGTTTTTGGCACTTTTAGATTTATTTTCTGTTTGATGAGATCAAATGTAAAGGGCCCGTGTTTTTGGACATTTTTAGAAAATAAATCGAGTATGTAAGTCCGTGTCGTTCGTAGCAAGTGTTGCTGTGAAGAAATCGGAGCGAAAACAGGCAGAAATCGGCGAAGAACAGCAAAGGAGTTTGTTGTTCTGCCGATGGCGTTGAGACGCTGCCCAACGACGTCTCAACGATATCCTTGCGATAGGAGGCCCTGCTGCTAAACAGCGTTGCAACGCTAGGCGTAGAGTTGCAACGCCGCTGGCGTTGAGAACGCGGGCCGACGCTGGAGACGACAACGTTGCAACGCTGTACGCGTTGAGGAGCAGTTCGCGGCAGTTACGCGAGGACGTGGGTTCAAGCCTCCACTTGGGCGGTTTTCACACGTTTTATTTATTTTTTTTTTGTAAAATGTATTATTTTTAATTTAATTATTTTATTAAATAATATTAATATAAATGTTATATTAATGTTATTTAATTAAATAATTGCCCCTAGGTGCCAAAAATCGGTCTATTTTTGCTATTTAATTATTTTATGCATGAGATGTATATTTTAATTAATTTCTATGTGCATTATGTATGTCATATAGATTTAAAATCCCACCTTAGGTTAAACATTTCATGCATCATTTTTATATTATAAGAGTTATAATATATAGTATGCATGATAGGATTATATTATAAGAGTTATAATATAATGTATGCATGTTTTAATTTAATTAAATATAAGTGTTATATTTTTAAATTAAAAGCATGCTCATGCATTTAATTCATGTGATGAATTATATTATGTTATAGTATATAGTATTATTCATGTGATAAATGATCAAGCACTATAACATAGAAATGCATGCAACCTAAGTTAATTATTAGTTTTAAAGTGTTTAGAACTTGAATAATTAGACTTAGGTTTTCTAATTTTCTAATGAGATTAGAAATTTAGGAAATCAAATATGACCTTTGAATGGAGACCGATAAGTAACTCGTCATCTAAGGAAGGTTTTGTCTAAGGTGGGAAGTATTTAAGTTGACGCTGCTATAAACACCCCCTACTTGGAAACCGACCTGGGAGTGAATTCGGTCCAGAGATTCTTAGGTTATATTCTCGTGAGTGCCGTTAATTAAGTGTTAATTAATTTACTCACATAGACCTAAGTTAATAATGTGATTATAAACTTAGGTTAATACCATATAAGAGTTATATTGGTAGACTTAGGTAAATTTTAGCCGGTTTATCTAGGTCAATCCCTAATAAAATTTAAAGTGCTGAGTGGGAGGAAATAAAGTGTATGAGATACATTTGAATTTCCAACCACAAATCTCCTTTAAGTCCGCACCGTGAGATCTATACTTGGCCTCGTGGCGCAAATGGGAGCGTCCCCCTTCGGATGGCATTTGTATAGGTCAATATCATCGTGGATGGAGAGAGTACTTATAGTGAGTGGGAGCGGGACTTCAGGAAAACGAGACCCACGGTCTCTTCTTTCGATTCACACCGTGAGACCCCTATGATATGCCCGCTAGTTTGGCTTGGACTGCACAATCCCCTCCGGAGGGCTTGATCATGGGAGTGGAACACCGTGAATTTCCGAAAGGGATACGATTTCTGGTTGGTTTTCCTTCTTGGTTCACCCTTCGGTGGCTATTGTTTGGACGGATGCTTGGAAACTTAAAGATTGAGGGTGACACTCACAGAATTCATTAAGTGTTAATGAATTCGACCGAACAATGGTAATTGGACACCTAATGGAATAAGAGTTATTCTGGGATTAGGGTCTGATCGAGAAAGTCTCGTCCTAGAGGATGAGTGTTTTGTTCACCCTTCGGTGGCGATCATTCTAAACCTTTAGGGTATCATTGCAAAATTTTGATTGACCTAGGGATCATGAAACAAATTTTGCTAAAACTTGATTGGATTTCAAAAGTTTTTTGCGAGACTAATACAAAGGTTTTCTTGATTTTTCAGCTAAAAATGTCTAGCGCAATAACTTTACTCGCTTCGGACAAATTAGTGGGAGGTAACTATCAAAGTTGGAAAAACAACATAAATACAATTTTGGTACAAGATGACATTAAGTTCGTGTTATCTGAGGAGTGTCCTCAGATGCCGGGCTCGACCGCGTCGCGAAGTGTTCGCGATGCGTACGATTGATGGATCAGGGCCAATGAAAAAGCCAAGGTCTATATTATTGCCAGCATGTCTGATGTCTTGGCAAAGAAGCACGAGTTGATGGTATCCGCTAAGGAGATCATGGAGTCTCTGCAGAAATGTTGGACGGCGATTTTTCGTGTCCGGCATGACTCGCTCAAATACGTTTTCAACGCACGGATGAAAGAAGGGTCGTCTGTCCGTGAACACGTTCTAGACATGATGACCCACTTCCATCTGGTCGAGATGAACGGGGCTTCGATCGATGAGTCGAGCCAGGTCAGTTTTATTTTGGAGACTCTTCCGAAGAGTTTCCTTCAGTTTCGTAGCAATGTTGTTATGAACAAAATTAGCTACACACTGACAACCCTCCTCAACGAGCTACAGAATTTCCAATCCTTGCATAGGGTCAGGGAATCTGAGGCAAATGTTGCCCTCTGTGTCTTATCACTGTGGGTTCGACCTCTGGGACGAAACCTGTTGCTCCTTCACGCCCGAAAGGGAAGAAGAGGATGAAGAGGGGTAAAACTGACCGTACTGCCGCCCACAAGGGCAAGAAGGTCAAGGAGGTTGGAGAGAAAGGAAAGTGTTTCCACTGCAATCCGGTCACTGGAAGAGAAACTGTCCCAAATTCCTTGCCGAGAAGAAGAATCAAGGTAAATGTGATTTACTTGTGGACTGAAACCTGTTTAGTGGAGAGTAGTGACTCTGCCTTGATATTGGATTCGGGCGCCACTAACCATGTTTGTTCTTCTTTTCAGGGGATTGATTCCTGGAAGCTGCTGCGAGAGGGTGAGGTGACTCTACGGGTTGGATCCGGGGAGCTAGTCTCTGCTGCAGCGATCGACACGGTGAAGCTAAATTTTGGCGGGAAGTACTTATTGTTGGACAATCTGTACATAGTTCCAGGGTTTACTAGAAACCTTGTTTCAATTTCCTGCCTTATAGAACATTGTATTTCAGTTTCTTTTGAATCGAATAAAGCGTTTATTTCTTTCAAAGGGAATGTGATTTGTTCAAACTTCACTTGAAAATAATCAGATGTTTTGAAACCTAATTCGGTCAAAAGTGTTTTGAATATGAATTATTTAAAAGCGCAGAAACACGAACTAAGAAAGCGAAAGTTTCTCCAAAAGAAAATGCCCATCTTTGGCATCTTCGGTTAGGCCACATTAATCTCAATAGGATTGAGAAACTAGTGAAGAGTGGACTTCTAAACGAGTTGGAAGAAAACTCTTTACCGGTGTGTGAGTCATGGCTTGAGGGCAAAATGACCAAACGTCCTTTTAGTGGAAAAGGATATAGAGCCAAAGAGCCTCTTGAGTTAGTGCATTCTGACCTTTGTGGTCCGATGAATGTTAAAGCTCGGGGCGGTTATGAGTACTTTGTGTCTTTCATAGACGACTACTCCAGATATGGGTACATTTACCTAATGCATAAGAAGTCTGAAACTCTTGAAAAGTTCAAGGAGTACAAGACTAAGGTTGAGAACCTCTTAGGTAAATCGCTTAAAACACTTCGATCGGATCGGGGTGGAGAGTACATGGACACTGAATTCCAGGACTATATGATAGAACACGGAATTACGTCCCAACTCTCAGCACCTGGTATGCCACAACAGAATGGTGTATCGGAGAGGAGAAACAGAACCTTGTTGGACATGGTTCGGTCAATGATGAGCTATGCTCGTCTCCCTGATTCTTTTTGGGGGTACGCAGTGGAGACTGCGGTTTATATTTTGAACAACGTTCCCTCGAAGAGTGTTTGTGAAACACCTTTCAAGCTCTGGAGTGGACGTAAAGGCAGTTTACATCACTTCAGGATTTGGGGATGCCCGGCCCATGTGTTGGTGTCAAATCCAAAAAAGTTGGAACCCCGTTCGAAATTGTGTCTATTCGTAGGTTACCCTAAAGAGACTAGAGGTGGTATGTTTTATGATCCTAGGGAAAATAGGGTGCTTGTGTCGACAAACGCCACTTTCCTAGAGGAAGACTACGTCAGGGATCATGTACCAAGGAGTAAGATTGTATTGAATGAAATGGACAGTTCATCAGCAAGAGTTGCTGATGGGGTTAGTACGTCAACAAGTGTTGTTGATCCTAGCACGTCTAGTCAAATCCGTTCTCAAGAGTTGGGAATGCCTCGACGTAGTGGGAGGGCTGTGAGACAGCCTGATCGCTACATGGGTTTAGCTGAAACCTCAGTTGTCGCTCCTGATGATGACTGTGAGGATCCATTGTCCTATGATCAGGCAATGGTTGATGTTGACAAAGACGAGTGGATTAAAGCTATGGACCAAGAAATGGAGTCTATGTACTTCAATTCTGTATGGGAGCTTGTGAATCAACCGGATGGGGTAAAACCTATTGGTTGCAAATGGATCTACAAGCGTAAACATGGCGTAGATGGGAAGGTGCAGACCTTCAAAGCCCGACTAGTGGCAAAGAGTTTTACCTAGGTTGAAGGGGTTGACTATGAGGAGACCTTTTCGCCTGTTGCCATGGTAAAATCGATCAGGATCCTTCTGGTCATTGCCACGTATTATGACTACGAGGTATGGCAGATGGATGTCAAGACAACCTTTCTGAATGGCAAACTTGATCAGACCATCTACATGGACCAGCCCAAAGGGTTCATTGCCCAAGGCCAAGAGCAAAAAGTTTGCGGCTTCATAGGTCCATTTATGGACCAAACAAAGCCGAGGTCTTGGAATATAAGGTTTGATGAGGCAATCAAATCTTATGGCTTTGATCAAAATGTCGACGAGCCTTGTGTCTACAAAAAAATCGTTGACAAAACCGTCGCAATTTTGGTGTTGTATGTGGATCGATATTCTTCTCATTGGGAATGAGGTAGAATTTTTCTCGACGTTAAGAAGTGGTCGCTTCGCAATTCCAAATGAAAGATTTGGGAGAAGCTCGGTATGTTCTAGGTATCCGAGATAGTCGAGAACAGGAAGAACGAGTAACGCTAGCCTTGTCTCAAAGCGTCTTATATTGACAAGATGTTGTCTAGATATAAGATGCGAGAACTCAAGAAGGGCTTCTCGCCTTTCGGGCATGGGGTTCACTTGTCAAGGATCAATGTCCTAAGACTCTCAAGATGTTGAGGATATGAGACGGATTCCATATGCTTGGTGTAGGGAGCCCGTGTATGCCATGTTGTGTACTAGGCCCGACATACATTTATGCAAAGAGGAATTGTCGGTAGATATCACCCAATACAGGATTAGATCACTGGACAGCCGTAAAGGCAATCCTCAAGTATCTTAGGAGAACGAGGAACTACAGCTTAGTGTATGGAGTGGGGATTTGATCCTCACGGGATACACAGATTCTCGATTTTCAAACCGATAAGGATTCTAGGAAATCCACCTCTGGTCACCTTCATTCGAATGGAGGAGCAGTAGTATGGCGAAGCATCAGCGAGGATGCATCGATTCCACTATGGAAGCGGAGTATGTTGCGGCTTGTGAAGGCGCAAAGGAAGTGTTTGGCTTAGGAAGTTCATGATGATTTAGAACTTGTTCCTAACATGAACTTGCCAATCACTAATCGCTCGTGATAACAAGTGGTGCAAAGAGCCAACTCACGTGAGCCTCGGAGCCATAAGAGAGGCAAACACATTGAGCGCAAGTATCATCCGACACGGGAGATTGTGCACCATGAGCGTGGCGATCCACGCAGAGATAGCGTCGAGCAAAACGTAGGTGATCCATTTACAAAGCCCTCACGGCTAAGGTGTTTGAGGGTCACCTAGAGAGTCTAGGTCTTCGAGAGCTTCTACGACTAGGGCAAGTGGGAGATGTGTAAACGGGTATTTAATGCCCTAGTTTATTGTATTACTTTGTTGTACATTTTAAAATGTATTTTTCTCCACTAGCTTAGTCCAAGTGGGAGTTTGTTAGGATTTTTGTCCTAATCTCGTGTTTGTAATATATTGATTGAAATGAATAAGAGTTATTTATTTCATCACTTTGAGTCTTGCAATATTTATAAACTTTTTCCAATAAACTAAGCTCCGTGGTCATTGAATTTATGAGAGAACTAGAACTTGAACGGTGTGTAGTGGACACGGGGAAGATCACGTTCGAGTTAATGACCGAAACGGCCTAAAGTATATGGATAGGGTTGGAGACCTAATCCACGGATACACCGTGGATGCGCCCGCTTTGTATTTGATCTGACGAGGTGATCTCGACTCGTTCATGTGGTTGACATGCGAGTGGGGGCATCTTGTGCAATGAGATTGTACAAGATCGAAGTGAATTATTAGACCCATCGATGTAACACCGATTGACAAAGTGAGGACTAATAATTTCGTAGATGACCATTAGTGACTCGACCGAATCCGAGCGTGTTACGGACTCACTGCCTCGCGAGGGTCCATTCTTTGACTAGTACGTGTGAGGTGAGGTGGTCACGATTACTCGCCCAATATGCCTATCTTCTCGAGGGACGAGAACCAAGTAGGAGTCGGGAACTTAACTACGCGAGATGGAATTCACTGCGTCCCGCCTTTAGGGAAACTAGAGGGGTTGTTCCCTTAAGTGTTGTCTCCGTGGCTTGGACAACGGTGCCCACCTTCTCACCGCCCGAGAAGGGTGTTGTGTATGGTTGGACCGTCACAATATGTTGTTCATTAGAGGAGCAAGTGGGGACTTAAGGAACAAGAGAGGTAGACACAGGGTAAAAGCGGTAATTTGACCCACCGTGTCTCACGAACAACCGTGAAGGGTCGACTCATGGGTATTGGTTATATCAGTGGACACGTAATATTCTGCACTAACGGGAGTACAGCTACGGGCTATAGTGGAGTGTTACCGTAGCTAATGAATGTTGGTTAACCGGGTCAAAGAGTTTGGCAGGTTAATCTCGGATCATTGGAGCCCGTCACTATAGGTCAATTAGGTCCCTCGGTTGGCTCCATCTGGATTTAAGAAGGGATAAAGTTTTGGTATGTAATTGAAGTGTTCAATTTCACCTTAAGGGCATTTATGTCATTTATATGAGATATGAATGATATAATATATAGTTTAATGTGAATGAGATTCATAATAAACTATAGGTTAGCCTAATTGTTTAATTAGGGCTAATTGGAGAATTTGATTGAGAGAAATTAAATTGGATGTGATTCAATTTAATAAATCCACAACTATTGCAAATGAGATTTGCAATATGAGATATGAGATATCTTATATTATGTGGTTATGCAAATGAGATTTGCATAATCTATGATTGTGGTAAAGTGGTAAATATGTGGACATTTTAACTCCACTAATCCACTATATAAACTCTTCTTTCAAGAAGGATGACACTTCACTCTCTCAATTTTTAGTTTTACACAAAAAAGAGAAGAGAAACTCTCTCTATTCTCTCTCAAATTCTCCTCCCTCTCCAAAACCAAAAAGGTTCCCACAAGCCTCCTTTCTCCAAAAGAGAACAACCGAGAAGGCTTCTTGGTAGTGTTTGACTCACAATCGTTGGAGGAAATCGTTGTGTACGAGGAGCACGAAGAGTTCGTGGATTTGAAGAAGATATTGTGAAGAAAGTCTTCAATAAGTAAGTAAAATCCTTTCTTACTGTTTTTCTTCTTCTTAATTGCATGTTTAGCCTAGATCTATGTATTAGATCAATTTTAACAAAGACGGTTTGCGTAATTGATACATCGACGATTCAATCGTCTTCCGCTGCACGGGATTTTCATTCCCTTCAGCCTTAACTAAAATCAAATACCTATTAGAAATCCTAGGTATAACCTGAACAATCAACCCCCACCTCACATAATAAGACACATAGTCCATTGATACATGATAAATATGATCAAAGATGATTCATAGGCTCGAGATAACACTCACATAATCTTACCAAGTATAAAGCTCATAAAGAACATGCTACACAAGTTTCATATGCACTTTCAATAGTTAAACCAAAGTCTAATGCTAGAAACAACTCAAGAATACAAACAAGAAATGTCAATCACCTTAATCCTTTAATTAGGAGCTTGGTTTTAATCCAAATGACTACTTACCTTATGTTTGAAGATTCGCAAAAAAAAAAAAAGTTTGTGCTCCTAAACAACCATAACAAACTTAAGAAGTTGAAAATGAGCGAGCTAGATCAACTCCGGCAGAGGTGGTGATCCGACGGCGATGGCAGCTGCGGCAGTCCGGTGACTTTCCGGCGAAACTCCGGTAGTGGTCCGGCGGGATGAAGAGTGTGGAGAAAAGAAGAAGGAGAAGAATAGAAGAATTTTGCGGTACATCCTTTAGGTTGCAATTACTTTAGTTTAAATAGGTAGCAAAAGGTTCTAATCCTTTTTAGAAAAGGAAAGCCTATTTTTAGAAAAAAAGAATCCTAATCCTCTTTTTTTAAAAAAAATAAATCTTAATATTTTTTTTTATATAAACATAAATCCTAATCCTTTTTAGAGTTTAAAACACCCTTTTCCTAAAAATCTCTAGATTCCTAACCCTTATCCAACTATCCAAAAATTCAAATTTAAAATCAAATACAATTTAATACATTTGATTTTACGGGGCGTTACACATAATCACCATAAAAACAAGCTAAATGTCATACTAGAGTCTATATCAAAATTACAACAAAAGGAAGAAGAAAGAAAATTTTCGGTGATGATGTCGGTCCTTCGTTCCCGAGCTCCCTCACGATCTCGAGCCTCCACTCATGTGCTTGGCCCCCAAAGAATAGTATTCTGCTCCTTTTTTAGTGTAAGAGTCAAAAATAGGTCTAAAATTTTATACAATTCGGCTCCCCTTACATTGGATACAATATAATGTATTTATATTAAAATTCGGCACGACGTTGCAACCCCATAGGCGGTGTTGCAACGCCGCGCGTATAAGCGATAAACAATGATGGAAAATTCCTGCTCAGCGTTGCAACGTCGCTACCCTAATTCGCGTGCGCCTTATCGATTCCGCGTTGCGACGCTACTTTGCAGCGTTGCAACGTCGTCTTCACGACTTCAATGTGCCAAAATTCTGCAACATCGGCGTTGCGATGTCCTGAATTGCATTGCAACGCCATCACCTCGAGTCAATATGCTTGATTTGGTTCTTCTCCTTCCATTTGTTCTCATTTTTAGCTCCAAAAACCTCGAATTGAACCCAAGTACTTCAAAATATCTCCAAATGGTATGTTTAAACTCTTAACCTGAAATTTGATGAATTACATACGTGAAAACTCTGTTTAGTTTTTACATTTATTTTCTTATGTATTTGCTTTTGAATTCTTGTCTTTTATTTGCATTATGGGCTAAACTCTCCATCATGACTTCGCCTATGTAGCAATGTTTTTATACACAATAAAAGTTCATTGGATGAAGTTTATCTATGACTCTTCTTCTTAAGAAAGCTTATTTAAATTTCTTGGGTCTGATTAGCCATTCGACTTTATGTAGTAGCATATTTTAGACATCGAGAAGGTCAAAACAAGTTGAAAGGCTTAGGAAGGACAAGAGTGAACATAGATTGCTAGGTTGTTTTAAGGATAACTCAACCACTTGTAGGCGAATAATGAGTGGTGACTAAGTTATTTAACAAGGGTACAGAGGAATTTAACCTACCTCGATTTGTAAATAAGGAAAAAGGACAACATTACCACGTAGCTCCTAGCAATGCAACACTGTCCCATATTTAGGAACTTGTACATACATAGAAGGGGGAATCAGTTCTTAGAGACCAAAATCCTAATCTCGATTTCTATACTATCTAAAAACTTGGAGGAGAGTTTTGAAGAGAAAAGAAGGAAACTCAAAGCTCGAAATCATAGACATCACGCCAGAAACAAGCATTGCAACCTTAATCTAATCTCTTTTTGTTTGCTTTTCTTTTAGTTTTGGGAGTGTTGTTATGAACTTAATTATTTTTACCTTTGTATTTAGACATGAATGGTTGTTTTAGAACTTTGTTAATTTTGTAATTGAATGCTTGCATTTATATCTTTTATGCATCTTGATTTTATTATTTAAACCTTTAACCATGGTTTTGGATGTTAGGCTAGATTTAGCTCAAGAGGGTAAATTTATCCTTAGAACAATAGATGCATGACTATGGTTTAGATTGACACTTAATATCTATGGAAACCATAATTAGCATTCACAGGGTCGTAAGGGAATGATATATTGGGATGAATTGAAGGAGGGTATTTGTCCTCTAGTGGTTAGAAAGTCTCCATAAGGCAACTTAAAATTGTACAAAGCCATGATTTTCACAGAAAACTAATTAAGGCTTTCACGGAAATGCATACACCACTGAATCAATGAAACTAAGAATAAGAGATAAAGGCTCAAAACAAAAACAAAATAACGAAAAATAAAAACAAAGCATTAAAACATCTAAATTAAAGAAAGCAATTTCTTCATAATATTAAATGAAATAAAGTATGCAAATCCTCGACAACGACGTCAAAAATGTGTTAAATAAAATTACAATACTGCAAGTGTACAGGTCAAATTTTAATATAGTAATTTTGAGTATCGAGTATCGTCTCCACAAAGATTTGTTTTCATTCATTTAAGTAATACAATTACTCTCATCTAACTTTATTTAGACAAAAAAACCAAATGTAAACAAGCTATACTAAAGAGCTAACCTAGAATTCAAAAGATAAATGAAAACACAATAGGAGAAAAATATCTTAGGGAATCAATTTCACCAACTAGACTTGAAACAAGATCTACTAAGATTTATCATGCAAATATTACATAAGCCAAAAAGTAAAGGTATTGACTGACTCTTTCAAGCACAATTAACTCTCATGCAATTTTATAAACCTAATATCTCTATCTAGATTTCAATAGCACGCAAGACATTAAACAACTTCTTTTAAAGGATTTTAAGAGAATTTCTTCATTTTTATGTAAGAATTTATAAATAGTTTTGTTGTTAAGTTCTAGCCTAAACCATACTTTTCCAAGAACAAAGTCAGACCAATAAAACAAATAATCCATGATTAAGAGATTATGAGTATTAAATACAAAAAAGCATAAATAAAACAAAATCACTCCATCAGTGTATTTTAATAAATTAAAACCTCAAGTCTAACGGCTAGATCAAAACTCTAAGATGAAAAGAGTTTAGCTATTCATTGTTCATTATGTTGGGGTTTGTGCCCTAAAACTCGTAGTTTGTAAATTTTGTTCTAATTAATGTAATAAAGAGTTATTATTTTCAATAAAGAGTTATTGTTCACTAATTACAATATTGCCATTTATTACATCTAAATCCAATAAACTAACATCCAAGGCTGTAAAATGTCTCTTGAACTGAATGTAGTGTACATATAAATGATCTCAGTTCGAGATACAGCCTAAAGGGCCTATAGTAAAGGGATAAGGTTTGGGTACCTTACCCTAGTAATACTATGGATATGGCTGTTGGGATTTATGCCCTAAACTTGTGTAATTTTGATCAAATAAATAAAGAGTTATTTGTTTTGATAAAATTATATTCTTGCTTTATAAATCCAATAAAATAAATTCCAAGGTTATAATATATCTTGAACATCAGTGTAGTGGACACTATTTGGATTGTGTTCAAGAATATAACCTAAATGGTCTATGGTATAAGAATAAGGTTGGAAACCTCATTCTGGTAACACCATGGATGCGCCCACTTTGTAATTAGTACAAATGAGGTAATCCAACTCATTCATGTAGTTTACATGCGAGTGGGGGCATCCTTTATGAAGAGTTCATACAAGATCGAACTGCAAATTATTAGTCTAACCAGTGTAACACCGTTAACAGGAAAAGACTGATAATTTATACATGGTCATTAGTGACTCGACCTGAATCCTGAGCAAGTTAAGAACTCCTACTTATAGGGGTTTGTCCTTAGACTAGTATGGGTGAGAGTGGCCTGTAGCCTACTCAATAAGCCTACCTTCTAAGGGACAGAACCTCGTAGGTAGCTGGGAACTTAACTATGCAAGATGGAATTCACTCATTCCTACACTAAGGAATTAGATAGGTTGTTCCCTTAAGAACTGACTCCACGTCTTGGACAACGGAGCCCCGCCCTCTAAGAGAGTATGAGTCTATGGTAGGACCATAGGCTTGTTGTTCATTAGAGGATCAGTGGTGCTTAAGGAACAAAGAGATAATCACAGGGGTAAAACAGTAATTTGACCCAGCTGTGATTGCGAACAACCTGTGAAGGGTCGACTCATGGGTAATGATTATATCAATGGTCACAATATAATCTACAGTGAAGAGAGTGCAACTACAAGTCTATAGTGGGGTGACTTGTAGTTAATGAATATTGATTAACTGGATCAAAGAGTTTGATCAGTTAATCTCACATCATTGGATCTTATGAACTGTAGGTCCATTAGGTCCATCCGTTTGCTCAACATGATTATATTGAGGGTATAAATTTAGAAATGAAATTGAAGTGTTTAATTTCATATATGAGGTGTTATATCAGTTATATATGATATAATTGATATAATATATGGTTTTATTGTGAATTAGATTCACATATAAACTATATACTAATGAGAGAATGAAGGAAGAATAGGATGGTAATTTCTATCCCATTTCCTTACAAAAGGTTGCATGAGATGCAATTTGAAGAGGAGGCAAGATGCAACATCTTGGAAAACCCTAGATTGTAAGTGTTTTGTCTTGTTAGAAAGGTTCCACAAACAAAATACACAATCTCTCTCACAAACATCTCATCTCACCTAAAGGGAACCCACCTTCCTCCCTCATCTAGAGAACAACGGAGAAGATCCGGTGGTAGTGTCCGTGATCGTTCGGGTTCGTGTTGCTGAGATCGTGAACGTGGGAGAAGGAGCACTTGAAGAAAGAATTCTTCAAAGGTAATATCTTGTTGTCCATCTTGTAGAAATAAATGCTTAATCTAGTTAGATTAGATCTTGATTGTAATTCATATAACTAAATTATGCAATTGTTGTGTAATTATTGTCATGCATAATGTATACTTTTAATTTAGAAATCCCACCTTAGGTTAAACATTTCCATGCATCATTTATAATATAAAGAGTTATATAGTTTGCATGATTAATTAATATAAGGTGTTATATTAATTTATGGACAGCATTGACATGGATTATATTTCATGAGATGATTATGCTATGTATATCTTATTATTCATGAGATGAATGATCAAGCACTATAACATAGTATGCATGTCATCTAAGGTTAATTTTTAGTTTTAAAATGTTTAGAATTTGGAAATAATAGACCTTAGGTTATCAATTTCTAATAAGATTAGAATTAGGAACCAAGTAGTTTATAAACAATGATTACTAGAGGAACTCTGTCTAAAGAAGGTTCTGTCCAGGCTGGGGTATTTAAGCTGACAGACACGGAACACCCCTACCTGGGAACTGACCTGGGAGTGAAATTTAATCAGAGAGTTTATAAATTACAGTAGCGTCAGCGAGTTTATTAAGGAGTTAATAAACTAGAAATCTTTGGCTTAGTATAAAGAGTTATATTAGCAAACTTAGGATAAAATCAATATAAGATGCATATTGATTATCAATATAAGAGTTATATTGATAAGTTTAGGTAAAACCATTAGTCGGGTTTAACCTAAGTAAGATTTCTATAGATTTAAAGTATCAAGTGGGAGGAAAAGTGTATATGATACATATTTTTTCACCTACGTATCTCCGAGAAGTTCACACCGTGAGACTCATACTTGGCCTCGTGGCGCAAACGGGAGCGTCCCCCTTCGGATGGTGTTTGTATGAGTCAATATCAAGGTGAATGGAGAGGGTACTTATAGTGAGTGGGAGCTGGTTTAGTGAAAACAAAACCTATGGTCTCTTCTCGCTTGGTTTACACAGTAAGATCACTATGGTCACCGCTAGTTTGGCTTGGACTGCAGACAATCCCTTCGGAGGGCTTGATCATAGGGGATCGAACACAGTAGACACCCGAAAGGGATAGAGATTTCCTTAGTCTGTTTTTCAATCTAGTCCTCCCTTCGACAGATTTTATTCGATGAGGACTCTGGGATCTAAAGACAGAGGGTTACACTCACTAGGTACATAAGTAGTGTATGTATCCTGACCTAAAATACGTTTACAACGCGCACGTGGAGGAGGGAACGTTAGTAAGAGAACATGTTCTCAATCTGATGGCTCACTTCAACATAATGGAATTAAACGGGGCGGTCATAGATGAGAAAAGTCAGGTTTCGTTCATCCTAGAATCTCTTCCGAAGAGTTTTCTGTAATTCTGCAGCAATTCATCGATGAAAAACATAGAGTATGATCTGACTTCTTTGCTAAATAAGCTGCAGAACTATCAGTTTCTTATGGATGATAAGAGACAACAAAATGGAGAGGCAAACCTGTTTGTGTTGGGATTTATGCCCTAAACTTGTGTAATTTTGATCAAATAAATAAAGAGTTATTTGTTTTGATAAACTTATATTCTTGCTTTATAAATCCAATAAACTAAGCTCCAAGGTTATAATATATCTTGAACATCAGTTTAGTGGACACTATTTGGATTGTGTTCAAGAATAAAACCTAAATGGTTTATGGTATATAAGAATAAGGTTGGAAACTTCATTTTGGTAACACCATGGATGCGGCCCACTTTGTAATTAGTACAAATGAGGTAATCCAACTCATTCATGTAGTTGACATGCGAGTGGGGGCATCCTGTATGAAGAGTTCATACAAGACTGGATTGCAAATTATTAGTCTAATCAGTGTAACACCGTTAACAGGATAAGACTGATAATTTATAGATGGTCATTAGTGACTCGACCTGAATCCTGAGTAAGTTAAGAACTCATGCTTATAGGGGTTTGTCCTTAGACTAGTATGGGTGAGAGTGGCATGTAGCCGACTCAATAAGCCTATCTTCTCAGGGACCGAACCTCTTAGGCAGTTGGGGACTTAACTATACAAGATGGAATTCACTCATTCCTACACTAAGGAATTAGATAGGTTGTTCCCCTTAAGAACTGACTCCAGGTCTTGAACAATGGGGCCCCGCCCTCTATGAGGGTATGAGTCTATGGTAAGACCTTAGACTTGTTGTTCATTAGAGGATCAGTGGTGTTTAAGGAACAAAAAGGTAATCACAGGGGTAAAACGATAATTTGACCCAGCTATGATTACGAACAACCTGTGAATGGTCGACTCATGGGTTATGATTATATCAGTGGACACAATATAATCTACAGTGATAATAGTGCAACTACAAGTCTATAGTGGAGTGACTTGTTGTTAATGAATATTGATTAACTGA
This sequence comes from Trichosanthes cucumerina, assembly GCA_036507285.1. Taxonomy (NCBI): domain Eukaryota; kingdom Viridiplantae; phylum Streptophyta; class Magnoliopsida; order Cucurbitales; family Cucurbitaceae; genus Trichosanthes; species Trichosanthes cucumerina. The sequence goes on from CM071840.1 coordinate 46,019,690, forward strand.
ATCAAAGAGTTTGATCAGTTAATCTCACATCATGTAGCTCATGAACTGTAGGTCCATTAGGTCTCTCTGTTGGCTCAACATGGTAATATTAAGGGTATAAAGTTAGGAATGAAGTTGAAGTGTTCAATTTCATATATGAGGTGTTATATCAGTTATATGTGATATAATTGATATAATATATGGGTTTAATGTGAATTAGATTCACATATAAACCATATAATAATGGGAGAATAAAGGAGGGATATGATGGTAATTTCCATCATATAGTTGCATGAGATGTAACTAGGTGAAGGCAATCCAATCTTTTTGTGAAACCCTAGAGAATTCTACCACATTGTGTTGGAAAGAGTTCCAACTATAATCTTACAAACATCTCACCTAACCTAAATGGAACCCACCTTCCTCCCTCACCTAGAGAACAATGGAGAAGATCCGGTGGTAGTATCGGTGATCGTTCGGGTTCGTGTTGTTGAGATCGTGAACGTAGGAGAAGGACCACTTGAAGAAAGAGTTCTTCAAAGGTAATATCTCGTTGTCCATCTTGTTCTTATATGTTTAATCTTAGTTAGATTTGTTCTTGATTGTAATTCATGAAATGAAATTAAGAAAACGCGATCCCCAATCGCTTTCGCTGCGGGATTCGATCCCTACAATTGGTATCAGAGCCCAATTGTGTTCTTAATTTTCGTTCTCAATTTATCAAGAACAAGTTGGGATTTACTGTTTTTCATGTGATGAATGAACGATTTGCGAATTAGACGTTTTCAATTTTGGCACTTAGATTTACATAATTTCGTTGAACTGTTCAATGTAAGGGCCTATTGTTTTGGGCATTTTATTATATAAATCGAGTCTGTAAGTCCGTGTCGATCGAGGCAAGGTGGTTGCTGAGAAGATCGGAGCGAAAACGAGCAAGAAATTAAGCTTTTTCTTTGTTGTCTGTGTGCAGCGTTGCAACGTTGTTCATTGGCGTTGCAATGCTGCGCTTGCGGAACGAGGCGCGCAGAAGACGATAGCGTTGCAACGCTATTATCAGCGTTACAACGCTAAGGCATTATGCAACGCTGCGGCTGAGGCGCGCTTCAACGGCTAGAAGAGGACAAACCGCAGCATTGCAACGCCACAGGCGTTTCACGCGAAGGAGCAATGAGCAGAAATCAGATTTATTATATATAATAAATATAAAAACGTTTTATATTTATTGATATTTAATTTAATTTTAATTAATATAATTAGATTATATTAATTAAAATTGAATTGAGGGTGGTCTAATTTTACTATTTAAGTTATGCAATTGTTGTGTAATTATTGTCATGCATAATGTATGCTTTTAATTTAGAAATCCCACCTTAGATTAAGCCTTTCCATGCATCATTTATAATATAAAGAGTTATATTATATAGTTTGCATGATTAATTAATATAAGGTGTAATATTAATTTATGGACAGCATTGACATGCATTATATTTCATGAGATGATTATGCTATGTATGTCTTATTATTCATGAGATGAATGATCAAGTACTATAACATAGTATGCATGTCACCTAAGGTTAATTATTAGTTTTAAAATGTTTAGAACTTGTAAATAATAGACCTTAGTTTATCTAGTTCTAATTAGATTAGAATTAAGAACCAAGTAATTTATAAACAATGATTAAAAGAGGAACTCTGTCTAAGGAAGATTTTGTCTAGGCTAGGGTATTTAAGCTGACGGAAACGGAACACCCCTACCTGGAAACTGACCTGGGAGTGAATTTTAATCAGAAAATTTATAAATTACAGTTGCGTCAGCGAGTTTATTAAGGGGTTAATAAACTAGAAATCCTAGGCTTAATATAAAGTGTTATATTAGCAAACTTAGGATAAATCAATATAAGAAATATATTGATTATCAATATAAGAGTTCTATTGATAAGTTTAGGTAAAACCATTAGTCGGGTTTAACCTAAGTAAGATTCCTATAGATTTAAAGTATCCAGTGGGAGGAAAAGTGTATATGATACATATTTTTCCACCTACGTATCTCCGGGAAGTTCACACCGTGAGACTCATACTTGGCCTCGTGGCGTAAACGAGAGCGTCCCCCTTCAGATGGTGTTTGTATGAGTCAATATCAAGGTGAATGGAGAGGGTACTTATAGTGAGTGGGAGCAGGTTTAGTGAAAACAAAACCTATGGTCTCTTCTGTCGGTTTACACCGTAAGATCACTATGGTCAGCCTGCTAGTTTGGCCTGGACCAGACAATCCCTTCGGAGGGCTTGATCATAGGGGATCGAACACAGTAGACACCCGAAAGAGATAAAGATTTCCTTAGTCTGTTTTTCAATCTAGTCCTCCCTTTGGCGGAATTTTATTGGATGGGGACTCTGGGATCTAAAGACAGAGGGTTACACTCACAAGGTACATAAGTAGTGTATGTATCATGGTCGAATAATGGTAACTAAAACCTATAGGAATAAGAGTTATTCTGGCATTAGGTTTTGGTCAAGAGTGTCTTGATCCAGAGGAGGAGTGTTTTTTATTACCCTTCGGTGTGATACATTCTTAACCTTTGGAGTATCATTGCAAATTATAAATGACCTAGGAATCATTTAATAATTCGCTAAAACATGATTGGATTAGACAGTTGTAGCAAGAAACTCAGACAAGTTTTGTTTATAAATTTTTCAGCAAAAATTTCTAGCTCTATAATTTCCTTATTGGGTGCGGAAAAGTTAACCGGAGAGAATATGATGATGTGGAAAAACAAACTTAACACTATATTGGTTGTGGATGATCTGAAGTTTGTGCTAACTGAGGAGTGTCCTCAGGTGCCAGGCTCGAATGCGTCACGAAAGGTTCGTGATGCATATGATCGATGGATGAAGGCCAATGCTAAGGCCAAGGTCTACATGCTGGCAAGTATGTCTGACATATTAGCCAAGAAGCATGAGGGCATGATGACCACTAAGGAAATCATGGATTCAGTGCAGGGTATGTTTGGACAATAGTCCACACATTCCCAACACAATGCCCTCAAGTACATATTCAACTCGAGGATGCCAGAGGGTATATCTGTTCGGGATCATGTCCTGGATATGATGGTACACTTTAACATCGCGGAGTCGAATGGTGCTTCCATCGATGAATCGAGCAAGGTCAGCTTCATTCTAGAAACCCTTCCAGATAGTTTCCTACAGTTTATAAGTAATGTTGTTATGAACAAGCTTACTTTTAATCTCACCTCCCTTCTGAATGAACTCCAGACCTTTCAATCTTTGATGAAAATTCAGGGATCGAAAGGTGAGGGAAATGTTGCCAGTAAGAGTTATCACAGAGGTTCGACCTTTGGATCAAAAACAGTGGCTTCATCTTCTTCTAACCTAAAAAGGAAGAAGAAGAACATGAAGAAGGTTGGTAAAGGAAAACGAGCTGACAAAGTTGCTGCCTAGAAGGGCAAGAAAGTCAAAGAAGTTACAGACAAAGGAAAGTGTATCCACTGCAACGAAGACGGGCATTGGAAACGAAACTGTCCGAAGTACATTGCAGAAAAGAAGAAGGAAGGTAAATATGATTTACTTTGCTTAGAAGCTTGTTTAGTGGACAATGATAAAACTGCTTGGACACTTGATTCAGGCGCCACTAATCATGTTTGCTTTTCTTTTCAGGGAATTGATTCCTGGCAGCAGCTACAGAAAGGAGAGATAACGTTTCGGGTTGGAAATGGAGAAGTCGTCTCAGTTTTAGTAGTAGGCACGATGAAGCTTTATTTTGGCAAGAAATATATGTTGTTAGACAATATATTAGTGATACCAGGGTTTACTAGAAACCTTATTTCAATTTCTTGCCTTATAGAACAATGTATTTCTGTTTCTTTCTCTATGAATAAAGTGTTTATTTTGAAGAAAGGTATGGAAATATGTTCAGCTTCATTAGAAAATGGGTTGTATGTTTTAAGGCCTAATTCAGTCAAAATGGTTTTGAACACTGAATTATTTAAAACTGCAAACACACAAACTAAAAAACGTAAAATTTATTCTAAAGAAAATGTTCATCTTTGGCATCTTAGATTGGGTCACATTAATCTCAATGGGATTGAGAGATTGGTAATGAATAGACATCTAAATAAGTTAGAAGAAAATACTTTACCTATATGTGAATCATTCCTAAAAGGAAAAATGACTAAAAGACCTTTTAGTGGAAATGGTTATAGAGCCAAAGAACCTCTTGAGCTTCTACATTCAGACCTTTGTGGTCCGATGAGTGTTAAAGCCAGAGGAGGTTATGATATTTCATCTCCTTTATATATGATTATTCTAGATTTGGGCATATTTACCTAATACAACATAAGTCTGAAGCACTTGAAAAGTTCAAAGAATTCAAGACTGAAGTTGAAAACCAATTAGGTAAAACGATTAAGACACTTCGATCGAATCGACGTGGAGAGTACATGGATTTAAAATTCCAGAACTATATGATAGAACATAGAATTACATCCCAACTCTCGGCTCCTGGCACGCCTCAACAAAACGATGTATCGGAAAGGAGAAATAGAACCCTGTTGGACATGGTTCGATCAATGATGAGTTATGCTCATCTCCCTAGTTCCTTTAGGGGTTACGCAGTGGAGACTACGGTATACATTTTGAACAATGTACCATCAAAAAGTGTTTCTGAAACACCTTTTGAACTCTAGAAATGACGTAAAGGTAGTTTATGTCATTTCAGAATATGGGGTTGTCTAGCACATGTGCTTGTGACAAATCCAAAGAAGTTGGATTCACGTTCAAAATTGTGTCTATTCATAGGATACCCAAAAGAAACAAGAGGTAGTTTATTCTATGATCCTAAGGAAGATAAGGTTTTTGTGTCGACAAATGCCACTTTCTTAGAGGAGGACCACATAAGGGACCACAAGCCAAGAAGTAGAATTGTGTTGAGTGAGTTAGACAGAACAATAGCAAAGGTTGCTAATAAAACTATTACGTCAACAAAAGTTGTTGATACTAGCTTGTCTAGTCAAAAGAGTCCATCTAAGGAGTTGAGTATGCTTTGACGTAGTGGGAGGGTTATAACACAACCTGACCATTACATGGGTTTATCTGAAACCCATGTTGTTATACCAGATGACAACTGTGAGGATCCATCGACTTATAATCAAGTCATGGATGATAAAGACAAAGTCAAATGGGTCATAGCCATGAACCAAGAAATGGAGTCTATGTACTTCAATTCTGTCTGGGATCTTGTAGATAAACCTGATGGGGTAAAACCTATAGGTTTCAAGTGGATCTACAAGAGAAAGCGTGATGTAGATGGAAAGGTGCAAACCTTTAAAGCTAGACTAGTAGCAAAGAGTTATACCCAGGTTGAAGGGGTTGACTATGAGGAAACCTTTTCACCCGTTGCTATGGTAAAGTCTATCCGTATCCTACTTGCCATTGTCGTATATTATGACTATGAGATATGGCAAATGGATGTCAAGACAGCCTTTTTGAATGGTAATCTTGAGGAAAACATCTTCATGGACCAACCCAAAGGGTTCATTGAACCAGGACTAGAGCAAAAGGTTTGCAGGCTTAAAAGGTCAATTTATGGACTGAAACAAGCCTCTAGGTCCTGGAATATAAGATTTGATGAGGCAATCAAATCCTATGGCTCTGATCAGAATGATGATGAACCTTGTGTCTACAAGAAAATTATCAATAGTTCTGTCGTATTGGGAATGATGTAGGATATCTTACTGACATTAAGAATTTGCTAGTTAAGCAATTCCAAATGAAATATTTGGGTGAAGCGCAGTTTGTTCTTGGGATCCAGATTGTCCGGAACCCCAAGAATAAAACACTAGCCATGTCTCAGACATCTTACATCGACAAAGTGTTGTTGAAGTTTAAGATGCAAGACTCCAAAAAGGGTTTATTGCCTTTTAGACATGAAGTTCATTTGTCTAAGGAACAATGTCCTAAGACACCTCAAGAAGTTGAGGATATGAGACGGATTCCTTATGTGTCAGCTGTTGGGAGCCTGATGTACGCAATGTTGTGTACTAGGTCGGACATCTGTTTTGCAGTTGGAATGGTCAGTAGGTATCAATCCAATCCAGGACTTGAACACTGGACGGCAGTTAAAACAATCCTTAAGTATCTACGGAGAACAAGGAACAACATGCTTGTGTATGGGGCTAAGGATTTGATCCTTTCATGATACACGGATTCTGACTTTCAGACTGATAAAGATTCTCGGAAATCTACATCAGAGTCAGTATTCATTCTTAACGGAGGAGCTGTAGTATGACGAAGCGTCAAGCAAGGATGCATCGCTGATTCCACCATGGAGCTCGAATATGTAGCAACTTGTGAAGCAGCCAAAGAGGTTGTTTAGTTAAGGAAATTCATGCTAAATTTTGAAGTTGTTCCAAATATGACTTTACCCATCACGTTGTATTGCGATAACAGTGGTGCAGTGGAAAATTCAAAGAAACCCCGAAGTCACAAAAGGAGAAAGCATATTGAGCGCAAATATCATCTCATCTGGGAGATCATACATCGAGGAGACGTGATCGTCACGAAGATAGCCTCGGAGAAAAACGTTGTTGATCCTTTTACAAAGGCTCTCACGGCTAAAGTGTTTGAGAGTCACCTAGAAGGTCTAGGTTTACAAGTTTTCCCCAACTAGGGCAAGTGGGAGTATTTTGTACAAAGGGTTTAAAGGCCCTAGTTTATTGTATTTACATTATTGTAATGTTTTAGTACTCCACAAGCTTTAGGTCAAGTGGGAGATTGTTGGGATTTATGCCCTAAACTTGTGTAATTTTGATCAAATAAATAAAGAGTTATTTGTTTTAATAAAATTATATTCTTGCTTTATAAATCCAATAAACTAAGCTCCAAGGTTACAATATATCTTGAACATCAGTGTAGTGGACACAATTTGGATTATGTTCAATGATATAACCTAAATGGTCTATGGTATAAGAATAAGGTTGGAAACCTCATTCTTGTAACACCATGGATGCGGCACACTTTGTAATTAGTACAAATGAGGTAATCCAACTCATTCATGTAGTTGACATGCGAGTGGGGGCATCCTATATGAAGAATTCATACAAGATCCGACTACAAATTTTTAGTCCAACAAATGTAACACCGTTAACAAGATGAGACTGATAATTTATAGATGGTCATTAGTGACTCGACCTGAATCCTAAGTAAGTTAAGAACTCCTGCTTATAGGGGTTTGTCCTTAGACTAGTATGGGTGAGAGTGGCCTGTAGCCGACTCAATAAGCCTACCTTCTCAGGGACAGAACCGCGTAGGTAGATGGGGACTTAACTACACAAGATAGAATTCACTCATTCCTACACTAAGGAATTAGATAGGTTGTTCCATTAAGAACTGACTCCAGGTCTTGAACAACGGGGCCCCACCCTATATGAGGGTATGAGTCTATGGTTGGACCTTAGACTTGTTGTTCATTAGAGGATCAGTGGTGCTTAAGGAACAAAGATGTAATCATAGGGGTAAAACGGGAATTTGACCCAGCTATGATTACGAACAACCTATGAAAGGTCGACTCATGAGTAATGATTATATCAGTGGACACAATATAATCTACAGTGAGGAGAGTGCAACTACAAGTCTATAGTGGAGTGACTTGTGGTTAATGAATATTGATTAACTGAATCAAAGTGTTTGATCAGTTAATCGAACATCATTGGAGCTCATGAACTGTAGGTCCATTAGGTCCCTCCATTGGCTCAACATGGTAATATTGAGGGTATAAAGTTAGGAATGAAATTGAAGTGTTCAATTTCATATATGAGGTGTTATATCAGTTATATGTTAGATAATTGATATAATATATGGTTTTAATGTGAATTAGATTCACATATATACTATATAATAGTGGGAGAATAATTTGAAGGTATCAATGCTACTAGAAATCTAAGAAAAACCAATGATTAAAAAGAAGGGAACTCAAGTTGCTCTTGCTCTTTCGGAGAAAATGTTGTCGAAAATGCAGTAGCAATTGTGCCCGCAATTCTAAACCTAAGTAAACCATATTCGACTCCTATTCGGTTTTGCTCTCAAAACCTTTAGGAGACTAAGAAATTAAACATATATGTCTATGGCTAATTGAGCTTAGATAATTTCGTGCATAACCCTATTGGTCTTGGAGTCTTGCCCTATATCTAGGGTTGTAGTTTCGGATCTTATGTCTAAGTTCTTTCCTCCATTGTTTTTATGAGATCCACTTTCCCTTAACTCTTTCGGTATCAAGTTCTAGCTTAATGAGCAAGTCCTAGTGATCGGCAAGGGTTCCCCAAATTACATTCAATAAAAACAAACTTAGGGTTAAGTGTCGATACAATTACTTTGCTACTTTATGCTTGGCATCTCTCTTCTAGGGCATTCACAACTTGAATCCCTAAAGAGGATTTAACTCATAATGGAAACTAAGAGAAACATCATTTTGTTTTATGAAAACTTCAAGGAAATTGAGAAAACAACACAAGAAACAAAAAGAAAGTAAAATGAATAAAAACTATTCTACTTATTATTATGAAACTGCTACTTGAAAAGGCTTAAATCTTATTTAATAAAAAGTAAATAGTAAGTTAAAAATAAAATAAAAATAGGTGAAGACAAGGTATGAGCCTCTCGTCCTTTCATTCAAAATGGGAAGAAAAGTAGGAGAACGTAAGCTTTAATTGAAGAACTAACAAGAAAACATAAACAATATAAAGTGGTATAAGCAAACAACGTACAATAAGTGTTCGAATGGAAATAAAAATATAAAAAAAAACAGCAACTAAAGTTACACCCTAAAAGCTACCTTGTTGATTGATTTCAAAAATCCACATGAGAGTTATGAATCTTCACCTCCAATATTTTCATAAAGGAGGGCCAACCGAGAAGTTTACATGACTAAAAGATGAAGAAGAAGTGCTGGAAAATAAAGAGAAAAAAGAAAACGGTTGTTGTCCAACTTGGAAGAAAACCCAGAAAAGTGTCCTCTCCTTTTGTGCCTCTTTTCATCTCTTTTTATAAGTGATATGCTAGGGTTTCCATGTGTAAATCATCCCCAATCCATGGACAATCATCCTTAATTGATGGGTTGTCATTTAGGTATGATTTGGGGTTGTATATTTTTCAAAAATGAGCAAGATTTGGTCAAATTCCCGAAATTTGTGGCATTTTTGCAAAAATCTAGAAATGTCGTTGCATTTTGTCCTGCATTTTGTCTAGCATTCTGCATTGTTATTCTTCTGCTCTGCAAGTAAAAATAAAATTGCATTTTCTTTTGCAATTTTCCTGTTTGCTCCAAATCTGCACAAGAATAATGAAATTAGTTCAAATTCATTCTTTTCTCAATTATTTTCCACTTCCCACTGTTCTTAGCAGGCTTTCAAGAATTTTACTCATTAATTCTATTTTTGAGCTTGCTCGGTAATCAATAAACATATAAAAATGACAAAAATATCCTACTTTAAGGTTAAATAATCCTCATAAATGAGAATTATCAACAATACCAGTTGGTTTCCTTCCTATATCTCTGAGTGATTGAGAGATATGGATGGTGGGATCCAATCTTGTTGGAAGAGAATATAAATTATAGAGAGAAATTGTTAGGAGAGAATTTGTGTGGGGAATCCAGAAAGAACAAATTAGCAACATAACTCTCTGTCTTCCTCAATTGTATAAAAGGAGGAGAGTGAGAGAGAGAGAAAAAATCGTAGGAGTCCACCTATGTTTTCTCCCACTTCCAGCAACTACTGGTATTTATTATTATTTAATATTAAATTAAAAATAAAATAAAATTAATTAAATCTAATTTAATTAATATTCATTTAAATCATATTTAAATGAATATCTTTCACCTAACCTATAGTTTTAATTCAATTATTTAATTAAATAAAATTTAATTAAATTCACTAATTAATTAATTCACTAATTAATTAATTGTCAAATTAAATATCACATATTTAATTTAAACTTACATTTGAATCATATTCAATTTTATTTCTCCCATAGCCTACCACTTTAATTCAATTCATTTAATTATATAAAATTTAATTTAATTTAATTTAATTAACTAATTAATTAATTCACAAATTAGCTAATTGTTAAATTAAATATCACATATTTAACTTAAACTTACATTGGAATCATATTCAATTATAATTCTCCATAAACTATAGTTTTAATGTACATCTAATGTGCCTTAAATTTAATTTATAGTTTTTTTGGTTGGGTTTTATGTCCTAAAACTCATGGTTTGTAATTCCTTTCCAAAATCTCCCAAAATAGCATAAAATTGAGGCTAGGGCTTTAACCCTCGATTTGGTCTCTCTCAATTTCGAATGAAAAAGATGAATATATACTCTTCATTGACACAACATCTCGACGTCATGTGAAACACACCGTTTAATTTAGTGCTCAAATGGGTAACGTCGAGATGTTGTGAGCAGCATCGAGATGCTGTGAGCACCGTCGAGACTGTACAGACGAAAAATGTGTGCGCGCGCCTTTGATCAACATCTCGATGCTTGGGTCAGCATCTCAACGTTGACCCCACAGTTTCTGCAGGCGGGCTAACTTCACATCATCTAAAATTACATTTTTAGCCCAAAATGACTAAAATGCCCTCAATGTTCCAATTGTGCTCTTTTAGCACGGTTTCCTAAAATTATCACAAATATAACATAAAAGTACACATTTTAAGCATAAAAACTAGCCAAAATAAAGAAAAAATCCCGTGGAGAAGTATTGTTTCGTCCGTAGCGTTGCAACGCTACTTACGGCGTTGCAATGTTGCTCTTGCGCTGAAGCCAAAACAATCGTGTTTTTGGATTACATTGCAACACTATCCGTAGTGTTGTAATGATGTCTCGATAAAGGATATTAGTTCATCATTTTCTCTTCATCAAAATGGAGGCCAAATTGAGGGTTAAGCCCTAATTTGCGATTCCAAACTGATTTGAGAGCGCTTGAGAGATTTTGTCGGTGTTTGGACCAGAATTAACGATTTGGGTTGGAGATCGACATTTGTTTGGAATTTCTTTCCCTTTTCTTTTCAATTTAGTTAATTTTTGTTGTTGTAATTAGGGAATTCTGATTATTGTTGTTGTTATGTGTTGTTAATCCTGTTGGGGTGTATGCCCTAATCTCGTGTAGTTTGTAAAATTTATTGTTGTAAATAAATAAAATTTATTTATTCAAACTTCGTGTCTCGCAATTTTATAAACTTAATCCAATAAACTAAGCTCTAAGGTCGTATCCTTTGAGAGAACTAGAACTTGAACGGTGTGTAGTAGACACATGGAGAGGATCACGTTCGAGTTAATGACCCGAACGGTCTATAATATATGGATAGGGTCAGAAACCTTATCTTGGATATACCGTGGATGCGACCCACTGTGTATTAGATACAAACGAGGTGATCCAGCTCGTTCATGTGATTGACATGCGAGTGGGGGGATCCTGTGCAATGAGATTGTACAAGACCGGACCGTGAATTATTAGACCACTCTTGTAACACCGTTAACAATATAAGACTAATAACTTCGTAGATGGCCATTAGGGGGGTTGTTTGGGGCGCAGGTTCGGAATCAGAATCCTGGGAATCAGAAGCCTGAAGGGTTTGTCCTGAGGGGTTCTGAAGGCTGGGAATCAGAAAACTGTGTTTAGGGTGGAGTATTCTGAAGTCTGGGAATCAGAAAACTGTGTTTGGGGTGCAATGTTCTGAAACCTAGGAATCAGAGAGTTGTGTCTTGGGTGCAGTCTTCTGAACTCTAGGTTTGGTACAATTTTGTTTCACCTTTTTTCTTTTAGCTATTTTATTTCTTTGAAATTTTGGTAATTGGTCTTATGTGAATTGTAGAAGTTAATGTCTAACATGGATAAATTTTTTAAGTAACTTTTCCATGAAGCTTTCAATTTAGGTAGTTGTTGTAGGAATAAAAAAAGAATTTTAAAACTTTAGAAATATTTTTAGCATTTAGACCCAACCCAGCTATTTGGGTTGCAAATATCTTCAACGCAAATAACCCTAATTAAGTAATGAACCCAAATCTAACCCAACCATGAAACATTTGAGTTGTGTTTGTTTAGGTTGATACGTAATATATATATATATATATAGAATTAAGATTAAATTAAGATTAGAAACTTCATTTTAATTTATATTACGAATTTTTACCTTCCAAAAGACTCAAAAACTTATTTTAAAAATTTATTGAAGAATAAATCATCTAAAAATAATTATAAAATTAATAAATATATGTACATATAGTTGTACTGTAAGTAAAAAAATATTTTTCTAAAATTAATACGAAGTTTGGGTTGGTTTGATTCTAGGTTCAACCCAAACTAATTTTTCGTGAGCCCCACGAAACAACCAAACTCATAAAAAGTTTTTTAACCCAACAAATTGGGTTGGGTTGATTGGGTTCTTCGGGTCATCAGATTTTTTGAACACCCCTACCACGAGTTTACACATACAGATACACCGTCCAAAAGTGTTGCAACTGACATGAAACAAAAGAACATAAAACGCCTCTATGCGAAAGAAAAAAAATTATTTTATTTTTTCTAACTTTTAAAAAAGAAATTACAAAATTGAGTCATTTGAGTGTACATTAAAAAAAATACCAAGTTATTTTTTTTTATTAAGAAAAATTTCACAAAGTTTAAAGGTTTTGAGTGTAGCATAAAAAAATTTTTAGTAGCCATTTTTTAGTTTTATTTTAACATTTTAAAAAATTGACTAGATTGTCGGATTGTTGGAGTGGTCGAGTTGATGAGGTGGTGGGATTATCGAGGTAGCCGTATGATTTTTGGTTGTCGGTGGTCATCAGATCGTCGGGGTTGTTGTTGAAAAGGTCGTTGAGGCATCCATCAGTGGTGGCTAGTCGCCGATGTGGTCGTCAGAGTTGTCGTTGTCTGTGGTCGCCAGAGTTGTCACTGGAGTTGTTGTCGAAGTGGTGGTTGAAAAATGGTAACGACAAATGAAAGAGGAAATGGGAAACAAAGTGGTCGCAAGAGGTAACCGTCAATGGTGGTTGAGTCCCTGGTGTGGTCGTTGTAGTTGTCGTTGTCACACGTTGGAGTTGTCATCGAAGTTATTGTCGAAGCGGTCACCGATAATGAAGAACGACAAATTGAAAGAGGAAATAAAAAATCAAGTGTTTTTCGGAGGCAGTCGTCAGTGGTCGTCGAGTCGCTGGTGTGGTCGTCGGAGTTGTCATTGTCGGTGGTGTCGGGTGGTCGCCGGAGTTGTTGCCAAAGTGATCGTTGGTACGGTTGTCGAAGTTATCGTTGTCGGTGGTTGTTCAGTGGGCGTCGGAGTTGTTGCCAAAGTGGTCGTCGGTGCGGTCATCGGAGTTTTCGTTGTCGATGGTCGTCCGGTGGTCATCGGAGTTTTTATCGGAGTTGTCGTTGTCGATGGTCGTGGGGTGGTTGCTGGAGTTTTTACCAGAGTTTTCGAAGTAGTCGACAAATGGATGAGAAAAATATGGAACAAATTCCATGATATTGCACTGTTGTAACCCATGGGGTTGTACTGTTGTAACCCATAAGGTTGTACTGTTGTAACCCATGGGATTGAGTTTCAAAACCAAGGATTTGGAACACCTTGCTCCAAACATGGGGTTGGATTTGGAATTCAATCCCATCCAAATCCAAACCCATGGGCCAAACACACCCTTTAGTGACTCTTCCTTAATCCTGAGCGTGTTACGGACTCCTGTCTGCGGGGGTCTATCCTTTGACTAGTACTAGTGAGGGTGACCACAGTTGCTCGCCCAATATGCCTACCTTCTTGGGGACAGGACCTCGTGGGGAGCTGGGAACTTAACTACGCAAGATGGAATTCACTCGTTCCCGTGCTCGGAAAACTAGAGGGGTTGTTCCCTAAAGTGTTGTCTCCAGGGCTTGAACAACGGGGCCCACTCTCTTATTGGCACGAGAGTTTTGTTGTTTATGGTCGGACCATGCAACATAGTTGTTCATTAGAGGGGCAGTGGGATTTAAGGAAAAAGAGGTAGACACAGGAGTAAAACGATAATTCGACCCAGCTGTGACTACGAATAACCTATGAAGGGTCGACTTGTTGGGATATGTGCCCTACTGAAGGGAATGAGAATCCACGCGCAGCGGAAGACGATCGAATCGTCATGGTATCATTACGCTACTCGGTTTTGTTAAAATGATCTAACACAAAGATCTAGGCTAAACATGTTGGAAAAGGAAGAAATTTACAGCAAGAAGAAGTTTACTTACTTGTTGTAGACAAACTTCAAGAATTTCTTCCTCGGATCACGAACTCTTCGTGCTTCTCGATCTCAACGAATGCTTCCCACGAACGGAACTCGAACACCACCACTTGGAGTCTCGGTTGTTCTTCCTTAGGGAAAAGGGAAGTTTGTGGGAACTTTTGTGTTTTGGAGAGGGAGGAGAATAGAGAGAAAGTAGAGAGGACTTTCTTCTTCTCTTTTTTTTGAAATTCTAAAAAATGAGAGAATGCTCACATTCCTTCTTGCAAGAAGGGATTATATAGTGGAAATGATGGAGTTAAAATCTCCACATTATTACCACTTTACCACAACCATAGGTTATGCAAATCTCATTTTCATAACCACATAATATAAGATATCTCATATCTCATATTGCAAATCTCATTTGCAATAATTATGGATTAATTAAATTGAATCACATCCAATTTAATTTCTCTCAATTAAATTCTCCAATTAGCCCTAATTCAACAATTAGGCTAACCTATAGTTTATTATGAATCTCATTCACATTAAACTATATATTATATCATTCATATCTCATATAAATGACATAAATGCCCTTAAAGTGAAATTGAACACTTCAATTTCATACCAAAACATTAACCCTTCTTTTAACCGAGATTGAGCCAACCGAGGGACCTAATAGACCTACAGTGACGGGCTCCAATGATCCGAGATTAACCTGTCAAACTCTTTGACCCGGTTAACCAACATTCATTAGCTACGGTAACACTCCACTATAGCCCATAGCTGCACTCCCGTCAATGCAGAATATTACGTGTCCACTGATATAACTAATGCCCATGAGTCGACCCTTCACAGGTTGTTCGTAGACATGGCTGTGTCAAATTATCGTTTTACCCCTGTGTCTACTTCTTGTTCCTTAAGTCCCCACTGCTTCTCTAATGAACAACATATTGTGATGGTCCAACCATACACAACACCCTTCTCGGGCAAGTGAGAAGGTGGGTGCCCGTTGTCCAAGCCCTGGAGACAACACTTAAGAAAACAACCCCTCTAGTTTCCCTAAAGGCGGGAACGAGTGAATTCCATCTCGCGTAGTTAAGTTCCCAACTCCCTACTTGGTCCTGTCCCTGAGAAGATAGGCATATTGGGCAAGTAACTGTGACCACCCTCACCCGTACTAGTCAAATGACAGACCACCAGCAGACAGGAGTCCGTAACACACTCAGGATTCAGGTCGAGTCACTAATGGTCATCTACGAAGTTATTAGTCCTTACTGTTAACGGTGTTACATCAGTAGGTCCAATAATTCACGGTTCGGTCTTGTACAATCTCATTGCACAGGATGCCCCCACTCGCATGTCAACCACATGAACGAGTCAGATCACCTCGTTTGTATCTAATACAAAGCGGGCCGCATCCACAATGTATCCAGGATTAGGTCTCCAACCCTATCCATATACTGTAGACCGTTCGGGTCATTAACTCGAACGTGATTCTCCTTGTGTGTCCACTACACACCGTTCAAGTTCTAGTTCTCTCATAAATTCAATGACCCTGGAGTTTAGTTTATTGGAAAAGTTTATAAATATTGCGAGACACAAAGTGATGAAATGAATAACTCTTATTAATTTCAAACAATATATTACAAACACGAGATTAGGACAAAAATCCCAACACCTACAACTTATGTAATTTTGGTCAAATAAATAAAGAGTTATTTGTTTTGATAAAATTATATTCTCGCTTTATAAATCCAATAAACTAAACTCCAAGGTTATAATATATCTTGAATATCAGTGTAGTAGACACTATTTTGATTGTGTTTAAGAGTATAACCTAAATTGTTTACGGTATAAGAATAAGGTTGGAAACCTTATTCTAGTAACACCATGGATGCGGCCCACTTTGTAATTAGTACAAATAAGGTAATCCAACTCATTCATGTAGATGACATGCAAGTGAGGGCATCCTGTATGAAGAGTTCATACAAGACCGGACTGCAAATTATTAGGCTGACCAGTATAACGCCGTTAACAGGATAAGACTGATAATTTATAGATGGTCATTAGTGACTCGACCTAAATCCTGAGCAAGTTAAGAACTCCTGCTGATAGGGGTTTGTCCTTAGACTAGTATGGGTGAGAGTGGCCTGTAGCCGACTCAATAAGCCTACCTTCTCAGAGATAGAACCTCGTAGGTAGCTGGGGACTTAACCATGCAAGATGGAATTCACTCATTCCTCCACTAAGGAATTAGATAGGTTGTTCCCTTTAGAACTGAGTCCAGGTCTTGAACAACGGGGCCCCGCCCTCTAAACTAGCTTAAGAGGGTATGAATTTATGGTAGGACCATAGACTTGTTGTTCATTAGAGGATCAGTGGTGCTTAAGGAACAAAGAGATAATCACAGGGGTAAAACGGTAATTTAACCCAACTGTGATTACAAACAACCTGTGAAGGGTCGACTCATGGGTAATGATTATATCAATGGACACAATATAATCTACTGTGAGGAGAGTGCAACTACAAGCCTATAGTGGAGTGACTTGTAGTTAATGAATATTGATTAACTGGATCAAAGAGTTTGATCAGTTAATCTCACATCATTGGAGCTCATGAACTTTAGGTCCATTAGGTCCCTCTTTTGGCTCAACATGATAATATTGAGGGTATAAAGTTAAGAATGAGATTAAACTGTTCAATTTCATATATGAGGTGCTATATCAATTATATGTGATATAATTTATATAATATATAGTTTTAATGTGAATTAGATTCACATATTAACTATATGCTAATGAGAGAATGAAGGAGGGATATGATAGAAATTTTCATCATATTTCCCTATAAGTAGTTGCATGACATTCAACTTTGGGCTAAGGCTTTACACATAATCCCTAGAGTTCCATTTTGTGTTGGAAAGAGTTCCAAACAAAAACTTCTCTCAAACCTCCACATCTCATCCTAAAGGAACCCACCTTCCTCCCTCACCTAGAGAACAATGGAGAAGATCTAGTGGTGAATCTTCATACGTTCGGGTTCGTGTTGCTGAGATCGTGATCGTGGGAAAAGGAGCTCGTGAAGAAAGTATTCTTCAAAGGTATATTTCTTGTTGTCCTATCTTTAAAAGCATGTTTAATCTTAGATTTAGTTCTTGTATTTTAGATCTATGTAACAAAATCATGAACACGCGATTCACTATCGCTTCCGCGGCGGGATTCGATCCCTTCACGACTCAAGGATATTGGTTATATCGATGGACACAACTTGTCCTACAGTGATAAGAGTGCAACTACGGGCTTTAGTGGAGTGTTACTATAGTTAATGAATGTTGGTTAATCAGGTCAATGAGTTTGACAGGTTAATCTTGTATCATTGGAGCTCGTCATCTGTAGGTCCATTAGGTCCCTCGGTTGGCTCAAATTGAACAAATTGAGGGTTTACATTTTGGTGTGGATTTGCAGTGTTCAAATTCATTAATTGAAAATTTATGTCATTTATATGTGATATAGTTGATATAGTATATAGTTTGATGTGAATGAAATTCATAATAAACTATAGTATAGCCTAATTGATTAATTAGTGCTAAAATGGAGAAATTGAATTGAAATAAATTAAATTAAATGTGATTCATTTTAAAATTTCACAATTATGCAAATTAGATTTGTATAATAAGGTATGAGATCCCTTATATTATGTGATATGCAAATATGATTTGCATATCATATGGTTGTGGTAAAATGGTGAATTGGTGGAGATTTTAACTCCGCCGCACACCATTATAAATAGATGCATTCAAAGGCATCTCATATGCTTAAGCTTTCATTTTTTGGATTTTGGCTTCCAAGAGAAAGACTTCTCTCTCAAAAGCCCTCTCTCATTTCTCTACAAATCTCTCCAAACCCAAAACCAAAGGGAGTCCCCCAACTCTCCCTCAACCTCCCGAGAACAACCGAGAAGACCCTTTGAAAGTATCTTGCCATTCGGTTCGAGGATCGAGTTTGTAGAGATCGTTGGATTGAGAGGGATCGTGATCGAGAAGGAGTTCGAAAAACCGTTCTTCAAGAGGTTAGTGTAAACATTTACTTACTATTTTTCCTTCTCGATTTACATGTTTAACCTAGGATGTATGAGATATGTTCGATTTTTATAAAAACGAAACATAACGAAACAACAATGTTTCACAACATCTTCCGCTGCGGGAAATTCATTCTCTTCAATTGGTATCAGAGCCAATCGTTGCTCTTCGTTGTGCATTCTGTAATTTCTTAAAATTAGGTGGGTAACCTTAATTTCATGAGATGAATGTTTTGGTTTGCTTGTTGGATATTTCGATTTTGGCAGTTATTAGATTTACATTTCTTTCGTCGATGAAATCAATGTAAGGGCCCGTTGTTTTGGGCATTTTTAAAGTAAATCGAGTCTGTAAGTCCGGGTCATTCGTGGCAAGGGTTGCTGTGAAGAAACGGAGCGGAAACGGGCAATTTTTGGCATAATAGTGTTGTCGGACTGGCGATAGCGTTGAGACGTTGTTCTTCGGCATCACAACGCTATCCGAGCGGGAGAAGTGTTTGCTGCAGTGCAGCGTTGCAACATTGCTGGCATTGAAGACGTTGGCTTGACGTTGGATGATGCAACGTTGCAACGCTACATTGTAGTGGGGCAGTTCGCGAGATTTTCCACGGTAGTGGCGTTATGGGGACATGCTGAGAAGCGGTTCGAGCTGTCTTCGACGTATTATTTAATTTTTTTGTAAATTAAGTTTTTATTAATATTAATCAATATTAATATAAATGTTCTATTAATGTTAATTAATTAAATTAATGTTATATTAATGTAAATTAATTAAATTAGTGGTGTTATGGGGACGTGCAGAGTGGCTTTGTTTACCCTACGGTGGCGATCATTCTAAACCTTTGGGGTATCATTGCAATTTTTAATGACCTAGGGATCATAAAATAAAATTTGCTAAAAATGATTGGATTTTCAAAGTTTTTGCGAGACCTAACACAAAGTTTTTTCTTTTCAGCAAACAAAATGCCAAACACCATAATTGCTCTTTTAGCTTCAGGTAAACTAGTCGACGATAAGTACCAAACATGGAAAAATAATATCAACACAATCTTAGTTACCGAGGACCTTAAGTTCGCGCTCACTGAGGAGTGTCCTCAGATGTCGGGCTCGATCGCATCGCGAAGTGTTTGTGATGTGTACAATCCATGGATCAGGGCTAATGAGAAAGTCAAGGTCTATATCATTGCTAGCTTGTCTGAAGTTTTGGCAAAGAAGCACGAGGTTATGGTCACCGCGAAGGAGATCTTAGAGTCACTGCAGAACAAGTTTGGATAACAGTCCTTTCAAGTTCGGCACGACGCCATCAAACATGTGTTCAATGGATGGATTAAGGAGGGGGCATCTGTCCGGGAACATGTTCTGGATATGATGACCCACATCAACTTGACAGAAATGAACGGTGCTCGATCGACGAGTCGAGGCAGGTTAGCTTTATAATAGAGACTCTTCCGAAGAGTTTCCTTCACTTTTGTAGCAACGTTGTTATGAACAAGATTAACTACACTTTGACCACCTTACTCAACGAACTACGGAACTTCCAGTCCTTGATGCGAATCTGGGGACCGAAAGCTGAGGCAAATGTTGCCTTCAAGTCCTATCACATGGGTTCGACCTCTGGGACAAAATCTGTAGGTTCTTCAGGTCTGAAAGGGAATAAAAAGAAGTTGAAGAAGGGTAAACCTCACCACGCTACCACCCAGAAGGGCAAAAAGGTCAAGGAGGTTGTAGAGAAAGGAAAGTGTTTCCACTGCAACGGGGACGACCACTGGAAGAGGTATTGTCCCAAGTTCCTTGCCGACAAGAAGAAAGAAGGTAAATGTGATTTACTTGTTACTGAAACTTGTTTAGTGTAGAGTAATGACTCAGTCTTGATACTAGATTCAGGCACCAGTAACCATGTTTGTTCTTCTTTTCAGGGAATTAGTTCCTGGCAGGGGCTGCAGGAGGCTGAGATAACGCTTAGAGTTGGATCTAAAGAAGTTGTCTTTGCTGCAACGATCGGTACGGTGAAGCTTTTTTTTGCAGGAAATACATTTTATTAGATAATATGTATATAGCTACAAGGTTTACTAGAAACCTTGTTTCCATTTCCTATCTTCTTGAACATTGTATTTCCGTCATTTTCAAGAGTAATAAACTGTTTATTTCTCTTAATGGAAATTTGTGATGTTCTGCTTCACTTGAGAATAATTTATACGTTTTAGAGCCAAACTCGGTCAAAAGTTTTTTGAATACTGAATTGTTTAAAACGGTTGAAACGCAAACTAAAAGGTTAAAAGTTTCTCACAAAGAAAACGCTCATCTTTGGCATCTAAGGTTAGGCCACATAAATTTCAATAGGATTGAGAGACTAGTAAAGAGCGGACTTCTAAGCGAGTTGGAAGAAAACTCTTTACCGGTTTGTAAGTCATGCCTTGAAGGCAAAATGACCAAACGTCCTTTTAGTGGAAAAGGATATAGAGCCAAAGAGCCTCTTGAGCTTATACATTCTGACCTCTGTGGACCGATGAATGTTAAAGTACGAGGAGGTTACGAATACTTTATATCTTTTATAGATGACTATTCGAGATATGGGTGCATTTACCTAATGCATCGAAAGTCTGAAACTCTTGAAAAGTTCAAGGAGTACAAAACTGAGGTTCAGAACCTGTTAGGTAAAACGATTAAAACACTTCGATCGGATCGAGGTATAGAGTATATGGACACTGAATTCTAGGACTATGTGATAGAACATGGAATTACGTCCCAACTCTCAGCACCCGGCATGCCTCAACAGAATGGTGTATCGGAGAGGAGAAACAGAACCCTATTGGACATGGTTCGGTCGATGATGAACTATTCTCGTCTCCATGATTCTTTTTGGGGATATGCAGTGGAGACTGCGGTATGCATTTTGAACATAGTTCCGTCGAAGAGTGTGTGTGAAACACTTTTCGAACTCTGGATTGCTCGTAAAGGCAGTTTACACCATGTTAAGATTTGGGGATGCCCGACCCATGTGTTCGTGTCAAACCCGAAGAAGTTGGAACCTCGTTCGAAATTGTGCCTCTTCGTAGGTTACCCAAAAGAGACAAGAGATAGTTTGTTTTACGATCCTAAGGAAAATAGGGTGCTTGTGTCGACAAATGCCACATTCCTTGAGGAGGACCACATCAGGGATCACTTACCAAGGAGTAAGATTGTGTTAAACTCAATGGACAGTACATCAGCAAGGGTTGTTGATGGTGCTAGTACATCAACAAGTGTTGTTGATCCTAGCTCGTCTAGTCAAGTCCGTTCTCAAGAGTTGAGAATGCCTCGACGTAGTGGGAGGGTTGTGAGACAGCTTGAACGTTACATGGGTTTGGCTGAAACCCAAGTCGCCACCCCTGATGATGACTGCGATGATCCATTGACCTATGATCAGGCAATGACAGACGTTGACAAAGACGAATGGATTAAAGTCATAGACCAGGAAATGGAGTCGATGCACTTCAATTCCATCTGGGAGCTATTGGACCAATCAGATGGGGTTAAACCTATTGGTTGCAAGTGGATCTACAAACGTAAACGTGTCGTAGATGGGAAGGTAAAAACCATCAAAGCCAAACTAGTGGCAAAGGGTTTTAGCCAGCGAGAAGGGGTTGACTATGAGGAAACCTTTTCTCCTGTTGCCATGGTAAAGTTTATCAGGATCCTTCTGGCCATTGCCGCATATTATGACTATGAGGTATGACAGATGGATGTCAAGAGGGCCTTTCTGAATGGCAATCTTGACGAGATTATCTACATGGACCAGCCCAAGGGGTTCATTACCCAAGGCCAAGAGCAAAAGGTTTGCAAGCTTCAAAGGTCTATTTATGGACTGAAAAAAGCCTCGAGGTCTTGGAATATAAGGTTTGATTAGGCTATCAAATCTTATGGCTTTAATCAGAATGTTGATGAGCCTTGCGTTTAAAAGAATATCATCAACAACACTGTCACATTTCTGATATTGTATGTGGATGATATCCTACTCATTGGGAATGACATAGGATTTCTTACTGACATTAAGGAATGGCTAGCTTCGCAATTTCAAATGAAAGATTTGGCAGAAGCTTAGTATGTTCTAGGTATCCAGATAGTCTGGAACTGGAAGAACAGAACGCTAGCCATGTCTCAAGCATCTTACATTGACAAGATGTTGTCACTGTATAAGATGCAAAACTTCAAGAAGGGCTTGTTGCCTTTCAAGCATGGGATTCATTTGTCTAAGGATCAATGTCTTAAGACACCTCAAGAGGTTGAGGATATGAGACAGATCCCTTATGCTTCATCTGTAGGGAGCCTTATATGTGCCATGTTGTGTCCTAGGCCTGACATCTGTTATCTAGTTGGGATTGTCAGTAGGTATCAATCCAATCCAGGATTAGATCACTGGACATCTGTTAAGGCAATCCTCAAGTATCTAAGGAGAACGAGAGACTACAACCTTGTGTATGGAAGTGGGGATTTGATCTTTACGACATACACAGACTCTGACTTTCAGAAAATCCACATCGGGGTCAGCGTTCATTCTTAACAGAGGAGTTGTAGTGTGGCGAAGCATCAAGCAGGGATGCATAAACGATTCCACGATGGAAGCCGAGTATGTTGTTGCTTGTGAAGCTGCAAAGGAAGTTGTTTGGCTTAGAAAAGTCATGCTTGATTTGGAAGTTGTTCCAAATATGAACTTGCTAGTGACCCTATTTTGTGATAACAGTGGTGTAGTAGCCAACTCGAGAGAACCTCAGAGTCATAAGAGGGGCAAGCATATTGAGCGTAAGTATCACCTGATACGAGAGATTGTGCATTGCGGAGACGTGACGGTCACGCAGATAGCTTCGGAGCACAATTCTGTTGATCCATTTACAAAATCCCTCACGACTAAGATGTTTGAGGGTCACCTAGAGAGTCTAGGTCTACGAGTGCTTCCTCACTAGGGCAAGTGGGAGTATTATAAAAGGATATTCAATGCCCTAGTTTATTGTATTACTTTTTTGTATTACTGTACATTTGAGAAATGTATTATGTACTCCACTAGCTTAGTTCAAGTGGGAGTTTGTTGGGGTGTATGCCCTAATCTCGTGTAGTTTGTAAAATTTATTGTTGTAAATAAATAAAAGTTATTTATTCAAACTTTGTGTCTCGCAATAAACTTAATCCAATAAACTAAGCTCCAGGGTCATATCCTTTGAGAGAACTAGAACTTGAACGGTGTGTAGTGGATACACGAGGAGAATCACGTTCGAGTTAATGACCCGAACGGTCTACATTATATGGATAGGGTCGGAAACCTTATCTTGGATACACTGTGGATGTGGCCCACTTTGTATTAGATACAAACGAGGCGATCAAGGTCGTTCACGTGATTGACATGCGAGTGGGGGCATCATGTGCAATGAGATTGTACAAGACCGGACCTTGAATTATTAGAACTACTCTTGTAACACTGTTAAAAGTATAGTATTAATAACTTCGTAGATGACCATTAGTGACTCGTCCTTAATCCTAAGCGTGTTACGGACTCCTGTCTGCGGGGAGTTGTCCGTTGACTAGTACGGGTGAGGGTGGCCACAATTGCTCGCCTAATATGCCTACCTTCTTGGGGACAGGACCTCGTGGGGAGCTAGGAACTTAACTACGCAAGATGGAATTCACTCGTTCCTGTGCTAGGGAAGCTAAAGGGGTTGTTCACTTAAGTGTTGTCTCCAGGGCTTGAACAACGGGGCCCACTCTCTCATTGGCACGAGAGGGTTGTTGTTTATGGTCGGACCATGCAACATAGTTGTTCATTAGAGGAGCAGTGGGACTTAAGGAACAAGAGGTAGACAAAGGGATAAAACAGTAATTTGACCCAACTATGACCACGAACAACCTATCAAGGGTCGACTCACGGGCATTGGTTATATCGATGGACACAACTTATCCTACAGTGATGAGAGTGCAACTACGGGTTTTAGTGGAGTGTTACTGTAGTTAATGAATGTTGGTTAATCAGGTCAAAGAGTTTGATAGGTTAATCTCGTATCATTAGAGTTCGTCATCTGTAGGTCCATTACGTCCTTCGGTTGGCTCAAATTGGACAAATTGAGGGTTTACAGTTTGGTGTGGATTTGAAGTGTTCAAATTCATTAATTGGGTATTTGTGTCATTTATATGTGATATAGTTGACATAATATATAGTTTTATGTGAATGAGATTCATAAAAAACTATATTATAGCCTAATTGATTAATTAGTGCTAGAATGGAGAAATTGAATTGAGAGAAATTAAATTGAATGTGATTCAATTTAAAATTCCACAATTATGCAAATGAGATTTGTATAATAAGGTATGAGATACCTTATATTATGTGACATGCAAATATGATTTGCATATCATATGGTTGTGGTAAAATGGTGAATTGGTGAAGATTTTAACTCCACCACACACCATTATAAATAGATGCATTCAAAAGCATCTCATATGCTTAAGCTTTCATTTTTTGGATTTTGGCTTCCAAGAGAAAGACTTCTCTCTCAAAAGCTCTCTCTCATTTCTCTAGAAATCTCTCCAAACCCAAAACCAAACGAAGTCCCACAACTCTCCCGAGAACAACCGAGAAGACCCTTTGGAAGTGTCTTACCATTTGGTTCAAGGATCGAGTTCGTAGAGATCGTTGGTTCGAGAGGGATCGTGATCGAGAAGGAGTTCGAAGAAGAGTTCTTCAAGAGGTTAGTGTAATCTTTACCTACTGTTTTTCCTTCTCGATTTACATGTTAACCGAGGATGTATGAGATATGTTCAATTTTAAGAAAAATAAAACACAACGAAACAACGACGTTTTACAACGTCTTCTGCTGCGGAAAATCCATTCCCTTCAAATCCCCTAATTTCTATGGGAATGTTGTGAATTCTTGGACCATTGCACTTAATTCTACTTAGTTGGTAATTGTGGTTTAATTCTTGTTTAATCTATTCATGCATCTTAGACTTAATGCCTTTAGATTATGTTCGTTAATTAATTGAGGTAGGATTAGAATGAGCTCGACAGAGGATTCTTAATTAACTTAGTGCACAATTAATTAATTACCTGAGTGACATGGGATAAATGATTAATTAGTTGTAGTTCGTGCTAAAGATGAATTAATTGAATACTATCTAATTGATTAGTTACTAAGTTGAGTTTGGAAGAGATAGATTTAGACTAGAACTGGATGCATGATTGTAGATTAATTACGTGAGTGTTAGCATAAGTAATAATTAATCTATAGAGGTCGATGATGAAGGATCGTGATGCTTGGTGTTAATTAATTAATGAGACAAACGCGAGATTTAATTAATTACACCTGAGATTAGGAAGAGACCAACAAGAGATTCCTTAATGTTAGACTTCGAGACTTATGAAATGAGCATTTAATTAAGCCTAATTACTAGCTAATTAAGTAAATTAAGGTCCAAGAATGCATCAACACCTATAGAATTACCCTTTGATTTGTGTTTCCCATTTATTTGCTTTCTAGGATTATAATTTATTTTTATGTGTTTTATCATGCTTTATGTTATCTAAATAAAGTGAAGTAAGATTATTTGTGGTACTTAATTGATTTAAAAACAAATCTCTAGGTATTCGATACTCGGTAGGAATACTGTTTTATATTACTTGACCCGTGAGCTTGCAGAAAAATAAAAGTATGTGCATCAGTGCCTCTTTATAGGGGGTGGGCCCCTGTATTTATACTACTTTCTCTCGATGTGGATGTCACATCTACATGATGGGACAATTAGATATGTATGATGAGATTGGCACCCACTACGGTGGCCCTTGGTTGTTAGTCACTAGTTCTGTCAAACGACGATCGAGACATTTTTTTCTTTGTTATCGTTGAATAGGTGATAACATACTGAATGTGGTATTCTTAAAGTTTTTTTATTGTTAGTTTATGTGATATTTCAGTGCTTTCACATATTTATGTGTTTATTTTATATATTTCGGGTATTTAGAGCAAAACCAAGCATTTGAAAGATTTATGGATAGAATGTTGGGGTTTGTGCCTCAAAACTCGTAGTTTGTAAATATTGTTCTAATTAATGTAATAAAGAGTTATTATTTTCAATAAAGAGTTATTGTTCATTGTTTGCAACATTGCCCTTTTATTAACCCTAAATCCAATAAACTAACATCCAAGGCTATAAAATGTCTCTTGAACTGAATGTAGTGTACATATAAAGGATCTCAGTTCGAGATATAGCCTAAAGGGTCAATAGTAAGGGGATAAGGCTTGGGTACCTTACCCTAGTAAGACTATGGATATGGCTAACTTTGTATATGATACAAACACAGTGATCCTAGCGTGTTCGTGTAGACGACATGTGAGTGGGGATATCCTATGTAATGAGATTGCATAAGACCGGACCACGAAATAGTAACCACTAGGTGTAACTCCGTTGACTAGTTAGGTTTCTATTTCACTAGGATGACCTAGGCAACTTGATCTCAATCTTGAGAAGGTTACGAACTCCTGTTTGCGAGAGATTGTCCTTTGACTAGTATGGGTGAGAGTGGCCAAATTCGCCGACTCAATAAGCCTACCTTCTTGGGGACAAGACCGAGCAGGTAGGTGGGGACTTAACCTAGCAAGATGGATTCACACCTTCCCGCCTATTAGGGTAAGTTGATGAATGTTCCTTTAAGTAGTATCTCCGGGACTTGAACAAAGGGCCCGACCCTCTTATTGACCCGAGAGAGACTTCTGTTTGTTGGTAGGACCACAAACAGGTTGTTCATTAGAGGAGCACTGGTACTTAAGGTAAAAGATGTAACCCAGGAGTAAAACGATAATTTGACCCAACTGGTATTACGAACATTCGTGAAGGATTGACTTGTTGGTATTGGTCAATATTCGTGGACACAAAAATATATATCTGCAGTGAGAAGAATGCAGCTGCGGGACTTTAGTGGAGTGTTTCCGCAATTAATGATTGTTGATTGGGGAGTTAATAAGATTAACTGAATAATCTTGTATCGTTGGAGGTTATGATCTGTAGGTCCATTAGGTCCACCTTCTAGCTCGTAAAGGGTTCTTAGATCGTTTGAATTTGAAATGTTCAAATTCAAGTAGGGAATAAACATTAATGTATATAGATACATTATAATATAAAGTTTTGGAACTTTATATTAATTAAACTTTATATTATAAATTTAATGTGAATATGTTTCATATTAAATTAGATGAGAGAATTAAATATTTAAAAGAGTTCAAATATTAATTTAAATGTGAATAAGAATCATATTTAAAAACTATAGGTTAAAATTTAATGTGCATAAGATGTGCATTAAAACTATAGGTTAAAAGGGAAGTTGATTAAATGTGATTTAATCATATATATATATAACTCAAATATAAGATATTTGATTAATTGATTTAAGAATCAATTAATTTATTTAATTAAATATGATTTAATTAAATAAAGTTTTATATATATAATTAAATTAGTTTAATTATATTAATTAATTTTATTAAATAAATAAAAAAAAAGGAACGTGTCAAAGTGACACGCTCCCCACTTCTATCCCAACTCCCCATCGATATGAAGTGAGGAAGGCCTTCCCTTCCAGTGGTTTTATTCTCACTTGGAAAAAGGATCAAGATTTATCGACCATTGATTGCAATTGGTGAATTGCTAAAGCAAAAAAAAAAAAAAAACTCTCTCAAACTCAAAATTTCCTTATCTTTTGTCCAATTGTTGGAAACCTTCCCACCAAGGTTTTATTGACAGAACTCAGAGAATAGGAGGTTTACCAACTGGTGGTGTCCTGTAGAAAATACAGAGGAAAACTTGAAGTTGTTGTTTGTTGTGGCTATGCAAATTGGAAGTAAGGAGTTGTTGTATAAGGAATCTACAAAGGTAAATGCATCTTTCCTTTTAGATTAGGGATTTGTACAGCATGTTTGTATTGCTTAATTCATGCTTTAGTATTCAATTGCTTATTTTGTTTATTTTTCTCAATGTACTGATTTTTGAAGTAAACCAAAACAAACAAGTAATCGATTTTAAATCACGTTTCCGCTGCTCACGGAGATCAGATTCTCTTCACAGAAAATGAAGTAAATTAGCACCAATTAAAATAATAAAAGTAAAAGAAATTAAGAATTGAGCCAAGAAAATCAAGGGTCTAGCGTCTCGATTCTCTGGCTACAAAAATCCAAGCTTCAAGATCCATAAGGTTAGCATTGAAACGCCACTTTTTGGCATCTCAACGCCAAAAACTTGCACAACATAGATGCTTTCCATCCGTAATGTTGAGACGTTTCATGTAGTGTCTCGACAGTACCTATTTTTCGTATATTAAATATAGGGCAAAATACATTTTTGGTCCCTCAGTTTTACGTTTAGTTCCCTTTTGGTCCCTGAGTTTCAAACTCAACAAATTTATCCCTGAGGTTTGCATTTAGTAGCATCTTTCGTCCTTCTGTCAACTTTTCTGTTAATTTCTAACGAAAAGGTTATCTGACACATTTTTTTATTAAAAATAATCTATTTTTATTTTTTAACTATTAAAAAATATTATTTTATTAAAATATTTTAAATTCATTTTTTATTTTCCTCTCTCTTCCTTCTCCCTTCTCCATTTTCACTTTTTCCTTTTCTCTCTTCTTCCCCATCTTCTCTGTTCTCCCATGGTCGACAGAGTGATTTTGTGCTCAAAATTTCCTCTCTTCTGCTTCACTGGACAATGCCCTCCTCTTGATCACTTTCATGTCTCTCCCCACCAAATGCTCTGCTAGCGCCACCGCCGACTCCACCGCCAGCTCTGTCGTCCCTTCTTCACCCACTTCCACCGCCTTCATCTCATCCCCTCCTATGAAGAAAACCAAATCCCAACCTGTTCCCACCTCACTCGACCCCAACAAGAACGGCCTCCACCACCACGACCGTCTTTCTTCCAACATTACTTCCTTCGCCGCCGCCGATGACGCCGATTTTGACCCTTCCTCCATGGCCCTAGATGAAGATCTCAAGCCCGACGACTCCCCTCTCATTGGCGCTAGCTGCGCCGTCCTACCAATTTGTCGCAGAAGAAAGCCACTTCGTCGACCATGGGGAACAGAGAAGAAGAGGAAGAAGAAAGAAAAGGAAAGAGGGAAAATGGAGAAGGGAGAATGAAGAGAGAGAAAAATTAAAAATGAATTAAAAATGTTTTTGATAAAATAATATTTTTTAATAATAAAAAATAAAAATATATTATTTTTAATAAAAAAATGTGTCAGATCAACTTTTCGTTAGAAACTAACGAAAAAGTTGACAGAAGGACCAAAGGTGCTACTAAATGCAAACCTCAAGGGTAAATTTGTTGAGTTTGAAAACTCAGTGTCCAAAAGGGAACCAAACGCAAAACTGAGGGACCAAAAATGTATTTTGCCGTTACATATAATAGGGCACAACATCTAGACGTTGTCTCTAACGTCGAGATGTTGCTTCGCATTATAAAAAGAACATTGTCTTCAAATTTAGGAAGACCAATTGGAGGGAAAAGCTAGATTTCGATTTCTACTCAGTTTTAGGAACTAGAAGACACTCTTAAGAGCCAAGGAAGGAATTCAAGGTTCGAGACTTCAACACATCAGGTCGAAAATGAGGATTGACATGCGTTTGAGAGTTTTTATCTTTTTTCTTTTTTTTTTTTGTAGTTTCTTTTATGGACTTTTTAGATGAGTTACGGTTTTATTTTGTGAATGTTGAGTGACTAAACTCTATTTTTAGAATTTGTTTAACTCTTGAAGGTTTGATTTAATTATCAATTTTTCTTTATATTGCAACAAGCTTATTCATGTGTTCTTATGTGTAATTCTATGCTCTTAGACGACGTGTAGTTCTAAATGATTTAAGTTTTAGTTTGAAAAAGTAAGACTTAAATCGATCTTAATGCATGACCGTTAGTACTATCTTGCATGAGAATGATGACTTTTCTATTAAAAACTGTTGGGGTGTATGCCCTAAACTCGTGTTGTTTGTAATATTTGATGCATTTATAAATAAAAGTTATTTTTCATCAAACCTTGTATCTCGCATTTCAAACTTAATCCAAAGAGCTTGAACGGTGTGTAGGGGACACACTAGTAGGATCATGTTCGAGTAAATGACGCAAATGGTCTACGGTATATAGATAGGGTTGGGAACCTCATCTTGGTAACACTATGGATGCGACCCACTTTGTATTTGATACAAACGAGGCGGTCCAGCTCGTTCATGTCGTTGACATGAGAGTGGGGGCATCCTGTGCAATGAGATTATACAAGACCGGATCGTGAATTATTAGACCAACTGATGTAACATCGTTAATAGTTTAGGACTAAAGCATTTGTAGATGACCATTAGTGATTCGACCTTAATCCTGAGTGAGTTACGAACTCCTGTCTACGGGAGGCTGTCTTTAGACTAGTACGAGTGAGAGTAGGCCAGAGTTGCCACTCAATATGCCTACCTTCTCAGGGGCAGAATCACGTGGGTAGCTGAGAACTTAACTTAGCAAGAAGGAATTCACTCGTTCTCAAACTAAAGAAACTAGAGAGGCTTTCCCTTAAGTGTTGACTCTAGAGCTTGAACAACAGGGTCCCACCCTCTCACTGACCCGAGAGGGATGTTGTTTATGGTAGGATCATAAACAAGTTGTTCATTAGAGGATCAGTGGTACTTAAGGTGCAAGAGGTAGGCACAAGAGTAAAACGGTAATTTGACCAAGTCATGACTACGAACGACCTGTGAAGAGTTGACTCATGGGCATTGGTTAAATCAATGGACACAACTTGTCCTACAGTGAGGAGAGTGCAGCTACGGGGCTATAGTGGAGAGACCCCATAGATAATGAACGTTGATTAACGGGATCAAAGAGTTTGGTCAGTTAATCTCGGATCATTGGAGCTCATGATCTGTAGGTCCATTAGGTCCCTCGGTTGGATCAATTATGAATTTAATGAAGGTATAAACTTTGGAGTGAATTTGAAGTGTTCAAATTTACATAAAGGGTATTTATGTCAATTATATGAGATATGATTGATATAATATATAGTTTGATGTGAATGAGATTCATATTAAACTATACTATAACCTAATCATGGAATTAAGGCATAGTTGGAGAAATTAATTGAGAGATATGTAAAATTGAATGTGATTTAATCTCATTGTGCAAATGTGATTTGCACAATAAGATATGTGATACCTTATACTATATAATTATGCAAATATGATTTGCCTATTATATAGTTTGTGATTAAATTGTAAATAGGTGGAGAATTTCTCTCCACACCATACCATTATAAAAGGATGCTTGTAGAAGCAATCCTTAGTCCATTAGTTCATTTTTTTGGATTTCTCACCAAAAGCTCTCTAGAGTTTTCTCTCATTCTCTTTACCTTCTCCAAATCCAAATCCAAAGGGGGACCCACCTTCCTCTCTCATCCACCAGCGAATAACCGAGAAGCCTTTGTGGAGATATCTTTATTCGTGGATCGAGATCGTTGCCGGATTCGGGAGAAGGAACACGAGAAGAAAGACATTTCTTCAATAAGTATTTACTTGTTGTAAACTTTCCTTCTTCCTCATGCTTGATCTAGTGTACAAGTATTGTATGTTAAATTTTAAGTAGTTTTCGAGTAACACAATGGAACATTGCGATTCGTATCGCTTCTGCTGCGGGATTCAATCCGATCAGAAATCATTAAAAAATGTTTCAATAATACCTTGTTTGGTTGTACAAAATAGACAAAGATATTGATTTTATAATGAGACAAGAGAATTAATTGAGCTTGAAAAAATCAATTGTTATTAATCTTTTTCTTGGCTTATAATTTGTTGCATTTAAAAGTTAAATTGTACCATTGATTAAGCTAGAGTTTAATAGATGTCGTATATATTTTAAGAATAATTCCTTTGATGATCTTCAATCTCAAAATATTTAGATTTAGTTTTAGATACCTCATTTGTACTTTTTAATTCTCTAGATAAAATTGAATGTTAGTAACTATGGTAATCAATTAAACTGAAAGATCAATCTTGAGGACGATACTCTTACTCCATTTTCTCTACTAAAACTTGACGTCGTAAACTTGCGCTAATGTATTGCACAACTAAAAAGTCATGCAACAATAGGCCTAGATTGTTCTAAGCATTTGTGGTTGATGGGCCCAAGTGAGCGCAAACCCATCGGTTTGGCGGGTCAACCCAAAGGTGATGACTCCATGGATTTTCATTTATAATATCTCTTACAACACGCAATGTGAAAGAATTACCAAATCTTTTGCGTATGTGGCACGATCTTATTCTACATAATAGTGTTCAGAAGTGAGTACTAATACAATTTCTCTTACAAGGTTGCAAAACTAGTTTCAAAAGTTATTGAATGAAAGTTATGCTTAGATACCATGAGCGGTCCACCAACTTTTATAATTATGTCACTAGCAATGTCAAAAATTTAGCGATATTCTTCATATACACGTTCGTTGTTTTCAATATTTTTTAAAGCAACCACGGTTAGCTCTATGGCTTCAATCAAACTAAATATTTTCAAATCTTTTATGATAACAAACTCAAATTGACTAAAAAAGGTAGAAGACGACTCACCCTAAAAGAAAATTTCTTTTTATAATTCTCGAAGTAACATCTCGACACTATAGGAACGTCTCGACACTACAACAACGTCTCAACACTACACCCAATTAGACCAGTGTCAAGTGTTAGCTTTAGGGCTTCAATAAAAATAAATATTTTGATGATAACAAACTCAAATTTTTGTATTAACCTTCTTAGTGTTTCAAGAAATCCAACTTGTAGAGCTTGAAAAGACGATCATAACGCATTTTGAATCATTCAAATCGGAATTCAAACAAAAGAGATATGAACAAAAGAAGATTGGAAGCAAAATAACCAATAAGATAGTGACATGTCACACGATGTTAATGTAGGAATGAACGATTCACTCCGCAGCGGAAGCGTTGGATCGCCTTTGATTTATTTAGAATTAAACTAAGATCATTAAGGTTTAACTAAAACTTATATTGGAGAAAATATGGAGAAACTTTTCAAGCAGGTCTTTATTTCCTCTCCACAAAGCCTTCCACATTATGACTCGAACACAGACCATGGCTTGTGGGAAGCTCTCGAAAGAAAATTTCGAGAGAGAAAATAGTTTAGTGAGAATCCTCCATTCCTCAGAATGATGAGATTACATTTTTTATGGAACTCGGGTTATATTTATAGAGTCCAAGGAAAATTTTTTACCATAATTAAAATAATATATTTTAATATCAAATATATTTTATACTTATTTGAATCTCATTCAAATGCCCTATGATATTTAATCATTTGAGTCTCATTCAAATTCTATAAATATCTTTTCTTTAATGTATCTAACATACCTTAGTTATTTTAATATATTTTATGTATTAAATACAAGAAATATATTTTCCTCTTTTATATTTAATATATCTAATATATTAAATATTAATTTGAACACTTCAAATTAAATATTAATTTGAACATTTCAAATATTTCTTTCAAACAAATTGATCTTTTTAGTGTTACTATGAGCTAGCAAGGAGACCTTATGGACCTATAGATTAAAAGTTTCAAATCTCCTTGTTTGGAACAAGGTTTGTAAGCATGGGCATGGGTATCATTTATTCCATGCATCACTTTTTCCCATGGTGGATGGGTTTCCTATACCCTTCAAGAATGATGGGTTTTCTTTATGCCCATTCATCTCTTTTTCTCTCTCTTCTTTATTAATATTTATATATTTTTATTTATTTATTTATCTTCAATAATCATAATTAATTATTTAATTAAAAATATTTATATTTAATTTATTTATTTTTATTAGTTAACATTAATTTTGATTAGTTAATAAAATAATGTTTTTAAGATTAATTTCATCAAACAATCTTAAACATTCATTATAAAATTTATTATAAAAATATTAAATCACTAATTAATGTTATATTAATCAATTAATTATAAATATTATTAATTTATGGTAAGGATAATCGTTATAATTAATTATTCACGAGTTATTTGTGATCAATTAATAATTAAATTTGTTATTAAAAAATATTAATTAATTATTATTTTTTAAATGTATTTTTATTATTTTATTAATAATAAATAATATATAAAATTTATAAGATAAATATCCTAAAATAAAATTGCACATTATTTATTAGATCGTAGTATATATTACATAAGATTTATATATTAATTTCGTCAAATAAATATAAAATATCATTTTTTTAAATAAAAATCTGATAACATTCCCATGTAGAACCAAACACAGTTATATTATTCCCTGACATTTATTATTCCCAGACATCTTATTCTCAGGCATCTATTACTCATTCTCATCTAATAAAACCTTAAACCAAACGACCCCTAATTTCTTAAATGGGCTTTCAATTTTTTAATTTCTAAAATAGTGTTTCAAAAATACTTTTCTAAATATTTTGTGAAATAAAATTTTAAATTCCTTAATTTCTTACATAGACTTCCACTTTCTTAATTTCTAAAATAGAGTTTCAATTTTGTAACTCATTTATGTTATACAAGGGTTTTTACAATTGACAAAACATCCACTAAAAAATAAGAGAACATAACAGCTAAAGAAAAAAGGAAAAAAAAAAAACAGCATAAACTCAAGATTCAGAACACTGCACCCCAAACACTGTTTTCTTATTTCCAGACTTCAGAACACTGCACCCCAAACACAGTTTTCTGATTTCCAAGTTTCAGAACCCCTAGAACAACCCCAGGATTTTGATTCCAAGACAGGGGGCCAAACAACCCCTTAAAGCATTGATGTCTCATGAATTATGCCTTCCTAGCAACCATTTTCTTCCCCTTCCCTTTATTACATCTACAAGTCAATCACACAAAAATACTCAAACTACAACTCTCCCACCTCTGTTTCCCATAAAATTATGTCCACAAATCAATTATGTGTGTATATATATATTCTCCCATTTCCATCAATTAAACAATTCCAATGTAAGACTTTTTTCATGAGTCATCCATCATCAGTTTTATAATTATGTTTTTGTGTTAAATTTAACTAAAGGCTATTTTTAAAATTATTTTAGAATATGTGTATGTGTATATATAACACCACAAATAGAGTGAGAAGAATGAAACTTACCACCCATAAGAGAAATATATTAAAGTCTGGTTACTTAAGCCTAATTCAAATCTAGATTATTAAATTCAAACTATTTTTTTACAGTAGAAAATTTGTATCTAACAAGCTTATTATTAGGTTAATAAGATTCTTTTTTTCACCGGTATACTTCAGCTCAATAGGTCAATTTTAAAAGATTTAAATTATAAGTTGAGTTCCTAAACTTTCTATTATCTACTTTGAAAATTTAAAGGCTTATTAAATACACACTTCAAAATTAAGAGACGATCAAACTTATAATTTAACTTAAAAAGATTTTATTACTAGCTAGGAGTATTATTGTTTTTTATAGTTCAACAATATGTGAGCCGAGCAAATTTAATCTTCTAATTGGTTGAAAATATATGCCTTAATAAAGTAAGTTATGCTCAAGTTAGTCTAAGAGGTATTATTATTTGATAGTGAATTTTAGAACAAAATCATATTTGTCAGAATTAAAATCACTCATTTTTTGGAATGATTTTGAAATGGTTAAAATTTAACCTAGTCATGTTCCTTGCTAGTCATATTATATGATTAATAACATACCTAGTCATATTATGTCATACCTAGTCGTGTTCCTTGCTATCTAGTTGTGTAAATAATGCCTTTTTTTTATGGAACTCTCAAGTATTGTTTCAAATCCCAACCCAACTTGTCAAATGATTAGTCTTAAGATTCTTCATTTAATCATTAAACAACAACGAAAACAAAATAAAACAAAACAAGTTCAAGAAAGTTTACAATTTTTTTAAGGAATGAAAACATGTTCCATAAAAAGAAAAGAACTCATGAAAGAAAAAAAAAAGAGTAAGTTTGGTATTGTTTTTTGTTTTGGAGCTTATCCCTATGCAGGTTTTTTGTTTTTGTTTTGGGTTTGGTTTTGGTTTCTTGACTTGCTGACGTTGTTGGATTGTGGCCAAGAAGCATGGTGGCTATGTTTAGTTACTCAGATTTATGGAAGTGTGTTGTTTTTTTGTTTAACAGGATTAAGAAAGTTTCGGTATTGTCATATAGTTACGTCGTTATTCTACCGAAATAGTTAGAGTATATAAGTTGTAAGTATAGTGGTGTTCCTCGAATAATGCCTTAGATAATCTTAATCTTAATCCAACGCAACTTTTCGAATAGTTAGCCATTAAGATTCTTACTTTTACCATTAAACAACAACCAAAACAAAACAAATTCGAGAGAGTTCATAATTTATTAACAAAATTGCTTTGTTCATATGATACTAGCATACCCTTTCTTTTTGTACTTTTTCTTCGTTGCATTTTTCTTTCTACCTTGTTTATCCACGTTTTATATTATATTTCAAATAGATGGTGTCGCTACGAGTTTGTGACGCGAGGTGACCGACGTTACTTCCAAGAGGAGGAAAATGGAGTTGCCACCAGCCTTTATTTAGAGGGTGTGACTTGGCACCCAACATTTGGTAAAATGATCTACAAATAAAAAGATTTAAGGTTCGGGGGCCTTTTTGTATATGAGGAAGGTATTAGCATCCCACAACACTCGTTCAATGAACTACGTTTTATTCGTGTTATTTAAAAGAAATGACCTTTGTAGAAAAAAATATATTTTTGTGTTTATTTTTAAATTACCCATATTTTATTGATCACTATTTTTTTAAATATAATAATGAGAAATAATTATGGGTGGCATAAAGCCATTCAAAATTTATTTGAATTTAATTTGGTATCCCAAAATAATTTTATTACCTCAAGAATATTAGGAAAACAAATATTTTGATTTCCTAATCTCCATCATAGGAAAGTTTTTTTTTTAGGAAAATGTTTAGTTTTTAATTTGAAAACATATGTGAGGAAAAACAATCTTTTTAAGGAAACACTCTTCGTTATTTTATTTCATAGAAAACTAAAGTTTAATGAATTTAATACTTTGAAGAGAAAATCAATGGAATAATTTTAAAAACTCTAAGTTTCCTTTTAAAAGAAGATTCTTTTATAGAAAAAATATTTTTGAAAATATTTATGATGGACTTTTTATGAAAATAATTTTTCAGAAGGAAAGTCTTTAAGTTTTAAACACAAAAGAAACTTCTTTGGTGGAAAATACTTTTAATGAAAATATTTTTTTAAAAAAAATATCTTTTATAGAGAAGAAAAGGAAGAAGGAAAACAAAAGAAAGAAACTTTCAAATTTAGAAAAAACCAAATATTTCCTTTTTGTAACAAAATATTTTGTTAAAACATTTTTTTTATAAATTTATGATAAAATGAAATTTTCCTAGTTAAAAAAAACATGAAAAGAAATAGAATTGTAAAAATTAAAAAAAAAAAAAATTAATTAACACAAATTTTATATTGAAATCAAATCTTGGTATCCCAAGATATTAATTTTTTTCACCTCAAGAATCTAATAATATCAACATCCCAAAAATTAAAAGTTTCATTGTTGGAGTTTCCTATTTTTAGATTGAAATATAAATATTATACAAAAATCATAATCAAAAGTGTTATTTATGGAACAAATATATTTAAGCTAGACAAATATATTTTAGCTTCCTAGCTTAGTATAACAAAAATGTGTTAATAATAATAAATAAGTACACATGCATATTTTCAATGATAAAAAGATAAATTAGCACTAATTCTAAAACTTAAAACATGATACTAAGAATGCTAACAAAAAAGTGGAGTAAAAATGTTTTTTAAGTAACCATGCTAAGGAAATGAAGAAGTAAAAATGTTGGCTTATTTTACATAATGGTTACCTTGAGGAAGAGGAAGAACGAGAAAAAAGTGGAGTCCAAAATGAAGGGAGAGAGTGTGAGTTTTCTTTTTTTTTTCCTTGTAACCGCAAAGATGAGAGAATTTGTGGGGAGATATAGTAGGGTATTTAGTTAGGATTTGAGAGAAAAAGATTGTGGGTTTTTTTGTTCTCCTAAACGTGTGTGTCTTAAATGAGAGGGAAACTCTCCTTATATAGTAAAATCCTAGATCAAAATTAGTAAAGAATAATATAATATAATATCAAATAACCCCAAATAGAAAAAAAAATATTTGATTGTTCTTTCCTAAATTTTAAAATTTTATTTGTCTAATTACAAAAATTTCCAAATGGAGGAATATATTGATTTAATTAAAATACCAAATTGATAAATATCTAATTTTGGTAAAAAAAAAATTGGTCAACAAACATTGTTCCTAATTAATTTTACAAAAATTTCACATGTTTGATTTGGCTAATTAATTTTACCAAATATATTCCTTTTCTTTTAATTTAAAGTAAAATATCAGACTTTGGGGTCTACAGATGGTAACAAATCAATCAACCCTTCTTATTTATGTTTAGGTACTCCTTCCCCCTCATGGTTTTTGAGTTGCATTTCTTCATTCTTTCTATTCCTCCTAGTAACTATTTTTTTGTTATTCTAATGATATGTTCATTGCCATTTTATTATTAGTTGGATTGCCATTTACCCAGTTATTATTTTCTCACCATGTATAACAATAGGCTGTGAATTTCTGATTCCAATAATAGACATAAAGTTCTCACCTGTACATTTTGACACTTATATTGCCCACTTGTCCCATCATTTTGCATAATAGCTGAAGGTCATGATCTTTACTAATTACTGGAGATTGAAAAAAATTCGTAAATTCAAAACTATTATATTGTTCTTACTTTTATACAGTATTATTCATTTATGATAATGATCTATCTTGGATCTTATTATTATTTCTCTCTATAGGGTTACTATATTATTTAGCTTTTGTTTTGGTATAGAATTGTGCTCGATATCTATTTGATCGTTATCAAATGGGTTTTAATAGTTTGATCGTTCATATTTTTTTGTCATCATCATGTATTTGCTAATGGACATAATGCTATTATATCTTATGTTTTTACATTTTAGGTTCTTTTCTATTTGCTTAGCATGTGATGACTTACTTGGATTCCTCTTCAAGACATTTAAAATGATGCACATTTTGAGTTTTTGATGTGTCTAAGAACGTCGAATTTTGATAACACCATTCATCAGTTGCCAATTTTGGATTTTAGTTGGGTTGAATCTTTTGAATCTAGTTCTCTACCATTTCTTACCTGGCCTCTTTGAACTTCCCTTCAATGCAAGCAAGAATTTTGACAATGAATGCCTTTTATTTTCTCAAAGCCAATGGTCATTTTGTTCTATCGATCAAAGTGAGTGCATGATTACCATTTTGTTAAAAATGTAAGATGGTGTAATATTCCATATATGCAAAGATGGCATGTCTTGTATCAAATTTTTGCAGACAATTTGCATAAACTCAACCATTCCTGCAGAGGCACAATTTGCTAGTGAGGTGAATAAGTTAAAAGCTCTATCAATTCAAACCCACGGAGTGTAGGACCATATGACAACACTAAAGGAAGGGGGGTGAATAGGATTGTCTACCAAGTTTTTGGTTTATTAAAAAAATTAACTTCAACACTTTTTAGACACTTTTTCACCCGATGAGAAATTTAAGAAATTTGCATTCAATCAATTTTAATACAACAAACTTTAAACAAAAAGTAATTCAATGATAGAAAGATTACAGACAAAACAATTAAGAGAAGCAAATCCTAAATCATGCAATCTGAAAAAAATGCTAGAGCAGAAAGTAAAGTGCATAAATTAAAAAGTTAAGGAAAAGAGGACACCAAAAATTGTATAGTGGTTCGACAAATTGCCTACTCCACTCCCCAAGCTCCTTTTGGGTATTTCACTAAATTCGATCCTCTTGCGGGTGAGAACCAAACCGTCACGATCCTCTTTTTTCCTAGGCTAAAGAGAAACTCAAATCCTTTTTTCTGGTTCAGGATTAAACCAATTGAATTTTCACACAACCCAAGGTGTACCCACACCTTAATACAATATTCCCGAAAGAAAGAAAATTGAAAAAAAAGAAAAGATTGCTTCAAAAAGCAAGATTACACAAATTTCGGATCACGCTTCAATTCCAAAATTCTCACAACAATTGCAGGATTTGCTGGTTTAGAGGATGGTGAGAATTCTTGAAGATTACAGTCTTTTTGGAGACTTTTTGATAGCTTTTTGGTTGCTGGAAATTTTTCAAAAAGTGAGTGAAAGATGATGTTTTTAGGGTTAAAAAAGATTTTGAACAAATGGAACATAGGTCATTGGATTTAGGTAAAAAATGATGGATGGTTGTGATTGAATGGTTGAATTTTAGAAAGATTTAAGTCCATAATTGGAGAGAAGAGAGGAGAAAATATTCTTCTCCAAAATGTCCATGTGTGACATTCTTTCCCTTTTTTTTTTTTTTTGTTTAATTCATTTGAATTTAAAAAACTTGAATTTTTGGAAGCTTCTCGCCACATGTACGCTTTTTGTTCGTCCACGTATGTCACGTCAATCACCATCGTCGGCTACCACGTCATCGCCACATCAGTCGTCGCCACGTCAGCACAATGCCACGTGTCAGTGCCTTATTAGTTTCTCTTTTCAAACTTCTTTTGCTCATATCTCCTTCGTTTGAACTCCGATTTGAGCGCTTCAAATTGTCTTGTACTCGTCTCTTCGAGCTCTACAAGATAGACCCTTTAAAATACTAAAAACGATTAGTAAAAAAAAATTGAGTTTGTTGTCATCAAAATATTTAGTTTGATTGAAGCCTTAAAGCTAACAATCTCCCCCTTTTTGATGATGACAAACCTAAAAATAATGCATACATTTTTAAATACATTTCCCCCTTTTGTTATCACCAAAAAGACATACTATGAGGTTTCCCCCTTTTTCACATAATAAAAGAGATAAAAAGCTCCCCCTGAATTCAATATACAATTAAATATATGCTCCCTCCATCAATCACAGTGATGTCATTAAATGCGAAGGATCCCAAGTGTAAGTCTATTTTTAAAAAATGGTTCTTCATGAAGAGTTTTTGTAAAAATATCTGCTACTTGTTTTTCTGTGTGAACATAATAAATGACAATTAGACCTTTTTTGCACATGCTCTCTAAGAAAGTGATGTCTTATATCTATATGTTTTGTCTAGAGTGTTGAATAGGATTTTTAGTTAAATTAATTGAACTAGTATTATCACAAAAGATAGGTACTTGTTCAAAATTTAAACCAAAATCACGCAAAGTTTGTTTCATCCATAAGACCTGAGAACAACAGCTTGCAACAACAATATATTCATCCTCAGTAGTGGATAATGCAACAGAGTTTTGCTTTTTACTATACCAAGAGACTAGTGAGCTACCTAAGAAGTAACATGTTCCACTAGTACTTTTCCTATCAGTTAAACTTCCAACAAAAGCAGCATCAGAATATGCAATTAAATCTAAAGATGCATTCTTAGGATACCACAAACCTAAATCTACAGTTCCAAGTAGATATTTAAAAATTCTTTTTACAGCATGCAAGTGTGATTCTTTAGGACATGATTGAAATCTAGCACACATGCAAACACTAAACATAATATATGGCCTACTTGCAGTTAAGTAAAGTAGAGATCCGATTATACCTCGATAAGTTTTAATATCTATGTTTTTACCTTTTTCATCCTTATCAAGCTTTGTTGTTGTGCTCATTGGGGTCTTTGCTACTTTTGCATTATCGAACTTAAATCGCTTGAGTAGGTCCTTTGTATATCTTCATTTATGAAGATTCCTTCTTTGAGTTGTTTGATTTGAAGCCCGAGAAAGAACTTGAGTTCTCCCATCATGCTCATTTCAAACTCGTTATGCATACACTTAGTAAATTCTTCACAAAGAGAAGGGTTAGTGGCACCAAAAATAATGTCATCAATATAAATTTGTACTAGCAAAATAACATTTTCTTTGGTTTTAATAAAAAGTGTAGTGTCAATAAGTCCCATTTTAAAACCATTTTCAAGCAAGAATTTACTCAAACGGTCATACCAAGCTCGAGGAGCTTGTTTAAGACTGTAAAGAGCTTTATTTAGTTTGAAAACATGATTTGGATTTTCAAAACTTTCAAAGCCAGGAGGTTGTTCAACATAGACTTCCTCAATTATGAAACCATTTAAGAAAGCATTTTTCACATCCATTTGAAATAAGGTAAAATTCTTATGAGATGCAAAAGCAAGTAACATGCGAATTGACTCAAGTCTAGCAACAGGAACGAATGTTTCCTCATAGTCTATTCTTTCTTCCTGATTGTAACTCTGAGCAACTAACCTAGCTTTATTCCTAATAATATTACCAGATTCATCCATTTTACTTCTAAATACCCATTTAGTTCCTATAACTGAATGATTAATAGGATGTACAACTAACTCCCACACATTATTTCTTTCAAATTGATTTTCTTGCATGGTCATTAACCAGAACTCATCACATTCAGCATCTTTAAAAGATTTTGGTTCAATTTGAGACACTAATGCAAGATTATTTAAAGCATTTAAAGAAGATCGTGTTCTTACTCCTTGAGATACATCACCTATAATTTGCTCCTGAGGATGGTGAGTAGAGAATCTCTAATCCTGAGGGAGGGTTTCCTCTTGCTCCTTTTGAGTTTCATTTTCAATTGTTTCTGTGTCCTTATCTTGAATATTCAACTCCTCAAACGATTTTTCTAAATCATCACTCACGGATGCTTTATTAAATGCAACATGTGTTTCATCAAATACAACATTCATTGACTCTTCAACAACAAGAGTTCTTTTATTAAAAACTCTATATGCTTTACTACATGCAGAATATCCTAAAAATATGCCAATGTCAGTTTTTGAATCAAACTTTCCAAGTTTCCCTTTGTCTTTCAAAATGAAACACTTGCAACCAAAGACTTTGAAATAAATGATATTCGGGGTTTTATCATTAAAAAGCTCATTGGGAGTTTTATTTAACACAAGCCTTATTAAAACTCTATTCATTATATATGATGCATTATTAACAGCTTCAACCCAAAAATACTTTGGCAAATTATATTCATTTATAATGGAGGTGGCTAATTCTTGTAAAGATCTATTTTTCCATTCTACAACTCCATTTTGTTGAGGTGTTCTTGGAGAGGAAAAATCATGAGAAATATCATTTTCTTCACAAAATGTTTCGAAAGAAGCATTTTCAAATTCTCCTTCATGGTCACTTCTAATCTTTGAAATCATAAAACCTTTTTCATTTTAAATTCTTTTTGAAAAACTGATAAAAGATTTTAAAGCTTCATCCTTATGAGATAAAAATAAAACCCAAGTGAATCTCGAAAAATCATCAACTATAACAAAAGCATAATGTTTTCCACTTAGACTTGCAACTCTAGTAGGTCCAAAAAGATCCATATGTAATAGTTGCAAAGGCCTAGAGGTAGAAACCATTTTCTTTGGTTTGAAAGAAGACTTAGTTTGTTTACCCATTTGACAAACATCACAAACTTTATCTTTTTCAAA
Source organism: Trichosanthes cucumerina (assembly GCA_036507285.1). Classification (NCBI taxonomy): domain Eukaryota; kingdom Viridiplantae; phylum Streptophyta; class Magnoliopsida; order Cucurbitales; family Cucurbitaceae; genus Trichosanthes; species Trichosanthes cucumerina. The sequence continues at coordinate 46,063,567 of CM071840.1, forward strand.
ATTTAATTTTGGAAGACCTCTAACAAGGGATTTCTTAGAGATATTTGAAATTAAATGCATATTTGCATGTCCTAATCTTTTATGCCACAACTATGGATCATCATGCAAAACAGACAAACATTTATTATCTACTATAGGACAATTCATCAGATCAACAGTATAAACATTTATATCTCTATTTCCATCAAACAGAATTTTTCCATCACATGCATTTTCAATTATGCAATTTTTATTATTAAAAACTACCTTATATCCCTTATCACATAATTGACTAATGCTTAGTAAATCATGCTTTAATACATCCACTAACAAAACATCTTCAATAAGAAAATTTGAACCATTACCTATGTTACCTTTGCCAATGATCTTACCCTTTTTGTTATCGCCGAAGGTAACATATCCTCCATCTTTCTTTTCTAGGTATGCAAATTTTGTGTGGTCCCCAGTCATGTGTTTTGAACACTCACTAAGTACCACTTGTTCTTTATTGATCTCAAACATACCTGAAAGAAATTTATTCTCAAGATATAATCTTAGGTACCCAAATTTGTTTGGGTCCTTGAAAGGTTAGTCAATAAAAACTTAGGAATCCATCTCTTTTTATTTTCATTTATAACGTTGGATTTCCTTAAATTACATGCATAGGCTTTGTGACCATGTTTTCCACATGCATGACAAACAATAGATGACATGATACTTTCTTTCACAAAATAATTTTCAAATTTCTTTTGCTTTTGATGAGGTTTGTAACCTATACCGCTTTTATCATAATGTCTAGATTTTTCTTTCTATTAGTAAATTTTACTAGGATAGAAGATAAATCTTCATTTTTAATTTCTAATATTTTATATTCTTCTTTTAAAGTATGCCAATTTGATTCAGACAAGTCAAGATCTTTTCTTAATTTCTCATTCTCTTCATTTATATTTTCTAGTATTTTATATTTATCTTTTAACACATGCAAATCTGATTTAGACATATCAAGGTCTTTTCTTAAAGTCTTATTTTCTTCTTCTATATTTTCTAGCTCAATTGATAGGTCATTATTTTCGTGAGCTATTTTAACATTTTTCTTCCTAAGAGACATGTATTTGCAACCTAATTTTTCAAATTTATTTTTAATTTCATTAAAGGCTTCTACAAGTTCATCAAAGGAAAGATTTTCAGGAATTACCTCATCGTCATCGTCATCGTCTCCGAATGCCATAAAACAGAGGTTGGCTACTTCTCCTTCACTTTCAGATTCACTCTCGTCGCTTTCATCCCAAGTGGCTTTCAGGGCCTTCTTGCTCTTCTTCAAAGATGACTTCCTTTGTGGACAATCCCACTTCACGTGTCCAGACTTCTTACATTCAAAACATATAATTGTATCTCTATTGCTCTTTTCTCCCTTTCCCTCTTGACTGTTACTTTTCTTGGAGAAATTTTTCTTTTTAAGAAACCTCTTGAACTTTTTGGCCAGATACGCATATTCATCATCATTTAATTCATTCTCACTTTCAGAACCGTCTTTAGCTTGAGTAGACTCTAATGCTAGGTTCTTCTTCTTCTTTACGTCATCCTCCATGTTGCCCTTCATGATTATCTCATGTGTCATGAGAGACCCAATGAGCTTCTCTAAAGAAAGTGTTGAGAGATCTTTGGCTTCTTGAATCGTCGTGACTTTAGCTTCCCAACTTTTGGGCAATGACCTAAGGATCTTCCTAACATTCTCAGAGGTAGAGTAAGTTTTTCCTAATCCTTTCAAGGCATTTACGATATTAGTAAATCGAGTAAACATTTCAGAAATACACTCATTTGCATCAATCCTAAATAATTCGTAATTATGGACTAACATGCTAACTTTTGATTCTTTTACTTGATTTGTTCCTTCATGAGTTACTTCGAGTATATCCCAAATTTCTTTAGCAGAGTTACATGCAGAGACTCGATTGAACTCATCAGGACATAAGGCACAAAACAGACTGTTCATAGCTCTAAAATTAATAGACACTTTCTTTTTATCATCTTCATTTAACTCATTTTCATTTTTGGGCACTTCTTGATTTGCAACAGATTTAGTTGGGACAACAGGACCCTTGGAAACTATTTCCCACAAATTATAATCAATAGATAACAAGTAAATTCTCATCCTAGTCTTCCACCATGCATAATTATTTCCATCAAAGAAATGTGGCCTAGTGGTAGATTGACCCTCTACAAATCCATTTATTCCAGTATTTGCCATAAGCTTGAAAAATTAAAAGTTTTAGAAAAAAAATTAAAACAAAAATATTCAATTTAAAAAAAAATTATTTATTTTCCTTTTTTTTTAATTAAGATGAATTTTAGTGAAGACAATTTTTCAATAAAATTTCAAAACTTATTTAGAGTCTTAGAAACAATAGAAAATTGAATTTTAGGAGTCAATTTTCAAGAAAAGAATTTTCTAGTGAAAGAACCCTTTTAAAAATTCAAAAATCAACTTTTTCTTTAATTTTAAAAAAAAAATCGGATTTAAAAAAATCAAAAATAGTTCAAAAAAATATAAAAAAATAAAGTACCCTTCTAGATTAAAAAAAAAAAACGAGCTACCCGCTCTGATACCAACTGTAGGACCGTATGACAACACTAGAGGGGGTGAATAGGGTTGTCTACCAACTTTTTGGTTTATTAAAAAAAATTAACTTCAACACTTTTTCACACAATGAGAAATTTAAGAAATTTGCACTCAATCAATTTTAATACAACAAACTTTAAACAAAAAGGAATTCAATGATAGAAAGATTGCAGACAAAACAATTAAGAGAAGCAAATCCTAAATCATGCAATCTAAAAAAAATGCTAGAGCAGAAAGTAAAGTGCAGAAATTAAAAAGTTAAGGAAAAGAGGACACCAAAAATTTTATAGTGGTTCGGCAAATTGCCTACTCCACTCCCCAAGCTCCTCTTGGGTATTTCACTAAATTCGATCCTCTTGCGCGTGAGAACCAAACCGCCACGACCCTCTTTTTTTCTAGGCTAAAGAGAAACCTAAATCCTTTTTCTGGTTCAGGATTAAACCAATTGAATTTTCACACAACTCAAGGTGTACCCACACCTTAATACAATATTCCCGAAAGAAAGAAAATTGAAAAAAAGAAAAGATTGCTTCAAAAAGCAAGATTACACAAATTTCGAATCACGCTTCAATTCCAAAATTCTCACAACAATTGCAGGATTTGTCGGTTTAGAGGATGGTGAGAATTCTTGAAGATTGAAGCCTTTTTGGAGACTTTTTGATAGCTTTTTGGCTGCTGGAAATTTTTCAAAAAGTGAGTGAAAGATGATGTTTTTAAGATTAAAAAGGATTTTGAACAAATGGAAGATAGGCCATTGGATTTAGGTCAAAAAGGATGGATGGTTGTGAGTGAATGGTTGATTTTGGAAAGATTTAAGTCCATAATTAGAGAGAAGAGAGGAGAAAATATTCTTCTCCAAAATGTCCATGTGTGACATTCTTTCCCTTTTTTTTGTTGTTTTGTTTTGTTTAATTCATTTGAATTTCAAAAACTTGAATTTTTTAAAACTTCTCGCCACATGTATGCTTTTTATTCGTCCACGTATGTCACGTCAATCACCATTGTCAGCTACCACGTCATCGCCACATCAGTCGTTGCCACGTCAGCACAGTGCCACGTGTCAGTGCCTTATTAGTTTCCCTTTTCAAACTTCTTTTGCTCATATCTCCTTCGTTTGAGCTCCGATTTGAGCGATTCAAATTGTCTTGTACTCGTCTCTTCGAGCTCTACAAGATAGACCCTTTTGAATACTAAAAACCGATTAGTATAAAAATTTGAGTTTGTTATCATCAAAATATTTAGTTTGATTGAAGCCTTAAAGCTAACACGGAGCAAGTAACTCTCGAACCATTCGACGAGATCATGCTTGTGTTACGTTGTTTGTATTTACCGCACCCAAAGAAACAGAAGTCTGTTGTGTAGATTACATAATGGGATTTTGATTTTAATTGATTGTTAGACAATTGTAGTACTTTATCTTTGTGTGTTTCTTTGATTTATGTTTTTTGTTTTTTATTGAACGAAATTAATAATTGTGTTTGGGAGTTGAGAATTATTGGAAAGCATTGCTACATAATTTTTTTTTAAGGTTTCGAGTTCCAGTTATATACAAATAAATATACTTCTAGTGGTATAAGAATCAATGTCAGTTTAAAACTGACATGGTATATTCTAATAATGACGATCATAAAATGACATTAAAATAAACAGAGATCGTAGCATTAATATTAGATGAAAATATAATGTGGGTTTCAGATCGTCATCAATACCCCTATAGATGTCGGTTGTAGTTGACATCGTATTAAACTAACATCGTATGTGTACTTCGAATCAAATTTCGATATCAGTTTCTAAACGACATCGTTGCAAACCGACATCGTATGGGTACGATGTCATTGGGTTTGATGTCGGTTTCTACCCGACATTATTACAAAACCGACATTGGGTAAGATGTCATGGTATCGAACCGATATCGTATGGTAAGATGACACTAGGTTAGATGTTGGTTATAAACTGACATCGTATGGGTAAGATGTCACTGGGTTTGATGTCGGTTATAAACCAACATCGTATCCAACCGACATAGTATGATTAAGATGTCACTTCACTATGATTTCAGTTTGAAACAGACATTTTACCCAACCGACATCGTACCCACACGATGACACCTGAAAAGATGTCGATTGATACAATCGACATTATATGGGTTCAATGTCAATGCAAAATTGACATGGAAGCCCAGATTTGTTGTAGTTAAATGTCCTTCTCCCAGTAAGTATTTTGCAATAGGGTTTTCTATTACTTAGACAAATTAGGTTAATCTCCTTTTATCTAAGTTACCAATTCATCCTCCATAACTCTTTTGTTGGTAGGATTGATTTTAATGTGAATTATAAAGTTTATTAAACTATTTAAAAGACTAATCACATTATACTTAATGAAAGTAAATAAAATTTGACTAATTCAACTCGCAGGTGTTCCCTTCGGTCAGCTTAAGTACTTCAGCCTACACATAACCTTCCCTAGATAGAGTTCCCTTATAGTCAATTTTTATTTCAAAAAATCACTAATTTTTAATTAACTATTAATTAGTAGATTCATGAATATGAGTGAATTTAAATTATGTTTTTAATTCTATTAAAAACTAATTTCACTTCTTGGAAATAATCTTGAAATTCTACCATTTCAAACCCTTTAAAACTAAATTAATAGATTATATTAAATTCTAATATTATTAGAAACAAAAGAAGAGGCCAACAAACATAAGTATGACTCATGACCAAGAGAACAAGGAAAACATCTTAATTCTATTAAATTACAATAATTTAAATCCAAGACATATCTTGGTCCTCCGTTTTTGAACCATTCAAATTTAGGGTTTATCAAATATATTTTTTTTTTCTAAAAGAAAATAGAAGTCGAATGCCGGATTAACACACATCACAATCGCGTCGTTATGTTAAGGATCTCACCTTGAAAAAGTTGAGAAAAACCTCACATAAGATATGTGGGTTACTCCTCTCATTATCAATTGATTTTGAGATGGAACCCCATAAAATCTAATAGTTTCGACTTGTCTAATAAAGAGTAACAGCTCCGTGCCATAATTTTGACCACTGGAGGAATAATAAACCTTCCGCCACTACGAGAATGAAGCTTCAGGTGCATTCAATAGCAAACTTGAACCAACTTTTGATCATCAAATACTTATCATGTTTAAGTATTCACCGTACGGTGCTCATGAATTACATCATATTTGAACTAACTCATGCAATTGCTTATAGAATATTACGAAGTGGAATTCAACCTTCGTTGTTAATTGGTAGAAGTCTAGACTCAAATGCACACTCGTGGGTTTCATCTTCATCACCGTAGATTTGAAAGAAAAAAATACAACGAATCCTAGCCCTTGTGAGTTTTACATTTGATCTAATCAAAAGCAATAAAATATAATGCGACACAAATATGCCTAAACAGTCAATTTGCAAAAATCACATATATCATTATATATGAACAAATTTAAAATACCTACTCTGCAGCGGAAACGTTGGACCGCCTTTGATTTATTTAGAATTAAACTAAAATTATTAAGGTTAAACTAAAACTTACACTGGAAAAATATGGAGAAACTTTCTGGCGGGTCTTTTATCTCCTCTGTACAAAGCCTTCCTCGCACATACACCATAGCTTGTGAGAGCCTCTTGAAAGAGAATCCAAAAAGGGATGGGAGAGGAAATAGTTTAGTGAAAATCCTCCAATCCTCCAATTCTCAAAATGAGAACATTGCATTTTTTTTATAGTTCAACCCAAGGGTTCTATTTATATAATCCAAGGGAAATTGTTTACCATAATTAAAATACTATATTTTAATATCAAATATATTAAAATATATCTTATACTATTTGAATCTCATTCAAATCTCCTATGATATTTAATCATTCAAGTCTCATTCAAATTCTATAAATATCTTTTTTTTAATGTATCTAACATACATTAGTTATTTTATTATATTTTATGTATCAAATTAGGGGTGAGCATCGGTCAGTCGGGGTCAGTTTTCGACCCCAACCGACCCCCGAACCGACCAAGGTCGGTCGGTTCGACCGGGCTTTTTTTTTTTTTAAACTTACCAAAACCGACCGATCGGGTTTTTTTTTTTTTTTTTAACTTACCAAAACCGATCGAACCTTAATAAAACCGACTGATCGCCCTCGGTTCGGTCGGTCGAGTCAGTTTTCGGTATTTTTTTGCTCACCCATATATCAAATACAATAAATATATTTTTCTCTTTTATATTTAATATATCTAATATATTAAATATTAATTTGAACACTTTAAATTAAATATTAATTTGAACATTTCAAATATTTCTTTCAAACAAATTGATCTTTTTAGTGTTACTATGTGCTAGTAAAGGGCCCTTATGGACCTACATATTATAAGCTTCAATGATACAAAATTAATTAATTAAACTCTGTAATTAATCAATTTTCATTCATTAACTCTAAGGTCACTCCACTATAGACCTAGAATTGAACTCTTATGCACTGACAAGTTGTGTCAATGGATATAATCACTACATATAAGTCGATCCTTCACGAGTTGTTCATAATTATAGTTAGGTCAAAAGTTTGTTTTACCCCTATAATTACATCTTGCACCTTAAAGTAGCACTGATCCTCTAATGAACAATTTTTTTTTTTATGATTGAACCATAAACTAAGTCCTTCCCGGGCTAGTGAGAGGGTGGGACCCCATTGTTCAAGTCCCGAAATCAGAATTTAAGGGAACTACTCACCTACTTACCCTATATGGGAAGGAGTGAATACGATCTTGTGAAATTGTGTTCCCAACTCCCTATTTGGTCAAGTCCTCAAAGTGGTAGGCTTATTGAATCGGCTACAAAAGTCATTCTCACCCATGCAAATCAAAGGACAAGCCCTCACAGGCAGGAGTTTCATAACTCACTCAGGATTAAGATCGAGTCGGATATGATCATCTTGATGAAATATTGATCTTCTCAATTAACGAATTTATAAAGAGAGATTGAATATTTCGTGGTCCGGTCTTATACAAACTCATTGTATAAGATACCCTCCACTCACATGTCTCCACATGAATGATTTGGATCAAATCATTTGTAACAATTATAAAGTGGGGGCGGATCAATAGTGCTACTAGGATAAGACACTCAACCTTATTCAAATACTATGACTCTTTAGGTTATTTCTTGAACATGATCCTCTCATATATCAACTACATACTGTTCAAGATTACACTAATAGTCATGAATTTTTCATATAATAGATAATATTATACTACAAATAAAATAATTAAAATAATTATTGATTATTAAATAAAATATTAATTACGAGACTTTATGACATAAATCCGAAGAGTTAATGTGGCATCTAACATGACATACAATGACTAAATTTTTTATGATTTGACAATGGCATGACATGCATGAACGAATGACAAGGCAACACATGGCAAGTTACTTGTATTATGAGTTGTCCAACATAGGGGTGTACAAGTAACCCGGTAACCCGACCAACCCGGACTACCCAACCCAAACCTTAAGGGTTGGGTAGGGTTAGATTTTTTTTCAGTTTGGGTTGGGTTAGAAGTTTGAAGAACCGAAAAGTTCGGGTCGGTTCTCGGGTTGGGCCGTTTAGGCTCGGGTTGACCCAACCCAACCCAACCCAAAGTTTATATTTTTTAATTTTATTTTAATTAAATATATACTTATAAATGAATTATTTGTTAATTTCTTATGTTTTCTTCTAGATTTCTAACAAAATGTTAAGATGTTATGGATTTTGAAGTTTGATATTTGAATTTCATGTGATTTTAGTTATTAATTCAAGAAAAAAATATTTTGAATAATTTAAAAATAATTAAAAAATAAAAAAAGTTAACCCGGTGACCCAATCCAACCCAACCCGAAAATATTGGGTTGGGTTGGGTTGGGTTACTCTCATGGATAGAGTTGGTTGGGTTGAAGGAATGACCAACCCGAATTTTCGGGTTGGTCCAAAAATCTCCTTCAACCCAACCCAACCCGGCTTATGTACACTCCTAGTCCAACATCGCGACACTCGGAACCATCCAAAATTCTAAAGGGGCTTATTTGATTAATTAAAATATATATATATACGCATAGGGTGGTAAGAACTAAGGAGGACGGTCTTTTCTCTTCTCTGTCCTCAAATGCTAACCTTTCCAAAATTCTCAAGTCAACCTCAATCATCCCTACTCTTCACCCTAAATCAAATTATCACTTTTTAAGTCCTCAATTCTGTAAAAACTCATAGCCTCCCTCCTGCTTTTTGGCTTTTTTCAAAAAAATCCCAGCAAGCCTTATATTGAATTTAGCTCTCCAAAAAACTCAAAAGCTCTCAAATTCTCTTGGATTCTCTGAATATCTACTGTAATTGTGTAAGGAGTTTTAGAATTTTTTTCTTGTGAACCAAAATTGGTGTATCATGCTTTCAAGAAACATTTTTGTAGGGTGAGAATTTTCTTTTGAGTTTGTATTAAGGTGTGAGGTATACCTTGGGTTGTGTAAAAATTGAATTGGTTTAATCCTAAACCAATAAAAGGATTTGAGTTTCTTTTTAACCTAAGAAAAAAAGGATCGTGTTGGTTTGATTCTCACTTGCAAGAGGAACACGTATTGAAATGCCCAAGAAGGAGTATTGGGGAGTGGAATAGGCAATTTGTCAAATCACTATAATTTTCGGTGTTTTCTTACCCTTACTTTTTACTTTTGTATTTTTTAATTTTTGTAATTTTGGCGATTGCATGTTTTAGGGTTACAACTATTCTATTGCTCGATAAATTATCTTGATTATGAATTGTGTTTAATCAAGAAGTATATTGTTGGCATTTTTCGTTAACTAATTTTAGGCTTTTTTATAATTAAAATTAAAATAAAAAATTGGTAACAACTCTATTCACTTTTCTAACGTGGTCGTGACTGCAACAACATTGAGAGCATGCACTGCACTACACATGGGATCTATATATATAATCATTGAAAACAGTGATTCAATAGTTTGCCCCCACACCTTTCTATTTAGGAGCATTCTTCATCATTACTTGGTCAGATTTTTTATTTACATAATCGACTTCATTTATGCTTTCTTTTATCAAATCTGTGATCAAATACTTATCCTTAATCTCAAATGGGGAATCCAACACTGTTTTTACAAACATTCCTTTCGTAACAGGCAAAAAGTTTATTAAAGGTTACACTTTTAACTCCACATGTTTCTAATCAACTGTAATAATCTCTCAATATTTTTCTTTTTCTTTTTTTTCTAAAAAATAGTTTTCAATATATATATATATATATATATATATATGTTTTTGAGTTCACAATATTTAAAAACCACTTAATCGAGGGAACACGTTAATTATTGTCGATCTATGCTCACTTTGACTAGTTCTCAATACTCTAATGTGTGGATTCCTTACTAAATGAAATAGCAAACCAATAGAATGAAATATTTGAATGTATGTAACTGGTCACATGATACTTTGTTAAATAATCTTTGAATTGCTTAGCTCAATTGTCACCTTACCAATGTTTGAATTGACTCGAAATTTTGTATTAAGCATTAAATTTTACTTCAGTATTATAATCAATTAATTCAGTTATAATGTTCAAATAAAATTCATCTTTATTCAATATTACAACAGAAAAAAAACCTAACAATATTCAATACAAATAATTTTCTTTAGCAACTATATCGATAATTCTACTTCTAATTAAAAATTATATTAATCAACTTTCGTTTTTTTAAATTTTCTAATTTTTTTTAAAAAAATAATGTAATTTAAAAAAAAACAAAAATAGGATAGTTTCCAAACTAATTATAAATTTGGGGTAGCTAACTCGAGGCCTATGTACACGTTTTCATTAATGAAACGCGGCCTCGGGCCACGAATATCACACCACATAGAAATCGTGTACACCATACACGAGTTACACGTCAAACTCAATTTTTTACAAGGAGATATAAAATATGAGATATGAATTTTTTTAAAAAAAATAAGATAATTTTAAAAATCTGGATAGTTATTCGTTTTTTACCAATTATAATATATTACACAAAATTTATATATATGAAATATGATATTTTTTTAATTTATATATATGAAATATAATGTTTTTTTAAAATATAATTTAAAACAAAAAAAATAAAAATATGATAGCTTCCAATGTCAACTCTTTAGTGCAAAGTTTAAACATTAATTGAATCTATTAGATCAAAGAATAAGAAAAAAAACAAAGCATAGAAGTCCAAAAAAGCTTATTTTGAACAACTAAAGTGATAAATATAAAGTCAAAATGAATATGAAGAAATAAAATAAAATAAAATAAAAAACCAAGCAACTTTCTAAAAAAAATCTACAAAATAAATAATAGAAAGAAATCGTGTACGACATACACGAGCTCCACATCATCCCACCTACGTAATAGTGTATTTAACTACCCTATTCTAAACAATACTTTTCTAGTCCACCTTAAATTTGTAATTTTTTTTTATTTACATTTTAAAAATTATTAGTTTCAAAACTACCTCAATTTTGTCACTTTATATTTAAACATCATTATCTATAAAAATAGCCCAAAAACTCTATTAACCCTATTTAGTTATATGTAGTTTAATTTTAATTAGTAATTATTAATCAACTCTCGTTTGATAAATTTTTATTTAAAAATTATATTAACCCTATGTAATTTTATTTTGATTAGTAATTATTTGTTAACGTCAAATAAACGGTTAAAATAAAACTATCACTAGCAAATTGAATAGTAATAAACTAAATTAAAATTTATTATTCTTTACCATTATTTTAATTAAAAATTATATGAGCACATTATCGAGTTAATTCATATAATTTGCTAGGAATATGAAAGGAGTATCATAGTAATCCCCATTTGTTTTGTACTAAAAAAAAAAAAATCCCATTTGTTTTGATTCCTTTTTGGCTCCCCGACAATTTCTAATAGACGATATTTATAGGTCCCTAATTCCTATTCCAAACAATTTAAGACAATTTCTAGTAGACAGTATCAATATGTCTCTAAACCCTATTCCAAAAAATTTAGGGTATGTTTGGTACACAATCTGAAAACAGAAATTTGAAAACAGTTGATTGATGAAAGCAGAGTTGTATTTCATGTTTTCGGATATGTGTTTGATATAGCGATTTAGAAATTTGATTTCATTCTAAATAGTTGTTTAAAGTATGCTTCTATAACATATTTATAGATCATGAAATTAGTTGTAGATGCAAAACTAATTATTATATTAAATATAAGTTATTATTAATTAATTTAGGAAATGATTTTACAAATTTTATAGAATTATCTTTTTATAATATAATATTCTATAATTTATAATATATTACATTCTACATATTTTAATTTAACAAAAGTAAATTGAATTCATAACATGAAATATTGTATTTATTATTTTTATCTTTGTTTAATATAATTCTGCATTTTAAAATTTTAAATTCGAGAATCTGGATCTGAAAACATAAAAATGTTGTTTTGAATTTATACTTATTTGGATCAGAGAATCAAAGCGATTTTAAAAACACATGTCGCTAAACACATATTCACCGAATTCAGTGAATCCGAATACATAAAACAGGATCCGGATTGCATACCAAACAGGCCCTTAGATAATCTTAGTAAATAGCATCAAAGGAATAACATTTCTATTACCATTGAACTCATTTGACTCCTAAAATAAAGAAAACAAGGAAACCAGTGTCTCAATCTCGTAAAATAGTAAAGATCCGGTTCACCCACCACAATGTTATAAACAGAAGAAAGAATTTAACCACCTAGAGAATCAAAATTTGCGGGGATGATCAGATTCACATTTTCTCAACTTAACAATTATAAACGACCTGAAATTAGGATTCAGGTTTATCTTCTTCGACATCCATTTTCTCCTGGTAGCCACTCACAATAACAACAAAACAGTCCAAGAACAGTGTGTGCTTGAGAGGATTAAAATAACAACTTACTTACAGCCAGTGATGTTCTTCCCAATAATACTTCCTGATAAGATCAGAGATTTATCAACTTTGACTCAAATCACAGAATCTTCTAGGGTTCTGTTCTTGTAACTGGAAAACATCCAAACCAGTAAATCAGTGAGAAAAATAAGATCATAAAATGAGAGACACAGCATGAATGCACAGCAAGATATTATTATCATATGCAGCCACACCAAAGGAATGTCTTCATTGTTTTAATAATTTTTACACGATTAACAAATTTGATATTAGGTTCCTAGGCACTGGAACATGCTAAATTTATACCGTCTTCATAATGAAACTAACAACGTCTTGGAAGTGGTAGCAAGATAATGGCTACTGAGGTACCGAACAATTCTTACAAAAAGGCTAATTTAGGTAATCTTGAGTTCAGTTGTATAAGTTCAAATGTACCAATCACATAATGTAAGCATTTTATAGTACACACACGAAGAATTAAAGTAGGAAAGATAGATCGACGAGGAAGGTTAGAAATACATGCAGCAGACAAAGGTTTCCTTTGCTTGTTTGCATGTCAATCAACTGTCAATTTGAGGCTTTCTGCTCCAGGCGTAGTCTTTTTTGACCTCCCTCCTCACTGTGGTTGCTGGATGTTGTCATTCTCTTTTCCTTTGCCTCCACTGAACATCTTTTGTAAGGTTTAAATCCTGTTCGACAAACCTTGGGGGTTCCATTTCCAAGTCCAATTGCAAGAAATTCTCCCTCTCCATTGTTGACACCTATTGCTCTCTCCATACCTTGATGATTAGAAGATCCACAAGTCTTGCTGTTAAGGTCCAAAACTGATGCACCACTATCTTTATCTACAATCTGACTATCATTCTCCTTATTCTCATTTTCTACATCATATGGAGGTGAAAAGCTTTGAGGCAATACATCACGAGCGAAGAGTGCTTGAAACGCCAGCCGCCCCTTTTATCATATAAAATTACAAGAAAATGTAAGCATTATACGAAGAAAAATGCAATAAAATACATGAAATAAAATAACATACCCTTTTTACCTCATCAGAAACCTCCTTCCAAGATTCACTTGTGTTACCGATGCTTCTACTGCGACGATTAGTGGACTCCAGAGCTGGACGATTCATCTCAAGCTCTTTTTCCTCCTCTTCTTTATCATTCTTTTCTGTTGCATCCATCTCTCGATCACTTCCAGATGGTGTATTGGAACCACATGAGGAACGATCTACTTGTTTTCCCCTCTTTCCCTTGTTCGAATCATGAAACTCAACCTCAGCAGGTGTCTTCTCGTTGTGGGCAGGTTTCACCGTAGCATTTGCATTTGCACCTCCACTACCCTCAGAGTCGGAAGATGAATGAGTAGGAGACTTGGAACCTGAATGTTGAGCTGTCAAAGCTTCTGATTGTTCTGCATCCAGCTGCTGATTTCGCAAAGCAGCATTTTGTAGGGAACTTTCGGCTTTGTCCTTGGACTCGGGATTTGGACAGGCATCTGATGATTGTACCACAGGAGCTGATATAGCAGAACTGGTAAAGGCAGAATGAAAAGGGGAACATAAAGGTAGCAGTCCATGGGCCGCCCACCATGCAGTTGCAGCTGCTACAGTTGCTGCAGCAATGGCTTCCATACTTAGGGTGGGGTTCACTTGCTTTGTTCTAAAACCTTCTTTATCACACACGGGGGAATCTGCAGAAGTTTGAGGATTCATGTAGGGCCAGCATGTTGCTGTCAGAGTTGCTATTGCATGGGCTGCAGGGTTTTGTTGAAGGGTAGACACAATAAGATTCGAAAATGCAGAAGACATCTGGAGAACTGACTTGTAATTTTCTTGGTTAGGGTGAAGTAAGGTAAATGGGGTAGGATGAATAGGTGGATATGACTGATAAATGCACCTAGGTGCATTATTTTGATGTTCAAAGGAAACAGAATCAGATGGATTCCTAAGTATATTATCCTCTCCTTCAATCTCCATTGCTGGATGGAAAGTGGATTCCTGCGGCGGAGCATCTGTTAAAGACCCCTGACCATTTGCTCCCAGGCTTCCATCTACCACATGCACAGGAACATGCCTTGGATAATTATGAGCAGCTTGCATTTCATCTCCAGATAGTACACAGCTTAAAGCTTCTTTCTTTTCAGCAGACACCAATTTTTCGTGTGAAGCACTTGAAATCTCCAATTCTGAAAGTTTGCCCGTGCCTTTACCATGGAGTGGCTGTTTAGCACCAAAGTAGTCAGATATTATGATTCAATATAAGCTAAAAGAACGTATAAAATTTATTTCTTTCATATTGCACAATTACCTCTTTAATTGAAGGCACAAACTCCCGGAAAGCACACGAGTCGTTCATTTTAACTTGCACAGGTACAGAATTATTGTTTTTCAAAGAAAAGGAGTTAGCTTCTCGTGATAGGGTAAATACTTCTGAGCAATTATTGTCATGGGTACCCTTTTCATTAGCTGCTTGTTCTTCTCCACTAGTAGCCTGATAATATAAGTAGCAAAAGTGAAATATTACAATGATAAACATCAACACATTGGAAGAAGATTGAAGAATGCAACATACCTCATTCAGTGGCTCTTTCTCCAAATCTAAGATTTGTTTGCTCTGTGAAGAAGAGTCCAGAGTCAAGAGCTTCCCGTCATTTGCTCCCAACTTTATAGGAGACTTCCTTGGATAAGGATTACTTGGTTTCCTCTTTGGACGAGGTGGTGGAATGTCTATATCTAGAGATTGTCCTACAGGAATCCCCTTAACAAGTGCTTCTTTTTCCAACTGAAAAAACAAATAAATTTAAAAATCTCACACGTAGCAAATTTTTTCTAAGAATATCCATGTAATGAAGTGGAACAATCGCTGAAAATTTATATTGAACTGGCAACTTTGTACATGGCTTAGCAAGTTAGAGTCCTAGAATCAGATACAATGTCCTGATTTGATATGTTCATAGAAAAGTTCAGACTACAGAAGGAACAGGAATGAGGAAACTAGTGGCTTCCATGGACAGCCCTTTCAAGGATAAGGGGCCTTGTAAGTGTAACCGCAGAGATTGTCTTGTAGTTTAAAGAGTGCAAGTTTTTGCCTGAGTTGCCAGATAAATTATACTATTAGAAATTATCTACAAAACAAAGAATGAGGCTCTATCAAAACCACAATACACTTTCAAAACAGTTCACCTCATTGTAACTATCCAAATAAAACATGTCATGCCAAGGAATCCAAATTAGTAGTGATGCAGATGAAACTATTAATGTTAACATAAGTTTCAATTTACAGGATCATTGATGACAAACATATAAATTGTTAATTTTTTAAATAAGAGTTCAATTACTCATGCATTACATTGATAATATATCAGATAAATAAAATTATTCATACATACATAAACATAAAGTTGCTAAGATATACACATCCGTCAAATTATTATACACACTACAGTCATCAAAATCTACTGTGAGGTCCGACAAGGTGCAAAAGAAGAGAAACCTTCAGAGTTTACACCTAGTCTGGTGCTGGCCTAAGGAGCTCAAATTTTCAAGTTAATACTTGATTTGGATAAAGAACAGTATCCAAAATACTAGGAGATTCCCTACTATTAACTCATCACTCTAACCCAAGAACATCAGCTATGAATTAGAGTATATTTAATCTTTTTAATATTTTTTGCACTCTCCCCCCGTTACAGGTTTCAAAATTAGCAAGTAGACTATCAATATTAATTTAGGAGAAACATTATAGAGTTTGAATGTAAAGCCTCTTGCTCTAATATCATATGGAATCACCAATCAACCCTAAAAGCAAAAGCTTAAGTTATGATATATTTAATCTTTTTAACATATTTTTATCAAACTTGATTTCATGATGATGATGAAAAGAATACCTTATATTTCTTCTCTCAATTTTGAAGATTATACCTTATATACTGTGAAGTATGAAGCAAATGGAACACATGAAAGGTTGATTGCTAAGGGATATCAAACCTATGGGGCCAATTACCTTGAAACATTTGCACTTGTTGGCATGATGAACACCATACGAATACTTATATCCCTAGCTATAAATCATGGATGGAACATGTTACAATATAATGGAAAAAATGTTTTTCTGCATGGTGACTTAGAAGAAGAAATTTATATGAAAATTCCACTGGGATACGAGCAAATAAGAAATAAGGTTTGTAAATTGAGAAAAAGTGTTATATGGATTAAAACAATCCCCTAGGGCATGGTTTGGTAGATTTTCTCAGTGTATGAGGAAGATGAGCTACAAACAAAGTCAAGGAGATCATACATTGTTTATAAAACATTCTACAGCAGGAAGTTACAACAGTGACTGTTTATGTCAATGATATTATTGTCACAGGGAACGATAGTAATGAAAGAGATCAACTGAGAAAATGTTTGCTTAATGAACTTGAAGTTAAAGAACTTAGAAAGCTGAAACATTTCCTTGGAATCGAAGTCACCTATTCTAAACTGGGCATATTCTTAGCACAACAGAAATACATGATTGACTTACTTTCTGAAACAGGGAAGCTTGGTAGCAAACTGATGGGAACACTGATTGACGAAAAACATAGATTGTCTGCGGCTGAAGAGAGTCCTCTAATAAATAAGGAAATTTACCAAAGGTTGGTTGGCAAATTGATACACCTCTCTCATACAAGACTAGATATTACTTACGTCGTTGGAGTGTATAACCCAAAGGAAGTTCACCTTAAAGTAGTATATCAATATCAAATACTTCGTTATTTGAAGAACTCCATTGGGAGAGGATTGTTATTTAAGAAAGGCGAGAAACTCAATCTAGAAGTTTATACAGATATAGATTATTCAGGTTCAATAGATGACAGAAAATCGAGTTTTGGCTATTGTACTTTCTTGGGTGGAAACAAGGTTGTTAACTCGTGAAACGGAACGAGTATCGAAATTCAATTTTAGTGTATCGTGTATCGTGTATCGTAACGTATCGTGTATCGTAAGTTTCAGTTTAGTAAAGAGTATTGAAATATAAATCTAAATAACAAAGACTGAAATAAAATTCCAAATATTAAATAATTCCAAAATAAGATCAAAACATAAACTAACTTTAAAATTCAAAATATTCAAGAAAATTAAACAAGTGGTTGTTGTTCTTTCTTTCTTTTTTAATGGAAAGTTGGTTGTCCTTTAATTATAATAAAAGAAAAAACTTTTCATATTCTATTATAGAATATAATCTATAATGAAGACAAAAAGCCAATTGATAAAAATAAACAAATAATAATTTAAAATAAAAAAAATATTTAGAATTTTTTTTTGATAAAAACGTGTAGAGGAAAAAATATGTTTAACAATATATTTTAAAATAATATTTATTTATTAATGGTCATCATATCACTCCCTTTTTTCAATATGAAATGACTTGCCATCATTTCATTTATATTCTCAATGGCATTATTTCATTTCTCTCTCTTCACATTTAGAGCCTTTATGAATTCCGAACAATACAACATTACTTTCCCATTCTTCTTCTCTTTCTTCTTTAACATTTTTTTCGAAAACTTCTTCTTCAACCTTCAAACTTCCTTCTTGAACTTTAGATTTTCAGTCTTCTTCTTTTCATGCGGCTGCAACAAGACTACAAGGGCACGTCTTCTTCTCCTACTACCGCGAATCACGGTATTTTTTTTTTGAATCGGTTTGTTACGATTTTAAGCGATACATACGATTTCATCTTCGGAATCGTACGATACGTCCCATTTACGATTCAAAATCACGAGTTGCATCGATTTTGGTCCGTTTCGAGTTGAATCGTACGATTCAACTCGTGAAACGTACGATTTTAACAACATTGGGTGGAAATTTGGCTACATGGAGGAGTAAAAAGAAAAATGTAGTTGCAAGATCGAGTTCATGAGAAAAATTTAGAGCAATGGGCATCTAAAGATTGATAAAAGATAGATGGGCATGCTGGAGAAAAAAGCCCCCCCCCCCCCCGGATTATCTCTTCTCTCTCCACCCGTCTTGCCCTAATCCCCAATAACGCTCCTCGATTCCTACTTCTTCCGATAGACTGTCCTCGTCGTCGACGTCGGTTTCCTCTTTCTAGTTCTACAGCATTGTTTCTTCTCGTCGAGTCGAGGTTGTTTTTTGGTTTTGGGGTGCGGCGTTTCAGCTTTCGAGTTTCCCCGGCCTTTGCGGTCCTCTATTAAGGGCTCGATCCCGAGGTCTTGTCTGAGCTTTTGGGTCACGAGCGAGGAGTCAAGGATGGCGGTGAAAGGAAAGGATGGTAGTTGTATTGTCGGTGAGAATTTTTGGGTACGCCAGGTTGAAAGGGATTTTATTGTGGGAAAGGGTGAAACCATTGGTCAATGCCAGGGTATTCGGTGTTCATCGACTCATTTTCACTAGTTAGATGTTTCTAATGAGATAGTTAAGGGTGGAGTTCGGTTTCAAAGGCAAAAATTCAAAGACGGGTTTGGCACCAGTGGGGCGTTCAAGTTCAAATCGAAACTGGGGTGGTTTGTTTCTTATGCGTTTTGGCCCCTGACGGGTGGAAGAATGGACTTGCGAATTCCTTTGGATCCAAGGGGGAAAGGTTGGTTGGTTTTTTCAGTCAATGTTCGAGGATTTTATTGAGTCGACGGAGGATGGTTGGGATGGGTTGGGGTCACATGGGTTGGGGGTGCTCTGTTGGGGCCCGGCCGCCCATGGCTGCTACTGTTTGCAAGCAAGGTCTCATTCTTTGAGAAAAGGTATTGGATTCGAAAGCAAAAAGATATGGTAAGTGTGGATTTTAGAAAATTGTTGGTAATAACTAAGATGTTCGCCCGTACGCCTTGGATAGAGGTTAAACGTGCCATTGAATCTCACTTTCGAGTGAAGGTGCAAATCAATCCCTTCTTCCCTGATAAGGCAGTGGTACTGGTTGATGATGGAGTGTTAGAAATGTCTATTGACATTTTGGGGAAGTGGCAATTGGTTGGTGAGATTCATTTGAAGATGGAGCAGTGGTCTAGTCAAGTTCACGGACAAGTGGAGGTGATTCAAAGCTATGGAGGGTGGATTGCGGTAAGGAACCTGCCTCTTCATCTGTGGAGGGTGGATGTGTTTGAAACAATTGGGAAGCAGCTTGGTGGATTGGTGGACATTCACCAAGAT
The DNA here is from genome assembly GCA_036507285.1 of Trichosanthes cucumerina. Classification (NCBI taxonomy): domain Eukaryota; kingdom Viridiplantae; phylum Streptophyta; class Magnoliopsida; order Cucurbitales; family Cucurbitaceae; genus Trichosanthes; species Trichosanthes cucumerina. Next base: position 46,083,303 of record CM071840.1, read on the forward strand.
ACCTTTAACTTCATAGATTTAAGGGAGGCAAAGTTGAAAGTTTTGAGGAATGAGTGTGGTTTTATTCCAACGGTAATGAAGGTTGGTGCTTCAGTGGGTGTTTTTAATTTGAATTTCACTTCTTCAGAGGTAAATATTCTGCTGAATCCAGTCAAGGGGCTGTCGATTTTCAAGGATTTTGTGAATCCATTAGATTCTGATAGAATTGCAAGAGTCAGAAAGCATTTAATGGCTTGGGGGGACGTTTTGAGTATGGATGATTCTGGAAGGCCGAGGCATCAAGAAGTAGATCGTTTGGATGTTTGTTCGGTTAATAAGCAAATGGGGAATGGGAATGATTGCAACACTTCAAGGGAAGTTGTGCTAGGCCTCGAAGCTGAAGGGACTGCAGTTTTAAATAATCAATCAGGGGGATGCAGCGGGTCGATGGAATTAAATGGGGGTTTATTGCAGCGCTTTGAAACCGAGGAGGCTTTTCCTATAGTCAGTGGTGCCCAATCCGAAGGTAAGGGGTCAGAGGCTAAATTTGGTGAATAACTCTATTGGTCTGGATGTGTTTTCTTTCAAAAAGGTAGGGGAAGTCGAAGAGATTTCGGTTTATGGGGAAGAGCTTGGTAGCGATCGGGAGAGAAGGAAAGGAAGAAAGGATCAGTTGCCCTCGAAGGAAGGAAGACACAATGACGAGGTTGATTCCTTGGTTCAGGAAGCAGAGTGTAATGGCACCATCTTAGATTCTACCCAATTAAATGAAGGGCTACCTCGCGGGGCACCGGTTCCTCCTTCGATAAGTAACAAGAAAAAAGGTTTGTGCCAGTCATATGCAAAATACTATGTAAGGAGCAAAGGGATTCTTGTGGGGTTGAACGGAGGAGGTGCCTCTCCTTTGTTTCAAGTTGATGAATTTGATGAGTCAGTGCTAAGACCAGCTGAGGAAGGTGATAGTCTTTCGAAAGTAAAAGCAGCAAGAGGAGGTTGGGAAACGAAGCAATTCTGTTCACAGGTTGGAGGAATGCTGGCTAGGGTCGAGTGGTACTAAGTTCTATAAAGCTTCTTTTAAAGGGAGTAATAAGGTTGACGAGCAATCAGAGGGCTCCTTTTTGTGTACGACCGAGGAATCCGATGTAGAATCTTTAATCAGTATTAGTAGCATCGAGAAGTGTGCAGGCACCTTTAGAAATGAGGAAGAGGTATGTTATCCTTGATTCTCCTGGACTTAATTTGGATGAATTGTTTGAGGAAGTTTCTTCCTCGCCAGTCATTAAAGATAAGTCGTTGATTCTCAAGGAGGAGGAGCTTATATCCCACCCTGTTTTGTCACAATTTGCCTCCATCATAAAAGCTAGTGGCTTGCAGTTCAGGGAAGTAATACCATCCACCTCTCAGTTGAAAATCATATCATGGAATACGAGGGGTTTGGGGGATGGCTCTAAGTGGTTGAGTTTTAAAAATTACATTCAAAAGTTGTCCCCAGATGTTGTGTTGATTCAGGAAAGGATACCCCATATCTTTAAATGCTTGTTCTATGGGTGAGAGTTTCCTTTTGGGTCTCCATTTTTTACGGGCCAAATCATGACCGAGAGAGAAGATTCTTGTGGGATGAATGGCACTCACTTTCAAGATATAGTAATGGGCCTTGGTGCTTGGGAGGTCGATTTTGGGGCATCATTTGGATTGGGGGCTCTCCCCTTAAAGTCAAATTTCTTTTGTTGTTTCTGGTTTCATGAAATTCATAGGGGTAAGTTGATATTTTTTGGAATGATGTGGCCTCGTCCTGGTCCCTCTCTTTTAGGAGAGGTTTGAAATATGAAGAGTTGGTGGAGCTAGCATCCGTGTTGGGTTTGTTAGGTGCTTTAAAGCCTTCGTTAACGGAGGTTGGGAGGAAATGGAGTGTTAAGTCTTCAGGGCAATTTTTTATGGTCTTCTTTTTTGGTGAAGGGCAGGTTATGGATAAGTGTTGGTTCTCTTATTGTCTAAGGAGGATTAATGTCTTATTGTGGGTTTTGATATTTGGTAGTCCCTTTGGTGCTCTTATTGTCCAAGGAAGGTTCATGTCTTAATGTGGGGTGGACTAGAAGATTTGATTCGATCGTTTTGAAGGCTTCTTCTTGGAGTTCCCTCATGAAGGAGTTGTTGACTACTTGATATCAGATTTGTGTCTTTTGCATTTTGTCTAATGTTGCACTATTTTGTTTTATCTTGTTGTATTCTCTTCTATTGGAATGGTTGCTGGTTTTTTGTCTGTTATGTTTTTCTTTAATTCTCTTGTAAGCTTATGATGTTTTATCTTGTATTTTCATTACATCAATGAAATGTCTTTGTCGCCTTCGTCAAAAAAAAAAAAAAAAAAAAAGATGGGCATGCTGGACAAGACTGCATTAGCAAGAGTGACTCGTCCTCCTCTAGAGCCATTGTCGTTCTTCCATTTGGAGACCTTGGCAACCAACTTCTTTTAAACAGAGCTCCAGAAATATGCCCCAGCATTCCGAGGTAGGAGAAGGGTCATTTGCCTTTAGAGCCACCCCATAAATCAGTCATTCTATTCACTTCTACCTCTTCAATATAGCCTACCAAAGTAGTTTTAGCATTGTTTACCTTGAGGCCGGATATGAGTCAAAAGAGCACACAAAACAACCTTGTCATCGACAAATTGAAGATGGTTAATGTGAATTTCATCTCTGTCAATTTTGAAGCCTTCTAGGAAATCTACCCTTCATCCTTTATTAATTAAGCTGTTAAACACATCAGTGACTAAAACAAAGAGGAAAGAGGCAAGAAGATCATCTAGCCTCAACCCTCCTGAGCCTTTAATAACACAACCTCTGATCCAAGAGATCGACTTGGCACCAAAACCTTTTCTGTGTAAGACTTCAAGAAGAAAATCCCAATTGACATATCATAGGCCTTCTCGAAATCCAGCTTGATGACCCATCCTTCTTTTGACTTGCTACAATAGTCATTCACAATTTCAATGGCGGTTAGGATGGAGTCTAAGATTTGTCTATTTGAGATGAAGGCGGATTGGTTAGGGGCCACTGTGAGGTGAAGAATTCGCTTGAGCCTGGCTGCCAAAACCTTTGCAATATTTTATAGATGCTTGTAACAAGGCTTATAGGCCAAAAGTCCGTCACTTTAGTAATTTTCACCTTCTTCGAGATCAAGCAAAGGTAGGTTTCATTGACACGTGAGTTAAGGATCCCCTTTTCAAATAAGTCTTGGAACTCTTTAAGGATATCCCCTTTAACAATGTTCCAAGACTTTAAAATTTTTCCAATGAAATCATCTGGCCCTGGAGCTTTGTTAAGCACCAAGTCGCCAACTGCCTTCTGGACTTCAGCTTCTGAAAAAGGCTCTTCCAGATCTCTACTCAAGTTTGGGGGAAGGATCTCCAATTGATACCCTCAACTTGGCGCCTTGGGCTGTCCTTCTTCAAATAAAGTTAAGCTTGTGAACTCCTCAATAATAACATCTTCATTGGTTAAACTCTGTCCTTGGCTATTTTGAGTTTCCAGATAAGGCTACTCCTTCTGGCATTGGCATAATTATGGAAGAATCTAGCATTTTCATCACCCTCCATGAGCCACTTCAACTTGCATTTCTGTTTCCATTTTCTTTCTTCCATCATTAAGGCATCTGCAAGCTGAACTTTTTGAAGGATTTTCTTTCAGCAATATCTCAGTGTTGATACCAGAAGAGAGCTCCTTCTCATCAAAGACTGCAATAGCATTCGAAATCTAGTTCTTCTGAGCTCCCATCGAGCCAATGTGGTCATTGAGAAACTGCAGAACTTTTTATTCAGGAGCTCAAAGTACGAAAAAGAATAGACAACACCAAAAGGAATACGACTTCCAATTGGTCAACAAAATAGAAAAAGATAACTATAAATGTGTTTGGATTTAAAGAAGACATAAGGTAGGTAATACCCTCCCAAACTGCTCCTCAGGTTTTTCTTTCATAGAAAAAATCCTTATGTTGCACTCAAGCCACCTATAAAATACCTGATCCCTCATTCTGCCAAAATGTGATTTTTCTATTTGAGAGGTTGTGGATGCTACTTTGCTAAACGATGTTGGACAAGTCAGCTCCAAAAGTGTTGAAGAAATTAGCCCAGAAAAAGACAGCTAAAGGACACAATACAAACAAATGATCAACATCTACATTGCTTCATTTACACATCACACACCAAGATAAATGATAAACCTAATTCAAGCTGGGGAGTTACTTTTGAAGCCTTTCAGCTGTGTTCAGCCCCCTAAATAGCCAAGGTACAACAAAAAACCTAGGCACTTTTCAATTTTGACAATAATTTTAAAAGGAAGGAGATGAGCTTGAGAATTGTGGGAGAGGGCTGTAGCTAATGATTTGACCGAAAAACATATCATTTGTTCAATGGTACACACTCATCTGGTAGCAGCATCAAATGATATTAAAGCAATAAGCTTTCAAAAGTTGAATGTTCCTAGGTGACTGCCCTTTGATCTATTTATTAATGCCGCTGGGGAAGTTTCTCGAGTAAGGTTTGGAGACCTATTTGTTGGATTTTCTGTGTATCTTTGATAATAATGTGTATTATTTGTATCTTTATTATTTATACCTGTAATATTCTTTTTCCTTATTGATAGATATTTCCTTATTAGTAGATGGTCTCTCTTCTATATAAGAAGACCTTGTATCTTGATTAAGTAAGAAGAAATACAACATATCTATTTCTCTCCTAAATTCAAGTTGGTATCAAAGCAGGAGAAAAAAAAAAAAAAAAAAAAAACTAGCCGCCGCCACTATAGTAACCCTAGCCGCTAAACCGTCGGAACCCTAGCCATCGTCTTCAAACGAGGCACTTTACTTCTGGTCGGAGTATCAAGGTTACGGTGTTTCTCCTTCCCGTCGGCGAACACCCGTAAATTGCGAGGCCCATACTTCTCAGATCCAGTGGATTCGTGAGTTCGGTGGATCTTCTTCCTTCGACCAGATCTGCAACTCAGCCGATCACAAGCATAAATTGACGTTTGCAGCAGTGAGTCTTCTACCGATTCATTGAGAGCGCCAAAAACTGGTTTATGAACTGCAGACTCAGACACGCCCATCGCTTGAGGGAGCTCGCGAACAGAATTTTCGGTTATGTCCATTGAAATAGCCTCACTTCGCTTCTTCTTATTCATGTTCTTCGCCATCGTCGAGGGATAAGAGCTGCGGAGATTGAAAACGAAAACCCTAAGACAAAAAAACGCAAGAAGCTACAAGAAGCCTCCACACTCCTCTGCCGATTCGTGGTTGCAGCAGTGGGTTCTGCTGATTCGTGGGTTCTGCAGCGTGGGTCTTCTACCATTCACGCTAAAACCCACACTCCTCTGTCACGCTAAAGTTCACGACTCTGTTGTCTTCCTCAGTCCGATCCAGTTCGTTTTTTCTTCAGCTCAGTTTGGTCCGGTTTATTTTTGGCATTTATTTGGGCAGTACAATAGTGAAAATTGGTTTGGTGTTGGTTTATTTTCAGCTTCTTAATTGAGTTGTTTTTTACTAATGTCTAAATTGATTGTTGAAATGACTAAGAAATATAGCACAAGTGAGTATGGGTTGTTCGATAATACAACCATTACCTCAAGGCCATTTGGAAAAGAGCAAGTTGATCAATCTTTGAAACTGCTGCAAACCAATTTATCATCTAGTAATCTTTGTATTTCTTTGGCACAAATAGGCAACTGTCCTCAAGCCTTTTCTTGTAGTAATTCATCTCCATGGATTATTGATTCTGGAGCATCTGATCACATGACTAGTTCTTCTCAATTGTTTGATTCTTATTCTCTTTCCTATAAAAATGAAAAAATTAGAATTGCAGATGGTAGTTTCTCTTCTATTGCAGGAAAAGGAACCATTAAATTGAATGATAGCCTTTCCCTATAGTCTGTCCTCCATGTTCCTAAACTAGCATGTAACCTCTTATCTATTAGTAAACTTTGTAGAGATTCTAACTGTCATGTCACTTTCTTTGAATCTCATTGTATTTTTCAGCATCAAGACTCAGGAAAGAAAATTGGGTGTGCAAGGATGCTTGATGGTCTCTACTACTTTGATGAAGGTCCTGGTCTTAGTAGTATTAGTTCTTTCTCTATTTATGAGCAAGTCTTGCTTTGGCATCGTAGGTTAGGACACCCCAATTTCTTCTATCTGAAACATTTATTTTCAAATTTATTAAAAAATGTTGATTGCTCTTCTTTTCATTGTGAAAGTTGTATCTTCGCAAAAAACCATCGATCCACATATTTACCAAAATCTTACAAAGCCTCTAAACCGTTTTACGTAATACATAGCGATGTTTGGGGTCCTTCTAAGATTATGACTCATAGTGGTAAGAAATGGTTTGTCACTTTCATTGATGACCACACACGTCTTGGGTCTATTTAATGCAGAAAAAATCTGAGGTGAAAGATCTTTTCATACACTTTTATAATATGATTGAAACTCAAATTCAAACTAAAATCAGTATTTTACACTCTGACAATGGGACTGAATATTTCAATGAATACCTGAATGATTTTTTAAAGGATAAAGGCATTTTACATCAATCTACGTGTCGAGATACTCCTCAACAAAATGGAATTGCTGAACGGAAAAATAGACATTTACTTGAAGTTGCACGTGCCATAATGTTTTCTATGCATGTCCCTAAGTATTTATGGGGGGAAGTTGTACTTACGGCTACCTATTTGATAAATAGGATGCCTAGTAAAGTCTTGACTTTTAGAACCCCCCTTGATTTCCTTAAAACTTTTTTTCCAACTAATCGTATACATTTTGATTTACCCATAAAAATATTTGGTTGCATTGCATACGTTCACATACCCAATGTTTTTCGATCAAAACTTAATCATAGGGCTATTAAATGCATTTTTTGGGGCTATGCTTCAAACAAAAAGGGGTATAAATGTTTTGATCCTCAGAAAAAAAAGTTTTATGTGAGTATGTATGTTTCTTTTTAGAAAAACAACCATATTTTATCCAAAATTCTCTTGGGGAGAAATCGAGTTAGAAGATAATTTTTGGGAAACATCTGAATCCCTTCCTTGTGTCATCCATCGTGACTTATGTGCCACTAGCCCTTCGATGTCAAATATAGAAACTTCTCATTCAGGGGGAGAAATACCACGAAATGACTCTCACGTCAAATTCCTGAGTTAAAGTTTTATACTAGAAGGGCGGCAAATCAAAAGAACCAAGACCAAAGAGTTGACCCGACACAAATCCAATTTGAAATTCTGGAAAATGATGCTGAAAATTCATCTCCTATTGTCACTGATGAAAGGTCCAGTAATCCCACTCCTATCCCTAATTTGTCAAATGTTCAAAATACCTTACCTATCATTTCTGATCTTGATGTTCCTATTGCTATTAGGAAAGGTACTCGAACTTGTACTAAATATCCCATTGCAAACTATATCTCTTATGAGAAATTGTCAAATAGTCATAAAATTTTTACCTCTAGGATAGACAACTTATTTGTTCCAAAGAACATACAAGAAGCCCTAGATGATCCAAATTGGAAATTAGCAGTCATGGAAGAAATGAATGCTCTGAAACAAAGTGGTACTTGGGAAATAAATGATTTACCAAAAGATAAGAAAGACGATGGGATGCAAATGGGTGTTTCTTTGTAAAGTGTAATCTTGATGGTTCTGTTGAGAGATACAAGGCTAGATTAGTAGCAAAAGGTTTCACTCAAACCTATGGAATTGATTATCAAGAGACTTTTGCTCCAGTTGCAAAAATCAACTCTATCAGAATTCTTTTGTCTCTTGCAGCTAATTTAGATTGGTCACTTCATCAACTAGATGTTAAGAATGCTTTTCTCAATGGTGATTTAGAGGAGGAGGTATTCGTGAGTCCACCACCAAGTTTTGAAATAGAACTTGGAAATAATAAAGTTTGTAGACGGAAAAAATCTCTATATGGTCTCAAACAGTCTCCAAAAGCTTGGTTTGAACGTTTTGGAAAGGCAATCACTAGTTATGGATACCTTCAAAGTCAAGCAGACCATACCATTTTCTACAAACACGCTGAAAATAGTAAAATTGCTATTTTAATTGTTTATGTTGATGATATTATTCTCACAGGTAATGATGAAGAAGGCTTGACTGATCTTAAGGAAAAACTTGCAAGAGAGTTTCCCTAAAGTATTTTTTAGGGATGGAATTCACAAGATCCAAGAAAGGTATCTTTGTTAATCAAAGGAAATATGTTATTGATTTATTTCAAGAGACAGGTTTACTTGGTTGTCGAGCAGCATGAAACTCCTCACCGAGCCAAATGTAAAGTTAGAAAAATTGCAAAAGTCAAGAGGTAAAGGAAAAGACAAATATCAAAGACTTGTGGGTAGATGATCTATTTATCTCACACACGTCCAGATATATCATTTGCAGTAAGTATGGTAAGTCAATTTATGCACTCACCTGGACCTACTCATTTCGAAGCTGTGTATAGAATATTGAGATATTTGAAAGGAACTCCAGGTAAAGGTATATTGTTTCAAAAACATGACCATCTTCAAGTTGAAGTGTATACTGATGTCGATTGGGCGGTGAAAGTCCTATCGATAGAAGATCTACATCAGATTCTTGTTCATTTGTTGAGGAAATTTAGTTACATGGCGTGATAAAAAACAAAATGTAGTAGCTAAGTAAGTAGTCTTTGAAAGCAGAATTTAGAGCCCTATCACATGGAATTTGTGAAGGTATATGGATTGACAGGATACTCTACGAGCTGAAATTGTCTCAAAAGACACCTATAAGAGTATATTGTGATAACAAAGCTGCCATTGCCATATCTCGTAATCCAGTTCTACATGACAGAACAAAGCATATAGAAGTTGACAAGCATTTTATAAAGGAGAAGATTGATGCAGGTGTGATATGCATATCGTATCTTCCAACGACGGAACAAACGGCTGATATGCTAACAAAAGGACAATTCAATAAACTTATCAACAAGCTGGCTATGGAAGATATCTACAAACCAGCTTGAGGGGGAGTGTTGGATTTTCTGTGTATTTTTTATAATAATGTGTATTATTTGTATCTTTATTATTTATACCTGTAATATTCTTTTTCCTTATTGATAGATAACCTTATTAGTAGATGGTCTCTCTTCTATATAAGAAGACCTTGTATCTTGATTAAGTAAGAAGAAATATAACATATCTATTTCTCTTCTAAATTCAAGTCTATTGAATAGGGGGTTAGGGAGAAGTTAGATAGGTGTTAAAGTATTGATATAAGATTAAATTTACCGTAACCCAGGTTTCGTGGTGATTTAACCTACAAAGAAAGGAAGCAAGACTTCCAGTTACCTATGGTGGATTACAAAAAGAACACCAAGTAGTAACTAAACAAGTGAGCGAATAGTCTTTAAAGTAGGGAGAACATTTGCACCAATAAAAAAAACAGTAAAGAGAATACTATCTAAAACCCTATGGAAAGGATTTTCCAGATCATTGAAAATTCGTTTATTCCTTTCACACCAAATGATCCATAGAAAGGCTCAAATGATATTGTTCCAAAGCAGCTTTTTGGACTTCTTGAAAGAATGGCCCACCAAAATTGAAGGAAGGAAATCCTGAACATTATTTGGCAGCACCAGAGACAAACCAAAAGCATCCCGTAGCAAATTCCAATAACTTTGAGGAAAGGAACAACCGGTGAATAGATGGAAAGGAGATTCAATAGCCGATTTACACATAACGCACCAGTTGGGTGAAAGAGAAAGATGAGGCATTCATCTTTGAATCTGTTAGGTATCTAGTTGCCCTGCACAAAGTAAAACTCACACAGAAGCACAAATACAAAGATTTCATTGAAATAATGAAACGAGAATAACGCTCCAAGTACAAAAACTTTCAAAGAAAAAAGAACAGCCTGAGGAACCAAAAATAACAAAGAACTACCAAACAGATCAACACAAAGCAAAGACCCGACCAGCAAAAACAACAACAACCAAAGGCGGCCGACGCAAAAGAAGCAAAAAGGAACCAAAGAAACCACGCCTAACCACAACAAACCCAAACAACAAGAAAACTAACTCAAAAAACCCATCGAAACCCACCAGGACAAACCCGCTCAAGGAAACTGCCCAAGGAACTAACCCAACAACCAACCAACACAAGCACAAATACACAACGATAGAATCAAGCCAACCAACTCCTTCTGTTGGGAGTTCTTCAACAAAGGAGATGGTTATTTATCCGAATTTCTATTGAAAGAAGAAAGGAAACAAACATAAACACCTCCAGCTTTTAGAGAGAGTTGGTCCTCTCCTCCTAGACACAATGTCCACAAAATACTTCACAAAAAACAAAGACTCCCTCCAACCATCCTTAAACCCTCTCCCCAAGCAAAACGTACAATTCCCCACACCCCTCACTCTCATGTGGTCCCCTTTTCCTCAACAAACTCTTTCACTATTCCTTTCTTGCCCTTTCTAAAATAAGTTTTTGTAATTGCGAGCCTTACAGAATCCTATCGCCCGTATCAATTCCTCCATGTGCATATTCCTAAAGGAAAACCTTGGTCTTTTTGGAAAAGGACTCTTCCACATAACCTCAAACAGAAGCCTTCTCTCCTTCATTGACCTTAACCAAGTCTGCCATCAACGATTTGACAATACACCATCCAGAAGTATCTAGAGATCAATGCCATACATCACACTCATCCTTGAGAAACTCTAAAGACAGAAAAATGGAGAGGGATGCCCATTTAGAGATCTCAGCTTCAGTAAGATTTCTTCGAAACCCAAGATTCCAAGAGGCCAACCTGCAACAGAGAAACTTGTCTGATTCGAGAGGGGAAAAAGACTTGGGTATGCTAAAGCAAGAGGCAATCCTTCTCTCCAAGAGTCATGCCAAAAAGATATACTCAGTCCATTGCCCAAAACTTTATGCATTCTTGAATGTAGTAAGGAACTGAGGCTTGAGATCTCTTTCCAAGGTGCATTGGTGGATGGGAGACGAGAGGGCATGCCAAACATGGTATCACAGCAGGAGATCATGTCTTCAAGCCCTATCATTGTCTTCCCAACTAATATTGATTTTCACTTGCTACAATTTCTACAAGTTTTCAAGCCCACAAGTAAGAGAGACTAAAGTATTGATATAAGATTACATTTATTGTAACACATCAAGTTAAGCTTTTGAGTTTCGTGGTGATTTAACAAGAGAAATCCTTTTATTTCTGACGAGAGCTCTGTCGAACATCTTAACATACTTATCTCCCTTTTCAATATTACCCAGTAAGTCCCAAGCTTTCTTTCCTTCCAATATCCATTCCATCCTAACAAAGAATTTGTAAGCGGAAGATTCCCAAAAAAACGTAAGGTCTTCTTTATGGTCTCTGGCCTTAAGACAAAATCAGTAATTTGAACAGAATCCATACGAGCTTTCCTTCCATGGAAATTTTCCCAAACTGGTGCATCTTCTGCAAACAAGCAGAAGAGAATTTGGACCACCTTTTCTTATCTTGCCTAATATATAACTACCTCTGCAAGAAAGAAAAATCAAATGTTTTGGGTCTTCATCACTCCATGAAGCTGTCACTTTTCAGCATTTTGGCTCCTTCAGGTCTTCCAGACTAGAAATCCGGCCTTCGACTCCTCACTGCTGCTGTTTGTTGGGTACTTAGAATCCAATAATAGAACCTTCACAGAGGAAGAACTTTCTCTTGAACAACTTTGGGATGGCACCCTTTTATCTGATGGTGTTGCGGGCCCTTAAGGCTAAACCTTCTATGGTAATACCTCTTCCATGTTATGGACCCATTGGAGAGCTTTTATATAACTCTTGGTCTTTTGTACTTTTCAGTCTCTTTTAATGAAGAGCACAGTTTCTTATAGTATATTGCTAAGGTTCTTTTAATGAAGAGCAGAAGAGTAATGTTGTTAAGATTCTTTTAATGAAGAGCAGAAGTGTAATGTTGTTAAGATTCTTTTAATGAAGAGCAGAAGAGTAATGTTGTTGTTAAGGTTCGAGAGAAAAAAATGGAGGATTTTCAATGACAAGGAGCTGAAGATGAAGAAAGAAAGCCACCTTATAAGCTGGAAAAAAGTCTCTGACTTTTGCAAGTGGATGTGGGGGGACTTGGCCTGGGAAGCTAGAGGAAGAGTGCCACGACCCTTATATCTAACCGGGTCGAAAATTCATGAATGAGATCAAAGTACTGTGGCACATAGATATTGTTTCATACACAATATCGAATAAGGGTAGAGAACTATATCTAATAGGCACCAACTTCAAGAACAAACCCAGTGGAAGCACATTTCCAAATGTAACCAGCAAACTGAAAGGTGGCACTTTTTGAGATTAGACAACGAAGAAAGGATCATGTTTGAAAGAATATCAGAATGGGTAATTAGTCATTAAAAATTCATTTCCCCAGACTGTATTAGATGGCAAACCCTAAAGGATTTTCTCCTTGTAATTGTTGGCCTCAGGAGCAAAGAGAACAATCTTAAGTTTAGAACACATCCTTCTGAGTTAGGGACTTTAAGAAAGGGCTGCTCTCTCCATTATTCTTCATAATATTTGGCAAACTGAGAATCCAAACATGGTCTGCTTAAATTGCAGGTTTTTATTGAATCAGTGCTTCAGCTAAGATGCTATTTTGGATACTCACTAGCACAATCTAGAAGGCGAACGTTCCAAAGGAAGTTAAGTTCTTCACTCCGATCTTGGCTATAGGTGGTTTGAATATTGTGGAAAGAATGCAAAAAAGATACTTGAACATGTTTGTTCACACTGAGAAGGATCAAAAGTCTCATGTTTGTTCTCAGTCATGCTTTGGGATGAATGTCTAAGAAATTTTAAGGTTTGTTGGTGCTTCAAGACAGATAGTAAACAAGCTTTCTTCTAATTGCTACTTGGTCTGTCTTTTAAAAGGGAAAAATCAGAATTCTCTGGAAGAATGCAATTAAATCTATTCTTTGGGAGATATGAAGGGAAGGAAATCAAGAAATCTTTGAACCTTTTGGCGAGCTAAGTATTTCAGCACCAGCAGACTTTTGCAACTTGCATATACCTCAGAGTGTGGGAAGGTATCTTAATGGATTTTATTGAAGTATTTTGAAGCCTAAAGGATTTGGATTCTATTCTGGGTGTAGTGGATTGTCTTCCAAATACGCCCATCTTATTTCCCTCAAGCATCCATTCTGAACAATAAACACTGCTCACTTTTTTTAGGAAATCATGCATCTTTATTGGGTTTGAATATTGTCTCAGTCAGGGATAGATCTTTGTTATTATTTTTGTTACTATTATTTTTGGAGGAGTTCTTATAGATGTCAAGGGACTCTACTTAAGCATAACCTCACAAACCAGCCACAGATCCAGCAAACGGATGTGATCAATAGAGGTATAGAGACTTATCTTTGGTGCAAGTAATGTGGTGACATCTAAACAATGGTCTAAATGGTTGGCGTCGGCTCAGTTTAGCTATAATACAACATTCAATTCTACAATCAACTTAACACTATTTGAAGTAGTTTGAAGTCGATCACAACCTCACTTGAATAGGATTTGTTCTATAGGTTGTACAATTGTATCCTTGAGTAAGCAGTTTGCAGTCGGTCACCACCCCCTATCCTTCCTTGTATGCCGATTTTTGAGGAGCTAAAGGAGCATTTGTAGAGAGCCCAGCAACATATGTTCACATTGATAATGGGAAGAGATGGGAAGGTCAATTTGTTGTGAATGACTAGGTATACTTACAAAACTGTACAATCAAGGATCCTTGATGAGGCTGTAAGGTATCCAGTCGAAAATCACCTGTTAACAGAACCACACAACACAAACACAAGAAAGAACAAGGAAGATACTGTTGTATTGATAATTCCTCCCAGAAAAAAGGAATACCTCTGGGTTCAATCCTTCGTTAAGCAAGATACCAAAACAAACAAGATAGCAAAACACTCAGCTGTTAGAGAGAGCTGAGAACCTCTCCTGACCTATCCTCCTTCTACCAAATTCTGCCTAAAAAACAAAGTAAAGGACCCCCCCCCATAAAAAATAAAGTAGCAGCCATACAAGGGACGTACAACCATACCCACGATCCTAAAAGTGGTCCCCAAGGAACCGTTATTCAACATTCTCCCTTTTCTCTCTTTTACCCTTCCTACTATAAGTTTTCGTGATAGGAGGCCTAACAATACCCAGGGCCAAAGCAAGACACCTTGTCCTCAAGGTGAAAATCTGGGAACAGCTGTTGGAAGGCTTTAACTGATTCCCACGTCGCGTCACATTCAGGCTCTCCTTGCCACTTAACGAGCCATTCCTCCTCTCCCAGTTCTGAATTCCATCGAATCCCAAGCACCTCCTGTGGGTTTGCCTTCCACTCATGATCGATCAAAGTCGAGGACTTGTGGATGCAACCGTTGAGCCATCGCCAATCATTTTTGAGGAGAGAAACATGAAAAACATCATGTACCAAGGCGTCCTTGGGAAGCTCCAGTAGTAAGCCAACTGGACCGATTCTTTCCAAAGATATTTTTAAAGGGCGAAATACTTGGGTGATGACTTTCACAACGTTTTCTTGCCGAGAGACTTAAGACGGCAGTGCGGTCGGATTTTCAAAATACAAACTCCCTTCATTGAACTCGAGTTCTCTCCTCTTCTTATCGGCTGTTTCTTCATTCGTTCTTGTGCTAAACGCAAATGTTCCTTGGGGCTACCAAGGCGGATCTCGGTCTTTGTTTGTTGTTCAAGAGAGTCGTTCGTTGTCCAGAAGTGCCATAAGAGACAATGGCGCGTGGGGACCAGTAAACCACATGGAAAGGGGTGGTGTTGATGGAGACGTGGTATGTAGTATTATACCAAAATTCAGCCCAAGGAATCCATTGTTCCCACTTTCTTGGATATTCCCCACAGAAACAACGTAAGTATGTTTCTAAGCATCGGTTAACTCGTTCTGTTTGGCCATCTGTTTGTGGATGGAAAGCGGTGCTCCTTTTCAATTGCGTTCCCTGCAACTTGAACATCTCATTCCAGAAATGACTTATAAAAATCTTATCTCGGTCCGAGACGATTGACTTTGGGAAACCATGCAACCGAACAATCTCTTGGATGAACAAGGCAGCTATATTCTTTGCTGAGAAAGGATGCTTGACCTTCAGGAAATGGCTGTACTTACTTAATCGATCCACCACCACTAGTATGGAGTCAAATCCCATAGATTTCGGTAGCCCCTCAATGAAATCCATCGATATATCTTCCCATATCAAGTTCGGAATTGGCAAGGGCTGTAACAACCCCGCAGGGGCCACTGCTTCCACCTTATTACGCTGGCATGTCGAGCATCTTTCCACATACCGTTTAACCTCTGCCTTCATGTTCTTCCAAAACAGTTCACTGGTTAATCGTTTGTAGGTCCTCAAGAACCCCGAGTGGCCCCCAAGAACTGAGTCATGGTACATATGCAATATGGAGGGAATTAGAGTCGACTTATTGGATAGCACCAACCGCCCTTTATAGAGTAACCTCCCCTGCTGCAGGGTGAATTTTGGGTGTGACAACGGATCTCTCTCTAAATCTTCCCAGATCTTTCGTAACTCAGGATCTTTCTCCACTTCGTTGTTAACTGTGGTTATGTCCAGGACATGTGGGACTGAGATAGATCGGAGTTCTCCTTCATACTCCACTCTTGATAGTGCGTCGGCAGCCTTGTTCAACTGTCCCGGATTGTACTTTATCTCAAAGTCGTATCCCAACAATTTTGTGAGCCAACGTTGGTACTCCGGTTGTACTTCCCGTTGTTCGAGTAGGCTGCCTAAAGCTCTCTCGATCGTCAAAGCCACGGTGAACCCTCTCGCCCCAATAAGTAATGCCTCCATACGCCTTTGCGAACAATAGCCATTAACTCCCTCTCGTAAATTGGCTTTAACCGCGACCTTTGAGATAGTGACTGACTAAAGAAGGCTATCGGTCTTTGCTTCTGAGACAACACTGCCCCAACCCCTGTTCCGGATGCGTCCGTTTCGATCACAAATGGTTGGGAGAAATCGGGTAAGGCCAACACTGGAATGGTAACCATGGCGTGCCTCAGGGTTTCAAAAGCTGCGGTGGCTGCATTCGACCATTGGAAGGCGTCCTTTCTTAGTAGTTGGGTTAATGGCTCGGCAATGCTGCCATATCCCATCACAAACCTGCGGTAATACCCTGTCAATCCGAGGAAACCTCGAAGTTCCTTAATGGTTTTAGGCATTGGCCAATTTAACATGGCTTTAATTTTTTCTCCGTCGGCTTCAACCCCCTTCTCTGATATTATATGGCCTAGATAGGCTATTCGAGATTGCCCAAAAACACACTTATTTCTGTTTGCAAACAGGGCATGTTCCCTCAAAGCTTCCATGGTGATTTCCAGATGTTTGAGATGTGTTGAATAGTCTGAACTATAAATAAGTATGTCATCAAAAAATACAAGAATGAATCTTCGAAGGAAAGGACGAAAAACCTGGTTCATAAGCGATCAAACGTTCTTTGGGGCGTTGAAGTAAGTCCGAAAGGCATTACCATGAATTCATAGTGGCCTTCGTGAGTACGAAAGAAATTTGTTTTCGTATGTCTTCTTCCTTCATTCGATTTTTGGTGGTAACTCGATTTGAGTCCGGCTTGGAAAAAACTTTAGAGCCATGGAGCTCATCCAGTAGTTCCTCGATCACCGGTATTGGAAATTTATCGGGGATAGTCACCCTGTTCAGCGCACGATAATCAATACAGAAACGCCAACCCCCATCTTTTTTCTTCACCAACAGGACAGGGCTAGAGAAAGGAGAGTTACTGGGTCGAATGATCCCTGAAGCCAACATTTCTTTTATCAAGCGCTCAATCTCCGATTTCTGAGCGTGGGCATATCTATAGGGTCTAACATTCACTGCCTGTTGGTCCCCCTGGAGTAAAATTCGATGGTCAACTGCTCGTCTCGGTGGTAAACCACTAGGGGCATCAAAAACAGAGGAGAACTTAGTCAGAAGATTTTGTATTTCAATTCCCATCGGTGTAACTTCCGCTAAGCTCCCTTCATACTCACTCTCAGTTTGGTCTCCTAAATTCAACCCCCTCAGCTCCACCAGGTAGCCTTGGTCGTCTTCTACCCAGGTCTTGGCTAACATTTTTAACGACACTTCTGCCCGAGTCAACGAGGGATCCCCATGGAGAACTACTTGTTGTCCCTTTAAATCGAATGTCATTCTTAGAGCTGCCCAGTCAACGTTCATTTCTCCCATCGTCCGAAGCCATTGCATTCCCAATATAACTTCTACATTTCCCATTTCTAATGGTAAGAAGTCTTCACACACTGTAAGCTCCGGTAAAGACACCACTAGCGATTTACAAACACCCTTACCCTTCGTGGCTATACCGTTGCCCATTACAATTCCATAGTTGGAGGTGTCTACCGTCGGTATCTGTAATTCTTGACCAAAACACGTGAAATAAAGTTGTGGGTAGCCCCACAGTCGATCAACACAATCACTTCCTTCTCACCTATCAACCCTTTTAACTTCATGGTTCCCGGTGTGGAGAAACCAATTACTGATTTTAAATCCAACTCAACCAGATCGCCCACCAGCTTGGTCGGAGTTTCTACTTCCTCTGGTCCCCAGTCTCTCTGGATGAGTTCGATCTCGTCAACTCCGTTCACCAACAGCACTCGTAGCTCTCTGACTTCTCGATTCTTACAGACATGGTCCTTCGAGTACTTTTCATCACACCGAAAACATAAGCCTCGAGCTCTCTTTGCTTGGAATTCGGCGTCCGATAACCGTTTCGGAGGAAACTCTCTCTTTCCCAACGTTCCTTTTTCGGGTAGGGTTACAGTGCGCGTACCTGAGGGATCGCCTGTTTTTGGGTTTGTCTTCATAATTGGGCCTGGGCTCCCCTTACTATTCCCTGCCGTTCGAGACCCATGAGGACTTGGGCTTAGCCCACTTTCTTCCTCGATTGCCAGACGAAGGGCCTCTTCTCTATCTTCGATTAATTGGGCCTGTCTAATCATGTCTTCAAGCCCGCTTGGCTGTCTACTCTTCACTGAAGCCCTGATGGTAGGTTTGAGCCCGTTAAGGAACGTATTCTCGAGGACGTCCTCCGGCAGCCCAGGTAGCGGCGATGAATAAATCTCGAACAGTTTCCGATATTCTGCCACCGTACCTTCTTGTTTCACGGCGAGGAAGCGGGCACACAAACTTCCTTCTTGTGACGGTCGAAAACGCTCGAATATCCGCGCCTTCAAATCATTCCATCCTTGTATCTTCTTCCTATTCTCCGTCCATCGGAACCACTCCACCACGTCCGGCTCGAAACTAATAATCGATACCATAATTTTCTCCTTATCCGTCAACTGATAAATGTCGAAATAATGTTCAGCCCTGAAGACCCATGAGTCTGGCTTCTCTCCGGTAAATATCGGCATTTCCAGCCGTTTCATTTTTCCTCTTTCGCCTCCAGGTTCTTTTCTTCCTAAGGAGGACTCTCCTTCCTCCGTTTCCTTCTGTTCCGACACTTCCCCTCGATTCTCATCCTCTGGGTACTTTTGGCCAGAAGCCTCCGTGAGCACGGATTTCCCTTTGGACAACGTGAGCTCACTGATCACATAGGTTAGTTTCTCGAGAGCCTTCTCCATGTTCTGGACCGAAACCTTCACCTCCCCGATGTCCTTCTCACAACCCGACACTCTTTCCTCTATCTCTTGCTTCGCCATTCTTCTTGTCTTACCCAGGATGACGGGCTCTGATACCAATTTGTAAGGTATCCAATCGAAAATCACACATTGCAGAACCACACAACACAAACACAAGAAAGAACAAGGAAGAGATCTTTGTTGTATTGATAATTCCTCCCGAGAAAAAGGAATACCTCAGGTTCAATCCTTCGTTAAGCAAGATACCAAAACAAACAAGATAACTCAATTTGTTAGAGAGAGTGAGAACCTCTCTGACCTATCCTCCTTCTACCAAATGCGCCTAAAAACAAAGTAAAGGACCCCCCATAAAAATAAAGTAGCGACCATACAAGGGACGTACAACCATACCCACGATCCTAAAAGTGGTCCCCAAGGAACCGTTATTCAACATTCTCCCTTTTCTCTCTTTTACCCTTCCTACTATAAGTTTTCGTGATAGGAGGCCTAACAGAGGCCTACTAATCCTAAGTTGAACTCATAGTTTGTTGGACTGTTTCGGGTGATTGAAAAGGTTGTACCAGTGGCTTATTGTCTATTACTTCCTAATTCAATCTTAATCCACCTCTACTCCCACATCTCACAACTGGGAAGGTGGTAGACCACACCTTTCCTATTTACATATTCCACCAAATCTGTCATCTGATATCGTTTTGAAGTTGAGACCAGCTAAAGTATCAGGACGAACGATAACTAAATCAAATCCAAGTGTCATGGAAATATTCATTTGTTGGGACAATGTTCTTGTAGTTGATGCAATGCAGGGGAACCAGCCTCTACTCTCAAAAATCAGTTTCCTATTCTTTTGTACTCCCTGGTCTTTCATACTTTTCATTCCCAAAAGTGTCGTTTCTTAAAATAAAAAGTTTTAATAAAATAAATAAAAATAATAAAAGTTCTCTACATCTTAAATAAAAATTCTGTGAAAACATGTTTGAAAAACTATTTTTTAAAATTGTTCAGTTTGTTTTACTTCAATTAAAGTTATTGTAGCTGTTTTTCATATAAAAAATCATTTGATTATAAATATTAATTTCAAGTGCAAAATAATCATTAACATTTACAAGCCACCCAGTTGTAGTTCTTAAAAATGTTGTGAACAACATAAACAAGATGCGCACCAGGCGCGCGCCTCTGGCTTCTTCAATTTATTATTTTTTTTCAGTTTTAAAAGTAAAACTTATCGTTTTACTTATTTTAAATATATTTAGTTAAGAAAAGATTGATATTTAAGGCTTTTGATCTTGTATAGTTTATTAGTGTTGCATTGTTTCATGTTTTTTAATGAAGTATTGACTCTAGTCTCAAAGACTAATACTTGAACCTTATTTCTTTTACCTATTTTTCTAGGTTAAAACTTAATTTCTTTCCATGAAGGGTTTTTTCTTATTGTGTATGTATACATATATATTTTTTATTTTTTATATATAGTGTGCGTTAGAAAAAAAGTCCGCGCCTTTTGGTGCGCCTTGCGCCTAGGCTCCAGAGGGCTATTGCGCCTTAGTGCGCCTTAAGCCTTTAAAAACATTGATCAGGAGTATTAAAAAGCCCCTCTAAGTTAACGATCTGTGAGTTATCGCTCAAACTATCAGCCAAATGCATTGCATAATTCTGGGAAAACCTCTTCTGAACTACTTAGACTCACATCAGAACCCTCCAAATCATCCAACCCTTTCAAACTAGTGAAATCAAACTTTCTAATAACATGGTCACTTGGTTGCAAGCATGCTCTATAAAATTGCACCCCCTGAACTACCGAGATTGAATTCCTCCAAATTAACCACTTGCACCTTAAAAGTTGAAGAAATCCCCCTTCAAATGCACAACCTCTCGCAGGATTGGAAATTTTGTAACCAATTCTTCAAAGTTATTAGTTTTTTTGAATACGTCAACAATTGGGGGTGGGGGGTTTCGAACCCATGACCTCTTGGTCATGAGTCATACTTGATGTCAGTCATACTTCAAAGTTATTAGTGTGAGAAAGAGATGACTTGTTGGCCCCTACAAACACTTCTTCCCCCTTACTCCCTTTTCGAGTATAATATTTGGAATAAGTTGCACAATATTTATTCCCTAACCTCCTTTACTGAGGTTAGAATCGGGGAAGCAAAAAGATCTTTCTCATTAAAGCCCTCTTTAGAAATCAAATCCTTAGGGGAGTGAGCAATCAAAGACGCATCTTGTTGAGAAGAGTTTGCAGCTTCTTCCCCACCCAGAAATAGATCACTACCCCTTTCCGATTACACCACAAAGGTGAAATCCACCCCAAGACCCTCATTCCCCGACTGCTTCTGACAGAAAGAAAAAGTAGACTCCTCACGACCTTTAACACAAGACGTCTCACCTTCCCCGACCTTATCGGATAAAGACTCTTCAAGAACTAAGTCTCTCCCCCCTTGCAACTGCTTTTCCTTTTCTTGAGAACAGAAATGCAAGACAGAGATAGGAGGCAAAGAAGAATGATCCTCTACAACAACTTCATTGGCCTTTTGATCTTCCCTAATATTCACTTTCAAGGTATCTAAGTCCCCTCCATATCCTTGCCATACTATCTCCTAGGGTCCCTATTAACTTCACCACCTAGCCTTAATGACTTCTCGAAATTCGAATAGTCCTTAATCCTTCATCCTTCATAACCTGATAAATACAGTCCAAGTCCAACGGATTTGAAAAATCTTTTAACACCAACGAATCCTTAACTAATTCAGGACGCTCCTTCAACGAGACCTTGTCAACCAAAATAGAGAATTTTCCAAGAAGGGCATCTTGAATTTCAATGGAAGCCAGGATGAAACCACATATATTTCTTCTGATCCTAATACGCGCTTCAGATGCTTCAAGGAGATTCAAGGTATCAACTGCTATTTCCTCCAAACCCCCAAAGTGTTGTCCAATTACTTCAAACACCTTTCTAGTCCAAAACTTAAGCAGCAAGTTATGAATTGAGATCCATCCTCCGTACCCTCGAATGAATTCAGGAAAGCAATGAAGGTGATCACACCTGCGTTCAATTTTCAAATGAAATAGCTCTATCAATTGCCACTTGACTAAAATGGAAGCCATTTTCTCAACTTCACCTTCATCCACAGTGACTAAGACCTTGTCTGCCATGAAGGGATTGATTTGGATCTTGACGCTGAAAAAAGATTCCAGAACTTCCTTTATCACTTTCTACTCAATATGGGTAAACAATTTTGACATGACTAACAACTTATCAAAGTTTAGATCCACCACCTCGTGAAGCTTCTGAATTCAAAACAATGCAATCAAAGAACCATACCCTTTTTGAATGGTTGTCGAAGCCAATCCTTTCCTACCTACCAGCTTTCTCGGGGGTTGATCAGACCCAAAAGCCCAACCAAAAGTGAAGAAGAAGTATCAATCCCCTGAGAAGCTGACAAATCAAAGCCTTTAAGGAAATCAGAGATCATTTGCAGAAAAACTAGCCAACCTTTCTTTGGAACACTCAGCGAGATATTGAGAACTTTTCTACCACCGATGGGAGGCCATACTACACATTGAGTAACCCAACCCAAGCTCGAATGAATGTTGAACAATCCCAACATGCCATCATCTTCTTTGAATTTTAATCTGCTAAAGTAAAACTCAACCGACAGAAAAAGAACTTCAAACGACTTAATGAACCACCTCAAATGAGGCAGGGATAAGAAGATCTTGGACACACTAGAAGAGTCCTCGATGAAAACCAGGTTTTGATCAGACCCAATTCAAAAATCCGAATGACTTATACAGCAGTTGCACATCTCCATATTCGGACAATTGAAGCTTCAGTGAACCAGACAGGGAAACACAAAGTTAAAAACAATCGAAACCCACTTGAGGAAAACCTAGGACGAAATCGGCGAAGAAAAAAGGGAAGAAGTTTGCAAGAAAGGACAACCACAAAGTTTGCAAAAACCAAACGAACCAAAAAACGAACTGAGAAACAAAGGGTCAGGGAGAAAGATGCAAGAAAGGACAACCACAAAGTTTGCAAACTGAAACAAAGCACCTGGAAGATGAAGCAAAACGGATGCCTAATAATAACAGAGCTTGTTCACATATCTCTTTGAATATCTGCACTCCATGCAGCATGGAGATCCATCAGTAGTGTGTGTTAAATCACCAATCAATCCAAAAACTTAAACTGATAGGTTATAGTATATTTAATTATGTTAACATTTCCCTTTACTTATTTGATAAAAAAAAAAAACATTTCCCTTTACTTGTGGGCTTGGAAATTTGAACAAAGGCCTAACAAGTGGAAATCAATATTAATTAGGAGAAAACGACTTTACAAGGACTCGAACATAGGACCTTCTACTTTGATACCAAGTTAAATCACCAATCAACCCATAAACTTAAGCTAATAGGTTATAGTAAATTTAATTATATCAACAGTGTGGACTCCTTACAACCTATGGAAAATAACATTGAAGATTTTGTGGTTGAAGATTCTTTCACGGATGATCTAGCTTCTTTATTTCATAATTGTGACAAAGAGATCTCTCATCTTCCATACTCAATGCCTAGAAAATTTGTCCCACTCATTGAAGCTTATGGTCTTGAGTTACGTGAAATACCTACCTTGAATTAAGATGGAATCCTTGGTCAAGGTTTTTGACCGCTTGTAGGCTGGTGCTAGGATTTTTGTCACTTTTCTCGGTTCTTTTCCTTTGATCTTCTGTGTTTTCTTGGTGCTGTTTTCTTCAAGTTTTAGTTGGCCTTTACTGTGGTTTTAATGGGTTGTATCTGGCTGTGTGTGTAGCTTCTCAGGCTCTGGCTTTGGTCTTTAGTGTTGTTTTTAGAGTGGGTTGTCCCTGGATTTGGTTTTTAGTGTGGTTCTTTGTTGTGTTTGTTGGCCTTTATGTCTTCTTTGGATCTTCGGTTTTTTGGTTTCTTTTTGGGTTGTTGCTTGGCCCCTTTTGTTTTACTTTGGGCTCTTTTTTTCACTCCCTTGTCGAGTTCCCTAAACATTAGCCTCTTTTCATTTATTCAATGAAAAGTTTCATTTCTTGTTCAAAAAAGATCTTTCAAGGAAAAAAGAATCGAGGAATGGGCAACCATGTCTTACAATCTTAATATCCCTTCCACATCGATCAGGAAGATGAGAAAACTTTTTATTCATAAAAGCTCTAGTTCATTTTCATACAACTCTTTGTTCCTTTGATAAAAAAAAGGAGGTAACCAAGAATTTATTGAAATTAAGAGGGAGGGTCTAGACTCTCCTGAAAAGCTTTACTACTAGATTTTTCTGACCAGGCAGTGAAAGTTTCCCTCCTCTAAAAAGGCTTGAACCCCTTAGCACTACGTACACATCAGTGACACATAAAACAGGGCTAGACCCCATGACACATAAAAGCAAGCAAGACAAGGTAAAGTATATCGATACTAAGGGAGTGGGGTGGGTGACTCATTGTCACTTTCCATGTACGTGGGTGGAAAGTGACAATGACAAGATTGGAAGAAACAATCCTTTTTCACTTTCCATGTACGTAAGTGATGATCTTCGGTTGTAAAATGAATTTTATCACTTGGAATGTTCAGAGTTTAGGTTCTTGAAAGAAACAATCCTTGTTTAAGAAATTCATTTAAACTAAGTTATCTTTGTCAGTCACAAGCTGGTAAACTCTATTTGGACCTTAACATACTTTGTTCGGGCTTCTCTTGATGCAATCAATTCTGCCGGTGGAATTTGATTCTTTGGAGTGAACTGGACTTTACTGTTAAAGAAGTCATACAGGAATGGTAGCTTTACTTGGTCGAGTTTTGGCCTTACACAGAGTGCGCAGAAGTTTCTTTGGCTCGTTTTTGTTCGTGCTTTCCTTTGGCATCTTTGGATTGAAAGAAATGGTCGTCTTTTCAGGGTTGTTTCCGCTTTTTTGAACGTTTTATGGTCCAAGTTCTTTTAATTGTTTATTCGTGGTGCTTGATTGTTCAACTTTTGGCCTGTTTGGTTGATCATTTTTTATTTCCAATTGGCAATTTTTCTTGTAATACTCATTTTGGAGTTTTCTCCTCAATGAAATTGTTTCTTATATAAAAAAAAACATAAAACAGGGCTAGACCCCATGACACATAAAAGAAAGCAAGACAAGGTCAAGTATATCGATACTAAGGGAGCGGGTGACTCATTGTCACTTTCCATGTACGTGGGTGGTAGAGTTTGATTTACCTTAAAATGTAATAGGGGACATGGTGGTGTTCAACTCTCCACCCTTGGCAGAAGTTAGAGCACCAGGCCTGCCACCCCGGACCAAGAAAAATGCCCTAATTCAACTGAAGAGGATAAATCATTAGCAAACCCAAAGTTGGGTAGACAAGATAAATTGAGGCAATATAGGAGAAGGCGTTTATGAGTAATATCAACATGAATGTACTATCCAAATGTTGTAGGATTAGGCATATTTTCCCGTGAGATCAATCAAAGTGCGTGCATAAGCTAGCCTAGATACTCCCATCTAAAGGAGGAAGGAAAATAAAATAAAATAAAATAAATTCAAGGTAGACATGTTAAGTGGGGGAGGGTGTCAAAACTCAAAAGTAGTTATGGTGAGTTCCAAGTAAGTGCAGAGTTGGAGATCCATCAATAGCACATCAACTGATGAAAGCAAGCAAAGAGTAAGGATCATGTGGTTAAGTATGCAGGTCTGGCTTAGTCAAGTGACTCTTCACCACTTTCTATGTACATTAGTGCCAAAGTGGATTTACCTAAGAATGCATAGTTGGGAGGGAGAACATAGTGTTAACTCTCCACTACACTTAGGCCATGGTTGGCCTATGTGAATCATCCAACGGTGTTTACTCCCTGGCCAATTTATGTGGGATAGGTTTACGAGCATTGTTCAACTTCTCACTGAATGAAGGTTCCTATTATAGAGAATAGCCCCAAGATGGATATCTAATATTGGGTATGTGAGCATGAGTTCTACATCAGAAGGGTCCAGATGGATGGATGTTCAGATAAGTCATTATCTTCAAGAATGATGGTTGGCCAGTTATCATAAATGCCTTTAGTTGATCAACCGTGCTTGAAGATGCCCTAATGTGGTTGTGTAAGAATCTGAATCACATACCAATTATCTGCCCATGTAAGAATCTGAGGTGGTTTCTGATAAAGTGACTATTTTAAGACAATAAGGATAAAGCGTTTAGGAAGCAGACTGTACCAAGTACATGTACACCCGGAAAGTTTAATGAAAACAAATCAAGAACAAGGACACTGAATAAGGCATAGAACATGCAAAAATTATAAAAACTAAACAAACGTCTTTTGACTAATTCATTGGCTGAACACAAGTTTCAGGCACAAAAGAACTTTACTAACTTCTAATAAAAATTTAGTAGCACATTATAAGCCTCATATTTCATTAAGAAATCATTTTTATTTGAAAAAATCTTTATCATCACGGAAACAGATTTTGAATAACAAGAAATAGCTGGGAAGCCAGATAGTTTACAAAAAGAGCAAGGCATGAACAAGTTAGGAAGATATATTCAATCTCATCACTAACATTGCGCTGAAATGGGCCATCTTTCAGTTATGAATTTACTATGTATACTAAAAGTTTGGAAGAAGACTAATATCAAATAATAACAAAATCTTGCACATATAGAGGTTAATAAACATTAAAGAGAAAAGCAATCAATCATATTCCATTCACTAGTGTCATACATACATAGGTGTACATGAGAGACCTACACTACAGAAGGAAAACTGACAATAAAGAACAACAAACTAATAAATTCATAACTAAGCTATTTGCAGTTCTATATACTAATGTAAATGTGGTAAGACTCTAGAACATATATGTTAATTATGCTCATCTTGTTACAAGGAGACTATTTGAGCTCCAATCTTCACATGGCCTATGCAAACTAAGCACCTTATTTTTCCACAAACAAAATGATAATATGTTTGACTTCAATAACTCTTAAAACTATCTCTAACCAGAGTTGATATATCTACGTTACTTTACACACAGACTGCATCATTAATTCTTAGGATCTTTAAATAACACTTCACTTTCATGAGTTGCAAATTATAAGTCATTGATGTACTACATGACTTAGCCCCAAACTTTTTACACCAGATAACAAGGCATGCTCATATTTCCTTTGAAAGGGAACTCCATGACATAAATGGTTTAAATAAGACTAAAGCTCGTCAACTAATGCAGGCGTAAGTGATGATCTTGTTATTTTGTAGAGAACATGTGAACCCATTCCTCAAGGCCTCATTGTAAATTGAGAAACCCAGGTTTTTTTCATTTGTGAAATTATTAATCTCATGCTGTCTCATTAGTACTCCTTTGTGCCACTAAAAGTTGTGCTCCCATTCTTTAAACTATTTGAACTGTGGATTGTTTCCCGTTTACTTGAAACTTTCAGTAAGCATAAGATAATACCCAACAATCCAAAAAACTTTAGAACTCTAGCATCCTGAGCCCAAAGATTTAGTACAAACGAAGCTTTCAAGCCTAAGAAATGCAAGAACTACAGGTTTGAATGTTTTGGGGAAAATGTTTTCTCGTTCAGCTATTTTTTATTTACCTCAAAGATCAGATGTCAAAGCCTCGAAGACACATAAACCATTTTGATCAGTATCATCAATGTCATCAAACTAATTGTAGTCTAGTATCCATGCTACAGATATAGCAACATCTATGATCACCATATGACCATATATAAAAACAAGCATACAGGATAAGGGCAACTAGGCCATAATGCCAATAGAACTACCTGCTACTGTTAAAAAAAGGGAACTACCTGCAAGAAACGCTCAAACGTTCTACTGATGAGCAAGCAAGATTATGAAAACAACTGAACCAAAAAAGAATAAAAAAGGAAACAAGTTCGCCAGAATACAATATTTCATAGAAATAAAAGCATTGAAATCACGGAAAACAAACCAAGAAGAAGCAAAACCGAAAAATAAGACTAGGGTACCCATTGACCTTTGAAAAGAACTTTTGTGCATGACTTCGTATCTGGACTGCAGTCTTGGTTCCAATATGTTCTGCATATAACGTCATGCAGTGGAGAATCAGGTATCCATTCAGGGAACAATATAAACTTGGTAATAGTCCCCAATGTATCCAGATCAAATTAGTTCAACAATAACCAGGAATTTGTATCACAGATCATAAAATTGTTAATTAAAGAAAATTCTGACTAATTACCTGGATGGTAATTAAATCTTGCATCATACATCACACAGTATATAATTCATCCAAACAATGTTACTTGCTAATAAATTAACAAAATTAAAAAAGGAACGCTGACATCTGAGCTAAATATAACCTTCAATTCTCTGCCATGCTCGGCCATAGAGCTTAAGTGCCTCTAGAAATCTATTGTGCTCCTCCTCCGTCCAGCGCTCTCGTTGCTTTGTAATAGTATATGGCTTCCTGGTCTATCATGTGCATAAATACACGACTTCAGACCTCAGTTATAAACAGTTTTCATTTTCCTTTTCTTTCCCTTTTCTTCACTTCTATTCTCTTGTTCTTAAACTTATTTTTTTTTTCTTTTCTGTGAGAGGGGTGAATGAACTATCACCTTAAAAACCAAGTCTTCTCCAGAGGAATTGGGATCCATCGACGGACCTGAGCAGCTGCCGCTGCTTCAAATCCTCTCTAACGAGCAACGGGTAAAACGAAAACCTCCTTTCATTGTTAGGGATATAAAAAATTCTAAATTGTGAAGCCGTTGTTGCTTTTGTCACCTGGCTCCTTGATGCTACTGCAAAATAGAAAAAAAGCGACAGCAATCGGTAGCGATCCGTCTCTTTTTCATGTAAACAAAATTAAAAAATTCGTATTTAACTGCATCAGAGGAGTTTTATGGAAAATTTTAATATTGTTAGAAACAGAAAAATGAAAATTCAAAGAAAATATTTTCAGAAGCCACCGCAACAAGATAGAGATACTTCGCCGAAAAAGAACTTAAATAAAAATTCCTTATTCAGAATCCTCACCAAAACGAACTGGAAGACGCCAAAACCTTAGAATGTAGAAAAGAGAGAGGAAATTGTAATCAGTAATCAACAAACTACTTCCTCCACCTCACAGTAATGCATCGTTACAATACTGATCTGGTAAAGTAAAGTTAACTATCCATTTAGCTGCCGAGAAAACATTAGAAATCGAATAGTTAAAGAAAATTAAAAAAAAAAAAAATCAACTAACTTAAACTGCACCAAGTAATTTAATCTACAAAAACAAAACTCCATCCGTTCCTAAAAATTTTCTCGGCAACCAAACTGAGAGTAAGAATTAAGAAGAAGCCCTAGAGAAAGAGAGGTAAAAACACCAGTACCTTTGAAGACAGCCATGGTTGGAGGTAATTCGGAAAGGCACAGTGGGTACTCCGATCATACATAAGACTGAAATCACCAGAAACTCAGCAGAAAACTCATGGTTTCCCGCAATTAAAAGCGGGAATTGAACGAAAAAGAAAGAGGAATCTGAAGATGAGGAATCAAGATTTTTGCAGAGGACGATGTAGTAGAGCACAGAGTTGTAGTTTCTTCTCTGTTCCTTTTTTTTCCTCTCTTTTTCGTTTGCTTTTTTTTTGGTCTCTTTTTTTTCTGTATGAGAAAGGCCGGAACTTACAGTTTGGGGCGTCGGAGCAATCTCAGCCACTATAATTTCTTCTGGATTTTGCTTCGACTTAAAAAATAAAAAAGAAACAGAAAAATAAAAATAAAAACGAGCGAGTTTTTATTTTTGAGGCTGCAAACAAGTGAAGAAGGCAATAGAGAAAGGTCGTTGCACTGGATTTTGACAAGTGGCGAAAAATTAGTGGCTGTAGATGATAAAGCCCACCGATGCGCTTTTTCCTTTTTTTTTTTTAATTTTGAAAATTGTTATTTGGTCCTCAAATCTCGTCCACAAGTTCTAAGCTGAGGCTGAGTGCGTAAAAGCGTCCCGTCCAGCTGTCTTTTGTGGGGCCCGCGTACACGTGTTGATGATCGTAACCGGAAGTTCCCGGTCACGTGCGGGTTCGGACTTGGGATCAGGACTTTTTGGCTGACGTGGCTTCGTGAAACCGCTACGTGGCATTTTTCTAGAAAAGGCTAAGGCGTCGGATAACGTTGCATCGAATGTTGGGAGAGACGTTCCACACCGTGCATTTCTACTACTGGTCTTCGGGCGTACGGTCCTGATACGATCATCGTTCTTGGATTACTCTTTTTTTTTTTTTAAGAATCTTAAGATTTCTTGTATTTTCTTTATTGGGTTAAAAAATACATTTTTGTAGATATGATATTATTTTCTCCGAGGACTTTGACGCACAGAGTTGAGTTGAATTAGAAAGAATTAGTTTATGAATGAGTTCAGGAGTTTACATTTGGGATGCAAGCACGGGTGGACCCAAAAACTAATGCTTTGGGAGGCCGGTGGATTATGTTAATAAATATAATAAAAAATTACCATCAAAAGGTCAGTCTGAACATATCTCACATTATGTTGATCTAAAAAAAATTATTGGTAATAAGAATAGGTAGGTACACACCGAAGACTTCCTAACTGAGTTTGATGAGTTTAATCGGTGAACTTTCAATTTATGGTCTTATATTAGATCTCTAAACTTTAAAAAGTACCTAATGAGTCTTTAAGCCCTTAAATTTTCAATATAGTATCCAATAAGTTTTTAAACTTTGAAGGTATACAACAGATCTCTAATTTTGCTTCTAATAAATCCTTAAATTTTAAAAATATCAAATAGATAAAAAAATATAATATTATAATTTTTTATAGAATTAAATATTAAAAACTAATTTATTAACATTTAAAAGTATTCGTGAATTATAAATACGTGTATATTTTTTAAAATATTGAATAGGTTAAAAATGTAATATTCTATTTTCGTATAGAATTAAATATTAAAACTAATTTATTAACCTTTTAAAATATTCGTGAATTATAAAAAGGGGGGAAAAAACAATGTGTAAAAAAAGAAAAAGGAAAAAAAAAGATGATAATGTCAAGCGGTCTTAAGCACAATCACGCGAGGTTATGAGGATGAGAGTGGTACCACCGTGACAAAATCCATTTTGAGTACTTTAAAGTGTATTGTATATTTATTTAATATATATTATTATTTTTTAAAAATAGTATTACTATAAGGTATTAAATTCAAAAATTTTGGAGGGGCATGGCCCCCTTGTCTCCATGTAAGTCTGGCCCGAGATGAAAGTTAAGTTGTCAGAGGTTTCTGGTGCAGTTTTTTTTTTAACTTGAAGGTAACTTCTTTTTAGCTAACTATTTGCGTTTCCTTTAGTTTTAATTCTTTTTCCAATATTCATCTAAAAAAATATTTTTTTCCCAACTTTGGAACACTAAATTCAGATGTCACTTAAAAAATATATATATTTCAACATTGATCTTTTTTGTAAAAAAAAAAAAATCATTCTTTATCTTTCTTTTTCTTAAAAATTGTTTTTTTTAAAATTATAGGCAATGTAATATTAGTTGTCTTTTCGTTATACATTAAACTTCTTTCAATTTATAGAAATCTGTGTTTCATTACATGTCGAACTTCTTTCAATTTATAGAAATCAAATGTTGCATTCTTTATAACAACAAATAACAATTGATGAATTGAAAGAATGCAATGTACATGTTTTTTTCTTTAAACACAAATTGAACTTTTATAAAAATATATAAACTTAAGGTTTTATTTTCTAAACACACATTGAACTTATTTGAAACTTACAAATAAGAAACTTATAATGATCTTTTTCAATTTTTAATAGGGTCGTCATTATGTGAAGTTTTTTTAAAAAAATACATTGACTATTACATTTTTTTTTTTCGCAAAGAAACATTGTTTGTATATATTTATTTAATCACATGTACGAAATTGAACATCTTTAAAAAATAGAATTTCATTATTTTACATTTTCAAAATGACAAGAAAACAAATATATTTCAACATTAGTGTCATGTAGAAGTAGAGTATTCACAAAATATTAGTAGGTCATCAAAAACCTATTTACATGATTCACAAAACATATTATGGTTCACACACTATGAGTAATGGGCAACAATGAGTCGACTTTGTGAAGGGATGGAATCCCGATGCGGAAGCGATTGATCGCCTTTGTTATTGATTATGTTCACATAGAAATTGACAAAAACAGAAAACTATAGGCTAAGTCTAAATATGAAAGCATACTAGATTAGGGATTACCTTTGAAAACACAATTCTTCTCGTAATCCATTTGTTGTCTACGATCTTCACGTTTTCAACGATCGAACACCTCCAAAAAGTCTTCACGATTGTTCTCTAGGAGAGGGAGAGAAGTGAGAACTCGTTTTTGGAAGGGGGATTTCTAGAGAGAATTTTGAGAGAGTAATGTGTTTTGCTAGAATGCAAAATTTTCCAAAATGACTTAAGTCTCCATTTTTCATCCAAAATAATGTTTATATAGGCAATGTGGATGGAGACAAATTCTCCACCCATTATGCCACTATTTCCACTTATTATGCATTTTGCAAAATCAATTTGCATTAAATGTATAATATAAGGGGAAATTAAATTGAATTATTGCAAGCCCTAAACTCTATTTTCTTTTATCATTTTGCACTCATTCATGATGTTTTGAAATATGCAAAATCGTATAGGTTGCACTAAATGATGTCGTGATCAGATTTGGGAATCTATTGAATTTGGACCGACAATGTGTCTAAGCTTCATAAGGAGATAGGTAAGCCATTGAAATAAGCATATTAAAAGTTGCATTGAAGTAAGTTATAATCATTAGCAAATTGGAGAAGTTTTAGGTGCATCATGTATTGAATGGAAGATCTTATATCTCACAAACTTAGGGTAAGTTGGCTAAATGCTTAGGGTTTATTTACACACTTATTTTGGTGTTTTAAAAAGGTGATTATGATGTAAATATTGAAGTAGGAGCTGGCCAAGGGAGGTGAAGCCTCGGAGTTAAACATGACAAGTAGGTGCTGTCAAATTCGCAGAAAAACAGCAAGCAGCTGAAAAATGGGTCATCTTCAAACGATCATATCTCTCAATTTACTGAGTCAAATTCATTGATTTTTGAGTCAAAATCTCATAAATTGAGTGTAGAATACGAAACTGGTCGACTTTTGGAAAAATACAGAGAGGACGAAGGAGAAAAGTGCAGAACAGTGAGAGATGTTCAAAGTTCTTGGGTAGCAGAACAGTGTGAGGAGTTCAGTCTGTTTTGAGCTCATTAGGAGGAATTAGAAGCTGAAATTTTGAGGTAAGTAAGCTAAGATGTTGTCCTTGAGGTTTATCAAAAAATATTTGGTGGTTGTGTTGATAAATTTTGAGGAACCCAAGCTGAAAGTTGAACCTATAATTTTAGGTGCAAGGGAAAAACTGCTAGCAAGAGATTGAAGGAGATTCTCTTCCATTTCTATATACCTTACAACCAATTGTGTGTATGGCTATTCTGGATTGAGTTGTGGGACTGAATTAGATCTGTTTCTAAGGTGCATAGGGGAAAGAATTGATATTACTAATTTCATTTTCAGGGCAAACGGAGATAGGAAAAGCGTATAACCCTTGGAACTCTTTTGGTGATTGTGAGTGACTCTATTTTAGAATTATGCTTGACCTATGTTTTTCTTCAGAAACATAATTGTTGATCATTGAATCCTGTTTGAACTAATTATGTATAGCTTCATGGAGTTTCTAACATAAAGTTCATGATGGAACCTAAGCATGTTTTGAATTAGTTTGTAACTATAAATCCAAGTATGGAAACTAAATTATGAAAGTATGTTTTCCTTTAGAGAATGTTTTGTGTAAATCCACTTAGGAACATGTTTAGAAGATAATGTGAAAATGTCGAGAAATTGTTGTATGTGTTATAAAGACATGATTTCCATGGTAAACAAATTATGCCCTTGTTTGTGGTTAACCCCTAATACTGAAGGACATTCGAGAAGGTACTTGGGGGGAATGGTTCGGTCGATGATGAGCTATGCTCGTCTCCCTGATTCTTTTTGGGGGTACGCAGTGGAGACTGCGGTTTATATTTTGAACAACGTTCCGTCGAAAAGTGTTTGTGAAACACCTTTCGAGCTCTAGAGTGGGCGTAAAGGCAGTTTACATCACTTCAGGATTTGGGATGCCTGACCCACATGTTGGTGTCAAACCCGAAAAAGTTGGAACCCCGTTCGAAATTGTGCCTATTCATAGGTTACCCTAAAGAGACTAGGGGTGGTCTATTTTACGATCCTAAGGAAAATAGGGTGCTTGTGTCGACAAGCGCCACTTTCCTAGAGGAAGACCACGTTAGGGATCATTTACCAAGGAGTAAAATTGTGTTAAATGAAATGGGCAGTACGTCAGTAAGAGTTGTTGTTGGGGCTAGTACGTCAACAAGTGTTGTTGATCCTAGCACGTCTAGTCAAATCCATTCCCAAGAGTTGGGAATGCCTCGACGTAGTGGGAGGGTTGTAAGACAACCTGATCGCTACATGGGTTTAGTTGAAACCTCAGTTGTTGCTCCTGATGATGATTGTGAGGATCCATTGACCTATGATCAGACAATGGTTGATGTTGACAAAGACGAGTGGATTAAAGCTAAGGACCAGGAAATGGAGTCTATGTACTTCAGTTCTGTCTGGGAGCTTGTGGATCAACCGGATGGGGTCAAACCTATTGGTTGCAAATGGATCTACAAACGTAAACGTGACGTAGATGGGAAGGTGCAGACCTTCAAAGCCCGACTAGTGGAAAAGGGTTTTACCCAAGTTGAAGGGGTTGACTATGAGGAGACCTTTTCACCTGTTTCCATGGTAAAGTCGATCAGGATCCTTCTGGCCATTGTCGCGTATTATAACTACGAGATATGGCAGATGGACGTCAAGACAGCCTTTCTGAATGGCAAACTTGATGAGACCATCTACATGGATCAGCCCAAAGGGTTCATTGCCCAAGGCCAAGAGCAAAAGGTTTGTCAGCTTCATAGGTCCATTTATGGGCTAAAACAAGCTTCGAGGTCTTAGAATATAAGGTTTGATGAGGCGATCAAATCTTATGGCTTTGATCAAAATGTCGACTAGCCTTGTGTCTACAAGAAAATCGTTGACAAAACTGTCGCATTTTTGGTGTTGTATGTTGTGATATTCTTCTCATTGGGAATGAGATAGAATTTTTCATCGACGCGTTAAGAAGTGGCTAGCTTCGCAATTCCAAATGAAAGATTTGGGAGAAGCTCAGTACGTTCTAGGTATCCAGATAGTACGAAACCGGAAGAACAGAACGCTAGCCTTGTCTCAGGCATCTTATATTGACAAAATGTTGTCTAGATATAAGATGCAGAACACCAAGAAAGGCTTGCTACCTTTCAGGCATGGGGTTCACTTCTCTAAGGATCAGTGTCCTATGACTCCTCAAGATGTTGAGGATATGAGACGGATTCCATATGCTTCGGTTGTATGGAGCCTGATGTATGTCATGCTATGTACTAGGCCCGACATCTGTTATGCAGTAGGAATTTTCAGTAGATATCAGTCCAATCTAGGATTAGATCACTGACAGCCGTAAAGGCAATCCTCAAGTATCTTAGGAGAACGAGGAAGTACAGTTTAGTGTATGGCAGTGGGGATTTGATCCTTACGAGATACACAGATTCTGATTTTCAGACCGATAAGGATTCTAGGAAATCCACTTCGGGGTCAGCCTTCATTCTGAATGGAGGAGTTGTAGTATGGCGAAGCATCAAGCATGGATCCATCGCTGATTCCACTATGGAAGCGGAGTATGAACTTGTCAATCACACTGTTCTGTGATAACAGTTGTGCAGTAGCCAACTCACGTGAGCCTCGGAGTCATAAGAGAGGCAAACACATTGAGCGCAAGTATCATCTGATACGGGAGATTGTGCACCGCGGACACGTGACGGTCACGCAGATAGCGTCGGAGCACAACGTAGCTGATCCATTTACAAAGCCCCTAAGGGCTATAGTGGACTGTTATCGTAGCTAATGAATGTTGGTTAACCGGGTCAAAGAGTTTGACAGGTTAATCTCGAATCATTGGAGCAAATCCTTTGTAGGTCCATTAGGTCCCTCGGTTGGCTCCACAGGTTAAAAGAAGGGTTAATGTTTTGGTATGAAATTGAAGTGTTCAATTTCACTTTAAGGGCATTTATGTCATTTATATGAGATATGAATGATATAATATATAGTTTAATGTGAATGAGATTCATAATAAACTATAGGTTAGTCTAATTGTTGAATTAGGGCTAATTGGAGAATTTAATTGAGAGCAATTAAATTGGATGTGATTCACCTCATGTGCCTAAATAACTACCCTCATGTGAATTTTCATATATGTCAGGTACAAAATGGTAAAAATTAGACACATGGTATTCAGAAAAATCATGATGCACAAAAATAGGGTCTTGATAGGGACAATAGAATGGTGGAAACTCAAAATCATGCAAAGTCATACTTGAAAAATCAGTAATTTAACAAGACTTCACACAGTATCAACACAACCAAAACAGGAAACAAAGACTCAAAAACATACAAAACTAAAATAACACAAATAAGGAAACAAACAATCACACAAAACAATTAAGGAAAGACAAACAAACAAGCTTTAGTCTAAAATTTCAAATTTTCTCCTAATATTAATTAATCTAAATAATCGTCATTCCCCGGCAACGGCACCAAAACTTGTTGCGTAAAATAATATTGCAATACCGCAGTGTACGGGTCAAGTTTTAGTAAAGTGATCTATGAGTCCAAGTATCGTCCTCGGGAATGGGTTTCTAGATTAATTAAGTATTAAGATACTAATTCTCAAATTTAGCTAAAGCAACAAAACATGGATAGGTGTTTGACGAATAAGACAACCAAACAAACAAACATGTGGAGACACGAATTGATAGAATTAAAGGAAGTGATTTTACAAGTTAATAACCTAACTACACATGCATTGACCTCATGAGATGAATTTATAAACAAGAAGTAAATTACTCAAGAAAACCTCTCGGTTCTTAGTGAGCCTCACACATGCAATAGAATTCATAGTCTCCATACGAACCTACAACAGGCATGGCATTAAGTAACTTCTTTAAGTGTTTCCCTAAGAATTCTAGGTCACTCTCGTGCCAGACTACTAAGGGTTTTGACAATTTTGCTCTAATTCAAGCTTTATCTCTCGAGTCCACTTGAATCAACGAATTAAGGACTGCAGAGCGAATGGCCAAAAATAAGAACAAAACAAACTTCAATATATTGTAATAAAGTCATAACAAATAAATCAAATCCTACTACAATGTTTAGCTACTCTAAATCACATGAAAAACAAACTAAACAAGTAGAAAACGTCTTAGAACGCTATTACAAATTGAAAGAAAGAGAAATAAACTTAGGTGTCGATGTCGGTCCTTCGTCTCCGAGCTCCCGTCTTCGATCTCGAACCTCCACGAATGCTTCGGCTCCCAAAATCACTCTTTTCTCTCTTCTTACAAGGTGTGTTTCGAATTTAGGGCAAAACTCTACCAAATTGTGCTCCCCTTTTCAAGAATCCTAAGGTTGTATTTATAGCCATCAATGGGGCAGCGTTGCAACGCTAGGGACAGCGTTGCAACGCTGTACCCTAAACGCGTGGTAAATATGGAAACTATCGGCAGCGGGCGCAGTAACGCCGCTACCTTAACGCGCGCTCTATCGATCACGGCGTTGCGACGCTGCAAGGCGGCGTTGCTGCGCGCCTCTCTGCGCTTCTCGCGCGCGCGCCTTATCGATCTAGCGTTGCAACGCTTATCGTGATGATCTTCAAAGTTGTTTGGCTGCACGTTTGGCGTTGCAACGTTCTATATGGCGTTGCAATGCCATCACCTCGGGTCTTCAGCTTGGTTTGGTCTTCTCTCTTCCATTTGATGCTATATTTAGCTCCAAATAGCCTTGTTTTGATCCCGAGTGATCCAAATTGTCTCCAAGAGCTCCGTTTAAGCTTGTCACCTGAAATTTAGTGAATTAAACACGTAAAAGCCCTGAAATCATCATAAAACTAGCAATACTTAAGCCTAAGGATAACACATTTTGTGTGCTATCAATCGTGGAATCAGTGATGCATCTCTGCTTGATGCTTTGCAACACTACAGCTCCTCCATTCAGAATGAAGGTTGGCCCCGAAGTGGATTTCCTAGTATCCTTATCAGTCTGAAAGTCAGAATCTGTGTATCTTGTAAGGATCAAATCCCCACTCCCATACACAACGTTGTAGTTCCTCGTTCTCCTAAGATACTTGAGGATTACCTTTACGGTTGTCCAGTGATCTAATCCTAGATTGGATTAATATCTACTGACAATCCCAACTGCATAACAGATGTCGGACCTAGTATACAACATGGCATACATCAAGCTCCCTATAGCTGAAGCATAGGGGATTCGTCTCATATCCTCAACCTCTTGAGGAGTCTTAGGGCATTGATCCTTAGACAAGTAAACCCCATGCCTGAAAGGCAACAAGCCCTTCTTGGAGTTCTGCATCTTATACCAAGACAACATCTTGTCAATATAAGACGCTTGAGACATGACTAGCGTTCTGTTCTTCCGGTTCCAGACTATCTAGATACCTAGAACATATTGTGCTCTCCCAATTCTTTCATTGGAATTGCGAAGCCAACCATTCCTGAATGTCAGTAAGAAATCTTACCCCATTCCCAATGAGAAGGATATCATCCACATACAATATTAGAAATGCGACAGTACTGTTAACGATATTCTTGTAGACACAAGGCTCGTCAACATTTTGATCAAAGCCATAAGATTTGGTCGCCTCATCAAACCAAATATTCCAAGACCTCGAGGCTTGTTTCAGTCCATAAATAGACCTTTGAAGCCGGCAAACTCTTTGCACTTGGCCTTGGGCAATGAACCCCTTGGGCTGGTCCATGTAGATGGTCTCGTCAAGGTTGCCATTCAGAAAGGTGGTCTTGACATCCATCTGCCATACCTTATAGTCATAGTATGCGGCTATGGCTAGAAGGATTCTAATAGACTTTACCATGGCAACAGGTGAAAAGGTTTCCTCATAGTCAACCTCTTCCACCTAGGTAAAACCCTTTGCCACTAGTCGTGCTTTAAATGTCTCCACCTTCCATCTACGCCACGTTTACGCTTGTAGATCCACTTGCAACCAATAGGTTTAACCCCATCTGGTTGGTCCATAAGCTCCCAGAAGGAATTGAAGTAAATCGACTCTATTTCCTGGTCCATGGCTTTAATCCATTCGTCTTTGTCAACGTCTGCCATTGCCTTATTATAGATCAATGGGTCCTCGCAGTCATCATCAGGAGTGATGACTTGGGTTTCAACTAAACCCATATAACGTTCAGGTTGTCTCACAACCCTCCCACTACGTCAAGGCATTCCTAACTCTTTGGAACGAACTTGACTAGACGAGTTAGGATCAACAACACTTGTTGGCGTACTAGCACCATCAGCAACTCTTGCTGATGAACTGTCCATTTCGTTTAACACAATCTTACTCCTTGGTAAGTGATCCTTGATGTTGTATTCCTCAAGGAAAGTGGTGTTTGTCGACACAAGCACCATATTATCCGTAGGATCGCAAACGAAACCACCTTTTGTCTCTTTTGGGTAACCTACGAAGAGGCACAACTTTCAACGGGGTTCCAACTTCTTGGGATTTGACACCAACACATGGGTCGGGCATTCCCAAATTCTGAAATGATGTAAAGTGATTTTATGACCATGTCAAAGTTCGAAAAGTGTTTCACAAACACTTTACGACGGAACTGTGTTAAAAAAGTATACCACAGTCTCCACTACGTAACCCCAAAAAGAATCAGGAAGACGAGCATAGCTCATCATCGACCGAACCATGTCCAACAGTGTTTTGTTTCTCCTCTTCGATACACTATTCTGCTGTGGCATACCAGGTGCTGAGAGTTGGGACGTAATTCCATGTTCTATCATATAGTCCTGGAATTCAGTGTCCATATACTCTTCCCCTCGATCCGATCGAAGTATTTTAATCGTTTTACCTAACAGGTTCTCAATCTCAGTCTTGAACTCCTTGAACTTTTCAAGAGTTTCAGACTTTCTATGAATTAAGTAAATGTACCCATACCTCGAATAGTCATATATGAAAGATACGAAGTATTCGTAACCACCTCGTGCTTTAACATTCATCGGAGCACAGAGGTCAGAATGTATAAGCTCAAGGGGCTCCTTGGCTCTATATCCTTTTCCACTAAAAGGGCATTTGTTCATTTTGCCTTCAAGGCATGACTCACACACCGGTAAAGAGTTTTCTTCCAACTCGCTTAGAAGTCCCCTCTTCACTAGTCTCTCAATCCTATTGAGATTAATGTGGCCTAACCGTAGATGCCAAAGTTGGGCACATTCTTTTGGAGAAACGTTTAGTCTCTTAGTTCGCGTTTCAGCTGTTTTAAACAATTCGGTGTTCAAAACACTTTTGACCGAATTAGGGTTCAAAACATATAAATTGCTCTCAAGCGAAGAAAAACAAATCAAATTTTCATTTCAAGAAATAAACGCTTTATTACTCTTGAATGAAACAGAAATATTTTGTTCTAATAGGCAGCAAATCGAAACTAGGTTTCTAGTAAACCCAGGAACTATGTACATATTATCCAATACTAGGTACTTCCCGCCAAAGAACAGCTTTACCGTGCCAATTGCTACAGCTGAGACAACTTCTCCGGATCCAACCCTGAGTGTTATCCCACCCTCTTGCAGCCGTTGCCAGGAACTTAAGCAAGTTTCTGTGACAAGTAAATCACATTTACCCGCCATCTTCTTTTCGTCAAGGAACTTCGGACAACTTCTTTTCAGGTGTTCGTCCCCGTTGCAGTAGAAACACTTTCTGGCAACTTTCTTGATCTCTTTGTCTTTTAGGGTGGCAGCGTGGTCAACCCTATCCTCTTTCAACTTCTCCTTCTTCCCTTTCTGGCCTGAAGAGTCTACAAACTTTATCCCAGAGGTCGAACCCTTGTGAAAAGGTCTAAAGGCAACACTTGCTTCAGCTTCCTGTCCCTTGATTTGCACCAAAGACTGGAAGGTTTGTAGATCGTTGAATATGACTGTTGAACCGGGCACCTAAGAACCCTCTTCAGTGAGCGCGAACTCTAGGTTGTCATTTACCAAAATCGTGTCAATATTGTTTTTCAACGAAAAATTATCGCCGGCTAACTTAACGGAAGCTAAAGAAGCATTAAAGCGTTTGACATTTTGTTGCTGAAAAAAGAAAAACTTTGTATTAGTCTCGCAAAAAACTTTTGAAAATCTAATCTGGTTTTAGAAAATTTTTATCCTATGATCCCTAGGTCATTCAAAATTGCAATGATACCCTAAAGGTTTAGAATGACCGCCACTATAGGGTTGACAAAGCCACTCCTCCTCTAGGACGCGATTTTCTCGACCAGACCCTAATACAAGAATAACTCTTATTCCATTAGGTATCCAATTACCATTTTTCGGTCTGAATCCATTAACTCTTAATGAATCCTGTGAGTGTCACCCTCAATCTTTAAATTTTCAAGTATCCGTCCAAACAATAGCCGTCGTAGGGAGGACTAAGAAGGAAAACCATCAAGGAAATCGTATCCCTTTCGAGAATTCACGGTGTTCCGACTCCCATGATCAAGGCCCTCCATAGGGATTGTCTGGTCCAGACCAAACTAGCAGGCCGATCATAGGCGTCCCACGCTGTGAATCGAAAGAAGAGACTGTGGGTCCCGTTTTCACAGGTCCCGCTCCCACTCACTATAAGTACTCTCTCCATTCACGTTGAATATTGACCCATACAAATGTCACTCGTAGTGGGACGCTCCTATTTGCGCGACGAGGTCGAGCATGGATCTCACGGTGTGAACT
Source organism: Trichosanthes cucumerina (assembly GCA_036507285.1). Taxonomy (NCBI): domain Eukaryota; kingdom Viridiplantae; phylum Streptophyta; class Magnoliopsida; order Cucurbitales; family Cucurbitaceae; genus Trichosanthes; species Trichosanthes cucumerina. The sequence goes on from CM071840.1 coordinate 46,124,890, forward strand.
TAACGAAGATTTGTGGACGAAAAATTGAATGTATCTCATACACTTTATTTTCTCCCACTCAGCACTTTAAAATAATTGGGATTAACCTAGATAAACCGGCTAAAATTTACCTAAGTCTACCAATATAACTCTTATATTGGATTAGCCTAAGTCTATAATCACATTATTAACTTAGGTCTATGTGAGTAAATTAATTAACGGCACTCACGAGAATATAACCTATGAATCTCCAGACCAAATTCACTCCCAGGTCGGTTCCCAGGTAGGGGTGTTCCGCAAAGCGTCAGCTTAAATACCCTAGCCTTATACAAAACCTTTCTTATACAAAGTTACTAATTAGTCTCCAGAAAACCTAAGTCTAATTATTCAAGTTCTAAACATTTTAAAACTAATAATTAACTTAGGTTACATGCATCTCTATGTTATAATCCTTGATCATTGTTGCATAAAATTATGATAATGCAATACCGCAGTGTACGGGTCAAGTTTTAGTATAGTGATTTAAGAGTCCAAGTATCGTCCTCGGGAATAGGTTTCTAGATTAATTAATTACTAAGGTACTAATTCTCAATTTTAGCTAAAGTAACAACACATGGATAGGTGATGGAAAGTAAAGACAAACAACAGACTAACACATGGAGACACGAATTGATAGATTTGAGGAAAGTGACTTCAAACCAAAGAGATGAATTTATAAACAAGAAGTAAAATACTCAAGAAAACCTCTCGATTCTTAGTGAGCCTCGCACATGCAATAAATTCTATAGTCTCCATATGAACCTACAACATGCACGACATTAAGCAACCTCTTTATATGTTTCCCGTAGGTTTCTTAGTCATTCTTATGCCAGATTTATAAGGGTTTTGGCAACTTTGCTCTAATTCAAGTTTTATCTCTCGAGTCCACTTAAACCAACAAAATCAAAAGTTAAAGAACGAATTGCCAAAAATAAGAACAAAACATGCTTCAATACATAGCAAAAAAGTCTTAAGAAGCAAATAAAATCCTAACTACAATGTCTAGCTACTCTAAATCACATGAAAACCAAGCTAAACGTGTAGAAAACGTCTTAAAACAGTATTACAATCTGAAAGAAAAGGAAATTAAACTTATGTGTCGATGTCGGTCCTTCGTCTCCGAGCTCCCGTCTTCGATGTCGAACCCCCACAGATGCTTTGGCTCCCAAAAACGCTCTTTTCTCTCTTCTTACAAAGTGTATTTCGAAAATAGGGTAAAAAATCTACCAAATTCGGCACCCCTTCTAAAGAAAACAACATATTCTATTTCTAGGCTCAATCGGTACAACGTTGCAACGCTAGGGACAGTGTTGCAACGCTAGGAACACCGTTGCAACGTTGTCCCTAGACGCGTATCACTTATGGAAAATATTATGGTGTTTCAACGCTAAGGGCAGCGTTGCAACGTCGCTACCCTAACGCTCGCGTCTTTCTATCGAAGTGGCGTTGAGATGTTGTAAGGTAGTGTTGCAACGACCTCTTTGCAGTCCTTCATGTGCGCCTTCTTATCGAGATAAAGTTGCGACGGTACAAAGCAGCGTTGCAACACTATCGGAAGTGTTCGTCCATGCTTCAATGTTGCACGTTCAGCGTTGCAAAGCTCTACATGGCGTTGCAACGCCATCACCTCGGGTCTTCAAGCTTGGTTTGATCTTTTCACTTCCAACTGATGTTATTTTAAGCTCCAAATAGCCTTGTTTCGATCCCGAGTGATCCAAAATGTCTCCAATTGTTCTGTTTAAGCTCTTAACCTGAAATTGAATGATTTAAACACATCAAAGCCCTGAAATCATCATAAAACTAGCAATAATTAAGCCTAAGGATAGCACATTTTGTGTGCTATCAAACAACCTCAAACTTAAACTTTTGCTAGTCCGAGCAAAAACAGAATTAAACATTGGATTGTTCTTATACATACATTTGGTTCAAGCCTCAAAGATTCAAGAGAAAATCTAGTAATCACATGTAACATTCAAACATAACACTTCAACAAGCAATTTAAAACTTTTCCTAAGTGTTCCTACGTGTGTGTGTGATTAGCCTATGTTCCCTTCATTTTTACTAAGCCCGGATCAACTTTATTAGGCTCTCCATTCAACTTTCCCCTACACTGGTCATAATTACTAATCTTTGAGTCTCCCCACATTCAAGCAATAAACAACTCTACTCCGCACTTAATCACTTTTTTATCGCTTTTTTTTCTATTTTCTTCTTTTTTTTGTGCAAGAACACTAGCTTTCACACATCCACTGCAGGGACCTTTACCCAGAGCACTTTCTCAATGAGTGGCCTAACTGATCAAAGTGAAGGTAGCTCTTTTTTCCCTCACGATTTTTTTTCTTTAGCAGACAAACAACAAAAACAAACTATTTCACACATTCTACAGATCACGCACTTCATAATGTCATTCACCATATCCTGCAGTTTAACTCTCAAATCAGTTCTTCACCTATCGATGTGACATTATACTTTTAAGCCTAATAGCTTTGTTCTAAGCATTTCAAAACTACAAAAACACAGGCTATGTGCATAATAGTGCAGGAGAAACTCAAGAAAATTTTTAAATTAACTCAAATTCATGTCATGCTCTCAGGTTTCAGCAGAATCACAAGGATTTTCAATTATATCTCATCCTAGGCTATCATGATCATACTTATGCAAAAGATCAATCATCTATTCAGCATATACTCAGGACAGTCACAACAAAAAAACAACATCCCACCCCCCAACTTAAACTAAACATTGTCCCCAATGTTTGCAGAAATAAGCACAAATTAAGTATAAGGGTAAAGAGTGAACAATATTGTCCTGAGTTATGGAGATCTTTCTGAGTTCCTTGGATAGCCAAAACATGTGTGTTGGAGTTACTCAGAACGGAAGCATGAATTTTAACGAAGGCAGACATCAACACAAGCTATAAAGCAAACCGAACAAAATAGTAAATAAACAACTAAAATAAACTAAAGCAAGCTAAGGACAGAAAAACCAAAATAAGTAAGGCTTGGGTTGCCTACCAAGAAACGCTTTGTTTAACGTCTTTATCTAGACTGTACTCCCTCAAGATGTTTCTTTTCTATCTCCGGGCTTTCGGAGTGATGTGTTCATCCGCCAACTGGTCTCAATATTCTTTATTGCAGCTCCATGACTAGTCACTATACCAGATAGACTGGTGACTGCATTCTCCAGCTGATTAGACCAACTTCTGGATTCAGCTATGAAGGAGTATAATGTCTTTTCTAGAGATGGTTTCCTTTCTGATGTAGAAACATGGTAGGAGGATTCAACACATTTTTATTGTTAGCATAAGAAAAATTTTCATGATACCTCAAACCTGGATTATAATGTGTTGGGAGGTTATTCTGAGTCTTGTTTCCTACATAGTTGTTGCTTCTATTGTTCAGATAATGCAGTTGCTCCAAAGTGGATTCTCCATTTGGCTGGGAGCATTGAGAGGGAACCATTGTTTAGGGTGATCCTGCAAAATTATTCAAAGCATGAGTAAGGGATGTCATATGAGATCTCAGAGAGGTTACCTCATCCAGTTGATACAATCCAGCTACTGGCTTAGATCTGTCATTGTTCGTAGGCCACTGGTAGCTGGCAACTGACACTTCTTCGAGGAGGGCACGTGCTTCTGGCACAGTCTTTGCCATGAAATCCCCTCCAGCAGTGGCATCCAGAATGGTTCTGGTCTTACCTTCCAGTCCATTATAAAACAGTTGTACCTGGAGCCAATCTGGGTAGCCATGTTGTGGGCACCTCCTGAGCATGTCCTTGTACCTTTACTAGGCCTATAATAGTTGTTCTCCCTCCTGCTGCCTGAATGTTCCTATCTCAGTCCTTAACTTTGCAGCTTTGACAGGTGGAAAGAATTTGGTCATGAAGGCTTGGGTCAACTCCTCCCAAGAAGTGATACTGCCTGAGGGAAGGGACTCTAGCCATTCTTTAGCTCTGCCCTGCAAGGATAAAGGAAAGACACGTAAGCGAATATTATCAACAGAGATGCCATTGATTTTAATTTTACCACAGATTTCTAAGAAATTTTAAAGGTGTGAGTTAGGATCTTCTGTGGCTAGTCCTCTAAAGGCACCTTCCCTAACCATCTGTATAAGCTGTGCCTTAAGTTTAAAATTGTTAGCATTTATAGGGGCATAGACTATTCCAGCCTGCTCAGAATAAAACACATGTTGGAAATACTCCCTGATGGGTTTAGGATTATTGATGAGCTCCTGATCAGCCATTGCCTGAGGTTATGCTCTTCTTTCCCTTAGGAGTCTCCTACAGGACCTCTCGATCTCAGGATCAAAAGGGTGCAAGTCTGCAGCTTTCCCCTTGGGCATACACCTGGAGGTACAAAAAGAAAGAAATTAGACAAAAACACAATAAAATAAAACATAAAAGAAGAAAAATACAAAAATAAAGACATGAAACATAAAACTTGGGTTGCCTCCAAAGAAGCGCTTTATTTAACGTCTTTAGCTAGACGGTGATTTATCTGGGCACATAAAACTGCTCATATTTCTTTCGGCTCTTCTTGCTTGAATCGATATAGCCTTCTAAGTCTAATAGGCTATCCTTCTTTCATGGGCACCAGAGAGAGAATTATTTTTGGTATTTTTGTTTATCAACATAAAAAAACAATAATCAAAACAAGACTCGTGAGTGTAGGACAATTGACTATGAAGATTAAAGGAAATTTCTGGAGACAAAAGGGGAAAGGACTTCTCAGCCTCAACCTCTATCACTTGAACCTCCCCTGTGGAAATGATTATATCACCAATGTCTACCTCAGTAACCTGATTATGGTGTGCCTCAGTCTCCCCAAACTATCCTCACTATCATATGAACAAGTCCTCCTAGGTGGCACCTCCTCAGTGGTAAGGATAAGAAATTGTTCCTATAAGGCCTTAAGGGAAATCACTAGCTGATTAAGATATTGAGCACTATTCTGTACTATTTCCCAAAGTCCTACCACCTCAGCTTCTAACCTATCCAACCTCTCTAATTCATTATGAACCAAATTTTTTAATTTTCAATTCTAAAGTATATTCCATTGATTGATCCACAAGAGAAAATTTTTCTACGGGTTGGTAAGGGTACAAAAAATTATGGTCCCAAGTGTCTAAACAACTACCATCATAAGAATTTTTATCAATTTCAGGTACAGAATGGTAAAAATTAGACATATGGTAATCAGAGAAATCATGATGCACATACCTAGGGTCCTGGGAGGGACAATAGAAAGATGGAGAAAAATCATGCAAAGTCATACTTGAAAAATTAATAATTCAGATCAAGACTTTTACACAATAGCAACACAAGCAAAAATACGGGACAAAGACTCAGAAACACACAAAACTAAAATATGACAAAAAAAGAAAACAAACAAACAATAAAATAGAATAGGGAAAACACACAAACACACTTTAGTCTAAAATTTTAAATTTTCTTCTAACATTAATTAATCTAAATAATCGTCATTTCTCAGCAACGACGCCAAAAACTTGTTGCGTAAAATTATGATAATGCAATACTGCAGTGTACGGATCAAATTTTAGTATAGTGATTTAAGAGTCCAAGTATCGTCCTCGGGAATGGGTTTCTAGATTAATTAATTACTAAGGTACTAATTCTCAATTTTAGCTAAAGTAACAACACATGGATAGGTGATTGAAAGTAAAGGCAAACAACAGACTAACACATGGAGACATGAATTGATAGATTTGAGGAAAGTGACTTTACAAGTTAATGACTTAATCAACACATGCATTGAACCAAGGAGATGAATTTATAAACAAGAAGTAAAGTACTCAAGAAAACCTCTCGATTCTTAGTGAGCCTCGCACATGCAATAAATTCTATAGTCTCCATATGAACCTACAACATGCACGACATTAAGCAACCTCTTTATGTGTTTCCCTTAGGTTTCTTAGTCATTCTCATGTCAGATTCCTAAGGGTTTTGCAACGCCATCACCTCGGGTCTTCAAGCTTGGTTTGATCATTTCACTTCCAATTGATGTTATTTTAAGCTCCAAATACCCTTGTTTCGATCCTGAGTGATCCAAAATGTCTTCAATTGTTTTGTTTAGGCTTTTAGCCTGAAATTGAATGATTTAAACACATCAAAGCCCTGAAATCATCATAAAACTAGCAATAGTTAAGCCTAAGGATAGCACATTTTGTGTGCTATCAATCATTCATCACATGAATAATAAACTATAACATAATTTCATCACATGAATTAAATGCATGAACATGCTTTTAATCTAAAAAACATATGACACTTATATTTAAATAAATTAAAAGATGCAAATTTTATATTATAACTCTTATAATATAAACTATCATGCATACTATATATTATTACTCTTATAATATAAATATGATGCATGAAATTTTTAACCTAAGGTGAGATTTTAAATCTATATGACATACATTATGCACATAGAATAATTATTTCATACATCTCAAGCATAAAATAAATAAATAGCATTATTGGACCGATTTTTGGCACCCTAGGGACATTAATTAAATTAATTAACATTAATATAACATTTATATTAATATTAATTAATAAAAATAATAAACAAATACATTTTACAAAGAAAAAGAAATAAAAAAATAAAAAATCGGCAGTTGCGTCAAGCCAGACTCGAACCGCTGCCCCATGATGCCACTCCCGCACGTTTCTCGCCTACCATGCTCCACTACGCTGCAACGTTGCAACGCTGTAGTGTACAGCGTCACGCCTAGCATTCTCAACGCTGCACTGCAGCACCCTCTCCAGCAGCATGGATGGCGTTGCAACGCGGATGAACAACGTCGCGACGCTGATGAAATTCTAGCATACCTCCTTCACTATTTTTCACCAAAAACACCTGTTTTCGCTCCGTTTTCTTCATGAAAACTCTTTCCACGAACGACACGGACTTACAGACTTGATTTACATTAAAAAATTCTCAAAACAACGGGTTCTTACATTGATCTCATGAAAATTAATGTTACGCACCTAATTTTAAGATATTATAGAATACACAACAAAGAGCAACGATTGCCTCTGATACCAATTGAAGGGATTTGAAATTCCCGCAGCGGAAGACGTTGTGAAACGTCGTTGATTCGTTGTGTAATTCTTATCTTAAAATCGAACTAAACTAATTTAATTCTAGGTTAAACATGCTAAAAAGTAGAGAAAACAGTAAGTAACAGATACTAACCTCTTGAAGAACTCTTCTTCAACGTTTTCTCCTTCTGTCACGATCTTTCTCGAACCAACGATCTCCTCGAATCAAACCCCGAACAGTGTTGCAAGGCCCTTCCAAAACGTCTTCTCGGTTGTTCTCGGGTGGTTGAGGGAGAGTATGTGGGACTCCCTTTGGATTTTGGGTGAGGAGAATTCTTAGAAAATTGAGAGAGAATTTGAGAGAAAACCTTTTGCTCTCTTTGGATTTTGGGTGAGGAGAATTCTTAGAGAATTGAGAGAGAATTTGAGAGAAAACCTTTTGCTCTCTTTGGATGAAAATCCAAAAAATGGAAAAATCCTAATGAGATGCCTTTGAATGCACCTATTTATAATGGTGTATGGTGGAGTTAAAATCTCCACCAATTCACCATTTTACCACAACTATATGATATACAAATCATATTTGCATATCACATAATATAAGTTATCTCATACCTTATTATACAAATCTCATTTGCATAAATGTGGAATTTTAAAATTGAATCACATTCAATTTAATTTCTCTCAATTGAATTTCTCCAATTAGCACTAATTAATCAATTAGGCTATACTATAGTTTATTATGAATCTCATTCACATTAAACTATATATTATGTCATCTATATCTCATATTACCCAAATAATGAATTTTAACACTTCAAATTCACGCCAAACTGTAAACCCTCAATTTGTCCAATTTTAGCCAATCGAGGGACCTAATGGACCTACACGTGACGAGCTTCAATGATCCGAGACTAACCTGTCAAACTCTTTGACCCGGTTATTCAACATTCATTAGCTATGGTAACACTCCACTAAAGCCCGTAGCTGCACTCTCATCACTGCAGAACAAGTTGTGTCCATCGATATAACCAATACTGGGTCAAATTACCATTTTACCACTGGGTCTACCCACTTGCTCCTTAAGTCCCACTGCTCCTCTAATGAACAACTACGTTATATGGTCCAATCATAAACAACGACCCTCTCAGGCCAGTGAGAGAGTGGGGCCCCGTTGTTCAAGCCCTAGACAGCACTTAAAGGAGCAACCCCTCTAATTTCCCTTGAGTGAATTCTTTCTTGCGTAGTCAAGTTCCCAGCTCCCCACGTGGTCCTGTCCCTGAGAAGATAGACATATTGGGCGAGCAGCAGTGGCCACCCTCACCCGTACTAGTCAAAGGGAAGACCCCCGTATATAGGAGTCCGTAACACGCTCAGGATTAAGGTCAAGTCAGTAATGGTCATCTACGAAATTATTAGCCATATACTGTTAACGATATTACATCAATAAGTCTAATAATTCACGGTCCGGTCTTGTACAATCTCATTGCACAGGATGCTCCCACTCGCATGTCATCCACATGAACGAGTCAGATCACCTCGTTTGTATCTAATACAAAGCGGGTCGCATCCACAGTGTATCCAGGATTAGGTCTCCAACCCTAGTCGTATACTGTAGACCGTTCGAGTCATTAACTCGAATGTGATCCTCCTTGTGTGTCCAGTACACACCGTTCAAGTTCTTAGTTCTCTCATAATACAATGACCCTGGAGCTTAGTTTATTGGATTAAGTTTATGAAATATGCGAGACACAAAGTTCAACAAAGTTTAAATAAATAGCTCTTATTTATTTACAACTTGGAATATTACAAACTACACGAGATGAGGACATACATCCCAACTGTTGGGATTTTTGTCCTAATCTCGTGTTTGTAAATTACTGTTTGAAATTAATAAGAGTTAATTATTTCATTACTTTGTGTCTCTCAATATTTATAAACTTTTCCAATAAACTAAGCTCCATGGTCATTGAATTTATGAGAGAACTAGAATTTGAACGGTGTGTAGTGGACACACAAGGAATATCACATTCGAGTAAATGACCCAAACAGTCTACAGTATATGGATAGGGTTGGAGACCTAATCCTGGATACACTGTGGATGCGACCCGCTTTGTATTAGATACAAACGAGGTGATCTGACTCGTTCATGTGGTTGACATGCGAGTGGGGGCATCCTGTGCAATGAGATTTTACAAGACCGGACCGTGAGTTATTAGACCTACTAATGTAACACCGTTTACAGTAAGGACTAATAACCTCATAGATGACCATTAGTGACTCGACCTGAATCTTGAGCGTGTTACTTGACTCGTCTCATGGGGTCCGTCCCTTTGACTAGTACGGTGAGGGTGGTCACGATTACTCGCCCAATATGCCTATCTTCTCTGAGGGACAGACCAAGTAGGAGCTGGGAACTTAACTACGCGAGATGGAATTCACTGCTCCCGCCTTTAGGAAAACTAGAGGGTTGTTCCCTTAAGTCTCGCTCTCAGGGCTTGGACAACGGCGCCCACCTTCTCACCGGGCCGAGAAGGGTGTTGTGTATGGTTGGACCATCACAATATGTTGTTCATTAGAGGAGCGATGGGGACTTAAGGAACAAGAGGTAGACACAAAGGTAAAACGGTAATTTTACCCAGTCGTGTCTACGAACAACCTGTGAAGGGTCGACTCATGGGCATTGGTTATATCGGTGGACACGTAATATTCTCGTGACCGACGGAGTGCAGCTACACGCTATAGTGGAGTGTTACCGTAGCTAATGAATGTTGATTAACCGGCCAAAGAGTTTGACAGTTAATCTCTGATCATTGGAGCCCGTCAATGTAGGTTCATTAGGTCCCTCGGTTGGCTCAATCTGGGTTAAAAGAAGGGATAATGTTTTGGCATGAAATTGAAGTGTTCAATTTCACTTTAAGGGCATTTATGTCATTTATATGAGATATTAATGATATAATATATAGTTTAATGTGAATGAGATTCACAATAAACTATAGGTTAGCCTAATTGTTGAATTAGGGCTAATTGGAGAAATTAATTGAGAGAAATTAAATTGGATGTGATTCAATTTAATTAATCCACATTTATTGCAAATGAGATTTGCAATATGAGATATGAGATATCTTATATTATGTGGTTATACAAATGAGATTTGCATAACCTATGGTTGTGGTAAAGTGGTAATAATGTGGAGATTTTAACTCCATCATTCCACTATTTAAACCCTTTACAAGAAGGGATTGGTAAGCTTTCTCTCATGTTTTGATTTTGATCAAAGAGAAGAGATCAAAATTCTCTCTACTCTCTCAATTCTCCTCCCTCTCCAAAACCATAAGATCCCACAATCTTCCTTCTTTCCAAAGGAAGAACAACCGAGACTCCAATTGGTAGTGTTCGGATTCCGTTCGAGGGAAGTGTTCGTTGAGATCGAGATCCACGAAGTGTTCGTGATCAAGGAAGATTTTGAAGAATTGTCTACACCAAGTACATTCTTCTTGCTGTAAATTTCTTCCTTCTTTTGCATGTTTAGCCTAGATCTAATAGTTAGATCGTTTTAACAAAATTCGAGTAGTGTAATGATACCATGACGATTCGATCGTCTTCTGCTGCGCGGGGATTCTCATTCCCTTCACCAACACAAAGTTCGAGGTGAGATAGGAGTTGGGCCTTGGTTTTCTTCTTCTATCGCGACCATACTCATCATTTGAAAGACTAAAGGTTGAGTAGTTGAAGACTTGATGTGATTGAAGACAAAAGTCCTTTGCTTAACTTCTTTTGTGTTGTTAGCATGATTTTCATCCTTTTTTTTCTAGGAAGGAAATCTCTCAAGAAGAGTTCTTTCAAGGTCACCAATTGACAAGGTTCAGGATGATTTTTATTTCTCTTCCTTTTAGACTTAGGTTTCCTTGTATTCTTCTTTACTCGAGGTTTGTTCTTGCATTTGAGGTTTCTAAATTGACAAAAATTGTTTGAAGCTAAACTTTGTCTTTGCTTCTTCAAATGAGTCACAAGAGCCCGACATTTGCCTTTATATTGGGTAGGTTTGATCAGATATTGAGGTTCATTTCTTGGTATCTCATGTTGAAACCAAATAGCTACAAGTTCCATGGTCCCAAACTAGACTAGGCACACTTCTTGATCTTGAAGCGAACTAGAGTGTGTTTGACTGCAAGTACTTGTTGTTTCTGCAACATGATTTGATTGAGCTATTTCATTAAGGTCTAGCTCAATTTTTCATTTTTTAGCCAACCTTAGAATTAACTCTTTTAGGATGAAATATTTCTCCACCGGGTGACTGATAACTCGATGATACTTGCAATCGTTGGGATCATCGACTTTGTCCATCTCTTCCATTCGCTTACACTTTGGAAGTTCGATCAGTCCTATGGCCAGTAGTTGTTCAAACATGTTAGGAATGTCAGAATTCGGAAAGAGGTATAGACTTTATTCTGTCTTTCCTTTGAACTTAAGCGACGCTTTCCATTTTGTTGCCTTTTGATCTTCTTATGTTTTTGTTTCAAAGACAACTTGAGAAGGGTTGTACTGACAACCATAGACTCTTATGGAGTCGTCTCGATGTCACTTCCTTCTTCCTTTACGTTAGGGACTAAAAGGTTTTCATCTCCTCGACTAGCAATGTTTAGCTCTATGTCGTGAGCACGAGTTGCTAGTTCTTCAAATGTGCGAGGCTTTATACCTTGAATAATGTAAAGAAGCTCCCAATGCATGCCTTGAATGCATATTTCGACAAAATAGTTCAGTGAGATGATCTTTGTAATCGAGACTCATGACTCTTCAACGATTTATGTAGTCGACAACGGGTTCACCTTTTCCGTTGTCTAGTGTTAGTGAGCTCGAGCATGCTGACGATGCGTCTTGTGTTGTAGAATCGGTTGAGAAACTCTTTTTCAAGTTGTTCCCAACTGTCTATCGATTCGGGCTCCATATCAGTGTACCAGTCGAAAGCATTCCCCTTAAGTGTTCGAACAAACTGTTTGACCAGTAGATATCTTCACATGCCAGCATTTTCACATGTCTCGATGAAATGCGCAACATGTTGCTTAGGATTGCCTTTTCCATCGAATTGCTTGAACTTTGGTGGTTGATATCCAGTTGGCATCCTTAAGTTATCAATTCTCTTAGTATATGATTTAGAATACAAGAGAGAACTTTGAGAAATCCCACCATATTGAGCTCTGATGGAGTTAGTTATCATGTCGTGAAGTTGTTAGACTGGTAGTGAAGCGGTCGAAGTGGAGGGTTCTGGTTGACCTTCTTGCACAATGACCTTCCCTTTGTTGCGATCTTTGATGACAGGAGTATGACTTGATTCACTGACATCTTGATTCTCAATCTCTCTTTTTAAGTATGCAATTTGTTCTTTCTTCAATCGCTTTTATCAAGTTGTTAATTTGCTCCTGCATCTTTGTCAATCTCTCTTCCTTAGTGTTTTGTTCAATCATCATGATAGACACTACATCAGAATCAAAATCGAACAAAGGGTTACACGTGACTAGGAACTTGTTGTTAGTTGATGCCCCCAACAATGTTGTTACTTCATCTTCTTCTAACCTTAGTTCATTGGAGCAACTATAGGTAGTAGAACTCGTGTACAAGTTGCTCATGCCAACGATCATCGAAGAATTCTTTTTGGACGTCATCACTTCACTTGTACTTTGAGATGAGGAAAAGAGATGAGAGGTAGAAATTGTCCAATTGGGCGTGCCAATTTGTTCACACGTGATTTCAATAAAGCAATAGAAAAAAGACACATGTAATTGAACGTTGTATTATTAATTTTGAATGTTGTGAGTTACAATCTCTAATGTTTCTCCTCTGATTCTTTATCTCTCTCTCAACTGTAATTTTTTTGAGGGCCTTGCAGCTTGTTCTCGGATGTAGATTTGATTTGAGGGTTTTGTAGCTTATTCTTGAACGTAGACTTGTCTTGAGGGCTTTGCAGCTTGTTCTCGAGTGTAGGCTTGGAAGAGTATTTGGTCTTCGGCTTGTAGCTGGTTGAAGCTCTTCAGCGTGTTTCTTGTTGAAGTTCTTTGGCTTGTAGCTTATTGAAGCTCTTCAGCTTGTAGCTTGTTGAAGGTCTTCGACTTGTAGCTTGTTGAAAAACTTTGGCTTGTATCCTTTTGAAGGTCTTCGGTTTGCAGCTTCTTGAAGGCCTTCGGTTTGTTGTTTGTTGAAGATCTTTGGCTTGTAGCTTGTTGAAGGTCTTCAGCTTGTACCGTGTTGAAGGTCTTCAGCTTGCAGCTTGTTGAAGGTCTTCGGCTTGCAGCTTGTTGAAGGTCTTCACGAAGCACTTGACACCTAAGGTCTTGAAGTGTTCAACATCTTACAGAGTTCAACACTTAAAGACTCGTCGTGCAACGTCCAACCACTAAAGACTCGTCTTGCAGTGTTCAACACTTAAAGACTCGTCTTACAACGTTTAACACTTAAAGACTCGTCTTGTAGCATTCAACAATTAAGACTTTGCTCTGAATTTTCTATAAGTTCTCTTGAGAGTGAAATTTCTGAACCTTTGGAATGGAGAGAAAGCTCTCTATTTATGGAGCTTTCATGGACATATGGGCTTGGGTTTTAGTGGCCTTTGGGCCCAACCACTTGAACTTAGCCTTTGTTTCCTTTGGGCCTAACCATTTAGGGTCTGTTTGGTAGGCAATCCGAAAACAAAAATTTGAAAACAAGGAATTCAATGAAAACATAATTGTATTTCATGTTTTCAGATATGTGTTTGGTAGCAGCTTTAGAAATTTGATTCCATTTTAAACAGTAGTTTAAAGTATGTTCAATAACATATTTATATATCAAATTAGTTGTAGTTGCAAAATTAAATATTAGGTTGAATATAAGACATTGTTAATTAATTTATGAACATGTTTTTTTATAAAATTTATATTATTATTATTTTATTTTATAATATAATATAATATTTTATATTATATTATAGCTATTTTAATTTAACAAAAGTAAATTAAGTTTATAAACATGAAATACTATATTTATTAAGATTTTTATCTTTGTTTAATATAATTCTACATTTTAAAATTTCAAATTCAGAATCTAGATACAATGAAAACATAAAAATGTTGTTTTCAGAATTTCTACTATTTGGATCATAGAATCCGAAAACAGTTTTTGAAAACACGTCTGTCAAACACGTATTCACTGAATTCAGTGAATCCAAAAACATAAAACAGAATCAGATTGCCTACCAAACAGGCACTTAGATTTTAGTTTTATTTAACTTTAACCCAAAACATATAATCTAATTTGACCAAATCAAAATTTTAACTTTTAAAATTTGTCAATTTTTATCTTCAAACTAAATTTAGGACACGTGTCAACTTATAATCGGCTCCAAATTTAATCACTTACAACTTCCTCATTAATTTGGAATAACGACGTGACAACTGGAAATTGGTTGAAATTTTTATGTCAACAGATACATTGCCTATATTTTGAAAAAAAAATCATTTGTAAAAGAAAAAAAGAATGATATATATGTATATATATACATATATATCATTCATTCTTTCTTTTAGAAATTGGTTTTTATCAATGTTGAAATATTTTGTTTTTTATTTTTTTTGTAGTTGACATCTGAATTCAGTGTTGCAAATATGAAAAACAAAATGTTTCTAGATGAATTTTATTGGAAAATAAAAATTGATATTAAACTCAATATTCATTACTTTTGTAAATATCCCTAACATAAATTTGATAAATGGTAATATATATTGTTATTTTGTAGTTAATCTCATAATTGAGTTTTGAAATGGGGCACTTGCATGAATAGCAAAAAAACATATAAATATTGCACTGATGTCACTCCTTAATTCAATTTGCAAAAATAGCAACAAAAAAAATCTCAGCCCAAACAGATGGCGTGTAAAGTAAAAAATACCCTTATATTTTTCGCACGCGTTTTTTAATCTGAAATATATTAATAGTCTATTAATATTCTATAAAAAACATACTTATCAATAGTCTATCAAAAACATATTGATGATGTACTTATGATATACTATTGATATACTAATGATATACCTAAAATGAAATATACTATTGATATATATTGATATACCAAATATAAATTATATCAGATATACTGCTGATATACTATTGTATCTAAAAAACTATTGCAAGATTTACAAATACCACTCTGTGTTGTTCAATATCGAGAAAATCAGCAGTCTATCAACAATAGATTTATAGCAACGATATATCTAACCAAAAAATAACTGCATAAGTGAAATACTAATGATTCTGTTGATTTCACTAATATTAAGTATATATCAATATGATATACTACTGATATACTTTATTTAGTATATCAACATTATATCACAAATAGGGATTTATGCTTGATAGTGATTTATGTTGACATACTTTATTCAGTAATATTAAGTATATCAATGGAATCTCAAAATCTATTGCTAGATTATAAATGTCCTCCTTGTGTTTTTCAATATTGAGAAAATAAGTAGTTTATCAATAATAGATATGATATATCAATGATATATCCAAAAAAAAAGTAACTACATGAATGATATGATATCTGTTGATTTCACTGCTATTAAGTATATATCAGTGTGATATACTAACGATATACTTTATTTATATATCAACGGTATATCACAAATGATGATTTATGTTTGACAGTGATTTATGCTGATATATTTTATTTAATAATATTAAGTATATCAACGAGATCTCAAAAACTATTGCTAGATTTGGAAATGCCCTCCCCTGTTTTTCAATATCGAAAAAATCAGTAGTTTATTAACAATAGATCAGATATATCAATGATATATCTAACAAAAAAATAACTAATAGCCGTTGATTTCACTAATATTAAGTATATATCGGTGTGATATACTACCAAAATACTTTATTTAGTATATCAACGATATATCACAAATAGTGATTTATGCTTGATAGTGATTTATGATGATATACTTTATTCAGTAATATTAAGTATATCAACGGGATCTCAAAAGCTATTTGTAATGTCCGACATTTTAGGAAGAGTAAATTTCAGGTTATGCTTTTAAATTTCAGGTAGAATTCATAATTTGAAACCAAATTGTATTGTTATATCTTATTGTGTGAGATGTGTTATTGTATAGAGTATATCACTATTATACTACTGATATATATATATATATATATATGAAGTTTAATTAAGAGTATATCAGTAACTTGCATATGATATATGTTCATTTCACTGATATACTAATGATATACTAAATGTTAAGTATATTAATGAAATAAATATATCTAAAATGAAGTACATTAGTGGTATACTAATATGCAAAATATCTCTAATTTGCTACGGAAATAAAGGAAGTATATCATTCTAAATGATATACCTAAAAGAAGGGTTTCCGTAGTAAATCAGTAATATATTATTAACATACTTCGTTTTGAAGTATATATTGGTACATAAAAATAAAATATATCAGATATACTTCTGATATACCAATATAATGTATATCAGATATACTATTGATATATCAAATGTAAAGTATATCATATATACTATTGATATACCTACTGCTACACCAATGAGGGTAAATTTGGAATAATAAAAAAATGAAAATTAGATTTAAAAAAAATTGCTAGATTTGCAAATCTAAAAAATCATAGCTAAGTTTGCAAATATGCTAATATTTTGTGCATACCCATTACAATTTCTCTTTTGAAATTGTAGAAAAATGTGTGTTGCAATTGATTTGTTAGGGAAAAAAAGTAAGAAAGAAGTCACAAAAAAATCAGACTTATTCAAGTTACAAAAAAAAACTGCGAGATATTCCTGACATAATAACTCAACTCTACGCCCGAAACACTGACTCAACTCAAATTTGCACCCCAAACACATAGTTTCTAAACTCACCCCAAACACAGAGTTTCTAAACTCACTGACAAAACAACTTTGCAGAACTCAACTCAACTCAACTCTACTATACGATCCAAATGCTCCCTACATAAAAAATCAATTTCAAACGATTTTTAATTAACATCAATATTTAGAAGGGAGGTGATTTTTTAATATTTTTCTTTTTCTTTTTCTGCAACAGTATTCGTTTATTCTTCAAATGGAAAAAAATTCAGTTTTCCAGATTCTCTTCTCCTTCTTGCATAAAGGGATGAATGGTAATTCATTACAGCTTTAATGAAAAAAAAAAAGACAATAAAGAAATAAGAAGAAGACATGAAAGAGAGAGGAGATGAAGAGAGATGGAAGGCAATGACAACGAAGGGAAGACGACGACAATTTTGACAACGAGGGAAAGTGTGGTAGCAGTGTGAGGGAAAGTGGTTGTAGATCGTGGAAAATGAGGGTGAGGAGGGAGAGAGGGAGAGGTAGAGGAGAATGGTTCTTGTGAGTTAATGAGATTATAGTTTATAAGTTTTAATTTAGGGGCAAGTAGAAAAATATCTAGATTTAACCTATCTTAAATGAAAAATGTCTAAATTAATTTTAAATTGTAAAAATGTCTAAACTTTTTTTTTCCTACGTTATATAAAACGTTTGGGACAAAAATATCCCTGATATAGTTATTTAAGTGGTTGCTAACAAACAAGAGATATTGAAAGGTTTACCTACAAATATGGCTAAAGAAAAGGAGGCTAACAAATAAGAGTGAATCAATGACAATTTTTTTTAGATAAATAAAGGCAAATAGATAAATATATTCTAATGATTCAAATATATTGTTTGAACAAAATAACGATGAAATTGAATAAAGAAAACAAAAAAAATGCAGCAAAACAACCGAGAAAGATGAAGAAAGAAATAGAATAAATTAATGAACATAATTGGACATATACCAATTTGAGTAACACAGAAAAAACATAATAGCTCCAAACATGTGTATATAAACATATCTACATATATCAAATAAGATATTGAAATTATAGGGCTAGATAATTGATGGTAACAATATATAGAGGATGACCAACAAAAGTTAAAAATGATATATACCTGTATTTTTTGCAATTAGGTTGGTTGCAAATCCAGAAATGAGAGCAGAAAAAAATAGCTCCAAACATGTGCATATAAACTTATCTACATATATCAAATAAGATAATTAAATTACAGGGATAGTTGGGGTACATACTCTCCAATGTGCCTGTAAGCACCACGCTACATCTCTATCCTCTAAGATGGTAATGATCAACACCTTTTTATCTTCATTCCTAACGAGTGAAAGATGTGAAATCCTTTTGGACCCATCAAGCTTGCATTGCAATGGATTGAGAAAGTTCTGAAATGGTGGAAACATGACCATTTACAACCGACATAGACTTGTAGCTTCTGTAGCCATCATCTTCATCCCAAATGCCATCAAACAATATGGGTATGTTGTGAGAATCCATTGACAATCGAACAAGCGAAAAATCCAGAGAATGAACCAACCCTTCGACCGTAAACGATCGAAAATTAACCATAGGAGATGATCTACTTTTGTACAACCATCCACAAGAAACGTGAACTGCCACAAATTGTGGAATCCGAATAACAAGAAAAATCAACAAGCAAAAAAACCCAGAGAATGAACCAACCCTTCGAGCGTAAATGATCGGAAATTAACAATGGGAGATGATCTACTTTTGTACAACCATCCACAAGAAACGTAAACTGCCACAAATTGTAGAATCTGAATAACAATGAATGTCGATTGGAGTAGATTTAGTTTGACTTTAAATATAATTATATACTAGAGACAAAATAAGAATTTAATTTTCATCACACTCCTTCCTTAAAAGTAGGTAGTCAAAATTGAAATATAAAACATTTTTTAGACATTTTTCAGTATAAACTATTTAATTTAGACACTACTCACAATTTCTCTTTAATTTATAGAATATAAAAGGAACCCCTGACTATCTGGGTTGCCTATAAAACAGGTGGGTATTTTTTAAGTTATTAGGATTCAGTTCAGTTCGGTTTATTCAGATTTTTTAAGAGTTGAATAGAAAATCGAACCAAAAATCTCATTTTTTAACATAAGAAATTGAATAAACCGAATATAGTAGAAAAGTTGAACTAAACCACTCGATTCGACTCTGTTCGGTTCGTCGATTTTGTTCGATTTTTGTACATCCTGTTTTTGGCCATGCCAAAATTACTCCCAAACATGTCATAAGATTTTCTCATAATCACTTGTGATAGCCTGCAAAATCAAATCCAAATGCAGCTTGAGAGTGGAGGGTAGATGTAGCATTGGAGGGTAGATGTAGCATTCTACCTTTTTAAAACTTTATGTGGTGATTTTTTTAAGGGAAGAAAAATCATTAAACAGTAGTTAAAGATCTTAAAGATCTAAAAGGGGAAAAAAAAGAAAGAAAAGAAGTTGAATAAGAGATGCAATCTAAACCGTAAATAGTTACAACTCTAGTACGCTGGCTAGCTGAGTACTTCACTAGCATAAAATATGTACTATTAACTAAGAGGTTAAAATTTTGAATCTCCGACTCACCCTATTTCAAACCTATTTTAAAGTAAACAAAAAATTCTGTGACATTAAGAACTCGCGAATGCATTCCAGAGATGCATTCTTAGTTCAGAGACGAAAATTTACTCTATTTTACTAAAAAAAAATTCAAATTAATTCTATATTTCCAATTTTGCTTAAAAAAATAATATTAATCTCAACCTCTAAAAAGGAGAAAACGAGGGGTATCGAAATTCAATGAGGAAGAACAAAAATGAATAATGAGATTAAAGGCAAAATCGATACTTAAATTAATAATGTCTCATTCCTCCCTCCCCTTCTGATAAGTAAACTTTAAACCAATAGGATTTAAGAACTCTTATGATTATGCAAATGTTAGATCCCAAAAACTAAAATATCCAAAAACAAAATGAATTTAAAGAAACTAAAGATTTCAACAAGTAGCTTTTGATAATTGCATCTAATAAACTTGCAAAGAAATATAACTTTTAGAACTCAACCTCAAAAACCCAAAAACGAATTTGAAAATCAATTAAAGGAAAGTTATTTGAGGCTCGAATCATTCCACAAGAAAAATAGATCAAGTCAAAACTTAAATGATTCTAAGCATCCAACCTAAATTACGTAAAATTGCAAAGAAACTTTAACTCTAGACTAAAATAAATTTCAAACGTTACTTTTGATTACATCTCCAAATTTGATTTGTAAATACAACTTACATGGCTTTGTATAGCCTCAATATGAAACCCTCAACTTTTCATGAGGTATTTCAAGAGTGGTTACATTCAAACTTTATCTATAGGACCATAATTAACCATTAACCAAAGATAACCTCAAAAGTCAATAAAATGACTTAAAACTGAAAATACATTTAAAAGGTACCATAAATCCATGAATAGAAGTTTCTAATCATCCAACAAAGAATTTGTAACTATCTAAGGGTAAATGAAGTTCCACCTAAAATAGTTTGAACCCTCTGTTCTATAAATGAAACTTGATTTGTCTTTAATAAAACACGAGTTACACTTGAGTTCATTAAATGTAACTTGTGTTCAAATTTAATGAAGTTTTAGTTCATTTACTGTGATCTTGAGTTCGTTATAAATGAAGATTGACTGCATTTAATGCAACTCCATTTTGAAGCTTTTCTTTGAGTTTGAATAGTATATAGGATTCATATATCATTATCTCCTTCTTCGAAAGGATTCGTCCTTCAATGTAAGAAGATGTGAAAGCGCCTCTCTCTCTATAAGAACGGTGCGTTCCAAGGTGTGAAGTGAGAGAGAAAAGTGGGAGAGAAGGGGTTTTGAATAAGACGACCTTCCCCGAGTTGACTCGGTAAAGTGGCTTCGCTCCTTCCCCTCATCAACTCAGTCAAGCTGCTTCGCCCCTGACTCTCGAACAAAGCAAGGGATTGAGCAGCGCGAAAGCCACGAGAATACGCCCTCTCCGCGCTGTCTCCTTCTGGTAATGCATGAGAGGTTGTCTTCCTTCCACCTCTCTATCGCCCTTCCTTCTTTTAGCAACTCATCTCGAATCATCGAATGTTTAGCAAATCGATCGTAATTGGTCTGACCGCGGGCGCTCTTGTAATGCAAACTTGATCATATGCATCCCTTGGTCTTTTTCTCCTCAATTTCTCCTTTAATTTACTTGTACGAGAGAGGTCACTCCTCCTTCACCTCGTATGTCGACTAAAAGAGGAGATGGTCGAGTTGAAGAAAAAGTTGAAAATATGGGCAAGTACCTGTTGAAAATCCTCGAAAAACTAGACCAACAGGACTTCAGAGAGAAGAACGATGTGAAGAGGAACCATCTCCCGTACGAGATCCAAGAAAAGGAAAAGTGAATGTGGTTGAGGGATGAAAAAATCAAAATCACATACCCAAAAACCAACAATAAGCTGATCCTTGGAGGAAACAACAAGTCACGCTAACCATCGGTCAAAAATAAGATGAGCAAGGTAGGTAACTGAAATTTGTTGTGCAGGTTATCTCGCATGCTAAAGCCCGAAGCCAGCCAAGCTTTGTTGAAACGACGATTGTGAAAAGCACTGGAGCGATATTTCACTTATAAAGTGTAATCAATCAAAAAAAAATGGAGAAATTGACACTCTAGGAGACTGAATATCCTCATAAGGATGGACAACAATAACTAGAGAGAATTCGAGACAAACCTCAAAATGTCAAGAATGACTCCAAAATTTTGATAGATTACTCCCAAATAAATTTCCATGTCAATAGCTCATAACAATAAAGCTAAACCATGAACTCTAATTAGGGAGTGGGGACTAATATTATGGGTGAAATTGGACCAAGAAGATAAATCCGAATTACCAGAGAAATCAGGTAAGATTAACCTTTTTAAATCTCATTCTTAGATAAAAAAGGAAATCTATTAAAATCTTTATCTGAAAAAGAATAGAAAAATCAAAGATCTTATAAATAGATTATTATGACTCAAAGATTGAGAGCTCAACTTAACCCTCATTCTCTACATTATAGTTTGTTACACTTTTATTTCTAGATTATGGTTGACTACATTTTTTTTGACATAAACATTGGAGCTATTGTGACAAGCGCCACTCTTGCAGGTCGCCTTCTCCCCCAAAGAATATAAATTTACGGTCGTTGTCACGTGGAGATCAGGTGTGTTCTCTTGTCCAAAATTTGCCAACAACTGGCCAATTCTTGCTTAAATTAAATATACAATTGACATGATTAGGAAGTTAGAAGCCATATTAAAACACAATTTATGAATTGACAGTCCAATTCGGATCAAGCATTCTTTGAAGAAAAAAACTGTAAGAACAAAACAAGAACACATGTTCTCAGACATAACGATTTTTCAAAATAAGTTATAAAAATGCATACTTTTTTTCCTCAAGAAAGATGAATTAGAGAATCTCAAAGAAGACAAAGTTGTATCTTAGATTCTTATCCATAGTATTCCTATGCCGCTAGCTATGCCCTGCTTGGTCCCCTGACACGGTGGAAGTTCCGTAGCGCGTCATGAGCACCGGGCAAAGGGGTGGTTGTGCATAAGACATCAAGATGAATAGACATATGAAAATGAGTTTTGGGTGCTTTATGACGGGTTACGAAACTAACCGATACAACTAAACATGAAATGATATAACCACTGTGTATTGCAGAGAAGTCAGTAGAACAGTGTTTTCAGTGTTTTCTTGGATTATTTGGGTTGCTGGCAGGAAAGGAATTGAGTTATTTCAACAAGTAATCATCAATCTTCCCCCTTGAAATCCCTATCCCACCAATCAAAGCCAAGTTCTACTTAATTATAATCAAGTACTATCCCACCCCTTTCTCGATCTCCAGATTTAAAGTTTACAGACCGTGAAATTCTTGGTGATATTGACCAATACATTTCGCTTTCGACTTCTCACGATTTGATTGCGATCCAATCTCCTATATAATTTGTTGCTATTGAGTTAGAATACCAATTGGTGACCTTGTTAATGTCTGAAGCTGCAAGCAAAGCTGTATTAGAAGAAGAAGAAGAATTGGTTGGACCAGAGTACTGTCTTTAAAATCGAGAGTAACACCTTATTGCAGTATGTCCAAATTTACTGCATATTTGACATTGATGTATTTGTTTCTGTTATTCCATGCTTTTCCATATGCCTTTGGCTTTAATATCAAAATTTTGGCTATTGTTATTTTAGTTCCTTTTATATAATGTTCTCTCTAAGGAATTTTGTACTACAAGGTTTACTAAAGGTAAAGCTCGGATATTAGAAATTTAACATTTTATTTTTCAATTTGACTTTCTTGAGCCTAAAGTAAGGAAGTAACTTCTTGAATAGTAGGAGAGATTTTATGGGTAAGAGATAACGGGAACTACTGAATCATATTAAGATCCCAAACCTGATAGAATATGCATAATGTAATCATCCACTTAAATAATTTTACCTGCAACATTCAAAGTATCAATGAAATTCTCAATTTATCCAATGTAGTCTCTTAATGATAAAATCCCTTTCTTAAAATTCTTAAGTTAAGTTTTAACATGCATGACTTAGAAAGACCCCTTGTTGTGAACATTTGCGATAAGCAATTCCCAAATTTCTCTAGTTGTGGTATAATGAAGGAGATCTCCAAGTATATCTTCACTATGGATCCAAAGAGCCAAGAATAAGTCGATCTTGCCTCTACCAGTGTCGATGAGCTAGATTTTCTTGTTGGGTGGTTGTTGTTCCTTCCGTAACATTCTAAGTTTTAGGAGGTAATTTAGGGCATGTTTGGGAGTGATAGTTAGATTAGTAATTTTAGAAAAAGAGATTTATGTACAATTGATTTTATAAAATTGACTTTCAAACAATAATATCTATGTTTGGTTCCAAATTTTTAAAAGTGATTTTCATATATTTAAAAGTGATTTTAAATTATTATGTTTTGTTTCAAAAGTGATTTTAGAATCAACAAATTACTAAAAGGACATTTTCCATTTCATAAGTTATTTAACTAGTTATGATACATGTCTTTTTTATTAATTTATTTGTTAATTTGTTTTATTGTTAAATATCAAAATAAAAATAAAAATATCATTTACTATAGAAATTCTTGTATCATTACAAATACTTAAACTAAATATCATCTATTGAAACATAAACTATATATTAAAAACACTACCGAGATATAAGAAGTTTTGCAATTTTCTCCTGCTCCTCTTCCATCTCCCTCCCATGACAAGAAATCTCTAACACTCATCAATCATCACTTGAGGGGAGCAAATTTGAGATTCCAAAACAATAATATAAAACATTTTTCGTAGCCAAAGTACCTAATTCCCAAAACAATAATATAAAACATTTTTCGTAGCCAAAGTACCTAAAACCATAGCAAGCAATCAATGAACAGAGAAGGGCATTCACACACAACGCAATATTATTAAGACCAATATCCTGAGTAATTTAACCAAATCTTACATTTATTTTAAATATTCTCTACTTCAATGACAGAGCTAACTCTAAATCCGTTGAGGCTAAAAGAAAACTGATGTACAAACAAGGTAATGAAATTGATGAGTTACTTGAATAAGAATGTCTGGAAGGTGAACCTGGATATAAAATAGCAAGAATACACGACTTGCTTAGAACAGAAGATAAGATACCAAGTTTGGTCTTCAGATATTATATCTGGATTTCATTATGATTTGCAACAGTTAACTTAAGACAATAATTTCGTCAATTTCACCATACGAACTAAATCCCTTTAATAAAGAATCATGTACAAAGGCATCTGGAGTCAAGCCACAACCACAAGAAATCATTTTTCTCAAAAACAATTTTCGCTTCACCCATCTGATCAATTTCCATAATCGATTGATTAACGTTGAAAATGTCAAAGCATTGGGAGCTAAGCCTTTTCCAATCATCTTCTGCTTCTGAGTTCTATGATGGGCTTTTACAGGTACTACATTGGGGGCTAGCCTTTTTGCTTCATATATCTAACAAAACTAAGCATTATTGATGAATCATGATCAATATCTATGTGTCAGCGCCCTCATTAATCACTCTGCTTCTTAATGTATCCTCCCCTTTTTCTTTTCTTTTTTTTTTACTACTAATAATTTCAATTTTAAATGTTATGTTGTTTGTTTCCCTTTTGTTTTCTGATAATGACACATCATACAAAAAAAACAAAACTGCAATTCAAACCTTTTTCAGCGAAATATAATACATTAACGTGTATTAGGCTAAATCAAACCAAACTAAAAAAAACACACAGAAGAACGCAAAAGGCAAAGGAAGGAGAAAATCCATACCAAACTCCCATGCCCAAATCCTATTCCCTTCCTCAATTTCACCCTAAAACATAAAACATAGAAGGCGAATGGATTTGATTAAATTGAACCAAAACACTAGAAACACAGAAAAAAAAAATGTCAAAGGAAGAGGGAGCTCTGAAACCCTCATCATTCAAGAAAAAGAAAACGAACAACACAAACAAATTGTATTATATATAAAAATGACTAACCTGGAGGACGAGGGAGCTTCTTGAACGGAATAAAAGAAGAACGATTTGAGAACTGCATTTCAACAAGAAGAGGAACGATTTGGCTTCCTAACGAATTGGTTTGGGAGGAGAACTTTTTTCGGCCAAAAAGAGAAACATTCGGGCAATTCGTGTCGTGCAAGAGAGAAATGAACTAGGGCAACAAAAATATCTTAAATACTAGGGATAATTTCTGTATTTCAGTAAAAGAATAAAATAAGGGCAAATTGTGAGGTGATTTCTGTCGATCACCCCATTAAAAATCACCTTCCATCTAATTATTGAAAAATCATTTTAAAAATCAAATTCACAATTTGCTAAACATCAATATTTAAAGGAAAAGTGACTTTGGCAATGAAAAGGAGACATGGGATAAGGACACTATTTAAAAATATTTTCTTCACTTAGCTAGACTTTATTCTTCAACTAGACTTATTCTTATAAACTAGTTCTTTGTTTTTTTTTATAATGAGATGTTGAGTTTGAGGACCATGCTTGTGTGGGACTTCCTTTATTGTTGGGGTTTTTATATGGATGACTCATTTTCTCGCACACTAATGACATTTGATCTGACATTTCAAAATAATGAAAATTGACATATTCTAACATGACAGAGCGTGTCAAATTATCCAGAAGGGCAGTATTAAGCCCGTATCGCATGGTCACGCTCTTGTGGACTCACTCTCACTCTCGCTCTCGTAGACTCCCTCTCACAGACCTCACACTCTCGCTCTCGTAGGCGCGCTCTCGCTATGCTCACTCACGATGCGACTTATGCAAATGATCACTCGTAGGCTCGCTCTCGCATGTTCCCTCTCGCTCACAATATACAACTTTCCAAATGATCACTTGTTCACTTAACTCGCTCTCATCAATCATTATTACTATCTAAGCGAGAACGAGAGTGAGAGATCGAGAGCGAGCTTACGAGACTTAAAACACGCTGCCCTCGCGGTAATTTGGACAGAATGTACAGTACAAAAAATGTCATATGTCATTAATTTTTAAACATGAGTCAAACGACATTAAAACGCGTGAAAAAGGGTTTTCCATACAAATTTCTCTTTATTGTTTAGGTTATTAGGCTGTTAATTTTTGTTTCTTTAAGCAGTTGTAGTTTCATTTTTTGATTCTTAAATTTGTTTCTGACTGGATGTTTAATAAAGTTTTGCTTTGATATGAAGTTTGAGTTGGTGTAGTATGGAGTATGTTGTGGTACAGTTGTTGGGTTTCTTGTTATTGAAATGTTGTTAGTTTTGTCTATTAGGTGTGAGAAAGTATTTTAGATAGTTTGTTTCGAAATTTTTGGAGCATATTGACTATGAGTTTAGTGGCGTTCCTTAAAATAGGCTAAATTTTGGAGACATTGTATATAGATTCCTAAACTTTCAATCTTGCATCCAATATGTTTTTGATATAATCAAAATTTTTAAAAATTGATTAATCTATTAAATATAAATTTGAATTTTATATCTAAATTGAACCTTATACTTTCAATATTTTGTCTACTAGGTTATAATTTTTTTTAAAAAATGTCAAATATGTGAATGACCAATTATACGCAAAATTGAATATTCAGAAACATATGAGCACAAAATTACAAGTTTAAAAACTTATTAGACACTTGTTAAAGTAAAATGATTTTTTAATACAAAATTAAAAATTCAGAGACCTATTAAATGTTTTTTAAAGTTCGTAAACTATATTAGAAACTTCATAAACTAAACTTATAATAATAAAAAAAGAAAAAAAGAAAAAAAAAAGTTGAAGAGAACATTACCAAACAAGCCCAATCATCTCTTGTTTGTTCTTTTTTCATGCATCTAACCCTTTTACCTGACCAAGTTTAGCTTTCAAAAGTGGTTAAGAATTTGCAATCATTTGACAGCACTTAAGAGTAAAATAAAAGCATAAAGTATAGTGGGATTGAGTTAGCTAGATATTACAAAATAAATGGAAAAAAAGGTGGGGAAGAAGTTACATTTTCATGCAAATATACTTGCATGATGCAATAAAGATTTGCTTGAAAAGAAGACCAAATTTTAAACTCTTATTAGCCACAGAGCATTAAATGATCCCTTCTTTGAACACTTTTTTAGCTGCTCCCTATTATCTCATTGTAAGTTTCCTTTAATTTTTGCAACAAAGCTTCCCTGCAATAATCCATAAAATGTAATAATATAAAAAGGAACAAAAAAAAAAAACAAATTCATGCAATCTTAAACAATGTTAGAACTCACCTGTCTGGTCTGAAAATTAGATACTTGTATGCAAACCACTGCACAAAGATTTCATTATCAAACAGAAATTTTAGACACCCTTTTGAAATCATGGAAAACAATTCATTATTTCGAAGCTAAGTCATACAAAACGCTCTTTATTTACATAACTAAGTTTCAATTTTACTCTGAATCTTGAAGGAAAAAAACACTATTTTTGACCAAATTTAATTATAGCGGAAATTTTTTAAAACATTAGCATTAAAATTGAAACTAATTATGTATATTAAAGCCAAGATTGAAGTCATGTACACATCTTGATAATTGAAACGAAAATACATAAATTCGAGCCAAAATTGAAACCAGTTACACACATTTGAGGCATTTTGTATAGTTTAATCAATTTTCGATCCGATTCTGTTTAACAATCCTATTTTCTTTCAACAATTGAAAGAATTTTAAAGAAACTGAATAAAACTTACCCCAGAATAGCCAATGCCCACAAGCTCAAGGAGGCCAGGGATTAGAGGAAGCCTATCAATTGCCTGTCAAAAAAAATCCCACAAAATTTTGCCCATTTCTTAAATTTAACACCCATCACTTAAAGCTTATATTAAATTAATTATATAATCCATTATTAATTTTTCAAATAAATAAGCAAACATATAGACACACATATAACTCACCGAGACAACGCCGGCGGAGGCCCAAAGTGCGACAAAACCAGACACTGCAAGTGAACTTACTGCATACTTATCTTCAACCTTATCCCACTGACAAATAAAATCCAAGCCAATCTAAAACACAACTCAAAAAACAAAAAAAAAATAAAAATAAAAATTATTATATGGGTTTTTTTTAGCATACAGCTTCTTGAACTTTTTTAATAATTTCCGGCAGCTCCGCCAGCTCCCCTGCAGCCACTTCCGCTGGCACTTCTCCCGTTGCCATGGCCATTACATTGCGAGCAATCTTCCGACCTAAAAATGAAGAATCTTGTTAAGATTAGGAATAAAAGATTAAATTTATCGTAATTCATTGATGAGACAACTTTTAAAATCAATAGTGATTTAACAAAAAAGAAACCATGCAAAACTTATCAACTCAAAACAATGTGCATCGTAATTCTTACAATAGGCAGCGGACTTCCAAGGGCGAATTTGGGCCGGCGACGGTGGTGGTGGGAGAGTGGGGAGCGGCACATTCGATGATGGCGCAGCGGATTGACGGGGCGCCTTGGAGTCAAGGAGAGTGGAGGAGGAAGAGAGAGTGAATGTGGAGGAGGAAGAAGAAGCCATTGGCACTCAAATTACAGAAGAAAAGGCTATAGGAGAGAGTGAAGATTTTGTTGTTGGTATTTTTGTTTTGTAGATTGATTTCGTGTGTTTTTTCTTTCCTTTCTGGAGGTTATGTTTAAGTATTTTTTGTTGAGGGGTTTCGATAATTTAGATATGGGAATATGGAGAGAAGGAGTTGGGATTTAAGTTTGAAGATGGACAACCACTCATTTCTCAATTTGGATAATGTTGTGTGAGTGAGTAATGAGAGAAGATTGAAATGGATAGGGATTTTAAGGTCTTTGATTGGATAAAAGACTTTTAGCGCTGGACACATGAGTGCCGGAGCTCAGTAATAACACCCAATCACAATCCCCATTCCTCTATTTTCCATAAAAACTTGACACAAATATCTTCTCTCTCCATACCTTATTCAAGAGGGGATTTTTTTTTTGCTCCATTCCATTATATATTTTGTTTTTATCCATTTATGACTTTTTTATTTTAATTAAACCAACATGTTTAGTAGTGTTTTTTCAAAAAGAAAACTAAAATTTGTTTGGTTAAATCACAAACGCGTTAAAAACACTTTTTGTGGCTATACTTTCATTCGAGTAATAATTTAGGGCTCGTTTGATTATATTCTCGTTTTGCTTTTTTTGCATTTGCATTTTCATTTTTAAAAAATGATTTTGTTTGATAATCTATCTTGTTTTTTGTTCTCAAAATTTAAAAAATGTTTCGAAAATTAGAGCCAAATTTTAGAAACTACAAATAGTAATTTCTCTATGTTTTATTTCTATTTATGTCAAAAACGTTTCTTATATTTTCTCAAACAATCCACTGGTTTTCAGACAAAATGCATATATATTTGTTTTAATTTAAATAAATAAAATATATAAATTTATATTCTTTTTTATTATTATTAATATACAAAAATAACGTTTATATTTTATTTCTTAATTTTACCATATATATTTGTATTATTTTACTTTGAAATTTAAATTTTACAATAAAATATATAAATTTATATAATTTATTATTATTATTAATATATAAATTTATATTTATATTTTATTTCTTAATTTTACATATGTATTTTTATATTATTCTAATTTGAAATTTAAAATTTTCAATATATATGTATTATTTGAATTTTGAGTTTTAATTTTACCATCTTTATATTTATGTATTATTGTAATTTTAAATATTCGATTTTTAACATGTGTATTTATGTATTGTTTTAATTTTTAATGTAGCAATCTTAAAACTGAAGATGAACCTACTTAAGGAAGTTACTCTGTCACACCGTCTGCGCTGAAATTTCAGCAGCATAACGACATAGCTAGAAGGAAACAAAAATTTTTATGGAACCTAAACAAACAAATCAACACCTCATAAGTCTCAAAGATTGCCCAACCTCCACCACTCTTCATATAAATAATAGGTTAGGCTCGAACTAGTATTCCAACAAGCATAAACATTTCAAGCAAACAGGCAACAAAGTTTATCAAAAGAAGAAGGAGTCTAACAAGTTATGAAGCAACCACAAAAAACTAATTTACTCAGACATCCAGAAATTAACAACTAACAACCTACACAGAATAAGAACTAGAGTTGACAAGCAACTAAGGAACAACAGGCAGTTACAAATTCATTCTCAGGAAAAGAAACTAAACCTAAAGACAAAAAAGGGGTCCACAGCCTCGTCGCCGACCGCCTCATAGTTTCTTACTTGCAACCAAAAATATCAAAGTAGACGGGTGAGTATAAACATACTCAGTAAAAAGCTCACTCACGCCCAAACAAAGCTAGCAAGCACCAAAACAATCACCGTCTCACCTAGGATTCAACTCAAGACAATCAAGACACTTTGCCCAAACCCGACTCTCGTAGCCTAAATCACAATCAAGACATTTTGCCTAAACCCGACTCAGGTAGCGAGAGGATCAGATGACTCGCAGTCACGCCCTAGCAATGCAAATTCACCCCTCATGTCAAGTACTAGATGGAGGGGCATAGTCATGCGACTCTTGAGCTCGTTGGGAATCACCCATGAGCCCTCTCGTCGAACTAAAGACCATGCCACCGCTCCTACTTTTCGGGATCATACCCTAGAGCCATCACATCGAATAGAGGGTCTCACTCCCAACCACTCGTCTCGTAGTCGAGTTGAATGGAGGGTCTCTCTCTCAACCACCCGCCTCGTAATCTCGTCGAATGAAAGGCCTCTCTCCCAACCATCTGTCTCGTAATCTCGCCATCTCGAAGCATGAGACTAACTAGGAAGGTTCAGAAGTAAGGGGTACATGTCCTATAGCACGATTCTAAGGTAACCTAGACTTCAGAACCCCTTGGGTCTCACTTATAGCCTAGACATTACCCTCGTCGCCTATCCAACCAAAATCACCATGCCTCGCACTCCTGAACCAAACAACCGCACAACACTACAACCACGAGTTAAGTAAACAGTCCAGACAGTTCAATAACACGCAAGAACATGTAATTTAACAGAGTTCCACAACAAGCCAAGCAATACCAATCAGGTCTTAAACACAGACAAACAACCCGATCGCTAGCTATATCATGCAACTTACATGCTCAACTTAGAAAAAAACCCAACACCCGCTAACCATAAAACATGAACTCGTTTCTACGTAGGCACACATGCTATTAGGCTTCACAAGCAATACAGAATAGAGCAAACTTTAAGCCACACAAGTTTCTTCACTCACAGGCCCACGTACAAATCCAAAAGTCTACTTACCTTGACTTGACCTTTCACGCATCGTCACTACTCCTTTGGAATTAGCGTCTAGCTTGCCTACAACACGCCAAAGAGGGTAAACTAACCTTAAGCGTCATCCTAAGTCGATCTTAGGCAACCAGAATCAAGTCATTGATCCATTGCATGTACCTGAAGGAGCCATAAGAAGAAGCAAGGACAAGAAGATTCAAGAGGCTTTCACATTGCATCTCCAAAAGTTCGTTGATGCACAAGAAGAGACAATGATTTTTTAGCCCAAAATTGCTTATAATGTTAGTTCAATGAGTCAAGATGAAAATGAAGTGAAGATGGCATGGGAAAAGTTTCTTAGTTTGAACGTTGGCACAGAGGACAAAAAAAGTGTGCAAAAAATGTGAACAGGTGGATGTCCAGATTGCACCTCTTGGGATTTCGTGATATCAAACCTCGTCTAACGATATTTTCATGCATGGGGAATCTTACAGTAGACTTTAAGACAATTTAAAGCATTTCTATGTTTTTTGTTCCATATTTAAACCTCTCAAACATTGTGCAATCAAGTTTTAATTTCCTAGGTCAAATTTTCTTCATTTCACATTTAAGGCTTTTGGTCTTTTTGTGCTTTGCACGCCCATTTTGGCCTGTTTAAAGGCTTGTATTGGCATGTTAAAGGCAGAACCTTTATGAAAAAAAAGTTGTGTTTTGTTTAGCCTCATTTGGTGTTAACTTCCTTAAAATCTTGCTTTAGGTTTGATGTTTAACTGATTCATTCGATTAGCTCCGATCAAGCTTATTCTAGAGTGAGTCGTCTTAGGATCTAGGAGTGATCATCCTTATTCTAAGTTTGATCTAAGAGTGATTCATCTTTTAACTAAACTCTTGGATGAAATCAATTCGTTAAGTTAGCCTTGTTCGTGACGTTTGCAAACATCCTAGAAGGACCTCTAACTTTGTTAAACCAACAAATTTGGCGTTTATCATTTGGTATCAGAGATCGTTGGTCGACATCCTTTGGCCGACTCTCTAGAGGTAAAATATCTTCAATTTGCTTTCCTTTTTTTCTGTCATTTTTTTTTTATCATTTACAATGTGTAATACAAGGCATCCAACAACTTTTCTTCCATTTCTTTGTGTTTTGTTCTTGGATAAAAAAAAAAATCTGTAGCAAAAAAAAAAAAAAAAACAGTAGCAAAAAGTGAAAAAAACAGTCGCAAAAAAAAAAACAAAAAAAGTATTCAAAGATCCAAGACACACAAAAGTTCTTGATTTCAAATTTTATTTGCTCAAAACTTTGAGTTGTAGATCCTTAGGATGAGTTTCTCTAGTCTTAGCTTGTGAAAAGTTATCATTGATTTAGTTTTATATCAAGTTGAAAAGCAAGGTTGCACCAAATTTTTAAACCAACCCTTACATCTTTGACCTAGTACCAAAAACCTACCCTTGAGTAATAAACACGAGTGTCCTTGAGTGATATCTTGGTGAGAAGTGTGGAGATGTCCTTATAAAAAAAATAATGCCACAAGATAATAAAGAAAAAGTTCCGCAAGTGGTAGATCAAAATATGACTATTTTTCAAGCAATTCAAGGTATGATGGAGATGATGAGGGAAGAGAGTGAAGAAAGGAGAACACAACAACAAAGAGAAAAACGAATCTTGCAAGAAGATGAAGGCATGTTTGACTTACAGGTACAAGAAAGAAACTTAGGAGGAAGAGGAAGTGTGAGGGGAAGAGGAAGAAATAACGTTGCAAACATTGTGAAACCTAGAAAAGTGGAAAGAGTGAATGAAGATAGGGATAACGGAGTGAAACTCAAAATTCCACCCTTTAGTGGTACGACGAACTCCAAGGCATACTTGCAATGGGAAAGAAAAATAGAACATGTATTTGATTGTAATATATATAGTGAGAATAAGAAGATGAAACTTGCCATTGTCGAATTCACCAATCATGCGGGAAAATGGTATCAACATCTCAAATCCGAGAGAAGGAAAGATGAGGATCCAATAGAAACTTGGGAAGAGACACAACAAAAAAGCAAGTTTGTTGCTGCCAAAAGAGTGGAAGCCGAAAGCTCCAATGCTAAAAAGAATGAAGCTTCAAAGGAGGTAAGAGAGAATCTAGTTCTATTCAATATTGGGAGTGCAAAGGGTTTGGACACATGAGCAAAGAATGTGTCAATAAAAGAGTTATCGTGATAAGAAATGGTGTAGTTGATTCGAAGGATGAATGTGAGGAGCATGATGCACCACTTGAGGAAGAATTTGAAATATGTGATGATGAGTATGTTGAAGAAGGTAAATCCATATCATTGATCACAAGAAGGGTCCTTAGTATGCAAATCAAGGAAGACAAAGTTAAAAACCAAAGGAAAAACTTGTTTCACACAAGATGCCTAATTAAAGGAAGCCCATGCAACACAAATGTGGTAAGTAGTTTTCTTGTAAAGAGACTTCAACTTACTACCCGTCCACATCCAAAATCGTACAAACTTCAATGGTTGACAAACAAAAGAGAACTTAAGGTAAATTCTCAAGTTCTTACTCCTTTTACTTTGGAAAGATATAAGGATGAAATACTTTGTGATGTTTTACCTATGCATGCAGGGGATATATTGTTAGGCCGACCTTTGAATATGATAGAGAGGTCACATTTGATGGAGTAAGAAATAAGTATTCTTTTACTTTCAACGGGAAGAAATTTACTTTACTTCCATTGTCTCCATACTGAAGGGAATTAGAGTCCCAGCGGAGCGGAAGACGATTGAATCGTCGTGGTATTGTTGTGCAAATTAAACTATCATAAAGTATAGGCTAAACATATTTTTCTAGAAAGGAAATACAACAAGTTTAAGGCTACTTACTTGTTGAAGACGATCTTCAAGCTTTCCTTTCCGTAGATCACGAACTCTTCATTTTCTCCTCGTTGTCAACGAACTCGAACTCCTCACACGAACACTGAATCGAACACTTC
Source organism: Trichosanthes cucumerina (assembly GCA_036507285.1). NCBI lineage: Eukaryota > Viridiplantae > Streptophyta > Magnoliopsida > Cucurbitales > Cucurbitaceae > Trichosanthes > Trichosanthes cucumerina. Next base: position 46,159,683 of record CM071840.1, read on the forward strand.
CACTTGGTTTCTTGGTTGTTCTACTTTAGGAAGAAGGAGGATTGTGAGATCCTTCTTTGGTTTTTACAAATTACATTTGCATTATTGTGGATTTTTAAATTGAATCGCATCCAATTTAATATCTCTCAATTTAATTTCTCCAAATTAGCCCTAATTCAACAATTAGGCTAACCTATAGTTTATTATAAATCTCATTCACATTAAACTATATAATATATCATTCATATCTCATATAAATGACATAATTGCCCTTTAGTGAACTTGAACACTTCAAATTCACATCAAAATTGTAAACCTTCTATTAATCAAGTTTAAGCCAATCGAGGGACCTTATGGACCTAGAGTGACGAGCTCCAATGATCCAAGATTAACCTATCAAACTCTTTAACCCGTTAATCAACATTCATTAGCTATGGTAATACTCCACTAAAGCCCGTAGTTGCACTCCCGTCAGTGTAAGACAAGATGTGTCCACTAATATAACCAATACCCATGAGTCGACCCTTCATAGGTTGCTCGTAGACACTGCTGGGTCAAATTACCGTTTTACCGCTGTGTCTCTTTCTTGCTCCTTAAGTCTCCACTGCTCCTCTAATGAACAACAACGTTGTAATGATCCAATCATACACAACACCCCTCTCGTGCCAGTGAGAGGGTGGGCGCCCGTTGTCCAAGCCCTGGAGACAACACTTAAGGGAACAACCCCTCTAGTTTTCGTAAAGGCAGGAACAAGTGAATTCCATCTCGCGTAGTTAAGTTCCCAGCTCTCTACTTGGTCTTGTCCCTGAGAAGATAGGCATATTGGGCGAGTAACTGTGACCACCCTCACCCCTACTAGTCAAAGGACATGCCCTCGCAGACAGGAGTCTGTAACACGCTCAGGATTCAGGTCGAGTCCCTAATGGTCATCTACGAAGTTATTAGTCCATACTGTTAACGGTGTTACATCAGTAGGTCTAATAATTCACGACCCGGTCTTGTACAATCTCATTGTATAGGATGCCCCCACTCGCATGTCAACCACATGAACGAGTCAGATCACCTCGTTTGTATCTTAATACAAAGTGGGTCGCATCCACAACGTATCCAGGATTAGGACTCCAACCCCATCCATATACTGTAGACTGTTCGGGTCATTTACTCGAACATGTTCTCCCCTGTGTGTTCACTACACACCGTTTAAGTTCTAGTTCCTTCATATATTCAATGACCTTGGAGCTTAGTTTATTGGACAAAGTTTGTAAGAATTGCGAGACACAAAATGATGAAATAAATAACCTTTATTAATTTCAAATGTTAATTTACAAACAGAACGAGATTAGGACAAACATCCCAACATATACGAAGTACATTGTGATCACTTGAAGTTAGAAAAGAAAAGAAAAGAGTTTGAAGAACAAGTGAGGAGAGAAGAAAGTAAGCTAAAAGAAAAAGAGAAGAGTGAAAAGAAAGAGAGAAGTGAGGGAAAAAAGGTGAGTGAAAACAAAGAGAGAAAAAATAGTGATTTTGAGGAAAAAAGAAAGAATGTGAGTTTGGTTATAAGAAAGGGGGAAGTAAGGAATGTGTTGTTGACAAAAAAACCAAAATTTGTACTTATGTGCAAAGGAATGTGTTTAATAACTAACCCAAAATCTAATGATGTTTTGCCAAGTTTTTTTAAGTCTATTTTGCAGGAATTTAATGATATGTTTCCACATGAAAATGCACCTACGAGTTTACCTCCTTAAAGAGGGATTGAACATCAAATTGATTTCATACCTAGGGCAACTCTTCCAAATATGGCAGCTTATAGGACCAATCCAACCGAGGCTAAGGAGATTCAAAGGCAAGTGGAAGAACTCATGGATAAAGGTTATATTAGAGAAAGCATGAGTGCTTGCTCGGTTCCAGTGATTTTGGTACCCAAGAAGGATGACACATGGAGAATGTGTGTTGATTGTCGAGCCATCAACAAGATAATGGTAAAGTATCGACATCCCATTCCTAGATTGGATGACATGCTTGATGAATTACATGGTGCTAATCTGTTTTCAAAAATAGATCTTAAAAGTTGTTATCATCAAATTTGAATGCATGTGGGAGATGAATGGAAAACGATTTTCAAAACTAAATTTGGACTTTATTAGTGGCTTGTTATGTCGTTTGGCCTTACTAATGCACCAAGTACTTTTATGAGGCTAATGAATCATGTGTTGAGAGAGTACATTGGAAAATTTGTTGTTGTGTACTTTGATGATATTCTTGTTTACTTAAAAAGCTTGAATGGTCATATTTTGCATGTTAATACAAGTTTACTTTAACTTAGAGAAGAGAAGCTATATGCCAACTTCAAAAAGTACAGTTTTTGTCTAGACCAAGTCAATTTCCTAGGTTCCATTGTTGGAAGGGATGGAGTGCAAGTTGGCTAAGAAAAGGTAAAGGCTATCCGAGAGTGGCTAACACCTACCAATGCAAATGAGGTGAGATCTTTTCATGGTTTGGCTAGTTTTTATAGGAGGTTTATTAAGAATTTCAGTAGTATAGCCTCACCATTAAATGAACTTGTCAAAAAGCATGTGAAGTTTGAATGGACAGAAAAAAAAGAGAATGCATTCAATGAATATAAATTGACCAATGCACCTTGTCTTGCTTTACCTAACTTTGACAAATCTTTTGAGATTGAATGTGATGCAAATGGGATAGGTATATGAGTTGTTTTGATGCAAGAAAAGAGGCCAATCATGTTCTTTAGTGAGAAGCTAAATGGAGCACAACTCAACTGCTCGACATATGACAAAGAACTACATGCACTTGTGAGGACTTTGCAAGTTTGGCAACATTATTTGTGGCCAAAAGAGTTTGTCATCTACACTGATCATGAAAGTTTGAAGCACCTCAAAAGCTAAACAAAGCTAAATAGGAGGCATGCCAAATGGGTAGAATTCATTGAGACATTTCCTTATGTCATTCATTACAAGAAAGGTAAGGATAATATGGTGGGCGATGCATTATCAAGAAGGTATGCATTATTTTCTGCCCTTAGTGCAAAAATTCTTGGTTTTAAACACATAATTGAGCTTTACAAAGTTGAGAAATCAAAATTTCTTGATGTGTATATGCAATGTTTAGCAGGGAAAATGTACATGATCATGTTGTATTTGATGGTATGCTTTTTAGAAAGGATAAACTTTGCATTCCTAAGTGTTCCATTCAAGAGATACTTGTGAAGGAGGCTCATGGGGGAGGTCTTATGGGACATTTTGGAGAATTTAAAACATACAACATGTTGCGTGAACACTTTTATTGGTTGAAAATGAGGAAAGATGTGAATAAAGTTTGCAATCAATGTTTCAAATGTATGGAAGCTAAGTCTAAGACACACCCACATGGCCTTTACACACCTTTAGATGTTCCTAGTGAACCATGGGTTGACATTAACATGGATTTTGTTCTAGGATTGCAAAAAACTAGGAGACATCATGATAACTTCTTTGTGGTGGTTGATAGGTTTAGTAAAATGGCAAATTTCATTCCATGTAACAAACACAGAGGATGCAACTAACATAGCTAATCTATTCTTTAGGGAAGTGGTTAGATTGCATGGTATTCCAAAAACCATTGTAAGTGATAGAGATACCAAATTTTTAAGTCATTTTTGGAAAGTTTTGTTGGGAAAATTGGGAACTAAGTTTTTGTTTTCTACAACTTGTCACCCACAAACTGATGGGCAAACTGAGGTGGTTAATAGAACATTAGGGGCATTGCTTAGATCGCTAATTTCTAAGAATCTTAAGTCTTGGAAAGAGACTTTACCTTTTGTGGAGTTTGCATACAATAGAGTGATACATAACACCACTCATTGTTCACCTTTTGAGATTGTATATGGATTTAATCCCTTAACTTCTCTAGATTTATCACCTTTACCACCTAATATGTTTTCTAGTAATGCAGCTGTTTCTAAAGCCGAATACATAAAAAATTTGCACAAAGAAGTCAAGGAAAGGATTGAAAAGAAGAATCAAAACCTAGTCACTTAAAAGAACCAAGGGAGAAAGAAATTTATTTTTAAGCCGGGTGAATGGGCTTGGGTTCATATACGAAAGGAAAGGTTCCCGGATCAAAGGAAGTCTAAACTTCAACCAAGGGGAGATGGTCCACTTCAAGTATTAGAGCGAGTCACTGACAATGCATACAAACTAGATCTCCGAGGTGAGTACAATGTAAGTTCTACTTTTAATGTGGTTGATTTGACTCTTTTTGATGTAGGAAATGAAGACTTTGATTTGAGGACAAATCTTTTTAAAGAAAGGAGAGATGATGTGAATCAAGCCATTAATCCATTGCATGTACTTGAAGGAGCCATAACAAGAAGCAAGGCCAAGAAGATTCAAGAGGCTTTCACATTTCATCTCTAAAAGCTCGTTGATGCACAAGAAGAGACAATGATTTTTTATCCAAAAATTCTTTATAATGTTAGTTCAACGAGTCAAGATGAAAATGGAGTGAAGATGGTACGGGAAACGTTGCTTATTTTGAAAGATGGCACGGAGGGCAAAAAAAGTGTGCAAAAAATGTGAACATGTGGCTGTCCAGATTGCACCTCTTGGGATTTCGTGATGTCAAACCTTGTCTAACGATATCTTCATGCATGGTGGATCCTACAGTAGATATTTAAGAATATTTAAAGCATTTCTATGTTTTGGGTTCCATATTTAAAGCTCTCAAACGTTGTGCAATCAAGTTTTAATTTCCTAGGTCAAATTTTCTTCATTTCACATTTAATGCTTTTGGTCTTTTGGTGCTTTGCACGACCATTTTGGCCTATTTAAAGGCTTGTATTGGCACGTTAAAGGCAGAACCTTTATGAAAAAAAAATTGTGCTTTGTTTAGCCACATTTGGTGTTAACTTCTTTCAAATCTTGCTTTAGGTTTGATGTTTAACCAATTCATTGGATTAGCCCCGATCAAGCTAATTCTGGAGTGAGTCGTCTTAGGATCTAGGAGTGACCATCCTTATTCTAAGTTTGATCTAAGAGTGATTCATCTTCTAACTAAACTCTTGGTTGGAATCAATTCGTTAAGTTAGCCTTGTTCGTGACGTTTGCAAAGATACTTGAAGAACCTTTAGCTTTGTTAAACCAACAGATTTGGCGCTTATCACTATTAGGTTTCACAAGCCACATAAAATAGAGCAAACTTTAAGCCATACAAGTTTCTTCGCTCACGGGCCCACGTACAAATCCAAATGTCTACTTACCTTGACTTGACCTTTCACGCACTGTCACTACTCCCTTAGATTTAGCGTCTAGCTTGCCTACAACACACCAAAGAGGGTAAACTAACCTTAAGCGTCATCCTAAGTCGATCTTAGGCAACCAACGCCAAACATAGGGCCATCGAAGCTTTACCTTACATGTGCATGCCGACAACACCAAACTAGCCCTTTCTTGGAGAACGAACAACCGAACCCGAGCAGGGTCAAATCACACTTAAGCTTCCCTGCACTGCCCAATAGAAACAACCAAACAAGTTCACACGGGGCCCCCAAGTCTTAGAGGAATGCAACAAAGAGAATTGAAACACAACGCACAACAATTTCGTGGTATTTCAAGACCCAAACACCAGCTAAAAGGTTATGAAACTTACCACGATTCCAGACTGAAGCTCTCTGCCAAAATAGTCCACCCAAGGCCAATTGAGAACGAACCCCAACTCTGATCACGCTACACTGTCAACAATGCCACCACTCAATTAGTAAAGAGCAACAAAAGGAAAGGAACGAGGGAAACCAAAATGGAAAAGAGAGGAAAATAGAGAGTGAACCAACGCAATGAGGCTGAGAGTGAGGGATCGTTGTGAGAGGGAGAGAAAGACAGAGAGTGAGGAATTTCGAAGCTTGACTGGCGCACGAGGGAGACGACACGATGGTGAGGGCACGACGTCTATGCGAGAGAGGAACCAACGCGTGAAAAGGTTGCGTGAAGAGCTCACTGGCGCGATGGACGATCGGGGACGACGGTGGGCTGAAAGAAGAAGCATCCAAAGAAAATGAAGAAGAAGCAACAACCGGAGAAGAAGAAGCAGACAAAGATGAAGAAGAAGAAAAGAATCAGCCAAAGGGGACGAAGAAGCAGCGACAATCGGAGAAGAAGGAGGAGTGGGGAAATGGAAGAGAGGAGTCGGCGAACGGGAGAGGGGGAGTCGACTTGGAGAGGGAAGGGAAATTAAAAAGTAATAAGAATAAATAAAAATAAAAAGGATTTAAGAAGAAAAGGGTTAATAAGGGAAAAAGAGAAGGGGAGTTGCTCACCTGAACGCCTTTGATCAATAATTGCTTTACAAAATAACTCGTAAGAAGACAAAGGAGGAGTAGAGACTGGAAAATGCGTTTTTCAGGCTAACCTGAATTAAATAGGTAAATGAGGGTTAGTTAGGGTCCCTTTTAACTTTCAAAAAAGAAAAACTGAACTTGCCCCAAAATTTTTTAAAAACTCAACATTTGACCCAACTTGCTAATTAACTCCTCCTTCGGTTCGGGACTAATCACAATACACTTGAAATTCTATTTTTGCATACCTGATTAGACCGGACATCACATTTAATTTTGATTTTTGTAATATATATTATTTTAATTTTTAATACACTAAGAACCCGTTAGAATTTTGCAGTGAATAAATTTTACTCACTAAAACATGCATTTAGCCTTTTTTTAATACTTTACAACCACAACATTTAGCAATATAATTGAGTTTGATCTGAGTCGTCTCATTTAAGATGAATGACTCGAGTAAGAGATAACATTGCAAATCAAATTTAGACAATATTTGAAGGATAAAATAATTTTATTTATTTACTTTATAGTACACAAATAATTTATTATTGTTGTTAATTTTGCATCAAGACTTGTTGCTATTAGATAATGTAAGCTTTTTTATAATTATATCTTTATATATTTTAATGCATGTTATGGATGAGCTTCGATCGGTTGGGGTCGGTTTTCGACCCAATCGACGTCGAACCAACCATATGGTCGGTTCAGTCACTCGGTAATCTTTTTTTTCCTAGCTTAATCGACAGACCAATGATCGGTTCGGTTAGTCAATTTAGGAAGTATAAGTTTTTTTTTTAATTTGTTTATTTATTTATTTAACACAATTCACTTATTATTTGTAAGATATAATTTTTTTAGTATTCGAAGCCCAAACCGGCCGACTGACGAGTCGATTTTGCCAAGGGAAGAACTGACTCTGACCGACCACCTCTCTTAAACTGATTGACTGATGACAGTTCGGTTAGTTTTGATCGATCGTGTCGATTTTCAGTATTTTTTTGCCCACCCCTAATGCATGTTATCTATTTTATATTATATAACAAGTTTTTTTTAAACTATAAAAAATGAGGAAAAAATAAGAAGAAAAAAATATTCAAGAACAAGAAATAAGAAATAGTTATCAAATAAGTTTTTGTTTCTATTTCTCATTTTCAAGAAACAAGAAATAGAAATAGTTATCAAACACATTTTTGTTTCTTATTCTTAAGAAATGGTAAACAAGAAACGAGAAACATGAAACATGAAACGAAAATGTTATCAAACAGAGCCTTAATATCTGAACTTTTAATGTTTAAATGTGTAACAATTTAGGCTTTGAACTTTAGTACATAATAATTTTGTCCATGTAGTATAAAATTTGTAATAATTTAGTTTGTAACATGAAAAAGCTCATTAAAAAGTGAGTGTCAATTTTATGATGTAACAATTTAATCCCGGTAGTTTATAGACATACATTTGATATTTTATCCATTTATCGATTTATGTATAAAAACAAAATTCCATTAAATCTTAATAATGTCATACTAAAGTTTAGAGACTATATTGTTACAAATTTGAAAATATAGAAGTAGTTATAAATTTGAAAGTATAAAAATTAAGGGTTTGTTTGATAATGTTTTATTTCTTGTTTCTTGTTATCGTTTCTCATTTTTTGAGAAACAAACTTGTTTGACAATCATTCTTGTTTCTAGTTTCCAAATTTAAAGAAATGTTTCTAAAGTTGGGGTTGAATTTTAGAAACTACTGAAAGAAATTTCTCTCGTTTCTCTCTATGTAATTATGTTCCTTTCATATAACAAACCATTTTCTATGCGTTGGCATAAAGGTACCATTTGTTGTATTTTCTTTCTAGGATTCAAAGTAAGGAGAACACCTCATTCGTTTGTTTTAATTTGGTAACATTTGAAATTTTGAAAGAAAGAAGCAATTTTATTATTGTGGTTAATTTCACAATGAAACTTATTTATATTAGATAATGTCAACTTTGAATAATTTTTTTATATATTTTAATGCACGTTATATATTTTTTATATTATATAGCTAAATTCTATTTAAACTATAAACATGAAAAAAAAAGAAAAAAAAAAAACAATAGGTATCAAACAAGTTTTTATTTTTGTTTCCTTTTTTCAAGAAATAAGAAACAAAAATAGTTATAAAAAAAAGTTTATTTTTAGTTCTTAAAAATCAAGAAACAAAAAACAAAAAACAAGAAATAGAAATGTTATCAAGCGGGACCTACATTGTTACAAATTAAAGTTCACAAGGTCTAAATCGTTACTTCAATAATTGCAAAGGGACCATATTATAATTTATAGACATCGCCTTAATTTAGTTTCTATAGTTGTAAAACTTTGAATTTGCCCTATGGTTTGGTTTAGTTTAATCTTTCATTCACCTAAAATCTCCACCTTTTCCATATTCTTTTAATTAAAAATACTTAGCCCTAAGCTCTAATGTAGCCCCACTACATAGTTAGGAAAATAAAAAAACATCAACTTATCGTCACATAAAAATGTGTAAATATAATATGATGAGGAGAATTTATGATATTTGATGAAACCCATGATCAAATTGAACGTTTTAAAACCACCAGTATTTTAACACGTGCAATGCACGTGATTGAGATTGAGATTTATTAGATGTTGTTTGTAATTAACTCAAATTTGTGAACTTGTTTTTTAATGAATTTTTATTATATAATTACCTTAAATTTTTATTAATTATTCATTCGACAAATTATTACTAAATATAAAATTTATTTAGGGGTAATTGTATTGGGTAGCAAATTAGACTAAATTATTTGAAAATATAACAAATTTTAAAAAGATTTGCAAATATAACAAATCTTTTATATAAAGGTTTGTTGTTCTATTTTTACCATTATAGTTGCATATGAGAGTGAAAAAATGATCTCCCAAATGATGTGATTCTTTTAGGGGGTGTTTGGTTTATGGGGTTGGGTTGAGTTGAGTTGGGTTAATAACCCAACTCCTTGTTTGTTTCACCAACAATTATAACCGGTGACTTAATAACCCAACCCCATGGAGTTGAGTTATTAACTCAACCGTACAGTACTTTTCGGCGACGATCCGACAACTTTCCGACGACGGTTCGTCGAGTCTCCGACGACTCTCCGACGGCAGTCCGCGAGATGAAGAAAGTGGAGAAAAGAAGAAGATGAGGAGAGTTTTGAAGTGTGTCTTTAAGTTGCCAATACTGTTTAAATAGACCCCAAAAAGTCTTAATCCTTTTAGAACAAGAAATTCTAATCCTTTTAGAAAAAGAAATCCTAAATTAACAGAAATCTTAATCCTTTTTTAAACTTTGAAACACCATTTTCTAATCTTGTTCTGATTATCCAAAGATTCAAATTTAAAATAAATACAATTAAAGCATCTAATTTTATGGGGTGCCACAATATACCCATCTAAGAAAAACTTCTGTCCTCGAAAGTTGCTAGAACTTTTCAACGGTCACATATTCGAGTCATAATCTAAACTTAAACTCTAAACTACGTTTGCACAAGAACAAAGAAGTCAAAAGCATAACATAACAAGTGTCAACACACAAGCAACTCAAATAATTTTAACTAGACTTCCTGCGAGAGAGTATAAGGATCGCTGCCTACGATGTACGCGAGTATGTAAAATCTAAGACCCATGAACCCTAATTTTTCAAACTCAAAATTTCCTAAGGACGTTACTAAGCAACATTGCCTACACCGAAAATTTCGGTAACATAACAACGCTACTAGGACCTTGATGACATATCTAATATTTTGTAGATATGCAACTTCAATATGACATAAAATATTTAAGTATGCTGACATATTTTTAACATCTTCACAAGGTAAACTGTTTATTTCATTCTAAAGATGTTCATAGACAATGCATGTGTTTAGACAAATTTTTGAATAAACACTCTTCATATGCAAAGTATTAATACTAAATTAAGACCTACCTAAATTAAAATAAAAAAGTAGTGGTGAACATGTGCATAAAAAAAGGAATAAAGTTTATATTGAAGAGTAAAAGTTCTAAATAATGAATTTTATTGGAAAAAAAATATTGATATCAAACCCAATATCCATTACTTTTGCAAATAACCCTAACATACATTTGGCAAATGGTAATATATATTGTAATTTTATAATTGATCACATAATTGAGTTTTGAAATTATAGACAAATGTGTTTGTATTTGATTTGTTGTGAAAACAAAATAAGGAAAAAAAGTCACAAAAAAATCAGTCCTTTCACTTTATATAAGATAAAAATGATTTTTAGGGGAGAAGAAAAATTGATATCAATCTCAATATTAAGTATTGTTCTAAATATCCCATATATCTTGCAAATGGTAATATATATTGTAAATTTGTAATTGATCTCATAATAAAGTTTTGAAATTGTAGACAAATATGTTTGCTATTGATTTGGTTGAAACAAAAAAAGTAAAGAAAAAAGTCACAAAAAATCAGATTTATTCACTTTACAAAAATCGTGATCGAGATACCACGACATAATAACTCAACTCTGCAAACCAAACAGTGACTTTCTGACTCAACTCAACTCAACTCTGCAAACCAAACACTGATTTCCAGAACTCACTGAATAAACAACTCTGCACAACTCAACCCAACTCTGCGATCCAAACGCCCCCTAATGTCTCCAAACACTCTCGCATGAGATTTTTTTTTTTACATTTTTTATTTTCTTTGCCTTCTTCTCCTCCTCCTCCTCTTTCCACATATGTTATTCTGCATTTTCTTCATACACATATTTTTCCATTCTAACTTTTTATGCAGTTTAGAAATTTTATGATCTTAACATATATTACTTAAATCTTCTTGAAAATTGAAATTAACAAAAAAAAATATATATTATTGTACTAGTTGTTATGGTTCGCGAGAGATAAACCTATAACAATTTTGTCGTTGATATATTAATAAAAAATCATCAAATAGCGATAGAGAAAGAAACAAAATAAAAGGATGAGATATTAACTGAAAAATATAATTTGATAGAATGTGCCATTAAAAAACACGTTTACATTTGAACAAAGTTCTATATAATTGATTAATCTTTAATGAAAAACTTTTGAGTTTCATCTTTAAATCTTCAATTTAACACTTGCCAAGTTTCTAAATTACTGAATTTGGGACTTTGAAATAAGTTTTGTCCGATAATCCAAAAATTCATCTATCTCAATTTAGTCATTTAATTCTAAAAACACTCCAAAAGACGAAATTAGTCGAATCTGAAAACGTGGGGTGTTACACAAGAAGTCTATCAATGATAATGATAGACTTCAATAAACACAAATAAACAACAACAAACAACAAGTCTATCAGTGATAATGAAAGACTTTTATCACTGATAGACTTCAATCAATACTGATACAATACACTAAGCAAAAAGTCTATTAGTGATAAGGATAGACTTCAATAAATACCAATAAACAAAGAACAAACAAGATGTCTATCAGTGTTAGTGATAGATTTCAATCAACACTGATAAACAACACCAAACAAGAAGTTTATCTGTTATAGTGATAGTCTTCTATCACTAATAAACTTCAATCATCACAGATAAACAATACCAAACAAGAAGTCTATCGGTGAAAGTAATAGACTTCTATCACTGATAAATTTTAATAAACACAGATGCACAACAATAGATAAGAAGTCTATCAGTGATAGTGATAGTGAGATTCTTCTATCGTTTATAGATTTCAATCAACACAAATAAGCAATACTAAACAAGAAGTCTAACAGTGATAGTGATAAGTTTATATCACAGGTTTCTATCACTGATAAACTTCAATCAACATTAAACACTGATAAACAAACACCAAGTAAGAAGTCTATCAATCACCAAATAAGAAGTCTATTAGTGTGAGAGATAGACTTCAATCAACATAGATAGACAATACCAATTAAGAAGTCTATCACTGATATAAAAAATTTCTATCACCGATAAACTTCAATTTGATTAGATAAAAAATCCTAAACAAGAAGTCTATCAGTGATAGTGATAATGATAGTAATAGACTTCTATCATTGATAGATTTCAATCAAAATAGATAAACAATCTAACCAAGAAGTCTATCAGTGATAGACTTCGATAGACTTCTATCAGTGATAGACTTCTATCATTAATATGTGTTGGGTTTTTTTGTAATTTAAATGGGTTGAGCAACCAATTTTGCTATATTTGCAATATTTTTTACACTTTGCTATATGTGTTGTTTTTTACCCTCATTTTGCTATATGTCCAATTGTCCCATTTATTTATTTTAAATAAATTGTTTTTTAAATATTAAATATTAAATTTTTTATTTTTTATTTTTTCATTTAATACTTTATAAAGAACCAACTTTTGTATCCTTCATAAAAAAGTAAATAAATAAAAAATAGAAATAATATAACTTCTCTCATAAGAGAGGAACTTAAAATCATTGAATATCATAAATTAATCTTGTACTATAAATTAAATTTAAAAACTTTATAGGTTATAGAAGTTTTAGTAATAAGAATAATCAACTAAAAACATAACTTTGCTTAGCTAAATGATATATGTGTATGTGTGCTTGTGTATATATGAAATAAAATATTAACAATTAAGACAACTCAAAATAGAAAAAGAGAAAGTGAGGTCCTTATTGAACAAATGTATTGTGTGTCTCCATATCATTGATGAAAACCCTAGTGAATTGGAATTAAGAACCCTTTGATTATGTGAACCCCTAATTCTCAAACACTAAACCCCTAAATCAATTCAATCTCAATCCCAAAGAAACGATTAGATAAGGATTGCCTTGTTGATCGAAGACTATAAAGTAAGGAACTGATTTCTCACTCAAGGGTTGAACACTCCACAATCAAGCCGAATGTTCTTAGATTGCAACTATGGGTTCTAGAGTTCCAAAGAGATAATGATGTGGCTCAAACATCAAACAATAAAATTCATTCATACGAAAAACTATCCTTCTGTACAACCTAATGGTCAAGTTTTAAATAGCTTCACAAACCCTAAATGCCACAACATAATAAATAGGTTGACTTTCGTCTGAGCAACTACCGAACTCAACTGAGCTATAAGTTGACAAAAATACCCCTACTTAATATGACATACAAGGATAAAATAGAAAATCAATAAAATAACATCAAATTATTAATTAAAATACTAAAAATAAATTAACCCATTGACAGTTCATATCATCCTCTCGTTCTTTTGAAGGATTCGTCCTCGAATCCAAACCAATTCTTTTTAAAGCAGTCTTAAAGTCATGAGAAGAAAATTGTGTGACTCTCCTTGGATTTCTCTTGGATGGTCTCCTTGGTAAAACAACATCATAAGCATGAGAAGTCAACGACCCATCTCCTCTTGGATTCCATTTCTTTTGGAAAGAATGATGACTCTTCCAATTCACATGTAGTTTTCAACCATAGAAAGAATTTGGGCTAACCTTTGAACTTTTTCTTCATGTTCAATGCTAAAACTATAGTGTTTTAACCCATTTTCTCCCATTTGCTTTTCATTCATTAAAGGGAAAACAAGAGCATATCATGGGAGAAGGTTGAAGGAAGAAGAAGAGAGAGCTTGCTAGAGTTTAGGGTTGAAAACGAAAGGGGGAAACTCAACACAAGCCTCCATGGCAGCTATGTAATCAACTCTACCCACTTCTAATATTTAAAGCGACTTGAGCTCCACAAGAAGAGTTAAGAAGTGAGGTTTGATTTTCTTTAAAGTTAACCCATTTTCAAACAAATTTCGTTATCTGACTTTAAGTATTGATTTGTGAAGAGGTAGTAAGAGGAGAGAATTTGCTGTCAAATCTGAGAAACCTCTAGTGTTTGAGACATTCTGATCTGTAGAGTTTGACTTAGAAGCTCCATTAGGTATGGTTGGAAGTCTTATTTAATTTCCTATAACTTGCATGAAGAAGTTGTGAGTAAAACATGATTGGAAGTGGCTTTTAAATTTAGGTCAAGTTTGGTGTGCAACAGAAAAACGATTCTGGAAATTGCAGAAGCTTAATTTTAGAGAAGTAGCTTTCGAGGTATTTATGGACACATCCTTTGAGAATTTCAATTCCATTTCGTCAGATAAGTTTTAGAGGGATCAAAAAGGAAGAGTGTGGTATAAAGTACATTATCTTTGGCCAAGTAATGAAGAAGTTATGAGTATGTGAAATTAGGGTATGGAATTTGTAGAATGCTGGAAAATAAATGGAATTATATTTGTAATCCCTAAGTTTGAAATTCATGAGATTAAAGTTCTAATTCTTCGTTTTGGTTTATTTAATAGTCCAGGAGGAAATAGGTCAACTATATGGGTCGAGGATCTAGTTTTAACGTTGTGAGTGACAAAACAAATTTCGAAAACAATTTTTATGCTTGAATTTATGCTTATGGAAATACAAGACTTCCTAAAAATGAATTAGCTTAAATGGTTTATGTTTGTTTCGAACACATACTTATGAACATACATGGTTTCCTAGGAATGATTTCAAGTGCTTGTTGTGAGCTTAGATTTTCCTAATGAAATTTACATGTGAACATATGTTTATTGATTTTCTGAAATTTAGTGGAAATGTTATAATTTCAAACAAGCATGTACTAGCAAGTATTGTTTAAAGATTTGCAGTTTTCACGAACAAGCTGAGTAAACTTCAGTTGTACAAAATAAAGAGATAAGCAGGCGCGTTCAGGTATTTTCAAGTGATTTTTTGAGACTCGAATGAATAAATGACTGAGAAATTGAGCCCGAGGTTGAATAGTACTATGTGCACACAGGTCATTTTCTATTGTCGACGTTGAGTGTACTCTGTGATAACAATGCTGTCGTGAGTGCTGGGCGGGTCTCACTAGGACAAAGATGATGGGAGTGTTGGGCGGGCCCCGCTACATCGTAGATGGAAAGTTAGTTGTACTGGGTGTGCCCTACACAACGTAGATTGTCACACATTTTTAAATGGTTAATATTCTTGACATGCCTTTTGAGATTTTAATGACATACTCGTGGATTTTTGAAAAAGCTATTATGACTACACTTTTATATTTAATGCTTCATTACAGATGCATATGCTCATAGATTATCAGGTGATATGATTTGCGAGTTAATAGTTTTAAACTTAGTCACTCACTAAGCTGCATAGCTTATTCTTTCAGTGTTTTCCAACTATTTAGGTAGAGATCAAGCTCCTAGTGCCTGAAATCCTGCTGTAGTTTGCCAAAAGCTCTTAGAGTTTGATATTTTGTACGTGGGTGGGGTTGTATAGCAAGTTCGTATATGTTGTTGATATTTTGAAGGGACTATATAGTTATGTTCGTGTATGCACTAGAGGTTGTAGTTGTGTAAATCCTAGTTTGGTATGTTTTTGGTTGTAGTGCTCTATACCTGTTTTAGTTTTCGAGTGAGGTTTAAGTTGAAGGGAACGAATCCTGCAGCGGAAGCGATTGAAGATCACATGTTCTTAATTTAGTTACATGGATTACAATCAAGAACTAATCTAACTAGATTAAGCATGCATTTCTACAAGATGGACAACAAGAATTATACCTTTGAAAAAAATTTCTTCAAGTGCCCCCTAACTAGATTAAGCATGCATTTCTACAAGATGGACAACAAGAATTATACCTTTGAAGAACTTTTCTTCAAGTGCCCTTCTCTCACAATCACGATCTCAGCAACACTAACCCGAGCAATCACGGACACTACCACTGGATTTTCTTCGTTGTTCTCTAGGTGAGGGAGGAAGGTGGGTTCCCTTTAGGTGAGGTGAGATATTTGTGAGATTGTAGTTGAAACTCTTTCCAACACAATGTGTGAGAATGTTAGGATTTTGTTAAAAAGCCTTAACCTTCAATTGCATCTCATGCAACTATATTTATAGGGAAATAGGATGGAAATTACCATCCTATCCCTCCTTTATTCTCCTACTATTATATAGTTTATATGTGAATCTAATTCACATTAGAACCATATATTATGTCAATTATGTCATATATAATTGATATAACATCTCATGTATGAAATTGAACACTTCAAATTCATTCCTAACTTTATACTCTCAATATAACAATATTGAGCCAACGGAGGGACCTAATGGACCTACAGTTCATGAGCTCCAATGATGTGAGATTAACTGATCAAACTCTTTGATCCAATTAATCAATATTCATTAACTATAAGTCACTCCACTATAGACTTGTAGCTGCACTCTCCTCACTGTAGATTATATTGTGTCCATTGATATAATCATTACCCATGAATCGACCCTTCACAAGTTGTTCGTAATCACAATTTGGGTCAAATTCATCATTTTACCTCGTGATTACCTCTTTGTTCCTTAAGCACCATTGATCCTCTAATGAACAACAAGTCGAAGGTCCTACCATAGACTCATACCCTCTTAGAGAGCGGGGCCCCGTTGTTCAAGACCTTGAGTCAGTTCTTAAGGGAACAACCTATTTAATTCCTTAGTATAGGAATGAGTGAATTCCATCTTGCATAGTTAAGTCTCCAGCTACCTACGAGGTTCTGTCCCTGAGAAGGTAGGCTTATTGAGTCAGCTAAAGACCACTCTCACCCATACTAGTCTAAGGATAAACCCCTATAAGCAGGAGTTCTTAACTTGCTCAGGATTCAGGTCGAGTCACTAATGATCATCTATAAATTATCAGTCTTATCCTGTTAACGGTGTTGCACTGGTTAGACTAATTTGTACTAATTACAAAGGCGGTCGCATCCATGGTGTTACCAGAATAAGGTTTCCAACCTTATTCTTATACCATAGACCATTTAGGTCATACTCTTAAACATAATCCAAATAGTGTCTACTTCACTGATGTTCAAGATATATTATAACCTTGAAGCTTAGTTTATTGAATTTATAAAGCAAGAATATAATTTTATCAAAACAAATAACTCTTTATTTATTTGATCAAAATTACACAAGTTTAGGGCACAAATCCCAACAATCTCCCACTTGATCTAAAGCTAGTGGAGTACTAAAACATTACAATAATGTAAATACAATAAACTAGGACATTTAAACCCTTTGTACAGAATACTCCCACTTGCCCTAGTTGGGGAAGACTTGTAAACCTAGACCTTCTAGGTGATTCTCAAACACTTTAGCCATGAGAGCCTTTGTAAAAGGATCAGCAACGTTGTGCTCTGAGGCTATCTTCGTGACGATCACGTCTCCTCAATGCACGATCTCCCGGATGAGATGATATTTTTGCTCAATATGCTTTCCCCTCTTGTGACTTCGGGGTTCCCTTGAATTTGCCACGACACCACTGTTATCACAATACAGTGTGATGGGCATACTCATATTTGGAACAACTTCCAAATTCAGCATGAATTTTCTTAACCAAACGCCCTCTTTAGTTGCTTCACAAGCTGCTGCATATTCGGCTTCCATGGTGGAATCAGTGATGCATCATTGTTTGACGCTTCGCCATACTACAACTCCTCCGTTAAGAGTAAATACTGAGCCTGATGTAGATTTTCGAGAATTTTTATCAATCTGAAAGTCAGAATTCGTGTATCCTGTGAGGATCAAATCCTTAGCCCCATACACAAGCATGTAGTTTCTTGTTCTCCGTAGATACTTAAGGATTGTTTTAACCGTTGTCCAGTGTTCAAGTCCTGGATTGGATTGATACCTACTGACCATTCAGACTGCAAAACAGATGTCTGGCTTAGTACACAACATGGCGTACATCAGGCTTCCAACAGCTGATGCATAAGGAATCCGTCTCATGTCCTCAACTCCTTGAGGTGTCTTAGGACACTGTTCTTTAGACAAATGTACTCCATGTCTAAAAGGCAATAAACCCTTTTTGGAGTCTTGCATCTTAAACCTTGACAACACTTTGTCTATGTAAGATGTTTGAGACAAGGCTAGTGTTTTATTCTTGCGGTTCTGGACAATCCGGATCCCAAGAACAAACTGTGCATCACCCAAATATTTTAGTTGGACTTGCGTAGCTAGCCAAATTCTTAATGTCAGTAAGATATCCTACATCATTCCCAATGAGTAGGATATCATCCACATATAGAACTAGGAATGCGACAGAACTATTGATGATTTTCTTGTAGACACAAGGATCATCATCATTCTGGTCAAAACCAAAAGATTTAATTGCCTCATCAAATCTTATATATCAGGACCTAGAGGCTTGTTTTAGTCCATAGATGGACCTTTTAAGCATGCAAACTTTTTGCTCTTGTCTTGGTTCAATGAACCTTTTGGGTTGGTCCATGTAGATGTTCTCGTGAAGATTGTTCTTCAAAAAGGCTGTTTTTACATCCATTTGTCATACCTCATAGTCATAATATGCGACAATGGCAAGTAGGATACAAGTAGACTTTACCATACCTACAGGTGAAAAGGTTTCCTCATAGTCAACCCCTTCAACCTGGGTATAACCCTTTGCTACTAGTCTAGCTTTAAAGGTTTGTACCTTCCCATGGCTATGACCCATTTGTCTTTGTCTTTGTCAACCATCGCTTGATTATAAGTCGATGGATCCTCACAGTTGTCATCTGGTATAACAACTTGAGTTTCAGATAAACCCATGTAATGGTCAGGGTCCATTATAACCCTCCCACTACGTCGAGGCATACTCAACTCTTGAGATGGACTTTCTTGACTAGACAAGCTAGTATCAACAACTTTTGTTGACATACTAGTTTTATTAGCAACTTTTGCTATTGTTCCGTCTAACTCACTCAACACAATTCTACTTCTTGGCTTGTGGTCCCTTATGTAGTCCTCCTTTAAGAAAGTGGCATTTGTCGACACAAAAACCTTGTTTTCCTTAGGATCATAGAATAAACCACCACTTGTTTCTTTTGGGTAGCCTACGAATAGGCATATTTTGAACGTGAATCCAACTTCTTTGGGTTTGTCACAAGCACATGTGCTGGACAACCCCAAATTCTGAAATGACATAAACTACCAGAGTTCAAAAGGTGTTTCAGAAACACTTTTTGATGGCACATTGTTCAAAATGTACACCGCAGTCTCCACTGCGTAACCCCAAAAGGAACTAGGGAGATGAGCATAACTCATCATTGATCGAACCATGTCCAACAAGGTTCTATTTCTCCTTTCCGATACACCGTTTTGTTGTGGCGTACCGAGAGCCGAGAGTTGGGATGTAATTTCATGTTCTATCATATAGTTCTAGAATTTTAGATCCATGTACTCTCCAC
Source organism: Trichosanthes cucumerina (assembly GCA_036507285.1). Taxonomy (NCBI): domain Eukaryota; kingdom Viridiplantae; phylum Streptophyta; class Magnoliopsida; order Cucurbitales; family Cucurbitaceae; genus Trichosanthes; species Trichosanthes cucumerina. Next base: position 46,179,227 of record CM071840.1, read on the forward strand.
CTCGATCTGATCGAAGTGTTTTAATTGTTTTACCTAATTGGGTTTCAACTTCAGTCTTGAATTCCTTGAACTTTTCAAGTGCTTCAGACTTATGTTGTATTAGGTAAATATGCCCAAATCTAGAATAATAATCTATAAAGGAGATGAAATATTCATAACCTCCTATGGCTTTGACACTCATCGGACCACAAGGGTCTGAATGTATAAGCTCAAGAGGTTCTTTGGCTCTATAACCTTTTCCATTAAAAGGTCTTTTAGTCATTTTGCCTTCTAAACAGGATTCACACACAGGTAAAGCATTTTCTTCTAACTCATTTAGAAGTCCATTCTTTACCAATCTCTCAATCCTATTGAGGTTAATGTGACCCAATCTAAGATGCTAATGATGAGCATTTTCTTTTGGAGAAATTTTACGTTTCTTAGTTTGTGTGTTTGTAGTTTTAAATAATTCAGTGTTCAAAACCATTTTGACTGAATTAGGCCTTAAAACATACAACCCATTTTCTAATGAAGTTGAACATATTTCCACACCTTTCTTCAAAATAAACACTTTATTCAATGAGAAAGAAACGAAAATACATTGTTCTATAAGGCAAGAAATTGGAATAAGGTTTCTAGCAAACCCTGGTATCACTAATATATTGCCTAACAACATATACTTCTTGCCAAAATAAAGTTTCATCGTGCCTACTACTACAACTGAGACGACTTCTCCATCTCCAACCCGGAGCGTTATCTCTCCTTTCTGTAGCTGCTGCCATGAATCAATTCCCTGAAAAGAAAAGCAAACATGATTAGTGGCGCCTGAATCAAGTATCCAAGCAGTTTTTTCATTATCCACTAAACAAGCTTCTAAGCAAAGTAAATCATATTTACATTCCTTCTTCTTTTCTGCAATGTACTTCGGACAGTTCCGTTTCCAATGCCCGTCTTCGTTGCAATGGAAACATTTTCCTTTGTCTGTAACTTCTTTGACTTTCTTGCCTTTCTGGGCGACAGCTTTGTCAACTCGTTTCCCTTTACCAGCCTTTTTCATGTTCTTCTTCTTCCCTTTCAGGTTAGAAGAAGATGAAGCCAATGTTTTTGATCCAGAGGTCGAACTTCTATGATAACTCCTATTGGCAACATTTGCCTTAACTTTCGATCCCTGAATTTTCATCAAAGATTGAAAGGTTTGGAGTTCATTCAGAAGGGAGGTAAGATTAAAAGTAAGCTTGTTCATAACAACATTACTTCTAAATTGTAGGAAACTATCTGGAATGGTTTTCAAAATGAAGCTGACCTGGCTCGATTCATCGATGGAAGCACCATTCGACTCCACGATGCTAAAGTGTACCATCATAACCAAGACATGATCTCGAACAGATGTACCCTCTGGCATCCTTGAGTTGAATATGTACTTGAGGGCATTGTGTCGGACTTGTGTGGACTGTTGTCCAAACATACCCTGCACTGAATCCATGATTTCCTTAGCGGTTATCATGCCCTCATGCTTCTTGGCTATTATGTCAGACATACTTGCCAGCATGTAGACCTTGGCCTTATCATTGGCCTTGATCCATCGATCATATGCATCACGAACATTTCGTGGCGCATTCGAGCACAACGCACCGAGGATACTCCTCGGTCAAGACAAACTCGGATCGTCCACTACCAATATAGTGTTGAGTTTGTTTTTCCACGTTATCATATTCTCTCCGGTTAACTTTTCCGCACCCAATAAGGAAATTATAGAGCTAGACATTTTGCTGAAAATTTACAAACAAAACTTGTATGAGTTTCTTGCTATAATTGTCTAATCCAATCATGTTTTAGCTAATTATCAAATGATTCCCGAGTCATTTATAATTTGCAATGATACTTCAAAGGTTTAGAATGTATGACACCGAAGGGTAATAAAAAACACTCCTCCTCTGGATCAAGGCACTCTTGACCAAAACCTAATGCCAGAATAACTCTTATTCCTATAGGCTTTAGTTACCATTATTCGGTCAGGATACATACACCTCTTATGTACCTTGTGAGTGTAACCCTCTGTCTTTAGATCCCAGAGTTCCCATCCAATAAAATCCGCCGAAGGGAGGACTAGATTGAAAAACAAACTAAGGAAATCTTTATCCTTTTGAGTGTCTAATGTGTTCGATCCCCTATGATCAAGCCCTCTGAAGGGATTGTCTGGTCCAGGCCAAACTAGCAGGCTGACCATAGTGATCTTACGGTGTAAACCGACTGAAGAGACTATAGATTTTGTTTTCACTAAACCTGCTCCCACTCTCTATAAGTACCCTCTCCATTCACCTTGATATTGACTCATACAAACACCATCCGAAGGGGGATGCTCCCGTTTGCGCTACGAGGCCAAATATGAGTCTCATGGTGTGAACTTCCCAGAGATACGTAGGTGGAAAAATATGTATCATATACACTTTTCCTCCCACTAGATACTTTAACTCTATAGGAAATTTACTTCGGCTAAAACCCAGCTAATGGTTTTACCTAGACTTATCAATATAACTCTTATATCGAGAATCAGTATAACTCTTATATTGATTTAATCCTAAGTTTGCTAATATAACTCTTTATATTAAGCCTACGATTTCTAGTTTATTAACCCCTTAATAAACCCGCTGACGCTACTATAATTTATAAACTCTCTGATTAAATTTCACTTCCAAGTCATTTTCAGGGTAGGGTGTTTAGTTTCAAGTCAAACTTTAAATACCCAACCTAGACAGAACCTTCCTTAGACAGAGTTCCTCTTTTAATCATTGTTTATAAATTACTTGGTTCCTAATTCTAATTTAATTAGAACTAGATAACCTAAAGTATACTATTTCCAACTTCTAAAATTTTAAAACTAATAATAAACCTTAGGTGACATGCATACTATGTTATAGTGCTTGATCATTCATCTCATGAACAATAAAACATACATAGCATAATCATCTCATGAATTATAATGCATTTCAATGCTGTCCAAAAATTAATATAACACCTTATATTAATTAATCATGCAAACTATATAATATAACTCTTTATATTATAAATGATGCATGGAATGTTTAACCTAAGGTAGGATATCTAAATTAAAAGCATACATTATGCATGACAATAATTACACAACAATTGCATAATTTAAATAGCAAAATTAGACCAATTTTGGCACCCTAAAATTAATTTTAATTAATATAATCTAATTATATTAATTAAAATAAAATAAAATAAATATAATTAAATATAAAACTTTTTTACATTTAATATATATATTAAAATAAATGTTTTTGCTCGTTTGAAAACTTCCGAAACGCCTTCGGCGTTAGAACGCTAATGGCAGCGTTGCAACGCTCCACCTTGTCTGTTTCTGCCCGTTGAAGCGCGCCTCAGCTCACGCCTCAGCGTTGCAACGTTGTTGTCTTCTCAGTCGCGCGCCTGCCGTAGTGGTGTTGCAACGCTAATGAACAACGTTGCAAGGCCATTCACAAAACAACAACATTACCTCAATTTCTTGCTCGTTTTTTACTCCGTTCTTCTCAGCAACCACTTTGCCTCGATCGACACGGACTTACAGACTCGATTTACATAATAAAATGCCCAAAACAATAGGCCCTTACATTGAACAATTCAATGAAATTATGTAAATCTAAGTGCCAAAATTGAAAACATCTAATTTACAAACTGTTTACTCATCTCATGAAAAACAGTAAATCCCACCTCGTTCTTGATAAATCCAGAACGAAAATTAAGAACACAATTCGGCTCTGATACCAGTTGAAGGGATCGAATCCTGCAACGGAAGCGATTGTAGATCGCGTGTTCTTAATTTAGTTACATGGATTACAATAAAAAACTAATCTAACTAGATTAAGCATGCATTTCTAAAAGACGGCTAACAAGAATTATACCTTTGAAGAACTTTTCTTCAAGTGCTCCTTCTCTCACAATCATGATCTCAGCAACACGAACCCGAGCAATCACGGACACTACCACCAGATCTTCTCCGTTGTCTTCTAGGTGACGGAGGAAGGTGGGTTCCCTTTAGGTGAGGTGAGATGTTTTTAAGATTGTAGTTGGAACACTTTCCAACACAATGTGAGAGAAAGCTAGGGTTTTGTTGAAAAGCCTTAACCTTCAATTGCATCTCATGCAACTATATATATAGGGATATATGATGAAAATTACCATCATATCCTTCCTTTATTCTCCCACTATTATATGGTTTATATGTGAATCTAATTCACATTAGAACCATACATTATATCAATTATATCATATATAATTGATATAACACCTCATGTATGAAATTGAACACTTCAATTTCATTCCTAACTTTATACCCTAAATATAACCATGTTGAGCCAACGGAGGGACCTAATGTACCTACAATTCATGAGCTCCAATGATGTGAGATTAACCGATCAAACTCTTTGATCCAATTAATCAATATTCATTAACTACAAGTCACTCCATTATAGACTTGTAGCTGCACTTTCCTCACTGTAGATTACATTGTGTCAATTGATATAATCATTACCCACGAGTAAAGCCTTAACAGGTTATTCGTAATCACAGTTGGGTCAAATTACCGTTTTACCCCTGTGATTACCTCTTTGTTCCTTAAGCACCACTGATCCTCTAATGAACAACAAGTCTAAGGTCCTAGCATAGACTCATACCCTCTTAGAGGGCGGGACCCCGTTGTTCAAGACCTGGAGTCACTTCTTAAGGGAACAACCTATCTAATTCCTTAGTGTAGGAATGAGTGAATTTCATCTTGTATAGTTAAGTCCCCAGCTACCTACGAGGTTCTGTCCCTAAGAACGTAGGGTTATTGAGTCGGCTAGGCCATTCTCACCCATACTAGTCTAAGGACAAACCCCTATAAGCAAGAGTTCTTAACTTGCTAAGGATTCAGGTCGAGTCACTAATGACCATCTATAAATTATGAGTCTTATCCTGTTAACTGTGTTACACTGGTTAGACTAATACTTTGCAGTCCGATCTTACATGAACTCCATACAGGATGCCCCCACTCGCATGTCAGCCACAGGAATGAGTTGGATCACCTCATTTTTACTAATTACAAAGTGGGCCGCATCCATGGTGTTACCAGAATAAGGTTTCCAACATTATTCTTATACCATAGACCATTTAGGTTATACTCTTGAACATAATCCAAATAGTGTCTACTACACTGATGTTTAAGATATATTATAACTTTGGAGCTTAGTTTAATTGATTTATAAAGCAAGAATATAATTTTATCAAAACAAATAACTCTTTATTTATTTGATCAAAATTACACAAGTTTAGGGCACAAATCCCAACAGTTTTATGTCATATATAAAGTTCAAGTCTACATTAAATAGCCTCGGGACCTTAGTTTGATGGATTTAGGAATATAGTAAAATAATTCAATTACAAATTACGAGTTTTAGGGCATAAAATCCAACAAGGGCAAAGTGTGTTGTTGTATAATTTAAGGTTGAAATTTTTCCCAGGAAAATTGAAATCAAAATGGTCTGGCCCTTTTCGAGTAATAGAAGTACTTCCACATGGTGATGTTACATTGAGACATGACAAAGCTGGTAGGGAATTTAAAATAAATATCAACGGCTTAAGCACTATTGGGGAGAGGAATTCAAAAGGGGAATAGCCTCAAGAAGGCTACTCTCGGATTTACCAGTGCCTTTCTACAACATATTAGAGAGGGAGTCCCCTTTCTTGAAAATTTAATTACTCCCAGTTGTTTGTTTTATTCTAGTTTCTTTCTAGTTCTTTACTAAGTAGTTTTCCTTTATTTAATTTTGCTATTTTTCCTTATTTCGTGTGTTGCCTTGTGACAGACAAGAGGAAAAAGAGATAACACAGCTAGAGCTTTCAACATGTGACCCCTGTTAGTCAACTTTTCCAACTTGGGAAATGCAGTTGTCTCCCTCAGAAAAAGTTGTTAGCAATATCTGCTCCTTACCTAAAAAGAAAACAGAATCCTGCCATGGCAATTTCGAGACCAAAAAGGCAGACTGCTTTGCACAAGATTTCACTAAGAAGGACAAAAGTTGCCTTCAAGCAGTTTTATTATTAAAAATAATATAGCCTATTATTCTACTCAACTAGCTCTTCTACCATCTATCTTTAAATTGAGAAATGTGGAGAGAGTGTTTTGCATAACAAACAAGTGCTCAAGAGCTTGGGAAGAAATAGACAAAAACGAAAGAGAATGGAAGTGAAGAATGACACCCTTGAAGTCTAAGGGAAAGAAGAAGTTAGTAGAGGAGCCTACTGAAGAGGAAATTCCAGAACAAGAGTTCTTGGAGGAAACAGAAAACTCAAGGCACTCCCACTCGAAAAGCAAGTCCAAGTCTTCGAAATCCAAGGGAAGAAAAAGATGGTGGAAGAGGCTACTAAAGAAGAAGAAACAAGTTATGATGCCTCCATTGATCAAGAACAGGTGGAACAACCAGTGTTGTCTTACCTGGTCAAAGCTTCTAAGAAAAAGAGGAAACATCTGATTAAAGCTTTTAAAACCCCTTTGGAAAGGTTCATCAATGAAGAAGGTTAGGCAAGATTTCAGCAAGTGTTGCATATAATAATATTGCAATACCGCAAGTGTACGAGTCAAGTTTTAATATATATAGTGATTTAGAGTTCAGAATATCGTCCTCAGGAATGGTTTTCTTGGGTGATTAACTACCAAGATACTAATTCTTAATTTTATCTAAAGCATCAAAAATTGGAAATAAGGTGAAAATAAAGATAGAAAAGTAAATATCCAAGTCGAGACACGAATATGATAGAATTGTTAGGATAACTGATTTCACAAGTTATTTCCTTAATTAGCACATGCAATTGACTATGGTTGTGAGATTATAAACAAGAAGTAGAGATATTCAAAAGACTCTTTCGAGAACTAATGATTCTTATGCATAACAATAAATCCTTAAGTTACCTTATAATTTTAAAAGAATGCATGGCATTAAGCAACTTCTTAAAACATTTCCCAAAGAAACCGGGTCATTATCGTGCCCAGATTTACTAAGGGTTTTGGTAATTTTGCTCTAATCTAAGCCTTTTCTCTCAAATTAACTTAAACCAACAAAACATGCTAGACTTGGCCAAAGAAAAACACACATTAAAAGAGAATTACCAAAAATAAAGCAACACAATCAAAGTTCATTACATGACTAAATTAAGTTTAGAACATGTTAATCACCCCCCTAACTACGACAATTAGCTACTCATAATAACTATCAAAACAAGCTAATGTCATACTAGAGTCTATAACAAAACTACAAACTAAAAGGAAGAAGAAAGAAAACTCGTCGGTGATGAGGCCGACCCTTCGTTCTCAAGCTCTCATCACGATCTCGAGCCTCTACTCATGTGCTTGGCCCCCAAAGAATAGTCTTCTGGTCCTTTTTTGTGAAAGAGTCGAAAATAAGTCTACAATTCTATACAATTCGGCTCCCCTCAATGTTGGACAATAAGATGTACATAGAGTGTAATTGACACGACATTGCAACCCCATGGGCGGCGTTGCAACGCCGTGCTTGTTGCCAGACAACCCACTGCAACAATTTTTGTCATATCTTTTCGCTTGGGTGCCCGAATGACCTCTGATTTGATGCATTGGAATCGTAATTTGATGTAGAATCTCCCAGAATATTTCATATGCTCAAAATACATCTATTTTTTTTCTTGAGACTTCAATTAAGCATACACAAGCTCCAAATTGCACCAAAATAGTCTCAAACACTCTATTGTTTCTCAATCTCAGTTTCTAGAAATTAACCATAAAATGTCATGAAAGCCCATGTTTTAAGTATAAAAACTAGCTAAAATATAAGAAATAAGATAGCATATTTGCATGCTATCAACAAGTCAAAACAAAAGAATTTCTACCTGAGAAGAGATTTGCTTATCCATACACTGGCCTCCCATTATTTGTCAAGGCTAACATTACCAACCATGGATGGGAGAAATTTTGTTACTAACCAGAGCCGGCTATAATACCTAATAGTACAGGAGTTTTGTTACTATAAATGAGTTGTTCAACTTGCATGATGTACCTAATGCTACTTAAAATGAGATTGAAGTAGCTACTCCAGATTCTTATCTCAACTCTGCAATCAAGGTAGTAGGAGTCTGAGGTGCTTAGTGGAGGGTATCTATCACAAGTATTCGAAGTATGGAGGTTGCATATTTGACTTAAAATGCTAATGTTTAGATGTCTTTTGTTAAAAACATACTTCTTCCTGCTACTCATGACAATATTGTCTCAAAGGACAGAGTTCTACTCACTTTTTCTATCTTGAAGGTGCTAAGCATTGGTGTAGGAAGAATAATCGCAAGAGAGATCCAAGCTTGTGCTCGGAAGAAGGTAGGCAAGTTGTTCTTCTCAAACACTATCACCACGTTGTGTTTGCAAGCTGGAGTTCCCTTCTAGCCTACTGAGGACATGGTTAGTTATCAAGTCACCTTTAGCCTAAATAACATTGAAAGGTTTGACTAGGGGAAGCAACAAAGGAAAATGAGAGTTAGTTGTGGGTGTCAACAAACTTTTGGAGCAACAACCCAAGTTTATGCAACAGTGGGACCATTCTGAGGGCCAACAGAAAGCTTACTGTGATTATGCCCAGACCAAAGACACATCCCCAAGGGAAGCCATGTTAGCTAATTTTAACAACCGCTATCCACCTTTTCCTGAGTTTCCTGAGGTTGTTTTCAATCAATGGAACCCAAGCAATCAAGATGGAGCACAATATGATTCCAATGATGAAGAGCATCTTCCTGGAGATGAAGATTAAAGCTAAGAGGAGTTGTGTTTCAAGTTTGACTGGTGTTGGGGTTTGTGCCCTAAAACTCGTAGTTTGTAATTTTGTTCTAATTATTGTAATAAATTGTTATTACTTAAATAAAGCGTTATTATTCATTATCTATGATATTGCCTTTGTTTTAATCCTAAATCCAATAAACTAAACATCCAAGGTTGTAATATGAATCTTTAACTAAATGTAGTGTACATATAAAAGATCTCGGTTAGAGATACAACCTAAAGGGTCTATAGTAAGGGGATAATGTTTGGGTACCTTGTCCTGGTAAAACTATGGATGTGACCCACTTTGTATAAGATACAAATACTGTGATCCTAAGGTGTTCGTGTAGATAACATGTGAGTGGGGATATCCTATGTAATGAGATTACATAAGACTGCATCATGAAATAGTAACCTTTGGATGTAACTCCGTTGACTAGTTAGGTTTCTATTTCACTAGGATGACCTAGGCAACTTGATCTCAATCCACGAGCGAGATTCTACGAACTCCACATTTTGCGAGGGATTGTTCTTTGACTAGTATGGGTGAGAGTAGCCATATTCGCCGACTCAATATGTCTACCTTCTTGGGGACAAGACCAAGTGAGCGACTGGGGACTTAGCCTAGCAAGATGGAATTCACTCCTTCCTGCCTATTAGGGTAAGTAGAGGAATGTTCCCTTAAGTGGTGTCTCCGAGACTTGAACAAAGGGCCCGACCCTCTCATTGGCCCGAGAGGGACTCTATTTGTTGGTAGGACCACAAACAAATTGTTCATTAGAGGAGCACTAGTACTTAAGGTATAAGATGTAACCTAGGGGTAAAACAGTAATTTGACCCAGTTGGTGTTACGAACATTCGTGAAAGATTGACTTGTTGTTATTGGTCAATATCCGTGGACACAGAAACATATCTGAAGTGATAATAGTGCAGCTGCAAGACTTTAGTGGAGTGTTTCCGCAGTTAACGAATGTTGATTGGGAGGTTAATGAGATTAACCGAGCAATCTCGTATCGTTCGAGCTTCTGATCTATAGGTCCATTAGGTCCACCTTCTAGCTCTTAAAGAGTTCTTAGATCATTTGGATTTGAAATGTTCAAATTCATAAGGGAATAAACTTAATGTATATAGATACGATATAATATATAGTTTTGAAACTATATATAATAAATTTAATGTGGATATGATTCATATTAAATTATATGAGAAAATTAAATATTTGAAAAAGTTCAAATATTAATTCAAATGTGCATGTGATTCATATTTGTAAACTATAGGTTAAATCTTAATGTGCATGAGATGTACATTAAACTATAGGATAAATGGTAGAATGATTGAATGTGATTTAATCATTTAATTAATCTTTGAATTAAATGTGATTTAATATAATTAATTAATCGTTAATTAATTATTATATTAATTAATTAGGGAACGTGTCATGATGACACGTTCCCACTACTTCCCCTCGATAGGGAGTGGGGAGTTACCCACTGAAGTGTCGTTCCTTGGTGAGAAGGGCAGGCATGATCTATCGATCATTCATTCGATTGAACTCTCATAAGAAAGAATTCTCTCTCTCTCTCAATTCCCTATCTACCAAATTGTTGGAGGTTTTCCACCAAACCCAGATCTAAGTAGAAACTCAGAGAATATGAGGTTTACCTGGTGGTAGTGTCTTTCCTGGAGAAAAACAGAGAAGCCTTTTTGGTTCTGTTGAGTTGCTGTGCAAACTTGGAGCAAGAAGTTGTTGGTTTGGAAAACTACAAAGGTAATGTATCTTCTTTTAGTATAATTGTCAAACATAGCATGTTTGCATGGTTTACTCCATGTCTAATTAGATTAGAATGTATGTTTGTTCTGCATTTACCAATGTATGGGTATTTGATTTTCAACCAAAACAAAACTTGCAATTACGATTTCTATCACATTTCCATTGCTCAAGGAGATCGGATCTCCATCAACTGGTGTGTTGCTTGCCTTTGTGCCTTGCGGTTGTTTGTCTTATTGCTCTACCTACCTGCCTGTCTATTTACTTCTTGAAGTTTTTTTTATGCTTTATGTTTGTTGTAGTGTTTTTGGTTTGTTCTTTTCTTTTGCTTTTTTTTGTCTCCCTTACCCCACTTTGGGTTAGGTTTCAAAAAAGTATAGGGTTGTTAGTGCCTAAAGTTGATGAATGAAGAGCCCTTTTGATGCTTTATGTTGAGTTGCCCTTTATAAATAATCATGTTTAACCTTATGCTAATTATGCCTTTAACTCTATTATTTTTATCCAAAGAGTTAGCAGTCTTGAATGCCCCTTGTTATTATTGTTACTTCTTGAGTTTTTACTCTAAGGGTGCTTAGCAGATTGAAAGGCCTTGTTTAGTTTAAAGGTCTCTTCTTGTTCCTTTACTTTTCACTCATTGGGGACAATGAGTAAACTAAGTTTGGAGGGAGTGAGAGCCTTTAAACCTTGTCTAGCTTAAAAAAAAAGGAGTGTGTTGAGTGTTGCCTTATGAAGTATCTAGCCTTTTCTGTAAAAAAAAGGGGGTTAATAAAAGTTAAGGAGTGCAATAAAAAAAAAGTGTTATTCCATGATAACTGCTTAGTAAGGCAGGGGAGGGCATGACACTCATGCTTGACTTTGATCTAAGAAATAGCTAGAGCATGAGTATGCTTAGGCAACCCAATCCTGTAACAAGGATCGTTGTCCGACAAACATCATCACAAATGTTGTTGCCTTTCTAAAAAAAAATTGCTTAATAATAAGATAAAAGTTTCTTTGTTAAGCTCTCTAAAACGTAGATAAGTTGCATAACAAATGGGGTCATTCTAGGAACTAAGAGAGAGTTTGACAGTGAATTTTAAGTTTATGCTACCTAAGGGTGAGATGGCTTCATGTGAGCAACAGTTTTGAGGAAATTAGAGAAGTAATGCTAGTTCAACAAGACCAGTATTTTCTGTTATGTCAGCCCAAGTAATGCAAGGTGAATTCAATGAAGGAAAATGACAATAGTGTTACTGTGGGGTTGTAGGAGTTTGGTTCAATTCTGTGGAACAAAAGATTAAGAGTTTAAGTGCCCTCAATGAAGTTAAGCACCATTGAATTTTCATAAGGACTAATTTAACCATTGTAGCAATTGCCTAATGATTCATTCTCATTTTGAAAGTGTTTTATAATTGTTTTTCTTCTGGTTGGGTTTTGTCACACCCCCTTCCGAACTACCTGAAAACTAAGCTCGAAAGGCGGCGTGAAGCCAACAGACATTGTTTATCTCTTAACAATACCATTGACCACGATACACGATAAACATACTATGTTGAAAATGGAACACTTAAACATGACATAGCGGAAGCTGGACAACTATTAAACATATACAAGGAGAAACCATTCACAAGTCTCTCTTGGAAACTAAAAGTCTAGTGCATCAGAAACAACACAAGACAAACCATTGTTTATACAACCTCTAATGTACAAACAACTATAACACCAAAGTCCTCTCAAAATAATTTACAAACATAGAGACTTGCTAGACAAAACCGACCCACGTACAAAGTATTTATCTAATGAAGCTTCAAAGAGACTATGGCGATAACTTTCGGGTGCAGGAGCTCGATCTCTACGAAAGGTTTGAAAACATAGAAGGAATGAGCTATGAAGCTCGGTGAGTGGCTGCGTTTAATATCTGTAACTTGTAAAACATGTGACCTGAAAACTATGAGCATATGCATTTGTATTCAAGCATTGAAAGTAAATGTGGAATCATAATAGACTTTCAAAAAACCAACAAGTATATCATCAAAATCTCGTAAGGCATGTAAATGAGATAAACTCTTTTAAAAACATGTCACAATCCACGTTGTGTAGGGCACGCCCAGTACAACCAACGTTTACTCTACGATGTAATGGGGCCCGCCAAAGACTCCCATCGTCTTTGTCGTAGTGGGGCCCGCCAAAGACTCACGACAAACTTTGTTGTCACGAGTACACTCAAGCGTCGACAACGAGAATAAAACTGTGTGCACACTGCGGTACCATAAAGCCTCGAGCTCAATATCTCAGAAAATCACATGAAAACATTTGAACATGCCTGCTTATCTCTTTTCTTTCATAAAACTCAAGCTTACTCATCTTGTTCATAAACTGAAATCTTTAAAACATACTTGCTAGTACATGCTTGCTTGAAATCATAACATTTCCATAAATTTTGGCAACCATTGGACATATGCTCATGTATAAACTTTATAAAGACTTTTAGGGTCACAATGAACACTTGAAACATTTCTAGGAAAACATGAATACTCATAAACATGTATTCAAAAGAAAGCATAATGCATTGAAAACTTTATTCTAGCAAAACTTGCATTTCTTGAACATAATTCAAGCATATATACACTTTTGATGTTCGTTTTATCACTCACGGTGTTTGAACTAGAATCTTAGCCCGTACACTCGACCTATTTGCTCTTGGCACATCAAACAAACCAAATTCATGTATTAGAACCTCGAGCTCATGGTTTTTAACCTTAAAACTACAAGAAAACACACTTTCAAAAATTCCAGCATTTTCATTTTTCGCCTGCTGTTTTCAGACAGCCATAACTTCTTCATTACTTATCCAAAAGAATGTACTTTATACCAAACTCTTCCTTTTTAAACCCTCTAAAACTCTTATGAAGACATGAAAATGAGATTCCTAACGTATTGGTTAGAAAATACCTCAGTAGCTTAACCCCTAAATTGATCCCCATCTTTGTTCCAGATTTCACTTCCTGCTGCAACCTTGAAACTTAACCTGATGATTACAACATCTTCCAATCCTTTTCTTCTCCCGATTCCTTCACGAAACTTGTAGGAAATTGAATAAGATTTCGAACCATACCAATTAGAGCTTCTAACTCCAAGTATACAGATCAGAACAACCAAAACATCAGAGACCTCTCGGATTTGTGATGAAATTTCTATCTTACGCCTTCCTCTTAACAAAACAGCAACTTAACATCAGAATTGGCTCGAGCTTCCTTCACGAATTTTGTTCAAATATGAGTTAAATTTCATGAAACAAAAGCTCAACTCTTACCTCTTCTTGCGGAGCTCGAGATGAACAGAAAATCGAACTTGTCCGAATTGATTTCCTTCTTTGTAATGAAGAATCCCCTTGTGTTCTCCTCTTTTTCTTCTGCAACTCCAGCTCAAAATCACCAAAAATGGTCTCCTTCTTCTTCCTTTCTCCTTCAACCACGAAGCTTCAGCCTTAGTTTGTGATGAAAGAGAAGAAAATGGAGAGAAATCCCTTTTTAAAAAAGTCAATCGGTGGAAGAGGTATTCCTTTGTCTTTTTGCACTTTTGTTTTTTTCATTTTCTATTTCTTTTTCCTTTTCTTTTCTTTCCTTTATCTTCTTTCTTTCTTTTCTTTTCTTTTCTTTTCTTTTCTTAACAAAACAAAATAACTTAATATAAAACATTTGTTTCATTTCCTTTTCTTCTATTGTCTTTAAAAGCAAAACAAACCAAAATGGTCTAAACTTTCTTTCCTTGTGTTTCCTTTTGTCTTTCACTTCATTTCTTTTCTTTTTAAAACATGGGAAACTAAGTTTTAAACATTCATTTCTTCTTTCTTTTTGTTGTTTGTTAATAAGGAAGTTCCAAAGAAAGATCTCGGGTTTACAACTTACCTCCCCTTGAGAAATTTCGTCCTCGAAATTGAGTAGTCTTTATGTGAAAATGATTGGGTACTTCCTCCTCATTAGATCCTCTAACTCCCAGGTTGCCTCCTCCACTCCGTGATGTCTCCAACGAACCTTCACGAGTGGGATCGTCTTGTTCCTCAAAACTTGCTCTTTCTGTCGAGGATTTGAAGCTGCATCCTCTACGTAACTCATGTCTTCTTTCAACTCAATCTGGTTGTGCTTGCAACACATGTGTCGGATCGGGATATACTTCCTCAACATGGACACATGAAATACATCATGTACTCGAGATAGTTCTCACGGCAACTCCGGTCACAGAGTTCTCTTTGGCCCAACTCGTCCCGTTACTGGATAAGGACCAATATATCTTGGGCTTAGTTTACCCTTCTTACCAAAACGAAGGACACCTCTCCATGGAGATAACTTCAAGAAAACTTGATCTCCAACCTGGAATTCTAAGTCCTTTCGTCGCTTATCAAAGATAATTCTTACGACGGTCTTGTGCTACCTTCAAATTTTCTCTCGATTACCTTAATATTGTGCTGTAGTAACTTGTACCAACTTTCGGGCCGATTAGCTTCCGCTCTCCAACTTCATTCCAACATACGGGCGTTCTACATGGTCTTCCATACAGAGCCTCAAATGGTGCCATACCAATACTCGATTGTAGTATTTATTATTGTAAGCAAATTCCATAAGCGATAGGTGTGTATCCCAACTCCCTTTAAATTGAAGGACACATGCTCTCAACATGTCCTCTAAGGTCCGGATGGTCCTCTCGATTGCCCATCCATCTCGAGGATGGAATGTTGTACTAAACTTCAGCTTTGTTCCCATAGCTTTCTGTAAGCTAGGCCAAAATTTAGAAGTAAATCTTGGATCTCTATCTGAAACGATAGACACTGGCACTCCGTATTGACTCACAATTCTGTCGACGTATAGCTTAGCTAGCTGATCAAGCGTAGACGTCGCTTTAATCGGTACAAACCGTGCTGTTTTAGTGAGTCTATCCACTATTACCCAAATACCATCATGCCCACTAGAAGTGCGTGGTAATCCAAACAGAAAATCCATAGTGATATGCTCCCACTTCCCACTCGGCTTTGGCGGTGGGTTAAGGAGTCCTCCTGGCCTCTGTCTAACTGGTTTAACCTGTTGGCAGATCAAACATCTATCAACATAATCAGCTATCTCTCGTTTCATTCCAGGCCACCAATACGTTCCCTTCAATGTTTTGTACATCTTGGTGCTTCCTGGATGCATAGCGTAAGCTGAACTGTGAGCTTCCTCTAGAATAGCATCTTTAAGCTCACTAAAATTCGGAACACATAGTCTTCCTTGCCTTTCTATGGCCCCGTCTGATCTCATCTTAAACTCTGCTTCTGGGCCCTGTTTGGACTTCCCAAACATTTTTACGCAAGTTACTATCCTCTGGTTGTCTTCTCACAACCTGCACTGACAGTGAAGACTGACTGAGGCGAGCTAAAAGACTCCTGAACTCTCTGCTGATCACAAATCGCCTTAGAATCCCTTAGAGTTCTTAAAAATGTTGCTCGAATACCACACAAGTCATCCCTAGGAAGTCTTGACTTCCTGCTCAAAGCATCTGCTACCACATTCGCCTTCCCTGGATGGTATTCTATAGTACAATCATAATCTTTAATCAGTTCTAACCATCTTCTCTGTCTCATATTCAACTCCCTCTGATCAAAGATATACTTCAGACTCTTATGATCCGTGTAGATGTGACACCTTTCACCAAACAAGTAATGTTTCCCGATTCTTCAGTGCTAGAACAACTGCTGCTAACTCAAGATCGTGGGTAGGGTAATTACATTCATGCTTTTTCAATTGTCTTGACGCATAAGCTATTACTTTTCCTTCTTGCATCAGAACACACCCTAAACCTTGTCTCGAGGCATCACAGTAAATCACATACTCTTTTCCCGTTACAGGAAGTGTCAGAATAGGTGCTGTAACTAATCTCTTTTTGACTCACGAAAACTCATTCACACTTATCGACCACTCAAACTTAGCATTCTTTCTTGTCAAAGCTGTTAAGGGTAATGCTAATCGTGAGAAATCCTCAACAAACCGCCTGTAGTATCCTGCCAAGCCTAGGAAACTACGTACCTCTGTCGCACTGGCTGGTCTCTCCCAGTTGACTACAGCTTTAACTTTATTTGGATCCACACTAACACCATTTGCTGAGACAACATGCCCCAAAAACACTACCTGATTCAACCAAAACTCACATTTGGTGAATTTAGCGATAATCTATTTATCTCGTAGTGTTTGCGAGAATAATCCTTAGATGTTCCTCATTAGCTTTCTGTCAACCGAGTAAACTAGTATATCATCAATAAATAAATACTATCACGAACCGATCCAAATCTTTGGTGGAATATCTTGTTCATGAGGTCCATGAAAGCTTCTTTGGTGCATTCGTCAAACCGAAAGCGACATTACTAGAAACTCATAATGCGTGCACAGTTACGAATCTTTGTCTTAGGAATATCTCGATTCCCTTACCTTTAAGCGATGGTATCGATCTCAAATCAATCTTAGAAAACACGATGCTCCTCGAATCGGTCAAACAAGTCATCAATACGGGGTAAAGGATACTTGTTACGTATCGTGACTTTGTTTAACTGTCTGTAATCAATGCATAATCTAAGGGTACCATCTTTCTTCTTTACAAATAACACTGGAGCTCCCCAGGGTGATACACTAGGTCTGATGTATCCCTTATCAACTAGTTCTTGTAATTGCATCTTCAGCTCTTTGAGCTCACTTGGAGTCATTCTATACGGCGCCTGCGAAATAGGTGTTGTTCCTGGTAGCAATTCAATAGTGAACTCTACCTCCCTATCAGGTGGCAACCCTGACAGATCTCTTTGGAAAAACATCTAGAAATTCGTTCACAACAAGAACATCTTACGGTTTTAACTTTTCTTCTGCACCTCCATTACGTGAGCAAGAAACGCGTGCATCCTTTTCTCAACAACTTCACGAGCTTTGAATGTGAAATCAAACTCGTAGAAATAATCTTCTTTTCACCCCGAAAACCACTTGACCAACCCCTGGTTTTCTAAAAACAACTTCCTTTTATGGCAATCCATGGAAGCATAATGAGTGAATAAGAAATCCATCCCTAAGATTGCATCTAACATCTGCAACTCTAGTGGAAGAAGATCCACTAACATATTGAGACCTTCTACTAAGACCTCACAATCTCGCAACACTGAATTGACTAGTAAAGCATCACCAACTGGAGTGTATATAACTAACTCTTCAAATAAAGGCTCTAGCTTCCTACTAAGCTTAGTTAGGAATATACTGGAAACAAAGGCTCTAGCTTCCTACATTACAAATAGAAATCGTACCAGTAATCACATCTGGTGCATCCTCTGCTTCCTGCTGAGTCATAGCGTAGACCTTTCCCTGTTACCTAGGTCTCCCTACAACTCCCTTATGTTTTTCACCACTGGTGCCCTCTCCTGCAGCTACTAGAACTCTCGGCTGCTCAACTATCTGGGACCCAACTCCCTGGTCCCTCTGTGCGGCTGCTCTAAGCTATGGACAATCCCTCTTGAAATGCCCTGGCTGCCCACACTGGTAACACACACCGACACCAACAAGACATTGGCCTCGATGATTCTTGCCACAATTTGCACATGGAGTTCTCCTTGCGCGACCGGCAATGAACTCTGCATTTGTGCGTGGTCTTGCTGTGGATCTGGCAGATTGACTAGGTGCTCTTTGACTCTGCCTCTGATAGGCACCACTAACATTCATCTACCTCAATATCTGGCCGCCAGCTCGATTCTTAAAGTCCTGACGACTTGAAACATTCACCCCAGGTGTGAATCTTCGCTGTTCGTGACCCCGAAAACTACTCATCGTTGAAGGCCCACGAGTTGGCTCCCATCGATCGCGCGCCTCTGCTATACTCGCTCAACACGTAGAGCGATCTCTACCCGGTTGTGAGAAGTCGGTCCACTTAGCAATGTTTGTGGTCGGAGTGCGTATCTCGGTCGTAACCCTCTCTCAAATCGTCGACACTGTCACTCTCGGATGCCACAATAACATCAAGATACCGTGATAGCTCGGTATACCTTCTCTCATGACTCACCACCAGCGATAGCGACCCTTGCTTTAATTCTAAAAATTCATCTCTTGCTGCGCGCGGTATGTGCCGGGTAATATTTATCTTCAATTATTCTCTCGAAAGTTTGCGATCTAAAGTGCGCGTGCATCACTCCGTCTGGCTAAAATTGACTTCCACCATCCCTCCGCTTCTTTCTCGGCGGGAATGTGGCTAGCTTGACTTTACGCTCTTGAGGCGGCTCATCACGTCAAAACATTTCTCAAGTTTATTCACCACACCTCGGCGTCGGTGGATCTGTGGGAACCTCAAACACTGTGGCTCCCAATTTCTTCGGGACGTTCGATTCCATACGCCTTTTCTGGATCACTTGGCCCTACTCTCTCTGGCCTGCCCACCTCCTGTGAGGAAATGGCATGCTACTGATCTCTGGCCTCAGTTTGGACTCTCGGGGCACTAGATCCCCTCTCAGATTGGCCTTGGGTAGGATCTCGCGTCCGCTCGATCCCGCTGCGTAAATGCTGCTAGTACGTGGTGGCATGACTCCTATAACATATCAACATATTAGACATGCTATGGATACTTAACTCAAATACACAATACTAAACTTCTATTCATATTTTAGCCCTAACTGGACTTGCTCTTACCCTTACTAGAAACATACTCCACTAGTTCGATCTGAACTAACTCAATAACTTGCTATGACTTTTACTTTATTCTCAGAGCTAACTTGCCTGTCTCATTCCCATGGAGCTAAGCGCTCACGATGCCAAGTTCACACCCCTTCCGAACTACACGAAAACTAAGCTCGAAAAGGCGTGAAGCCAACAGACATTGTTTATCTCTTAACAATACTGTTGACCTTGATACACACGATAAACATACTATGTTGAAAATGGAACACTTAAACATGACATAGCGGAAACTGGACAACTATTAAACATATACAAGGAGAAACCATTCACAAGTCTCTCTTGGAAACTAAAAGTCTAGTGCATCAGAAACAACACAAGACAAACCATTGTTTATACAACCTCTAATGTACAAACAACTATAACACCAAAGTCCTCTCAAAATAATTTACAAACATAGAGACTTGCTAGACAAAACCGACCACGTACAAAGTATTTATCTTATGAAGCTTCAGAGACTATGGCAAAGAACTCTCGGGTGCGGGAGCTCGATCTCTACGAAAGGTTTGAAAACATAGAAGGAATGAGCTATGAATCTCAGTGAGTGATTGCGTTTAATATCTGTAACTTGTAAAACATGTGACCTGAAAACTATGAGCATATGCATTTGTATTCAAGCATTGAAAGTAAGCGTGGAATCATAATAGACTTTGAGAAAACCAACAAGTATATCATCAAAATCTCGTAAGGCATGTAAATGAGATAAACTCTTTTAAAAACATGTCACAATCCACGTTGTGTAGAGGCACGCCCAAGACAACCAACGTTTACTCTACGATGTAGTGGGGCCCGCCCAAAGACTCCCATCGTCTTTGTCGAGTGGGGCCCGCCCAACACTCACGAGCGAAGATCGTTGTCACGAGTACACTCAACGTCGACAACGAGAATAAAATAAAACCAATGTGCACACGGTACCATAAAGCCTCGGGCTCAATATCTCGAGAAAATCACATGAAAACATTTGAACATGCACGCTTATCTTTTCTTTCATAAAACTCAAGCTTACTCAAACTTTGTTCATAAACCGAAATCTTTAAAACATACTTGCTAGTACATGCTTGCTTGAAATCATAACATTTCCATAAATTTTGGCAACCATTGGACATATGCTCATGTATAAACTTTATAAAGACTTTTAGAGTCACAATGAACACTTGAAACATTTCTAGGAAAACATGAATACTCATAAACATGTATTCAAAAGAAAGCATAATGCATTGAAAACTTTATTCTAGCAAAACTTGCATTTCTTGAACATAATTCAAGCATATATACACTTTTGATGTTCGTTTTATCACTCACAGTGTTTGAACTAGAATCTTAGCCCGTACACTCGACCTATTTGCTCTTGGCCTGTCAAACAAACCAAATTCATGTATTAGAACCTCGAGCTCATGGTTTTTAACCTTAAAACTACAAGAAAACACACTTTCAAAAATTCCAAAGCATTTTCAGATTTTACGCCTGTTTTCAGACAGCCATAACTTCTTCATTACTTATCCAAAAAGAATGTACTTTATACCAAACTCTTCCTTTTTAAACCCTCTAAAACTCTTATGAAGACATGAAAATGAGATTCCTAACGTATTGGTTAGAAAATACCTCAGTAGCTTAACCCCTAAATTGATCCTACTGCTGTTCCAGATTTCACTTCCTGCTGCAACCCGAAACTTAACCTGATGATTACAACATCTTCCAATCTTTTTCTTCTCCCGATTCCTTCACGAAACTTGTAGGAAATTGAATAAGATTTCGAACCATACCAATTAGAGCTTCTAACTCCAAGTATACAGATCAGAACAACCAAAACATCAGAGACCTCTCGGATTTGACAGTAAATTTCTATCTTCTGCCTTCCTCTTAACAAAACAGCAACTTAACATCAGAATTGGCTCGAGCTTCCTTCACGAATTTTGTTCAAATATGAGTTAAATTTCATGAAACAAAAGCTCAACTCTTACCTCTTCTTGTGGAGCTCGAGATGAACAGAAAATCAGAACTTGTCTGAATTGATTTCCTTGCTGTAATGAAGAATCCCCTTGTGTTCTCTCTCTCTTTCTTACGCAACTCCGGCTCAAAATCACCAAAAATGGTCTCCTTCTTCTTCCTTTCTCCTTCAACCACGAAGCTTCAGCCTTAGTTTGTGATGAAAGAGAAGAAAATGGAGAGAAATCCCTTTTTAAAAAAGTCAATCGGTGGAAGAGGTATTCCTTTGTCTTTTTGCACTTTTGTTTTTTTCATTTTCTATTTCTTTTTCCTTTTCTTTTCTTTCCTTTATCTTCTTTCTTTCTTTTCTTTTCTTTTCTTTTCTTTTCTTAACAAAACAAAATAACTTAATATAAAACATTTGTTTCATTTCCTTTTCTTCTATTGTCTTTAAAAGCAAAACAAACCAAAATGGTCTAAACTTTCTTTCCTTGTGTTTCCTTTTGTCTTTCACTTCATTTCTTTTCTTTTTAAAACATGGGAAACCAAGTTTTAAACATTCATTTCTTCTTTCTTTTTGTTGTTTGTTAATAAGGAAGTTCCAAAGAAAGATCTCGGGTTTACAGGTTTCATATTACTCAGGACGAGTAATAGTTTTAGTTCGGGGGCTTGATAGCTCTGCAAAAGAGAGCTATTAAGTGGTTCATTTAGAGTAAATTTTGTCTCTTTGAGTAAGGCTCATTGTATTTAATAACTAGAAGTTCTCTTTAGAGTATCAAGAATCCCCTTTATGCGAAAAAGTTCTTCTATTGTTGCTTTAAGTATGGTGGTGTCTGATTCATGTCACTGTGATCTTTGTAGGGGGGAACTGTTGCAGCATAACAACCAAAGTGATGAAGACTTAACAATGAATGTTGCAACGTCTGTTACAAAAGTGGAAGAAAACACCAATTGTTGGAGCATTTATAATGTCTCAATAATATTCCAGTTGTTTGAGCAAAGAAATGCAAGAATGCTAAAGCTGAGGTTGTGTCTCAAGAAATCATTTAGAAAGTGTTAGAAATTGGAACACGTGGCAACCACATCCATTAATGAATCTGACAGCTAACTCTAGTTGGACTAATGGGAGGCTGCCACTTGGAGTGTCCTTGCCACTAAAGCCCTGATTCCAATGTTGGGAGGTTGTATTTAAGCTCATTTTTGCCATTTTGAGAAAGGAGTAGAGAGTAGGAGTCCTTTTTACGATAGTATTGTTCTTGGGTTTTGTTGGAGAAAAAGAGAGGAAGTCGAGAAGGAGGTGGAGCTGACAATTGGAGAGAAGACATCTCAGAAAAGAAGGTTGATTTCACTCTTGGGAGCTACACTTACCTTCCCTCATGTTTTTTTATTAATTTCAGCTCTATTTTTGTTTATTTGTTATTCTAAAATTCTTTGTTTCTCATTTAGACCTGGTAATGCTTTGTCAATCTAATTCAAGTTTCATTATAAGTTGGTGCTTCTTTATCATGAACTAAAGTAGCTTGGGGTAAGAATTAGGGGAAATTATTGTGGATTTGAGCTAAATGATATAGCATGATATGCATTATTCCTCACTTCTAATCATTGTGTGCTTATTTAAACTGAAATCCATTTGGCGAACCAGTTTTAGTTGTGTTTATTCTAAATTTGGTAAGAGAAAGGATAAACTGATCTCTTTGTTTAGGATTAGTTATGATTAGCGACAAGCCTCAGGGTAATTGAGGATATTAGGGATAGTTGCTCACCTAATGAATGCAAGGTGAGGGCATGGTAAAAGTAATTTAATGGGAATTAATTGCTTATGTTTAAGATCTCTGGAATGAGTCTATGGTGAACTTGCATTAAGTGTTGGAGCAAGATCTATGTTGTAGTATTACGCCTAATGAAGCATAACTATCCCCCTAATTCATCCCATGTTTAAAACAACTGGTCAAAGATGTTATTTATGTATTTGCCAACTGTTGTGATTTTAGTTGTCTTTACACTGTTAGTTAATTCTCAACTTTTGTCAAATTTTCATCTCAATTTTTGGTTCTCTTTTTGGAGAGATCTTGAAGAATTAAGGCTCAAATGGAAGATATTGGAGCATAAAAGATGAAGAAATTGGAAATAGATGAGCCAAAACAAACCACTAGACCCGAGGGCATGGCGTTGAGACGCCACTAATGGCGTTGCAATGTCATGCCATGAGAAGAACAAGCTTCAAGAACCCTGGAGGCAACGTTGAGACGTTGCTTTGCAGCGTCAGAACACCGAAATGCACGCATGGAGTGTGAGAGTGTTCGCAGAGTTGAGACGTTGTGCATGGTGTCTCAACGTTGCATTATTTTTCTTATTTACTTGTGTGCCTAGGGCTCAACGTTGCAACGTCGTGCCGATTACATTATAAATTGGATATGTTATGGCATTGGAAAGGGAACCGAATTTGAGTGATTGTTAGACCCTATTTTCGAAACATACACTCTGAAAGGAGCTAAAGATGATACTTTGGAGGCCAAGCACGTGAGTGGAGGCTCGAGATCGTGACAGGAGCTCGAAGACGAGAACCGACATCGACACCGAAGCATTTTTCTTCCCTTCTCTTTAGTTTGTAGTTTTGATTATTGGCTCTTTTATGGATTTAACATGTTTTGTAGTGATTATAAGTAGCTAATGTCTATAGTTAGGGGATTGATATAGCTAGTTATAGATTTGTTTTGGTTATTGAATTGAACTTTTGGTTGTGTTTAGTTATTTTTGGTAATTCTTTCTTAATGTTAGTTTTTCTCTGGCCAAGAATAACATGATTTATTGGTTTAAGTTTAATTCGAGAGAATTGAAGGGATTGAATCTCAATGCAGAAGTTATTGATCACCTTTGTTCTTGATTATCTTTACATAGAAATCACAAAAAACAGAAAACTAAGGCTAAGACTAACTATGAACGGATAATAGAATAACAGATTACCTTTGAAGACACTATTCTTCTTGTAATCCTCTCGTCGCCTACGATCTCCACATTCTCAATGATCGAACACCTCCAATAAGTCTTCTCGGTTGTTCTCTAGGAGAGGGAGAGAAGTGGTATGCCTTTTTGGAAGAGGGATTTTTGTAGACAGAATTTGAGAGAAAAAGACCTTTTGCTTAGAATGCAAAACTTGGCAAATGACTTAAGTCTCATAATTTGCATCCAAATGGATGCTTATATAGGCAATGTGGGTGAAGACAAATTGTCCACCAATTATGCCACTTTCCACCAATTATGCATTATGCAAAATCAATTTGCATAATTGCATAATATAAGGTATCAAATACCTTATTATGTAAATCATATTTACATAAAGGGGAAATAAAATTGAATCATATTCAATTTACATATCTCTCAAATTAATTCTCTAATTATGCCTTAATTCCATAATTAGGCAACAATATAGTTTATTATGAATCATATTCACATTAAACTATATTTTATATCCATTATATCATATATAATTGATATAATTCCCTAAATTGAATTTGATAACTTCAAACTCATTCCAAAACTTTATACCCTCATTATTTCCATATTGAGCCTGAGAGACCTAATGGACCTACAAATCATGAGCTCCAACGATACAAAATTAACTAATCAAACTCTTTGATCCCGTTAATCAACATTTGTTAACCACGAGTCACTCCACTAAAGACTCGTAGTTGCACTCTCCTACCTGTAGGACAAGTTGTGTTCATTGATATAACCAATGCCCGTGAGTCAACCCTTCACTGGTCGTTCTAGTCACAATTGGGTCAATTTATCATTTTACCCATGTGACTACTTCTTGCTCCTTAATCACCACTGATCCTCTAATGAACAACAAGTTTATGGTCCAACTATAAACAATGTCCCTCTCGGGCCAGCGAGAGGGAGGAGCCCCGTTGTTCATTACCTGGATTCAGTTCTTAAGGGAATAACCTATCTAGTTATACTAGTTCGAGAACGAGTGAATTCCTTCTTGCGAAGTTAAGTCCCAGCTACCTACGAGGTTTCATCCTTGAAAAGATAGGCATATTGAGTCAGCAGTTGTGGTCGCTCTCACCCGTACTAGTCTAAGGATAAACCCTTGCGGACAGGAGTTCGTAACTCGCTCAAAATTCAGGTTGAGTCACAAATGGTCATCATTGAGTTATTAACCCTAATCTATCAACGACGTTACTAGAGTGGTCTAACAATTCTCGGTCCGGTCTGGTACAATCTCATCGCACAAGATCCTCACTCGCATGTCAACTACATGAACGAGTTGGATCGCCTCATTTGTATCAAATACAAAGTGGGTCGCATCCATAGTGTTACCAGGATGAGGTTCCCAACCTAATCCATGTACTATAGATCGTTCGAGTAAACTACTTGAACTTGATCCTAGCTAGTGTCAACTACACACGGTTCAAGATCTCCTAAATGTGACTCTGGAGCTTAGTTTATTGGATTTAAGTTTGTAATAGCGAGAATACAAGGTTTAAGGAAAAAATAACACTTTCACTTATTTCCTTGAACAATTACAAATACACGAGTTTAGGACATAAATCCTAACAAGAATAGACTTAGATTAGATTAAAATTGCCAAAATCCTTAGTAAATCCTTACACGAGAGTGAAACGTTGTTTGAGAAACGTTTTAAAGAAGTCACTTAATGCCTTGCATGCTTTTAAAATCTAAATGGACACTTTAGGTTTATTGTTATGCATGAGATCACTAGAGCTCGAGGGAGCCTTTTGAATACCTTTAACTTCTTACACTAAAATAATGAAGTAACTAGTGAAATTAATTCCCTAATATTTCTCTCATATTCATTTCTCCACTTGTATAGTTAGTTTTTATTTTTGTTTCACCCTTGACAAATTTTCTATTTCTTTAGATAAAATTAGGAGTTAGTATCTTGGTAATTAATCAATCTAGAAAATCATTCCTGAGGACAATACTTGGAACTCAAATCACTATATTAAAACTTGACCCGTACACTTGCTATATTGCAAATTTCACGCAACACCCCCAATTTTGCTTGCCCTCAACTTAGCATTCAAGCCCACCTACCTTGGTGTGTTGGATGTTGCATTGTCTTCCTCGATTGCATCATGGAACTTGTGGGGTCATAATCTACACTCTTCTAGTACGGTTATGACCCTCTCCCTCACTTACACTCGTCATCGTCCTCGATGACGTACTCGGGCCATAATCCACTTCATCACACACAAATTGTTACATTCTCTCCCACTTGAACTCGACATCATCTTAATGTCGACTCGACTCGGGTTGGCTGCTTAAGACCTGCTAAAAAATTACGCCTCAGACAAATACAGAGTTTTAACACCATATCAACTAGCCATTCGGTGGGTTATCCCTCTCCTCTGGCGTACCTCACCCAACTCTAGGACTAGACTTTGGGAACTCACTAGACAGACATGGTAAACGACGTAGGCATTCTCTCGCCTAGCTATAGGGAGCTCACCCCAACTCACTTGGTCACTCTGACCATCACCACACATATTCTCTAAGCGACCCACACTATTGCAAAGTCGAAAAGCCTTCTACCACACCCCACTCCCTGTTGGCACTACCCTTTAGCCTATTTCACCACTCAACCACACTCTGTGGAAACACTCCACAACACAATGCCTCGGTGCTTCTCCTTGATGCGGTGTGTGTGATGTGAGGGTGCAAAAGTAGATACGAATTAGTTACAACACATCGCATGATATGCATGTATACATAGTTAATTACAACAAGTAACAAAATAAACTGTGTTTGAATACCGAGTATCGTCTCAAAAGGGACGAAATGAGATTCTTTGGTCAAGTTCAAGTCTTTTGCAGTGAATTTTAGGGTAACCAACAAGAAAATAGAGACAATGGTAAATGGGGTTTTTGGCAAGAAAAGTAAATGGCATAAAAGTAAAGAAAGTGAGTAAAGGAAAACAATAAAAAAAGCGGTAAATGAAAGCAGTAAAGGAAAGCAAGTAAATGAAAGAAATTAAATAGCAAGGAAAGTAAAGAAAAAGAAGTAAATGACAAGAAAATTAATATTCACACAGTGGGGTTGCTTAGGTTCATTTTAAGACAAGTAGGTTTCATTTAAAGAGAGCTTATCTAGCCGATTGCTTCCTATTAAGCCTATGTAATCTTCTTGACATCATAACAAGTTTTCCTGGTAGTTTTTCCCAAAACTTACCTAATTTTTAAGTAAGTGAACTCTCATTCATCAATCCTAGTATGCTCTTGCTACTATTCTAGGTGAGAGATCATTTCTAGTCTTCCCTTTTTCGACACAAGATTGCTTTTAGTGTTTTATCTTAGAATGGAAATGGTAATTCGGCTTTCCCTTTTTACCAAAAGAAAGAAACACGATGGAAATCAAAATGGCAAATTTTAATCCCAACATTAATCAATTAACATAACCATTTTTCAAAACCAAGAATCAAACATACACCCAACAACAAGTCAAACAACTCAACAAGGTCATGATTACTAGCTTCTAAACTTTGCTAAATGAGTTATTAAGATTTAATAGGCTTGCTTAGCACATTAGGCATGAGGAATCTAGCTTTGACTCCTTAAAAGAAAGCTCAAAATAAAGAAAACAAGAAAAACAATGTTATTTTTTGCCATACTAGAAAAAAACAACAACAGAGTTTTTTTTTCTCATTCTTCACAAAAAGCAAAGTGATACATGATCTAAACTTTGTTCTAACTCATCAAATTTCAGCAAACTTCATTCTACTCCATCACAACAACAAAAGACAGTTAAAAATAGCATAAAAACTTGAAACAACATCAACAAAAATCAAGAAAAACGCAAATGACAACAAACATAATAAAACAGAAAAATAGTCACAATGAAACAAGAGCTCCCCTTGAATTTGGCTTTGCTAAGCATCTCCCTCTTCTCCAAGCAAATCATCATCATCTCCCACGTCCTTCGTATTCGAACGGTTCCATGGTTGTAAAACGGTGTGGGGAAATTCTGGAAATTCGGGATATGGATGCTTGAAATTTACGTGCATGTCCTCCATAGTAAAGTCTCTTTGATTTGCGTACTCACATTAACAATGAGATTGAGATTGTGAATGATTCATCATGCTCAACATAGTGGTGCTTTGCTCAATAAGTTGATCAATTTCCACTACAAGTCCCATTCCTTTCTTGGACCACCATGAACGGTAGGGTCCATCGACACACTAAGGGTTGCACTACAAAAAAAGTTTCTCCTCCCATCCATAATAAGGAACTCCACAATGCAAACATAGTTGGGTGATCAAACTAGGAAAGTAGAGTTTACCCGCATTCTTCCTCCAATATTTCGTAATTTGCCAAGAGATAAGGCTTCCTACATCAATCTTCAACTCTGCAAGGATAACATAAATGAGTAGAACTCTATCTCTTGAAAGCGTAGAGTCATGGGTGGTTGGCAAAATGTGCAACTTGATAAAGGAGAAAAAAATATGAGCCTCTGGAATAAGGTAGGATGCTATCATGGTCCTAACTCCTCTACGAGTTACTCTCCATTCCACTTCTACTCCAACCATGCTAAAAGCCGAGTTGAGGTGTGCGTCCGTCCGTGCCATAAGCAACTCATTGAAAGTACCATAGGTATAACTCTGAAGATTCAAAATGGCATTGATAGACTCCGCACTCTAATCAACTTCAACTCCTCGAACAATGGAAACTTGTTCGGATGCTATTAAATGTTGGCATAAAACTCTCTTACCAATTAAGGCATAACCGAACTCGATTCTTTGCGAAAGATTTCTCATCCTAAATTATGGACATTCTTGGCTAGAAAGGGTGGCAACGTGTAGATCTAGACTTGAGCTCTTCGAACTTGTTCTTAGCTCTATTATTGATAAACCTTTCCGGAATGACATTATCTTCTTCTTCCTCTTGCTCGACCTCCAAAAATTTTTATTTCCCTTCGGCGTTTGTCTTCCTACTCCCTTTCTTGGATGAATATATGGTGCCAACAAAATTTGAATTTCAACTTGCTTCTCTTCGGGTTCCTTCCCTTTGCTTTTTTCTTTCCTTTCTTTTAAGAAAAGGAAAGAGCAAATGGAATTTCAACTTCTTGCTGCTTGGTGCCTTCAGAAAATGTTGCCCTTCCTTTCCCTTGGAACTCCTTGTGGCATAGCTAGAAAACTTAGAACCAATAGATCCTTCGGTTGGCAACTCGGTTGGGCTTCCAAACTCTTCATTGAACTTAACACTCTTAGCTTCCAATGCCTTATTCCCCTTACCTTTTCCTCTCTTCCACATTTTTAAGCTTTGGTGAGATAGCTTGGAATGACAAAGGAAAGAAGAAGAAGAAAAATTTTCCAAAAGAGAAGTTAGACAACCCACTTGAAGCTCTCTCCAAGCTAGACAACCTACTTTAAAATCCTTAAGGAATTTTCGACCTCTCTCCAAAATTTTCTTCAACTTTTCAATCTTGCCCATTAGCTATGCACCCTCTCCCCTATTTATTTAGATAATGGGTAAGCTCAAAACATGAAAATGATGGCTTTTGTCTTCTTCTAACCTTGGAATTGCAAGAAAATGGATTTTCAAGTACAACTTTTTGGAAATAAAAACGGTTGTCAATTAACTCTTTTTAGCTATAAATGAGATAGCTAGATGACTTTTTGGTGAAAAATCTTCTTCCCAAAGCCCTTGTACTTGTTGAATGTTATGGGGGTCAAACTTTGCTTACATTAGATGGTGAATGGGTGCATTAAGCAAGTTGTCAACAGAAAAACTGCAGCAGATTTTCTGCATTTTCTCCTCTAAAACCGAGAATGCTCTCTCCCAAGGGGAATTTTGAGCTTTTTGCTTCTTGCTCCTTGTACCTACACATCCAACAAACCAAACTAAAAACATAAATAAATTTAGTGCTACTTCCAAATCAACTACATATGAAAAAGTCAAATCATTACTTTACTACCTAAAATTAAGATAGAAAATAGTGGCATTAAGGCAAACATACTTCACAAAATGAAAGACTAAAAATAAAAGCAACTAGACAAAGCAACTAACTAAAACAACTAACATAAACAAGCCAGAAAAATAAGATAGTGCAGAAAAATTTTAAGTGACAAATGTCCACTTGGAGTCTCTAAAAAAATTGCAATATCAAACTTAGACTCCTCCAACAAATTCTCCTATTCTTCTTTTAATTTCCATGAAGCAATGCTTCTTTGGAAATCTTCTCCCGAATGATGCAAAGTTCCATGTCATTCATGAGGAACTCTCGCCTCTCTTCACCAACAACCAAGGGAGCTACAAAACTATAAAGGGCTATTTATTTAACTAAGACAAGAGGAAAAAGCAAAAAAAAAGATTACTAAAAGTGAAATACATGAAATAATCATTGGGTTGCCTCCTAAGAATCGCTTGTTTAGCGTCATTAGCTCGACATAGTGAACGTTTGCTTGTCAAGACACATAAAAATTCTCCCATTTCTTCAGCATTCTCCTTCTTGAATCTACAAAAGAGACTAAAGCTAGTAGGAATACTAGTTTCTCATGAAATCCAAAAACATAAATATTTTTTGGTCTTTTATTTGATAAAGTGTTGGGTTTTATGTCCTAAGACTCGTGGGTTTGTAAACTGAATGTATATTCTATTTTGCAATAAAGATGTTATTGAGATTTATTCAGTAAAGGTGTTATTGAATAAATTGAATTGTATATTTTGAAACCCTAATCCAATAAAGAACCCATGACTATAGGATGTATACTTGAACTTTATGTGTGACATAAAAGTGGATCAAGTTAAAGTTATAGCCAGAACGGTCTATAGTATAGGGATAGGGTTGAGCACCTTATGAACTCCTGTTTATTCGGATTATCCTTAGATTTGCATGGGTGAGAGTGGCCTGAGATTGCTGACTCAATAAGCCTCTCATTTTAGGGATAAGACCAGGTAGATAGCTAGGAACATAATTCTAAAAGATGGAATTCACTCCTACCCGCTTTAGGGATTAGTAGACAAGTTGTTCCCTTAAGTGCTGACTACGGGTCTTGAACAAAGGGCCCACCCCACTAATTGGTTTGAGAGGGATTTGATTTGTTGGTTAGACCACAAACTAATTGTTCATTAGAGGATCAATGGGACTTAAGGAAACAAGAAGTAATTACAGGGGTAAAACGGTAATTTTGACCCAGCTGTAATTACGAACAACCTGTGGAGGATCGACTTACTAATCATGGTTATATCGAGTGGACAGAGATATATCTACAGTGAGGAGAGTGCAACCACTGGGCTTTAGTGGAGTGTCCCGGTGGTTAACGAATGTTGATTAGCTAGGGTAAAGAGTTTGGCCGGTTAATCTCGTATCGTTGGAGCTCATGATCTGTAGGTCCATTAGGTCCTCTTACTAGCTCGGACTAAGCCTTGTAACATTTGAGAGAAAAGAATTGGAATTGTTCAAATTTGATTTGGGGAGAAAACGTTAATTATATGTAATATACTTAACGTGTCACAGTTTAATTATGAATTAAACTATGATAAATAAGAGGTGAAAATATTTAAATATGATTTAAATATTGGTTCGGTTTATAGCATGAATAGGGATTCATGTTCAAACAGTCGATTTAAGAAATCGGGATTGGTCCAATTATTTAATTTGATATTTGATATTAAATTAAATAATTATTTAAAATTATTTAATTAAATTATTTAATTAATCAAATTAATTAATTGATTTTAATTTAAAATTAATTTTGAATTAAAATTCAATGGAAATTGAAAATTGAATTTGAAGTTTTAATTGGACCAAACTCAAAAGGGTGAACAAGCAACTTTGATAGTCAAATTCACCAAAATTCAACACCTCCTTCTTGATTAATCCTCATCATTCATGTGTTGGCATCTTCACAAGACTTGATGAAGGTTTAATTGAAGATGAATTGAGGAGGATACATGGATTTTTGCAGAAAATTCAGTTAATTCTCGATTTTGAACCATTCTCACTCTTCTTCCAAATTCTCTCAACTTAAGATCTCACAATCTGTTCCAAGGCCTGAGGATAGTAGGGAAGATACTAGAGGTTGTCCACAAAGTGTTTGTGACAAGAAATTGCCCACGAATTAGGGAAATTTTGGGCTACAAACGTATGAGTTCTTATTCTCTGTTTTTTTTCTGATTTGAGCATGCTTTTTGTTTTATAAAATTGATCAACTTAGAGTGTTCAAGATCCATAATTGCTTTCTCTTTCTTAATCTACACTCTTTAAATTGGTAGCAGAGCAATTTTGAGCACTCAACTTGATCAATTGTGTCTTGTGGTGGGTGTTTTTTGAAATACAATTTGAAGAGAGAAACTCGAAAGGTCCTGAAATCACAAAACAAAGCAGCTGTAGTTTTTTTTTCTTTATAGTAACATTTAGACTTCAGCCCATGATATTCAAAAAGTAAGGAAGAACGAGTTGACCGGTTCTTGACTTTGACTGGTTCGTTGACTTTGACTGGTTCAATTAATTTTGGACCGGTTCGGTTCGATTTTTGTCCGGTTCAGGTGATCTTAGATCGGTTCTGATTATCTCGAGTCCAGTTTTTCCATTTTGGAGGTTTGTTACACCAATTGGAGGCCTGGTTCAACCTTTTACAGCCCGGTTCAACCTTTTGAAGGTCCGGTTCACACATATACAAGTTGTTTCGAAGTGGTTCGATTTTAATTCTAGATTATTATTGTAATAATTTAGTTGTTTGCTTGCATTAGATGCAATAACAAGTCCACTTTAGCGTGTTTAATTATTTATGCATTGTGAATGTATGTTTTAATTAAAATCTCTGATTGTATGTGCATAAAGTATGTCATATAGATTTTAAAATCTCACCATAGGAAGCATGCTCCATGCATTGAAAGTATGTTATAAGTGTTATAATATATAGTATGCATGAATTGGGGTTTCATAGGAATTAATATAAGTGTTATATTAATTTATGAAACAAATATTATATGTTTTAATTATAATTAATATAAGGGTTATATTAATTAAAAATTAAACATATAATTGTTATGCATTTATTCATGTGATGGATTTGTTATAAATGTATTTTTATTCATGTGATGAATGATCAAGCACTCTATAACATGGAAATGCATGTAACTTAAGCTTAATTAATAAGTTTTAAAATGGTTTTAAAACTGGAATTAATTAGATCTTAGGTTATCTAGTTCTAATAAGATTAGAATTAAGAAACCAATAATTTATAAACTATAATTAAAGAGGGACTCTGTCTAAGGAAGGTTCTGGCTAGGCTGGGGTACTTAAGCTGACGGAAACGGAACACCCCTATCTGGGAACCAACTTGGGAGTGAATTTAATCCAGAGGTTTATAAATTATTTTTCGTGAGTGGCGTTTATTAAAAGTTAATAAATTAAACTCATAGACCTAGGTTTATAAAAGGTTAATAGACTTAGGTAATTCCAGTATAATAGTTATATTGGTAGACTTAGGTCGTATTGTTTTAGCCGAAATATGCCTAAGTAAGAGTTTACCCAAACTGTTTAAAATACTTAGTGGGAGTGAAAAAGTATATATGGTATATCAATTCCCTCTTACGCTCTTCGCGAAATTCACACCGTGAAATTTATGCTCGGCCTTGTGATGTCAATAGGGCATCACAATTCGGATGGTATTTGCATAAATCAAGAGCAAGGTGAATGGAGAAAGTATTTATAGTAAGTGGGAGAAGGAAGTGTGTCAACACATCCTATAGTCTCCTCCATTAGGTTGGAATGTGAGATTCCCATGTTGCACCTGCAGGTTGCCCGTAGTAGCATCATCCATTCGAAGGGATGTAACATGGGATTCGGAACAACTCAAACTCCAGAAATGGATAAGGTCTCTTAGGTCCATTCCCAGCTTTAACTTTCCAATTCGATAGCATTGTTGGGGCCTACCTCTGAGGTCTAAAAATGGCGGGTCACACATACGAGAATTACTAAGTGTTAGTGAATTCTTGACCAAAGTAGTGATAACTAGAATGCTATAGAAATAAGAGTTATTCTGGTATTACATTTAGTCAATAATGTCTTGGTTCGGTGAAGGAGTGATTGACTGCCCCTCGGTAGCGGTTACTCTGACTCACTGAAGTATAGTTGCAAAAATAATAATGAGATTATGGGTACATTATTACTTTTGCTAAATTCTTAATTGGATGTATGTTATGGGTTAAAAACAATTCACTAATAGAATATGTTCTATTTTCAGCATGTCGAGCTCTTTTATTAGATTACTCGCCTCCGACAAACTTAACGACGATAACTTTGGAACTTGGAAATCAAACTTGAATACAATTCTTGTGATTGATGATATAAGGTTCTTCTTGACGGAGGAATGTCCTCCCCCTCCCAGCTCGTCTGCAACCCGAACAGTTCGAGATGCATTTGACAAATGGACTAGGGCTAACGATAAAGCCCGAGTCTATATCTTAGCCAACATATCTGTTGTGTTGTCTAAGAAACATGAGGGCATGATCACTGCAAAGGAGATCATGAGATCATTACAGGCCATGCTTGGACAATCGTCCTCGTCGGTCTGTTATGATTCTCTCAAGTACGTTTACAACTCCCGAATAAATGAGGGAACTTCTGTTAGAGAGCATGTCCTTAATATGATGGTCCACTTCAACGTGACAGAGGTAAACGGGGTTGTCATTGATGAGAACAGTCAGGTTAACTTTATAATGGAATCTCTTCCGAAGAGTTTTCTGCAGTTCCACACCAATTCGGTGATGAACAAGAGAGAGTATAACCTGACTACTCTACTTAACGAGCTCCAGACATTCGAGTCCCTGATGAAATCAAAGGGAAAAGAGAAGGAGGCAAACGTTGTCAATTCGAGGAAATTCCTGAGAGGATCGTCTCAGGGAATAAGTCTGGTCCTTCTTTTTCTAAGAATAAGGGTATTCAGAAGAAGAAGAAGGATAAAGGGGAGGAAAAAGCTCTCATACGCAAGGTTAAAGCCACAGGAAAGTGTTTCTATTGTGGTGAAGACGGGCACTGGAAGAGGAACTGCCCGAAGTACCTTGCGGAAAAGAAAGCTGAGAAGGAAAAACAAGGTAAATATGATTTACTCATTGTTGAAACATGTTTAGTGGAACATGATGATTCCGCCTAGATACTAGATTCAGGAGCCACTAACCATGTGTGTTCTTCTTTTCATGAAACTAGTTCCTGGAGGCAGCTTGTTGATAGTGAGATAACTCTCAGGGTTGGAACATGAGAGGTTGTCTCAGCTAGAGCCGTGGGAGCAGTGAAGTTTTTATTTAGAGATAGATTCATTTTATTAGAAAATGTAGTTTTGGTTCGTGGAATCAAAATAAATCTTGTATCTATCTCTTGTTTCCTTGAACATATGTATAAAGTATCTTTCGATTATAATGAAGCGTTTATTTGCAAAAGAGGTGTACGAATATGTTCTGCTAAACTTGAAAACAACTTATATGTGTTAAGACCAACAGAGATAAAAGCTATTTTGAACACCGAGATGTTTAAAACAGTTGATACTCAAAATAAAAGGCAGAAGCTTTCTCCAAGTACCTATCTTTGGCACTTGAGACTAGGCCACATCAATCTCAATAGGATTGGGAGATTGGTTAAGAGGTCTCCTAAGTCAGTTAAAGGACAACTCC
The DNA here is from genome assembly GCA_036507285.1 of Trichosanthes cucumerina. Taxonomy (NCBI): domain Eukaryota; kingdom Viridiplantae; phylum Streptophyta; class Magnoliopsida; order Cucurbitales; family Cucurbitaceae; genus Trichosanthes; species Trichosanthes cucumerina. The sequence goes on from CM071840.1 coordinate 46,215,074, forward strand.
TTACCACCATGTGAGTCCTTTCTTGGGGGGAAAATGATTAAATGACTTTTTTCTGAAAATGTTATAGGGCAAAGAACCCTTGGAACTCGTGCATTCGGATCTCTATGGTCCAATGAATGTCAAGGCACGAGGAGCGTATGAATATTTCATTTGTTTCATTGATGATTATTCTAGGTATCGCTATTTTTACCTAATGCATCATAAGTCTAAAACCCTTTAAAAGTACAAGGAGTATAAGGCAGAGATTAAGAACTCGTTAGGTAAAACGATTAAAACACTTCGATCTGATCGAGGTGGAGTATATGAATTTGAGATTCCAAGACTATATGATAGAATATGGAATCTTATCCCAACTCTCAGCGCCCGGTACACCTCAGCAGAATGGTGTATCTGAAAGGAGAAACAAAACCCTTTTAAACATGGTTCAATCCATGATGAGCTACGCTCAGCTGCCTAGTTCGTTTTGGAGATATGCAGTAGAAGTTGTTGCATATATTTTGAACATGGTTCCCTCTAACAGTGTTTCAGAAAAATACCCTATGAGTTATGGAAAGGGCGTAAAGATAGTTTACGTCACTTCAGGATTTGGGGATGTCCGACACATGTGCTAGTGTCCAATCCAAAGAAATTGGAACATCGTTCAAAATTATGCCTATTCGTAGGATACTCCAAGGAAACGAAAGATGGTCTATTTTATGATTCTCAAGAGGACAAGGTGCTTGTGTCGACAAATGCCACGTTCTTAGAGGAAGACCACATGAGAGATCATCGATCTCGTACCAGAATTGTCTTGAGTGAAATTTCCAGGAAAGCTACAGATAAATCAACAAAAGTTGTTGATCAAGTTAGTCATTCTCAAGAGTTGAGAATGCCTCGACGTAGTGAGAGTAATGTTAGATAACCCGGTCGTTACATGGGTTTAACTGAAACCCAGGTCGTCATACCTGATGATGGCGTTGAGGATCCATTGACCTATAAACAGGCAATGAATGATATAGATAGGGACCAGTGGATTAAAGTCATGGACCTCGAAATAGAGTCAATGTACTTCAATTCAGTCTGGGAACTTGTAGATCAACCAGATGGTGAAAGACCTATCGGTTGCAAGTAGATCTATAAGAGAAAACAAGATCAAGTTGGTAAGGTGCAAACCTTTAAGGCTAGACTTGTGGCAAAGGGTTATACCCAGCGGGAAGGGGTGAACTATGAAGAAACCTTCTCCCCTGTTTCCATGCTTAAGTCGATTAGAATACTCTTATCCATTGCCACATTTTATGATTATGAAATTTGGCAAATGGATGTCAAGACAACCTTTTTAAATGGCAATCTTGAAGAGAGTATCTATATGGATCAACCAAAGGGGTTCATAGTTCAGGGTCAAGAGCAAAAGGTTTGCAGGCTAAAACAATTCATCTATGGATTGAAAGAAGCACCTAAATCCTGGAATATAAGATTTGATATTGCGATCAAATCTCATGCCTTTGAATAGAATATTGGCGAACCTTGTGTCTACAAGAAGATAGTCAATACTATTGTAGTTTTCTTAGTCTTATACGTAAATGATATCCTGCTCATTTGGAATGATGAAGGATTCCTGGATGGCATTAACCAATGGCTAGCGACCCAATTCCAAATGAAAGATTTGGGAGATGCTCAGTTTGTCCTTCGAATCCAAATTGTTCGGAATCGCAAGAACAAAACGCTAGCGCTGTCTCAGGCTATATTGACAAGATGTTAGTTAGATATAAGATGCAGAATTCTAAGAATGGATTATTACCTTTCAGGCATTGAATTCGTCTATCTACGGAACAGTGTCCTAAGACACCTCAAGAAGTTGAGGATATGAAACGCATTCCCTATGCATCAGGTGTCGGTAGTCTGATGTATGTCATGTTATGTACTCGACCCAACATATGCTATGTAGTGGGAATTGTCAGCAGGTATCAGTCCAATCTTGGATATGATCATTGGACTGCCATTAAGAATATCCTCAAGTATCTAAGGAGAACGAGGGACTATATGTTTGTGTATGGCGCAAAGGATTTGATCCTTGCAAGATACACTGACTCTGATTTTCATACTGATGTAGATTCAAGGAAATCCACATCAGGATCAGTTTTCACTCTTAACGGAAGAGCTATAGTATGGAGGATCCACATCAGGATCAGTTTTCACTCTTAACGGAAGAGTTATAGTATGGAGGAGTATAAAGCAAGGTTGTATTGCTGACTCCACCATGGAGGTTGAGTATGTCGCAGCTTATGAAGCAGCGAATGAGGTTGTATGGCTTAGGACGTTCTTTGTTGATTTCGAAGTTGTTCCAAATATGAATTTGTCTATCGCCCTTTATTGTGATAATAGTGGTGTAGTGGCAAATTCTAAAGAACCTAGAAGCCATAAGCGCGGAAAGCACATAGAGCGCTAATATCATCTCATCAGGGAGATTGTGCAGCGAGGAGACGTGATCGTCACGCAGATCGCTTCGGAGCACAACATTGTTGATCTGTTTACAAAGTCCCTCACGGCTAAAGTGTTTGAGGGACACCTAGAGAGTCTAGGACTACGGGTTGTACAGTAGGGCAATTTTCTTGCTCAGCATGTTTGACTCCACTGGCGTTTTAATCCAAGTAGGAGTTGTTGGGTTTTATGTCCTAAAACTCGAGGGTTTGTAACTGAATGTATATTCTATTTTGCAACAAAAATGTTATTGAGATTTATTCAGTAAAGGTGTTATTGAATAAAGTGAATTGTATATTTTGAAGCCCTAATCCAATAAAGAACTCATGGCTATAGGATGTATACTTAGGCTTTATGTGTGACATAAAAGTGGATAAAGTTCAAGTTATAGCAAGAACGGTTTATAATATAGGGATAGGATTGGGTACCTTATCCTGGGGACACTATGGGCGAGACCCACTTTGTAAAGTACAAACGATGTGATCCCGAATTCTTCATGTGGAGACATGCAAGTGGGGGCGTCCTATGCAATGAGTTTGCATAAGACTGGACCGAGAAATAGTCACTTAGACTTTATAACTCCGTTTATTGTCTTTACGATGACCTAGGTAACTCGATCTTAATCCTGAGCGTGCTATGAACTCATGTTTATTCAGATTATCCTTAGATTTTCATGGGTGAGAGTGGCCTGAGATTGTCAACTCCATAAGCCTCCAATTTCAGGGATAAGACCGAGTAGATAGCTGGAAACATAGTTCTGCAAGATAGAATTCACTTCTACCCGTTTTAGAGATTAGTAGAGAGGTTGTTCCCTTAAGTACTGACTCCGGGTCTTGAACAAATAGCCCACCCCTCTCATTGGCCTGAGAGGGATTTGATTTGTTGGTTAGACCACAAACCAATTGTTCATTAGAGGATCAGTGGGACTTAAGGAAACAAGAAGTAATACAAGGGTGAAACGGTAATTTGACCCAACTATAATTACGAACAACCTGTGGAGGATCGACTTACTAATCATTGTTATATCGAGTGGATAGAAATATATCTACAGTGAGGGGAGTGCAGCCATTGGGCTTTAGTGGAGTGTCCCGGTGGTTAACGAATGTTGATTCGCTAGGCTAAAGAGTTTAGTCGGTTAATCTCGTATCGTTGGAGCTCATGATCTGTAGGTACATTAGGTCCCCTTACTAGCTCGGACTAAACTTTGTAACAATTGAGATAAAAGAATTTGAATTGTTCAAATTCAGTTTTGGGAGAAAACGTTAATCATATGTGATATACTTAATGTGGCACATTTTAATTATGAATTAAACTATGATAAATAAGAGGTGGAAATATTTAAATATGATTTAAATATTGGTTCGGTTTATAACATGAATAGGGATTCATGTTCGAACAGCCGATTTAAGAAATCGGGATTGATCCAATTATTTAATTTGATATTTGATATTAAATTAAATAATTATTTAAAATTAATAAATTGATTTTAATTTAAAATTAATTTTATATTAATTTTGAATTAAAATTAAATGGAAATTCAAAATTGAATTTGAAGTTTCAATTGGACCAAACTCAAAAGGGTGAACAAGCAACTTTGATAGTCAAATTCACCAAAATTCAGCATCTTCTTCTTGATTAATCCTCATCATTCATGTGTTGGCATCTTCACAAGGCTTAATAAAGCTTTAATTGAAGATGAATTGAAGAGGATAAATGGAATTTTGCAGAAAATTCATTTAATTCTCGGTTTTGAACCATTCTCACTTTTCTTCCAAATTCTCTTAACTTAAGATCACACAGTATGTTCCAAGGCCTGAGGATAGTAGAGAAGACACTATAGGTTGTCCACAAAGTGTTTGTGACAAGAAATTGCCCACGGATTAGGAGAATTTTGAGCTACAAATGTATGAGTTCTTATTCTTTTTTTTTTCTAGATTTGAGCATGCTTTTTATTTTATAAAATTGATCAACTTAGAGTGTTCAAGATCCAAAATTGCTTATGCTTTCTTAATCTACACTCTTTCAAAAAGAAAAGATGAAAAAATAGGAAAATAAATAGACTCACAAAACGACACTGACTCGAGAGAATAGGAAGAAGAACGCTCACCAATAAGAGAAAAATAAGAACATAGAACTGACATAGATTCAAAAGCCTCAAACTCTACCTGCTGGTCTAATTCAACAACACAAGGCGCGACTTCTTACAGTCACTAACTTTATCCTGGTGTGTGATAAAAGGTTCTAGTTTTTCTACATTTACAACACAATCCTCTAAATGCCCATACTTAGAAAAATGTGAAGGATTGGGATCCTGAAGGTCTATCAGTGGGTCAGTGATCAAGTGACTCACCAAACTATCTAACGGTGTGGGTCTTCCTTTACTATCTTCCCTAGGATGCTCAACCTCACACGAGTTTAAATACATTTGCTATTTAAAGGAGACAAGTGTATCAGTTAAGCATTGGATTGACTCCCCTATTCTACTATTCCTCTCATATGTGGTTCTCATAAATACTAATAACAACGTTGCAATGGAAGATTTGTCTTCTACTTGGGTTCCCTGAATGTAGGAAGGATATGGCTCAAGACCACTAGGATATGATAGTCATAAGATCCATTTCCCTCACTAGAAGAATCTAAATTGGCAGAAGGATAATCATACGGAAAAAAACTATATTGTGTTTGCTCATTGGGCATAGAAGACCATATTGAGCGAGCAACTGTGGTCACCCTCACCCGTACTAGTCAAAGGACAAACCCCCGCAGAGAGGGGTCCGTAACATGCCCATAATTAAAGACGAGTCGGCAATGGTCATCTACGAACTTATTAGTCATAAACTGTTAACGGTGTTACATCAGTACGTCTAATAATTCACGGTTTGGTCTTGTACAATCTCATTGCACAGGATGCCCCCACTCACATGTTAACCACATGAACGAGCTGGATCACCTCGTTTGTATCTAATACAAAGCGAGTCGCATCCACAATGTAACAAAGATTAGGTTTCCAACTCTATCCGTATACTGTAAACCGTTTGAGTCATTAACTCGAACATGATCCTCCCCGTGTGTCCACTACACATCATTCAAGTTCTAGTTCTCTCATAATACAATGACCCTGGAGCTTAGTTTATTGGATTAAGTTTAGAAAATATGTGAGACACAAATTTTGAATAAATAACTCTTATTTATTTACAATAATGAATATTACAAACTACATGAGATTGGGGTATACACCCCCACAAACTCCCACTTGAACTAAGCTAGTGGAGTACAAAATACATTTTTCAAATGTACAGTAATACATAAAGTAATAAAATAAACTAGGGCATTGAATATCTCTTTACAATACTCCCACTTGCCCTAGTCAGGAAGCACTCGAAGACCTAGACTCTTTAGGTGACCATCAAACACCTTAACCGTGAGGACCTTCGTAAATGGTTCAGCAAGGTTGTGCTCCGACGCTATCTGCGTAACCGTCACGTCTCTGCGATGCACAATCTCCCGTACCAGGTGATACCTACTCTCAATATGCTTGCCCCTCTTATGACTCCGAGGTTCTCTCGAGTTGACTACTGTACCACTGTTGTCATAAAACTAAGTCATTGGCAAGTTCATATTTGGAACAACTTCCAAATCCAACATGAACTTCCTAAGCCAAACAGTTTCCTTTGCAGCTTCACAAGCCGCAACATACTCGACTTCCATCGTGTAATCAGCGATGCATCCCTGCTTGATTCTTCGCCATACTATAGCTTCTCCGTTCAAAATGAACGCTGACCGCGATGTGGATTTCATAGAATCCTTATCAGTCTGAAAATCAGAGTCTGTGTATCCCTTAAGTATCAAATCCCCACTTCCATACACAAGGTCGTAGTCTCTCGTTCCCCTAAGATACTTGAGAATTGCCTTAACGGCTGTCTAGTGATTTAATCTTGGATTGGATTGATACCTACTGACAATCTCAACTGCATAACAGATGTCTGGCTTAGTACACAACATGGCGTACATCAGGCTCTTTACAGCTGAAGCATAAGGGATCCGTCTCATATCCTCAACCTCTTAAGGCGTCTTAGGACATTGATCCTTAGACAGGTGAACCCCATGCCTCACTACAGAAAAAAAGGTCTACGATAACTTTAAAAAAATGTTGTAATAGGCCTTTTATAGCTTTTTCTACAGAGTCATGACAACTCATGCTATTAAAAGTCTGTGACTCTCCATTGTTCATCGGGTTGACTAGGTTCAAATGGTTAATTATGGTAAATGGTGTTAGGATTTCTCAACACGTGGCACTTTGAAGGAAAAATGCCCTCACAGACGGCGCCAACTGTTGATGTCGAAATTTGGATGGACGGATCAACGGTGAATTTGTATTGCTGGGACAACGATGTCCTGCAAAACAGGTAGCTAACACCAGTGTGGTGCTCTGCCACACGCACTCCGACGCTCAAGTTAGAAAGGATAATCTCTCACAAAAATAAGTCTCAAGCTAGAACACAAGCCAAATGATTGCTTACCCTTTTTGGCACTATCGACGAGATCATATAGTCGCACAATCGTAACGGTCCTTCAGGGCTTAATTACCCACTAAATCCATGATTGCGCTTACTTAATGACAACAATTACAAGAGTGGAACCGTTTCGCAACGTTCCCACCTCTCACCTGTCCTAACGGTGTGTGTGGCATACGGAAAGACTCTCACCATTCCAATTCGTCTAGACCGCCACTCGACTAGCCTCTCGAACAGATATGACGGAGAGAACCTCTTCGAGATTCGCCCACTTGGGATCGAGGTCGTCTACCAGGGCTCGAGACCGACCACTAGGGGTCGGCCTCCTAGTCTAGTCGGGTTGGACTGACCCCTAGGGGTCGGCCCACGCTTGGCCGAAGCCAACCCTTTGGGGTCGACCTCCCGATCCGGCCGTCGGCCGACGCTTGGCGGGTCGGGGTCGGCCTCCCGGTCCGGTCGAGTCGGGCCAACCCCTAGGAGTTGGCCTCTCGATCTAGGCATGCTGGGTCGGCCTCCCATGTGGTGCCACATGCACTCGTCTACCTAAGGATCACTTGTTGCCAAACCCGAGTCACATTTTTGGTCATAACACAATTCAATGGGTATCATAACCTCCCATTTCTTGCTGCAAAGAGAATTTATTTGTCGTTTTCCTTTTTTTTAGAGATTATTTATGATAAGAAACAAAATACCAACGAACACAATGCAAAGGACCAGACATCAAATCTGAAAAGGGAAGCCAAAGAGTTTAGGAGAGCCAATCATCAAGAAAGGCAACTATATACTATATATTAAGGCAATCCCACACTTCCTATCAATCCTCTATATTTTCCTTCGAAACTCCTATTCCTTTATTCCCAAAGCTCCAACTCCTCCAATTCACGACCAAGAGGGAGCTAGGCAAAAGAAAGATTAATTTGAATCAAACCTCAAAAAAGCTTGAGAAAAAGAGGAAATCGTCTGTTTTGAAGGGTTGGGCACAATGAAACCCAAAGATACTGTTTAACTTATCCTGTCTAGATAACTCTCTCTTCTATCTGCAGATATTCTTGGCTTTATCTTTGGGCCATATGCAATCCGTTAAAGTATGAATTGAAGCATATGTTTCTTCGCTTAATTAAAGACCATCAGAGACAATACAAAGACAAACACCCTACCAAACAGAACCAACGATAGTGAATTCTTCACGTACCATGCACCATCCTTTGATGACCTGGCCTCAAATTCTAACTCTGACAAATCTGGGCTCTTTTCGCCTGCTTTAAATAAAGATCATTAGCATGTGGGTGGTGGAGGGGAGCCCACATCTCCACAAAATTTACACAAAAAGTTGAAACACATTTACATTACATGTGCTATTTTTATTAGTTGGGGCTGAGTATCCGGTACAACTTCTGCACACTAACTAATTTCATGAGACAACTATTTGACCTTACCATATTAGTTGTCAAGCAACTCATAGAATTTTAATATCTTAAGCAACTCATTCCCCCAAAGTACCTTTATGTTTTTTCACTTTCCCAATTACCACTGCACTAAGCAACCTATGGTGGTTAATTCCATATTCTAATATTACATGGTTCGACTTCTCACTAGAAAACTAGGAAAGGAAAAAAAGGAGAAAAGAAAACAAGAAAAGAGGAGCGTGTAATTAACTAATAGGCCCAATATAACTAGTTATAACTTATAAACAATTAGTCAATAAATCTTATCTCAAAAATGATAGTGGAAGAGAGGACAAAAGTCTCAAGTCCAAGGGCAAGCTAATTACCAGATGTAAATCTTGCCTCAACTTGCCCCTACTCCATGCATTGCACTTAATGAAAGTGAAGTAGCTGGTGAAAATTCAACATTTTTGCCATGTAACTTTATGTTAGGTCCAAATTGTTAATTACTAAAAGTGAGCTCCAAAGGGTGCATAGTGTATCTTACAGTTACATGCCTAACCAACTCGAGAGGCTAGCTAGTAGCTACTATCTACATCGAAACCTTGCCAAAATAGTAAAATACAACCTACCCCTACCTCTACCTCAAAACCTTCTTGACAATACATAAACATATCCATAACAATATTATTACTAAATACTAAATAACTCTCAGGTGATACATTTTTCTGTTTGTTTCTAGAACAAACATTCTTCATAGGAGGCTCACAGAATCTCAGTTAATTCAAATTATAGATCTCTCCAAAGCATCATTCAAATTGTTCCAAGTGAAACTAATATTAATTTATGTCCAAACGTATATTACTGAGGGTTGCAGCAGGGTTGAAACTAGAAGGGAAGTGTCATTTAACATTGAACCATCCTACAGCTGAGTAACTTTGCCTTAAAAAATACTGGAGACAAATGCTTGCTCAAGTTACCTTCGGGGCCTTGATAACTTTCCTAAGTCTTATTTGAAGGGCAAGCTTTGGAATTTCAGACATCCTCTTTTCAAGTTTTTGGGAAGTCTTGCAGCCTACTTTGGAGGCAATCGTATACCTGTAACATTGTATGAAGACAAATTTTTAACCATAACCTTTTCTTTTCAAAAAAGAATAGAAAACGAAATCTGAATAACAATAGAAAAAAAAAATTAATCCCTCTCTCCAATAAGAAAGGGAGGAAAGTAATGATAATCTTCAAACACAATCAAGGAAATGATTCAGAATTCAGTTTTGGAAATGTTAGAGACCAAATACTTACCATAGAAAACTTCGATGAATGCAAGTGAGATGAACATTCAATTGCATTTGCAAATCAATGAGAAGAAAACAGGAAAAATCACGAAGAGAAGAATAATCCAAGAAATTGACGAAACGTAACAGGAGTCATCGATTCCAAATCGCAAATAGTAATCAAGTTGAGGAACTAAGTTTAAATCGGTACCTTATTTGGTTGGGCCATGTCTGCAACTGCAACTCGAAGCTATTTCCCAGCTATTCTCTTTCTTTCTATCGGAGGAATCCGAGGAAGCCTCCAGAATCGTATTCGTATTCAAAGCTCGAGCAGAATCAGAAGACACAAGTTTCATCGCCAAGCCACCGTATTCATTCGACCTCATTTTCGATCGGTAATTCGACGACATAAACTGAGGCACACGCCTAATATACCTGGATTTCAGTTACCCGAAGAAGAAAAATAAAAAAAGGAGAACGAAAAAATGTGAGAAGAAGAAGGAGAAGATGAAGAAACGAGAATGGCAGGGGAATCGCACGAAATATGTTCCAAAAAAAAAAAAAGTTCCCTCCTTTTTTCAAGCGAATTAGTTGTAGCTAGCTGGCGATGAAACTCACTTTTTTACTTTTTTTTCTTTACAGCATTTTGTAAAAATGCTTTAAAAAAAACTATAATACGTTTTTTTTTGGTGTAGTGCCTGAAAAGTAGCAAGCCCTTCATGGACTTCTGTATCTTATACCGAGACAACATCTTGTCAATGTAAGATGCTTGAAACATAGCTAGCGTTTTGTTCTTCCAGTTCTGGGCTATCTGGATACCAAGAACATACTAGGTCTCTCCTAGGTCTCTCCCAAATCTTTTATTTGGAATTGCGAACCCAACCATTCCTTAATGTCAGTAAGAAATCCTACGTCATTCCCAATGAGTAGTATATCATCCACATATAGTATCAGAAATGCGACAGTGTTGTTGATGATTTTTTTGTAGACACAAGGTTCATCAACATTCTAATCAAAGTAATAAGATTTGATAGCGTCATCAAACCTTATATTCCAAGACCTCGAAGCTTGTTTCAGTCCATAAATAGACCTTTGAAGCCGACAAACTTTTTGCTCTTGGTCTTGACTAATGAACCCCTTGGGCTGGTCCATATAGATGGTTTCATCAAGATTGTCATTCATAAAGGTCGTTTTAACATCCATCTGTCATACCTCATAGTCATTGATACGAATCCTACCATGCTATGCAAGATGAGAGAAAAGCTTCAAAATGGAGTTGAAATAAATGTTGTCCAACTTTATTTATGACGAACTAAAGATGCATTTAATGAACTCAAGTGCAATCCATGCTTCATTAAAGACAAACCAAGCTTCATTTATGCAACTAGAGTTTCAAGCTACTCCAAGTGGGGATCTATTTATGCATGGAAGGTTACAAACTTTATGTAGGTTGATCAAAAAGTCAATTCTCGGATTTATGGCTAATTCCATGTAAATTTCAGTTTTAAAGTCTTGTTTTCAATGTTTTAGGTTACAAAATAGTTAGTGGACATTATGGTATTGATGGGGATGTAAGTTACCACTCTTAAATGTCCATAGGTTATCTTTAGGGTTCAATTTTGAAGGCTATAAATAGCCACATGTAATCCATGGAGGAAAGGAGAAAAAGATTAAAAATGAAATCAAAGAGGCCTTGAGCTTTTTTATAGCCTTTGAGCTATTTCTTTGCAATTCTATGTAGATTAGGTTGCATGCTTAAAATCATTCAAGCTTGACTTGATCAATCTTGCTTGTGGAGTGATTCGGATCTCAAGTAAGTGTTTTTTTGCCTTGAGATATTTGATCGACAAGGTAATCCGATTTTACTTTCCTTGAGTTGATTTTCAAAATTGGTTTTGGGGTCTTTGAGATTGAGTTATCTAAAGGTCTTGTTTATTTAAGCAAGGTTGTTAGATCCAATTGTCAAGGGTTACTTAACATTTTGATATTAGAATCTTCGACTCCTTTGATTTCATTTTGATTTTGAGATTTTTGGGTTTTGTGATCTAATAGTCTTGTTTGTTGTTAACAAGGTAGATTAGATATTTCTATTCCTCTTAAATTTCTCATCAGTCATAATATGCGACGATGGCCTGAAGGATTCTAATAGATTTTACCATGGCAACACGAGAAAAGGTTTCTTTATAGTCAACCCCTTTAACCTGGGTAAAACCCTTTGCCACTAGTCTGGGTTTGAAGGTTTGCACCTTCCCATCTATGCCATGTTTACGCTTGTAGATCCACTTGCAACCAATAGGTTTAACCCCATCCAGTTGGTCCAAAAGCTCCCATACGGAATTGAAGTACATTGACTTCATTTCGTGGTCCATAACTTTAATCCATTTGTTTTTGTCAATGTCAGCCATTGCCTGATCATAGGTCAATGGATCCTCGCAGTCATGATCAAGAATGACGACTTGGGTTTCAGCCAAACCCATGTAACGTTCAGACTGTCTCACAGCCCTTCTACTACGTCGAGGCAATCTCAACTCTTGAGAATGAACTTGACTAGACGAGCTAGGATCAACAACACTTGTTGATGTACTAACACCATCAGCAACTCTTGTTGATGAATTGCCCATTTCGTTTAACACAATCTTACTCCTTGGTAAGTGATCTCTGATGTGGTATTCCTCAAGGAATGTAGCGTTTGTCGACACAAGCACCTTATTATCCTTAGGATCGTAAAATAGACCACCTCTTGTCTCTTTTGGGTAACCTACAAAGAGGCACAACTTCGAACGGGGTTCCAACTTGTTTGGGTTTAACACCAACACATGGGTCGAGCATCCTCAAATTCTAAATTGCCTTTATGACAATTCCAGGGTTCGAAAGGTGTTTCAGAAACACTATTCGACGGAACGTTGTTCAAAATGTAAACTGCAGTCTCCACTGCGTAACCCCAAAAAAAATCAGGGAGACGAACATAGCTCATCATCGATCGAACCATGTCCAACAGGGTTCTATTTCTCCTCTCTGATACACTATTCTGATGTGGCACACTAGGTGCTAAGCGTTGGGACGTAATTTCATGTTCTATCATATAGTCCTGAAAATCAGTGTCCATATACTCTCCTCTTCAATCCGATCGAAGCGTTTTAATCGTTTTACCTAACAGGTTCTCAACCTCAGTCTTCAACTTCTTGAACTTTTCAAGAGTTTCTGACTTTCAATGCATTAGGTGAATGTGCCCATATCTCGAGTAGTCATCTATAAAATATACAAAGTATTCATAACCTCCTCGTGCTTTAACACTCATCGGACCACGGAGGTCATAATTTAAAAGCTCAAGAGACTCTTAGGCTCTATATCCTTTTCCACTAAAAGGGTGTTTGGTCATTTTGCTTTCAAGACATGACTCACAAACCAGTAAAGAGTTTTCTTCCAACTCGCTTAGAAGTTCGCCCTTCACTAGTTTCTCAATCCTATTAAGATTTATGTGGCCTAAGCTTAGATGCCAAAGATGAGCATTTTGTTTTGGAAAAATTTTTAATCTCTTAGTTTGCGTTTCAGTCGTTTTAAACAATTCAATATTGAAAGAGTCTATATTAAGAAAGCGGAAGCAATTTAGGATCTTGAACACTCTAATTTGATCAATTTTGTAAAATAAAATGCATGCTCAATGCTGGAAAAACAAAGGGATAGAAAACTCAACTTTGAAGATCAAATTCTCTTCACCTGTTTTGGATGATTTTCAACACAAACACTTCGTGGACCACCTCTAGAGTTTTCCCTACTATTCTCAGACCTTGGAACGGATTGTGGGATCCTTGGTTGAGAGAATTTTGAAGAAAAGACTTCAAAGGTCACAAACTCGACCCAGAAACTTTTTCTACAAAAATCTCTCAAAACACCATTAAATAAAACTTCATCAAGCTTCATTTGAGTGACAACTCAAGTGTGATGAGAATGGTTTGAGATGGAGGTGGCCAAATTTTGTGAATTTGAATATGAGAAGGATTGAGCAAGTTTCCAATTTGATTTTCATGAAAATCATGAAAATCCATTCATTTTCCATTTTAATTTTAATTAAAAAATCAATATTCAATTGATTTTAATTATAATTAATTTAATTAATTAATTTTTTAATTTAATTTAGTATTAAATATTAAATTAAATAAATTGCCCAATCCCGATCGATTTTCGAAAACATGAATCCTTATTCATGCTATAAACCGATCAAATATTTAAATATATCCATCTCTTTTTAATCATAGTTTACTTCATACTTAAGCTATGACTCGTAAAATCTATCACATATAAATTACGATTTCTCCCAAAATTGAATTTGAACAATTCAAATTCTTTTCTCTCAAAATGTTACAAGGCTTAGTTCGATCTAGTAAGGGGGACCTAATGGACCTACAGATCATGAGCTCCAACGATACGAGATTAACAGACCAAACACTTTAGCCTAGCTAATCAACATTCGCTGACCACCGGGGCACTCCACTAAATGCTAGTGGCTGCACTCTTCTCACTGTATATATATTTATGTCCACTCGATATAACCATGATTAGTATGCCAATCCTTCATAGGTCGTTAATAATTACAGCTCGGTAAAAATTACTGTTTTACCCCTGTAATTACCTCTTTTTCCTTAAGTCTTACTGATCCTCTAATGAACAATTGGTTTGTGGTCCAACCAGTAATCCGAATCCCTTTTGGGGCAACGAGAGGGGTGGGCCCTTTGTTCAAGACCCGGAGTCAGCACTTAAGGGAACAACCTCTCTACTAATCCTTATAGCGGGTAGGAGTGAATTCTATCTTGTTGAACTATGTTCCCAGCTATCTATCCGGTCTTATCCCTGAAATGAGAGGCTTATTGAGTCGACAACCTCGGGCCACTCTCACCCATGCAAATCTAAGGATAATCCGAATAAACAGGAGTTCATAGCACGCTCAGGATTAAGATCGAGTTACCTAGGTCATCGTATGAATATAGTTAGTTAAGACAATAAACGAATTTATAAAGTCTAAGTGACTATTTCGCGGTCCAATCTTATGCAAACTCATTGCATAAGACGCCCCCACTCGCATGTCTCCACATGAAGGATTTAGGATCACATCGTTTGTACTTTACAAAGTGGGTCGCATCCATAGTGTTCCCAGGATAAGGTACCCAACCCTATCCTCATACTAGAGACCGTTCTGGCTATACCCTAAACTTCATCCACTTTTATGTCACACATAAAGTTCAAGTATTCATCCTATAACCAAGGATTCTTTATTGGGTTACGGTTACACAATACATAATTCACTTTATTCAATAACACATTTACTGAATAAATCTTAATAACATCTTTATTACAAAATAGAATTACATTCAGTTTACAAAACCACGAGTTTTAGGATATAAAACCCAACAAGTATTCAAAACACTTTTGACCAAATTAGGCTTTAAAACGTACAAATTACTCTCAAGTGAAGCAGAACATAAGAAGTTGCCTTTGAAAGAAATAAACACTTAATTCATTTCAAAAGAAACGGAGATACAATGTTCAATTAAGTAGAAAATAGAAACTAGGTTTCTAGTAAACCGTTGAACTATGTACAAATTATCTAATAATAAGTACTTCCTGTCGAAATGGAGCTTCACCGTGCCGATCGCGGCAGTAGAGACAACTTCTTTGGATCCAACCCTCAACATTATCTCACCCTCCTGCAGCCGCTGCTAGGAACTAATTCCCTGAAAATAAGAACAAACATGGTTAGTGACGCTTGAATCCAGTATCCAGACTGAGTCATTACTCTCAACTAAACAAGTTTCTGTAACAAGTAAATCACATTTACCTTATTTCTTCTTGTCGGCAAGGAACTTGCGATAATTTCTCTTCCAGTGATCATCCCAGTTGCAGTGAAAACACTTTCCTTTCTCCGCAACCTTCTTGACCTTTTTGCCCTTCTGAGCAACAACATGGTCACTTTTACCATCTCTCAACTTCTTATTCTTCCCTTTCAGGCCTGAAGAACCTACAGACTTAGTCCCAGAGGTCGAACCCCTGTGATAGTACCTGAAGGCAACATTTGCCTCAGATTCCAGTCCCTTGACTCGAATCAAGGACTGGAAGTTTTGTTGTTCGTTGAGTAAGTAGGTCAGAGTGTAGCTAATCTTGTTCATAACAGCGTTGCTACAAAATTGAAGGAAACTCCTCGGAAGAGTCTCCATGATAAAGCTAACCTGGCTCGACTCGTCGATCGAAGGACCGTTCATCTCTGCAAGGTTAAAGTGGGTCATCATATCCAGAACATGTTCATGGACAGATGCCCCCTCCTTCATCCTTGCATTGAAAACGTGTTTGAGGGCATCGTGTCGAACCTAAAAGGACTGTTGTCCAAACGTGTTCTGCAATGATTCCATGATCTCCTTCGCGATGACCATAACCTCATGCTTCTTTGCCAAGACTTCAGACAAGCTTACAATGATATAGACCTTAGCTTTCTTGTTAACCTTGATCCATCGATCGTACGCATCACGAACACTTCGCTATGCGATCGAGCACGACACCTGAGGACACTCCTGAAGGGAATGGAAATCCCGCAGCGAAAATGACTTGAAACGTCGTGGTGTTCGTTGTGAAAAGTGTTTCTTAAAATCAAACTTATCTCATAGATTCTAGGCTAAACATGCATTTCTAAGAAGGAAAAAAAATAAGGAAAGAGGTACTTACTTGTTGAAGAACGCTTCTTCAATGTTTCCTTCTCTGGCCACGAACCTCTTCGAAACTACGATCTCTACAAGCACGATCTCAGATACCAAGAACTTAGACACCTCCAAATTGATCTTCTCAGTTGTTCTCGATCGGTTGAGGGAGAGTGGTGGAACTCTCTTTTGTTTAGGGTAGAGAGAATTTGAGAGAGATTGAGAGAATGAGAAAGAGCTTTTGGATGGAATTCCAAAAAATGAGAGATCACCCAACAAATCCTTCTTGCAAAGGTCCTTTTATAAGGGTGAGAGGCGGAGTTGAAATCTCCACCTATTTATCATTTTACCACAACCTTATGTTATGTAAATCATATTTCCATAACACATATAATAAGATATCTCATACCTTATTATACAAATCACATTTGTATAATTTTGGATTTTAAATTGAATTACATTCAATTTAATTTCTCTCAATTCAATTTCTCTAAATTAGCACTAATTAATCAATTAGGCTAACCTATTGTTTAATATGAATCTCATTCACATTAAAACTATATATTATGTCTATCATATCTCATATAAATGACATAAATACCCTTTTAATGATTTGAACACTTCAAATCCACACCAAACTGTAAACCCTCAATTTATCCAGTTTGAGCCAACGGAGGGACCTAATATACCTACAGATGACGAACTCCAATGATCCGAGACTAACCGGTCAAACTCTTTGACCCGATTATTCAACATTCATTAGCTACAGTAACACTCCACTAAAGCCCATAACTACACTCCCATCACTGTAGGACAAGTTGTGTCCAATGATTAACCAATGCCCGTGAGTCGACCCTTCACAGGTTGTTCGTAGACACTGCTGGGTCAAATTACCATTTTACCCCTATGTCTACCTCTTACTCCTTAAGTCCCACTGCTCCAATAATGAACAACAAGGTTGCATGGTCCAACCATAAACAACTGTTGGGATGTATGCCCAAAAACTTGTGTAATTTTGATCAAAGAAATAAAGAGTTATTTGTTTTGATAAAATTACAGTCTTGCTTAATAAATGCAATAAACTAAGCTCCAAGGTTATAATATATATCTTGAACATCAGTGTAGTGGACACTATTTGGATTGTGTTCAAGAATATAACCTAAATGGTCTATAGTACAAGAAAAAGGTTGGAAACCTCATTCTGGTAACATCATGGATGCGACCCACTTTGTAATTAGTACAAATGAGGTAATCCAACTCATTCATGTAGTTGACATGTGAGTGGGGGCATCCTGTATGAAGAGTTCTTACAAGATCGAACCACAAATTATTAGTCTAACCAGTGTAACACCGTTAACATGATAAAACTAGTAGTTTATAGATGGTCATTAGTGACTCGACCTGAATCCTGAGCGAGTTAAGAACTCCTGCTTATAGGGGTTTGTCATTAGACTAGTACAGGTGAGAGTGGCCTGTAGCCGACTCAATAAGCCTACCTTCTCAGGGACAGAACCTCGTAGGTAGTTGGGAACTTA
The DNA here is from genome assembly GCA_036507285.1 of Trichosanthes cucumerina. Classification (NCBI taxonomy): domain Eukaryota; kingdom Viridiplantae; phylum Streptophyta; class Magnoliopsida; order Cucurbitales; family Cucurbitaceae; genus Trichosanthes; species Trichosanthes cucumerina. The sequence goes on from CM071840.1 coordinate 46,232,922, forward strand.
ACTATGCAAGATGAAATTTACTCATTCCTACACTAAGGAATTAGATAGGTTGTTCCCTTAAGAACTGACTCCAAGTCTTGAACAACGGGGCCCCACCCTCTATGAGGGTATGAGTCTATGGTAGGACCTTAGACTTGTTGTTCATTAGAGGATCAGTGGTGCTTAAGGAACAAAGAGGTAATCACAGGGGTAAAACGGTAATTTGACCCAGCTGTGATCACAAACAACCTGTGAAGGGTCGGTAATTTGACCCAACTGTGATCACGAACAACCTGTGAAGGGTCGACTCATGGGTAATGACTATATCAGTGGACACAATATAATCTACAGTGAGGAGAGTGCAGCTACAAGTCTATAGTGGAGTGACTTGTAGTTAATGGATTAATTGGATCAAAGAGTTTGATCAGTTAATTTCACATCATTGGAGCTCATGAACTGTAAGTCCATTAGGTCCCTCCGTTGGCTCAACATGGTAATATTGAGGGTATAAAGTTAGGACTGAAATTGAAGTGTTAAATTTCATACATGAGGTGTTATATCAATTATATATGATGTAATTGATATAATATAGTTTTACTGTTAATTAGATTCATATATAAACCATATACTAATGAGAGAATAAAGGAAGGTTAAGATGGTCATTTCCATCCTATTTCCTTATATATATGGTTGCATGAGATGCAACTACGTTAAGGAATTTTGAGCCTTTGTTGTGTTGTTGGAAAAGTTCCAAAACACAAACCTCTCTCTCACAACATCTCATCTCACCTAAAGGGAACCCACATTCCTCCCTCACCTAGAGAACAACGGAGAAAATCCAATGGTCGTGTCTTCATCCGTTCGTGTTCCAGTTGCAGAGATCGTGATCGTGGGAGAAAGAAGCATTGAAAGAAAAGTTCTTCAAAGGTATATTTCTTGCTGCCCATATTCTGTTTTTATGCTTAATCTATTTATTTCATTTCTTGAATGTAAACATTGTAATGAAATTAAGAACGCGCGATTCACAATCGCTTCCGCTACGGGATTCGATTCCCTTCAATTGGTATCAGAGCCCAATTGCGTTCTTTTCGTTCTGGATTTTTGAAGAACGAGGTGAGATTTACTGTTTTGCATGAGATGTATGAACGGTTTGCAAATTAGATGTTTTCGATTTTGGCACTTAGATTTACAATTTTTTTCATTGAATCGTTCAATGTAAGGGCCAGTGTTTTGAGCAATTTTAATTGTAAATCAAGTCAGTAAGTCCGTGTCGATCGAGACAATGTGGTTGCTGAGAAAATCAGAGCAAAAACGAGCAAGAATTGGAGAATTCATGTTGTTGTCTGTGTGCAGCGTTGCAACGCTGTTCATTGGTGTTGCAACGCTGCGCTTGCGGAAGGAGCCGCGCATCAGAGGCAGCGTTGCAACACTGCCTTCAACATTGCAACGCTGAAAGCGTTTCGCAACGCACTCCAACGGGAGAAATGGACAACATATAGCGTTGCAACGCTGCCATCAGCGTTGCAACGCCGAAGACGTTTCTGCGAGTTATCCAACGAGCGAAAATTCGATTTTTATTATATATAATAAATATAAAAACGTTTTATATTTATTTTTATTTAATTTATTTAATTTTAATTAATATAATTAGATTATATTAATTAAAATTATTTTTAGGGTGTCAAAATTGATCTAATTTTTCTATTTAAATTATGCAATTGTTGTGTAATTATTGTCATGCATAATGTATGGTTTTATTTTCGAAATCACACCCTAGGTTAAGCATTTTCATGCATTATTTATAATATAAAAAGTTATATTATATAGTTTGCATGATTAATTAATATAAAGTTGTTATGTTAATTTATGGACAACATTGACATGCATTATATATCATGAGATGATTATGCTATGAATGTCTTATTATTCATGTGATGAATGATCAAGCACTATAACATAGTATGCATGTCACCTAAGGTTAATTATTAGTTTTAAAATGTTTAGAACTTTGAAATAATTGACCTTAGGTTATCTAGTTCTAATTAGATTAGAATTAGGAACCAAGTAATTTATAAGCTATGATTAAAAGAGGAAATCTGTCTAAGGAAGGTTCTATCTAGGCTGGGGTATTTAAGCTGACGGAAACGGAACACCCCTTCCTGGGAACTGACCTGGGAGTGAAATTTAATCAGAGAGTTTATAAATTAAAGTAGCGTCAGTGAGTTTATTAAGGGGTTAATAAACTAGAAATCCTAGGCTTAATATAAAGAGTTATATTAACAAACTTAGGATAAAATCAATATAAGAGTTATATTGATTATCGATATAAGAGTTATATTGATAGAATTAGGTAAAACCATTAGTCGGGTTTTAGCCGAAGTAAGATTCCTATAACTTTAAAGTATCCAGTGGGAGGAAAATTGTATATGATACATATTTTTCCACCTACGTTATCTCCAAAAAATTCACACCGTGAGACTCATACTTGGCCTCGTGGCTCAAATGGGAGCGTCCCCCTTTGGATGGTGTTTGTATGAGTCAATATCAAGGTGAATGAAGAGGATACTTATAGTGAGTGGGAGCAGGTTTAGTGAAAAACAAAACCTACGGTCTCTTTTGACGGTTTACACCGTTAGACCACTATGATCAGCCTGTTGTTTGGCCTGGACAAGATAATCCCTTCGGAGGGCTTGATGATAGGGGATCGAACACAGTAGACACCCGAAAGGGATAAAGATTTCTTTAGTCTGTTTTTCAATCTAGTCCTCCCTTTGGCGGATTTTATTGGATAGAGACTCTGGGATCTAAAGACAGAGGGTTACACTCACGGGGTACATAAGTTGTGTATGTATCCTGACCGAAAAATGGTAACTAAAGCCTATAGGAATAAGAGTTATTCTGGCATTAGGTTTTGGTCAAGAGTGTCTTGATCCAGAGGAGGAGTGTTTTTTATTACTCTTCGGTGTCATACATTCTAAACCTCTGGAGTATCATTGCAAATTATAAATGACCTAGGAATCATTTGATAATTAGCTAAAACATGATTGGATTAGAGTTATAGCAAGAAACTCATACAAATTTGTTTGTAAATTTTTCAGCAAAAATGTCTAGCTCAATTATTTCCTTACAGGGTGTGGAAAAATTAACCAGAGAAAACATAATGACATGAAGGAATAGACTCAACATAATCTTGGTTGCACATGATCTTAAGTTCGTTCTCAATGAGGAGTGTCCTCAATTCCTCGCTCAAAGCACATCTCAATCTCATTGAGGATGCGTATGACCACTGGATCAATGCCAATGAAAAGGCAAAAGCCTATAGCCTGGCTAGCATACCTGATGTTTTAGCCAGGAGGCTGGAGGGCAAGGTCTCAGCTCGTGAGATCATGAATTTTGTGCTAAATTTGTCTAGACAACCGTCCAAACAAATTCGGCATGAAGCCCTAAAATTCGTTTACAACGCGCACATGAAGGAGGGAACGTTAGTGAGAGAACGTGTTCTCAATTTGATTGCTCACTTCAACATAGCGGAATTAAACGGAGCGGTCATTGATGAGAAAAGTCAGGTTTTGTTCATCCTATAATCTCTTCCGAAGAGTTTCTGCAATTCCGTAGCAATGCAGCAATGAACAACATAGAGTATGATCTGACTTCTCTGCTAGATGAGCTGTAGAATTATCAGTTTCTTATGGATGATAAGAGACAACAGAATGGAGAGACAAATTTGTTTGCCCATTCCAAAATTTCTCAGGAGGATTCATCGTATGGAACTAAGAACTGCAACCATACTTCTGAACTTAAGAAGATAAAGAAGAAGAGGAAAAGAAAATAAAGGGCAATCGTCTAGCAAGGAAATGTTGTTATTTGATAACATGTATGTAGTTTCAGGGTTTATTAGAAACCTCATTTCTATTTCTTGCCTTAGCGAACATTGTATTTCATTTTCTTTTCAATTGAATAAATTGTTTATTTCATTGGAAAGTATTGTACTATGTGTTGCTCTTCTTGAGAATTATTTGCAATGGCTTAATTCAGTTAAAATAAGTTTAACAATGAATTATACAAAATTGCAAGTACACAAACTAATTTCTCCCAAAGAAAATGCTCACATTTGGCATCTTAGGTTGGATCACATTAATCTCAATAGAATTGAGAGATTGGTAAAGAATGGACTTCTAAATGAGTTAGAAGAAAATTCTTTACCTGTATGTGAATCCTGCCTAGAAGGCAAAATGACTAAAATACCTTTTAGTGAAAAATGTTATAGAGCCAAATACCCTATTGAGCTTATACATGCAGACCTTTGTGGTCCGATGAATGTTAAAACCAGGGGAGGATATGAATATTTCATCTCTTTTATAGATGATTATTCTAGATTTGGGTATATTTACCTAATGCATCACAAGTCTGAAGCACTTGAAAAGTTCAAGGAATTCAAGACTGAGGTTGAAAATCAATTAGGTAAAACTATTAAAACACTTCGATCGGATCGAGGTGGAGAGTACATGGATTTAAAATTCTAGAACTATATGATAGAACATGGAATTACATCCCAACTCTAAGCCCCCGGTACACCACAGCAACCGGTGTATTAGAAAGGAGAAATAGAACCTTGTTGGACATGATTCGATCAATGGTGAGTTATGCTCACCTCCCTAGTTCATTTTGGGGTTACGCAGTAGAGTCTGGCGTATACATTTTGAATAATGTGCCTTCAAAAAGTGTTTCTAAAACACCTTTTGAACTCTGGAAAGGACATAAATGTAGTTTATGTCATTTCAGAATTTGGGGTTGTCCAGCATATGTACTTGTGACAAATCCAAAGAAGTTGGATTCATGTTCAAAATTGTGCCTATTCGTATGCTACCCTAAAGAAACAAGAGGTGGTTTATTCTATGATCCTAAGGAAGATAAGGTTTTTGTGTCGACAAATGCTACTTTCTTAGAGGAGGACAACATAAGGGACCACAAACCAAGAAGTAAAATTGTGTTGAATGAGTTAAACGGAACAATAGCAAAGGTTGTTAATAAAACTAGTACGTCAACAAGAGTTGTTGATACTTGATTGTTTGGTCAAGAGAGTCCATCTCAAGAGTTGAGTATGCCTCGACGTAGTGGGAGGATTTTAACACAACCTGACTGTTACATGGGTTTATCTGAAACCCAAGTTGTTATACCAGATGACAACTGCGAGGATCCATTGACTTATAATCAACCGATGGTTGACAAAGACAAAGACAAATGAGTCATAGCCATGGACAAGGAAATGAAGTCTATGTGCCGCACCCCCTCCCGAACCACCTGCTAACTTAGCCCAGAAAGAGGCATGAAGCCAACAGACATCGTTTACCTCTTAACAATACCTGATAAACATACTATGCTCGTATATGGTAAACTTTAACATAACACAGCGGAAACTTGATAACTACTAAACATACATAGGGAGAAACATTTCTTAAGTCTCTCATTTGAAAACTTAAACGAGCAATAGCATCACAACCCAGAACATGTCAACCCACTGTTTATACAACCTCTTTATGTACAAACAACTATAACTACATAACGACTTGCTATAAACCACCAGCCACGTACAAAATATCAAACTTATGAAACTTCCAGCAGACTATGGCAGGATGTCAGATACCAGGAGCTCGATCTCTACCTAAAAAGGTTTGAAAACATTAAAAGAATGAGCTAAAAAGCTCAGTGAGTGTCTATCTTTAAAACATTATAAGCTCACAGGTGAATCATAATAATGGCAGATTATAAGTAGAAAATAGCTTAACATCTGTTTGTAAACACAAGCAAACCATGCTTCCAATTTACAGGTTTAAGTCACCACTTATGCATAGCACACAACTCGAAATGTACTATCATATTGAGAGTAGATAGATCAATAATATAGAAGCTCATAACAATAAAACACATGACATGATACCACATTCGAACCATAGAGGTGGTAGAGTTACATTTATACCAATAAGGTTCATACCTCTCTCTCTCACGTGCACGTGGAATACCTTTGGCCGCGTTTGGTTTTCCCTAATACCTTCTCTATGTTCTTCAAGATTAAGGTAAAACCATTTACTACCCGAATACCTTCTCATTGTCCTTTGAAGATCGGGATATCATGATTCATTCCCCCAAGTACCTTCTCGAATGTCCTTCAAAGATTAGGGTTAACCACAAACAAGAGCATAATTTGTTTACCATGGAAATCATGTCTTTATAATACATACTTTCATAATTTAGGTTTCATACTTGCATTTATGGTTACAAATTAATTCAAAACATGCTTATGTTCCATGATGAACTTATGTTAGAAAACTCCATGAAGCTATACATAATTAGTTCAAACAGGATGTTTTTGAAGAAAAACATAGGTCAAGCATAATTCTAAAATAGAGTCACTCACAGTATTAGAATTAGAACCTTGGCTTGTAAACTTGAACTATTTGCTCTTGGCCATCAAACAAACCAACTCAACCTTTAGAACCTCGAGCTCATGATTTTTAACCTTAAAACTACAAGAAAACACACTTTCCAATTTCCGGCATTTTGAGATTTTTTTACGCCTGTTTTCATTACACCATAACTTCTTCATTACTTATCCAAAAATAATTTAATTTATACCAAACTCTTCCTTTTTGAACCCTCTAAAAATCATGTGAATACATAAAATTGAAATTGAAAACGGATTTGTTCAGAAATACCTCGAAATCTACTTTCCTCAAAACAGACTTCTGTTGTTTCCAGATTCGGATTTCCTGCTGCACAAAAAATTTAACCTAATATTTAAAACATCTTCTAGACATTTTCTACTCACGATTTCTTCACGAAAGTTATAGGAAATTCAATAAGTGTTCGAACCATACCAATTAGAGCTTCTGATTCTAACTATATAGATCAGTACAACCAAAACATCGAGACTTCACGGATTTGACAAAGAAATTCGCTTTTCCGCCTTCCTCTTCACAAAACAGTAAGTTAACTTCAGTATTAGCTCGAGCTTCCTTCACGAACTTTGTTCCAACTTGAGTTAAATTTCACCAATCAAAAACTCAACTCTTACCTCTTCTTGTTGAGCTCGAAAAGATCAAAATAGAAAAACTGGGGTGAAATGGTTTCCTTGCTGCTACTTTGAGTTTTTCTCCTTTCTTCTGCAACTTCAACCCCAAAACCAGATTCTTCTTCTTCTTTGAACTTCACCTCACGAGGCCTCAGCTTTCTTTTGTGAAAAATGAGTTTTAAAAATGGTTTTAAAATAACTTAAAGAAAAGCAATCGGTGGAGGCAAATCTTTGTCTTTTCCCCTTTTGCTTTTTCTTTTCTTTTTCTTTTTTTTTTAATTTCTCCTTTATCTCTTTCTTTATTTTCTTTACAAAACAAAACAAAACTTAATATTTAATCATTTCTATCATTTCCTTTTCTTCATTGCTTTTAAAACAAACTAAACGTAATATATTGACCTTTTCTTTCTTGTTTTCTAAAGAATGATCTCGGGTTTACAACTTACCTCTCCCTTAAGAAATTTCGTCCTCGAAATTTAGTAGTCCTTAGGTGAAAATCATCGGATACTTCTTCCTCATTTGGTCCTCTAATTCCCAGATTGCTTCCTCCACTCCGTGATGTCTCCAACAAACCTTCACGAGTGGGATCATCTTGTTTCTTAAAACTTGTTCTTTCCTGTCGAGGATTTGAACTGCATCGTCAATGTAACTCATGTCTTCTTTTAGTTCAACTGGTTGTGCTTGCAACATATGAGTCGGATCTGGAATATACTTCCTCAACATGGACACATGAAAAACATCATGTACTCGAGATAGTTCTGCTGGCAACTCCAGACTATAAGCTGCTGGCCTAACTCGTCCCGTTACTTGATAAGGACTAATATATCTAGGATTTAACTTACCTTTCTTGCCAAAATGAAGGACACCTCTCCACGGAGATAACTTCAAGAAAACTTGATCTCCGACCTGGAATTCTAAGTCCTTTAGTCTCTTATCTGCGTAACTCTTCTGACGGTCTTGAGCTATCTTCAGATCCTCCCTAATTACCTTAATATTATCCGTCGTAATTTGGACCAACTCAGGACCGATAAGCTTCCGCTCTTCTACTTCGTTCCAGCATATGGGTGTTCTACACGACCTTCCATACAGAGGCTCAAATGGTGCCATGCCAATACTTGATTGATAACTGTTATTGTATCCGAACTCCATAAGTGATAGGTGTGTATCCCAACTGCCCTTAAATTGAAGGACACATGCTCTCAACATATCCTCTAGGGTTTGGATGGTTCTCTCTGACTGACCATTTGTCTGAGGATGGAACGTTGTACTAAAATTCAACTTTGTCCTCATAGCCTTCTGTAAACTAGGCCAAAACTTAGAAGTAAATCTTGGATCCCTATCTGAAACTATGGACACTGGCACCCCGTATTGACTCACAATTCTGTGGACGTATAGTTTAGCAAGCTCATCAAGCGTAGATGTCGCTTTAATCGGTATAAACTGTGCTGTCTTAGTGAGTCTATCCACTATAACCCAAATACCATAATGTCCACATGAAGTACGTGGTAATCCAAAAAGAAAATCCATAGTGATATGCTCCCATTTCCATTCCGGCACTGGCAGTGGATTAAGGAGTCCTCCTGGTCTCTGTCTAACTTGTTTAACCTGTTGGCAGATCAAATATCTATCAACATATTCAGGTATCTCCCGCTTCATCCCAAGCCACCAATACGTCCCTTTTAGTGTTTTATACATCTTGGTGCATCCTGGATGCATAACGTAAGCTGAACTGTGAGCTTCCTCTAGAATAGCATCTTTAAGCTCACTAACACTCGGAACACATAGTCTTCCCTGCCTCTCTATGGCTCCGTCTGCTCTCATTTTAAATTCTTCCTCTGGGCCCTGTTTGGACTTTCCAAACATTTTCTGCAAGTTACTATCATCATCGCTGTCTTCTTCTTACAATCTCGCACTGAGCGAAGACTTAACTTGGAATTGAGCTAAAAGACTCTCAAATTCTCTGCAATCACAACTGCCTTAGAATCCCTTAGAGTACTTAAAAATATCGCTCGAATACCACACATGGCGTCCCTAGGAAGTCTTGACTTCCTACTTAGTGCATCTGCTACCACATTCGCCTTACCTGGATGGTATTCTATGGTACTATCATAATCTTTAATCAGTTCTAACCATCTTCTCCATCTCATATTCAACTCCCTCTGATCAAATATATACTTCAAACTCTTATGATCTGTAAAGATGTGACACCTTCCACCAAACAAATAATGCCTCCAGATCTTCAATGCTAAAACAACCGTTGCTAACTCAAGATCATGTGTAGGGTAATTACACTCGTGCTTTTTCAATCGCCTTGATGCATAAGCTATTACTTTTCCTTCTTGCATGAGCACACACCCTAAACCTTGCCTCGAGGCGTCACAACAAATTACATACTCTTTTCCCGTTATAGGAAGTGTCAGAATAGGTGTTGTAACTAATCTCTTTTTCAGCTCTTGAAAACTCTGTTCACACTTATCTGACCATTCAAACTTAGCATTCTTCCTTGTCAAAGTTGTTAAGGGTAATGCTAATCGTGAGAAATCCTCAACAAATCGTCTGTGGTATCTTGCCAAGCCTAGGAAACTACGTACCTCTGTCGCACTAACTGGTCTCTCCCAGTTGACTACAACTTTCACTTTATTTGGATCCACACTAACTCCATTTGCTGAGACAACATGCCCCAAAAAATACTACTTGATTCAACCAAAACTCACATTTGGTAAATTTAGCGTATAACTGTTTATCACGTAGTGTTTGCAGAATAATCCTCAGATGTTCCTCATGGGCTTTCCTGTCAACCGAGTAAACTAGTATATCATCAATGAATACTATCACAAATTGATCCAAATACTTATGGAAAATCCTGTTCATGAGATCCATGAAAACTGCTGGTGCATTCGTCAAACCGAATGACATTACTAAAAACTCATAATGCCCATACCTCGGTCTGAATGTTGTCTTAGGAATGTCTGATTCCCTTACCTTTAACTGATGGTATCCTGATCTTAAATCAATCTTAGAAAACACTGATGCTCCTCTTAACTGGTCAAACAAGTCATCTATACAGGGTAAAGGATACTTATTACGTATCGTGACTTGTTTAACTGTCTATAATCAATGCATAATCTAAGGGTACCATCTTTCTTCTTTACAAATAACACTGGAGCTCCCCAAGGCGATACATTAGGTCTGATGTATCCCTTATCAACTAGTTATTGTAATCGTCTTGACTCTCTTTGAGCTAGCTTGGAGCCATTCCATACGGCGCTTGCGAAATAGGTGTTGTTCCTGGTAGCAATTCAATAGTGAACTCAACTTCCCTATCAGGTGGCAACCCTGACAGATCTGCTGGAAAAACATCAAGAAATTCGTTCACAACAAGAACATATTCTGGTTTAAACTTATCCTCCTGCACCTCCACTACGTGTGCAAGAAATGCCATGCAACCTTTCTCAACAACTTTTCACTTTTAATGTCGAAATCAAGCTCGTAGGGATAATCTTCTTTTCACCCCAAAACCACTGACTAATCCTGGTTTCTTGAAAACAACTTCCTTTCTATGATAATCCATGGAAGCATAATGAGTGAATAAGAAATTCATCCCTAAGATTGCATCTAACACTTGCAACCCTAGTGGAAGAAGATCCACTAACATATTGAGACCTTCTACTAAGACCTCACAATTCTTCAAAGATTGCATCGACTAGTAAAGCATCACCAATCTGGCGTGTATATAACTAACCTCTCAAATAAAGGCTCTAACTTCCTATTCAAACTTAGTTAGGAATATACTGGAAACAAAGGAATGCGTAACACAATCTTTCAAAACACATGCAGTACATTACAAATAGAAATCGTATCGAGAATCACATCCGTGCATCATCGCTTCCCTCTTTGAGTCATAGCGTAGACCTTTCCTCTGTTGCCAGGTCTCCCTACAACTCCTTTTCTCGCTTAGCACCACTTTGGTGCCCCTCTCTGCAGCCCATGGAACTCTTGGTCGCTCAACCGCTCCGGGACCCAACTCCTGGTCCCTCCGTGTGGTCGCTCTCGGTGTGGACAATCCTCTTGAAATGCCCCCGGCCGCCCACATTGGTGGTAACACACATTGACACCAACCGGACATTGGCCTCGGTGATTCTTACCACAATTTGTACATGGAGTTCTCCTCTTGCGCACTTACAATGCACTCTGTATTGTCGGTGGTCTTACCGTGGATGGCGCAGATTGACTAGGTGCTCTTTGGCTTTGCCTCGATAGGCACCACTAACATGCGTTTGCCTCGATGTCCGCCGCCACTCGACTTTTAAAGTCCTCAAGACTGAAACATTCATTCCAGTGTGAATCGTCGCTGCGCCACGACCATGGAAATCGCTTCGTCGTTGAAGGCCCTCGAGTAGGCTCCACTCATCGCCTTTGTGCCTCATATACTCTGCTCAACACGTAGAAGCGCTACAGTGAGGAAAAAGTCACCCCACTTTGCAATGCATGCTCGTGGGGTTCGTATCTTAGGACGTAACCCTCTTTCAAATCTCCGACACCTGTCACTCTCAGATGCCACAATCACATCAACATACCGTGACAGCTCGGTATACCTTTTCTCATACTAAGCCACTGAAAGTGGCCCTTGCTTCAGTTCTAAAAATTCATCCCTCTTTGCCTCACGATATGTGCTAGGGTAATATTTATCTTCGAAGATGCTTCTGAAAGTTTGCCAATCTAGAGTATGTGCATCACTGCGCCTAGCTCGTATTGATTTCCACCATCCCTCTGCTTCTTTCTCTAACAGGAATGTGGCTAACTTGACTTTTCACTCTTCAGGACAGCTCATGACATCAAAACATTTTTCTAGCATATTCAACCAAATCTCAGCATCAGCTGGATCTATGAAACCATCAAACACTGTGGCTCCTAATTTCTTCAGACGTTCTATTCCATACGTCTTCTCCGGATCACTAGGCCCTGCTCTCTCTAGCCTGCCTGCCTCCTATGAGAAACTAACATGTTGCTCATCTCTGGCCTCAGTTTGGACTCTGGGGGCACTAGATCCCCTCTCAGATTGGCCTTGGGTAGGATCCTGCATCCCGCCCTGATCCTGCCTGCGTCGTCTGCTAATACGTGGTGGCATGACTCCTATAACATATCAACATATTAGACATACTATGGATATCTAACTCCAATACACAGTACTAAACTTCTGTTCACATTTTAGCCTAACTGGACTTACTCTTATCCTTACTTGGACCATACTTTACTAGTTCGATCTGAACTAACTCAATAACTTGTTATGACTTTTTAGTTTCCTCTCAGAGCTAACTTGCCCTGTCTCATTTCTCATGGAGCTAACTGCTCTGATACCAAGTTGTCACACCCCCTCCCGAATCACCTGCTAACTTAGCCCGGAAAGAGGCATGAAGCCAACAGACATTGTTTACCTCTTAACAATACCTGATGACCCTGTTCTACCTGATAAACATACTATGCTCGTATATGATAAACTTTAACATAACACAGCGGAAACTTGATAACTACTGAACATACATAGGGAGAAACATTTCTTAAGTCTCTCATTTGAAAACTTAAACGAGCAATAGCATCACAACCCAGAACATGCCAACCCAATGTTTATACAACCTCTTATGTACAAACAACTATAACTACATAACGACTTGCTATACAACACCAACCACGTACAAAATATCAAACTTATGAAACTTCCAGCAGACTATGGCAGGATGTCAGGTACCAAGAGCTCGATCTCTACCTGAAAAGGTTTGAAAACATTGAAAGAATGAGCTAAAAAGCTCAGTGAGTGTCTATCTTTAAAACATTATAAGCTCACAGGTGAATCATAATAATGGCAGATTATAAGTAGAAAATAGCTTAACATTTGTTTGTAAACACAAGCATACCATGCTTCCAATTTACAGGTTTAAGTCACCACTTATACATAGCACACAACTCGAAATGTACTATCATATTGAGAGTAGATAGATCAATAATATAGAAGCTCATAACAATAAAACACATGACATGATACCACATTCGAACCATAGAGGTGGTAGAGTTACATTTATACCAATAAGGTTCATACCTCTCTCTCTCACGTGCACGTGGAATACCTTTGGTCGTTTGGTTTTCCCTAATACCTTCTCTATTTCCTTTAGTATTAAGGTAAAACCATTTACTACCCGAATACCTTCTCATTGTCCTTCAGTATCGGGATATCATGATTCATTCCCCCCTAAGTACCTTCTCGAATGTCCTTCAGTATTAGGGGTTAACCACAAACAAGAGCATAATTTGTTTACCATGGAAATCATGTCTTTATAATACATACTTTCATAATTTAGGTTCCATACTTGGATTTATGGTTACAAATTAATTCAAAACATGCTTATGTTCCATCATGAACTTATGTTAGAAAACTCCATGAAGCTATACATAATTAGTTCAAACAGGATGTAATGATCAACACTTATATTTTTGAAGAAAAACATAGGTCAAGCATAGTTCTAAAATAGAGTCACTCACAATATTAGAATTAGAACCTTGGCTTGTAAACTTGACCTATTTGCTCTTGGCCTGTCAAACAAACCAACTCAACCTTTAGAACCTCGAGCTCATGATTTTTAACCTTAAAACTACAAGAAAATACACTTTCCAATTTCCAGCATTTTCAGATTTTCTGCCCTGTTTTCAGACAGCCATAACTTCTTCATTACTTATCCAAAAATAATTTAATTTATACCAAACTCTTCCTTTTTGAACCCTCTAAAAATCATATGAAGACATGAAATTGAAATTTCAAACGGAGTTGTTCAGAAATACCTCGAAAGCTACTTTCCTCAAAACAGATTTCTGTTGTTTCCAGATTCGGATTTCCTGCTGCACAAAAAATTTAACCTAATATTTAAAACATCTTCTAGACATTTTCTACTCACGATTTCTTCACGAAAGTTATAGGAAATTCAATAAGTGTTCGAACCATACCAATTAGAGCTTCTGATTCTAACTATACAGATCAGTACAACCAAAACATCAGAGACTTCCTGGATTTGACAGCAAATTCTGTCTTCTGCCTTCCTCTTCACAAAACAGTAAGTTAACTTCAGTATTAGCTCGAGCTTCCTTCACGAACTTTGTTCCAAATTGAGTTAACTTTCACCAATCAAAAACTCAAAATATCAATACTGGGATGAAATGGTTTCCTTGCTACTACTTTGAGTTCTTCTCCTTTTTTCTGCAACTTCAACCCCAAAACCAGATTCTTCTTCTTCCTTGAACTTCACCTCACGAGGCCTCAGCTTTCTTTTGTGAAAAATGAGTTTTAAAAATGATTTTAAAATAACTCAAAGAAAAGCAATCGGTGGAGTTAAATCTTTGTCTTTTTCCCTTTTACTTTTTATTTTCTTTTTCTTTTTTTTTTAGTTTCTCCTTTATCTCTTTCTTTATTTTCTTTACAAAACAAAACAAAACTTAATATTTAATCATTTCTTTCATTTCCTTTTCTTCATTGCTTTTAAAGCAAACCAAACGTAATATATTGACCTTTTCTTTCTTGTTTTCTAAAGAATGATCACGGGTTTACACTATGTACTTCAATTCTGTTTTGGATCTTGTAGATAATCCTGATGGGGTAAAACCTATAGGTTGTAAGTGGATCTACAAGAGAAAGCGTGGTGTAGATGGGAAGGTGCAAACCTTTAAAGCTAGACTAGTAGCAAAGGGTTATACCCAGGTTGAAGGAGTTGACTATGAGGAAACCATTTCACCTGTTGCTATGGTAAAGTCTATACGTATCCTACTTGCCATTGCCGCATATTATGACTATGAGGTATGACAAATGAATGTCAAGACAACCTTTTTGAATGGCAATCTTGAGGAAAACACCTACATGGACTAACCCAAAGGGTTCATTGAACCAGGACAAGAGCAAAAGGTCTGCAGGTTAAAAGGTCAATTTATGGACTGGAACAAGCCTCTAAGTCCTGGAATATAAGATTTGATGAGGCAGTCAAATCTTATGGTTTTGACCAGAATGATGATGAACCTTGTGTCTACAAGAAAATCATCAATAGTTCTGTTGCATTCCTAATTCTCTATGTGGATGATATCCTACTCATTAGGAATAATGTAGGTTATCTTATTGACATTAAGGATTGACTAGCTATGCAATTCCAGATGCCGCAAGAATAAAACACTAGCCTTGTCTCAAACATCTTACATAGATAAAGTGTTGTCAAGGTTTAAAACGCAAGACTCCTAAAAGGGCTTGTTGCCTTTTAGACATGGAGTCCATTTGTCTAAGTAACAGTGTCCTAAGACACCTCAAGGAGTTGAGGATATGAGACAGATTCCTTATGCATTAGCTGTTGGGAGCTTGATGTACGCCATGTTGTATACTAGGCCTGACATCTGTTTTGCAGTTGGAATGGTTAGTAGGTATCAATCCAATCCAGGACTTGAACACTGGACAGCGGTTAAAACAATCCTTAAGTATCTTCGGAGAACAAGGAACTACATGCTTGTGTATGGGGCAAAGGATTTGATCCTTACAGGATACACAGATTCTGACTTTCAGACTGATAAAGATTTTCGAAAATCTACATCAGGGTCAGTATTCACTCTTAACGGAGGAGCTGTAGTATGGCGAAGCGTCAAGCAAGGATGCATCGCAGATTCCACTATGGAGGTTGAATATGTAGCAGCTTGTAAAGCAGCTAAAGAGGTCGTTTGGTTAAGAAATTTCATACTAAATTTGGAAGTTGTTCCAAATATGACTTTGCCCATCACGCTGTATTGCGATAACTGTGGTGCAGTGGAAAATTCGAGGGAACCCCGAAGTCACAAGAGGAAAAAGCACGTTGAGCGGAAGTATCATATCATCCGGGAGATCGTGCATAGAGGAGACGTGATTGTCACGAAGATAGCCTCAGAGCACAACGTTGCTGATCCTTTGACACAGACTCTCACGGCTAAAGTATTTGAGAGTCACCTGAAGGTCTAGGTTTACAAGTCTTCCCCAACTAGGGCAAGTGGGAGTATTTTGTACAAAGGGTTTAAATGCCCTAGTTTATTCTATTTATATCACTGTAATAGTACTCCACAAGCTTTTGGTCAAGTGGGAGATTGTTGGGATGTATGCCCAAAAACTTGTGTAATTTTGATCAAAGAAATAAAGAGCTATTTGTTTTGATAAAATTACAGTCTTGCTTTACAAATCGAATAAACTAAGCTCTAAGGTTATAATATATATCTTGAACATCAGTGTAGTGGACACTATTTGGATTGTGTTCAAGAATATAACCTAAATGGTCTATGGTATAAGAATAAGGTTGGAAACCTCATTGTGGTAACACCATGGATGTGACCCATTTTGTAATTAGTACAAATGAGGTAATCCAACTCATTCATGTAGTTGGCATGCGAGTGGGGGCATCCTGTATGAAGAGTTCATACAAGACCGGACCGCAAATGATCAAGCCCTTCGAAGGGATTTTCTTGTCCAGGCCAAACTAGCAGACAAATCATAGGTGTCTCACGGTGTGAATCGAAAGAAGAGACCGTGGGTCTCGAATTCACAAGTCCCGCTCCCACTCACTATAAGTACTCTCTCCATCCACGATGATATTGATCTATACAAATGCCATCCGAAGGGGGACGCTCCCATTTGCGCCACGAGGCCGAGTATAGATCTCACAGTCTGCACTTATCGGAGATTTGTGGTTGGAAATTTAAATGTATCTTATACACTATATTTCCTCCCACTCAGTACTTTAATTTTTAATAGGGATTGACCTAGATAATCGGCTAAAAATTACCTAAGTCTACCAATATAACTCTTATATGGTATTTAGCCTAAGTCTATAATCACATTATTAACTTAGGTCTATGTGAGAAAATTAATTAACACTTAATTACTTGGCGCTCACGTAAATATAATCTAAGAATCTCCGGACCAAATTCACTCCTGTGTCGGTTTCCTGTAGGGGTGTTGTGCAAAGCGTCAACTTAAATACTCCAAACCTTAGACAAAACCTTCTTGAGACAGAGTTACTAATCAGTCACCATTCAAAGATCATATTTGATTTCCTAAAATTCTAATCTTATTAGAAAATTAGAAAACCTAAGTCTAATTATTCAAGTTCTAAACACTTTAAGACTAATAATTAACTTAGGTTTGCATGCATATCTATGTTATAGTGCTTGATCATTCATCACATGAATAAGTATATACTATAACATAATTACCATTCATCACATGAATATAAATGCATGAGCATACTTCAATCTAAAAAATATAACACTTATATTAATTAAATTAAATATGCATTTAATTATATTATAACTCTTATAATATAACCTATCATGCAAACTATATTATAACTCTTATAATAAACATCATGCATGATTATGTTTAACCTAAGGCGGGATTTTAAATCTATATGACATACATTATGCACATAGAATTTAATTAAAATCATACATCTCATGCATAAAATAATTAAATAGCAAAATTGGACCGGTTTTTGGCACCTAGGGGTAATTATTTAATTAAATAAAATTAATATAACATTTATATTAATAATTATTAATAAAATAAATTAAAAAAAACGTTTTTATAAGAAAAAACTGAAAATTAATTATATAAAAAAAAACTGAAAAACGGCCATCCTCGCGCGCTATTACTCCCGCAACGTACACAGCGTTGCAACGCTGTCGCCTATAGCGTTGAGGCGCGTCCTCAACGCCAGCGGCGTTGCAACGCCACTCTGCTGCAGGGCCATCTACCGCGGGCACGGCGTTGAAACGCCGTTGGGCAGCGTCTCAACGCCATCGACAGACAGCAACATCCTTGCTGTTTTTCGCCCGATTTTTCGCCTGTTTCCGCTCCGATTTCTTCACGACAACTCTTGCCACGAACGATCCGGACTTACAGACTTGATTTACAACAAAATTGCCCAAAACAACAGGCCCTTACATTGATCTCATCAACATAATTGTAAATCTAATCTAGTGCCAAAAATCGAAAAAACATCCAATTCGCAAACCATACAATCATCTCATGAAAACATGCTAAATTACCCACCTAAATTTTAATAAAACAGTGCATCGATGAGGAACCATTGAGATGGCTCTGATACCAATTGAAGGGAATTAGAATCCCCGCGCAGCGGAAGACGATTGAATCGTCATGGTATCATCATGCAACGTGTTTACTAAAACCGATCTACCTATTAGATCTAGGCTAAACTGCTGAAAAGATTACAACGATGAGAATAACTTACTTGTTGTAGATCGATTCAGCAACCTCTCCTTTTAGATCACGAACTCTTCGCGCTCCTCGATGTCCACGAACTCTTCCCACGAACGGATCCCAAACACTACCAAAATAGATCTTCTCGGTTGTTCTCTTTAGGAGAAGGGAAGTTGGTGGGAACTTCTTTTTCGTTTTGGAAAGAGAGGAGAAATGAGAGAGAAGAGAGAATCTCACTTAGCCTCCTAAGCTTAGTGTAGATTAGGTTAACCCTAAAACCCATCTATCAAATGGTTTAAATAGTGGAATGATGAAGTTCACAACTTCACATAATTACCACTTTACCACAACCATATGTTATGTAAATCTTATTTACATAATTAGATAATATAAGATATCTCATATCTTATGTTGCAAATCTCATTTGTAATAATTGTGGATTTAATCAAATTGAATCACATTCAATTTATTTTCTCTCTATCAATTTCTCCAATTAGCCTTTAATTCAACAATTAGGCTAACATATAATTTATTATGAATCTCATTCATATTAAACTATATATTATATCATCTATATGATATAATCACTCTTAAAGTAAAATTGAACACTTCAATTTCATACCAAAACTTTAACCCTCCTTTTATTCTAGTTTGAGCCAACCAAGGGACCTAATGGACCTACAGTGACGGGCTCCAATGATCTGAGGTTAATCAGTCAAACTCTTTGACCGAGCCAACCAATATTCATTAGCTACGGTGACACTCCACTAAAGCATGTAGTTGTACTCCCATCGGTGTAGAATATTACGTGTCCCTTCGATATAACCAATGCTCATGAGTCGACCCTTCACGGAGTTGTTCATAGAGACACGGGTCAAATTACCGTTTTACCCTGTGTCTATATCTTGTTCCTTAAGTCCCCATCGCTCCTCTAATGAACAACATATTGTGATGGTCCAACCATACACAACACCCTTCTCGGCCGGTGAGAAGGTGGGCGCCGTTGTCCAAGCCACGGAGACAACACTTAAGGGAACAACCCCTCTAGTTTCCCTATAGGCGGGAACGCAGTGAATTCCATCTCGCGTAATTAGGTTCCCAGCTCTCTACTTGGTTCTCGTCCACGAGAAGATAGGCAAATTGGGCGAGTGATCTGGGACCACCCTCACCCGTACTAATCAAAGGGATGACCGGCAGCATGTGAGTCCGTAATACGCTTCGGATCTGTGTCGAGTCACTAATGGTCATCTACGAATTTATTAGTCTTTTCGTTACGCGTTGTTATATCGAAGAAGTCTAATAATTCACGGTCGATCTTGTACAATCTCATTATATGGGATGCTTTCACTCGCATGTCAACCACATGAACAAGTCGAGATCCCTCGTTTGTATCTAATACAAAGCGATCCGCATCCACGAGTGTATCCGAGGATTAGGTCTCCAACCCCATCCTTATATCAGAGACTGCGTTCGGGTCATTAACTCGAACGTGATCCTCCTTGTGTGTCAACTACACACCGTTCAAGTTCTAGTTTTCTCATATATTCAATGACCCTGGAGCTTAGTTTATTGGAAAGGTTTAAAATATTTGCGAGACACAAAGTGAAGAAATGAATAACTCTTATTAATTTCAAAATAATATTTTACAAACACGAGATTAGGACAAAAATCCCAACAGCCCCGCCCTCTATAAGGGTATGAGTCTATGGTAGGACCTTAGACTTGTTGTTCATTAGAGGATTCATGGTGCTTAAGGAAGAAAGAGGTAATCACAGGGGTAAAACGATAATTTGACCAAGCTGTGATCACGAACAACCTGTGAAGGGTCGACTCATGGGTAATGACTATATCAGTGGACACAATATAATCTACAGTGAGGAGAGTGCAGCTACAAGTCTATAGTGGAGTGACTTGTAGTTAATGAATATTGATTAATTGGATCAAAGAGTTTGATCAGTTAATTTCACATCATTGGAGCTCATGAACTGTAGGTCCATTAGGTCCCTCCGTTGGCTCAACATGGTAATATTAAGGGTATAAAGTTAGGAATGAAAGTGAAGTGTTCAATTTCATACATGAGGTGTTATATCAATTATATATGACATAATTGATTTTGGGATGTATGTCCTCATTTCGTGTAATTTGTAATATTCCAAGTTGTAAATGAATAAGAGTTATTTATTTCAACATTGTATAATAAATAAGAGTTATTTATTTAAACTTTGTGTCTCGCATTTTTTCATAAACTTAATCCAATAAACTAAGCTCCAGGGTCATCGCATTATGAGAGAAGTAAAAACTTGAACGGTGTGTAGTGGACACACAGGGAGGATCGCGTTCGAGTTAATAAAACCGAACGGTTCATGAGATATGGATAGGTTGGAGACCTAAATCTGGATACATACTTTGTGGATGCGACCCGCTTTGTATTAGATACAAACGAGGTGATCTGACTCGTTCATGTGGTTGACATGCGAGTGGGGGCATCCTGTGCAATGAGATTGTACAAGACTGGACCGTGAATTATTAGACATACTGATGTAACACCGTTAACAATATAGACCTAATAAATTCGTAGATGACCATTAGTGACTCGACCTTAATCCTAAGCGTGTCACTGACTCCTCTCTGAGTAGGTCTGTCCTTTGACTAGTACGGGTGAGGTTGACCATTATTGCTCGCCCAATATGCCTATCTTCTCAGGGGCAGGACCACGTGGGGAGCTGGGAACTTGACTACGCAAGAAGGAATTCACTGCGTTCGATTTAGGAAAGTAGAGGGTTGTTCAGTTAAGTGTTGTCTCTAGGGCTTGAACAACGGGGCCCCACTCTCTCATTGGCCTGAGAGGGTTGTTGTTTATGGTTGGACCATGCAACGTAGTTGTTCAATAGAGGAGCAGTGAGACTTAAGGAGCAAGAGGTAGACACAGGAGTAAA
Organism: Trichosanthes cucumerina; assembly: GCA_036507285.1. Classification (NCBI taxonomy): domain Eukaryota; kingdom Viridiplantae; phylum Streptophyta; class Magnoliopsida; order Cucurbitales; family Cucurbitaceae; genus Trichosanthes; species Trichosanthes cucumerina. Next base: position 46,254,166 of record CM071840.1, read on the forward strand.
ATGGTAATTTGACCCAGCCGTGTCTACGAACAACCTGTGAAGGGTCGACTCATGGATATTGGTTATATCGATGGACACAACTTGTCCTACATTAATGAGAGTGCAGCTACGGACTTTAGTGGAGTGTTACCGTAGCAAATGAATGTTGAATAATCGGGTCAAAGAGTTTGTGAGTTAGTCTCGGATCATTGGAGCTCGTCACGTGTAGGTCCATTAGGTCCTCGATTGGCTCAAATTAGACAAATTGAGGGTTTATAGATTTGGTGTGAATTTGAAGTGTTCAAATTCATTATTTGGGTATTTATGTCATTTATATGAGATATAGATGACATAATATATAGTTTGATGTGAATGAGATTCGTAATAAACTATAGTATAGCCTAATTGATTAATTAGTGCTAATTGGAGAAATTGAATTGAGAGAAATTAAATTGAATGTGATTCAATTTAAAATTTCACATTTATGCAAATGAGATTTGTATAATAAGGTATGAGATACCTTATATTATGTGATATGCAAATATGATTTGTATATTATATAGTTGTGGTAAAATGGTGATTTGGTGGAGATGTTAACTCAACATCTCACCATTATTTAAAGGCTTGGTGAGAAGCCTTTGTAAGGAATTTTTCCATTTTTTGGATTTTCATCCAAAGAGAGCAAAAAGACTTTCTCTCATTCTCTCCCAATTCTCTCTAAAACTTCTCCTCACCCAAAACAGAAGGGAGTCCCACTCACTCTCCCTCAACCTCTCGAGAAGACCCTTTGGAGGTGTCTCCCTGTTCAGATCGAGGTTCGTGTTCGAGGAGTTCGTAGTTTCGAGAGAGATCGTGACCGGAGGAAAAGAGGATTGAAGAAGTGGTCTTCAATAAGTAAGTACTATTTTCCTTATTGTTTTCTTCTCCTTTTTGCATGTGTAGCCTAGGATCTATGAGATAGATTCAATTTTAAGACACGTTTTACACAACGGATCAACGACGTTTCACAACGTCTTCCGCTGCGGGAATTCAAAATCCCTTCAATTGGTATCAGAGCCAATCGTTGCTCTTCGTTGTGTATTCTGTGAATTCTTAAAATTAGGTGGGTAGCATTAATTTTCATGAGATGAATGTTAATGGTTTGCAATTTTGGATGTTTTTCAGTTTTTGGCACTAGTTTAGATTTACATTAAAGTTGATGAGATCAATGTAAGGACCTGTTGTTTGGGCATTTTTTTAATGTAAATCGAGTTTGTAAGTCCGTGTCGTTCGTGGCAAGAGTTGTCGTGAAGAAAACGGAGCAAAAATGGGTGATTTTGGTGAAAAACAGCAAAAGTTGTTTGCTGGAAGTTCATCAACATCGCGATGTTATTCATCAGCGTTGCGACGCCATCCATGCTGCTGGAGGCTTGCAGTGCAGCGTTGCAACGCTAGCGGTAGCGTTGCAACGCCACAGCGTTGAGAACGCCAGGCAAGATGTTATACATTATAGCGTTGCAACGCAATAACAACATTGCAACGCCGTCGTGTAGTGGTGCTTGGAGTGCAATAAATCTGGGGGCGTGGTACGTGGGCGATGGTTCGAACCTGTGGTTGGTGCAACTGTTGTTTTATTTTTTTATTATTTATTTATTTATAAAATTGATTTTATAAATGTATTTTATTTAATTATTTTAATTAATATTAATATAAGAGTTATATTAATATTAATTAATTTAATTTTATGTCCCTAGGGTGCCAAAAATCAGTCCAATAATACTGTTTAATTATTTTATGCATGAGATGTATGATTTAATTATTCTATGTGCATAATGTATGTCATATAGATTTAAAACCCCACCTTAGGTTAAACATTTCATGCATCATATTTATATTATAAGAGTTATAATATATAGTATGCATGATAGGATTATATTATAAGAGTTATAATATAATGTTTGCATGATTTAATTTATTTAATATAAGTGTTATATTTCTTAGATTAAAAGAATGCTAATGCATTTAATTCATGTGATGAATGTATGTTATAGTATAGTATTATTCATGTGATGAATGATCAAGCACTATAACATAGAAATGCATGTAACCTAAGTTATTTATTAGTTTTAAACGGTTTAGAACTTGAATAATTAGACTTAGGTTTTCTAGTTCTAATAAGATTAGAATTAGGAAATCAAATATGACCTTTGAATGGAGACTGATAAGTAATTCTGTCTAAGGAAGGTTTTGTCTAAGGCTGGGGTATTTAAGTTGACGCTTGCGGAACACCCCTACCTAGAAACCGACCTGGGAGTGAATTCGGTCTGGTGATTCTTAGGTTATATTCTCGTGAGTGTCGTTAATTAAGAGTTAATTAATAAACTCACATAGACCTAAGTTAATAATGTGATTATAGACTTAGGCTAACCCAATATAAGAGTTATATTGGTAGACTTAGGTAAATTTTTAGCTGGTTTATCTAGGTCAATCCCGAATATTTTAAAGTGTGAGTGTGAGGAAATAAAGTGTATGAGATACATTTAATTTTTCATCCACAAATCTTCGTTAAGTTCGCACCGTGAGATCCATGCTCGGCCTCATGGCGCAAATGGGAGCGTCCCCCTATGGGTGGCATTTGTATGGGTCAATATCAACGTGAATGGAGAGAGTACTTATAGTGAGTGAGAGCGGGACCTGTGAAAACGGGACCCACGGTCTCTTCTTTCGATTCACAATGTGAGACGCCTATGATCCGCCTGCTAGTTTGGCCTGGACAAAACAATCCCTACGGAGGGCCTTGATCATGAGAGTCGGAACACCGTGAATTCCCGAAAGGGATACGATTACCTTGTTGGTTTTCCTTCTTAGTCCTCCCTACGACGGCTATTGTTTGGACGGATACTTGGAAATTTAAAGATTGAGGGTGACACTCACAGGATTCATTAAGAGTTAATGGATTCTGACTGAAAAATGGTAACTGGATGCCTAATGGAATTAGAGTTATTCTGGTATTAGGGTCTGGTCGTGAGAGTCTTGTCCTAGAGGAGGAGTGAGTTTGTCTACCCTACGGTGGCGGTCATTTTAAACCTTTAGGATATCATTGCAAATTTTGAATGACCTAGGGATCATATGATAAAAATTTGCTAAAACCAGATTGGATTTTAAAAAGTTTTTGCGAGACTAATACAAAGTTTTTCATTTTATTTCAGCAACAAAATGTCAAACGCTTTTAACGCCCCTTTAGCTTCCGTTAAGTTAGTCGGTGATAATATTTCGTGGAAAAACAATATAGACACGATTTTGGTAAATGACGATCAAGAGTTCGCGCTCACTGAGGAGGGTTCTCAGGTGCCCAGTTCAACAGTCCTATTCAACAATCTACAAACCTTTCAGTTCTTGGTGAAAACTATGGGACAGGAAGCTGAGGCAAGTGTTGCCTTAAGACCTTTTCACAGGGGTTCGACCTCTGGGATAAAATTTGTAGACTCTTCAGGCCCTAAGGGGAAGAAGGAGAAGTTGAAGGAAGTTAAGGTTGAGCTCACACTGCCGCCCTAAAAGGCAAAGAAATCAAGGATGTTGTCGAGAAAGTGTTTCATCTTGCAGCAACGGGACGGACACACGAAAAGGAGTTGTCCTGTGTTCCTTGATGAAAAGAAGATGACAGTAAATGTGATTAACTTGTCACGAAACTTGTTTAGTGAAGAGTAATGACTCGCTTAGATATTGGATTCAAAGCGCCACTAACCATGTTTTGCTCTTCTTTTCAAGGATTATATTCATCGCACCTACTGCAAAGAGGGTGAGATAACACTCGTGGTTGGATCAGGAGAAGTTGTCTCATTGCGACCATATAAGCATGATGAAGTTGTTTCTTTGGCGGGAAGTACTTATTATTGGATAATATGTACATAGTTCCTAGGTTTACAAGAAACCTAGTTTCTATTTCTGCCTATTAGAACAAAATATTTCTGTTTCATTCAAGAGTAATAAAGCGTTTATTTCTCGAAATGGAAATTTGATTTGTTCTGCTTCGCTTCAGAGCAATCTATATGTTTTGAACCCAAAATTCAGTCAAAAGTGTTTTAAACACCGAATTGTTTAAAACAACTGAAACGCGACTAAGAGATTGAAAGTTTCTCCAAAAGAAAGTGCCCATCTTTGGCATCTTGGGTTAGGCCTCATTAATCTCAATAGGATTAAGAGACTAGTGAAGAGTGGACTTCTAAGCGAGTTGGAAGAAAACTCTTTACCGGTGTGTGAGTCATGCCTTGAAGGCAAAATGACCAAACGTCCTTTTAGTGGAAAAGGATATAGAGCCAAGGAGCCCCTTGAGCTTATACATTCTGATCTTTGTGGTCCGATGAATGTTAAAGCACGAGGAGGTTACGAATACTTCATATCTTTCATAGATGACTATTCGAGGTATGGGTACATTTACATAATGCATAGGAAGTCTGAAACATTTGAAAAGTTCAAGGAGTTCAAGACTGAGGTTGAGAACCTGTTAGGTAAAACGATTAAAACACTTCGATCGGATCGAGGTGGAGAGTATATGGACACTGAATTCCAGGACTATATGATAGAACATGGAATTACGTCCAAACTCTCAAAGACTGGTATGCCACAAGCGAGAATGGTGTATCGGAGAGAGAGAAACAAAACCCTGTTGGACATGGTTCGATCGATGATGAGCTATGCTCGTCTCCCTGATTCTTTTTGGGGTTACGCAGTGGAGACTGCGGTTTACATTTTGAACACAGTTCCGTCGAAAAATGTTTGTGAAACACCTTTCGAACTCTGGCATGGTCGTAAAACCAGTTTACATCATTTTAGAATTTGGGGATGCCCGACCCATGTGTTAGTGTCAAACCCGAAGAGGTTGGAATCCCGTTCAAAGTTGTGCCTCTTTGTAGGTTACCCAAAAGAGACTAGAGGTGGTTTCTTTTACGATCCTAAGGATTATATGGTGCTTGTGTCGACAAACGCCACATTCCTTGAGGAAGACCACATCAGGGATCACTTACCAAGGAGTAAGATTGTGTTAAATGAAATGGACAGTACATCAGCAAGAGTTGCTTTGATGTGCTAGCACGTCAACAAGTGTTGTTGATCCTAGCTCGTCTAGTCAAGTCCGTTCCCAAGAGTTGGGAATGCCTCGACGTAGTGGGAGGGTTGTGAGACAGCCTGAACGTTACATGGGTTTAGCTGAAACCCAGGTCGTCACTCCTGATGATGACTTTGAGGATCCATTGACCTATGATCAGGCAATGGCTGACGTTGACAAAGACGAATGGATTAAAGCTATGGACTAGGAAATGGAGTCGATGTACTTCAATTTCGTCTGGGAGCTTGTGGACCAACCAGATGGAGTAAAACCTATTGGTTGTAATTGGATTTACAAGCGTAAACGTGGCGTAGATGGGAAGGTGCAGACCTTCAAAACTCGACTAGTGGCAAAGGGTTTTACCCAGGTGGAAGGGGTTGACTATAAGGAAACCTTTTCACCTGTTGCTATGGTAAAGTCGATTAGAATCCTTCTGGCCATTGCCACATATTATGACTATGAGGTATGGCAGATGGATGTCAAGACCGCCTTTCTGAATGGCAACCTTGACGAGACCATCTACATGGACCAGCCCAAGGGGTTCATTGCCCAAGGCCAAGAGCAAAAGGTTTGTCGGCTTCAAAGGTCTATTTATGGACTGAAACAAGCCTCGAGGTCTTGGAATATAAAGTTTGATAAGGCGATCAAATCTTATGGCTTTGATCAAAATGTTGACGAGCCTTGTGTTTACAAGAAAATCATAATTAATGATCTTTGCCGTGTTTCTTATATTGTATGTGGATGATATCCTTCTCATTAGGAATGAGGTAGGATTTCTTACTGACATTAAGGAATGGTTGGCTTCGCAATTCCAAATGAAAGAATTTGGAGAGACACAGTATGTTCTAGGTATCCAGATTGTCCAGAACCAGAAGAACAGAACGCTAGCCATGTCTCAGGCGTCTTATATTGACAAAATGTTGTCTAGATATAAGATGCAGAACTCCAAGAAGGGTTTGCTGCCTTTCAGGCATGAGGTTCACCTGTCTAAGGATCAGTGTCCTAAGACTCCTCAAGAGGTTAAGGATATGAGACGAATCCTCTATGCTTTAGCTGTAGGGAGCCTGATGTATGTCATGTTGTGTACTAGGCCCGACATCTGTTATGCAGTTGAGATTGTTAGTAGGTATCAATCCAATCCAAGATTAGATCACTAGACAACCGTAAAGGCAATCCTCAAGTATCTTAGGAGAACGAGGAACTACAACCTTGTTGGGAGTGGAGATTTGATTCTTACGGGATACACTGATTTCGACTTTTCGCACCGATAAGGATTCTAGGAAATCCACTTCTGGTAAGCCTTCATTCGAATGGAGGAGGCTGTAGAGTGTGGCGAAGCATCAAGCGTGGATGCATCGATTCCACGATGGAAGTCGAGTATGTTCTCGCTTGTGAAGTCGCAAAGGAAGTTGTTTGGCTCGGGAAGTTCATGACGGATTTGGAAGTTGTTCCAAATATGAACTTGCCAATCACACCTCGCTTTTTGTGACAATGATGGTGCGAGAGCCAACTCGAGAGAACCTCGAAGTCATAAAAGGGGCAAGCATATAGAGCGTAAGTATCACCTGATACGGGAGATTGTGCCGCATGAGAGACGTGATGATCATGCGAGATAGCTTTGAGAGAACAACGTTCTTTGATCCATTTACGAAGGCCCTCACGACAGAGGTGTTTGACGGTCACCTAGAGAGTCTAGGTCTTCGAGTGCTTCCTGACTAGGGCAAGTGAGAGTATTGTAAAATGGTATTCAATGCCCTAGTTTATTGTATTACTTTTATTGTATTACTTTACTGTACATTTGAGAAATGTATCATGTACTCCACTAGCTTAGTCCAAGTGGGAGTCTGTTGGGATGTATGTCCTCATTTCGTGTAGTTTGTAATATTCCAAGTTGTAAATGAATAAGAGTTATTTATTTCAACATTGTGTAATAAATAAGAGTTATTTATTTAAACTTTGTGTCTCACATTTTTTCATAAACTTAATCCAATAAACTAAGCTCCAGGGTCATCACATTATGAGAGAAGTAAGAACTTGAACGGTGTGTAGTGGACACACAGGGAGGATCGCGTTCGAGTTAATGACCCAAACGGTCTACAGTGTATGGATAGGGTTGGAGACCTAATCCTGGATACACTGTGGATGCGACCCGCTTTGTATTAGATACAAACGAGGTGATTTGACTCGTTCATGTGGTTGACATGCGAGTGGGGGCATCCTGTGCAATGAGATTGTACAAGACTGGACCGTGAATTATAGACTTACTAATGTAACACCGTTAACAGTATAGAGCTTATAAATTCGTAGATGACCATTAGTGACTCGACCTTAATCCTGAGCGTGTCACGGACTCCTATCTGCGGGGGTCTGTCCTTTGACTAGTACGGGTGAGGGTGGCCACTGTTGCTCGCCCAATATGCCTATCTTCTCAGGGGCAGGACCACGTGGGGAGCTGGGAACTTGACTACGCAAGAAGGAATTCACTCGTTCCCGATTTAGGAAAAGTAGAGGGGTTGTTCCCTTAAGTGCTGTTTCTAGGGCTTGAACAACGGGGCCTCACTCTCTTATTGGCCTGAGAGAGTTGTTGTTTATGGTTGGACCATGCAACGTAGTTGTTCATTAGAGGAGCAGTGGGACTTAAGGAGCAAGAGGTAGACACAGGGATAAAACGGTAATTTGACCCAGCCGTGTCTACGAACAACCTGTGAAGGGTCGACTCATGGGTATTGGTTATATCGATGGACACAACTTGTCCTACAGTGATGAGAGTGCAGCTACGGACTTTAGTGGAGTGTTACCGTAGCTAATGAATCTTTAATAACCGGGTCAAAGAGTTTGACAAGTTAGTCTCGGATCATTGGAGCTCGTCACGTGTAGGTCCATTAGGTCCCTTGGTTTGCTCAAATTGGACAAATTGAGGGTTTACAGTTTGGTGTGAATTTGAAATGTTCAAATTCATTATTTTGATATTTATGTCATTTCTATGAGATATAGATGACATAATATATAGTTTGATGTGAATGAGATTCATAATAAACTATAGTATAGCCTAATTGATTAATTAGTGCTAATTGGAGAAATCTAATTGAGAGAAACTAAATTGAATGTGATTCAATTTAAAATTCCACATTTATGCAAATGAGATTTGTATAATAAGGTATGAGATACCTTATATTATGTGATATGCAAATATGATTTGTATATTATATACGTGTGGTAAAATTGTGATTTGGTGGAGATGTTAACTCAACATCTCACCATTATTTAAAGGCTTGGTGAGAAGCCTTTGTAAGGAATTTTGCCATTTTTTGGATTTTCATCCAAAGAGAGCAAAAAGACTTTCTCTCATTCGCTCTCAATTCTCTCTAAAACTTCTCCTCACCCAAAACCACAGGGAGTCCCACTCACTCTCCCTCAACCTCCCGAGAACAACCGAGAAGACCCTTTGGAGGTATCTCCCTGCTCGGATCGAGGTTCGTGTTCGAGGAGTTCGTAGTTTCGAGAGAGATCGTGACCGGAGGAGAAGAAGATTGAAGAAGTGTTCTTCAACAAGTAAGTACTGTTTTCCTTATTGTTTTCTTCTCATTTTTGCATGTTTAGCCTAGGATCTATGAGATAGATTCAATTTTAAGACACGTTTTACACAACGAATCAACGACATTTCACAACATCTTCCGCTGCGGGAATTTAAAATCCCTTCAATTGATATAATATATAGTTTTAATGTGAATTAAATTCACATATAAACCATATACTAATGAGAGAATAAAGGAAGGGTAGGATGGTCATTTCCATCCTATTTCCCTATATATATGGTTGCATGAGATGCAACTAGGTTAAGGAATTTTGAGCCTTTGTTGTGTTGTTGGAAAAGTTCCAAAACACAAACCTCTCTTTTACAACATCTCATCTCACCTAAAACCCACATTGCTCCCTCACCTAGAAAACAACGGAGAAGATCCAGTGGTCGTGTCTTCATCCGTTCGTGTTCAAGTTGCTGAGATCGCGATCATGGGAGAAAGGAGCACTGAAAGAAAAGTTCTTCAAAGGTATATTTCTTGTTGTCCATATTCTGTTTTTATGATTAATCTATTTATTTCAGTTCTTGAATGTAATCGTTGTAATGAAATTAATAACGTGCGATTCACAATCGCTTCCACTGCGGGATTCGACTCCCTTCTACAACATCCCTCTCGGGCCAGTGAGAGGGTGGGCGCCCGTTGTCCAAGCCCTGGAGACAACACTTAAGGGAACAACCCCTCTAGTTTCCCTGATTCGAGAACGAGTGAATTCCATCTCGCGTAGTCAAGTTCCCAACTCCCCACGTGGTCCTGTCCCTGAGATGATAGACATATTGGATGAGTAACTGTGACCACCCTCACTCGTACTAGTAAAAGGACAGCCCCCTGTAGATAGGAGTCCATAACATGCTCAGGATTAAGGTCGAGTCACTATTGGTCATCTACGAAGTTATTAGCCCTATACTATTAACGATGTTACATCAGTAGGTCTAATAATTCACGGTCCGGTCTTGTACAATCTCATTGCACAGGATGCCTCACTCGCATGTCAACCACATGAACGAGTTGGATCACCTCGTTTGTATCTAATACAAAGCGGGTCGCATCCACATCGTATCCAGGATTAGGTCTCCAACCCTATCCGTATACTGTAGACCGTTCGTGTCGTTTACTCGAATGTAATCCTCCCTGTGTGTTCACTACACACCGTTCAAGTTCTAGTTTTCTCATAATTTAATGACCTTGGAGCTTAGTTTATTGGATAAAGTTTGTAAATATGTGAGACACAAAGTGATGAAAAAATAAGTCTAATTTATTTCAATAAGGAATATTACAAACATATACGAGATTAGGACATACATCCCAACAACTCCTCAGTGAGCGCAAACTTTAGGTCATCGGTAACTAAGATTGTGTTGATATTGTTTTTCGACGTTTGAAAATTATCTCCTATGAGTTTATCAGAAGCTAATAGGGTTATAATTGAACTCGACATTTTGTTTGCTGAAATAGAAAAAATTTTGTGTTAGTTTCGCAAGAACTTTGAAAATCCCATCATGTTTTAGCAAATTTTATTCTATGATCCCTAGGTCAAAAAAATTTAATTATACCCCAAAGGTTTAGAATCACCGCCACCGAAGGGTAGACAAAATCACTCTTGCTCTAAGACTAGACTTTCTCGACCAGACCCTAATACCAGAATAACTCTTATTCCATTAAGCATCCAGTTACCATTTTTTGGTTTGAATCCATTAACTCTTAATGAATCCTGTGAGTGTCACCCTCTATCATTAAATTTCCAAGTATCCGTCTAAACAATAGCCACCGAAGGGAGGACTATGAAGGAAAACCAATAAGGAAATTGTATCCCTTTCGAGAATTTACGGTGTTCCGACTCCCATGATCAAGGCCCTCCGAAGGGATTGTCTGGTCCAGGCCCAACTAGCAGGTGGATCATAGGCGTCCATGGTGTGGATCGATAGAACAAACCGTGTGTCCCGTTTTCATAGGTTCGACTCCCACTCACTATAAGTACTCTCTCAATTCACGTTGAATATTGACCCATACAAATACTATTCGAAGGGGAACGCTCCCATTTGTGCCATGAGGCCGAGTATGGATCTCACAGTGTGAACTTTATGGAGATTTGTGGATGAAAAATTAAATGTATATCATGCACTTTATTTCCTCCCACTCAACAATTTAAATTAATCATGATTGACCTTGATAAATCGAATATAATTTACCTAAGTCTACGAATATAACACTTATATATGATTAGCCTCAGTCTATAATCACATTATTAACTTAGGTCTATGTGAGTAATTTTAATTAACTTTTAATTAACGACACTCACGAGAATATAACCTATGAATCTCCAGACCAAATTCACTCCCAGGTCGATTTCTAGGTAGGGGTGTTCCGCAAAGCCTCAGATTAAATACGCTAGCCTTAGACAGAACCTTTCTTAGATAGAGTTACTAATTAGTCACCATTCATAAGTCATATTGATTTCCTAATTCTAATCTTATTAGAACAAGAAAACCTAATTCTAATTATTTAAGTTCTAAATAATTTAAAACTAATAATTAACTTAAATTACATGCATTTCTATGTTATCGTGCTTGATCATTCATCACATGAATAATTAAACTATATAACATACATACATCACATGTATTAATGCATGTCAATGCTTTTAATCTAAGTAATATAACTCTTATATTAATTAAATTAAAACATATACATTATATTATAACACTTATAATATAATCCTATCATGCATACCATATATTATAACTCTTATAATATAAAATGATGCAGAAATGTTTAACCTAAGGTGAGATTTTAAATCTATATGACATACATTATGCACATAGAATTAATTATACAACCCTTGCATAAAAATAAATAGCAATATTTGATCGGTTTTGGCATTTTAGGGACTTTAATTTAATTAATTAACAATTATATTAATATTAATTTATGAAATTAATTAATAAACGTATTTTACAAAAAATAAATAAAATAAAGGAAAAACCGCTGGAAATCGTCCACCAAAAGTCTCATTGCCCACTTCACGCAAAGAATTCTCGCAAACCACCCACTATGCACATGGCGTTGCAACGTCGTGGGCTGCATTGCAACGCCGTGCGTCTAAGCGCCAACATCAGGGTCTCAACGCCCAGCGGCGTTGCAACGTTGGTCTGCAGCACAACCATCTCCCGTGCGGACAACGTTGAGACGCCAAAGAACAACATCTCAACGCCATCGCCTGTCCAGCATCACCACTTGCTGGAATTCGTCAAACACTTTGTGGACCATCTCTAGTGTCTTCCATACTATCCTCAGGTCTTAAAATAGATTGTGGAATCTTTGATTGAGAGAATTTGGAAGAAGAGGGATAAAATGTCTAAAATTGAGAATGAGAAATGTTTTGCAAAATTCTCTTAATTCCCTCTATTCTACTTCAATTAAATCCCATATTAAGCTTCCTCAAGCTAGGTGGATGACAACACAAAGATGGGAAGGATAATTGAAGAATGAGGTGGTCAATTTTGGTGAATTTGAAATTGAAAGTAGCTTATTCCCCAATTTGTGAATTTGGTCCAAAATTCATTCTTAAATGAATTTGATTTTCATTTTTATTTTAATTCAAAATTAATATAAAATTAATTTGAAATTAATTTTATTAATTAATTTTAAATAATTATTTAATTTAATATCGAATATCAAATTAAATAATTGGACTAATTCCGATTTCTTAAATTGATTGTTCGAACATGATTAAACTATGAAACATTAAGTATGTCCAATTCTTCTTTATCATAGTTTAATTCATAATTAAACTATGAAACATTAAGTATGTCGCATATAACTAACGGTTTCTCCCAAAACCGGAGTTGAACAATTCAAATTCTTTTCTCTCAAATTGTTACAAGGCTTAATCCAAGCTAGTAAGGAGGACCTAATGAACCTACAGATCATGAGCTCCAACAATACGAGATTAACCGACAAAACTTTTTAGCCTAACTAATCAACATTTGTTAACAACCGGGACACTCCACTAAAGTCCAGTGACTGCACTCTTCTCACTATAGATATGTTTCTGTCCACTCGATATAACCATAATTAGTAAGTCAATCCTTCATAGGTCAATATCCGTTTTCGCTTCGTTTCTGTCCATTAGGTCAATATCCGTTTCTGCTCCGTTTCTTCACAACAACTCTTGCCACGAACGACCGAACTTACAAACTCGATTTACATTAAAAAAAATGCCCAAAACAACTGGCCCTTACATTGATCTCATCAACATTAATGTCAATCTATTCTAAGTGCCAAAAATCAAAACATCCAACATGCAAACCACAAATTCATCTCATGAAATTAAGGCTACCCACCTAATTTTAAGAAATCACATAATGCACAAGGAAGAGCAAACGATTGTCTATGATACCAATTGAAGGGAATAGAAATCCTGCAGCGAAAAACATCGTTAAATGTCATTGTTTCGTTGTGCAACTCATTTCTTTGAACTTATCACATAAATCCTAGGCTAAACATGTTGTAAAACTAGAAGAAAGCAGAAAGTAAAAAGTGTACTAACTTGTTGAAGAACCCTTCTTCAGTGTTTTCTTCTCCGATCACGAACTCGTTTATACCAACGATCTCAATAGTTACGATCCTCGAACCGAGCAACAGGAAACCTCCGAAAGGACTTCTCGGTTGTTCTTGGTAGGTTGAGTGAGAGTGGTGGAACTCCCTTTGGTTTTGGGATGGAGAGGATGTAGAGAATTTTAAAGAGTTTTTTAGAGAGAATTCTCTTTGTTCTTGGAAGTGAAATCTAAAAAATGAACAAGTGACTTACCAAAGGCTTCTCACAAAGCCTTTATATAATGGTGTGTTGTGGAGTTAAAGTTTCCACCAACTATATAATATGCAAATCATATTTGCATATCACATCATATAAGGTATCTCATATCTTATTATACAAATCACATTTGCATAATTGTGGAATTTTAAATTGAATCACATTCAGTTTAATTTAGGTTAATTCAATTTCTCCAATTAACACTAATTAATCAATTAGGCTATACTATAGTTTATTATGGATCTCATTCACATCAAACTATATATTATGTCAACTATATCACATATAAATGACATAAATACTGTAGGATCATATGGCAACACTAGAGAGGGGGTGAATAGGGTTGCTTAAAAATTTAATTTTTTTTTTAGGAATTAAACTAGATTAATTCAATCTTAAATAATCAAAATAAGTACCTTAAAATTTATAGAAATATAACAATTTTTCTAAACATGCAACCTACTTAAAAAAAATAAATAGCAAAAAGTTAAAGTTGGAGAGATAGGAAACGACACGAAAGATTTTTATAGTGGTTCAGAAATCCCTACTCCACTCCCCAAAACGCCTTCTTGGGTATTTTACTGCGACAGTTCTCTTATGGGTGAGAACCAAACCGATTTTTCACTCTTTTTAAAGGTTCAAGAGTAAACCCTCAGTCGATCCTTTTGTAGGTTCAGGATCCAACCTATATTGATCTTTTTAAACGAGTTAAAGATCAAACCACTGTGATCCTTTTAAATGGGTTCAAGATCAAACCACTACAAATCCTTTTTTTGGTTCAGAATTAAACCTCTACAAATCCTTTTCCGGTTTAGGATTAAACCGCTCAGTCAAAATCACAAGGTGTACCCACACCTTAATACAACACCCAATTCAAAAGATGAAATATAACTCTCACAAAGAAAATCTCGCACAAGAGTAGATACACAATTTTAAGCTCTAAAGACACAATCTAATATCTCATATAAAATTCTCTCACAAGAAGAATAGAAAATGATGTAATTTTTAAGAATGATCAAGAATGGAGAATGTTGGAGATAAAATTTCAGCAACTTGGAGATGAGAGTGCTTTCTGAAATGAGAGGAAAAATGATGTTTAAATAAGGTTTAAATTTAGGGTAAATTTTGGGCCATTAGATCTAGGTTAAGGTGGATCAAGGGTGGAGGTAATTTGGGATAAAAATGGCAAAAGAAGGATTAAAAGAAAATTTTAAAATTGTTTCCAATCTTAAAAGGGCCACGTGTCGTCATGTAATTCATTCGCGTCACTGCAAAATAACAGTTTTTCACAATATTTTTTGGTCATAACTTTCTGGTTTGAAGTCCGATTTGAGCAATTCAAAATGCGTTAGAATCGTCTATTCGAGCTCTACACTGTGGACACTTTAATAACACTGAAATCATTAGTAATTTAAATATTTTTTATCATCAAAATATATGGTTGTATGATTGAAGCTCGTAAAGCTAATAATCTCTCCCTTTTTGATGATGACAAACTACTCAAGAAAAATATTCTCAAAGTAGAATGTGAACAATAATATTGAAAGAATTTAATTTGTAAACATCACATTCAATCATTGAACATTCATAGATGTTTCTAAGCAAATTCTCCCCCTTTTGTTATCATCAAAAGATAACAATTAAATGCATAAATTCCCCCTCAAAATAATAATTAATAGATATGTTTTTTTCAAAACATTAATCAATATATTATGAATAATAAGTTAATTCAAACTTCTCAAATAAATGAAGTCGATCAATTTTAGTAAAAATGATCCAAAAATATAATCAACTCATCAAAACATATAAATTCATTATAAAAATGTAAGTAATAAATCAATCAGTATCATCTTATAAAAATACTCAACATACTTTTTTTTCATAAGGAAATGACTCTCCCTAAACATGTGGAATATGTAATAAGTGAACAAATAAATAAGTACTCCAAAAACAATAACTCTCCTCAAAAAAAAAAGCACAAGACGCTTACATTTCAATAAAACAATTTGGAGAATCAATATCATCAAATTAATTTGCATAATGGGTATTACCTCCCCTAAAAAAATGCATTCTTCTTTTTATAAGTAATGATCAATAAATACCAAATAGATAAATCATTCAAAGTGAATTCATCCAAGTTACTTTTCTTTGCACCATTTAATTCTAGAAAGATCACGGTAGTTCTATCTATCTCAAACAAATCATCAATATTTTTTAATGAAATACTCATTCAAGAGAATATGACATAAGATAAATTAATAAGTTTCTATGAGATCAGTAATTTAATACGCATGAATATGTACTAAATTACCATATCTATAAAAGGTACATTAAGCAAATTAATTTCAAAGAAATCAACTGATCAAATCCAAATAAAATTCAAATATGAGATACCAAAATATTAAATGTTAGAAAATAAACATCAAGTCAAATATTGATCAAATAATAGCAAAATAACATGAACGTTTTAGATAACACAAAAGGAGAATATTATCAAACGAATATAAGCATGTTAGTATCTCAAATAGAAATTATATCAAATTTGAGAAAAATACTAAAGGCAATTCAATAATATAAATTATTTCTATAATATATTCCTCCTATAAAATAGAATTCAACAATTTTCTTAAGCAAAAATTAAACACATTCTTTTCAAAAGAATAAACAATTAGTTATTTAATAAACAATATGATTTTTTTTTCATAATAAATATAATTAGATAAGCCACAATTAATAAATTAATATCAATCACAAATATCACAAGGTAAAATTTTTCCAGTTAAGCAAGAAATATAATTTGTAAGAGGCATTTGCTCCCCCTAAAAATAAGCATACTCTAAAAAGGATATTTTTCATGGAGTTTAATAAATCTATAAAAAGCACAATCTAAATTCTAATCACTTTTTCAATTGCTCAACTAACCAAAATAAGTGAGATACGAGATAAGAGATTTTGATATAACAAATCAATTTTAAATCAATTTTAAACATATCAAAAATAGAATTTAAATCAATTTATTAATAACACATACAATCTCATAAATAAAATTTTTAGCATTTAAACATTACAAGATACCAATTAAAAAGAATAGGATACAAAAAATATTTAAACATTCAACACCCAAAGAATTTCATATAACGATGTCAAATTATAAATATCAATCAAAATAGTTAAACTCATCGAATTTTTGACAAAATATCAAATATAGTTCATACAAAGGTATATTATACTAAATTAATAAGATATCGATATGCGAGACAAAATAAGATCTAACAATATAATCGATAAAATTTTTCTTCCATGAATAGAACTTAATGGGATAATAAAACACATCAATAAGATTACGAGCAAATCAAATTCTATAAAAAAAATAAATTGAAATTCACAACTAATAGGGATTCAAAGCAAAATAATAATAATTTCAAACACTTCTCCTATTAAAAGAAAATTAACAACTCGTTTCCATGTCTCATAATAACATAAAATAAATAATCAAAACATCATGTTTTAATCAAGCAATATATATTCAAGTTTATAAAGCGTTCAATCACTATTTTTAAACTAACAAAACTTAATATCAATTGTAAGATTATAACTCAAACAATAAAGTATAAAGAAAGATAGTTAAAAAAAATATTTTCAAACAAGTTCTCAAATTAATAACAAGAATTAATTATAATCAAACAATAAAGGAATCCAATCAAGTTTCCAAAAATAATTTGAAATATCAATATTTCAATTTTGAAACCCAACATGGAAATTATAAAAGAATAAAATATTTCAAACACATAAAATATCAATTATATTGGACAAATTTCAAATTCAAAAATAGTAATACATGATATGCCAAAGATAGATTTTTAAGAAGTTTCATGACATCTAATTCTAAAAAATCAAACATCAATAGAAAATATAAAACATTTTGAATTAATCATTTGCAGTTTTCCCAAGAGCTAGCACATGCATGTATTGCATTAATAAACAAGCAATAGAGATAAAAGTCGAAAATAGTATTCAAAATTTTCTCATGGACAATTTATCTAATAAACAATAAAATTCAATAATCAATCAAAGAGAATTGATACCAGATACCAATATAGCAAGTAAATAACAATTCAATAATGACAAAATTTTAAAAACAATCAAATGTCAATCATTTAACAATAATAAAAATCTATTTTACCAATAAATCAAAAATGTAAAATTCAAACTTAATATGCAAACAAAAATGTATTCAATCGTCCAAAAAGAATATTAATAAAAAAATCATAAATCAATTTTAATTCCACAAAATATCATAATAAAGAAAATGATAACCTTCCATTCAAACACTTAAAAAAATCAATTTCAAATTCCAAATATAAAACTCTCCAGTAAAACAATTCAAGAGTAAATTCAAATTCAAATTAATTCAAAGATATTACTATAAAATATCTCAAATTAATTCAATAATCATTTAAAAGATAAAGTTACCAAATATGAATATTTCCTTTTGAAGCATAAAGAGATTTATGGAATTCCATTTGAATTTTGAATTGTTTCCTTTTGAAATTGAGTTAATATTCAAAATTTGACTTTTGGATCACACCTACAAAATAAAATTAACAAGCAATCTTTGGTACCCATACTTGTTTGGGTCCATGTAGGTTAGTCTCAATCTTTGAAACCCATATCTTCTTAGTTCCAATACTCATAACATTTATATCATTTGATTTAGACAAATTATAACATGAATTTGATTTATAACCGAATTTGCCACAAGAGAAACAATAGACATTTTTCATAAAATGTTCATTCACATTATATATATGCATGTTCCTTTTTGCATAAGTGTTCTTTTGATAACTATTTTGGAAATTTTCTTTATAAGGAACATTTTTCTTTTCATAACCATTAAGAACATTTTTCAATTTGTAGCAATTTGGTCTAATATTACTTTTAATTCCACAATAATGACATGTACGCACAAATTTAGCATTTTTTACAAATTTCCACCATTATGCACAAAATTAGACTTAACATGAGAATTGTAAACCCGAGATCTCTCCTTGAAATTTTCAAAAAAAAAAGAAAAGAAAAGAAGAAAAGAAAAGGTTATTATATTTGGTTTCTTTGTTTAAAAAAAAAGAAAAAGGAAGAAAGAAATAAAGAAAGGAATCACAAAGGGAAAAGAATGGGGTGAAGATAAAATCTGCTGCCTAAGTGATTTCTCAACAATGTTTAACCCATTTTCCCCTCATTTTCCTTCATTTATCAAACATAAACTCAGAGCTTCATGGGGAGTGGTTTGAGAGAAGAAGAAGAGAGAAAGTTTTTGCTTTTCAAGGTGAAGAAGAAAGGGGGGAGATCACTACATGTTCCCATGGAAATTTTGTTATCAATTCTGCCCAGTTGTGATGTTTAAATCATTTCGAGCTCCACAAGAAAAGGTAAGAGTTGAAGTTTTATTTTCTTGAAAGTTAACTCATATTTGAACAAAATTCGTGCAGGATGCTCGAGCAAATTCTGAATCTAAGTTACTGATTTGTGAAGAGAAAGACAGAGGAAAGATTTTGTTGTTAATTCCGAGAAGCCTCTGATTTTTGTGTCGCGTTGATCAGTAAGATTTAAATCAGAAGCTATAATAGGTATGATTTAAAAGCTTATTGAATTTCCTACACCTTTCATGAAGAACTCGTGAGTAGAAAACGACTGGAAGATGGTTTACGTTTCAGGTCAAGTTCGGGGTGCAGCAGGGAAACGAGTTTGGAAATAGCAGAAGTTGGTTTTAAGGAAGAAGCTTTCGAGGTATTTTCAGACAAATCCATTGAGAATTATGTTGGGATTTGTGCACTAAAACTCGTAGTTTGTAATATCTTCTAATTAATGTAATAAAGTGTTATTATTTCAATAAAGTGTTATTGTTCGTTATCTACGAGTTTGCCTTTATTTAAACCCTAAATCCAATAAACTAAACATCCAAGGTCATTAAATGAATCTCTAAGCGAATGTAATGTACATAAAAAGGATCTCGGTTCGAGATACAGTCTAAAGGGTCTATAGTTAGGGGATAAGGTTTAGGTACCTTACCCTGGTTAAACTATGGATGTGGCCCACTTTGTTTTTGATACAAACACTATGATCCTAACGTGTTCGTGTAGATGACATGTGAGTGGGGATATCCTATGTAATGAGATTACATAAGACCGGACCACGAAATAGTAACCTCTAGCTGTAACTCCGTTGACTAGTTAGGTTTCTATTTCACTAGGATGACCTAGGTAACTTGATCTCAATCCTAAGCAGATTCACGAACTCACATTCATGAGGATTGCCCTTTGACTAGTATGGGTGAGAGTGGCGGATTCGCCGACTCAATATGCCTACCTTCTTGGGGATAAGGCCAGAGTGAGCGGTGGGAACTTAACTTAGCAAGATGAAATTCACTCTTTCCCGCCTACTAGGGTAAGTAGAGAAATGTTCCCTTAAGTGGTGTCTCCGGGACTTGAACAAAGGGTCCGACCCTCTCATTGGCCCGAGAGGGAATCTGTTTGTTGGTAGGACCACAAACAAATTGTTCATTAGAGAGCACCTTTGGTACTTAAGGCACAAGATGTAACCTGGGGGTAAAATGGTAATTTGACCCGGTGGTGTTACTGAACATTAAATGAAGGATTGACTTTCTTTGTTATTGGTCAATATCAATGGACATAGCTGCGGTGAGAAGAGAGCATTTGTGGGACTTTAGTGGAGTGTTCCATGATTAACGAATTTTGATTGGGAGGTTAAGGAGATTAACCGAGCAATCTCGTATCGTTGGAGCTTCTGATCTATAGGTCCATTAGGTCCACCTTCTAGCTCGTAAAGGGTTCTTAGATCATTTGAATTTGAAATATTCAAATTCATTAGGGAATATATTTAATGTATTTAGATACGATATAATATATAGTTTTGGAATTATATATTATAAATTGAATGTGAATATGATTCATATTAAATTATATGAGAGAATTGAATATTTGAAAGAGTTCAAATATTATATTAAATGTGAATGTGATGCACATTTGCAAACTATAGGATAAAATTTAATGTGCACTGGTTGTACATTAAAACTATAGGTTAAAGGGGTAATGTGATTAAATGAGATTTAATCTAAATTAAATATATGATATTTAATTTGTATTATTTAAATATGATTTAAATGAATAATTAAATTTGATTTAATTATATTATTATTATTATTATTATTATTTTAATAATAAATGAGGGAACATGTCATCCAAACACGTTCCCCACTACCCCTCCCCTTCTCCCTATCAACAGTTTAACAGGGAGAAGGGGGTTGCTCATTTGGGATGATCAATCAATCAGATTGGCACTTACAAAAGGAAAAATCTCTCTCTCTCAATCTCTAGAATTCCCAATACCTTCCAATTGTTGGAATCTTTCCCACAAAGGATTTTGTTCTAAGAACTCAGAGATATAGAAGGTTTTCTCTGTTGGTGGTGTCCTACTTGGAAATACAGAGGAGTGCCTATGTTGCTGCTTTGTTGATTTCTCTAGGACCAAAGAGTTGTTGTTCTGCGAATCTACAAAGGTATTCTTCTTCCCTTTAGTTTAATTGTTAAACTCAGTATGTTTGTATGCAATTAATCCATGTCTAATAGGATTAGAACTTAATGCTTGTTCTGTATTATTTATCAATGTACTGGTTTTTGTTTTAAGCAAAACAATCAAGCACGTTAACGATCCCAAACACGTTTTCGCTGCTCAAGGAGATCAGATCTCCATCAATTGGTATCAGAGCAATGCTTGATTTGTTTTGTTTTGAAACAAAATTGCATTGATTTGGTGGGAAATGCATTTGGTTTGCTGTAAAACTTGTTTAGGAATTTTTTGGCCTTAGTTTACTTTGATTTTGATCAATTAGTATGTAAAGGCTCCTACGTTTTTGGGCATAAAGTGCATTATTGAGTATGTAATTGAGTTACGAGTCGTTCGGGACTAGTTTCATGCAATTCAGTTGAGAATCGAAGGAGAAATTGAAGATCGAAGCTGCTATGTTCGTGACTTTACGCCCGCTGGTTAGAAACAGCGTTGCGGCGTTACTGTAACGCTGAAGAAACGGCGTCGCAACGCCAGCGCTCCCTAGCGACGCGGGCGCTCAAAAGTGGTGGCGTTGCAGCGCCGCCTCAGCGTTACGCGCCATCCCCGATAAGCGCGCAGCGCAAAAGGACAAAGCGGGCGTTGCAACGCGCTAGCATCAACGCGTTACGCGGGGGCATTCCGATGAGTATGTGGCTGGTTCGACCGGCTCGATATTTTTGTCCCGGTTCGAGTGGTTCCAGTAGCCGTTCGAGTGTTTTTGGGTGGTTTCATGAGATAAAATTAATGTAATTTTATTTTTGCACTTTAGGGGACAAATTATTAGGTTTCTGATTTTATGTCTTTATGAATGTCATTTAGATTATTCCCACCTTAGGATAAGCATGATCATGCATTTTATTTACATAATTGTTATATGAATATGGTTAAATGCATGCTTAATTTATTTTTCATGAGTAATTAATTATAATTGTTATGAGTAATTATATGGAAAATAAATTGCATGGAGCATAAAATTACTTAGTTTAAAATAAATGTTATTTTCTTTAAGTAATTTTATAATTCAATTAGTTGAATTCCTTTTATAATTCCAATTTGAATATTGATGGTTGGATTTATAATATAGTTTCTTTCATAGGTTAATTATCAAATTTATAAAAGTTATAAATTGAAAGGGTTTTAGAAACCATAACCTATAATAAAGAAATGCATGCAAACATAGGAATTTGGGTTTAAATTTAATTAGTTTTAAATCGTTTAAAATTAATTTAGACCTAAGTTTTAATTTCTAATAGGATTAGAAATTAGTCTTATGTAGTATTTTAAATAGTTTAAAATATAGTAGGACTTTAGGACTTTGGTTATAAGGGAACTCTACCGGTGAAGTTCTGTCTAAGGGTGGGGTACTTAAGCTGACGGTTAACGGAACACCTCCTACCTCGGTACTGACCCGGAACCTGAGTTGAATTAACCTTAGTTATGTTTTATCTCTAGGTAATTAAAATGTTAATTCACCTAGACATAAGGTTTTAAGACCTAGTTATAATAGTTATAATAGGCATAGACTTAGATAGATTCTTTTAGCCAGAATCCAGCTAAGTTAAACCTATACCCCAATTTTAGGAGCTTCAGTGGGAGAAAACGAGATGTTCGCATCGAGTTTACTCTCACGTCCTCAAGAGTTCACACCGTGAGTTCCATGCTCGGCTACGTGGCGTCAATAGGGCGTCCCCCTACGGTATGTTTGAACCATTGAATGAGGGAAGTATCCATAGTAAATGGGAGCAGGATGCGTGTCAACATATCCTACGGTCTCCTCCATTAGGTCGCACCACTACTACAAATTATAGATTTCTTGACACTTTCAAGTTTTAAATACTTGACGCTTTTATGAAAAAACATCAAGTAAGATGAAGTTTTAAAAGAAAAACGTCAAGAATTTTTTTTTTAAAAAAAACACGGAGGTTGACAAAAATTTCGGATTTTTCTCGCTTCCAGTTTCTTGACATTTAAAAAACGTCAAGTGTAGAAAAATGGAAAAGGCGAAAAAGGCGCTACTTTTCTTTAACGCTTGCAACTTCTAATTACTTGACATTTCAAGTAAAACGGATTTTAAACAAAAAATGTTAAGAAAATGAAAAAAAGGCGGAGGTTGACGGACTTTTTCAGATTTTTTCATGCTACGATAAAACTTGACACTTTAAAAACGTCAAGTCACTCCAACAAATATGCCTTTTCATACCATTTTAATATAACCTTTTAAAATAATGCTATGAAAGAAAATGAAGAAAAGAGGCGGAAAAATTGAGCGCTAAATGTTTTTCCCAAAATGAGAAAGCGTTCTCCTCATTCTCTTCGCACGTTTTTCCCTCGACTTTTCCCTCATTCTCTTCGCACGCTCTCCTCATCTACCTCTCCTCTCATTTTCTTCCGTCTCGTTCGAAGACACCTTCAGAATCCAAACTTCAACTCTAAAATTCAACCATTCTTCATGTCGTCAAACAAATTGGAGCAAGAGGTAGTCGAAATTGGTTACTCAATCGGGGAAGATCGACTTTGATTATTGAGTAAGTGCATTTTTTATCATGATCGATTTTAGGGTTTGAGGTGAATGAGGAGAATATGGTTAGTGTAGGGCAGTGGGACGAAGTATACCTTTAGGCTACTTGAACAGGGGGATCGAAGAGAACAAAGACTACAACTTAATCATCTTCACGAAACATCTTCAATTGTGATGCACCTACAGATGCGCAGCGACCCACGAATGACAGTGCCATCGACGTCTTGGTTGGCCGCGGCGATAAGAGCGAACAAATCTGAGCACCCATTGTTTGTTCTCTCGATTCTTACGATAGATCTCCATGT
This sequence comes from Trichosanthes cucumerina, assembly GCA_036507285.1. NCBI lineage: Eukaryota > Viridiplantae > Streptophyta > Magnoliopsida > Cucurbitales > Cucurbitaceae > Trichosanthes > Trichosanthes cucumerina. The sequence goes on from CM071840.1 coordinate 46,278,068, forward strand.
GTATGTTTTTATGATTTGCATCTGAAGTAATTTGATCAGCCCTTTCTATTCTTAAAATCGAATTTTTTAATGTAGGTGTTTTGGTCACGTTTTCTTGTCCTTTTGTTTTGGATCTTTCATTTAGATTTATTGCATAATTCCAGACCTATTGTTGTTGGTCTATAGTTTTCGAAATGATCCCTTCATCACCACTGATTATTGCATATTTAGTGTTGAGCCTTTATAGTTTTCAAAATGTAACTTTTTACCACTGTATACGACAGACCTACATGTTCAAGTATGATAATGTACACGGCCAGTGAAAGCACCATGATATAAGGTTAAAGACAACAAGACTATTCTCTTTAGGGAGAAAGCAATCACCGTTTTCGGTACTATGTATTTTCATGCTCTTTCTTCTTGTCCTTCTATTTTTTTAAAAAAATTAAACAATGTTTTTATCCAACAATTGAGCATTTGACTTGTTCATTAGGAACCCAGAGGAGATCCCATGGGGAGAGGCTGGAGCTGAATATGTTGTTGAATCCACCGGAGTTTTCACTGACAAAGACAATGTTGCTGCTCATTTGAAGGTTTGTTGAAAATAGCTAAATATGCATATTCATGATCATTTACGGCATGATAATGTTTTCTTTAATGCTGGTTAATGTAAGCTCTAATTATTTTGAACATTCATGTATGCAAATGTTTATTTTCACTAATTAGTTTTAACGTGTAGGAACCTTAATGTTGCAGTTTAGAATCGATTTGAACACCTTTGATTAGCAAACAACAAGCGTAATGGTTCTTTCGATAAGTTTTAATGTGTTTAGGACCTTTCACAAATCACTTTAGGTGTCATTGCTTTGGTCCTAACACATATGAGGCTTTTGTTTGTAGTTTCAACCTAATTCGATCTCATTCGAACACTCCCAGCAAATATTCGAGCCATTTTGGTGATGTTTGGCAAGCTTTAGTGTGCTTTAAATCATTCTCAAAACTTAATTTGTGTGTTGTAAGCTTTAGCGTTCTCTCTAATTTCTCTTTCGATTTTTGTTTTCCTTCCGTTCCTAATAGCATGGATGCACTAATCAAGATTGCCTCTTGTGTATAAGCTTTAGATGTTAGTTTGATTCACGAGATCCATTACTTGGACTACTAAATCGAATTTTCTTGCCCTATTTTAGTATTTGAAAATAGTGTTGATGTTTGCTAGAAAAGAGATGGAGAAGATGAGAAATGAAAATGAAACTTTTTGGCCATGAAAATGAAACTTTTTTATTTTTTGGATTCGTGAGTGATTAAAGTTTTAATTAACTACATGAAAGAATGGATTATTTTCATGGGTGTGATACTGATGTCTATCTAATGTTACTGTCTGTTGTAGGGTTTTAGATTTTTTGGGATTAATAAGGTTTTCATTCATGACATGAAAGGGCGATTCATTTTCATCTAGTTTTTATTTGGTTGTACTTTTTTCCGCATATTTGACTGAACCTGATATCAATTAGAAGGGGTTTGAATCAAATGAGATTGGTAAGGTTTTAATTCATTATAATTTCTGATGAAAATGTGCTTAAATAGAAATCAAAGTATGAGAAACTAAAAGTGCACTTTTGGTTTTTTGTATGAGTGTGTTTGGGCTATTCCATGGCTTGGTTTTGATCCTTTTTTGGGCTATTATATGGCTTGATTTTGATACTACACATGTTTCTCTGATTCTTTCTTTTTTGTTCTGAAAATGAAAACCATGTATGTATACGAGTATTCTGTTCCAGGTGTTTTGGTCATGGTTGACACAATAAGCATACTCAACACTTTGTTTAAATGGATCTACTAGTTTCCTCGTGCATTCTAGTATTTAGAAATACTTAAACTTATTTTATACACTTTTTGCCCACTTTAGACAATCCATAGGCACTTTTAGCTTGTAGCTTGTTGAAGGTCTTCGGCTTGCAGCGTGTTGAAGTCCTTCGGCTTGTAGAGTGTTGAAGGTCTTCATCTTGCAGCGTGTTGAAGGTCTTCATCTTGCAGCGTGTTGAAGGTCTTCATCTTGCAGCGTGTTGAAGGTCTTCATCTTGCAGCGTGTTGAATGTCTTCGACTTGCAGCCTGTTGAAGGTCTTCGACTTACAGCTTATTGAAGATTTTCGGCCTGTAGCGTGTTGAAGTTCTTCAGCGTGTGGGTTATTGAAGTCCTTCAACTTGTAACTTGTAGAAGTCCTTCGCGAAACACTTAACACCTAAGGACTTGCAATGTTCAACATTTAAAGACTTGTTTCACAGTGTTCAACACCTAAGACTCATCTTGCAACGTTTAACCCTTAAGGACATGTCTTACAACATTTCGCACTTAAAGACTCGTTTTATGGCGCTCCGCACTTAAAGATTTGTCTTCCAACGTTCCGCACTTAAAGACTCGTCTTATAGTGCTTTGCACTTAAAGACTCATCTTGCAACGTTCAACACCTAGGACTTTAGGGAGTATTCAACACTTGAGGACTTTGCTCTGAATGCTCTTTGAGTTCCTTTTGTGAGTGAAATTTCTGAACCTCTGGAATAGAGGGGAAGCCCTCGATTTATAGAGTTTTCCAAGACGTGTGGGTTTGGGCCTGAGTGGCTTTTGGGCCCAACCACTTGGATTTGGGCTTCGTTGGCTTTGGCGTAGACATTTGGATTTTGGGATTTACTAAGCTTGACCAATTCTACATTGCCCAATCATTTAACTTATCCAATTTTTTAAACTTAATTTGACCAAATTAAATTAGTCAAATTATCATAAGAAAGACATGTGACATTTTAATTTTTAGAGCTTGCCAATTTTTGTCTCCAAATCTAATTTAGGACACGTGTCAACTTATAATTGGTCTCAAATTTAATCACTTACAAATTCGTCATTAATTTGAATAACGACGTGGAAATTAGGTTGATCAAAATTTCTATGTCAACAATTATATTTTTTTTAAGAAAGGCAAAATTTTTCATATTTTATCTTTTTATACTCCCTTAATATTAACTTTAGGAGACCTTTAATTTTCATTCTCTCAAACCCAACATTCTAACAAAATTACATTTTGTATATTAAAAAATTATATAGTATTAAATTTGTTTTAGATTTCTTTTAACTTTAATTAAAATTAGAAATATAAAATGAAAAGAGATTAATATCTAAAAAAATTTAGAATTAGTATATGATGTTGAATTCATAATTTTTCATATTTTTTTTCACTTATCAAGTTATGGGTGTATTGAAATTTCTTTTATCTAAATTAATTTTTAAATATGTCTAATTATTTTTTTTTCTTTTGTAAGACTTGATCAAAATTTAAAATTTATTAAAAGAAAAGTTATTTGAAGGATTATTTTGATTTTGGGTCTATATTATATTTATTTTCTAATTAAAATTTACATTTCTTATTATTATAAAAACAATATTTCAAACTATCCACTATTTTCTTTTGACACAAACTCAAAATAATACTTTAATTTTATATAGTAGTTTGAATTATAAATTGATAAAAACAAAAAAAAAGTGAAAATATATAATTTTACACCATACTAAATTTCTTGAAAAGTATAAACATACGGAAATCGAACAAATAAACTCAAAATATGCAAACAAATTTTCAATAAAAAGTATACTAATTATCAAATAACATTAAAAAAAAAAAAAGTAGAAAAACACAATACCTTATTCACACCTGCACAGTTTTTTAAAATAGTACTCATTTTATAATTATTAAACAAACTCACCATTATTTGACTTTAGAATAATAAACAGAGAGAATTAAAAATTTAGAAAGAACAAAACTTTTTTTTATTAGTACATGTGAGAAGCAACATAAAAAAGCATGAAAAAGATAAATTATAAAACAAAAAGGAAAGAAAGAAACAAACATTTCATATATGATTTTATCCGATCATTTTTTGATAGCGAATATAGCTAATAAATAATCAACTTAACTCCATTTCTTTTGATGAAATTAAATTTAAGAAAAGCATTTTGAGGAGTTGTTGATGAAAAATGGAGGAAGAAAAACCTCAAAACGTTTAGAATTTTAAAACACTTTAAACTCTATTATTAATTATAGTTCGATAAAAAATATTTGGTTAATTTACTGTATATTTGAAAAAAAAATAATTTACTATTTGTAATATTTTTTTTTGAGTACATCAACAATTAGGGATGAGGGGATTTGAACCCATGACTTCTTGGTCATGAGTTATACTTGATGCCAGTTGAGCTTTGTTACAATTTGTAATTAATTTGACATATTCTGTAATTAAGAAAATAAAGAAGGATTGTCTTCACGTTTTAAATATTTCAAATTATCAAATAATATTTTTTTTCGTAAAATACTTTTACCAATTAATAAAAGGAAACTACATTCATCCACTTAAATTTAATTGAATTTGTTTAGAAAAATAAAATCTAATTAATTTATAAAACAATATATTTAGTTCCTCCTACCAATTATGAAATTTAAATATAATGGTACACTACTTAAAAAAAAATATACAAATAACTCATTTCGTTATTAATAATCATTGAGAAATGACATGTTTGTAAATTTAGAAATTGAAGTATAAGCATATTTGTAAATTACTAAAGGGTAAAATGGTCAAAGTTTTTTTTCTTCTTGAAATCATTCCTTTTTAATATCATTCAGATAGAAATATAGATATAGATTATGTAGATTATAGACTAAAGAACAAATATTTTAAGTGGTGGAAAAAACCTTTTACATTCCAACTATACATTTATAGATAATTAACAATTAATTAATTTTTCATTTATAATTAATTGTCAATAGTATATGTTGTAAATATATAAATTAAAGAAACGACATAATTGTCCAAAAACAAAATTCATGGATTGTAGCTTTTTAGTATATTATAGATTATAGACTACTGGATGCATTAACAAAAATTGAATAAAATGCTCACAAATTGCACACTCATCTAAGTCTAGGATACAATTTGATGAATCGAAAGCTTAGGATGAAAATTAATACAAATTGACAATTTTAGGACAATAATTTATAATTAAGTTTTTCCGGTAATTATTTCAATATTTAGTTAATCATCAATATATATTTACAAAATATAATTTATATTGAATAAATTTAATTAAAAATATTATCACACAAAATTACAAAACTTTGGCTAAAATGAACCTAGCTCAAAGCATGTGTTAACGACTAAGAGGTTGTGGTACTAATTCTTCCCCTCCATATGGTAGTAAACAAAAATTACAAAGCCTTGGGCAATCAATACTAGGGGTCCTATCTAAGCAGTTCCCAATAATCATAAAAAACAGGGTGGCCATCTTGATTGTTAAAATAAACCCCATCTTGTCTCGCACTCCAAACGCAGGTTGAGTCGCGACAATGGTTGCTTAAAAAGTCAGCATTGCTATAAAAAGCATCAAATTCTAAATATCCTACTTCCCACTCCAACCTACAATGAAAATTCGTAGAGTCAAGCCAATTCCCATTAAACGACCAATTTTGTTGCTCATCTGGGAACAATATATGCAACCCTAAATCATTGTCTTTTGAGTAACAATGACTATCCAATAAGAACATATGCAAGTCATTGTGAATCTCTACACGAAAATGTTTGAAGGAGACGAGAGGTTGGTTTGGTTCTGGTAGTTTGGGCTTTGAGTTTGTGTTTTTTGGGAGCTTCTTGCTTGAAACCATGGACAAGTTAGGGGAGGCGACGAGCAAGAATGCTAGTAATAACATAAGGTACCGCGACGCCATTGTTAACATGTGGAAGAAAGAATTGGACTCTGTTTATTTTATATTGAATGTATGCCTGAGAAGTGAGAAGGGAGATTGAGTGTCTATTTATTTATAGTCTATATTTTTTTGCTTTGTTAAGGTTTGAAATAGAGGGCGTTTGAGATTAAAGGTTGAAGTTGGAGACAGGTTGGTTGTTATGTTGTGCAATGCTAAAAATGGAAGTGTCTGACTATGTCAGGCGTTTCATGCTATTTTGGATGGTTATATCTTCTAGGTTGTTTCAAAGAGCAATTTTAAGAGATGAATATATGAGGACTTTTTTTGTGCGTCGAATTATAGATTTACGTACGACTCGGGACTTCAACTTTCAAATAGTTACTAATTAATAGCGAAATATATGTAGCACCATTATTCTGAAGATTTGCTGGGTCCAAATAGGGAAATCAATTTTTACCATAAACTTGTAGATTGTATCAATTTTAATTCGAGGGATTGTATCAATTTTAACCCAAAACTTTTAATTTCATCCCTTTAAACCTCAAACTTGAATAATTGTATCAATTTACACCCTAGGTTAGTTTATCTTTCAATCATTTACACACATGTTCAAAGTCATATGTTGCTCTATGACATGTAGCAACGGCGATGACCATGATGATTTCAATAACTTTGGTGGTGAGTAGCTTGAGCTCGACTAATATACGAGAGAGAATAGGCCGAAAGGCAGTGATGGACAAAGTAATGCCCTATTAAGCATAATGAACTGGTCGTAGGCGACCTTGTGGGCCTCGTCAACAAGTCTTACATTGGACTAAAGTGCATCGATGCTAGAGAGGAAGAGGACAAAAATTTCGACGAGGGTAATTTTGAAACCCTGGGTATGTTGTGGAGGATAGAGGATAAATCCAGCAATAGCTCGAGGAAAAATAAAAAAAATAAAAAAAACTAATATTTGGATCAAGTAGAATCTTGCCTTAAACTATATGATGCAAATAAGCAGTTTTATTTCTACTAATAGCATATGGATCAAGTAGAATCTTGCCTTAAAATTGAAAATCCCTCCATTAATAAAATGGAAAAGGAGCAGAATCAGAGAAGATAAAAAATGAAAAAAGTCATGCTCTAAAATTTAAAAAACATTATAGCAATCCTATTCCAATTCTCTTCAACAATTTTATTTTATTTTTTAAATAACAAATACGTATATGTTATATATCAACATGTGGCTTTGGACATGAGTGAGTAATCTTTTATAATGATTGAAATGAAAATTTATTCAAGGATGTAAATTGATACACTTATGTTAAAATTTATGAGTAAAAAATGATTGTTTTCCTATATTCCTGAAAAAAAAAATTATTATCTTTATTCGTTTACAAATATAACCCAAAAAATACATATTTTTTTAAAGTAAACAATTTACACTTATATTTTACTGGTTAAAAGATACAATCCAAGTGAAATTTCACTGTTTTGATTAAAAAAAAAATTTCTAAAGGCTAAAAAATACCAATATTGTTTCAGGTTAATTTATGATGAATATGAAATGTAAAATTATATATATTTGGACTTTTATTTCGTTTGTTTTATTAACTATTGATTTGATTTTTTTTAGTACAATAGGAATGGGGGATTTCAACCACAAACCTTGTGACCATCCAATATGTCATTTGAGCTTTACTCTCTTTGACAATCATGGATTTCATTTTAATCACATAAAATTTAGTTTAATTTAGTTATTTTGTTTGAAAAAAATCTTATGTACAAGACACTAAAATTCTAGCATGATATATTGAAAAATGAACAAAAATAATAGATGAAAGTGAAATTTATTTATTTACTTATCTAAGGTTGTTTTAAGAAAAGTTAGAAATTTTATCATGACAATCACATTTGGCAAAAGAAATCAAGGCATAAATTATGGGCAAAAAATAGGTAGACAATTAAAAAATTATGTAGATACAGTATAACCAGCAAAAAGAGCCAATGTCATCGAATAAGACTCATCAAATAAGACTTATGACCAAGAGGTTATGTGTTCGAATTTTCCCACCCTCAAACGTTGTACAGCCAAAAAGGAATGTACACTTGTCAAAATAAAAAGCATAGCAATTACTCTAATAAATGAGAGATTCAAAGATTTATATAAACATTTATGGTGAAAATTTGTAGAAACTACCTAAACCCTCAAACAAAAAAGTTGTAGCTTCAGAATATAATAAGAAAAAGGTCGCCCAAAATTAAAGCAATGTGGGTGGAAAATGATGCTGGAGAGAATGAGCTTAGAAAGGCGGTTATCGTAATGTGGTGCATGCATTTGGAGTTATAGAAATCAGATTAAGTCATTTTTAAAGCATAACACTGACCTGGCCGCTGGATAGCCATTCGAGTCACTCTTCATCTGATCCGTGACTCTAATGTTGGCGATACAAGAAGGGCATCAACCTTCATTGGCAGGGAAATGCAATCCTTCTTGCCTATGGTGCTTCATTTTTATATGCTTTCCATGTCCATCGTTAATGTGTTCAACAAATCTCTCGAGGGATCGCAAAATCAGGCTGCTTATAACATCAGCTATGTGTCGTGGTTCTGCTTTTTTTTTTTTTTTTTTGGGTAGAATTCGTTTCAATCTTGACATTTTTTTTTTTTCGGATTCTGTTTTTCTCCATTGGGTTGTTGATATACTAAATTTGGATTGGTGTAGCCGTTCGGTTGGTGGCTGTTATCTTATTTCTCCTTTAACAACTCAAAAATTATGTAGATATTATATTCTTAAGTTTGTTCTTAAGGGTCCGTTTGATAACGTTCTCGTTTTCTATTTCTTGTTTCTGTTTCTCATTCTTTAAGAAACATGTTTGTTTGATAATCCATCCCATTTCTTGTTCTTCAAATTTGAGAAACGTTTCTTACATATGGATTAAATTTTAGAAAGTACATAAAATAGTTTCTTTCTGTTCGATTTCTTTTTATTTTTAAATGTTCCCATTGTTCCTAACTCACTCTCAGCTTGTTGGTAAAATGCATGTCTCCCCCTTTCTCCTTCCCATTCACGTTTCAAGTTTGATCCTTGGTGAGTTCAATTTGTTGTCTATATTTTTTATCAATTTCGAATTTCGAATTTTTGCAAAATATATGTATAGTTTCATTTTTAATAAATAATAATAATATATAAATTTATATTATTATTATATAATTTTTTTTATTTTTATTTCATTTCTTAATTTTACCATGTGTATATTTATATTATTTTAATTTAAATTTTGAAATTATATATATATATATATATATATATATGTATTATTTGAATTTTGAATTTTAATCAATGTTTATATTTATATATTATTGTAATTTTGCAATAAATAAATTTTGTTCAATAAAACATGTCTTTAGACTCATTTTAATATTTTACAACAACAATATTTAGCAATATAATTGAGTTTGATCTGAGTCAACATTATTTAAGACGAATAACTCGAGTAAGGGATAAGATTTTAAGCCAAATTTGAATAACATTTTAACGATAAAATAATTTTATTTATTTATTTTTATTATTAGTTAATTTTTCAACAAGATCTGTTCGTATTTGATAATATAAATTTGTTATAATTAATTGTATATTTATATATACAAGAAACAAGAAAAAAGAAAGGGTTATCAAACAAGTTTATGTTTCTATTTCTTGTTTTCAAAGAAACAAGAAACAGAAAATAGTTATTAAACATATTTTTGTTTCTTATTTTTAAAAAATGAGAAACAAGAAACAAGAACGTTATCAAACGGGGTCTAAGTAACCAAAAAATGTACATTTCTCAACTTTTTCACAACCAAATCATCTCTAACAAATGCGGGATTAAAAAATTTTGATCTAAAAATTTTATGGAATATATATATATATATTAAACTTTGCAAATTTTACTTTCTGAAAAATAATGGTTATTATTATATATTTTTCTAGGCATGTGATCTTATTTCATAACAAATATGGTGTTATATATTTTAAATTTGTAAAATGGATATATAATTTATATATTTTTTTTAAAGGATAAAAATGAAGCGTGTCATGGACACTCACAAATAAATAATCAAACAAATAATATATTTCATAAGAAACAATTTACTTGTATCAAAGAAAAAACTTCTCAAAAAGCTACCAACTTTGTTCACACTTTTTTTCTCAACTCACTTTTGTGTTTTTATTCATTTGCTTGATACAATCGTACCAAACTAATCCTATTTATAGAGTTTACCAAAGTGTTCCCTTATCCAAAACTCCCTTATTTATGAACTATAAAACTCATTGTTTTAATTCATAAAAAGCTTCCAATTAAATGCATACATTAACTTAAATGTGAATAACGTACTAATAAACATGTTTAATTTTCAACATCCCCCCTAAACATGTTTTACCGAAAGAACTCTGAGCAAGGTTCTCAATTTGTGAAACACATCATTTAAGGGGCTTCGTGAAAATATGTGCAATTTGATCTTCAGTCTTCACATATTCAACATGAATCTTCTTTCTTGAAATACAATCTCGAATAAAGTGGAATCTTGTATCAATGTGGTTACTACGATCATGGAACACTGATTTTTTTGCTAGAACAATTGTTGACTTATTATCTACATGGATTACTGTTGTATCCTCTTGCAATATTCCAACTTTTTGAAGCACATTTCTCAACCAAACTGCATGACAAACATATGACAATAGGTTGCTTCTTCGAACTCCGAGTAAATGTCGTATTACCAACAAAAAATACATATCCACTTGTACTTTTTCAATCATTAAGATTCCAACCAAATCACTATCACAATAACCTTCAAGCAAAAATTTTTTAGACGATGTATAAAATAAACGATAGTCAAGTGTACCTTTGAGGTAACGAAGAATTCTCTTTGCCACTTTCAAATGAGCAGTTGTAGGAGATTCCATAAATCGACTCACCAATCCAAAATTGAAAAGAATATATGGTCTTGTGCAAGTTAAATATCTCAAGCTCCCAATCAAAGTTTTAAAATATGATGGATCAACAACATCTCCATCTTCATGTTTGGACAGTTTTGCCCCAGTTTCCATCGGAGTTGTGACAGGTTTAGTATTGAACATCTTGAATTTCTCAAGAATTTCTTTAGTATATCGTTTTTGGGAGATGAAAATACCTTCCTTTGACTGGTTCACCTTGATGCCAAGATAATATGACATAAAGTCCGATATCTATCATTTAAAATTCTTGAGTCATTGCCTTCTTGAGATCTACAAACATGCTCGCATAATTTGCTGTAAAAATCAAGTCATCCACATACAAACAAACCAATAAAATCTCCACAATCGTTAGTCTTAATATAAAGAGAATGTTCATATGAGCATCTCAAATACCCATTATAAAGGAAATATTTGTTGATTCTGAAAGGAATAAAACTCCCACAGCGGAAACGACTTGGAATGTCATGGTGTTCGTTGTGAAAAACCTTTTCTTAAAATCGAATTTATCACATAAATTGGTAGGCTAAACATGTTGTAAAGAAGGAAAATCAGTAAGAAAATCTATTTACTTGTTGAAGAACCCTTCTTCGTTAAATCCTTCTCCGGACACGAACTCTTCGTGTTCTCGATCTCTACGTTCACGATCTCTCGAATCGAACAATGACACCTCTAAAAGATCTTCTCGATTGTTCTCGGTCGGTAAAGGGAGAGTGGTGGGACTCTTTTGGTTTAGGAGTAGAGAGAATTTGAGAGAGCTCTTTTGGTGAGAATATAAAAAATGAGCAAATGCCTCCATAATGCCTTCTCACAAAGGCATTATATAATGGTGATAGGTGGAGTTGAAATCTCCATCTATTTACCATTTTACCACAACCTTAGGTTATGCAAATCATATTTGCATAACCACATATAATAAGATATCTCATACCTTATAATACAAATCACATTTGTATAATTGTGGATTTTAAATTGAATCACATCCAATTTAATTTCTCTCAATCCAATTTATCTAAATTAGCACTAATTAATCAATTAGGCTAACCTATATTTTAGTATGAATCTCATTCACATTAAACTATATATTATGTCAATCATATCTCATATAAATGACATAAATACCCTTTTAATGAATTTGAACACTTCAAATCCACACCAAACGGTAAACCCTCTATCTATCAAGTTTGAGCCAACCGATGGTCCTAATGGACCAACGGATGACGAGCTCTAATGATCCGAGATTAACCTGTCAAACTATTTTACCCGGTTATTCAACATTCATTAGCTACGTAACACTCTACTAAAGCCCGTAGCTGCACTCTCATCACTGTAGAACAAGTTGTGTCACAATGCCCGTGAGTCAACCCTTCACAGGTTGTTCGTAGACACTGCTGGTTCAAATTATCATTTTACCCCTGTGTCTACCTCTTGCTCCTTAAGTCCCCACTGCTTCTCTAATGAACAACAACGTTGTATGGTCCAACCATAAACAACACCCCTCTCGGGCCAGTGAAAGGGTGGGCGCCCGTTGTCCAAGCCCTCAAGACAACACTTAACGGAACAACCCCTCTAGTTTCCCTGAGTCGGGAACGAGTGAATTCTATCTTGCGTAGTCAAGTTTACAGCTCCCCACGTGGTCCTGTCCCTGAGAAGATAGACACATTGGGCGAGTAACTGTGACTACCCTCACCCGTACTAGTCAAAGGACAAACCCCCCAGACAGGAATCCGTAACACGCTCAGGATTAAGGTCGAGTCACTAATGATCATCTACGAAGTTATTTATCCTATACTGTTAACTCGAACGTGATTGTCCCTGTGTGTCCACTACACACCGTTCAAGTTCTAGTTCTCTCATAATTCAATGACCCTGGAGCTTAGTTTATTGGACAAAGTTTGTAAATATGCGAGACACAAAGTGATAAAAAAACAACTCTTATTTATTTCAATAGTGAATATTACAAACAAGTACGAGATTAGGACATACATCCCAACAAACTCCCACTTGGACTAAGCTAGTGGAGTACAAAATACATTTCTCAAATGTACAATAAAATAACAATAAACTAGGGCATTGAATACCCTTTACAATACTCCCACTTGCCCTAGTCAGGAAGCAGTCGAAGACCTACACTCTCTAGGTGACCCTCAAACACCTTAGTCGTGAAGGCCTTTGTAAATGGATCAGCAACGTTGTGCTCCGACGCTATCTGCGTGACTGTCACGTCTCCACAGTGCACAATCTCCCGTATCAGGTGATACTTTCGCTCAATGTGCTTGCCCCTCTTATGACTCCGATGTTCTCTCGAGTTGGCTACTGCACCACTGTTGTCACAAAACAGTGTTATCGACAAGTTCATATTTGGAATAACTTCCAAATCCATCACGAACTTCCTAAGCCAAACAACTTCCTTTGCAACTTCACAAGTCGGCTTCCATCGTGGAATCAACGAGGCATCCCTGCTTGATGCTTCACCACACTACAACTCCTCCATTCAGAATGAAGGCTGACCCCGAAGTGAATTTCCTAGAATCCTTATCGGTCTGAAAGTCAGAGTCTGTGTATCCCGTAAGGATCAAATCCCCACTCCCATACATAAGGTTGTAGTTCCTCGTTCTCCTAAGATACTTGAGGATTGCCTTTACGGTTGTCCAGTGATCTAATCCTTGATTGGATTGATACCTACTGACAATCCCAACTGCATAACAGATGTCGGGCCTAGTACACAACAGGGCATACATGAGGCTCCCTACCTGAACCTCTTGAGGTGTCTTAGGACATTGATCCTTAGATAGGTGAACCACATGCCTGAAATGCAACAAACCCTTCTTGGAGTTCTGCATCTTATATCTAGACAACATCTTGTCAATATAAGACGCCTGAGACGTGGCTAGCGTTCTGTTCTTCTGGTTTCGGACTATGTGGATACCTAGAACATATTGAGTCTCTCCCAACTCTTTCATTTAGAATTGCGAAGCCAACCATTTCTTAACGTTAGTAAAAAATCCTACCTCATTCTCAATGAGCAGGATATCATCCACATATAATATCAGAAATGCGACAGTGTTGTTGACGATTTTCTTATAGACACAAGGATCGTCAACATTCTGATCAAAGGCATAAGATTTCATTGCCTCATCAAACCTTATATTCCAAGACCTCGAGGCTTGTTTCAGTCCATAAATAGACCTATGAAGCCGACAAACCTTTTGCTCTTGGCCTTAGGCAATGAACCCCTTGGGCTGGTCCATGTAGATGGTTTCATCAAGATTGCCATTCAGAAAGGTTGTCTTGACATCCATCTGCCATACTTCATAGTCATAATATGCAGTAATGGTCAGAAGAATCCTGATCGACTTTACCATGGCAACAGGTGAAAAGATTTCCTCATAGTCAACCCCTTCAACCTGGGTAAAACCCTTTGCCACTAGTCGGGCTTTGAAGGTCTGCACCTTTCCATCTATGCCACGTTTACGCTTGTAGATCCATTTGCAACCTATAGGTTTTACCCCATCCGGTTGATCCACAAGCTCCCAGACAGTATTGAAGTACATCAACTCCATTTCCAGGTCCATAACTTTAATCCATTCGTCTTTGTCAACGTCTGCCATTGCCTAATCATAGGTCAATGGATCCTCGCAGTCATCATCAGGGGTGACGACTTGGATTTCAACCAAACCCATGTAACGTTCAGGCTGTCTCACAACTCTCCCACTACGTCGAGGCATTCTCAACTCTTGAGAATGGACATGACTAGAGGAGCTAGGATCAACAACAATTATTGGCGTACTAGCCCCATCAACAACTCTTGCTAATGTAATATCCATTTCTTTTAACACAATTTTACTCCTCGATAAATGATCCCTGATGTGGTCTTCCTCAAGGAAAGTGACGTTTGTCGACACAAGCACCCTATTTTCCTTAGGATCGTAAAACAGACCACCCCTAGTCTCTTTTGGGTAACCTACAAAGAGGCACAATTTTGAATGGAGTTCCAACTTTTTCGGGTTTGACACCAACACATGGGTCGGGTCCCCCCAATTATGAAATGGTGTAAACTGCCTTTACGTCCATTCCAGAGTTCGAAAATTGTTTCACAAACACTCTTCGACGGAACGTTGTTCAAAATATAAACCGCAGTCTCCACTACGTAACCCCAAAAAGAATCAGGGAGACGAGCATAACTCATGATCGATCGAACCATATCCAACAGGGTTCTGTTTCTCCTCTCTGATACACCATTCTGCTGTGGCATACCAGGTTCTGAGAGTTGGGGCGTAATTCCATGTTTTATCATATAGTCCTGGAATTCAGTGTCCATATACTCTCCACCTCGATCCAATCAAAGTGTTTTTATAGTTTTACTTAACAGGTTCTCAACCTCAGTCTTGTACTCCTTGAACTTTTCAAAAGTTTCAGACTTTCCATGCATTAGGTAAATATACTCATACCTTGAATAGTCATCTATAAAAGATACAAAGTATTAAGTAACCTCCTCGTGCTTTAACACTCATCCGGACACGAGAGGTCGAATGTATAAGCTCCAGAGGCTCTTTGGCTCTATATCATTTTCCACTAAAAGAACGTTTGGTCATTTTGCCTTCAAGGCATGACTGACATACTAGTAAAGAGTTTTCTTCCAAGTTGCCTAGAAGTCCACTCTTCACTAGTCTCTCAATCCTATTGAGATTAATGTGGCCTAACCTTAGATGCCAAACATGGACATTTTGTTTAGGAGAAACCTTTATTCTTTTAGTTCGTGTTTTTGCCGTTTTAAACAATTCAGTATTCAAAACACTTTTGCATGAATTAGGTTTCAAAACGTATATGTTATTCTCAAGTGAAGCAGGACACAACAAATTTCCATTTCTAGAAATAAATGCTTTATTACTAGCAACATTGACCGAAATACATTATTCAAGTAAGTAGGAAATAGAAACAAGGTTTCTAGTAAACCCTAGCACTATATACATATTATCTATCTGTTGGGATGTTTGTTTTAATCTCGTACTGTTTGTAAATATACATTTGAAATTAATAAAGTGTTATTCATTTCATCATTTTGTGTCTCGAATTTTATACAAACTTTGACCAATAAACTAAGCTCCAGGGTCATTGAATACATGAGAGAACTAGAACTTGAATGGTGTGTAGTGGACACACAGGGAGGATCACTTCGAGTAAATGACCCGAACGGTCTACAGTATATGGATGAGGTTGGAAACCTAATCCTGGATACGCTGTGGATGCAACCCGCTTTGTATTAAGATACAAATGAGGTGATCTGACTCGTTCATGTGGTTGACATGCGAGTGGGGGCATCTGCACAATGAGATTGTACAAGACCAGGACCGTGAATTATTAGATCTCACGATGTAACACCGATTGTGAAGGACCAATAACCGTAGATGACCATTAGTGACTCGACCAATCCACGAGCGTGTTACGGACTCACATCATGGGGTCATCCTTTGTCTAGTACGAGTGAGGGTGGTCACAGTTACTCGCCTAATATGCCTATCTTCTCAGGTACAAGACCAAGTAAGGAGCTGGGAACTTAACTATGCGAGATGGAATTCACTCG
The DNA here is from genome assembly GCA_036507285.1 of Trichosanthes cucumerina. Classification (NCBI taxonomy): domain Eukaryota; kingdom Viridiplantae; phylum Streptophyta; class Magnoliopsida; order Cucurbitales; family Cucurbitaceae; genus Trichosanthes; species Trichosanthes cucumerina. The sequence continues at coordinate 46,294,360 of CM071840.1, forward strand.
TTCCCGCCTTTAGGGAAACTAGAGGGGTTGTTCCCTTAAGTGCTGTCTCTAGGGCTTGGACAACGGGCGCCCACTCTCTCACTGGCACGAGAGAGTTGTTGTGTATGGTTGGACCATTACAACGTTGTTGTTCATTAGAGAAGCAGTGGGGATTTAAGGAGCAAGAAGTAAACACAGAGGTAAAACGGTAATTTGACCCAGCAGTATCTATGAACAACATGTGAAGGGTCGACTCATAGGCATTGGTTATATCAGTGGACACGTAATATTCTTCACTGACGGGAGTGCAGCTACGGCTTTAGTGGAGTGTTACTGTAGCTAATGAAGGTTGATTAACTGGGTCAAAGAGTTTGATAGGTTAATCTCGGATCATTGGAGCTCGTCACTGTAGGTCCATTAGGTCACTCGGTTGGCTCAATCTGGGTTAAAAGAAGGGTTAATGTTTTGGTGTGAATTGAAGTGTTCAATTTCACTTAAAGGGTATTTATGTCATTTATATGAGATATGAATGATATAATATATAGTTTAATGTGAATGAGATTCATAATAAACTATAGGTTGGTCTATTTGTTGAATTAGGGCTAATTGGAGAAATTAGGTTGAGAGATATTAAATTGGATGTGATTCAATTTAATAAATCCACAATTTTGCAAATGTTATTTATAATATGAGATACGAGATATCTTATAATATATGGTTATGCAAATATGATTTTCATAACCTATAGTTGTGGTAAAATGGTAAATAGGTGGAGATTTCAACTCCACCTATCTCCATTATTTAAACCCTTCTTGCAAGAAGGAAGTTAAGCTATTCTCTAATTTTTTGGAATTCTCACCAAAAAAAAGAGATCAACTTTCTCTCAAAATTCACTCTAGCTTTCTCCTCTCAAAAACCAAAACACAAAAGTTCCCACAAACTTCCTTCTTCCAAAAGAAGAACAACCGAGAAGTCGAAGGGTTGTGTTCGATCTTTGTTTGAGAGAAGGGTTCGAGATCGTTGGGAGAACACGAAGAGTTCGTGAACGGAAAGGAAAAATCGAAGCACGTCTTCAACAAGTAAGTACATACTGATTTTTCTTTCCATTTAAGCATGTTTAGCCTAGATTTAAGAGTTAGATCTGTTGGGTTTTATGTCCTAAAACTCGTGGTCTTGTAAACTGAATGTATATTCTATTTCACAATAAAGTTGTTATTGATATTTATTCAGTAAAGGTGTTATTGAATATTGTGTATTGGGTAACCTTAATCCAATAAAGAACCCTTGGCTATAGGATGAATACTTGAACTTTATGTGTTACATAAAAGTGGATCAAGTTCAAGTTATAGCCAGAACAGTCTATAGTATAAGGATAGGGTTGGGTACCTTATCTTGGGGACACTATGGATGCGACCCACTTTGTAGAGTACAAACGATGTGATCCTAAATCGTTCATGTGGAGACATGTGAGTGGGGGCGCCCTATGCAATGAGTTTGCATAAGACTGGACCGCGAAATAGTCACTTAGACTTTATAACTCCGTTTACTATCCTAACTGACTATATTCATACGATGACCTATGTAACTCGATCTTAATCCTGAGCATTCTATGGACTCCTATTTATTCGGATTATCCTTAGTTTTGCATGGGTGAGAGTGGCTCGAGATTGCTGACTCAATAAGCCTCCCATTTCAGGGATAAAACCGGGCAGATAGTGATGCGAAAATATCGAGTGCCCTAAACTAATGCAAATTAGAATGAGACTCAGACACTTTTATGACGTGCAAGTATACACGGTCGAGTGCAGCAAGTGATAAGATAAGAGTATCGATCCCACGAGGACTAGTTAGACCTAAATTAGTGAGTGTTCTAGCAAATTTTCCTTATTTTAGTGCAATGCATGAGTGTGCAAATTATTGTTGTAAATAAATAAATTGATAAGTACGAAAGAAAAGATAAGACAAAAGAAAATAACTTAATTTAAAGCGGGGAGAGGAGAATGCAAACAAGAAGGCAGAGATAAGAGAGTAGATTTGTAATGAAAAATAAGCTCGTGTTAGGTTAGAGTTCTAATGTTCAATTGGAATAAATTTTGAGTGATGCCTTGAATTTACCTACACATGCATTCAAATGATTCTTTCCAAAATCACTAAGTTTTAAAACCTACAATTTCCCAATTGTGATCTAAATTATGCCCATGATTTTAGGTTCTAGGTGGGTTAATTATCCCTAATCAACTCAATGATCCTAGAATGAAATTTTAGTTTTCTAATTCATTAGCTTTCCCAAGTTTATGAATTATAGAGAAGTTAAAAAGGCCAATTTTAATTCTCATGCAACGTTAAATTTAATAAAATTTCATAAATTCAATCAATGACATCAACCATAAATTTAATCCAAAATTACATTAAAACAACCTAACCCTTGCCCAAGACAATTTAGTTCATGATTAAAATCGAGTCACATATCTCTAGTTTAAGCATGCTTTTATTGATCGAAGAGTTCAATAAAAGCAACCAACAATGTTCACTAAATTAGTCTAAATCAACCACAATTCTAGCCTAAAACAGTCACGAGTTATGTCTAAAACAGTGAGCAAAAGTAGTCTAAATTAGTACGTAAACAGCCCAAAATTTCATAATTAAATTGGTGGTTGACAACAAGCAATAACACTTAGAGATAGGGAAAACGTTACACAGCAGGTGGCCTTATTTTTCAGGTTCAGTTCGATAGCAATATCTCATCAACGAAAGCTCAAAACAACGATCCAACCGTTCAAAACGAAGCTCTATGAGTCTCGAACAAGCTGTCAAAATTTCAGGACAATCCAACGGTTGAAACTCCGGGAATCGACAACTTTGTGAGCGCCGCTGGTGAAAAACCGAACTGCTCTGATCTCCTAATCCGACAGAAATATCTGGTACACCAAAGCTCAGAACGACGATCCAACCGTTCAAAATAAAGCCCTATGAGTCTCGAACAATCTGTCAAAATTGCAGCAGAATCCAACGGTTTAAACTTCAGAAAACGACAACTTTGTGACTGTCATCTGTTAAAAACCGAGTTGCACGATTTTTGCTACAACAATGGCACCTTCAAGCTTTGATTTTTTCCTCAATCGCACGATTGCTACAACAATGGCACCTTCATGATTCTTCTCTTCAACGCACACCTTTGTTGTAGCAATCGCCCCTTCTCTCTCGCTCTCTTCCCCTTTTGTGGCAACTCCCACTCTCCCCCTTTTTGCACTTGAACCCTAGCCTCCTTATATAAGATGATGTTGTTGCTAATACCACAAATTACAAAAAATGCCCTAGGGGGTAGAAAGACCATCTTACCCTTCGGGTAAGATATCTAAAATGCCCTTAGGGACTCTTGTAATTTTTATAATCTCCTGCACACAGAAAAATCCCAAATAAATATATGAAGTCAATTATAAATCAAAACACGCAAGGATTTTTGGAGTTAAGAAAAATCTCAAATTTTGGTCTTCAATTAACTGTTAGCTTATTTTCCTAAATTCTTGAATTAAAACACAAAAACATCAAAATTAATTCTTTTTGCACCTAATGCTTAAATTCAAGATATTAAAGCTAACACACATAATTTAGGGATAAAATAACATGAGGATAACTAAATTAAATGCAATTCAAGTGGATTAAACACTAAAATTCTAGTAAAATAACTCACTTATGGTGAGTTATCAGATAGCTGGGAACATAGTTCTGCAAGATGGAATTCACTCCTACCCACTTTAGGGATTACTAGAGAGGTTGTTCCCTTAAGTACTGATTTCAGGTCTTGAACAATGGGCCCACCCCTCTCATTGGCCCGAGAGGGATTCGGTTTGCTGGTTGGACCACAAACCAATTGTTCATTAGAGGATCAGTGGGACTTAAGGAACAAGAGGTAATTACAGGGGTAAAACGGTAATTTTGACATAGCTGTAATTACGAACGACCTGTGAAGGATCGACTTACTAATCTTGGTTATATCGAGTGGACATAAATATATCTACAGTGAGGAGAGTGCAACCACTAGGCTTAAGTGGAGTGTCCCGGTGGTTAACGAATGTTGATTAGCTAGGCTAAAGAGTTTGGCCGGTTAATCACGTTTCGTTAGAGCTCATGATCTGTAGGTCCATTAGGTCCTCCTTGCTAGCTCGGACTAAGCCTTGTAACATTTTGAGAGAAAAGAGTTTGAATTGTTCAAATTCATTTTTGGGAGAAATCGTTAATTATACAATATTTAACGAGTCATAGCCTAATTATGAATTAAACTATGATTAATAGGAGGTGGATATATTTAAATATGATTTAAATATTGGATCGGTTTATAGCATGAATTAGGATTCATGTTCAGAAAATCGATCGGGATCGGGTAATTTATTTAATTTAATATTTGATATTAAATTAAATTAAAAATTAATTAATTAAATTAGTTATTTAATAATTTAATTAAAAATCAATTTCATATTGATTTTTGAATTAAAATTAAATGAAAATTCAAGGATTTCCATGAAATCCAACTTGACAACTTGTCCAATCTTACTCATCTTCAAAATTCACCAAAATTGGCCACCTCCATCTCAAAGCATCCTCATCACCCTTGAGTTGTCACTCCATTGAAGATTTTTGAAGCTTTATATAATGGTGATTTGAGGTGTTTTGTGAGAATTACACAGAAAATTCAATATTCCCGAATTAGTAACCTTTGAGGTCTTTTCTTCCAAATTCTCTCAACCTAGGATCCCACAATCCGTTCTAAGGCCTGAGGATAGTAGGGAAGACTCTAACGGTTGTTCACGAAGTGTTCGTGTTGAAAACCATCTACCGGGTGAAGAGAATTTGATCTTCAAAGTTGAGTTTTCTATCCCTCTGTTTTTCCAGCTTTGAGCATGTTTTTTATTTTACAAAATTGATCAACTTAGAGTCTTCAAGATCCAAAATTGCTTCCGTTTTCTTAATCTAGACTCTTTCAAGATCAATTTTAATGAAATTCAATTGCACAACTTCAATATGACGATTCAATCGTCTTCCGCTGCGTGGGAGTTTCATTCTTTTCACTAATAAAATGTATTTCCCGCCAAAATAGAGCTTCACGTGCCGACTGCTGTAGCAGAGACAACCTCCCCGGATCCAATCCGTAGCGTTATCTCACCCTCTCGCAGCTGCTGCCAGGAACTAATTCCCTGAAAAGAAGAACGAACATGGTTAGTGGCCCCCGATTCCAATATCCAGGCAGAGTCATTACTCTCCACTAAACAGGTTTTAGTAACAAGTAAATCACATTTACCTTCTTTCCTCCTGTCGGCAAAGAACTTGGGACAGTTTCTCTTCTAGTGACCATCCCCATTGCAGTGGAAATACTTTCCTTTCTCTTCAACTTCCTTGACCTTCTTGCCCTTTTGGGCGGCAACACGGTCAGCTTTACCATTTTTCATCTTTTTCTTTTTCCCTTTCGGGCCTGAAGAACCTACAGATTTTGTCTCAGAGGTCCAACTCCTGTGATAGGACCTGCAGGCAACGTTTGTCTCAGCTTCCGGTGTCCTTATCCTCATCAAGGACTGGAAGTTTTGTAGTTCGTTAAGAAGGGTTGTCAAAGTGTAGGTAATTTTGTTCAAAACAACATTTTTATGAAACTGAAGGAAACTCTTCGGAAGAGTCTCCAAAATAAAGCTGACCTGACTCGACTCATCGATCGAAGCCCCGTTCATCCCTGCCAGATTAAAGTGGGTCATCATGTCCAGAACATGTTCACGGACAGACGCCTCTTCTTTCATCTGCGCATTGAACGTGTTTGAGGGAATCGTGCCGGACCTGAAAGGACTGTTGTCCAAATATTTCCTGCAAGGATTCCATGATCTCCTTGGTAGTGATCATCACCTCAAGCTTCTTTGCCAATACTTCAGATAAGCTGGCAATTATATAGACCTTGGCCTTTTCATTGGCCCTGATCCATCGATCGTACGCATCACGAACACTTCGTGATGCGGTCGAGCCCGACACCTGAGGACACTCCTCAGTGAGCACGAACTTTAGGTCGTTAGTTACAAGTATCGTGTTGATATTATTTTTCCATGTTTGGAAATTATCTCCCACGAGTTTATCAGAAGCTAATAATTCAATGATTGAGCTAGACATTTTTGCTTAAAAACAAGGAAAACTTTGTATTAGTCTTGCAAAAATTTTGAAAATCCAATCACGTTTTAGCAAAATTTTATCATATGATCCCTAGGTCATTAAAAATTTGCAATGATACCCCAAGGGTTTAGAATGACCGCCACCGAAGGGTGAACAGAAACACTGCTCCTCTGGGATGAGACTTTCTCGACTAGACCATAATACCAGAATAACTCTTATTCCATTAGGCATCTAGTTACCATTTTTCGGTATGAATCCATTAACTCTTAATGAATCCCGTGAGTGTCACCCTCTATCTTTAAATTTCTAAGTATCCGTCCAAACAATAGCCACCGAAGGCTGAACCACGAAGGAAAACCAACAAGGAAATTATATCCCTTTCGGGAATTCACGGTGTTCCGACTCCCATGATTAAGGCTCTCCGAAGGGATTGCCTAGTCCAGACAACTAGCAAGCAAATCATAAGCGTCTCACGGTGTGAATCGAAAGAAGAGACCGTGGGTCCCGTTTTCACAGATCCCACTCCCACTCACTATAAGTACTCTCTCCATCCACGTTGATATTGACCTACCATCCGAGGGGGACGCTCCCATTTGCGCCACGAAGCCGAGTATGGAGCTCACGGTGTGAACTTAACAGAGATTTGTGGTCGGAAAATCAAATGTATCTTATACACTTTATTTCCTCCCACTCAACACTTTAAGTTAATCGAGATTGACCTAGATAAATCGGCTAATATTTACCTAAGTCTACCAATACAACTCTTATATTGGATTAGCCTAAGTCTATAATGAAATTATTAACTTAGGTCTATGTGAGTAAATTAATTAACTTTTATTAACGACACTCACGAGAATATAACCTATGAATCTCTGGACCAAATTCACTCCCAGGTCGATTCCCAGGTAGGGGTGTTCCGCAAAGCGTCAGCTTAAATACACCAGTCTTAGATAGAGCCTTCCTTAGACAGAGTTACTAATTAGTCTCCATTCATAAGTTATATTTGATTTTCTAATTCTAATTTTATTAGAACTAGAAAACCTAAGTCTAATTATTCAAGTTCTAAACATTTTAAAACTAATAATTTGTTGGGATTTGTGCCCTAAACTTATGTAATTTTAATTTATATTCTTACCCAATAAATCCAATAAACTAAGCTCCAAGGTTATAATGTATCTTGAACATCAGTGTAGTAGACACTATTTGGATTGTGTTCAAGAGTATAACCTAAATGGTCTATGGTATAAGAATAATGTTGGAAACCTTATTCTGGTAACACCATGGATGCGACCTACTTTATAATAGGTACAAATGAGGTAATCCAACTCATTCATGTGGTTGACATGCAAGTGAGGGCATCATGTATGAAGAGTTCATACAAGACCGGACTGCAAATTATTAGTCTAACAAGTATAACGCAAGATAAGACTGATAATTTATAGATGGTCATTAATGACTCGACCTGAATCCTGAGCAAGTTAAGAACTCCTGCTTATAGGGGTTTGTCCTTAGACTAGTATGGGTGAGGGTGGCCTGTAGCCGACTCAATAAGCCTACCTTCTTAGGGATAGAACCTCGTAGGTAGCTAGGGACTTAACTATGCAAGATGAAATTCACTCATTCCTACACTAAGGAATTAGATATGTTGTTCTCTTAAAAACTGACTCCAGGTCTTGAACAACGGGACCCCGCCCTCTAAGAGGATATGAGTCTATTGTAGGACCTTAGACTTGTTGTTCATTAGAGGATCAGTGGTGCTTAAGGAACAAAGAGGTAATCAAAGGGGTAAAGCGGTAATTTGACCCAGTCGTGATTACGAACAACCTGTGAAGGGTCGACTCATGGGTAATGATTATATTAATGGACACAATATAATCTACAGTGAGGAGAGTGCAACTACAAGTCTATAGTGGAGTGACTTGTAGTTAATGAATATTGATTAACTAGATCAAAGAGTTTGATCAGTTAACCTCACATAACTGGAGCTCATGAACTGTAGGTCCATTAGGTCCCTCCGTTGGCTCAACATGGTAATATTGAGGGTATAAAGTTAGAAATGAAATTGAAGTGTTCAATTTCATATATGAGGTGTTATATCAGTTATATGTGATATAATTGATATAATATATGGTTTTAATGTGAATTAGATTCATATATAAACTATATACTAATGAGAAAATGAAAGAGGGATAGGATGGTAATTTCCATCCTATTTCCCTATAAATAGTTGCATGAGATGCAACTTTGAGGCTTATGCTTTTTGAGAAATCCTGGAGGATCACATAGTTGTGTTGTTGGAAGAGTTTCATACACAACGTCTCTCACAACCCTACACCTTATCAAAAAGGAACCCACATTCCTCCCTCACCTAGAGAACAACGGAGAAGATCCGATGGTGGTGTTTCATTCGTTCGGGTTCGAGTTGCTGAGATCGTGATCGTGGGAGAAGGAGCACTTGAAGAAAGAGTTCTTCAAAGGTAATTACTTGCTGCCCAATATCTTATAGTATGCTTAATCTTGTTAGATTTGTTCTTGATTGTAATTCATGAAACGAAATTAAGAACACGCGATTCACAATCGTTTCCGCTGCGGGATTCGTTCCCTTCAATTGGTATCAGAGCCCAATTGTGTTCTTAATTTCGTTATGGATTTATCAAGAACGAGGTGGGATTTACTATTTTCCATGTGATGAATGAATAGTTTCCAAATTAGATGTTTTCAATTTTGGTACTTAGATTTACATAATTTCGTTGAATTGTTCAATGATAGAGCCTATTGTTTTTGGCATTTTATTATATAAATTGGGTCTGTAAGTCCGTGTCGATCGAGGCAAAGTGGTTGCTGAGAAGAACGGAGCAAAAACGAGCAAGAAAAATGAAGTGGAATTGTTGTTTTGTGAATGGCATTGTAACGCTGTTGATTAGCGTTGCAACGCCACTACGGCAGGCGCGTGGCTGAGAAGACGACAACGTTGCAACGCTATCCTCGGCGTTGCAACGCTGAGGCGTTGTGCAATGCTGGTGCTGAGGCGCGCTTCAACGGTAAGAAGAGGACAAGCTGCAGCGTTGCAACGCCACAAACGTTTCACGGAAAGAAGCAACGAGAAAAAACTTTTTCATTTATATATAATAAATATAAAAATGTTTTATATTTAATTATATTAATTTTAATTAATATAATTAGATTATATTAATTAACATAATTTTAGGGTGCCAAAATTGATCTAATTTTGCTATTTAAATTATGCAATTGTTGTATAATTATTGCCATGCATAATGTATGTTTTTAATTTAGATATCCCATCTTAGGTTAAGCATTTTCATGCATCATTTATAATATAAAGTTTTATATTATATAGTTTGCATGAATAATTAATATAAGTTGTTATATTAATTTATGGACAACATTGACATGCATTATAATTCATGAGATGATTATGCTATGTATGTTTTATTATTCATGAGATGAATGATCAAGAATTATGACATAGTATGCATGTCACCTAAGGTTAATTATTAGTTTTAAAATGTTTAGAACTTGGAATTAATAGACCTTAGGTTATCTAGTTCTAATTAGTTTAGAATTAGGAACCAAGTAATTTATAAACAATGATTAAAAGAGAAACTCTGTCTAAGGAAGGTTCTGTCTAAATTAGGTCAGTATTTAAGTCGATTTAAAACTAATACCCCTACCTGAAAACTGACCTAGGAGTGAATTTTAATCAAAGAGTTTATAAATTATAGTAGCGTCAGCGGGTTTATTAAGGGGTTAATAAACTAGAAATCCTAGGCTTAATATAAAAAGTTATATTAGCAAACTTAGGATAAAGTCAATATAAGAGTTATATTGATTATCAATATAAGAGTTATATTGATAAGTTTAGGTAAAACCATTAGCCGGGTTTAGCCTAAGTAAATTTCCTATAGATTTAAAGTATCCGGTGGGAGGAATAGTGTATATGATACATATTTTTCCACCTTCGTTTCTCCAAGAAGTTCACACCGTGAGACTCATACTTGGCCTCGTGGCGCAAACGGGAGCGTCCCCTTCGGATGGTGTTTGTATGAGTCAATATCAAGGTGAATGGAGAGAGTACTTATAGTGAGTGGGAGCAGGTTTAGTGAAAACAAAACCTATGGTCTCTTTTGTCGATTTACACCGTAAGATCACTATGGTCAGCCTGCTAGTTTGGGTTGGACCAGTCAATCCCTTCGGAGGGCTTGATCATAGGGGATCGAACACATAGACACCCGAAAGGGATAAAGATTTCCTTAGTCTGTTTTTCAATATTGTTGTCCCTTCGACATATTTTATTGGATGGGGACTCTGGGGTCTAAAGACAGAGGATTACACTCACAATGTACATAAGAGTGTATGTATTCTGACTGAATAATGGTAACTAAAGCCTATAGGAATAAGAGTTATTCTGGCATTAGGTTTTGGTCAAGAGTGTCTTCATCTAGGGGAGGAGTGTTTTTGATTACCCTTCGGTGTCATACATTCTAAACCTTTGGAGTATCATTGCAAATTATAAATGACCTAGGAATCATTTAATAATTAGCTAAAACATGATTGGATTAGACAATTATAGCAAGAAGCTTATATAAGTTTTCTTTTATTTTTCAGCAAAATGTCTAGCTCTATAATTTCCTTATTGGGTGCGGAAAAATTAACCGAAGAGAATATGATGACGTGGAAAAACAAACTCAACACCATATTAGTAGTGGATGATCTGAAGTTTGTGCTAACTGAGGAGTGTACTCAGGTGCTAGGCTCGAATGCTTCACGAAATGTTCGTGATGCATATGATCGATGGATCAAGGCCAATGATAAGACCAAGGTCTACATGCTGACAAGTATGTCTGACATATTAGCCAAGAAGCATGAGGGCATGATGATCGCTAAGGAAATCATGGATTCAGTGTAGGGTATGTTTGGACAACAGTCTACACAGGCCCGACATAATGCCCTCAAGTATATATTCAACTCGAGGATGACAAAGGGTACATCTGTTCGGGATCATGTCTTAGATATGATGGTATACTTTAACATCGCGGAGTCGAATGGTGCTTCCATCGATGAATCGAGCCAGGTTAGGTTCATTCTAGAAACCCTTCCAGATAGTTTCCTACAGTTTAGAAGTAATGTTGTTATGAACAAACGTACTTTTAATCTTACCTCCCTTCTGAATGAACTCTAGACCTTTCAATCTTTGATGAAAATTCAGGGATCGAAAGGTGAGGCAAATGTTGCCAGTAGGAGTTATTATAGAGGTTCGACCTCTGGATAAAAAACAGTGGCTTCATCTTCTTCTAACCTAAAAGGGAAGGAGAATAACATAAAGAAGGTTGGTAAAGGGAAATGAGTTGACAAAGCCGCCACCCAGAAGGGCAAGAATGTCAAAGAAGTTGCAGACAAAGGAAAGTGTTTCCACTACAATGAAGACGGGCATTGGAAACGGAACTGTCCGAAGTACATTGCAGAAAAAAAGAAGGAAGGTAAATATAATTTACTTTGCTTAGAAGCTTGTTTAGTGGATAATGATAAAACTGCTTGGATACTTGATTCAGCGCCACTAATCATGTTTGCTCTTCTTTTTGTGTGGAATTGATTCTGGCAGTGAGCTCTGAGAAAGGAGAGATAACGCTCGGGTTGGAAATGGAGAAATCGTCTCAGCTGTAGCAATAGGCACGATGAAGCTTAATTTTGGCAAGAAATATATGTTGTTTGACAATATATTAGTGATACCAGGGTTTACTAGAAACCTTATTTCAATTTCTTACCTTATAAAACAGTGTATTTCTGTTTCTTTTTCTTTGAATAAAGTGTTTATTTTGAAGAAAGGTGTGGAAATATGTTCAGCTTCATTAGAAAATGGGTTGTATGTTTTAAGGCCTAATTCAGTCAAAATGGTTTTAACACTGAATTATTTAAAACTGCAAGCACACAAACTAAGAAACATTAAATTTCTCCAAAAGAAAATGCTCATCTTTGGCATCTTAGATTGAGTCACATTAACCTCATTAGGATTGAGAGATTGGTAAAGAATGGACTTCTAGATGAGTTAGAAGAAAATGCTTTACCTGTATGTGAATCCTGCCTAGAAGGAAAAATGACCAAAAGACCTTTTAGTGGAAAAGATTATAGAGCTAAAGAACCTCTTGAGCTTATACTGTCATACCTCTGTGGTCCGATGAGTGTTAAAGCCAGAGGAGGTTATGAATATTTCATCTCCTTTATAGATGATTATTCTAGATTTGGGCATATTTACCTAATGCATCATAAGTCTGAAGCACTTGAAAAGTTCAAGGAATTCAAGACTGAAGTTGAAAATCAATTAGGTAAAACAATTAAAACACTTCGATCAGATCGAGGTGGAGAGTACATGGATTTAAAATTCCAGAACTATATGATAGAACATGGAATTACATCCCAACCCTCGACTCCTGGTACACCACAGCAAAACGGTGTATCGGAAAAGAGAAATAGAACCTTGTTGGACATGGTTCGATCAATGATGAGTTATGCTCATTTCCCTAATTCTTTTTGGGGTTACGCAATAGAGACTGTGGGATACATTTTGAATAATGTGCTATCAAAAAGTGTTTCTGAAACAACTTTTGAACTTTGGAAATGAAGTAAAGGTAGTTTATGTCATTTCAGAATTTGGGGCTGTCCAGCATATGTGCTTGTGACAAATCCAAAGAAGTTGGATTCACATTCAAATTTGTGCCTATGCGTAGGCTACCAAAAAGAAACAAGAGGTGGTTTATTCTATGATCCGAAAGAAGATAAGGTTTTTGTATTGACAAATGCCACTTTCTTAGAGGAGGATCTCATAAGGGACAACAAACCAAGAAGTAAAATTGTGTTGAGTGAGTTAGACGAAACAATAGAAAAGGTTGCTAATAAAACTTGTACGTCAACAAAAGTTGTTGATACTAGCTTGTCTAGTCAAGAGAGTCAATCTCAAGAGTTGAGTATGCCTCGACGCAGTGGGAGAGTTATATCACAACCTGACCATTACATGGGTTTATCTGAAACCCAAGTTGTTATACCAGATGACGACTGTGAGGATCCATCGACTTATAATCAAGCGATGTTTGACAAAGACAAAGACAAATGGGTCATAGCCATGGACCAAGAAATGAAGTCTATGTACTTCAATTCTGTTTGGGATCTTGTAGATAAACCTGATGGGGTATAACCTATAGGTTGTAAGTGGATCTACAAGAGAAAGCGTGGTATAGATGGAAAGGTGCAAACCTTTAAAGCTAGACTAGTAGCAAAAGGTTATACCTGAGTCAAAGGGTTGACTATGAGGAAACCTTTTCACCATTGCTATGGTAAAGTCTATCAGTATCCTACTTGCCATTGTCGCATATTATGACTATGAGGTATGACAAATGGATGTCAAGACAGCCTTTTTGAATGACAATCTTGACGAGAACATCTACATGGACCAACCCAAAGGGTTCATTGAACCAGGACAAAAGCAAAAGGTTTGCAGGCTTAAAAGGTCAATCTATGGACTGAAACAAGCCTCTAGGTCCTGGAATATAAGATTTGATGAGGCAATCAAATCTTTTGGCTTTGATCAGAATGATGATGAACCTTGTGTCTACAAGAAAATCATCAATAGTTCTGTCGCATTCCTAGTTCTATATGTGGATGATATCCTACTCATTGGGAATGATGTAGGATATCTTACTGACATTAAGAATTGGCTAGCTACGCAATTCCAAATGAAAGATTTGGGTGAAGCGCAGTTTGTTCTTGGGATCCAGATTGTCCGAAACCGGAAGAATAAAACACTAGCCTTGTCTCAAACATCTTACATCGACAAAGTGTTGTCGAGGTTTAGATGCAAGACTCCAAAAAGGGTTTATGGCCTTTTTGATATGGAGTTCATTTGTCTAAGGAACAATGTCCTAAGACACCTCAAGGAGTTGAGGATATGAGACGCATTCCTTATGCTTCAGCTGTTGGGAGCCTGATGTACGCCATGTTGTGTACTAGGCCAGACATCTGTTTTGCAAATGGAATGGTCAGTAGGTATCAATCCAATCCAGGACCTTAACACTGGACAACGGTTAAAACCATCCTTAAGTATCTAAGGAGAACAAGGAACTACATGCTTGTGTATGGGACTAAGGATTTGATCCTTACAAGATACACGGATTCTGACTTTCAGTCTGATAAAGATTCTCGAAAATCTACATCAGGGTCAATATTTACTCTTAACGGAGGAGCTGTAGTATGGCGAATATGTAGCAGCTTGTGAAGCAGTAAAAGAGGCCGTTTGGTTAAGGAAATTCATGCTAAATTTGGGAGTTGTTCCAAATATGAGTTTACCCATCACGCTGTATTGTTATAACATTGGTGTCGTGGCAAATTCAAGAGAACCTCGAAGTCACAAGAGGGTAAAGCATATTGAACGGAAATATCATCTCATCTGGGAGATCGTGCATCGAGGAGACATGATTATCAAGAAGATAGCCTCAGAGCACAATGTTGTTGATCCTTTTACAAAGGCTCTTACGGCTAAAGTGTTTGAGAGTCACCTAGAAGGTCTAGGTTTACAAGTCTTCCCCAACTAGAAAAAATGGTAGAATATTGTACAAAGGGTTTAAATGCCCTAGTTTATTGTATTTACCTTAACACATTATTGTAATGTTTTAATACTCCACAAGCTTTAGGTCAAGTGGGAGATTATTGGGATTTGTGCCCTAAACTTATGTAATTTTGATCAAATAAATAAAGAGTTATTTGTTTTGATAAACTTATATTCTTGCTCTATAAATCCAATAAACTAAGCTCCAAGGTTATAATGTATCTTGAACATCAATGTAGTAGACACTATTTGGATTGTGTTCAAGAGTATAACCTAAATGGTCTATGGTATAAGAATAAGGTTGGAAACCTTATTCTGGTAACACCATGGATGCTACCCACTTTGTAATTAGTAAAAATGAGGTAATCCAACTCATTCATGTGGTTGACATGTGAGTGGGGGCATCCTGTATGAAGAGTTCATACAAGACTGGATTGCAAATTATTAGTCTAACAAGTATAACGCTGTTAACAGGATAAAACTGATATTTATAGATTGTCATTAGTTACTCGACCTGAATCCTGAGCAAGTTAAGAACTCCTGCTTATAGGGGTTTGTCCTTAGACTAGTATGGGTGAGAGTGGCCTGTAGCCGACTCAATAAGCATACCTTCTCAGGGACAGAACCTCGTAGGTAGCTAGGGACTTAACTATGCAAGATGGAATTCACTCATTCCTACACTAAGGAATTAGATAGGTTGTTCACTTAAAAACTGACTCCAGGTCTTGAACAACGGGGCCCTGCCCTCTAAGTGGGTATGAGTCTATGGTAGGACCTTAGACTTGTTGTTCATCAGAGGATCAGTGGTGTTTAAGGAACAAAGAGGTAATCATAGGGGTAAAACGGTATTTTGACCCAGTCGTGATTACGAACAACCTGTGAAGGGTCGACTCATGGGTAATGATTATATTAATGGACACAATATAATCTACAGTGAGGAGAGTGCAACTACAAATCTATAGTGGAGTGACTTGTAGTTAATGAATATTGATTAACTAGATCAAAGAGTTTGATCAGTTAACCTCACATAATTGGAGCTCATGAACTGTAGGTCCATTAGGTCCCTCCGTTGGCTCAACATGGTAATATTGAGGGTATAAAGTTAGGAATGAAATTGAAGTGTTCAATTTCATATATGAGGTGTTATATCAGTTTTATGTGATATAATTGATATAATATATGTTTTAATGTGAATTAGATTCATATATAAACTATATACTAATGAGAGAATGAAAGAGGGATAGGATTGTAATTTCCATCCTATTTTCCTATAAATAGTTGCATGAGATGCAACTTTGAGGCTTATGCTTTTTGAGAAACCCTAAAGGATCACATAGTTGTGTTGTTGGAAGAGTTCCATACACAACCTCTCTCACAACACCACACCTTATCCAAAAGGAACCCACATTCCTCCCTCACCTAGAGAACAACGGAGAAGATCCGGTGGTGGTGTCTTCATTCGTTCGAGTTCGAGTTGCTGAGATCGTGATCGTTGGAGAAGGAGCACTTGAAGTAAGAGTTCTTCAAAGGTAATTATTTGATGTCCAATATCTTATAGTATGCTTAATCTTGTTAGATTTGTTCTTGATTGTAATTCATGAAATGAACTTAAGCACACGCGATTCATAATCGCTTGCGCTGCGGGATTCGTTCCCTTCATAATTAACTTAGGTTACATGCATTTCTATGTTATAGTGGTTTGGTCATTCATCACATGAATAATAAACTATATAACATACATTCATCACATGAATAAATGCATGTCAATGCTTTTAATTCAAATAATATAACACTTATATTAATTAAATTAAAAACATGCAAACATTATATTATAACTCTTATAATATAAACCTATCGTGCATGTTATATATTATAACTCTTATAATATAAAAATGATACATGAAATGTTTAACCTAAGGTGAGATTTTAATCTATATGGCATACATTATGCACATAGAATAAATAAATTTCATACATCTCATGCATAAAATAAATAAATAGCAAAATTGGACCAGTTTTGGCACCCTAGGGACATTAATTAAATTAATTAACATTAATATAATATTTATATTAATATTAATTAATTAAATTAAATTAAAATACATTCTTACAAAATAAAAATTATGAAAAATAAAACAAATAACGCCCCACATTCAGCAAAACTTCCAATCAGGCACTCCTTCGCGTGAACTACTCGCGAACTGCCCACTACGCGGCAGGCGTGCAACGTTGTACTCAGCGTGCCCAACGCCTCAGCGTTGCAACGCTACACCCAACATTACAACGCTGACATGCAGCTTAGCCTCCAACCGCGCGGACAACATTGAGACGCCGAAAAACAGCGTCTCAGCGCCGTCGACAAAACAACAACTCTTGGCACGAACGACACTGATTTACAGACTCGATTTACTTTCTAATTGCCCAAAAACACTAGGCCTTTACATTGATCTCATCAACAGAAAAGTAAATCTAAAAAACGTGCCAAAACTGAAACATCCAATATGCATAAACCACAATTCATCACATGAATTAAAGCATAACCCACCTAATAATAAGAAAATCAGTTTGCACAACGAAAAGCCAACTTGCCTCTGATACCAATTGAAGGCTATAAAACTCCCGCATCGGAAATGACTTGGAATGTCGTGGTGTTCGTTGTGAAAATCATTTTCTTAAAATCGAATTTATCACATAAATTGCTAGGCTAAACATGTTGTATAAAAGGAAAAACAGTAAGAAAATCTACTTAATTGTTGAAGAACCATTCTTCGTGAAATCCTACTCCGGTCACGAACTCTTCGTGCTCTCAATTTCTACGTCCAAGATCTCTCAAACTGAATAGTGACACCTCCGAAATATCTTCTCGGTTGTTCTCGGTCGGTAAAGGGAGAGTGGTGGGACTCTTTTGGTTTTGTAGTAGAGATAATTTGAGAGAGTTTGAGAGAGCTCTTTTTGTGAGAATCCAAAAAATGAGCAAATGCCTCCACAATGCCTTCTCACAAAGGCATTATATAATGGTGATAGGTGGAGTTGAAATCTCCACCTATTTATCATTTTACCACAATCTTAGGTTATGCAAATAATATTTGCATAACCACATATAGTAAGATATCTCATACTTTATAACACAAATCACATTTGTATAATTGTGGATTTTAAATTGAATAACATCCAATTTAATTTCTCTCAATCCAATTTATCTAAATTAGCACTAATTAATCAATTAGGCTAACCTATAGTTTATTATGAATCTCATTCACATTAAACAATATTATGTCAATCATATCTCATATGAATGACATAAATACCCTTTTAATGAATTTGAAAACTTCAAATCTACACCAAACTGTAAACCCTCTATCTATCAAGTTTGAGCCAACCGAGGGACCTAATGAACCTATAGATGACGAGCTCCAATGATCCGAGACTAACCTGTCAAACTCTTTGACCCGGTTATTCTACATTCATTAGCTACGATAACACTTCACTAAAGCCCGTAGCTGCACTCTCATCACTGTAGGACAAGTTGTGTCCATTGATATAACCAATGCCTGTGAGTCGACCCTGAAGGGATCGAATCCCGCAGTGGAAGCGATTGTTAATCGCGTGTTCATGATTTTGTTACATAGATATAAAAACAAGAACTAAATCTAAGATTATGCATGCTTTACAAAGTATAGAACAACAAGATATTACCTTTGAAGAATACTTTCTTTACGAATTCCTCCTCTAATGATCACAATCTTAGCAACAAAACCCGAACCGTGTGAAGATCCACCACATCTCATGCAACTATTTATAGGGAAATAGGATGAAAATTACCATCCTATCGCTCCTTCATCTTTCATTAGTATATAGTTAATATGTGAATCTAATTCACATTAAAACTATATATTATACAAATTATATCACATATAATTGATATAACACCTCATATATGAAATTGAACACTTCAATCTCATTCTTAACTTTATTCCCTCAATATTACCATGTTGAGCCAATGGAGGGACCTAATGGACCTACAGTTCATGAACTCCAATGATGTGAGATTAACTGATCAAATTCTTTGATCTAGTTAATCAATATTCATTAACTACAAGTAAGTTCACTATGGACTTATAGCTGCACTCTCCTCACTGTAGATTATCTTGTGTCCATTGATATAATCATTACCCATGAGTCGACCCTTCACAGGTTGTTCGTAATCACAGCTGGGTCAAATTTCCGTTTTACCCATGTGATTACCTCTTTGTTCCTTAAGCACCACTGATCCTCTAATGAACAATAAGTCTATGGTCCTACCATAAACTCATACTCTCTTAAGCTAGTTTAGAGGGCGGGACTCCGTTGTTCAAAACCTGAACTCAGTTCTTAAGGGAACAACCTATCTAATTCCTCAGTGTAGGAATGAGTAAATTCCTTCTTGCATAGTTAAGTCCCCAACTACCTACGAGGTTCTTTCCCTGAGAAGGTAGGCTTATTGAGTCGGCTACTGGCCACTCTCACCCACACTAGTCAAAGGAAAAGTCCCTATAAGCAGGAGTTCTTAATTGCTCAGGATTCAGGTCGAGTCACTAATGACCATCTTTAAATTATTAGTCTTATCCTGTTAACGGTGTTATACTGGTTAGATAATAATTTGCAGTCCGTCTTGTATGAACTCTTCATACAAGATGTCCCCACTCACATGTCATCCACATGAATGAGTTGGATTACCTAATTTGTACTAATTACAAAGTGGGTTACATCCATGGTGTTACAAGAATAAGGTTTCCAACCTTATTCTTATACCATAGACCATTTAGGTTATACTCATGAACACAATCCTAATAGTGTCTACTACACTGATGTTCAAGATACATTATAATCTTAGAGCTTAGTTTATTGGATTTATAAAGCAATAATATAATTTTATCAAAACAAATAACTCTTTATTTATTTGAGCAAAATTACATAAGTTTTGGGGCACATATCCCAACAATCTCTCACTTGACCTAAAGCTTGTGGAGTACATAATTTAAACATTACAATAATGTAAAATACAATAAACTAGGGCATTTAAACCCTTTGTACAATATACTCCCACTTTCCCTAGTTGGGGAAGACTTGTAAACCTAGAACTTCTAGGTGACTCTCAAATACTTTAGCTATGAGAGTTTTTGTAAAAGGATCAACAATGTTGTGCTCTGAGGTTATCTTCGTGACGATCACGACTCCTCGATGCACGATCTCCAGAATGAGATGATATTTCCGCTCAATATGCTTACCCCTCTTGTGACTTCGTGGTTCCCTTGAATTTTCCACGACACCACTGTTATCACAATAAAACATGATAGGAAAACTCATATTTGGAACAACTTCCAAATCGCACATGGATTTCCTTAACCAGACGACCTCTTTAGCTGCTTCAAAAGCTGTTACATATTCGACCTCCATGGTGGAATCAACGATGCATCCCTGCTTGACGCTTCGTCATACTACAACTCCTCCGTTAAGAGTAAATACTGACCCTGATGTAGATTTCTGAGAATCTTTATTAGTTTGAAAGTCAGAATCTGTGTATCCTGTAAGGATCAAATCCTTAGCCCCATACACAAGCATGTAGTTCCTTGTTCTCCGAAGATACTTAAGGATTCTTTTAACCGTTGTCCAGTGTTTAGGTCCTGGATTGGATTGATACCTACAGACCATTCCAACTGCAAAACATATGTCTAACATGGCGTACATCAGGCTCCCAACAGCTGATGCATAAGGAATCCGTCTCATGTCCTCAACTCCTTGAGGTGTCTTAGGACATTGTTCCTTAGACAAATGAACCCCATATCTAAAAGGCAATAAACCCTTTTTAGAGTCTTGCATCTTAAACCTCAACAACACTTTGTCGATATAAGATGTCTGAGACAAGGCTAATGTTTTATTCTTGCGGTTCCAGACAATCTAGATCCCAAGAACAAACTGCGCTTCACCCAAATCTTTCATTTGGAATTGCGTAGCTAGCCAATTCTTAATGTCAGTAAGATAACCTACATCATTTTAAATGAGTAGGATATCATCCACATATAGAACTAAGAATGCGCCACAAGGTTCATCATCATTCTAATCAAAGCCAAAAGATTTGAATGCTTCATCAAATCTTATATTCCAGGACCTAGAGGCTTGTTTCAGTTCATAGATTGACGTTTTAAGCCTGCAAACCTTTTGCTCTTTCCCTGGTTCAATGAACCCATTGGGTTGGTCCATGTAGATGTTCTCGTCAAGATTGCTATTTAAGAATACTGTCTTGACATCCATTTGCCATACCTCATAGTCATAATATGCGACAATGAAAAGTATGATACGACTAAACTTTACCATAGCAACAGGAGAAAAGGTTTCCTCATAGTCAACCTGGGTATAACCCTTTGCTACTAGTCTAGCTTTAAAGGTTTGCACCTTTCCATCTACACCACGCTTTCTCTTTTAGATCCACTTACAACCTATAGGTTTTACCCCATCAGGTTTATCTACAAGCTCCCAAACAGAATTGAAGTACATAGACTCCATTTCTTTGTCCATGGCTATGACCCATTTGTCTTTGTCTTTGTCAACCATCGCTTGATTATAAGTCAATGGATCCTCACTGTCGTCATCTGGTATAACAACTTGGATTTCAGATAAACCCATGTAACGGTCAAGTTGTGTTATAACCCTCCCACTACGTCGAGGCGTACTCAACTCTTGACATGGGCACTCATGACTAGACAAACTAGTATCAACAACTTTTGTTGACGTACTAGCTTTATTAGCAACTGTTGCGTATAATTTTGATAATACAATACCGCAGTGTACGGGTCAAGTTTTAGTATAATGATTTAAGAGTCCAAGTATCGTCATCGGGGATGGGTTTCTAGATTAATTAATTACTAAGGTACTAATTCTCAATTTTAGCTACAGAAACATAACATGGATAAGTGATTGAAAGTAAAGACAAACAACAAACTAACATGTTGAGACACGAATTGATAGAATTGAGGAAAGTGACTTTACAAGTTAATATCTTAACTAACAGATGCAATGAACCAATGAGATGAATTTATAAACAAGAAGTAAGATACTCAAGAAAACCTCTCGATTCTTAGTGAGCCTGGCACATGCAATAAATTCTATAGTCTCCATATGAACCTACAACATTCACGACATTAAGCAACTTCTTTATGTGTTTCCCTTAGGTTTCTAGGTCATTCTCATGCCAGATTCCTAAGGGATTTGACAACTTTGCTCTAATTCAAGTTTTATCTCTCGAGTCCACTTAAACCAACAAAATCAAGAGTTAAAGAACAAATTACCAAAAATAAGAACAAAACATGCTTCAATAGATTGCAATTAAGTCTTAATAGCAAATCAAATCCTAACTACAACATTTAGCTACTCTAAATCACATGAAAACGAAGTTAAACATGTAGAAAACGTCTTAAAACGATATTACAATCCGAAAGAAAGGGAAATTAAACTTATGTGTCGATGTCGGTCTTTCGTCTTCGAGCTCCCGTCTTCGATCTCAAACCTCCACAAATGCTTTGGCTTCCAAAAATGCTCTCTTTCCTCTTCTTTCAAAGTGTATTTCGAAAATAGGGTGAATTCTCTATCAAATTCGGCTTCTTTGTAATGAAAACATAAGGTTCTATTTATAATGTTCTTCGGTACAACGTTGCAACGCTAGGGACAATGTTGCAACGTTGTACCCTAACCGCGTGGTATAAATGGAAATTATCGATGGCGTTGCAACGCTGCTACTACCCTAACACGTGCGCCTTTCTATCGAAGTAGCGTTGCGACGCTGCAAAGCAGCGTTGCAACGCCCTCTATGCGGTCCTTCATACTTATCGAGATAGCGTTGCGACGCTGCAAGGTAGCGTTGCAACGCTATCGACAAGGGTCTTCAACGCCTCTTAACAGCATGCTTGGCGTTGCAACGCCATCACCTCAGGTCTTGAAACTTGAATTGATCCTTCTACTTCCAATTGATGTTATTTTTAGCTCCAAATAGCCTCGTTTCGATCCCGAGTGATCCAAAATGTCTCCAATTGTCTTGTTTGGTCTCTTTACCTGAAATTCAATGATTTAAACACATCAAAGCCCTTAAAGCATCATAAAACTAGCAATAATTAAGCCTAAGGATAACACATTTTGTGTGCTATCAGCAACCTTTGCTTTTGTTCCGTCTAACTCACTTAACACAACTTTACTTCTTGGTTTGTGGTCCCTATTGTGGTCCTCCTCTAAGAAAGTGACATTTGTCGACACACGTACCTTGTCTTCCTTAGGATCATAGAATAATCCACCTCTTGTCTCTTTTGGGTAGCCTACGAATAGGCACAATTTTTAACGTGAATCCAAATTCTTTGGATTTGTCACAAGCACATGTGCTGGGCAACCCCAAATTCTGAAATGACATAAACTACCTTTACGTCCTTTCCAGGGTTCAAAAGGTATTTCAGAAACACTCTTTCATGGCACATTATTCAAAATGTATCCCGCAGTCTGTACTGCGTAACCCCAAACGGAATCAGGGAGAAGAGCATAACTAATCATTGATCGAACCATGTCCAACAAGGTTTTATTTCTCTCTTCCGATACACTATTTTGCTTGGGCGTACCGAGTGATGAGAGTTGGGATGTAATTCCATGTTCTATCATATAGTTCTGGAATTTTAAATCCATGTACTCTCCACCTCGATCTGATCGAAGTGTTTTAATTGTTTTACCTAATTGATTTTCAACTTGGTCTTGAATTCCTTGAACTTTTCAAGTGTTTTGGACTTATGATGCATTAGGTAAATATGCCCAAATCTGGAATAATCATCTATGAAAGAGATGAAATATTCATAACCTCCTCTGGATTTAACATTCATCGGACCACAAAGGTCTGAATGTATAAGCTCGAGAGGTTCTTTGGCTCTATAACCTTTTCCACTAAAAGGTCTTTTAGTCATTTTGCCTTCTAGGATGGATTCACATACAGGTAAAGTATTTTTTTCTAACTGATTTAGAAGTCCATTCTTTACCAATCTCTCAATCCTATTGAGGTTAATGTGACCCAATCTAAGATGCCAAAGATGAGCAGTTTTTTTTAGGAGAAATCAGTTCGTGTACTTGCTATTTTGAATAATTCAGTGTTTAAAACTATTTTAACTGAATTAAACAATTGAAAATAACTCTCAAGAAGAGCAACACATAGTTCAATACTTTTCCAAAGAAATAAACACTTTATTCAATTGAAAAGAAATTGAAGTACATTGTTCGCTAAGGCAAGAAATATAAATAAGGTTCCTAATAAACCCTGAAACTACATACATGTTATCAAATAACAACATTTACTTGCCAGACAATTGCTCTTTATTTTCTCCTTTTCTTTTTCTTCTGTATCTTCTTAAGTTCGGAAGAATAATCATGAGATTTTAGTTCCAGAGGGTGAACCTTTCGAGAACTTTTGAATGGGCAAACAGATTTGCCTCTCCATTCTGTTGTCCCTTATCATCCATAAGAGACTGGTAAGTCTGCAACTCATTCAGCAGAGAAGTCAGATCATACTCTATGTTGTTCATCGCTGCATTGCTACGGAATTGTAGAAAACTCTTCGAAAGAGATGCTAGGATGAACGATACCTGACTTTTCTCATCTATGACCGCCCCGTTCAATTCCGCTATGTTGAAGTGAGCCATCAGATTGAGAACATGTTCTCTTATTGACGTTCCCTCCTCCATGTGCGCGTTGTAAAAGTACTTTAGGGCTGCATGTCGAATTTGTTTGGACAGTTGTCAAGACAAATTTAGAATAAAAATCCACGATCTCACGAGCTGAGACCTTGCCCTCCAACCTCCTGGCTAAAACATCAAGTATGCTAGCCAGGATATAGGAAGCCTTTTCATTGACATTGATCCAGCGGTCATACGCATCCTCAACTGATTGAGGTGTTTTTTTATTACGGAATTGAGGACACCCCTCATTGAGAACGAACTTAAGATCATGTGCAACTAAGATTATGTTGAGTCTATTCTTCCAAGTCATTATGTTCTCTCCGGTTAACTTTTCCACACCCAGTAAGGAAATAATTGAGCTAAACATTTTGCTGAAATTTACAAATAAAACTTGTATACGTTTCTCGCTAGAAAACTGTTTAATCCAATAACGTTTTAGCTAATTATCTAATGATTCCTAAGTCATTAATAATTTGCAATGATACTCAAAAGGTTTCGAATATATGACACCGAAGGGTAATAAAAAACACTTCTCCTCTGGATCAAGACATTCATGACCAAAACCTAATGCCATAATAACTTTTATTCCTATAGACTTTAGTTACCATTATTTGGTCAGCATACATACTCTTCTTTTGTACCTTGTGAGTGTAACCCTCTGTCTTTGGACCCCAGAGTCCCCATCCAACAAAATTCGCCGAAGGGAGGACTAGGTTGAAAAACAGACTAAGAAAATCTTTATCCCTTTCGGGTGTCCACTGTGTTCGATCCCCTATGATCAAGCCCTTCGAATGGATTGTTTGGTCCAGGCCAAACTAGCAGGCTGGCCATAGTGATCTTACGGTGTGAAGCGACAGAAGAGACCATAGGTTTTGTTTACACTAAACCTGCTCCCACTCACTATAAGTACCCTCTCCATTCACCTTGATATTGACTTATACAAACACCATACGAAGAGGGACGCTCCCGTTTGCGCCACGAGGAAAAGTATGAGTCTCACGGTGTGAACTTCCCAGCGAAACATAAGTGGAATTATATGTATCATATACACTTTTCCTCTCACTGGATACTTTAACTTTATAGGAAAATGACTTAGGCTAAACCCGACTAATGGTTTTACCTAAACTTATCAATATAACTCTTATATTGACAATCAATATAACTCTTATATTGATTTTATTCTAAGTTTGCTAATATAACTCTTTATATTAAACCTAAGATTTCTAGTTTATTAACCCCTTAATGAACCTGCTGACGCTACTAATTTATAAATCCTCTGATTAACAGGTCAGTTCCCAGGTAGTGGTTTTCCGTTTCAGTCAGCTTAAATACCCCAACCTAGACAAAACCTTCCTTAGACAGAGTTCCTCTTTTAATCATTGTTTATAAGTTACATGGTTCCTAATTCTAATCTAATTAGAATTAGATAACCTAAGGTCTATTAATTTCATGTTCTAAACATTTTAAAACTAGTGAATTTAATCTTAGGTGACATGCAATTCTATGTTATTGTGCTTGATCATTCATCACATGAATAATAAAACATACATAACATATTCATCTCATGAAAAAATATGCATGTCAAACCTGTGCAAAAATTAATATAACTCCTTATATTTATTATACATACAAACTATATAATATAACACTTTATATTATAAATGATGCATGTAGATGCTTAACCTAAGGTGAGATAACTAAATAAAAGCATACATTAGGCATGACAATAATTATACAACATTTGCATAAATAAAATAGCAAAATTAGACCATTTTTGGCACCCCTAAAATTAATTTAAATTTATATAATCTAATTATATTAATTAAAATTAATAATATTAAATAAAATTAATATAAAACATTTTTATATTAATTATATATTATAAAAAACACATTTCTGCCCGTTGAGAAAAGTCCTGAAACGCCTTCGGCATTGCAACGCTAATGGCAGCGTTGCAACGCTGCACCTTGTCCGTTTCTGCCCATTGGAGCGTTACTCCTGCAGCATTGCAACGCTGACTCCTTCATGTCGCGTGCCTCAATGGCTTCAGCGTTGCGACGCGCGTGCAAGTGTTGCTACACCAAGGCCTCATCGTCCAAGCGTTGCAACGCGCCGCGTTGTGACGCTGGGAGGCGCGTTGCAACGCTGCACATGTCTTCAGCCTGAAATCCGCCCCATTGGCGTTGCAACGCTGAAGAATAATGTTACAACGCTGCACACAGTACAACAAACACCTTTTGTTGTTTTTGCTCGTTTTTTATCCATTCTTTTCAGCAACCACTTTGCCTCGATCGACACGAACTTACATACTCGATTTACATAATAAAATGTCCAAAACAATAGGCCCTTTACATTGAACAATTCAACATAAAATATGTAAATCTATGGTGCCAAAAACGAAAACATCTAATTCGCAAACCGTTCATTCATCACATGAAAACAGTAAATCTCACCTTTGTTCTTGAAAAATTCAGAACAAAATCAAGAACACAACCTGACTCTGATACCAATTGAAGGGATCGAATCCCGCAGTGGAAGCGATTGTTAATCGCGTGTTCATGATTTTGTTACATAGATCTAAAAACAAGAACTAAATCTAAGATTAAGCATGCATTACAAAGTATAGGACAACAAGATATTACCTTTGAAGAATACTTTCTTCACGAATTCTTCCTCCAATGATCACGATCTCAACAACAAAACTCGAACCTTGTGAAGATCCACCACTAGATCTTCTCCGTTGTTCTTTAGGTGACGGAGGAAGATGGGTTCCTTTAGGATGAGGTGAGGAGATCTTTTTGAATTGTATTTGGAACTCTTTCCAACACAAATGTGAGAATTCTATGGTTTATGTGAAAGCCTCAACCCAAAGTTGCATCTCATGCAACTATTTATAAGGAAATAGGATAGAAATTACCATCCTATCCCTCTTTCATTCTCTCATTAGTATATAGTTAATATGTGAATCTAATTCACATTAAAACTATATATTATATAAATTATATCACATATAATTGATATAACACCTCATATATGAAATTGGACACTTCAATCTCATTCCTAACTTTATACCCTCAATATTACCATGTTGAGCCAACAGAGGGACCTAATGGACCTACAGTTCACGAGCTCCAATGATGTGAGATTAACTTATCAATCTCTTTGATCTAGTGAATCAATGTTCATTAACTACAAGTCACTCCACTATAGACTTGTTGTTGTACTCTCCTCATTCTAGATTATATTATGTCCATTGATATAATCATTACCCATGAGTCGACCCTTCACAGGTTGTTCGTAATCAAAGTTGGGTAAAATTACCGTTTTACCCATGTGATTACCTCTTTGTTCCTTAAGCACCATTGATTCTCTAATGAACAAGTCTATGGTCCTACCATAAACTCATACTCTCTTAAGCTAGTTTAGAGGGCGGGGCTTCGTTGTTCAAAACCTGAACTCAATTCTTAAGGGAACAACCTATCTAATTCCTTAGTGTAGGAATGAGTGAATTCCATCTTGCATAGTTAAGTCCCCAGCTACCTACGAGGTTCTGTCCCTGAGAAGGTAGACTTATTGAGTCGGCTACAGGGCACTCTCACCCATACTAGTCTAAGGACAAACCCCTATAAGTAGGAGTTCTTAACTTGCTCAGGATTCAGGTCGAGTCACTAATGACTATCTATAAATTATCAGTCTTATCCTGTTAACGGCGTTATACAGGTTAGACCAATAATTTGCAGTTTGGTCTTATATGAACTCTTCATGAAGGATGCCCCCACTCGCATGTCATCCACATGAATGAGTTGGATTACCTCATTTGTAATAATTACAAAATGGGCCACATCCATGGTGTTACCAGAATAAGGTTTCCATATACCATAAACCATTTAGGTTATACTCTTGAACACAATCCAAATAGTGTCTACTACAATGATGTTGAAGATATATTATAACCTTGGAGCTTAGTTTATTAGATTTATAAAGTGAGAATATAATTTTATCAAAACAGATAACTCTTTATTTATTTGATCAAAATTACATGAGTTTTAGGGCACATATCCCAACAAACCATTCACAGGTTATTCGTAGACACTACCGGGTCAAATTACCGTTTTACCCCTATGTCTACCTCTTGCTCTTAAGTCCCCACTGCTCCTCTAATGAACAACAACGCTGTATGGTCCAACCATAAACAATACTACTCTCAGGCCAGTGAGAGGGTGGACGCCCGTTGTCCAAGCCCCGGAGACAATACTTAAGGGAACAAACCTTCTAGTTTCCCTGAGTCGGGAACGAGTGAATTCCATCTCCTGTAGTGAAGTTCCCAGCTCCCCACATGGTTCTGTGCCTGAGAAGATAAGCATATTAGGCGAGTAACTGTGACCACCCTCACCCGTACTAGTCAAAGGACAGACCCCCGCAACAGGAGTCCGTAACACGCTTAGGATTAAGGTCGAGTCACTAATGGTTATCTACGAAGTTATTAGTCCTATACTGTTAATGGTGTTACATAAGTAGGTCTAATAGTTCACGGTTTAGTCTTGTATAATCTCATTACATTGGATGCCTCCACTCACATGTCAACAACATGAACGAGTTGGATCACCTCGTTTGTATCTAATACACAGCGGGCCACATCCACAGCGTATCTAGGATTAGGTCTCCAACCCTATCCATATACTATAGACCGTTCGAGTCATTAACTCGAATGTGATCCTCCCTGTGTGTCCACTACACACCGTTCAAGTTCTAGTTCTCTCATAATTTAATGACCCTGGAGCTTAGTTTATTGGACAAAGTTTGTAGATATGCGAGACACAATGTGATGAAAAATAACTCTTATTTATTTCAATAGTGAATGTTACAAACAAGTACGAGATTATGACATACATCTCAACACATTCTACTATTTTACGTTCTCGGGCTTGTTTCAATCCTATAAGGTCTTCTTTAATTTCAGGACTTTGTCTTCTTGGCCTTTCACAAAATAACCAAGAGATTCTTTTAAGTAGACTTCTTCTTCAAGATATCCATTCAAAAATATTGATTTGACATCCATCTTAAAAATCTTCTATTTATTTTGAGCAACAAGTGTAATTAACAACCTTATAGTCTCCATGCGAGCCACAAGAGCGAACACTTCATCCTAGTCAATTCCCTTTCTCTAAGAATATCCTTTGGAAATTAATCTTGCTTTATGTCTCTCCACTTCTCCATTTTCATTTATTTTTATCTTGAACACCCATTTGACACCAACTGCTTTCTTTCCACTTGGAAGAGTAAAAGGTTCCCATGTATCATTCTTTTGTATGTCCTTTATCTCTTCATCCATAACAATCTTCCATTTTTCATCTTGTGAAGCTTCTTCAAAAGTTAAAGGTTTACTATCACCAAAAAGACAAAATAGTGTGAGATCACTAAAACTTTGAGTTAACTCTTCAGTTTCATTATAGATGTCTTGCAAATTTCTCATGGGACAAGGTGCTGCATTTGAGCTTGTATATGATAAAGGTGTGCTTTGTTGTAGAATAACTGGTGATGTTGGTGGTGTTGATAGAGAAGAAACTTCACAAGTTTCATCATCATCTTCAGGAAAAAAAATAAAAATTAGTAGTCTTTTAATTCATCATTCCAATTCCACGTTGCTTCCTCATTGAACACAACATCTCTACTCACCACCAGCTTCTCTGTAGCAGGATTATAAAGCTTGTAGCCTTTTGAGTTTGCATCATATCCAATGAAAACATGGTTCTCACTTTTATCATCGAGTTTACTACACTTTTGATCTAGTACCTTTGCATAAGCTATGCTCCCAAATACTCTCAAATGAGCAATAAATGACTTTCTTTTTGCCCATGCGTGTTGAGGAGTTTTGTTCAACAAGCTTCTAGTTGGAGAACAACTTAAAAAGTAAAAAACAGATTCAACTGCTTGTGCCCAAATATCTTCCGACATCTTTTTACTCTTCAACATGCTTCAAGCCATATTCAGTATCGTTCTATTCTTCTTCTCAACAACATCATTTTGTTGTGGAGTCCATGGAACTGTCATAGGTCGACGAGTTCCAATTTTTTTTCACAAAAGCCTTTGAATTCATTTGAAGTGAATTCTCCTCCTCTGTCTGATCTTAAAGCTTTTATATAGAGACCACTTTCTTTTTTCACAAAGAGTTTTAAATCTCTTGAAAATGCCAAATACCTATGATTTCTCTTTAACAAAATAAACCCAAGTTTTTTTTGGCTAAAATCATAAATAAAAAATAAGAAATAATTATTCTTACGAAAAGAACTTGGCTTTATCGGTCCACAAAGATCAGTGTGAACAAGCTCTAGAGGTCTCCTTGCTCTTGAGAAAGATTCTTGTGGAATACACTTCCTTGATTACTTGCCATAAAGACAATCTTCAAAAAATTGATTTGCATGCTCGACATAAATCCTTTCACCATGTTCTTCCTTGCTAATAGTCTCAAACTTTCAAAGTTCAAGTGCCAAAATCTCAGGTGTCAAATCCAAGATAGATCCTTCAAACATAACTTCAAACATTTTGCAACATCAGTTTGAATGTTTAACAAAAACAACCTATTCTTCGACATTTCCACTTTAGCAATCATATTATCACGATGATCCTTTATTGAGATACTATAATCCTTCATCAAAATATTAAAGCCTTTCTCTAGGAGTTGTTCCAAACTCAAAATATTATTCTTCATATTTGGCACATAATAGACATTGGAGATATATGTTGGGGTTTATGCCCTAAACAAGTGTAGTTTTGTAATAATCATATTTCAAATAAATAAAGATGTTATCTATTATATTCTCACACCTAAACCTAAATCCAATAAATTAAGTTCCAAGGTTATAATGATTGATCTTGAACAATTGTGTAGTGTACACAAGTTGGATTAAGTTGTTCAAGTATAACCTAAAAGGTCTATGGTATATGCATAAGGTTGGGAACCTTATACTGGTAACACCACGGATCGACCCGCTTTGTATTTAGTATAAACGAGGTAATCCAACTCGTGCATGTGGTAGACATGCGAGTGGGGGCATCCTGTATAATGAGATTATACAAGACGGGACCACGAATTATTAACCTACTAGTCTAACATCGTTAACAAGACAAGTCTAATAATTTATAGATAATCATTAGTGACTTGACCTGAATCCTGAGCAAGTTACGGACTCCTGTTTATGGAGTTTGTCCTCAGACTAGTATGGGTGAGAATGGCCTGTAGCCGACTCAATAAGCCTACCTTCTCAGGGATATAACCTTGTAGGTAGCTGGGAACTTAACTCTACAAGATGGAATTCGCTCATTCCTAAATTATGGAATCTGATAGGTTGTTCTCTTAAGAACAAATCCAGGTCTTGAACAACGGGACTGATAACTCACCATAAGTGAGTTATTTTACTAGAATTTTAGTGTTTAATCCCCTTGAATTGCATTTAATTTAGTGATCCTCGTGTTATTTTATCCCTAAATTATGTGTGTTAGCTTTAAAATCTTGAATTTAAGTATTAGGTGCAAAAAGAATTATTTTGATGTTTTTGTACTTTATTTCAAGAAATTTAGGAAAATAAGCTAACGGTTAATTAAAGACCGAAATTTGAGATTTTTCTTAACTCCAAAAATTCTCGTGTATTTAGTTTGATTTATAATTGACTTCATAAATTTATTTGGGATTTTTCTGTGTGCAGGAGATGTTTAAAAATTACAAGAGTCCCTAAGGGCATTTTAGACATTTTACCCGAAGGGTTATATGGTCTTTTTAATCTTAAGGGTATTTTTGTAATTTGTGGAGTTAGGGCAACACCATCTTATAAGGAGGCTTGGGTTTACAAGTGTGAGGGGAGAGTTGGAGTTGTGACAAGAGGAAGAGACCGAGAGAGAGAAGAGGAACCATCGATTTTGCTACAACAATCAAGGGGAAAAACTGAGAGGATAAACTTAACATTGCTGTAGCAATCGAGAGGGAAGAGCAGAGAGGAGTTGTCTGTGCGTTGCTGAAGCAATTGCGTGGAAGTTGTGCGTAAAGCATACTCTGAAGCCTCTTTGCCTAAGCAATCGACGTGCAGTTGAGGAGAAGCCATCGGCATTGCAGAAGCAAAATCGCGTTGTCCACTTGCTGTTATTGCTTGGCAATTGCTGAAGCAATCCGTGAAGAAGTCCGCGATCGTGTTGCTCGCATTTTTTGAAGCAATCAGTGGAACCAAGAAATTTATTCGTTGTTGTTTGCTTGCTTTTCTTTGAAGCAATTGGTCGCGACCGCTGTTGAAGCCAATCAAAGGGCTTTCTTTGAAGCAAAAGTGCCTGCCGCAGACTGAGGGTCGCTGCTAGGCAATTGCTGTAGCAAAAGCTAGGCCACTTGTTGTGTAACCTTTTCCCTATCTCTAAGTTTTTATTGCTTGTTGTAAACTACCAATTTAATACTAATTTTTTGGGTTGTTTATATACTGATTTAGACTACTTTTGTTCATTGTCTTAGGCCGAACTTGTGACTTGTTTAGGCTAGAATTGTGGCTGATTTAGGCTATTTTAGTGAATGTTGTTGGTTGTTTTGCATGAACTCATTGATCAATAAAAGCATGCTTAATTTAGAGATGTGTGACTCGATTTTAACCATGAACTAAATTGTCTTAGCAAGGGTTAGGTTGTTTTAATGTAATTTTGGATTAAATTTATGGTTGATGCCATTGATTGAATTTATGAAATTTTATTGAATTTAACGTTGCATGAGAATTAAAATTGGCCTTTTTAATTCTCTAAAATTCATAAACTTGGGAAAGCTAATGAATTAGAAAACTAAAATTTCATTCTAGGATTATTGAGTTGATTAGGGATAATTAACCCACCTAGAACCTAAAATCATGGGCATAATTTAGATCACAATTGGGAAATTGTAGGTTTTAAAACTTAGTGATTTTGGAAAGAATCATTTGAATGCATGTGTAGGTAAATTCAAGGAATCACTCAAAATTTATTCCAATTGAACATTAGAACTCTAACCTAACCCGAGCTTATTTTTCATTACAAATCTCATCTCTTGTATCTGTCTTCTTGTTTGCATTCTCTTCTCCCCGCATTTAAATTCAGTTATTTTCTTTTGTCTTATCTTATCTTTCTTACTTATCAATTTATTTATTTACAACAATAATTTGCACACTCATGGATTGCACTAAAATAAGGAAAATTTGTTAGGACACTCACTAATTTAGGTCTAACTAGTCCTCGTGGGATCGATACTTTTAACTTATCACTTGTCGCCTCTCTCGTAGTGTATACTTGCACGCCGTAAAAGTGTCAGGATTTTATTCTAATTTGCATTAGTTTAGGGCACTGATATTTTCGCATCAAGTTTTTGGCGCCGTTGCCGGGGACTAGTTTAGATTCTTATTTTGTTTGAGTGGATTTTAGCATTTTATTCTTGTTTTTGTTGTTGGGTGTGTCTTGTTATCTTTGTTTCGTATTTTTATATTTGTAGAGTCTTGGTTATTCTTTCTGGTTGTGTTGGTTCATATGTGTTTGTTGAGCCTGTTATAATTGATTTATTATTTTATTATGGCTTATGATAACTTTGGGTGGTCTTCTGTGCCCAATGAGCAAACACAATATAGTTCTTTTTCTTATGATCATCCATTTGCCAATTTAGAGTCTTCTAGTGAGGGGTATGGATCTTATGGCTACCAAATGCCTAATTACTATCATACTAACCCTATGACTCAAAATCCTATGTATGATAATAATCAGAGCAATTGGGCCTATGAACCATATCCTAGGGGTTTTGAGCCATATCCTCCCTATATTCAAGAAACCGAGGTAGAAGACGAATCTTCCCTTAAAATGTTGTTATTAGAATATATGAGAACCATAGAGGAGAGGAATAGGCAAATAGATGAGAGGAATAGGCAAATAGATGAGATGAATAGACAGATAGGGGAGTCAATTCATCACCTAATGTGATACACTTACCTCCCTTAGAGAACAAATGTACTTAGACTAAATGAGGAGGTTGAGCACCCTAGGGAAGAGAGTGAAGGAGGACCCACACCCTTAGATAGTTTGGTGAGTCACTTGATCACTGACTCGCTGATAAACCTTCAGGACCCTAGTCCTTCATATTTTTCTGAGCATGAGCATTTAGAGGATTGTGCTTTAGATGTAAAAGAACTAGAACCTCTTAGCACACACCAGGATAGAGTTAGTGAGAGTGTGGAAGAAGTCGAGCCTGTTGAGTTAGGCCAGAAGGTAGAGTGTGAGGCTTTTGAGTCTATGTCAGTTCTATCTTCTGATTTTTCTCTTATTGGTGAGTGTTTTTCTTTCTATTCTCTCAAGTCGTTGTCTTTTTGTGAGTCTGTTTCATTTTCCTGCTTTTTCCTTCTTTTCTTTTATCAAACAAAAACCAAAAATGTTTACTTTGTTGTTTTTCCTTCTTTTCTTTTAATATATAAAAAATCAAAAAATATATCTGTTTCGGGCTCTCACGAGAAGCTAGTATTCTTGCTAGCTTTAATTTGTTTTGTAGATTCAAGAAAGAGAGGCCCGAAGAAGTTGGAGAATTTGTACGTACCTTGACGAGCCCACGTATACTACGTCAAGCTAATGACGTGAAACAAGCACTTCTTGGGAGGCAACCCAAAGTTTATTTCGTTTGTTTCGTTTTTTTTTGTTTTTTTGTTTTTGCTTTTGTTTTTCTTTTAGTTGTTTTTGTTTTTGAATAAATAACCCTTGCCTATTTTGCAGGCTCCTTAGGGTTTGATGATTGATATGTGCTTTATTGGAGGTCTCCTCAATTCAGTATGATGATTGTTCTCCTTCTATCTTTATTAGTTGTCCTTAAACATGCTTAAGTGAGTAGTTTATACATTAAGGGCAATGTGTGCTTTAAGCATGAGGGGGAGATGTGTTGTTCTGAATTTTATTTTTGGCTTAATTGAAAATTTTTCTGTTGATGAGACTATGTGTTGTTAGTGTTTATAGGGTGTTGCATGCATGCCTTGTTTTCAAGTTATTTACTTGCTTTAGGACTTCAAAATGATCTATTTGATATGCATGATGTAGGTAGTTGATTCATTATGTTTAAGCAAGTAAAAATAGGAAAAAATGGTTCTTGTCTCTTGTTTAAAAATTAAGTTTCTACATGTGTTTTTATGGTAAAAGTGTGATGTCTTTTGTAGAAACTTGGTATGCATCTCTATGAAAATAAAAAGTTAAGGTCAAATCTCAGAGTTAATGAAAATAAGAGTTGTTGCTTGTGTTCGAGGCAAGAGTATCCTATCTTGTTTGGTGTTTCTCAAGGTCAAGCTTGTCATTAGGGTTTTTTTAGTGCGCTTATGGTTAGTATGTCAATCAAAGTAGTTAGGATTCAACTCCTGATCCAAAAAGTTTCGAAAACTAGAAGCCATGACAAGTTAGGTAACCCATACATTTTTTTAGAACGCTCCAAAATTAGTAAACTTCAAATTTGTGATCATTTCAAGTTTGGGGGAGTTACCCGACCTCCCTAACTCAATGAGGACATTGAGTACTCTAAGTTTGGGGGGAAAGGTAAATTCTTCGTATTTATTTTTAAGGAAAAAAAAAGAAAAAAGAAAAAAAAGAAAGAAAGAGTATGCAAACCTTTCTTTTTCCTAAAACTCCATTGGGCTAGATAAAATGTGTTACTTATTTTGTTACTTAGAGTCAGTTTAGGCAACTTGGTGCTTGATATCAGGGGGTCTGGGCACTAACCATGTTGGCCTCTTGGAGCGAAGGTATCAAGTAAGAAGCCTATTCTCATTGCTTAGGTGTGTTGCGCTAACCACGTGTGCCATTCTAAGAACTACGGGAAGTCCCATTGCTTAGGTGTGCTGCGCTAAACATGTAAACCCGAGATCTTTCTTTGGAACTTTCTTATTATCAAACAACAAAAAGAAAGAAGAAATGAATGTTTAAAACTTGGTATTCCATGTTTTAAAAAGGAAAGAAATGAAGTGAAAGGCAAAACAAAAACAAGGAAGGAAAGTTTAAACCATTTTGGTTTGGATTGCTTTAAAGACAAAAGAAGAAAATGAAATGAAACAAATGTTTAATATATTAAGTTTGTTTTGTTTTGCAAAGAAAAGATAAGAAATGAAAAAGATAAAGGAAGGAAAAAAGAAAAGAAAAGAAAAGAAA
Source organism: Trichosanthes cucumerina (assembly GCA_036507285.1). Taxonomy (NCBI): domain Eukaryota; kingdom Viridiplantae; phylum Streptophyta; class Magnoliopsida; order Cucurbitales; family Cucurbitaceae; genus Trichosanthes; species Trichosanthes cucumerina. The sequence goes on from CM071840.1 coordinate 46,330,993, forward strand.
GGAAAGGAAAGATGGATGGTGGGACCCCCACCATTGTTATCTTTCTAAAAACACATGATCCATCGATTTTCTTCTCATTTTCAGCCAAGAAAGGGCAGAGCATCGTGGGAGAGGTTTGAGAGAAGAAGAGGGGAGAAAGTTTCTTGTTTGAGGTTGAAGAAGAAAGGAGAAGAACTAAAGGTATGCCTTTATAACAGCAACTTAATCAATTGTATCCTATTCTGGTTTTCTATTCATCTCGAGCTCCACAGGAAGAGTTAAGGGTTGAGGTTTTGTTTCATGAAAGTTAACTCATATTGGAACAAAATTCGTGAAGGAAGCTCTAATAGGTATGGTTGGAAAGCTTATTTAATTTCCTACAACTTTCATGAAGAAATCGTGAATAGCAAATGATTGGAAGATGTTGTAAATATCAGTCAAGTGTCGGCAGCAAGAGAGGAAATCGAAACTGGAATAGCGAGAGGTTAGTTCCCGGGAAAGAAGCTTTGAGGTATTTACGAACCAATCTATTGGGAATTTCAATTTCATGTCTTCATATGATTTTTAGAGGGTAAAAAAAAAAAAAAGAGTTTGGTATAACTTACATTATTTTTGGTTAAGTAATGAAGAAGTTATTTACATGCGAATACAGGCATAAAATATGTTAAATGTTGGAATTTTTGTTGGAGTGTTTTCTTGTAGTTTTAAGGTTAAAAACCATGAGCTCGAGGTTCTAAAACATGGTTTTGGTTTGTTTGACAGGCCAAGAGCAAAAAGGTCGAGTGTGTATGGTCAAGACTCTAGTTCCAACATCGTGAGTGACAAACGAACTTGAAAATGAGCTATATGCTTGAAAAATGCTTTAAGAAATACAAGTTTTGCTTGAATGAAAGGGTTTAGATGTTTATTGTTTTCTTTGAACACTTGTTTATGAGCATTCATGATTTCGAGAAATGTTTTAAAGTGTTCATGATGAGCCTAAATGTCTTGATGAAATTTATATACGAGCATATGTTTATTGAATTTTCGAAGATTATGGAAATGTTATGATTCCAAGCAAGTATGTTTAAGCAAGTATGTTTTTAAAGTTTTCCAGTTTAATGAACAAGCTAAGTAAGCTTGAGTTTTATGAAAGAGAAGATAAGCAGGCATGTTCGAATGTTTTCATGTGATCTTCTGTGATATTGAGCCCGAGGCTTTATGGTACCGTGTGCACACAGGTCATTTCTGTTGTCGATGTTGAGTGAACTCCGTGACAACAGTGCCACTTATGCCGTGAGTCTTTGGGGGGCCCACTCACGACAAAGACGATGGGAGTCTTTGGCGGGCCCCACTACATCGTGAGAACAAACGTAGATTGTGACATGTTTTAAAAAGAGTTTATATCATTTACATGCCTTACGAGATTTTAACGATATACTTGCCGGGTTTTCATGAAAAGCTATTATATGATTACACGATTACTTTTAACATTTGATTACGAAGCATATGCTCTCATAGATGGCCAGTGATATGATTTACGAGTTAATAGCTTTCTTTTAAACTCAAGTTACTCACCGAGCTTCATAGCTCATTCTTTTTGATGTTTTTCCCACTTTTCGTGTAGAGATCGAGCTCCGGTGCTCGAAAACACCGCCATAATCACTGGAAGCTTCTCAAGTTTGATATGTTGTACGTGGGTGGAGTTGTATAGAAAGTCTATATGTATAGAAGAAGGACTATGAACTTATGTTTATGTGTACAATTAAGGTTGTGGTTGTGTGATCCATGGTTTGGTATGTTTTTGGTTGTGATGTTCATATCTCTTTCGATTTTCCAGAGTCATAAGTAGGGTTACCCTCACGTGAGGTTACGTAATTGTCAATATTCCGTTGTGTTGTGTTTTAGTTGTTTCTTATACAAGTTTAGTATGCTTATAAGGTAAAATAGGGTCAACAGTATCGTTAGAGAGGTGAACGATGTCTGTTGGCTTCACAGCAAATATATCAGGGCTAAGTTAAAGGAGTAGTTCGGAGAGGGTGTGACATCTTGGTATCAGAGCGATTAGCTCCATGGGAATGAGACAGAGCAAGTTAGCTCTAGAAGAAAGCTGAAAAGTAAATAGCAAGTTATTGAGTTAGTTCAATAGAACTAGCAGAGCATGGTCTAAGTAAGGATAAGAGTAAGTCCAGTCAGGACTAGAATGTGAACACAAGTCTAGAATTGTGCATTTGAGTTGAGTACTCATTACATGTCTAGTATGTTGATATGTTATAGAAGTCATGCCACCACGTACTAGTAGACGATGTAGGCAAGATCAGGACGGGACACAGGATCCTACCAAAGATCAATCCCAGTGGAGATCTAGTGCCCCGAGAGTTCAGATAGGGGCGAATTAAGCAAAGATGCTAATTCCTCACAGGAGGTAGGGTAAGCCATAGGGAGCAGGCTAAGTAATCCAGATAAGACATATAGAATAGATCACCTAAAAGAATTAGGAGCCACAGTGTTTGAAGGTTCCAAAGATCCAGTGGTCGAGGTTTTGTTGAATAAGCTTGATAAATGTTTTGATGTGATGAGTTGCTCTGAGGAGCGAAATGTTAAGTTGGCCACATTCTAGCCATTTGCTAAAGGAAGCGTAAGGATGATGGAAATCGATGTTAGCCGATTGTAGTGATGCACGTACTTCACCTAATCGCAAACTTTCGTAAGTATATTTGAAAATAAATATTACCCTAGCACGCATCAGAGGCAAAAGAGGATGAATTTTTAGAATCGAAACAAGGGACACTTTCGGTGGTGAGTATGAGAGAAGATATACCGAAGTTTTTGCGGTATGTTGATGTGATTGTGGCATCCGAGAGTGACAGTGTCGAAGATTTGAAAGAGGATTACGACACGAGATATCACTCCCGATTCATGACCATTGCTAAGTGGATTGATTTCTCCCAGCTGGTAGAGCCTGCTCTACGTGTTGAGCAGAGTATAGCAGAGGCGCAGTCAGTAGTGAAGCCTAGTTGTGGGGGTTTCGGCAACAAGTAGTTTCCAAGGTCGTGAGCAGTGGAGGTTTACACTTGGAGTAAATGTTTCAAGTCAATATGACTTTAAGGATCGAACTAGTAGCCGGGCATCGAGGCGGATGAATGTGGGTAGTGCCTATCGAGGCAAAGTTAAAAAGAACCTAGTTAGTTTGTTTGATTAGCAGCAAGACTGCAAAGAGGGCAAGAGTCTATTGCCAATATAGCAAGGAAAACTCCATGTGTGATTTGTTGCAAGAATCATCGAGGACATTGTCTTGTGCGTGTTGGTACGTGCTACCACTCGGCGTACACAACGAGGACATGTCAAGAGGATTGTCCATGACTATGGACAACCGCACGCAGAGGACTAGGGAGTTGAGTCCCGCACGGTTGAGCAACCAAGAGTCTCGTGAGTCAGTAGAGAGGGCACCCGTGTGTCGGACTAAAGAGAATTGTAGATAGACCTAGCAACACGGAAAGGTCTACGCTATGACTCAAGAAGAAGCGAGAAGATGCATCATACGTGATTACCGATACGATCTCTATTTGCAATGTATGTACCGCACGTGTTTTAATAGAACCAGTGCTACACATTTCTTTGTTTTTAGTATATTCTTGACTAAGTTGAATGGGAAACTAGAACCTTTATGTAAAAGGTTAGTTATATACACTCTAGTTGGTGATGTGTACTAGTCAATAGTCAATGCGGTGTTTATGGATTTGTGAGGTCTTAGTAGAAGGTCTCAATGTGTTAGTGGATCTTCTTCCATTAGACTTGCAGTGTGAGATGCAATCTTAAGGATGGATTTCATATTTACTCATTATGCTTCCAGAGATTGCCATATAGAGGAAGTTGTTTCAGCAACTGAGATTAGTTAAAGTGGTTTTTGGGGTGAAAGAAAGATTATCCCTATGAGTTTGATTTGACATTAAAAGTTGAAAAGTTGTTGAGGAAAGGTTGCACGACGTTTCTTGCACATGTAGTAGAGTGCAGGAGGAAAAGCTAAAACCAGACAATGATCTTGTTATGAACGAACTTCTTGATGTTTTTCCAGTAGAACTGTCAGGGTTGCCACCTGATAGGGAAGTTGAGTTCACTATTGAATTGCTACAAAAAACAACACCTATTTCGCAAGCGCCGTATAGAATGGCTCCAAGTGAACTCAATAAGCTAAAGATGTAATTACAAGAATTAGTTAATAAGGGATACATCATACCTAGTGTATCGCCTTGGGGAGCTCTAGTGTTATTTGTGAAGAAGAAAGATGGTGGTACGTAGATTATGCATTGATTATACACAGTTAAACAAAGTTACGATACGTAACAAGTAACCTTTACCCTGAATAGATGACTTGTTGACCAGTTAAGAGGTGCATCAGTGTTTTGTAAGATTGATTTAAGATCATGATATCATCAGTTAAAGGTCAGAAAATCAGACATTCCTAAGACATTATTCAGAATGAGGTACGAGCATTATAAGTGTTTAGTAATGCCATTCGGTTTAACAATGCACTAGCAGTTTTCATGGACCTCATGATGAGTTTTCCAAAGTATTTGGATAAGTATGTGATAGTATTCACTGATGATATACTAGTTTATTCGGTTGACAGGAAAGCCCATGAGGAACACATGAGTATTACTCTACAAACACTACGCGATAAACAATTGTACGCTAAATTCACCAAATGTGAGTTTTGGTTGAATCATGTAGTGTTTAGGGTAAATTGTTTCAACAGATGGAGTTGGTATGGGTCCACATAAAGTAAAAGCTATGGTCAACTTAGAGACCGGCTAATGCGCAATGCGACAGAGGTACGTAGTTTCCTAGGCTTGGCGGGATACTACAGATGATTTGTTGAGAATTTCTCGCGTTTAGCATTACCTTTAATAGCTTAAACAAGAAAGAATGCTAAGTTTGAATGGTCAGATAAATTTGAACAGAGTTTTTCAGGAGCTGAAAAGAGATTAGTTACAGCGCCTATACTAGCACCTCCTGTAACAGGAAAAGAGTATGTGATTTACTGTGATGCTTCGAGGCAAGGATTAGAGTGTGTGCTCATGCAAGAAGGAAAAGTAATAGCTTATGCGTCGAGGCAATTGAAAAATCACGAGTGTAATTGCCCTACTACCATTCTTGAGTTAGCAGCAGTTGTTCTAGCATTGAAGATCTGGAGACATTACTTGTTTGGTGAGAGGTGTCATATTTTTTTTTACAGATCATAAGAGTCTGAAGTATATCTTTGATCAGAGGGAGTTGAATATGAGACAGAGAAGATGGTTAGAACTGATTAAAGATTATGATTGTATCATAGAATACCATCCATGTAAGGCGAATGTGTTAGCAGATGCTTTGAGCAGGAAGTCAAGACTTCCTAGGGATGCCTTGTGTTGTATTCGAGCAACATTTTTATGTACTCTAAGGGATTCTAAGGCAACTATGATTGCAGAGAATTTAGGGGGGGGCCTCTTAGCTCAATTCCAAGTCAGGTTTTCACTTATAGCAGAGATTGTGAGAAGACAACCAGAGGATAGTAACTTGCAGAAAATGTTTGGAAGTCCAAACAGGGCCCAGAAGCAGAGTTCAAGACGAGATCAGACGGAGCCATAGAGAAACAGGGAAGACTATGCGTTCCGAGTGTTAGTGAGCTTAAGATGCTATTCTAGAGGAAGCTCACAGTTCAGCTTACGCTATGCATCCAGGAAGCACCAAGATGTATAAAACCTTGAATGGGACTTATTGGTGGCCTGGGATGAAGCGGGAGATAGTTGATTATGTTGATAGATGTTTGATCTGCCAGCAGGTTAAACCAGTTAGACAGAGACCAGGAAGACTCCTTAACCCATTGCCAGTGTCGAAATAGAAATGGGAGCATATTACTATGGTTTTTCTGTTTAGATTACAACGTATTTCAAGTGGACATGATGGTATTTGGGTAATAGTGGATAGACTCACTAAAACAACACGGTTTATACCGATTAAAATCGATGTCTACCCTTGATCAGCTTGTTAAGCTATACGTCGATAGGATTGTGAGTCAATACAGAGTGCCAGTGTCCATAGTTTCAGATAGGGACCCGAGATTTACTTCTAAGTTTTGGCCTAGGTTACAGAAGGCTATGGGAACAAAGTCGAAGTTTAGTACAACATTCCATTCTCAGACAGATGGTTAGTCAGAATGGACCATCCAGACCCTAGAGGACATGTTGAGAGCATGTATCCTTCAAGTTAAGGGAAGTTGGGACACACACCTATCGCTTATGGAATTTGCTTACAATAACAGCTACCAGTCGAGTATTGGTATGGCACCATTTGAGGCTCTGTATGAAAGGCCATGTAGAACGCCCATATGTTGGAACGAAGTAGGAGAGCGGAACCTAATCGACCCTGAGTTGGTACAAATTACTACATACAATATTAAGGTAATCAGGGAGAATTTGAAGGTAGCTCAAGACCGTCAGAAGAGTTACGCAGATAAGCGACGAAAGGACTTAGAATTCCAAGTCGGAGATCAAGTTTTCTTAAAATTATCTCCGTGGAGAGGTGTCCTTAGTTTTGGAAAGAAAGGTAAGCTAAGTCCCAGATATATTGATCCTTATCAAGTAATGAGACGAGTTAGGCTAACACCCTACAAACTGGAGTTGCCAACGGAACTATCTCAGGTACATGATGTATTTCATGTGTCCATGTCGAGGATGTATATTCCAGATCAGACACATGTGTTGCAAGCACAACCAGTTGAGCTGAAAGAAGACATAAGTTACGTAGAGGATGCAGTTCAAATCCTCGACAGGAAAGAACAAGTTTTAAGAAACAAGACGATCTCACTCGTGAAGGTTCGTTGGAGACATCACGGAGTGGAGGAGGCAACCTGGGAGTTAGAGGACCTAATGAGAAGCAAGTACCCGACGATATTCACCTAAGGACTACTAAATTTCGAGGACGAAATTTCTTAAGGGGAGGTAAGTTGTAAACCCGAGATCTTTCTTTGGAACTTCCTTATTATCAAACAACAAAAAGAAAGAAGAAATGAATGTTTAAAACTTGGTTTTCCATATTTTAAAAAGGAAAGAAATGAAGTGAAAGGCAAAAGGAAAACAAGGAAGGAAAGTTTAAACAATTTTGGTTTGGATTGCTTTAAAGACAAAAGAAGAAAAGGAAATAAAACAAATGTTTAATATATTAAGTTTGTTTAGTTTTGCAAAGAAAAGATAAGAAATGAAAAAGATAAAGGAAGGAAAAAAGAAAAGAAAAGAAAAGAAAGGAAAGGAAAGGTGGATGGTGGGACCCCCACCATTGTTATCTTTTTAAAAACACATGATCCATCGATTTTCTTCTCATTTTCAACCAAGAAAGGGCAGAGTATCGTGGGAGAGGTTTGAGAGAAGAAGAGGGGAGAAAGTTTCTTGTTTGAGGTTCAAGAAGAAAGGAGAAGAACTAAAGGTATGCCTTTATAACAGCAACTTAATCAATTGTATCCTATTCTGGTTTTCTGTTCATCTCGAGCTCCACAGGAAGAGTTAAGGGTTGAGGTTTTGTTTCATGAAAGTTAACTTATATTGGAACAAAATTCGTGAAGGAAGCTCGAGCAAATTCGGATCTTAAGCTACTGTTTTGTGAAGAGGAATACAGTAGACAGAATTTGCTGTCAAATCCGAGAAGTCTCTGATGTTTTGGTTATACTGGTCTGTAGAGTTGGAATCCGAAGCTCTAATAGGTATGGTTTGAAAGCTTATTTAATGTCCTACAACTTTCGAGAAGAAATCGTGAATAGAAAATGATTGGAAGAGGTTGTAAATATCAGATCAAGTGTCAGGAAGCAGCAGGAAATCGAATCTGGAATAGCAGAAGTTAGTTCCTGGGAAAGAAGCTTTCGAGGTATTTCTGAACTAATCTATTGGGAATTTCAATTTCATGTCTTCATATGATTTTTAGAGGGTTCAAAAAGGAAGAGTTTGGTATAAGTTACATTATTTTTGGTTACGTAATGAAGAAGTTATGGCTGTCTGAATACAAGGCATAAAATCTGTTAAATGCTGGAATTTTTGTTGGAGTGTTTTCTTGTAGTTTTAAGGTTAAAAACCATGAGCTCGAGGTTCTAAAACATGGTTTTGGTTTGTTTGACAGGCCAAGAGCAAAAGGTCGAGTGTATGCGGGTCAAGACTCTAGTTCTAACACTGTGTGAGTGACAAACGAACTTGAAAATGAGCTATATGCTTGAAAAATGCTTTAAGAAATACAAGTTTTGCTTGAATGAAAGGGTTTAGATGTTTATTGTTTTCTTTGAACACTTGTTTATGAGCATTCATGATTTCTTAGAAATGTTTTAAAGTGTTCATGATGAGCCTAAATGTCTTGATGAAATTTATATACGAGCATATGTTTATTGAATTTCCAAAGATTATGGAAATGTTATGATTCCAAGCAAGTATGTTTAAGTAAGTATGTTTTTAAAGTTTTCCAGTTTAATGAACAAGCTAAGTAAGCTTGAGTTTTATGAAAGAGAAGATAAGCAGGCATGTTCGAATGTTTTCATGTGATCTTCTTTGATATTGAGCCCGAGACTTTATTGTACCGTGTGCACATTAAAGTCATTTCATTGTCGACGTTGAGTGAACTCGTGACAACAACGCCGCCGTGAGTCTTTGGGCGGGCTCCACTACGACAAAGACGATGGGAGTGCTGGGCGGGCCCCACTACATCATAGAACAAACGTAGATTGTGACATGTTTTAAAAAGAGTTTATATCATTTACATGCCTCACGAGATTTAACGATATACTTGCTGGTTTTCATGAAAAGCTATTATGATTACACAGTTACTTTTAACATTTGATTACAGAAGCATATGCTCATAGATGGCCAGGTGATATGATTTACGAGTTAATAGCTTTCTTTTAAACTCAAGTCACTCATTGAGCTTCATAGCTCATTCTTTGATATTTTTCCCACTTTTCGGGTAGAGATCGAGCTCCCGGTGCTCAAAAACTCTGTCATAATCACTGGAAGCTTCTCAAGTTTGATATGTTATGCGTGGGTGGAGTTGTATAGAAAGTCTATATGTATAGAAGAAGGACTATGAACTTATGTTTATGTGTACAATTTAGGTTGTGGTTGTGTGATCCATGGTTGGGTATGTTTTTGGTTGTGATGTTCATATCTCTTTCAGTTTTCCAGAGAGTCATAAGTAGGGTTTACTCACGTAGGTTACGTAATTGTCAATATTCCACTGTGTTGTGTTTTAGTTATTTCTTATACAAGTTTAGTATGCTTATAAGGTAAAATAGGGTCAACAGGTATCGTTAGAGAGGTAAATGATGTCTGTTGGCTTCACGTCGTCTACCGGGCTAAGTTAGCAGGTAGTTCGGGAGGAGGTGTGACAAAACACGTGTGTCATTCTAAGAACTACGGGAGAGTAAAAAAATAAATAAAAAAAAAAGTAAAAAAAAAAAGCCTTGCCCCATACCAGTGAGTTTTATGGAAATTGAGGGGAATAATGCACATATCTACTTTTTTTTTAAAAAATATATATAAAAAAATAAAAAAGAATGATCATTAAATTGTAGCCATGCGAGTTTTGGAGTATGACTTATTTTTTAACTATGGGTTGCTTGATTTGAATGATTAGGATTCTAGTGGTTGAGCTTGAGGGTAGATGTTGAATCCTAGTTGGTTTGCTCTTGGTTATTGATGCATAAGTATAGCTAAGAAACCTCAGGTGAGCCACTTAGAGAGCATTAATTGAATGGTGACTTGTAGCTTAGAACATAAATATTCAATCCTTGTTTAGTTACCCAAATGATCTGAGTCTTTAAAGGTCTTTTAAGTCTTTGGGGAATAGAACTCATTGAGGACAATGAGTAGTTCAAGTTTGGGAGTTTGATAACTCACCATAAGTGAGTTATTTTACTAGAATTTTAGTGTTTAATCCCCTTGAATTGCATTTAATTTAGTGATCCTCGTGTTATTTTATCCCTAAATTATGTGTGTTAGCTTTAAAATCTTGAATTTAAGTATTAGGTGCAAAAAGAATTATTTTGATGTTTTTGTACTTTAATTCAAGAAATTTAGGAAAATAAGCTAATGGTTAATTAAAGACCGAAATTTGAGATTTTTCTTAACTCCAAAATCCTCGTGTATTTAGTTTGATTTATAATTGACTTCATAAATTTATTTGGGATTTTTCTGTGTGCAGGAGATGTTTAAAAATTACAAGAGTCCCTAAGGGCATTTTAGACATTTTACCCGAAGGGTTATATGGTCTTTTTACTCTTAAGGGTATTTTTGTAATTTGTGGAGTTAGGGCAACACCATCTTATAAGGAGGCTAGGGTTTACAAGTGTGAGGGGAGAGTTGGAGTTGTGACAAGAGGAAGAGACCGAGAGAGAGAGAAGAGGAACCATCGATTTTGCTACAACAATCAAGGGGAAAAACTGAGAGGATAAACTTAACATTCTTTGTAGCAATCGAGAGGAAGAGCGAGAGAGGAGTTGTGTATGCGTGCGTTGCTCGGAAGCAATTGCGTGGAAGTTGTGCGTAAAGCATAATCAAGCCTCTTTTTTGAAAGCAATCGACGTGCAGTTGAGGAGAAGCCATCGGCATTGCTCAAGCAAAATCGCGTTGTCCACTTGCTGTTATTGCTTGGCAATTCCTGAAGCAATCCGTGAAGTCGCTGCGATCGTGTTGTTACTCTCGCTTGGCTGAAGCAATCAGTGGAACCAAGGGGCTGTTGCTGTTGTTGCTTGCCTTTGCTGAAGCAATTGGCTGCACTGTTGCTGAAACCAATCAAAGGGTTTTGTTGAATCAAAGTGCCCTGCTGCAGACCAGAGGGTCGCTGCTAGGCAATTGCTGTAGCAAAAGCTAGGCCACTTGTTGTGTAACCTTTTCCCTATCTCTAAGTTTTTATTGCTTGTTGTAAACTACCAATTTAATATTAATTTTTTGGGTTGTTTATATACTGATTTAGACTACTTTTGCTCATTGTTTTAGGCCGAACTTGTGACTGGTTTAGGCTAGAATTGTGGCTGATTTAGGCTATTCTAGTGAATGTTGTTGGTTGTTTTGCATGAACTCATTGATCAATAAAAGCATGCTTAATTTAGAGATCTGTGACTCGATTTTAACCATGAACTAAATTGTCTTAGCAAGGGTTAGGTTGTTTTAATGTAATTTTGGATTAAATTTATGGTTGATGCCATTGATTGAATTTATGAAATTTTATTGAATTTAACGTTGCATGAGAATTAAAATTGGCCTTTTTAATTCTCTAAAATTCATAAACTTGGGAAAGCTAATGAATTAGAAAACTAAAATTTCATTCTAGGATTATTGAGTTGATTAGGGATAATTAACCCACCTAGAACCTAAAATCATGGGCATAATTTAGATCACAATTGGAAAATTGTAGGTTTTAAAACTTAGTGATTTTGGAAAGAATCATTTGAATGCATGTGTAGGTAAATTCAAGGCATCACTCAAAATTTATTCCAATTGAACATTAGAACTCTAACCTAACCCGAGCTTATTTTTCATTACAAATCTCATCTCTTGTATCTGTCTTCTTGTTTGCATTCTCCTCTCCTCGCATTTAAATTCAGTTATTTTCTTTTGTCTTATCTTATCTTTCTTACTTATCAATTTATTTATTTACAACAATAATTTGCACACTCATGCATTGCACTAAAATAAGGAAAATTTGTTAGGACACTCACTAATTTAGGTCTAACTAGTCCTCGTGGGATCAATACTTTTAACTTATCACTTGCTGCTCTCGACCGTGTATACTTGCACGTCGTAAAAGTGTCGGGATTTTATTCTAATTTGCATTAGTTTAGGGCACTGATATTTTCGCATCAGGGACCCCGCCTTCTTACTAGCCTAAGAAGGATTAAGTTTATGGTAGGACCATAGGCTGGTTGTTCATTAGAGGATCAGTGGTGCTTAAGGAGCAAGATGTAGTCACAGGGGTAAAACGGTAATTTGACCCAGCTGTGACTACGAACAACCTGTGAAGGGTCAACTCACGGTTATTGATTATATCAGTGGATACAACATAGTCTACAGTGAGGAGAGTGCAACTACGAGTCTATAGTGGAGTGACTCGTATTTAATGAATGTTGGTTAATCAGATCAAAGAGTTTGATCGATTAATCTTGTATCATTGGAGCTCATAATCTGTGGATCTATTAGGTCCCTCTGTTGGCTTAACATGGAAATATTGAGGGTTTATAGTTTGGAGTGAAATTGAAGTGTTCAATTTCATGTTTAAGGAGATATATACATTATGTGTGATATAATTGATATAATATATGGTTTAATCCATATATTGAATGAGAAATATATCATAAGAGAACTATAGGGGTAGGATGGACAGTTCCATTCGATTTCCCTATAAATATGTGCATGAGATGCACATTTGTTATACATTCCAAGGCATTTGGTAAGAAACACTGGTGCTCCTTTTGTAAGTATTGTTGAAAAATTTCCAAAACATTTATTTCTCTCAAAATCACTCTCAATTCTAAAAGAGGTTCCACCACCTTCCCTCTCCTAGAGATACAATGGAGAAGATCTAGTGGGCGTTTCAAACACTTGTTCGTAGTTTGTTGAAAACAAATGATCGTTGAGATCGTGAGAAGGAGAGGAGCAAAGGAGCCAATGTTGTTTTTGTCTATAAAGGTAAATTTCTTGTTGTCCAATGTTAATAAACATGCTTAATCGCTTTAGATATATGTTTTGATTAGATCTATGTAACATATTACAAGAACATGCGATTCAAATCGCTTCCGCTACGGGATTCTATTCTATCAATAAACTCATGCCTTCCATTCTTCAAATTGATTAAAATTTTACCTTTACCTTTCACAAGATTTTTTGTAGCATTACCAAACACGATATTTCCACCAACGGATTCATCATGTTCCACGAACATTGATTTTTTTCCACATATGTGATTGGTTGCACAACTATCAAGATATCACAAATTATTTTCACACGTCTCTCACCTTTACATGCTAGAAGCAAAGATGACTCACCGCTTTTAACGTCTTGCTTCGCATAGCGTGCATTTTCTTCAACTTTTATTTCTACATTCACAAGAATAATGGCCAAATTTATGACAATTATAACGTTCCACTTGACTTTTATACCTTCTGTCATTATTTGATCTTCCTCCATATGACCTTGAATAATTTTGTCTTCCACGACCTGTTGACGAACTGGTATTTGAATTATCAAAATTTTTTTGACCGAAATTTTCTCGACCTCGTCCTCTAAAGTCACCACGTCCACGACTGTGACCACGATTTCTCTTTTCTTTGCTATCTTCTTTATCTCTCAACTGTAACTTTGATTGAAAAAGTTGCTTAGTTGTCTGTTTGTTCTTCTTGAGAAGATTTTCTTCATGGGCTTCTAGAGTACCCACAAGTTGATCAACAGATAATGTACTCAAGTCCTTTCATTCTTCAATAGCTACAATGATGAAATTGAATTTTTTATCTAATGAGTGAAGTATTTGTTCAACTACTTGCTCATCTTTATTGTCTCACCATATCTCTTCATTTCATTGACCACTACTAACAATCCTGAAGTATAATATGAAATCGATTCAGACTCCTTCATGTGTAATGATTCATAATCACCTCTCAATTTTTGAAGGTGAACCTTCTTAACTCGGTCTACTCCTTTATAAGTATTCTCCATATAATTTTCCATGCTTGCCTCACAGTAGTTGCTCCAAAGATCTTCTAAAAATTCATACATAGCTTGATGATCCTGCAACAAATTTTACCTTTAATGTCAGTTGGCTAATTGGCATATTCTAAACGATGTCGGTTTAGAGAAAACACACCTATTTTTAAGGGAATTTTAAAAAATTTACCCTATGATGTTGGTTTCAAACCATCATCAAAGACCCCAGTCGGGTTGGTTACGAAGCTTCATTAAAGATTGTTTAAAATTAGGGCGGGAGAATGTGACTTATGATGACGGTTTGAAACCGTCATCAAAGACCCCCATTTAATGTTGGTTATAAACCACCATTAAAGAGTATTTAAAATTAGTGCGGGCGAAGGTGACTTATGATGTCGGCTTACAACCGTCATGAAAGAACCCCGTTCGATGTCGATTGCAAACCGTCATTAAAATGTGTTTAAAATTAGCATGGATGAATGTGACCTAAGATGCTGCTTCTCAACCGTCATCGAACCCTCCCCTTCGATGTCGGTTACGCACCATCATTAAAGAGAGTTTAAAATTAGCGCGGAAGTCTTGTGACCTATAATGTCGGTTCTAAACCGTCATCGAAATGACCCTTATGATGACACTATGGACCTGTCATTAAAGATTGTTTCAAAATAGCGCGAAAGTTGGAGCGAAAATTTATGAAAATATGACCGATACTGACATCATAGCCTCCCTTATGATGTCGGTGTAGAACTGTCATTAAAGATTTCAAAGATGGTTTCGAAATAGCCTGAAATTTGGTGCGTGAAGATTATAACATATCACATACAATGTTGGTTAATAACCGACATGAAAGATAACATTTGGTGACACTTGATAACCGTCATGGAATGCCAATATTCATGAATTTATTAAAACACCTAAATGGCATTGTGTGATACTGACACATTTGGTGACGAGTTGGAACCATCATGGTATGTTGATGTAAATGAATTTTGTTTAAATGCCTAAACGACATCGTTTTGTGCCCTAAGCTCCCTCCCACTCGCATCAATTCGAAGCCGTTTTGGAGTCTATTCATAGGACCTCTCGACTTTGACCCATATTCGACGGCGGTAGCTTCGATTTAGTGGACGATGTTGACATTTCTTTGATCAGTCAACAACGACAGCAACTACGTTCAATAATTTACCGCTAAGTTCATTTATTTCGTTCAATCTTCTTCTACACAATCTTTTGATAGAGGTTGACGGCATCGACTCACCGACTTCCATTTACAGAGCTTGACAACGATATAACAGATCTTGACGACAACGTTTCAACTTTCAATCACTGCTACGACTTTGACTTTTATTGACGACACCAAACAGAGGGTATGGTTTCTTAAATCTTTCTTTTGGCACATTTGTATTTTAGTGACAATTATTGTTTAGTTAAAAATTTTAGTTCACTCGAATTGATCAGTAAGAAATCGAATTTTGAGTTCATTGAAATTGTAGTTTAGTGCCAAACTATGTAATTCTTGGAAACCTTGCTGATCTAATTCAGGAGAAACGTTGTTTTGGCAAATTTTGTTTTGGAGTTCCCTTAACTGAATCATAGCAACAAGATTTTCTCCATACTCCCAGAAAATTTGCAAATAATTTCTTTGTGTAGAAAACAACTCTTCGTGGCAGTTCGATAAAGCAAGAAACTGGAGAAACTTTTCATGCTTCTGCTGTTTGTCTATCACCTGAGTTGAAACAACAACCATTGACACAATCTCAACACCTCTCGTTGTAGTCCAATGTTGTTTTAAACTTCATTATTTTCTGAAGACGAATTTGGTAAGAATAGAAGAGGCAACATGGATTCATTATTTTCTAATCTCCCCGAAAGAAGTTAATAATGAAGTAGACAAAAAAAAAAAGGCTTTTTGATCGAATCACCTAAAATAAAGCTTTTGAACTTTTATTATCTCTATTCATTCAAATGTTTTTTAATTTTATGTAGTTGGCCTTAAACTAACCCTAAATCCAATAAACTAAAATCCTAGGTTATATTATGTGTCTTGAACTATGTGTGGACACATACGGGGATCAAGTTTCAACAAACAATCTAAAGAGTCTATAGTATAAGGATAAAGTTGGGTGCCTTCTCCTGTTGACACTATGGATACGACCCACTTGTAGTTACAAACGGAGTGATCCAACACGTTCGTGTAGGTGACATGCGAGTGGGGGTATCCTATGTGATGAGTTCACATAAGACCGGACCGCGAAGTAGTAACTGATAGATGTAACTCCGTTAACTAATTAGGTTTCTATTTCAATAGGCTAACCTGGGCAACTTCATCTTAATCCTGAGAAGGGTACGAACTCCTGTCAGCGAGGGATTGCCCTTTGACTAGTATGTGAGGGTTCCCCGAGATGCCAACTCAATAAGCTTACCTTCTTGGGGACAAAACCGCGTGGGCAGTTGGGGACTTAACCTAACAAGATGGAATTCCCTTATTCCCAAACTTAGGGTAAGTAGATGAGTGTTCCCTTAAATGGTGCCTCCGGGACTTGAACAAATGGTCCTACCCTTTCATTGGCCCAAGAGGGATTTCTATTTATTGCTTGGACCATAAACAAGTTGTTCATTAGAGGAGCACTAGTACTTAAGGCCATAAAAGTAACCCAGGGGTAAAACGGTAATTTTACCCCGGTGGAGTTATGAACACTAGTAAAGGATTGACTTGCTGTTATTGGTCTTTTATCCATGGATACAGAAAAATATCTTCAACGAGAATAGTGCAGTTGCGGGTTTTTAGTGGAGTGTACTCGCAGTTAATGAATGTTGATTAAGCGGTGAAAGAGATTAGACAATTAATCTTGTATTGTTGGAGGTTCTGATTTATAGGTCCATTAGGTCCACATTCCAGCTCGTAAAGGGTTTTGAGATTTCTAGATCTTAATTTGAATTTGAAATGTTCAAATTCATTTCGGGAGTTAATTTAATGTATGAAGATACATTATAATATAAAGTTTCTATGTTGATTAAAACTTTATATAAATTTAATTTTGGATATGATTCAAAAATTACCGTTTGAGAGAATTAAATATTTGAAAGAGTTCAAGTATTGTTTTAATGTGAATAAGATTCATATTAAAAACTATATATTAAATTTTAATACAAATATGATGTACATCAAAACTATAGGTTAAGGGAGAATGATTAAATGTTATGTAATAATAATAACCTAAATTAAATATATGGTATTTGATTTATAAATTAATTGATTAAAGAATTAATTAATTTGTAAGTGTAATTAAATTAATTAAATTTTGTTTAATTAAATTAATTAAAACTATAAGTTTTGAGAGATATGCATTAAAATATCATTTAAATGTAAAATAATTTGCCAACAAGAGCATAACTCAAATGACATTAATTAAGACTTATGACCAAGAGGTCATGGGTTTGAATCCCCCCACCCTCAATTGTTGATGTACTAAAAAATAAAAAGTCTAATATTATTTTTATTTATTAAATAATTAATTAATGGGAACGTGCATTACGCATGTTCCTCGATACTCTCTCCTTCACTCCTTTTTTTTTTCATCCTCTTCTATCAATAAAACAGAGGAGGTTTAAGGATTGAAAAACGAGGTTGGTTGTTTTTCCTGTTAGAAATTTAGAACCATTTTTACTCTCAAACTTCCTAAAAGAGTATTAAGAAAGGTTCCCACAAACCTCAATCTCAGAGATTCAGAGATTAAGAAGTTCTCCCAAGTGATAGTGTCCTATAGTTTCTCTAGAAAGAAATTCTTGGAGTTGGTATTGTTGTTTTTTTAGGACCATTGTTGTATAATTCCAAAAGCCAAAAAGGTAAAAATCTAACATTTTTAGTTTAGAATTAATTTTAGAATGGTTATGGTTCTTAAATCCATGCTTTACTGCTTATCGATTATTTTTTTTTGCCAATGTACTGGTATTTTAGAAATCAATATCAATACAATCGATTCCCAATTTGCTTCCACTGTGCAAAGATTTTTCGAAACCATCAATTGGTATCATAGCCAAATCGTATTCTGATCTATTTTTCTAAAATTTCCATTGAATTTTAGTGGGATTAAATTGCATATTTGGATTACCATTAGACTGTTTAGGAAATTTTTGGCCATAGGTTTACTGTCTCATTGATTTAATTTATAAAGGCCTCTCTATTTTTGGGCATTTTTGTATAAATTGAGTCTTTAATTGGTCATGATTCGTTCGAAGTCTCATTAGATGAGAAGAACAGAGTAAATTGGAGCCAAACTTTTGTAGAATTCGACAAGAAATTGTTCTGTATTGGGTGTTTTCTGCAGAATTCAATAAGAAGGTATTATGTATCGTAAGGTTTAGTCCGATTTTGGGAGATCCCTGATTCGACCTAGTTCGTGAGATTTGGTCTGGTTTGACCTTATTCGTGCAATCTTGTCCAATTTTTAATAAAATTAATGTAATTTTATTTAATTTTTTTAGGGGGCCAAAAACTTCGTTCTATATGGTTATTTATTGCTTTATGAATTTCATTTAGCCAAATCTCACCTTAGGATAAGCATGTTTCATTCATCATTTATAATATAAGGGTTATATTATATAGAAATGCATGTTCTAAATTTTAACTTCCTTAATTAAAATAATTATTATATTAATTAAAGGAAATTGCATTGTCATGCATATTCATATGGTGGTTATTAAAACAGAAAAGTATGAAGCATGACATTACATATTTTAATATAAAATGTTATATTAAATAATATCAACCATTGTTTTTATTTCATGATTAATTAATATAATTGTTTTATTAAATATCATGAATTATATGTGTTCGGATGTATGTCCTAATCTCGTATATGTTTGTAACATTACATATTGAAATAAATAAGAGTTATTTTTTCATCACTTTGTGTCTCGTATATTTACAAACTTTATCCAATAAACTAAGCTCCAGGGTCATTGAATTATGAGAGAACTAGAACATGAACGGTGTGTAGTGAAAATACATGGAGGATCACGTTCGAGTTTATGACCCGAACGGTCTATAGTATACGGATAGGGTTGGAGACCTAATCCTGGATACGTTGTGGATACTACCCACTTTTTATTAGATACAAACGAGGTGATCCAACTCGTTCATGTGGTTGACATGCGAGTGGGGGCATCATGTGCAATGAGATTGTACAAGACCGGATCGTGAATTATTAGACCTACTGATTTAACACCGTTAACAATATAGGACTAATAACTTCGTAGATGACCAATAGTGACTCAACCTTAATCCTGAGCGTGTTATGGACTCCTGTTTGCGGGGGTCTGTCCTTTGACTAGTACGGGTGAGGGTGGTCACAGTCACCCGCACAATATGCCTATCTCAGGGACAAGACCACGTAGGGAGCTGGGAACTTGACTACGCGAGATGGAATTCACTCATTTCCGACTAAGGAAAACTAGATGGAATGTTCCCTTAAGTGTTGTCTCTTGGGCTTGGACAACGGGCGCCCACCCTTTCACTGGGGCGAGAGGGGTGTTGTTTATGGTTGGACCATACAACGTTGTTGTTCATTAGAGGAGCAATGGGACTTAAGGAGCAAGAGGTAGACACAGGGGTAAAACAGTAATTTAACCCAACAGTGTCTACGAACAACCTGTGAAGGGTTGACTCACGGGCATTGGTTATCTCAATGGACACAACTTGTTCTACAGTGATGGGAGTGCAACTACGGGTTTTAGTGGAGTGTTACCGTAGCTAATGAATGTTGAATAACCAGGTCAAAGAGTTTGACAGGTTCGTTTCGAATCATTGGAGCTCTTCATCTGTTATGGGGATTCGATCCTCTTGAGCAGCGAAAATGTGTTTTAAAGAACGAATTTGCTTGATTGTTATTGGTTGAAAAACAAATACCAGTACATTGGTAAAAAAAAAAACAGATATAAGCATAAATTCTAATCTAACTAGGCATGGAACTAAGCATGCAAACATGCTATAAAAGCTTAAACTAAAAGTAAGAAATTACCTTTGTAGTTTCGAATTTCAACATCAACTCCTTGCTCCCTTTTTCACAGGAACACAGAACTGAAAAATTTCTTCTCTGTTTTCTCCAACCGGACAACACCATTAGTGAGAACCTTCTATTCTCTGGATTCTACTTAGATCTAACCTTGGTGGGAAGGTCTCCAACAGTTGGAAGGTGAGGGAAATTCAGAGAGAGAATTTTGAGAGAACAATTCATAAAAATTGCACAACACAGAATGATCAATCGATCCACTAATTCACAGATCTCCTCTCCCTGTTTAATTGTCGATAGGGAGAGGAAGAGGGAGAGTGGGAACGTGTCATCCTGACACGTTTCCTAATTAATTAATTTAATTAATAATTAAAATCATATTCAATTATAAATTAATATTAATTTAAATTAAATCACATTTAACCAAAATTAAATTAAATATCATATATTTAATTATGATTAAATCATGTTTAATCAATATTTCGTCTAACCTATAGTTTTGATGCACATCTCATGCACATTAAATTTTAACCTGTAGTTTTTAAATATGAATCACATTCACATTTAAATTAATAGTTGAACTCTTTCAAATATTTAATTCTCTCATACAATTTAATATGAATCATATTCACATTAAATTTATAATATATAGTTACAAAATTTTATATTATATCATATCAATATACATTAAATATATATATTCCCTAATGAATTTGAACATTTCAATTTCAAACGATCTAAGAACCCTTTACGAGTTGGAAAGTTGACCTAATGGACCTACAGATCAGAAGCTCCAACGATACGAGATTACTCGGTTAATCTCATTAACCTCGTAATCAACATTCGTTAGCCGTAGAAACACTGCACTAAAATCTCACAGCTGCACTCTTCTCACTGCAGATATTTTTCTGTGTCCACAGATATTGACCAATAATGACAAGTCAATCCTTCACGAATGTTCGTAACACCAGCTGGGTCAAATTACCATTTTATCCCTTGGTTACATCTTGTACCTTAAGTACCAGTGCTCCTCTAATGAACAATTTGTTTGTGGTCCTACCAACAAATAGAAGTCCCTCTCGGGCCAATGAGAGGGTTGGAAGCTTTGTTCAAGTCCCGAAGACACCACTTAAGGGAACATTCATCTACTTACCCTAGTAGTTGGCAAGGAGTGAATTCCATCTTGTTAAGCTAAGTCCCCAGTTGCTCACTTGGTCTTGTCCCCAAGAAGGTAGGCATATTGAGTCGACGAATCTTGCCATTCTCACCCATACTAGTCAAAGGAGAATCCATCGCAAACAGGAGTTCGTAACCTGCTCAGGATTGAGATCAAGTTGTCTAGGTCATCCAAGTGAAATAGAAACCTAACTAGTCAACAGAGTTACACTTAGTGATTACTATTTCGCGGTCTGGTCTAATGTACGCTCATTACATAGGATATCCCCACTCACATGTCATCTACACGAACACGATAGGATCACAGTGTTTGTATCATATACAAAGTGGGCGACATCCATAGCATTACCAGGGTAAGGTACCCAAACCTTATCCCCTTACTATAGACTCTTTAGGCTGTATCTCGAACCGAGATCTTTTATATGTACACTACATTCAGTTCAAGATACATTTTATAGCTTTGGATGTTTAGTTTATTGGATTTATGGTTAAAACAAGGGCAATGTCGTAAATAACAAACAATAACTCTTTATTGAAATAATAACTCTTTATTACAATAATTAGAACAAAATTACAAATTACGAGTTTTAGGGCACAAACCCTAAAAAACTCCCACTTGAACTAAAACTCTAGTGGGGTACATCATAATCTAAAACAATGGTTAAAGAGATACAAATACTATAAACTAGGGCATCCATATACCCATTTCATATCTCCCACTTGCCCTAGATTAGCCCATGTACATATCTCGTAGACCTAGACATTCAAGACAACCCTCGAACATTTTAGTCGTGAGAGTCTTTGTAAATGGATCAACAATGTTGTGCTCCGAAGCGATCTTCGTGATTGTCACATCTCCTCGTTGCACTATTTCTCGTATAAGGTGATACTTGCTCTTTATGTGTTTGCCAAACTTATGGCTGCGAGGTTCCTTTGAATTGGCTACCGCACCACGCTTGTCACAGTATAAGGTGATGGGAAATTCCATATTTGAAACAACTTCCAAATCAGTAAAGAATTTCCTTAGCCAAACAACCTCTTTAGCTGCTTCCCAAGCAATGACATACTCAACCTCCATCGTGGAGTCAGCGATGCATCCCTATTTGATAGTTCACCATACTATAGCTCCCCCGTTAAGGGTGAAAACCGATCCAAATGTGGATTTCCAAGATGTTGGGACGTATGTCCTAATCTCGTTTTGTTTGTAATATTACCAATTGAAATAAATAAGAGTTATTTCTTTCATCACTTTGTGTCTTGCAAATTTACAAACTTTGTCCAATAAACTAAGCTCTAGGGTAATTGAATTTATGAGAGAACAAGAACTTGAACGGTGTGTAGTGGACACAAAGGGAGGATCACGTTCGAGTTAATGACCCGAACGATCTACAGTATATGGATAGGGTTGGAGACCTAATCCTAAATACACTATGAATACGACCCGTTTTGTATTAGATACAAACGAGGTGATCTAACTCGTTCATGTGGTTGACATGCGAGTGGAGGCATCCTGTGCAATGAGATTGTACAAGATTGGACCGTGAATTATTAGACCTACTGATGTAACACTGTTGACTGTATAGGACTAATAACTTTGTAGATGACCATTAGGTACTCGACCTTAATCCTGAGCGTGTTACGGACTCCTGTCTGCGGGGCTTTCCTTTGACTAGTATGGGTGAGGGTGGTCACAGTTCCTCGCCCAATAAGCCTATCTTCTCAGGGACAGAACCACGTGGGGAGGTGAGAACTTAACTACGCGAGATGGAATTCACTCGTTCCCAATTTTAGGGAAACTAGAGGGGTTGTTCCCTTAAGTGCTGTCTTCAGGGCTTTGACAACGGCCGCCCACCTTCTCACTGACCCGAGAGGGGTGTTGTATATTGTTGGACCATTACAATATTGTTGTTCATTAGAGGAGCAGTGGGGACTTAAGGAGCAAGAAGTAGACACATGGGTAAAACGATAATTTGACCCAACAGTGTCTACGAACAACCTGGGAATGGTCGACTCATGAGTATTGGTTATATCAATAGACACAACTTGTCCTACAATGATGGGAGTGCAGCTACGGGCTTTAGTGGAGTGTTACCGTCGCTAATATGTTCATTAACCGGGTCAAAGAGTTTGATAGGTTAGTCTCGGATCATTGGAGCTCATCACCAGTAGGTCCATTAGGTCCCTTGGTTGGCTCAAGCTGGATAAATAGAGGGTTTAAGATTTGAAGTGTTCAAATTCATTGAAGGGTAATTATGTCATTTATATGAGATATGATTGACATATTATATAGTTTAATGTAAATGAGATTCATAATAAACTATAGGTTAGCCTAATTGTCTAATTAGGGCTAATTTGGAGAAATTGGATTGAGAGAAATTAAATTGAATGTGATTCACTTTAAAAATCCACAATTATACAAATGTGATTTGTATAATGAGATATGAGATATCTTATTATATATGGTTATGCAAATATGATTTACATAAACTATGGTTGTGGTTAAATGGTAAATAGGTGGAGATTTCAACTCCACCTATCACCATTATATAAACACTTTGCAAGAAGGATTTCATATGCAATTTGCTCATTTTTTAAATTTCTCACCAAAAGATCTTTGCAATTCTCTCAACATTCTCTCAATTCTCTCATCCACTTTCACCAAAAAGAAGTCCCACCTACTCTCCTTCTACCTAAAAGGGAACAACCGTGAAACCTTTAGGAGGTTTCCAGTTACTCGTTGTTCGAGGAGATCAAGTTAGTTGAGATCGTGTTCGCGAAGAGTTTGACCGGAGGAGGAAAACGTGAAGACCGGTTCTTCAACAAGTAAGTAATTCTTACTATTTTTCCTTCTAAAATCATGTTTAATCTAGTTTTTATGTGATGGAAACAATTTTAAGAATACGTTTTTCACAACGATACAACGACGATTCAATCGCTTTTCCGCTGCGTGGTATTTTCATTCCCTTCAATTTGTATCAGAGCCAAATCGTTGGCTTTTCGTCGTGCAAATATTTTTCCTAAAATTAGGTGGGTATTGCTTCAATTCATGAGATGAAATTGTTGGTTTTGCATAATTGGATGTTTTCGATTTTGGCACTAGTTTTAAGTTTATTTTATGTTGATTAGATCAATGTAATAGCCCATGTTTTTGGGACATTTAGAAAATAAATCGAGTCTGTAAGTCCGGGTCTTTGTCGACAAGAGTTGTTGTGAAGAAATCGGAGCGGAAACGGGCGAAAAACGACGAGGAATAGCAAAGGAGCTTGTTGTTCTGTTTACGGCGTTGAGACGCTGTTCTTCGGCGCCTCAACGCTGTCCGTGCGGTACCAGGCTGATCTGCAGGTCAGGGTTGCAATGTTGGGTGTAGCGTTGCAACGCTGAGGCGTTGGGCGAACTGATGACAACGCTGGACGTTGCAGCGTTGCAACGCTGCATGCGTTGAGGGGCAGTTCGCGGACGGTTCGCGCGAAGACGTGGGAGGCAGCATAAACTGCATTCGTGGGGCGTTTCTTTGCAGTTTTATTTAATTTTTTTTAAATTGTAAAATGTATTTAGTTTTTAATTAAATTAAATTAATTAATTAATATTATTATAATATTTATATTAATGTTAATTAATTCATTTAATGTCCCCTCAGTGCCAAAACCGGTCCAATTTTTTGTATTTATTTATTTTATGCATAAGATGTATGAAATATTTAATTCTATGTTCATAATGTATGTCATATAGATTTAAAATCTCACCTTAGGTTAAACATTTCATGCATCATATTTATATTATGAGTGTTATAACATATAATATGCATGATAGGTTATATTATAAGTGTTATAATATGAGTTATGCATGTTTTTATTTATTTAAATATGAGTGTTATATTTTTAAATTAAAAGCATGCTCATGCATTTAATTCATGTGATGAATGTATGTTATAGTTTAATATTATTCATGTGATGAATGATTAAGCACTATAACATAGAAATGCATGTAACCTAAGTTAATTATTAGTTTTAAAATGTTTGGAACTTGAATAATTAGACTTAGGTTTTCTAGTTCTAATAAGATTAGAATTAGGAAATCAAATATGACATTTGAATGGAGACTAATTACTAGCTCTGTTTAAGGAAGGTTCTGTTTAAGGCTGGGGTATTTAAGCTGACGCTTTGCGAAACACCCCTACTTGGAATCGACCTGGGAGTGAATTTGGTCCGGAGATTCTTAGGTTATATTATCATGAGTGTCGTTAATTAAAAGTTGATTAATCTACTCACTTAGACCTAAGTTAATATGGTGATTATAAACTTAGGTTAAATCACTATAAGAGTTATATTGGTAGACTTAGGTAAATATTAGCCGATTTATCTAGGACAATCTCGAATATCTTTAAGCGCTGAGTGGGAGGGAATAAAGTGTATAAGATACATTTGAATTTCTGACAAAAAATCTTCGTTAAAGTCCGCACCGTGAGATCCATACTCGACCTTGTGGCGCAAATGGGAGCGTCCCTTTTTGGATGGTATTTGTACGGGTCAATATCAAAGTGGATGGAGAGAGTACTTATAGTGAGTGGGAGCGGGACCTGTGAAAACAGGACCCACGGTCTCTTCTTTTGATTCACACTGTGAGACCCCTATGATCCGCCTGCTAGTTTGGCCTGGACCAGACAATCATTTCGGATGGTCTTGATCATGGGAGTCGGAACACCGTGAATTCCCGAAAGGGATACAATTTCCTTGTTGGTTTTCCTTCTTGGTTCACCCTTCGGTGGCTATTGTTTGGACGGATACTTGGAAAATTAAAGATTGAGGGTGACACTCATAGGAATCATTGAGAGTTAATGGATTCAGACCGAAAGATGGTAACTAGACGCCTAATGGAATTAGAGTTATTATGGTATTAGGGTATGGTCGAGACAGTCTCGTCCCAGAGAAGGAGTGTTTATGTTCAACCTTCGATGGCGGTCATTCTAAACCTTTGGGATACCATTGCAAATTTTAATGACCTAGGGATCATAGGATAATTTGATAAAACTTGATTGGATTCAAAATATTTTTTGCGAGACTGACACAAAGTTTTACTTGTTTTTCAGCAAAATGTCTAGCTCAATAATAACTTTACTTGCTTCCGACAAATTAGTGAGAGATAATTTCCAAACATGGAAAAACAATATAAACATAATTCTAGTAATTAACGAACTTAAGTTCGTTCTCACTGAGGAGTGTCCTCAGGTGCCGGGCTCGACCACATCACGAAGTGTTCGTGATGCGTACGATCGATGGATCAGGGCCAATGAAAAGGCCAAGGTCTACATCATTGTCAGCTTATCTGAAGTATTTGCAATGAAGCATGAGTTGATGGTCACCGCTAAGGAGATCATAGAGTCATTGCAGGAAATGATTGGACAACAGTCCTTTTAGGTCTTGCATTATTTGCTCAAACACGTCTTCAATGCCAGATGAAAGAAGGGGCATCTATCTGTGAACACGTTCTGGACATGATGACCCACTTTAATCTGGAAGAGATGAACGGGGCTTCGATCGATGAGTTGAGCCAGGTCAACTTTATTCTGGAGACTCTTCCGAAGAGTTTCATTCAGTTTCGTAATAATGTTGTTATGAACAAAATTAGCTACACTTTGACCACCCTTCTCAACGAGCTGCAAAACTTGCAGTCCTTGATGAGGATCAGGACACCGGAAGCTGAGGCAAAGGTTGCCTTTAGGTCCTTTCACAGGGGTTCAACCTCTGGGACTAAACCTGTAGCTTCTTCTCACCCGAAAGGGAAAAAGAAGAAGAAGATGAAGAAGGGTAAAGCTGATCGTGCTGCCGCCCAAAAGGGCAAAAAGGTCAGGAAAGTTGCAAAGAAAGAAAAGTGTTTTCACTGTAATGGGGGCGATCACTAGAAGCGTAACTGTCCCAAGTTCCTTGCCGATAGGAAGAATCAAGGTAAATGTGATTTACTTGTAACTGAAACTTGTTTAGTGGAGAGTAATGACTCTGCCAGAATATTTGATTTGGGCGCCACTAACCATGTTTGTTATTCTTTTCAGGGAATTAGTTCCTGGCAGCAGCTGCGAGAGGGTGAGATAACGTTAAGGGTTGGATCCGGAGAGGTTGTCTCTACTGCAGTGGTCGACACGGTGAAGCTCTATTTCGGCACGAATTACATTTTATTAGATAATATGCATATAGTTCCAGGGTTTACTAGAAACCTAGTTTTTATTTCCTGCCTACTTGAACATTGTATTTCTGTCATTTTTTCTAGTAATAAAGCGTTTATTTCTAGAAATATAAATTTCTTGTGTTATGCTTCAGTTGAGAATAACCTGTATGTTTTGAAACCTAATTCGGTCAAAAGTGTTTTGAATATTGAATTGTTTAAAACGGCAGAAACACGAACTAAAAGAGTGAACGTTTCTCCTAAAGAAAATGTCGATCTTTGGCATCTAAGGTTAGGCCACATCAATCTCAATAGGATTGAGAGACTAGTGAAGAGTGGACTTCTAAACGAGTTGGAAGAAAACTCTTTACCGGTATGTGAGTCATGCCTTGAAGGCAAAATGACCAAACGTCCTTTTAGTGGAAAAGGATATAGAGCCAAAGAGCCCCTTGAGCTTATACATTCTGACCTTTGTGGTCTGATGAGTGTTAAAGCACGAGGTGGTTACGAATACTTTGTATCTTTCATAGATGACTATTCGAGAAATGGGTATATTTACCTAATGCATAAGAAGTGTGAAACTCTTGAAAAGTTCAAGGAGTACAGGACTGAGGTTGAGAACCTATTAGGTAAAATGATCAAAACACTTCGATCGATCGAGCTGGAGAGTATATGGACAAAAAATTCCAGGACTATATGATAGAACATGGAATTACATCCCAACTCTCAGCACTTGGTATGCCACAACAGAATGGTGTATCAGAGAGGAGAAACAGAACCTTGTTGGAAATGGTTCGGTCGATGATGAGCTATGCTCGTCTCCCTGATTCTTTTTGGGGTTTCGAAGTGGAGACTGCGGTGTATATTTTGAACAATGTTTCGTCAAAGAGTGTTTGTAAAACACCTTTCGAACTCTGGAATGGACGTAAAGACAGTTTACACCATTTTAGAATTTGGGGATGCCCGACCCATGTGTTGGTGTCAAATCCGAAAAAGTTGGAACCTCGTTCAAAATTGTGTCTATTTGTAGGTTACCCAAAATAGATAAGGTGTGGTCTATTTTACGATCATAAGGAAAATAGGGTGCTTGTGTCGACAAACGTCACTTTTCTTGAGGAAGACCACGTCAAGGATCATTTACCTAGAAGCAAAATTGTGTAAAACGAAATGGACAGTTCATTAGCAAGAGTTGCTGATGGGGTTAGTACGTCAACAAGTGTTGTTGATCCTAGCACGTCTAGTCGAGTCCGTTCCCAAGAGTTGGGAATGCCTCGACGTTGTGGAAGGGTTGTGAGACAGCCTGAACGTTACATGGGATTAGCTGAAACCCAAGTCGTCACTCCTGATGATGACTGTGAGGATCCATTGACCTATGATCAGGCAATGGCAGACGTTAACAAAGACGAATGGATTAAAGCTATAGACCAGGAAATGGAGTCGATGTACTTCAATTTCGTCTGGGAGCTTGTGGATCAACTTGATGGGGTAAAACCTATAGGATGTAAATGGATCTACAAGTGTAAACGTGGCATAGATAGGATGGTGCAAACCTTCAAAGCACAACTAGTGGTAAAGGGTTTTACCTAGGCTGAAGGGGTTGACTATGAGGAAACTTTTTCGCCTGTTGCCATGGTAAAGTCCATCAGGATCCTTTTGGTCATTGCCTCATATTATGACTATGAGGTATGTAGATGGATGTCATGACATCCTTTTTGAATGGCAAACTTTACGAGACCATCTACATGGACCAACCCAAAGGGTTCATTACCCAAGGCCAAAAGCAAAAGTTTTGTTGGCTTCATATGTCTATTTATGGACTGAAACAAGCCTCAAGGTCATGGAATATAATGTTTGATGAGAAAATAAAATCTTATGACTTTGATCAGAATGTTTATGAACCTTGTGTCTACAAGAAAATCGTCAACAGTACTGTCGCATTTCTGATATTGTACGTGGATGATATCCTTCCCATTGGAAATGAGGTGGGTTTTCGTACTGACGTAAAGAAATGGATGGCTTCGCAATTCCAAATGAAAGATTTGGGAGAAACACAATATGTTCTAGGTATCCAGATAGTCCGAAACCGAGAGAACAGAACACTGGCCATGTCTCAGGCTTCTTATATTGACAAGATGTTGTCTAGATATAAGATGTAGAACTCCAAGAAGGGCTTGCTGCCTTTCAGGCATGGGGTTCACTTGTCTAAGGATCAATGTCCTAAGACTCTTCAAGAGGTTGAGGATATGAGGCGAATCCCCTATGCTTCAGCTGTTGGGAGCCTTATGCATGCCATGTTGTGTACTAGGCGCCCGACATTTGTTATGCAGTTGGGATTGTCAGTAGGTATCAATCCAATCCAGGATTACATCACTGGACAACCATAGAGGCAATCCTCAAGTATCTTAGGAGAACGAGGAACTACAGCCTTATGTATGCCATGTTGTGTACTAGGCACTCGGTCTGAACGAGGAACTACAGACTCTTCAAGAGGTGGGGATTTGATCCTTACAGGATACACCAATTTTGACTTTCGAACTGATAAGGATTATAGGAAATCAACTTCGGGGTCAACCTTCATTCTGAATGGAGGAGCTGTAGTATGGCAAAGCATCAAGCAGGGATGCATCGCTGATTCCACTATGGAAGCTAACTACGTTACGGCTTGTGAAGCTGCAAAGGAAGTTGTTTGGCTTAGGAAGTTCATGACGAATTTGGAAATTGTTCAAATATGAACTTGCCGATCACGTTGTTGTGTGACAACAGTGGTGTTGTAGCAAACTCAAGAGAGTCTCCGAGTATTAAGAAGGGCAAACACATTGAGCGAAAGTATCACGTGATACAGGAGATTGTGCACCGCGGCGACGTGACAGTCACACAGATAGCATTGGAGCACAACGTTGCTGATCCATTTACAAAGGCTCTCACGACTAAAGTGTTTGAGGGTCACCTAGAGACTATAGGTCTTCGAGTGCTTCTTGACTAGGGCAAGTAGGAGTATTGTAAAGGGTATTTAATGCCCTAGTTTATTGTATTACTTTATTGTAATTTATTGTACATTTGAGAAATGTATATGTACCTAGCTTAGTCCAAGTGGGAGTTTGTTGGGATGTCTGTCCTAATCTCATTTTGTTTGTAATATTACCAATTGAAATAAATAAGAGTTATTTTTTTCATCACCTTGTGTCTCGCAAATTTAAAAACTTTGCCCAATAAACTCAGCTCCAGGGTCATTGAATTTCTGAGAGAACAAGAACTTGAACGGTGTGTAGTGGACAAACAGGGAGGATCAGGTTCGAGTTAATGACCCGAACGGTCAACAATATATGGATAGGGTTGGAGACCTAATCCTGGATACACTGTGGATGCAACCCGCTTTGTATTAGATACAAACGAGGTGATCTGACTCGTCATGTGGTTGACATGCGAGTGGGGACATCCTGTGCAATGAGATTGTACAAGACCGGACCGTGAATTATTAGACCTACTGATGTAACGCCGTTGACAGTAAGGACATAACTTCGTAGATGACCATTTGTGACTCAACCTTAATCCTGAGCGTGTTACGGACTCCTCAGTGCGGGGGTCTGTCCTTTGACTAGTATGGGTGAGGGTGGTCACAGTTACTCGCCCAATATGCCTATCTTCTCAGGGACAGGACCACGTGGGGAGCTGCGAACTTAACTACGCGAGATGAAATTCACTCGTTCCCGACTTTAGGGAAACTAGAGGGGTTGTTCCCTTAAGTGTTGTCTCCAGGGCTTGGACAACAGGCACCCACCCTCTCACTGACCCGAGAGGGGTATTGTATATGGTTGGACCATTACAATTTTGCTGTTCATTATAGGAGCAGTGGGGACTTAAGGAACAAGACGTAGACATAGGGGTAAAATGGTAATTTGAACCAGCAGTGTCTACGAACAACGTGTGAAGGGTCGACTTATGGGTATTGATTATATCAATAGACACAACTTGTCCTACAGTGATGTGAGTGCAACTACGGGCTTTAGTGGAGTGTTACCGTAGCTAATGAATGTTGATTAATCGGGTTAAAGAGTGTGACAGCATAGTCTCGGATCATTGGAGCTTGTCACCTGTAGGTCTATTAGGTCACTTGGTTAGCTCAAACAAGATAAATAGAGGGTTTGCAGTTTTGGTATGGATTTGAAGTGTTCAAATTCATTAAAGGGTAATTGCGTCTTTTGTATGAGATATGATTGACATATTATATAGTTTAATGTGAATGAGATTTATAATAAACTATAAGTTAGCCTAATTATCTAATTAGGGCTAATTTGGAGAGATTGTATTGAGAGAAATTAAATTGAATGTGATTCAATTTAAAAATCCACAATTATACAAATGTGATTTGTATAATGAGATATGAGATATCTTATTATATATGGTTATGCAAATATGATTTACGTAACCTATGGTTGTGCTTAAATGGTAAATAGGTGGAGATTTCAACTCCACCTATCACCATTATATAAACCCTTTGCAAGAAGGATTTCATATGCAATTGGCTCATTTTTTGGATTTCTCACCAAAAGAGCTTTGCAATTCTCTAAGCTTTCTCTCATTTCTCTCCTCCCCTTTCACCAAAAAGAAGTCCCACCTACTCTCCTTCTGCCTAAAAGAGAACTACAGTGAAACCTTTCAGAGGTGTCCGGGTTACTCGTCGTTCGTTGAAATCGTGTTCGCGAAGAGTTCGTGACCGGAGGAGGAAAATGTGAAGACCGATTCTTCAACAAGTAAGTAATTCTTACTATTTTTCCTTCTAAAAGAATGTTTAATCTAGTTTTTATCTGATTGAAACAATTTTAAGAACACGTTTTTCATAACGATACCACGGAGATTAAATCGCTTTTCCGCTGCGTGGTATTTTCATTCCCTTCACTAGAATTCTTATCGGTCTGAAAATCAGAATCAGTGTATCCAATAAGGATCGAATCCTTAGTCACATACACAAGCGTATAGTCCCTCGTTCTCCTAAGATACTTGAGGATATTTTTAACTTCGGTCTAGTGGTCTAACCCTGGATTGGATTGGTACCTACTGACTATTCCCACTGCATAGCAAATGTCTGGCGTCATGCACAACATAGCATACATTAGGCTACCTACTGCAGAGGCATAGGGAATACGTCTCATATCCTCAACTTCTTGAGGTGTCTTAGGACACTGTTCCTTAGATAGATGAACTCCATGCCTGAAGGGTAATTAGCCCCTCTTGGAATTCTGCATCGAATATCGAGACAACATTTTGTCGAAATAAGATGCTTGAGACAGAGGTAGCGTTCTGTTCTTTCGATTCCTGAAAATCTGAAACCCAAGAACATACTGCGTCGCTCCCAAATCTTTCATTTGGAATTGGGTCGCCAGCCAATTCTTTATGTCTGTTAGGTATCCTACATCATTCCCAATGAGTAGGATATCATCCACATAAAGTACTAAGAAAGCTACTTTGTCGTTGATGATCCTCTTGTAAACACAAGACTCATCAATGTTTTGGTCAAAGCCATAAGACTTGATCGCAGTATCAAATCTTATGTTCCAAGATTTGGAAGCTTGTTTCAACCCATAAATGGATCGATTGAGCTTGCAAATTTTTTGCTCCTGACCTTGGGTTATGAACCCTTCGGGTTGTGACATATAGATGCTCTCGTCAAGATTAAAATTCAAAAAGGAAGTCTTGACGTCGATTTGCCAAATCTCATAATCATAAAATGCGGCTATGGACAAGAGTATCCTAATAGACTTAAGCATAAAAACAAGGGAAAAAGTTTCCTCATAGTCAACTCCTTCCCTTTGGGTAAAACCCTTTGCTACAAGTTTAGCCTTAAAGATCTATACCTTTCTAGTTGCATCTCTCTTCGTTAAAGGTTTATACCTTTTCGACTGCATCTAACTTTCTCTTGTAGATCCATTTACACCCTATGAGTCTTACCCCTTCAGGTTGGTCTACAAGTTCCCATACTGAATTGAAGTACATTGACTCCATTTCAAGGTCCATGGCTTTGATCCATTGGTCGTTATCTACGTTATTCATTGCCTGTTTATAGGACAATGGATCTTCTACACCGTCATCAGGTGTAAAAACTTTAGTTTCAGCTAAACTCAAGTAGCGGTCAGGTTGGGAAACAACCCTCCCACTGCGTCGAGGCATTCTCAACGATTGAGAAGGACGCGACTGACTTGATGTGCTGGCTTCTTCATCAACTCTTGATGAAGGTCCAACATGATCAACAACTCTTATCGACTCATTTGGAGCTTCATTTAATACTAATTAACTACGTGGTTTATGGTTTCTCATGTGATCTTCCTCCAAGAAAGTGGTGTTTGTCGATACAACCACCTTGTTTTTTTGTGGGTCGTAGAAAAGACCACCTCTCATTTCTGTGGGATAGCCAACAAATTGGCATAATCATTAACGAGGTTCCAGTTTCTTTGGGTTTGTCACCAGCACGTGTGTCGGACAACCCCAAATCCTGAAGTGTCGTAAACTAGGTTTATGCCCCTTCCATAATTCAAAAGGTGTTTCTGAAACACTCTTTTATGGAACAGTGTTCAAGATTTGAACCGCAGTCTCTATTGCATAACCCCAAAACGAGGCAGGCAATTGAGCATAGTTCATCATAGATCGCACCATGTCTAACAAGGTTCTATTTCTCCTTTTTGACAAACCATTTTGTTGTGGTGTATTAGGTGTTGGGAGTTGAGATTTAATTCCATGTTCTATCAAATGGTCCTGGAATCTCAAATCCATATACTCTCTACCTCGATCGGATCGAAGTGTTTTAATAGTTTTCCCTAATGCATTCTCTACTTCATCCTTATACTCTTTGAACTTTTAGAGAGCCTCTGACTTATGATGCATTAGGTATATATAACCAAACCTCGATTAATCATCTATGAAAGAGATGAAATATTCATACCCTCCTCGAGGTTTAACATTCACCGAACCACAAAGATCCGAATGTATAAGCTCCAAGGGTTCTTTGGCTCTATAACATTTTCAAGTAAAAGGGCGCTTAGTCATTTTACCTTCCAAGCAAGATTCCCAATGAGGTAAAGAATCATCTTCTAACTTGTTAAGAAGTCCATTCTTCGATAATCTCTCAATTTGGTTGAGATTTATATGACCAAGTCTAAAGTCCCAAAGATAGGTTTTATTAGGAGAAATTCTTTGCCTTTTACATTGAGTATTTGCAGCTTTAAACATCTCATGATTTAAAATTGATGGGATCGAACCGTGCAGTGGAAGCGATGGTTAATCACGTGTTCATGATTTTGTTACATATATCTAAAATACAAGAACATAATCTAAGATTAAGCATGCTTTACAAAGTAGGACAACAAGATATTACCTTTGAAGAATACTTTCTTCACGAATTCCTCCTCCAATGTGTTGGGATGTTTGTCCTAATCTCGTTCTGTTTGTAAATTTACATTTGAAATAAATAAAGGTTATTTATTTCATCATTTTGTGTCTCACATTTCTTACAAACTTTGTCCAATAAACTATGCTCCAGGGTCATTGAATATATGAGAGAACTAGAACTTGAACGGTGTGTAGTGGACAAACAGGGAGGATCACGTTCGAGTAAATGACCCGAACGGTCTACAGTATATGGATGGGGTCGGAGACCTAATCCTGGATACGCTGTGGATGCGGCTAGGCTTTGTATTAAGATACAAACGAGGTGATCTGACTCATTCATGTGGTTGACATGCGAGTGAGGGCATTCTGTACAATGAGATTATACAAGACCGAACCATGAATTATTAGACCTACTGATGTAACACCGTTAACAGTAAGGACTAATAACTTTGTAGATGACCATTAGTGACTCGATCTCAATCCTGAGCGTGTTACGAACTCTTGTCTGTGGGGGTTTGTCCTTTGACTAGTACATGTGAGGGTGGTCACAGTTACTCGCCCAATATGCCTATCTTCTCAGGGACAGGACCAAGTAGGAAGCTAAGAACTTAACTACGCGAGATGGAATTCACTCCTTCTCGCCTTTAGGGAAACTAGAGGGGTTGTTCCCTTAAGTGCTGTCTTCAGGGCTTGGACAACGGGCACCCATCCTCTCACTGGCACGAGAGGGGTGTTGTGTATGGTTGGACCATTACAACGCTGTTGTTCATTATAGGCGTAGTGGGGACTTAAGGAACAAGAAGTAGACACAGGGGTAAAACGATAATTTGACCCTGCAGTGTCTACGAACAACCTGTGAAGGGTCGACTCATGGGTATTGGTTATATTAGTGGGCACATCTTGTCTTACACTGACGGAAGTGCAACTACGGGCTTTAGTGGAGTGTTACCTTAGCTAATGAATGTTGATTAACCGGGTCAAAAAGTTTGATAGGTTAATCTCGAAAAATTGGAGCTTGTCACTGTAGGTCCATAAGGTCCCTCGGTTAGCTCAAACTGGTTTAAAAGAAGGTTTACTATTTTGGTGTGAATTGAAGTGTTCAAGTTCACTAAAGGGCATTTATGTCATTTATATGAGATATGAATGATATATTATATAGTTTAATGTGAATGAGATTCATAATAAACTATAGGTTAGCCTAATTGTTTAATTAGGGTTAATTTGGAGAAATTAGATTGAGATATTAAATTGGATTTGATTCAATTTAAAAATCCACATTATGAAAATGTGATTTGTAAAAATGAGATATGGGATATCTTATAATATGTGGTTATGCAAATATGATTTGCATAACCTATGGTTGTGGTAAAATGGTAAATAGGTGGAGATTTCAACTCCACATTGTTGGGGTTTGTGCCCTAAAACTCGTAGTTTGTAATTATGTTCTAATTAATGTAATAAAGTGTTATTATTTCAATAAAGATTTATTGTTTGTTATCTACGAGTTTGCCTTTTGTTTAAACCCTAAATCCAATAAACTAAACATCTAAGGGTATTAAATGTATCATTAACTGAATGTAGTGTACATATAAAGCATCTCGATTCGCGATACAACCTAAAGGGTCTATAGTTAGGGGATAAGGTTTGGGTACCTTACCCTGGTAAAACTATGGATGTGGCCCACTTTGTATATGATACAAACACTGTGATCCTAACGTGTTCATGTAGATGACATGTGAGTAGGGATATCCTATGTAATGAGATTACATAAGACCGGACCACGAAATAGTAACCTCTAGCTGTAACTCCGTCGACTAGTTAGGTTTCTATTTCACTAGGATGACCTAGGCAACTTGATCTCAATCCTGAGCAGGTTACGAACTCCTGTTCACGAGGGATTGTTTTGGTGTATTAGGTGCCAAGAGTTGAGATTGGATTCCATGTTCTATCAAATAGTCCTGGAATCTCAAATCCATATACTTTCCACCTCGATCAGATCGAAGTGACTTAATGGTTTTCCCTAATGCGTTTTCTACCTCAGCCTTATACTCTTTGAACTTTTCAAGAGCTTCAGACTTATGATGCATTAGGTACAGATAACCCTACCTCGAATAATCATCTATGAAGGATATGAAATATTCGTACCCTCCTCGAGTTTTAACATTCACCGAACCACAAAGATCCGAATGTATAAGCTCTAAGGGTTCTTTGGCTCTATAACCTTTTCCAGTAAAAGGTCACTTAGTATTTTACCTTCCAAGCATGATTCGCAAGGAGGTAGAGAATCATCTTCTAACTTGTTTAGATGTCCTTTATTAGACAATCTCTCAATCTGGTTGAGATTTATATGACGAAGTCTAAGATGCTAAAGATAGGTATTGTTATTAGGAGACATTCTTTGCCTTTTACTTTGAGTATTCACAGTTTTAAACATCTCATTATTTAAAATTGCTTTGTTTTGTTCGGTTTAAGTACGTATAAGCCATTTTGTAACTTAGCTGAACAAACATTGACACCCTTTTTTTTTTCGAAATGAACACTTCATTAACAGAAAACGTAATATAATACCCATGTTCAATTAAGCAAGAGATAGAAATTAAGTTCCTTTTTTTCTTGGGAACTATGTCAAGATTTTCTAAAAACAAAAATCTATCTCTAAAAAACAGCTTGACATCTCCCACTACACGAGCTGAAACGACGTCTACCGTTCCGACCCTGAGCGTCATCTCACCCTCTTCGAGCTCCTTCAAGGAACTAGTTTTCTGTAAAGAAGAGCAAACGTGGTTAGTGACTCATGAATCAAGTATCCAAGTAAAGTCATCACTTCCCACTAACCAAGTTTCAAGAACGAGTAAATCGTATTTACCTTTCTTCTCTTTGAGCTCAGCAAGGTACTTTGCGCAGTTTCGCTTCCAGTGACTGTCCATGTTGCAGTGGATACACTTTCCTTTGTCCGCAACCTTGGCCTTTCCCTTGCCTTTATCAGCAGTGGCGAGTACCTTCCCTTTCCCTCATTTCTTCTTCTTTTGGGTCTTCTTAAGCCCAGAAGATGGACAATACCACTTAGTTGCAGAGGATGAACCCTTCTGGAACCTTCTGGATTGGGCAAATAGATTTGCCTCTCCATTAGCCTGTCCCTTATTCTTCATAAGAGACTGGAAAGTCTGCAGTTCATTGAGGAAAGTAGTTAGGTTATACTCTATCTAGTTCATCACCGCATTCCTGCGAAATTGCAGGAAACTCTTCGAAAGAGATTCTTGGATGAAGGACACTTGACTTTGCTCGTCAATGACCACGTCGTTCATTTTTGCCACGTTGAAGTGGACCATCAGATCGAGAACATGTTCTCTCACTTAAGTTCCATCCTTCATACGGGAGTTATAAACGTACTTAAGGGATTCGTGACAAAACTTCCAGAAAGTTGTCCAAACATATGAAGGAATGAAAATCCTACGCAGCGGAAAAGCGATTGAATCGTCGTGGTATTGTTGTGAAAAACGCTTTCTTAAAATCGAAACTATCTTATAGTAACTAGGTTAAACATGCATTTATGAAGAAAAATAGTAAGAATTACTTACTTGTTGAAGAACCGGTCTTCACGTTTTCCTCCTATGATCACGAACACGATCTCAACGAACTCGATCTCCTCAAATGAACCAACGAATCGGACACCTCCGATAGGCTTCTCGGTTGTTCTCTTTTAGGTAGAAGAAGAGTAGGCGGGGACTCCTTTTTGTTGAAAGGGGATGAGAGAATTGAGAGAAGGTTGAGAGAGAAATGTTTGTTGTTTTTTGTCAGATTCCAAAAAATGAACAACAACCTTATGAAATCCTTCTTGCAAAGGGTTTATATAATGGAGTTGATAGGTGGAGTTGAAATCTCCACCTACTTACCATTTAACCACAACCATAGTTTATGCAAATCATTTTTGCATAACCACATATAATAAGATATCTCATACATGATTATACAAATCACATTTGTATAATTGTAGATTCTAAATTGAATCAAATTCAATTTAATTTCTCTTAATTCAATTTCTCCAAATTAGCTCTAATTAGCCAATTAGGCTAACCTATAGTTTATTATGAATAACATTCACATTAAACTATATAATATGTCAATCATATCTCATATAAATGACATAATTACCCTTTAATGAATTTGAACACATCAAATCCACACCAAAGCGGTACACCCTCTATTTATCCAGTTTGAGCCAATCGAGTGACCTAATGGACCTACACGTGACGAGCTCCAATGATCCGAGACTAACTGTCAAACTCTTTGACCCGGTAAATCAACATTCATTACCTATGGTAACACTC
Source organism: Trichosanthes cucumerina (assembly GCA_036507285.1). NCBI lineage: Eukaryota > Viridiplantae > Streptophyta > Magnoliopsida > Cucurbitales > Cucurbitaceae > Trichosanthes > Trichosanthes cucumerina. Next base: position 46,369,708 of record CM071840.1, read on the forward strand.
CACTAAATCTCGTAGTTGCACTCCCTTTATTATAAGACAAGTTCTCGCTCCATCGATATAACCAATGCTCATAGTCTGTCACACCCTCCCGAACCACATGCTAACTTAGCGGGAGGCGGCATGATGAAGCCAACAGACATTGTTACCTCTTAACAATACCTGTGACATTACTTTTACACGAAACAAACTATGTTCGCATATGGGACACTTTAAACTTAACACAATGGAATCTGAACATCTATAAGACGTACATGAGGAGAAACTCTCTTCTTAAGTCTCTCCGGAAACTAAAACGAGCAAGAACATCGGAACCACAAAGCGGTCCAAACCACTAATTAGGCAACCACAACCTCTAAAGCACATACGACTATAACAACATAGTTCTCTTAAAATAATTTACAAACATATGGACTTGCTAAACTACACCAACCACGCGTACAACATATCAAGCATGAGAAGCTTTCCAGACTAGACTATGGCAAAGTTATCGTGCAGGGAGCTCGATCTCTACACGAAAAGTGGAAAAAACATCAAAGAATGAGCTATAAAGCTCGGTGAGTGACTTCCTCTTCACAAATCAGTAGCTTAAGATCCGAATTTGGTCAAGCATCCTTCACGAATTTTGTTCCAATATGAGTTAACATGCACGAAACAAAATTTGAGATCTTACCTCTTTCTGTGGAGCTCGAGATGAACCAAATAGCCGAACATGGCAGAGTGATTACCTTCTTTGTCATACTAATTTGCTTGAGTTCTCTCCCTCTCTTCTTCAATTTCCATTTTGAAACCCTCTTCTTCTTCTTCCTTTAAGCTTCTCCCAGGAAAACCCTTGCCTTTCATTTGATAAAATGAAGAAGAAGATCGATAGAAGCTTGTTTTAAAGAAGAACTTAGGTGGGGTCCCACCACCCACCATCCTTTCTTTGCTCTTCTTTCTTTTTCCTTTTCTTTTCTTTTCCTTTCTTTTCTTTTCTTTCCTTTTCTTTCCTTTTCTTTTCTAAACATAACAAACTTAGTATATTAAACATTGTTTCATTTCCTTTCCTTCTTTTATCTTAAAAGCAATCCAAACCAAAATGGTTTAAACTTTCCTTCCTTGTTTTCCTTTTGCCTTTCACTTCATTTCTTTCCTTTGTAAAACAAGGAAAACCAAGTTTTAAGCATTCATTTCTTCCTTTCTTTTGTTGTTTGATAATAAGGAGGTTCCAAAGAAAGATCTCGGGTTTACAACTTACCTCTCCCCTTATGAAATTTCGTCCTCGAAATTTAGTAGTTCTTAGGTGAAAATCGCTGGATACTTCCTCCTCATTTAGTCTTCTAACTCTCGGGTTCCTCTCTCCACTCCGTGATGTCTCCAACGAACCTTCACGAGTGGGATCGTCTTGTTTCTTAAAACTTGTTCTTTTTCTCACGAGGATTTGAACCGCATCCTCTACGTAACTCATGTCTTCTTTCAATTCAATTGGTTGTGCTTGCAACACATGTGTCGGATCTGGAATATATTTCTCAACATGGACACATGAAATACATCATGTACTTGAGATAGTTCCGTTGGCAACTTCGGTTTGTAGGTTGGTAGCCCAACTCGCTTCATTACTTGATAAGGATCAATATATCCGAATTTAGCTTACCTTTCTTTCCAAAACTTGATCTCGACTTGGAATTCTAAGTCCTTTCACGCTTAATCGCATAACTCTTCCGACGGTCTTGTGCTACCTTCTCGATTCTCTCTCGATTACCTTAGTATTGTTTGTCATAACTTGCACCAACCAACTCGGGACCGATTAGCTTCCGCTCTTCTAGTTCATTTCAATAAACTAGCGTTTACACGGTCTTTTATCCAGAGCCTCAAATGGTGCCATGTCAAAACTAGACTCGATAATTGTTATTGTAAGCAAATTCCATAAGTGATAGGTGTGTATCTCAACTTCCCTTAACTTGAAAGACACATGCTTGCAACATGTCTTCTAGGGTCCGGATGGTCCTCTCGGACGGACAACTGTCTCAACATGAAACGTCAGACTAAAACTCACTTTTGTCCCCATAGTTTTGTAAGCTAGGCCAAAACATAGAAGTAAATCTCGGATTTCTATCTCAAACTATGGACATTGGCACTCGTATTGACTCACAATTTTGTCGACGATAGCTTAGCTAGGTGATTAAGCGTGAGACATCGCTGTAATCGGTACAAACCGTGTTGTCTTAGTGAGTCTATCCACCATTACCCAAGTACCATCATGTCCATTTGAAGTACGTGGTAATCTAAACAGAAAAACCATAGTAATACGCTCCCATTTCCATTCCGACACTAGCAATGGGTTAAGGAGTCCTTTTGCTTACGTCTAATCGGTTTAACTTGCTCACATGATTAAATATCTATCAACATAATCAACTATCTCCCGCTTCATCCCGTGCCACCAATATGTCTCATTCAAGGTTTTACACATCTTGGTGCTTCCTGGATGCATAGCGTAGCTGAACTGTGAGCTTCTTTTAGAATAGCATTCTTAAGCTCACTAACACTCGGAACGCATAGTCTTCCTTGTTTCTCTATGGCTCCGTCTGATCTCATTTTAAATTTGCTTCTTGGCCCTATTTGGACTTTCTAAACATCTTTTGCAAGTTACTATTCTTTGATTGTCTTCTCACAATCTCTATTATGAGTGAAGGCCTGATCTCGAAATTAAACTAAAGACCCTCAATTCTCTGTGATTACAACCGCCTTAGAATCCTTAGAGTACTTAAAAAAATGTTGCTCGAATACCACACAAGGCATCCCTAGGAAGTCTTGACTTCCTGCTCAAAGCATCCGCTACCACATTCACCTTACCAAGATGGTATTATATGGTACAATCACAATCTTTAATCAATTCTAACCATCTTCGTTGTCTCATATTCATCTTCCTCTGTTCAAAGATATATTTCAGACTCTTATGATCTGTGTAAATGTGACACCTTTCACCAAACAAGTAATGTCTCGGATCTTGATTGCTAGAACAAGCCGCTGCTAGCTAGCTCGAGATCGTGGGTAGGGTAATTACATTCATGCTTTTTCAATTGTTTTGATGCATATTCTATTACTTTTCCTTCTTGCATCAGAACACACCCTAAACCTTGTCTCGAGGTATCACAAGAAATCACATACTCTTTTCCCATGCTATGTGAAGTGTCGAATAAGTGTTGTAACTAATCTCTTTTTTCACTCTTGAAAACTTTGTTCACACTTATCTGACCATTCAAACTTAGCATTCTTTCTTGTTATAACTGTTAAGGGTAATACTAATCGTGAGAAGTTCTCAACAAATCATCTGCAGTATCCTGCCAAGCCTAGGAAACTACGTACCGCTGTCGTACTAACTGGTCTCTCTCAGTTGACTACAACTTAAACTTTATTTGGACACACTAACACCATTTGCTGAGGCAACATGCCCCAAAAACATTACCTGGTTCAACCAAAACTCACATTTGGTGAGTTTAGCGCATAAATTGTTTATCTCGTAGTGTTTGCAGAATAATACTCATGTGTTCCTCGTAGGCTTTCTGTCAAACGAGTAAACTAGTATATCATCAATAATCACTATTACAAGATATCCAAATACTGGTGGAAAACCTGTCCATGGGGTCCATGAAAACTGCTAGTGCATTGTTAAACCGAAAGGCATTACTAAACACTCGTAATGCTCGTACCTCATTATGAATAACGTCTTAGGAATGTCTGATTCTCTGACCTTTAACTTATGATATCCTGATCTTAAATTAATCTTACAAAAACATCGATGCACCTCTTAACTGGTCAAACAAGTCATTTATTCAGGGGTAAAGGATACTTATTACGTATCGTGACTTTGTTTAATCGCATCTATACTCAATGCATAATCTCACGGGTACCATCTTTTTTTTCACGGATAACATGGAGCTTTCCAAGGCGATACACTAGGTCTGATGTATCCCTTATCAACTAGTTCTTGTAACTGCATCTTAAGTTCCCTGATCTCCCTTGGAGTTATTCTATACGACGCTTGCGAAATAGGTGTTATTCATGATAACAGTTCAATGGTGAACTCAACTTCCCTATCGGTGGCAATCGATAGATGCGCTAGAAAACAAAAAAAAATTCATTCATAACAAGAACATTTTCTTGTTTTAGCTTTTCTTCCTGCACCTCAACTACATGTGCAAGAAACGTCGTGCAACCTTTCCTTAATAACTTCCGAGCTTTGAATGCTGAAAACAAACTCGTAGGGATAGTCTTTCTTTCATCCCATAAAACCACTTAAGCTAATCCTGGTTTCTTGAAAACAACTTCCTTTATATGGCCATCTCTGGAAGCATAATGAGTAAATACGAAATCCATCCTTAAGATTGCATCTCACACCTGCAAGTCTAGTGGAAGAGGATCCACTAACATAATCAGACCTTCTATCAAGATCTCACAGCCCCGCAACACTGCATTGACTAGTAACACATCACGAACTAGAGTGTATATAGCTAACCTTTTACATAAAGGTTCTAGCTTCCCCATTCAACTTAGTCAAGAACATACTAAAAACAAAGAAATGTGTAGCACCTTGTTCTATTAAAACAGGTGCAGGTACATTTCAAATAGTAATTGTGCCAATAATCATATCTGGTGCATCCTCGACTTCTTCTTTGAGTCATAACCTAGACCTTTCCGTGTTGCTTAGGCCTCCCTACAACTCTCTTTAGTCGAACACCACTGGTGCCCTCTCTTGCAGCTATTGAAACTCTCGGCTGCTCAACTAACTGGAACTCAACTCCCTAGTCCCTCTGTGCGGCTGTCCATAGCTGTGGACAATCCCTCTTGACATATCCTTGTTGTCAGCACTGGTAGCATGTACCAACACTTACAAGACAATGACCTTGATGATTCTTGCAAATGATCACACATGGAGTTTTCCTTGTTATATTGGCATAGACTCTTGCCCTCTTTGCGATCTTCTTTGCGCTAATCAAACAAACTAATTAGGTTCTTTTTAACTCGCCTCGATAGGCACTACCCACAATCATCCGCCTCGATGCTCGGCTACTTGACTACTAGCTTGCTCCTTAAAGTCATATTGACTTGAAACATTTATTCCAAGTGTGAACTGCGCACGCTCACGACTTTGAAATCGCTTGTTGTCGAAGCCTTCACAACTAGGCTTCACTCATCGATCGCACCTCTGTCATATACTCGCTCAACACGTAGAAGCGGTCTCTACGAGTGAGAGAAGTCAGTCCCACTTAGCAATGGTCATGGCGGGTACGTATCTCGTGTCGTAACCCTCTTTCAATTCGTCGACACTGCCGCTCTTAGATGCCACAATCACATCAACATACCGCGACAACTCGGTATATCTTCTCTCATACTCACCACTGGAAGTGTCTCTTGTTTTAGTTCTAAAAATTCATCCTCTTTGCCTCTCTAAGATGCGTGCTAAGGTAATATTTATTTTCAAATATACTTGAAAGTTTTCGAGTGTGAAGTACGTGCATCACTACAACTGGCTAACATCGATTTCCATCATCCTTCTACCTTCTTTAGCAGAAAGAATGTGGCCAACTTAACATTTCGCTCCTCAGAGCAACTCATAACATCAAAACATTTATCAAGCTTATTCACCCAAAAACTCGACTTCAATGGATCTTTGGAACCTCAAACACCTTGTGGCTCCTAACTCTTTTAGGTGATCTATTCTATATGTCTTATCTGGATTACTTAGCCCTGCTCCCTATGGCTTACCTACCTCCTGTGAGGAATTAGCATGCTGCTTAATTCTGGCCCCTATTTGAACTCTTGAGGCACTAGATCTCCACCGGGATTGATCTTGGGTAGGATCTGCGTCCCGCCCCGATCTTGCTGCTCGCATCGCCTGCTAGTACGTGGTGGCATGACTTCTATAACATATTAACATACTAGACATGTAATGAGTACTCAACTCAAATGCACAACTCTAGACTTGTGTTCACATTCTAGTCCTCGATTGGACTTACTCTTGTCCTTACTTGGACCATGCTCTACTAGTTCTCATCGAACTAACTCAATAACTTGCTATTTACTTTTCGGTTTCTTCTAGAGCTAACTTGCTCTGTCTCATTCCCATGGAGCTAAGCTGCTCACGATACCAAGTTGTCACACCCCTCCCGAACCACATGCTAACTTAGCCCGGAGGCGGCATGAAGCCAACAGACATTGTTACCTCTTAACAATACTCACGACATTACTTTACCCGAAACAAACTATGTTCGCATATGGGACACTTTAAACTTAACACAATGGAATCGAACATCTATAAGACGTACATGAGGAGAAACTCTTCTTAAGTCTCTCTCCCGGAAACTAAAACGAGCAAGAACATCAGAACCACAAACAGTCCAAACCACTAATTAGGCAACCACAACCTCTAAAGCACATACGACTATAACAACATAGTTCTCTTAAAATAATTTACAAACATATGGACTTGCTAAACTACACCAACCACGTACAACATATCAAGCATGAGAAGCTTCCAGCAGACTATGGCAGGTTATCAGGCACCGGGAGCTCGATCTCTACCTGAAAAGTGGAAAAAACACTGAAAGAATGAGCTATAAAGCTCAGTGAGTGACTTCCTCTTCACAAATCAGTAGCTTAAGATCCGAATTTGGTCAAGCATCCTTCACGAATTTTGTTCCAATATGAGTTAACATGCACGAAACAAAATTTCAGATCTTACCTCTTTCTGTGGAGCTCGAGATGAACCAAATAGCCGAACATGGCAGAGTGATTACCTTGCTGTCATACTAATTTGCTTGAGTTCTCTCCCTCTCTTCTTCAATTTCCAGCTGAAACCCTCTTCTTCTTCTTCCTTTAAGCTTCTCCCAGGAAAACCCTTGCCTTTCATTTGATAAAATGAAGAAGAAGATCGATAGAAGCTTGTTTTAAAGAAGAACTTAGGTGGGGTCCCACCACCCACCATCCTTTCTTTGCTCTTCTTTCTTTTTCCTTTTCTTTTCTTTTCCTTTCTTTTCTTTTCTTTCCTTTTCTTTCCTTTTCTTTTCTAAACATAACAAACTTAGTATATTAAACATTGTTTCATTTCCTTTCCTTCTTTTATCTTAAAAGCAATCCAAACCAAAATGGTTTAAACTTTCCTTCCTTGTTTTCCTTTTGCCTTTCACTTCATTTCTTTCCTTTGTAAAACAAGGAAAACCAAGTTTTAAGCATTCATTTCTTCCTTTCTTTTGTTGTTTGATAATAAGGAGGTTCCAAAGAAAGATCTCGGGTTTACATAGTCGACCCTTCACAGGTTTTTCGTAGACACTGCTGAAGGGAATGAGAACCCTCGCGCAGCGGAAGACGATCGAATCGTCGTGGTATCATCATGCAACATGCTTATTAAAATTGATCTAACTATTAGATCTAGGCTAAACATGCTGAAATTTTACAGCAAGAAGAAAAACACTTACTTGTTGTAGACCAATTCAGCAAACTCTCCTTGTTAATTACGAACTCTTCGTGCTTCTCGATCTCTACGAACTCTTCCACGATCAGATCCCAAACACTACCAAATGATCTTCTTGGTTGTTCTCTTTTGGAGAAAGGAAGTTGGTGGGAACTTTTGTTTTTGGAAAGAGAGGAGAAATGAGAGAATGGAGAGAGTTCACTTTTGGATTCTTAGGTCAAAATCCAAAAATGAGAACTTAGCTTTTCTTAGCTTGCCAAACCCATCTTACAAAGGGTTTATATAGTGGAATGATGAAGTTCACAACTTCACATTATTACCACTTTACCACAACCATATGTTATGTAAATCTTATTTACATAATTATATAATATAAGATATCTCATATCTTATGTTGCAAATCTCATTTGCAATAATTGTGGATTTAATTAAATTGAATCACATTCAATTTATTTTCTCTCTATCAATTTCTCCAATTAGCCTTTAATTCAACAATTAGGCTAATATATAGTTCATTATGAATCTCATTCATATTAAACTATATATTATATCATCTATATGATATAAATACTCTTAAAGTGAAATTGAACACTTCAATTTCATGCCAAAACATTAACCCTTCTTTTATCCCAGATTGAGCCAACCAAGGGACCTAATGGACCTACATTGACGGGCTCCAATGATTTGAGGTTAACCAGTCAAACTCTTTTACCCGGTCAACCAATGTTCATTAGCTAGCTACAAGAACACTCCACTAAAAGCTGTAGTTTGTACTCCCATCGGTGTAGAATATTACATGTCCACCGATATAACCAATGCCCATCGATCAATCCTTCACAGTTGTTCAGAGACACTACTGGGTCAAATTACCGCTTTACCCTCGTGTTCACATCTTGTTCCTTAAGTCCCCACAGCTCCTCTAATGAACAACATATTGTGATGGTCCAACCATACACAACACCCTTCTCGGGCAAGTGAGAAGGTGGGCGCCCGTTGTCCAAGCCCTGGAGACAACACTTAAGGGAACAACCCCTCTAGATTCCCTATACGCGGGAACGAGTGAATTCCATCTCGCGTAAGTAGGTTCCCGACTCTCTACTTGGTTTACGCCCCGAGAAGATAGGCATATTGGGCAAGTAATCGATACGACCTCTCACCGCACTAGTCAAAGGGCGGTCCCCCGCAGACAGGAGTCCGTAATACGCTCAAGATTCAGGTCGAGTCACTAATGGTCATCTACGGATTTATTAGTCTTTACTGTCAACGGTGTTATATCAGTAAGTCTAATAATTCACGGTTCGGTCTTGTACAATCTCATTGTACAGGATGCCCCCACTCGCATGTCAACCACATGAACGAGATTAGGACAGAAATCCCAACAAACTCCAACTTGGGTTAAGCTAGTGGAGAAGGTACATTTCCAACATGTATTTGAGTTACAATAAAAAATAACAATAAACTAGGGCATTGAATACCCGTTTACACATCTCCCACTTGCCCTAGTCAGGAAGCTCTCGAATACCTAGACTCTCTAGGTGACCCTCAAACACTTTAGCCGTGAGGGGTTTTGTAAATGGATCAGCTACATTGTGCTCCGATGCTATCGCGTGGTCATCACGTCTCCGCGGTGCACAATTTCCCGTATCAGATGATACTTGCGCTCAATGTGTTTACCTCTTTTATGGCTTCGAGGCTCACGTGAGTTGGCTATTGCACCACTGTTATCACAGAACAACGTGATTGGCAAGTTCATATTTGGAATAACTTCCAAATCCGTGATGAACTTCCTAAGCCAAACAGCTTCATTTGCAGCTTCACAAGCCGCAACATACTCTGCTTCCATAGTGGAATCAGCAATGCATCCCTGCTTGATGCTTCGCCATACTACATCTCCTCCATTCAAGACGAAGGCTGACCCCGAAGTAGATTTCCTAGAATCCTTATCGGTCTGAAAATCAGAATCCGTGTATCCTGTAAGGATCAAATCCCCACCGCCATACACTAAGTCGTAGTTCCTCGTTCTCCGAGATACTTGAGGATTGTCTTTACTACCGTGTCCGGTGATCTAATCTGGATTGGGTGATATCTCACCGACAATTGCATCTTTGCATAATGGATGTCGGGCCTAGTACACAACATTGCATACATCAGGCTCCCTACAGCTGAAGCATATGGAATGCGTCTCATATCCTTAGACAAGTGAACCCCATGCCTAAAAGGCAGCAAGCCCTTCTTGGAGTTTTGCATCTTATATCTAGACAACATCTTGTCAATATAAGACGCCTGAGACAAGGCTAGCATTTTGTTCTTTTGGTTTAGGACTATCCGGATACCGAGAACATATCGAGCTTCTCCCAAATCTTTCATTTGGAATTGTGAAGCTAGCCACTTCTTAACGTCAGTAAGAAATTCTACCTCATTCCCAATGAGAAGAATATCGTCCACATACAACACAAAAAATGCGACAGTTTTGTCAACGATTTTCTTGTAGACACAAGGCTCGTCGGCATTTTGATCAAAGCCATAAGACTTGATTGCCTCATCAAATCTTATGTTCCAAGACCTCGAAGCTTGTTTCATCCATAAATGGACCTCGGTTTGGCCGACAAACCTTTTGCTCTTGGCCTTGGGCAATGAACCCTTTGAAATTTGGTTCATGTAGATGGTCTCATCAAGTTTGCCATTCGTAAAGGTTGTCTTGACATCCATCCGCCATACCTCGTAGTCATAATACGCGCGATGGCCGAAGGATCCCGATTGACTTTACCATGGCAACGGTGAAAAGGTTTCCTCATAGTCAACCCTTCAACCGGGTAAAACCCTTTGCCACTAGTCGGGCTTTGAAGGTTTGCACCTTCCCATCTACTCCACGTTTACGCTTGTAGATTCATTTACAACCAATAGGTTTTACCCCATCCGGTTGATCCACAAGCTCCCGCATGCATTGAAGTACATAGACTCCATTTCTTGGTCCATAGCTTTAATCCACTCGTCTTTATCAACATCACCATTGCCGATCATAGGTCAATGGATCCTCACGAGCCATCGCCGGGAGCGACAATCGAGGTTTCGGCTAAACCCATATAGCGATCGGGTGTCTCACGATCCTCCCACTACGTCGAGGCATTCACAACTCTTGGGAAGGGATTTGACTAGACGTGCTAGGGTCAACAACGCTTGCTGACGTACAAGCCTTATCAGCAACTCTTGCTGATGTACTGTCCATTTCATTCAATACAATTTTACTCCGTGGTAAATGATCCTTGATGTGGTCTTCCTCTAAGAAAATGGCGTTTGTTGACACAAGCACCCTATTTTCCTTGGGATCAGAAAAGCAGACTCACCCCTAGTCTCTTTAGGGTAACCTACGAATAGGCACAATTTCGAACGGGGTTCCAACTTTTTCGGGTTTGACACCAACACATGGGCCGGACATCCCCAAATTCTAAAGTGATGTAAACTGCCTTTACGACCACTCCAGAGCTCAAACGGTGTTTCACAAACACTATTTGATGGAACATTGTTCAAAATGTAAACCGCAGCTCTCATCGCGCACCCCGTATGAATCGGGGAGACGAGCATAGCTCATCATCGACCGAACCATGTCCAACAAGGTTCTGCTTTCTCCTCTCCGATACACCATTCTCATTGTGGCATACCAGTCTTGAGAGTTGGGATGTAATTCCTTGTTCTATCATATAGTCCTGGAATTCAGTGTCCATGTACTCTCCACCTCGATTCGATCGAAGTGTTTTAAGCGATTTACCTAAGAGGTTCTCAACCTCAGTTTTATACTCCTTGAACTTTTCAAGAGTTTCAGACTTCTTATGCATTAGGTAAATGTACCCATATCTGGAGTAATCGTCTATGAAAGACACGAAGTACTCATAACCGCCCCGAGCTTTAACATTCATCGGACCACAGAGGTCAGAATGTACTAACTCAAGAGGCTCTTTGGCTCTATATCCTTTTCCACTAAAAGGACGTTTGGTCATTTTGCCTTCAAGGCATGACTCACATACTGGCAAAAACTTTTCTTCCAACTCGTTTAGAAGTCCACTCTTCACTAGTTTCTCAATCCTATTGAGATTAATGTGGCCTAACCGTAGATGCCAAAGATGAGCATTTTCTTTTGGAGAAATTTTTGCTTTCTTAGTTCGTGTTTCATAGATTTTAAACAATTCAAATATTCAAAATACTTTTAACCGAATTGGGTTTTAAAACATACAGATTATTTTCAAGTGAAGCTGAACAAATAACATTCCCTTTGAAAGAAATAAACGCTTTATTTAATTCAAAAGAAACTGAAATACAGTGTTCAATTAAGCAGGAAATAGAAACAAGGTTTCTAGTAAACCCTAGAACTATGTACAAATTGTCTAACAATAAGTACGTCCTGCCGAAATGCAGTTTCACCGTGCCGATTGCTGCAGTAGAGACAAGCTCCCCGGATCTAACCCGTAGAGTCACCTCACCCTCTCGCAGCGGCTGCCAGGAATCAATCCTCTGAAAAGAAGAACAAACGTGGTTAGTGGCGCCTGAATCTAATATCCAGGAATAGTCATTACTCTCCACTAAACATGTTTCTACCACAAGTAAATCACATTTACCTTGGTTCTTCCTCTCGGCCAGGAATTTTGGATAGTTTCTTTTCCAATGTCGCTTCCATTGCAGTGGAAACACTTTCCTTTCTCTGCAATCTACTGACCTTCTTGCCCTTCTCGGGCGCAACTCTGGTCGCTTTTTACCTCTTCATCCTCTTCTTCCCTTTCGGACGTGAAGGAGCAACATATTTTGTCCTGCAGGTCGAACCCCTGTGATAAGACCTGTGAGGCAACATTTGCCTCGCTATTTCTTAACCTGCTCAGTGGACTGGAAATTCTGTAGCTCATTGAGGAGGGTAGTCGATTGTAGCTAATTTTGTTCATAACAACATTGCTATTAAAAATCAAGGAAACTCTTGGAAGAGTCTCCATGATAAAATCGACTGGCTCGACTCGCCGATCGAAGCCCCATTCATCTCGGCCAGATTAAAGCGGGTCATCATGTCTAGAACATGATCACGCATGACGACCCCCTCTTTCATCCGAGCGTTGAAAATGCATTTGAGCGAGTCATGCCGGACCTAAATGGACTGTTGTCCAAACATTTCCTACAAGGACTCCATGATTTCCTTAGCGGAAACCATCAGCTCATGCTTCTTTGCCAAGACATCAGACATGCGGCAATTATGTAGACCTTGGCCTTTTCATTGGCCCCGATCCATCGATCGATGCGACGCGCGAACAACTCGCGATGCGGTCGCGCCCAAATCGAGGACACTCCTCGGACAACACGAACTTTTATATCGTCGATTAACAATATTGTATTGATGTTGTTTTTCCATTCACCGTAATTATCTCCCACTAACTTATCGGAAGCAAGTAAAGCTATAATAGCGCTAGACATTTTTATTTGAAAATTTAAGAAAAACTTTGTATTAGTCTCGCAAAAACCTTTTGAAAACTAATCTAATTTTAGCAAAAATATTTCATGATCCCTAGGTCATTCAAAATTTTGCAATGATACCCTAAAGGTTTAGAATGACTGCCACCGAAGGGTGTGCAGAACACTCCTCCTCTAAGACGAGACTTTCTCGATCGCACCTAATCCCGAATAACTCTTATTCCATTAGGCATCCAATTACCATTGTTCGGTCAAATTCATTAACACTTAACGAATTCTCGTGAGTGTCACCTCAATCTTTAAGTTTCCAAGTATCCGTCCCTAACAAATGCCACCGGAAGGGTGAACTAAGAAGGAAAACCAACCAGAAATCAGATCCCTTTCGGGAATTCATCGTGTTCGACTCTCATGATCATGCCTCTCGAAGGGATTGTGCGGTCCAGCCAAACTAGAGCATGATCATGGGTGTCTCACGGTGTGAATCGAAAGAAGAGACCGTGGGTCTCGTTTTTCACAAGTCCCGCTCCCACTCACTATAAGTACTCTCTCCATCCACGATGATATTGACCTATACAAATGCCATCCGAAGGGGACGCTCCCATTTGCGCCACGAGGCCGAGTATAGATCTCACGGTGTGGACTTAAAGAGATTTGTGGTTGGAAATTGAAATGTATCTCATACACTATATTTCCTCCCACTCAGTACTTTAATTTTAATAGGGATTGACCTAGATAAACCGGCTAAAATTTACCTAAGTCTACCAATATAACTCTTATATGGTATTTTTCCTAAGTCTATAATCACATTATTAACTTAGGTCTATGTGAGAAAATTAATTAACACTTAATTAACGGCGCTCACGTAAATATAATCTAAGAATCTCCGGACCGAATTCACTCCCAGGTTGGTTTCCAGGTAGGGGTGTTCCGCAAGCGTCAACTTAAATACCCCAGCCTTAGACAAAACCTTCCTTAGACAGAGTTACTAATCAGTCTTCATTCAAAGATTATATTTGATTTCCTAAATTTCTAATCTAATTAGAAAATTAGAAAACCTAAGTCTAATTATGCAAGTTCTAAACACTTTAAAACTAATAATTAACTTAGGTTGCATGCATTCTATGGTATAGTGTTTGAACATTCATCACATGAATAACTATATACTATAACATAATATCATTCATCACATGAATATAAATGCATGAGCATACTTTAATTTAAAAAAATATAACACTTATATTAATTAAATTAAAAATGTATTTAATTACATTATAACTCTTATAACATAACCTATCATGCAAACTATATTATAACTCTTATAATATATATATGATGCATGAATTTGTTTAACCTAAGGTGGGATTTTAAATCTATATGTCATACATTATGAACATAGAAAGTAATTAAAATCATACATCTCATGCATAAAATAATTGAATAGCAAAATTGGACCGATTTTTGGCACCTAGGGGCAAGTATTTAATTAAATAAAATTAATATAACAATTATATTAATAATATTTAATAAAATAATTAAATAAATAAATTAAAAAACGTTTTAATAAAAAAACTGAAGAAATTAATATATCAACGGTTTAAAAACGTCTCACGTCGCCTGCATTCAATTTGCAACGTCTATAGCGTTGCAACGCTGTCGCCTACAGTGTTGAGGCGCGTCCTCAACGCCAGTGGCGTTGCAACGCTACGCCCAGCGTTGCAACGCCATCTTGCTGCAAAACCTTCTACCGCGGGCACGACGTTGAGACGCCGTTGGGCAGCGTCTCAACGCCATCGATGCACGGCAAGCTCCTTCTTTGGTTTTGCCCTTTTACCGCTTCCGTTTCGCTCCGATTTCTTCACAAAGCAACTCTTGCCACGAACGACCGGACTTACTGCACTCGATTTACAACAAAATTGCCCAAAACAACGGGCCCGTACATTGATCTCATCAACATAATTGTAAATCTAATCTAGTGCCAAAAACCGAAAACATCCATTTCGCAAACCAAACATTCATCTCATGAAAACATGGTAAAAGACCCACCTTAATCTTAATAAAACAGTGCATAGATGAATGACCATCGAAATGGCTCTGATACGAATTGAAGGGAATGAGAATCCCCGCGCAGCGGAAGACGATCGAATCGTCGTGGTATCATCATGCAACATGCTTATTAAAATTGATCTAACTATTAGATCTAGGCTAAACATGCTGAAATTTTACAAAGAAGAAGAAAAACACTTACTTGTTGTAGACCAATTCAAGCAAACTCTCCTTGCTAATCACGAACTCTTTCGTGCTTCTCGATCTCTACGAACTCTTCCACGATCAGATCCCAAACACTACCAAATGATCTTCTTGGTTGTTCTCTTTTGGAGAAGGGAAGTTGGTGGGAACTTTTATTTTTGGAAAGAGAGGAGAAATGAGAGAATGGAGAGAGTTCACTTTCGGATTCTTAGGTCAAAATCCAAAAATGAGAACTTAGCTTTTCTTAGCTTGCCAAACCCATCTTACAAAGGGTTTATATAGTGGAATGATGAAGTTCACAACTTCACATTATTACCACTTTACCACAACCATATGTTATGTAAATCTTATTTACATAATTATATAATATAAGATATCTCATATCTTATGTTGCAAATCTCATTTGCAATAATTGTGGATTTAATTAAATTGAATCACATTCAATTTATTTTCTCTCTATCAATTTCGTCAATTAGCCTTTAATTCAACAATTAGGCTAATATATAGTTCATTATGAATCTCATTCATATTAAACTATATATTATATCATCTATATGATATAAATACTTTAAAGTGAAATTGAACACTTCAATTTCATGCCAAACATTAACCCTTCTTTTATCCCAGCATTGAGCCAACCAAGGGACCTAATGGACCTACATTGACGGCTCCAATGATTTGAGGTTAACGGTCAAACTCTTTTGCTGGCCAACCAATGTTCATTAGCTACAGAACACTCCACTAAAGCCTCAGAGTTGTACTCCCATCAGTGTAGAATATTACGTGTCCACTAATATAACCAATGCCCATGAGTCGACCCTTCACAGTTGTTCGAGACACTACCGGGTCAAATTACCGTTTTACCCCTGTGTCTACATCTTGTTCCTTAAGTCCCCACAGCTCTTCTAATGAACAACATATTGTGATGGTCCAACCATACACAACACCCTTCTCGGGCAAGTGAGAAGGTGGGCGCCCGTTGTCCAAGCCCCCGAGAGAAAGACTTAAGGGAACAACCCTCTAGATTCCCTATACGCGGAACGAGTGAATTCCATCTCGCGTAAGTAGGTTCCCGACTCTCTACTTGGTTCTACGTCCCACGAGAAGATAGGCATATTGGGAAGAAACTGATACTACCGTCACCCGTACTAGTCAAAGGACAAACCCCCGCAGACAGGAGTCCGTAATACGCTCAGGATTCAGGTCGAGTCACTAATGGTCATCTACGAATTTATTAGTCTTTACTGTCAACGGTGTTATATCAGTATGTCTAATAATTCACGGTCCGGTCTTGTACAATCTCATTGTATAGGTGCCCCCACTCGCATGTCAACCACATGAACGGGTCATGAACTCGAACGTGATCCTCCTTGTGTGTCAACTACACACCGTTCAAGTTCTAGTTCTCTCATATATTCAATGACCCTGGAGCTTAGTTTATTGGAAAGGTTTAAAATATTTTCGAGACACAAAGTGAAGAAATGAATAACTCTTATTAATTTTAAAACAATATTTTACAACCATGAGATTAGGACAGAAATCCCAACAACTGCTGGGTGGAATTACCGTTTTACCCTTGTGTCTACTTCTTGCTCCTTTAATGAACAAGATTGTTGTAATGGTCCAACCATATACAACACCCCTCTCGGGCCAGTGAGAGGGTGGGTGCCCGTTGTCCAAGCCCAGGAGACAACACTTAAGGAAACAACCCCTCTGATTTTCCAAAGGTCGGGAACGAGTGAATTTCATCCCGCGTAGTTAAGTTCCCAACTCCCCACGTGGTCTTGCCCCTGAGAAGATAGGCATATTGAGAGAGTAACTGTGACCACCCTCACCCTTACTAGTCAAAGGACAGACCCCTGCAGATAGGAGTCCGTTACACGCTCAGGATTAAGGTCAAGTCAGTATTGGTCATCTACGAAGTTATTGGTCCAATATTGTTAACGGTGTTACATCAGTAGGTCTAATAATTCATGGTATGGTCTTGTACAATCTCATTGCACAGGATGCCCCCACTCACATTGTTGGGATTTATGCCTTAAACGTGTGTAATTTTGATTAATTAAATAAAGGGTTATTTGTTTTGATAGAATTACAGTCTTGCTTTATAAATCCAATAAACTAAGCTCCAAAGTTATAACATATATCTTGAACATCAGTGTAGTGGACACTATTTTCGTTGAGTTCAATAATATAACTGATGGAGATCTGATATCCTTGAGTAGTGGAAACGTGTTAGGGATCGTTAATATGCTTGATTGTTTTAATTGAAAAACAAAAACCAGACATTGATAAATACAGAACAAGCATGGAAATTCTATCCTATTAGACATGGATAATAGCATACATGCAAACATATTAAGTTTAACAATTAAACTAAAGGGAAGAAGGAATTACTTCTGTAGTTTAGCAAAACAACAACTCCTTGCTCCAATGTTCAGCAACTCAAGAACTTCAAAAGTTCTCTGTTTTTCACCAACAGAACACCACCAATTTGGAAAACCTTCTATGTCTCTGAGTGTTTAGATCTCTCCTTTGTGGGAATGATTCAAACAGTTTGGAAGAATTAGGGAATTCTAGAGAGTGAGAGAGAGAGAGAGATTTTTTTGCCTTCTTCCACCAAATGATCAATCGATCATGAAAATGAACAACCCCCTTCTCCATGTTAAACTGTCGATAGGGAGAAGGGGAGGGGTAGTGGGGAACGTGTTTGGATGACACGTTCCCTTATTTTTATTATTAAAATAATAAAAATATAATTAAATCAAATTTAATTATTAATTTAAATCATATTTAAATAATACAAATTAAATATCATATATTTAATTTGGATTAAATCTCATTTAATCATATTACCCCTCTAACCTATAGTTTTAATGTACATCCAATGCACATTAAATTTTAACCTATAGTTTTCAAATATGAATCACATTCACACTTGAGTTCAATATTTGAACTCTTTCAAATATTTAATTCTCTCACAAAATTTAATATGAATCATATCCACATTAAATTTATAATATATAGTTCCAAAACTATATATTATATTGTATCAATATACATTAAGTTTATTCCCTAATGAATTTAAACATTTCAAATTCAAATGATCTAAGAACCCTTTACGAGCTAGAAGGTGGACCTAATGGACCTACAGATCAGAAGCTCCAACGATACAAGATTGCTTGGTTAATCTCATTAACCTCCCAATCAACATTCGTTAACTGCGGGAACACTCCACTAAAGTCCCACAGCTGCACTCTTCTCACTGCATATATATTTATGTGTCCATGGATATTGACCAATAACAGCAAGTCAATCCTTCACGAATGTTCGTAAGACCAGCTAGGTCAAATTACCGTTTTACCCCTGGGTTACATATTGTACCTTAAGTATCAGTGCTCCTCTAATGAACAATTTGTTTGTGGTCCTACCAACAAACAGAGTCCCTCTCGGGCCAGTGAGAGGGTCGGGCCCTTTGTTCAAGTCCCGGAGACACCACTTAAGGGAACATTCCTCTACTTACCCGAGTAGGCGGGAAGGATCGAATTCCATCTTGCTAAGTTAAGTTCCCAGCCGCTCACTCGGTCTTGTCCCCAAAAGGTAGGCATATTAAGTTGGCGAATCTGGCCACTCTCACCCATACTAGTCAAAGGACAATCCTTGCAATTGCGAGTTCAGGAGTTAAGTAACACCTGCCAGATTGAGATCAAGATGCCTAGGTCATCCTAGTGAAATAGAAACCAAACTAGTCAACGGTTCTGACTAGAGATTATTATTTCGTGGTATGGTCTTATGTAATCTCATTACATAGGATATCCCCACTCACATGTCATCTACACGAACACGTTAGGATCACAGTGTTTGTATCAAATACAAAGTGGGCCACATTCATAGTTTAACCAGGGTAAGGTACCCAAACCTTATCCCCAACTATAGACCCCTTTAGGTTGTATCTCTAACCGAGATCCTTTTATGTACTTTACATTCAGTTAAAGATTCATTTAACAACCTTGGATGTTTAGTTTATTGGATTTAGGGTTTAAATAAAGGCAAACTCGTAGATAACGAACAATAACACTTTATTGAAATAATAACACTTTATTACAATAATTAGAACATAATTACAAACTACGAGTTTTAGGGCACAAATCCCAACAAACTCCCACTTGAACTAAAACACTAGTGGGGTACATTATAATCTAAAACAGTAGGAATACAATAAACTAGGGCATCCATATACCCCATTACATATATCCCACTTGCCCTAGGTTAGCCTATGTACATATCTCGTAGACCCAGGCTTCCAGATGAACCTCGAACACTTTAGCCGTGAGAGTCTTTGTAAACGGATCAACAATATTGTGCTCCGAAGCGATCTTCGTGACTGTCACATCTCCTCGTTGCACTATTTCTCGTATCAGGTGATACTTCCTCTCGATGTGATTACCTCGCTTATGGCTGCGGGGTTCCTTCGAATTGGCTACCGCACCACTGTTGTCACAGTATAAGGTGATGGAAGATTCCATATTTGGAACAACTTCGAAATCAGTAAGGACTTTCCTTAGCCAAACAACCTCTTTAGCTGCTTCACAAGCAGCGACATACTCAGCCTCTATTGTGGAGTCAACGATGCATCCTTGCTTGATGCTTCGCTATACTATAACTCCCCCGTTAAGGATGAAAACTGATCCTGATGTGGATTTCTGAGAATCCTTATCGGTCTAAAAATCAGAATCAGTGTATCCAGTATGGATCAAATCCTTAGACCCATACAGAAGCGTATAGTCCCTCGTTCTCGTTAGATACTTGAGGATATTTTTAACTGTTGTCCAGTGGTCTAACCCTGGATTGGACTGGTACCTACTGACTATTGCCACTGCATAACAAATGTCCGGTCTCGTGCACAACATAGCATACATTAAGCTACCTACTACAGAGGCATAGGGAATATGTCTCATATCCTCAACTTCTGAGTTGTCTTGGGACACTGTTCCTTAGACAGATGAACTCCATGTCTAAAGGGTAATAAGCCCCTCTTGGAATTCTGCATCGAATATCTGGACAACATTTTGTCGATATAAGACGCTTGAGACAGTGCTAGCATTCTATTCTTGCGATTCCTGAAGATCTGA
Organism: Trichosanthes cucumerina; assembly: GCA_036507285.1. Taxonomy (NCBI): domain Eukaryota; kingdom Viridiplantae; phylum Streptophyta; class Magnoliopsida; order Cucurbitales; family Cucurbitaceae; genus Trichosanthes; species Trichosanthes cucumerina. The sequence continues at coordinate 46,389,979 of CM071840.1, forward strand.
ATCCCAAGAACATATTGCGCCTCTCCCAAATCTTTCATTTGGAATTGGGTTGCCAACCAATTCTTTATGTCAGTAAGGTATCCTACATCATTCCCAATGAGTAGGATATTATCCACATAAAGTACTAACAAAGCTACTTTGTCGTTGATGATTCTCTTGTAAACACAAGGCTCATCAACGTTTTGGCCAAAGCCGTAAGACTTGATCGCAGTATCAAATCTTATGTTCCAAGATCTTGACGCTTGTTTCAACCCATAAATGGATCGATTGAGCTTGCAAACTTTTTGCTCCTGACCTTGGGCTATGAATCCTTTGGGCTGAGACATATAGATGCTCTCGTCAAGATTACCATTCAAAAAGGCAGTCTTGACGTCCATTTGCCAAATTTCATAATCATAAAATGCGGCTATGGAAAAGAGTATCCTTATAGACTTCAGCATAGCAACAGGGGAAAAAGTTTCTTCATAGTCAACTCCTTCTTTTTGGGTAAAACCCTTTGCTACAAGTCTAGCCTTAAAGGTCTGTACCTTTCCGGTTGCATCTCTCTTTCTCTTATAAATCCATTTACACCCTATGGGTCTAACCCCTTCAAATTGGTCTACAAGTTCCCATACTGAATTGAAGTCCATTGACTCCATTTCAAGGTCCATGGCTTTGATCCATTGGTCCTTGTCTACGTCATTCATTGCCTGTTTATATGACAATAGATCTTCTACGCCGTCATCAGGTATGACAACTTGAGTTTCAGCTAAACCCAAGTAGCGCTCAGGTTGGGAAACAACCTTCCCACTGCGTCGAGGCATTCCCAACGATTGAGAAGGACGAGATCGACTTTGAGTCTTTGGCTCTTCCATCAACTCTTGATGAAGGTCCAGCTTGATCAACAACTTTTGTTGGTTCATGTGTAGCTTCATTTAGTACTAATTTACTACGCGGTATGTGGTTCCTCATGTGATCTTCCTCCAAGAATGTGGCGTTTGTCGACACAATCACCTTGTTTTCTTGTGAGTCGTAGAAAAGACCACCTCTCGTTTATTTTGGATAACCAACAAATTGGCACAATCTTGAACGAGGTTCCAGTTTCTTTGGGTTTGTCACGAGCACGTGTGTCGGACAACCCCAAATCCTGAAGTGTTGTAAACTAGGTTTTTACGCCTTCCAAAGTTTAAAAGGTGTTTTCAAACACTTTTTATGGAACACTCATTCAAGATTTGAACTCTGATTTCTACAACGTATCCCCAAAACGAGGCAGCAATCGAGCATAGCTCATCATAGAAACGAACCATGTCTAACAGTGGTTATATTTCTTTCTTTCGACACACCATTTCTTTGTGGTATATTAGGTCTTGAGAGTTGAGATTTAATTCCATGTTCTATCATATAGTCCTGGAATCTCAAATCCATATACTCCCCACCTCGATCGGATCGAAGTGTTTTAATGGTTTTCCCTAATGCATTCTCTACTTCAGCCTTATACTCTTTGAACTTTTCAGGAACTTCAGACTTGTGATGCATTAGGTATAAATAACCATACCTCGAATAATCATCTATGAAAGAGATGAAATATTCGTACCCTCCTCGAGGTTTGACATTCACTGGACCACAAAGATCCGAATGCACAAGTTCTAAGGGCTCTATGGCTCAGAACCTTTCCAAAGAAAAGGTCGCTTGGTCATTTTACCTTCCAAGCAAGACTCGTAAGGCGGTAAAGAATCGTCTTCTAACTTATTTAGAAGTCCATTCTTAGAGAGTCTCTCAATCCGGTTGAGATTAATATGACCAAGTATAAGATGTCATAGATAGGTATTATTGTTTGGAGAAATTCTTTTCCTTTTATTTTGAGTGTTAGCATTCTTAAACATCTCATGATTTAAAATTGCTTTGGTTTTGTTCGGTTTCAGTACATACAAGCCATTTTTCAATTTAGCAGAACAAATATTGACACCCTCTTTCAAAATGAACGCTTCATTAATTGAAAAAGAAATACAATAACCAAGTTTTATTAAACAAGAGATAAAAATTAAGTTCATTTTAAGCTTAGGAACTATATACAGATGTTTTAATAAAAGAAATCTATCTCATGAAAAACAAACTTGGCATCTCCCATCGCACGAATCGAGACGACGTCTCCTGCTCCGGACCACGAGCGTCATCTCACCCTCTTCGAGCTCCTTGAAGGAACTAGTTTCCTGAAATGAAGAGCAAACGTGATTAGTGGCTCTTGAATCAAGTATCCAGGTCAAATCATCATTTTCCACTAAAAAAGTTTCAAGAACAAGTAAATCTAATTTACCTTTCTTCTCTTTGAGCTCTGCAAGGTATTTTGGGCAGTTTCGCTTCCAATGCCCATCCATGTTGCAGTGGAAACATTTTCCTTTATCTGCAACCTTGGCTTTTTCCTTGCCTTTGTTAGCAGCATGTGCCTTCCATTTTCATCCTATTTTCTTCTTTTGGGTCTTCTTAAGCCCAGAAGATGAGCTACAGGACTTAGTCCTAGAGGATGAACCCTTCTGGAACCTTCTGGAATGGGAAAACAGATTTGCCTCTCCATCAGCCTGCCCCTTATTCTTCATAAGAGACCGAAAGAGCGTAGTTCATTAAGGAGAGTAGTCAAAGTTATACTCTATCTTGTTCATCACAAAGCATTCTTTGCGAATTGCAGGAAACTCTTGGGAAGAGATTTCAGGATGAACGATACCTGACTTTGCTCGTCAATGACCACTCCGTTCATCTCAGCCACGTTGAAGTGGGCCATCAGATCAAGAACGTGTTCTCTCACTGATGACCCTCATTCATATGGGAGTTATAAACGTATTTGAGGGATTCGTGCCGAATCTGTCGAAACGGTTGTCCAAATATTTCCTGCAGCGAACTCATGATCTCACGAGCTGAGACCATGCCCTCGTGCTTTTTGGCAAGAACTTCAGAAACACTAGCCAAAATGTAGACCTTGGCCTTATCATTGGCCTTGATCCAAAGAAATGACGCCTCCCAATAGCATTGAGGAGCATTACGGCGAGGATCCGAGGACATTCTCTCGACAAAGATAAAACCGTAGGTCGTCAACAACGAGAATCGTATTCAAGTTGGACTTCCACGTAGTAAAATTCTCACCAGTTAAATGGTCGCTTTTAAGTAAGGCTATTATTGAGGACGACATGCTGAAAACCCAAAATAGTTCTAATTAGTTATGCCTTTTAACCCATTGTAGAAACAAATCAAATTTAGCAAAATTATTAAAGAACCCTAGTGTTTAAACTAAACCCACTGTTTAAATCAAACCTTTAATTTTGCAACGATACTTCAAGGGTTTAGAACAAAAGCCTCCGTCGGGCAGTCAGTCATTCCTCCCTTTAATTGAGACTTTCTCAGCCAATTCTCACTACCAGAACATCTCATGTCCCAATGGTCCTTAGCTACCGTTTGTTTAGTCAAGGATTTGTTAACTAGCTTAACTCATCCCGTAAATGTGACCCTACTATTTTTAGATCCAATAGGCCCGAGCCAACAGGCTACTATTAAGAAAGACAACTGTTGGCAAACAACCTAAGAGACCCTATCCATTTCTGGAGTTCGCGGTGTTCCGATCCCTATAGTCTGGCCCTCCGTAGGGTTTGGCTGTTATAGGAAAACCTAGCAGGTGGAGTATAGAAATCTCACAGTGCGACCTAATGGAGGAGACCGTAGGATACGTTGACATGCGTCCTGCTCCCATTTACTATGGATACTTCCTCATTCACCTTGGTATTGAACCATGCAAACACATACTGCAGGGGGACGCCCTATTGACGCCACGTAGCTGAGCATAGAACTCACGGTGTGAACTCTTTAGGATGTGAGAGTAAACTTGATGCGAACATCTCGTTTTCTCCCACTGAAGCTCCTAAAATTAGGGTATAGGTTTAACTTAGTCGGATTCTGGCTAAAAGAATCTATCTAAGTCTATGCCTATTATAACTATTATAACTAGGTCTTAAAATCTCATGTCTGGGTGAATAAACATTTTAATTACCTAGAGATAAAAATTAACTAAGGTTAATTCAACTCAGGTTCCGGGTCAGTTCCAAGGTAGGAGGTGTTCCGTTAACCGTCAGCTTAAGTACCCCCAATCTTAGACAGAACTTCACCGGTAGAGTTCCCTTATAATCAAAGTCCTAAAGTCCTACTATATTTTAAACTATTTAAAATACTACGTAAGACTAATTTCTAATCCTATTAGAAATTAAAACTTACGTCTAAATTAATTTTAAACGATTTAAAACTAATTAAATTTAACCCAAGTTCCTATGTTTGCATGCATTTCTTTATTATATGTTATGGTTTCTAAAACCCCTTTAATTTATAACTTTTATAAATTTAATAATTAACCTATGATAAAGAAACTATACTATAAATCCAACAATCATTATTCAAATTGGAATTATAATAGAAATTCAACTAATTGAATTATAAAATTACTTAAACAAAATAACATTTATTTTAAACTAAGTAATTTCATGCTCCATGTCATTTATTTTCCATATAATCTAATCATAATAATTATAATTAATTACTCATGAAAAATAAATTAATCATGCATTTAACCATATTCATATAACATTTATATAAATAAAATGCAAGATCATGCTTATCCTAAGGTGGGAATAATCTAAATGACATTCATAAAGACATAAAGCTGTAAAACCGGAATAATTTGGCCCCTAAAGTGAAAAAATAAAATTACATTAATTTTATTTTATGAAACCGGTCCAAAAATACCCTGAACCGACCTTGAACCGCTCGAACCGGACCAAAATCTATGAACCAGCCGAACCGGTCTGCAGCTGCTGGAAAGTCCCACGGCGTTGCAACGCCCGCTTTGTCCTCTTGCGCGCCTGCTATCGGGGTGTCGTTGCAACGCTGAGGGGCTACGTTGCAACGCCGCTGACCCCTTGAGCGCCCCCGTCGATAGGGAGCGCTGGCGTTGCGACCCCGTTCTTCAGCGTTGCAACGCTGCTGCTTCCGCAGCAACCTTCTTCTTCGAACACAACAGCTTCCTTCTGCAAATTCTCCTTCGATTCTCCACCAAATTGCTTGAAACAGGTCCCGAACGACTCGTAACTCAATTACAGACTCAATTATGCACTTTATTTGCCCAAAAACGCAGGGGTCTGTACAAAAATTTGATCAAATCAAAAGTAAACTATGGCCAAAAAACTCCTAAACAGTTTTACAGCAAACCAAATGCATTTCCCACCGAATCAATGCAATTTTGTTTCAAAACAAAACTATACAAGCATTGCTCTGATACCAATTGATGGAGATTTAATCTCCTTGAGCAGCGGAAACGTGTTTAGGATCGTTAATGTGCTTGATTATTTTAATTGAAAAATAAAAACCAGTACATTGATAAATACAGAACAAGCATGGAAATTCTAATCCTATTAGACATGGACAATAGCATACATGCAAACATATTAAGTTTAACAATTAAACTAAAAGGAAGAAGGAATTACTTTTGTAGTTTAGCAAAACAACAACTCCTTGCTCCAAGGTTCAGCAACTCAAGAACTTCAAAAGTTCTCTGTTTTTCACCAACAGAACACCACCAATTTGGAAAACCCTCTATGTCTCTGAGTGTTTAGATCTCTCCTTTGTGGGAAGGATTCAAACAGTTTGGAAGAATTAGGGAATTCTAGAGAGTGAGAGAGAGAGAGAGATTTTTGCCTACTTCCACCAAATGATCAATCGATCATGAAAATGAACAACCCCCTTATCCCTGTTAAACTGTCGATAGGAAGAAGGGGAGAGGTAGTGGGAAACGTGTCTGGATGACACGTTCCTTTATTTTTATTATTAAAATAATAATAATAATAATAATATAATAATTAAATCAAATTTAATTATTAATTTAAATCATATTTAAATAATACAAATTAAATATCATATATTTAATTTGGATTAAATCCCATTTAATCATATTACCCCTTTAACCTATAGTTTTAATGTACATCCAGTGCACATTAAATTTTAACCTATAGTTTTCAAATATGAATCACATTCACACTTGAGTTCAATATTTGAACTCTTTCAAATATTTAATTCTCTCACAAAATTTAATATGAATCATATCCACATTAAATTTATAATATATAGTTCCAAAACTATATATTATATTGTATCAATATACATTAAGTTTATTCCCTAATGAATTTAAACATTTCAAATTCAAATGATCTAAGAACCCTTTACGAGCTAGAAGGTGGACCTAATGGACCTGCTGGATCGAAGCTCCAACGATACAAGATTGCTTGGTTAATCTCATTAACCTCCCAATCAACATTCGTTAACTGCGGGAACACTCCACTAAAGTCCCACAGCTGCACTCTTCTCACTGCATATATATTTATGTGTCCATGGATATTGACCAATAACAGCAAGTCAATCCTTCACGAATGTTCGTAAGACCAGCTAGGTCAAATTACCGTTTTACCCCTGGGTTACATCTTATACCTTAAGTATCAGTGCTCCTCTAATGAATAATTTATTTGTGGTCCTACCAACAAACAGAGTCCCTCTCGGGTCAGTGAAAGGGTCGGGCCCTTTGTTCAAGTCCCGGAGACACCACTTAAGGGAACATTCCTCTACTTACCCTATTAGGCGGGAAGGAGTGAATTCCATCTTCCTAAGTTAAGTTCCCACCCGCTCACTGGGTCTTGTCCCCAAGAAGGTAGGCATATTGAGTCGGCGAATCTGGCCACTCTCACCCATACTAGTCAAAGGACAATCCCTTGCGAACAGGAGTTCGTAACCTGCTCAGGATTGAGATCAAGATGCCTAGGTCATCCTAGTGAAATAGAAACCAAACTAGTCAACGAAGTTACAGCTAGAGATTATTATTTCGTGGTATGGTCTTATGTAATCTCATTACATAGGATATCCCCACTCACATGTCATCTACACGAACACGTTAGGATCACAGTGTTTGTATCAAATACAAAGTGTGCCACATCCATAGTTTAACTAGGGTAAGGTACCCAAACCTTATCCCCTAACTATAGACCCTTTAGGCTGTATCTCGAACCGAGATCCTTTTTATGTACTTTACATTCAGTTAAAGATTCATTTAACAACCTTGGATGTCTAGTTTATTGGATTTATGGTTTAAATAAAGACAAACTCGTAGATAACGAACAATAACACTTTATTGAAATAATAACACTTTATTACAATAATTAGAACATAATTACAAACTACGAGTTTTAGGGCACAAATCCCAACTATAACCTAAATGGTCTATGGTATAAGAATAAGGTTGGAAACCTCATTCTGGCAACACCATGGATGCGGCCCACTTTGTAATTAGTACAAATGAGCCAATCCAACTCATTCATGTGGTTTACATGCGAGTGAACCGAACCGCAAATTATTAGTCTAACCAGTGTAACACCGTTAACAAGATAAGACTAGTAATTTATAGATGATCATTAGTGACTCGACCTGAATCCTGAGCAAGTTAAGAACTCCTACTTATAGGGGTTTGTCCTTAGACTAGTATGGGTGAAAGTGGCTGTGAGCTTCGACTCAATAAGCCTACCTTTCAGTGACAGTAACCTCGTAGGTAGTGGGAACTTAATCGTGCAAGATGGAATTCACTCATTCCTACACTAAGGAATTAGATAGGTTGTTCCCTTAAGAACTGACTCCAGGTCTTAAACAAGGGGGCCCCGCCCTCTATGAGGGTATGAGTCTATGGTAGGACCGTAGACTTGTTGTTCATTAGAGGATCAGTGGTGCTTAAGGAACAAAGAGGTAATCACAGGGATAAAATGGTAATTTGACCAAGCTGTAATTATGAACAACCTGTGAAGGGTCGACTCATGGGTAATGATTATATCAGTGGGCACAATATAATCTACAGTGAGGAGAGTGCAGCTACAAGTCTATAGTGGAGTGACTTGTAGTTAATGAATATTGATTAACTGGATCAAAGAGTTTGATCAGTCAATCTCATATCATTGGAGCTCATGAACTGTAGGTCCATTAGGTCCCTCCATTGGCTCAACATGGTTTTTTATTAAGGGTATAAAGTTAGGAGTGAAATTGAAGTGTTCAAATTTCATACATGAGGTGTTATATCAATTGTATATGATATAATTGATAAATATATAGTTTTAATTTGAATTAGATTTACATATAAACCATATACTAATGAGAGAATAAAGGAAGGGTAGGGTGGTCATTTCCATCCTATTTCCTTATATATATGGTTGCATGAGATGCAACTAGGTTAAGAGATATAGAGTGCCATTTTATTGTGTTGTTGGAAAGGTTCCAAAAACCACAATCTCTTTTCTCACAACATCTCATATCACTTAAGGGGAACCCAAATTCCTCCCTCACCTAGAGAACAATGGAGAAGATCCAGTGGTCGTGTCTTAGTCCGTTTGTGGTTCGTGTTGCTGAGATCTTGATCGTGAGAGAGGAGAAGCACTAGAAGAATGGTTCTTCAAAGGTAATATTTCTTGCTGTCCATATTCTATTTTTATGCTTAATCTAGTTGTTTACGTTCTTGAATGAAATCGTTGTAACTAAATCGAGAGCGCGCGATTCACAATTGCTTCTGCTGCGGGATTCGATTCCCTTCAATTGGTATCAGAGCCCAATTGCGTTCTTGATTTATGTTCTGGATTTTTTAAGAACGAGGTGAGATTTACTGTTTTGGATGAGATGTATGAACGGTTTTGCAAATTAGATGTTTTCGATTTTGGCACTTAGATTTACATTTTTTTCATTTAATCGTTCAATGTAAGGGCCCGGTGTTTTGGTCAAATTTAATTGTAAATCGTGTCTGTAAGTCCGTGTCGATCGAGGCAAGGTGGTTGCTGAGAAGATCGGAGCGAAAATGAGCTTGGAATAGGAGATTCCATATGTTGTCTGTGTGCAGCGTTGCAATGTTGTTCATTGGCGTTGCAAACACACTGCATGGAAGGAGGCGCGCGATCGCAGGCGCGCGTTGCTGCAACGCGCCTCCAACGCGAGAAATGGACAAGGCGCAGCGTTGCAACGCTACATGCGTTTCACGTGAAGGAGCAAGGGCAAAAATTCGTTTTATTATATATATTAATTATAAAAACGTTTTATATTTAATATATTTAATATATTTAATTTTAATTATTATAATTAGATTATATTAATCAAAATTGAATTTTGGGGGCCAAAATTGGTCTAATTTTTCTATTTAAATTATGCAATTGTTGTGTAATTATTGTCATGCATAATGTATGCTTTTATTTTAGAAATCTCACCTTAGGTTAAGCATTTTCATGGATCATTTATAATATAAAAAGTTATATTATATAGTTTGCATGATTAATTAATACAAAGTTGTTATATTAATTTATGGACAACATTGACATGAATTATATATCATGAGATGATTTTGCTATGAATGTCTTATTATTCATGTGATGAATGATCAAGCACTATAACATAGTATGCATGTCACCTAAGGTTAATTATTAGTTTTAAAATGTTTAAAACTTTGAAATAATAGACCTTAGGTTATTTAGTTCTAATTAGATTAGAATTAGCAACCAAGTAATTTATAAGCTATGATTAAAAGAGGAACTCTGTCTGTGGATGGTTCTGTCTAGGCAGGGGTATTTAAGCTGACGGAAACGGAACAATCCTACCTGGAAATTGACTTGGGAGTGAAATTTAATCAGAGAGTTTATAAATTACAGTAGCGTCAGCAGGTTTATTAAGGGGTTAATAAACTAGAAATCCTAGGTTTAATATAAAGAGTTATATTAACAAACTTAGGATACAATCAATATAAGAGTTATATTGATTATCGATATAAGAGTTATATTGATAGAGTTAGGTAAAACCATTAGCCGGGTTTTAGCCTAAGTAAAATCCTCAATAGTTCCGTCGCATTCCTAATTCTCTATGTGGATGTATCCTACTCATTGGGAATGATGTAAGTTATCTTACTGACATCAAGGAATGGCTAGCTACGTAGTTCCAAATGAAAGATTTGGGTGATGCGCAGTTTGTTCTTGGGATCCAGATTGCCTGGAACCGCAAGAATAAAACACTAGCCTTGTCTCAAACATCTTACATAGACAGAGTGTTGTCAAGGTTTAAGATGCAAGATTCCAAAAAGGGTTTGTTGCCTTTTAGACATGGAATCCATTTGTCTAAGAAACAGTGTCCTAAGACACCTCAAGGAGTTGAGGATATGAGACGGATCCTTATGCATCGGTTGTTGGGAGCCTGATGTACGCAATGTTGTATACTAGGCCTGACATCTGTTTTGCAGTTGGGATGGCCAGTAGGTATCAATCCAATCCAGGACTTGAACCTTTGGGCGGCGGTTAAGACAATCCTAAGTATCTTGGAGAACAAGGAACTACATGCTTGTGTATGGGGTAAGGATCTGATCCTTACAGGATACACGGATTCTAACTTTCAGACTGATAAAGATTCTCAGAAATCTACATCAGGGTCAGTATTTACTCTTAACGGAGGAGTTGTAGTATGACGAAGCGTCAAGCAAGGATGCATCGCTAATTCTACCATGAAGACCAAATATGTAGCAACTTGTGAAGCAGCTAAAGAAGCCGTTTGGTTAAGGAAATTCATGCTACATTTGGAAGTTGTTCCAAATATGAATCTGCCCATCACGTTGTATTGCAATAATAGTGGTGCAGTTGCAAATTCGAAGGAACCCCGAAGCCACAAGAGGGGAAAGCACATTGAGCGAAAATATCATCTCATCCGGGAGATCATGCATAGAGGAGACGTGATTGTCACGAAGATAGCCTCAGAGCATAACATTGTTGATCCTTTTACAAAGGCTCTCACGGCTAAAGTATTTGAGAGTCACCTAGAAAGTCTAGGTTTACAAGTCTTCCCCAACTAGGGCAAGTGAGAGTATTTTGTACAAAGGGGTTTAAATGCCCTAGTTTATTGTATTTACATTAATGTAATGTTTTAGTACTCCACAAGTTTTAGTCTAGTGGGAGATTGTGGGGATTTATGCCCTAAACTTGTGTAATTTTGATCAATTAAATAAAGGGTTATTTGTTTTGATAGAATTGCAATCTTGCTTTATAAATCCAATAAACTAAACTCCAAGGTTATAACATATATCTTTAACATCAGTGTAGTGGACACTATTTGGGTTGAGTTCAAGAATGTAACCTAAATGGTCTAGGGTATAAGAATAAGGTTGGAAACCTCATTCTGGTAACATCATGGATGCGACCCACTTTGTAATTAGTACAAATGAGGTAATCCAACTCATTCATGTAGTTGACATGCGAGTGGGGGCATCCTGTATGAAGAGTTCATACAAGACCGATCAAGAAATTATTAGTCTAACCAAAGTGTAACAATCGCTAAGGATAAGACTAGTAATTTATAGATGATCATTAGTGACTCGACCTGAATCTGAGCAAGTTAAGAACTCATGCTTATAGGGATTTGTCCTTAGACTAGTAAGGGTGAAAGTGGTATGTAGCCGACTCAATAAGCCTACCTTGTCAGGGACAGAACCTCGTAGGTAGCTGGGAACTTCACTGTGTAAGATGGAATTCACTCATTCCTACACTAAGGAATTAGATAGGTTGTTCCCTTAAGAACTGACTCCAAGTCCTGAACAACGGGACCCCGCCCTCTATGAGGGTATGAGTTTATGGTAGGACCGTAGACTTGTTGTTCATTAGAGGATCAGTGGTACTTAAGGAACAAAGAGCTAATCACAGGGGTAAAACGGTAATTTGACCAAGCTGTAATTACGAACAACCTGTGAAGGGTCAACTCTTGGGTAATGAGTATATCAGTGGGCACAATATAATCTACATTGAGGAGAGTGCAGCTACAAGTCTATAGTAGAGTGACTTGTAGTTAATGAATATTGATTAACTTGATCAAAGAGTTTGATCAGTCAATCTCATATCATTGGAGCTCATGAACTGTAGGTCCATTAGGTCCCTCCATTGGCTCAACATGATTATATTGAGGGTATAAAGTTAGGAGTGAAATTGAAGTGTTCAAATTTCATACATGAGGTGTTATATCAATTGTATATGATATAATTGATAAATATATAGTTTTAATGTGAATTAGATTCACATATAAACCATATACTAATGAGAGAATAAAGGAAGGGTAGGGTGGTCATTTCCATCCTATTTCCTTATATATATGGTTGCATGAGATGCAACTAGGTTAAGAGATATAGAGTGCCATTTTATTGTGTTGTTGGAAAGGTTCCAAAAACCACAATCTCTCTCTCTCACAACATCTCATATTACCTAAGGGGAACCCACATTCCTCCCTCACCTAGAGAAAAACGGAGAAGATCCAGTGGTCGTGTCTTAGTCCGTTGTGGTTCTAGTTGCTGAGATCTTGATCGTTAGAGAGGAGGAGCACTTGAAGAAAGGTTCTTCAAAGGTAATATTTCTTGTTGTCCATATTCTATTTTTATTCTTAATCTAGTTGTTTACGTTCTTGAATGAAATCGTTGTAACTAAATCGAGAGCGCGCGATTCACAATCGCTTCCGCTGCGGGATTCGATTCCCTTCACACAAGTCAACCACATGAACGAGTCAGATCACCTCGTTTGTATGTAATACAAAGCGGGTCGCATCCACAGCGTAGCCAGGATTAGGTTTCCAACCCTATCCATATACCGTAAATCGTTCGGGTTATTAAGTCGAACGTGATCCTCCCTGTGTGCCCACTACACACCGTTCAAGTTCTAGTTATCTCATTAATTCAACGACCCTGGAGCTTAGATTAGTGGAAAAACTTTGTATAAATTGCAAGACACAAAGTGATGAAAGAAGTAACACTTATTTATTTCAATAGGTAATATTACAAACAAGACGAGATTAGGACATACATCCCAACAAACTCCCACTTGGACTAAGCTAGTAGACTAAATATACATTTCTCAAATGTACAATAATTACAATAAAGTAATACAATAAACTAGGGTATTGAATACCCTTTACAATACTCCCACTTACCCTAGTCAGGAAGCACTCGAAGACCTAGACTCTCTAGTTGACCCTTAAACACCTTAGCCGTGAGGGCCTTTGTAAATGGACCAGCAACGTTGTGCTACGATGCTATCTTCGTAATGGTCACGTCGCCGCGGTGCACAACCTCTCATATCTGGTGATACTTCCACTCAATGTGTTTTCCAGTCTTATGACTCCGAGGCTCTCTTGAGTTGGCTACAACACCACTGTTGTCACAAAAAAGCGTGATTGACAAGTTCATATTTGGAACAACTTCCAAATTCGTCATGAACTTCCAAAGCCAAACAGTTTCCTTTGCAGCTTCACAAGCCGCAACGTACTCAGCTTCCATAGTAGAATCAATGATGCATCCTTGCTTGATGCTTCGCCATACTACAGCTCCTCCATTCAGAATGAAGGCTCACCCGAAGTGGATTTCCTAGAATCCTTATCGGTCTGAACGTCAGAATTTGTGTATCCCGTAAAGATCAAATCCCCACTCCCATACACAAGGTTGTAGTTCCTCATTCTCCTAAGATACTTGAGGATTGCCTTTATGGTTGTCTAGTGATCTAATCCTGGATTGGATTGATATCTACTGACAGTCCGAACTACATAACAAATATCGGGCCTAGTACACCACATGACATATATGAGGCTCTAAACAGCTGAACCATAAGGGATTCATCTCATATCCTCAACCTCTTGAGGAGTCTTAGGACATTGATCCTTAGACAGGTGAACCCCATGCCCGAAAGGCAGCAAGCCCTTCTTGGAGTTCTGAATCTTATATCTAGATAACATCTTGTCAATATAAGACGCCTGAGACATGGCCAGAGTTCTGTTCTTCTGGTTCCAGACAATATGGATACCTAGAACATACTGTGCTTCTCCCAAATCTTTCATTTGGAATTGCGAAGCCAACCATTTCTTTACGCCAGTAAGAAATCCTACCTCATTCCCAATGAGAAGGATATCATCCACATACAATATCAGAAATGTGACAGTTTTCTCGATGATTTTCTTTTTGACACAAGGCTCGTCAACATTCTGAACAAAGCCATAAGATTTGATCGCCTCATCAAACCTTATATTCTAAGACCTCGAGGCTTGTTTCAGTCCATAAACTGACCTATGAAGCCGACAAACCTTTTGCTCTTGGCCTTGGGTAATGAACCCCTTTGGCTTTTCCATGTAGATGGTTTCGTCAAGTTTGCCATTCAGAAAGGCGGTTTCACATCCATCTGTCATACTTCATAGTCATAATATGCGACAATGGTCAGAAGGATCCTGATCGACTTTACCATGGCAACAGGTGAAAATGTTTCCTCATAGTCAACGCCTTAAACCTGGGTAAACTCTTTTTCCACTAGTCTTGCTTTGAAGGTCTGAACCTTCCCATCTGCGCCACGTTCGCTTGTAGATTCATTTGCAGCCTATAGGTTTTACCCCATCAGGTTGATTGTTGCGTATAATTATGGATATGCAATACCGCAGTGTACGGGTCAAGTTTTAGTATAGTGATTTATGAGTCCAAGTATCATCCTCGGGAATGGGTTTCTAGATCAATTAATTACTAAGGTACTAATTCTCAATTTTAGCTAAAGAAAGATAACATGGATATTTGGTTGAAAGTAAAGACAAGCAACAAAGAAACATGTGCAGACACGAATTGATAGAATTGAGGAAATGATTATACAAGTTAATGACTCAATTAACACATGCAATGAACCAAAAAGATGAAATTATAAACAAGAAGTAAAATACTCAAGAAAACCTCTCGATTCTTAGTGAGCCTCACAAATGCAATAAACTCCATAATCTCCATATGAACCTACTACATGCATGGCATTAAGCAAGTTCTTTATGCGTTTCCCTAAGATTTCTAGGTCATTCTCATGCCAGATTTCTAAGGGTTTTGAAAATTTTGCTCTAATTCAAGTTTTATCTCTCGAGTCCACTTAAACCAACAGATTAAGAAGTAAAGAACGAATTGCCAAAAATAAGAACAAAACATGCTTCAATTCATGGTAAGAAAGTCTTAACAAGTAAATCAATTCATAACTACAATGTTTAGCTACTCTAAATAACATGAAAATCAAACTAAACATGTAGAAAACGTCTTAGAACGCTATTACAATTTGAAAGAAAAGGAAATTAAACTTAGGTGTCGATGCCGGTCCTTCGTCTCCGAGCACCCGTCTTCGATCTCGAACCTCCACGGATGCTTTGGCTCCCAAAAACACTCTTTTCTCTCTTCTTACAAAGTGTATTTTGAAATTAGGGTGGAAAATCTACCAAATTCGACTCCCTTTGCAAGAAGATATAATGTTGTATTTATAGGTTCGATGGTGCAGCGTTGCAACGCTAGGGACAGCGTTGCAACGCTGTACCCTGGGCGCGTATCAAATATGGAATCTGTCGATGGCGTTGCAACGCCGCTACCCTAACGCGTGCGCCTTCCTACCGATGTGGCGTTGCGACGCTGCAAGGCAACGTTGCAACGCTCTCTGTGCGGTCCTTCATTTGCGCCTTCTTATCGATATAGCGTTGCGATGCTGCAAAGCAGCGTTGCAACGCTATCGGTAGTCGTCTTCAACGCCTTTAATCAGCACGCTCGGCGTTTCAATGCTATGGACAGCGTTGCAATGCCATGATTTCGGGTCATCATGCTAGGATTGATCCTTTCTCTTCCAATTGGTATTATTTTTAGCTCCAAATAGCCTCGTATCAATCCCGAGTGATCCAATTTGTCTCCAACAATTCTGTTTACGCTCTTATCCTGAAATTGAATGAATTAAACACGTAAAAGCCCTAAAATGATCATAAAACTAGCAATAATTAAGCCTAAGGATAACATACTTTTTGTGCTATCAAACACCCCCAAACTTAAACTTTTTTTAGTCCCGAGCAAAAAAAGAGTTAGAAATTAGATTGTTCTTATGCATACATATGATTCAAACCTCAAAACTTTTCTACATGAAACAATCTAAACCCCAATCTGGTAATCACAGGAAACACTCAAACATAACACTTCAACAAACAATCTAAAACTTTTCCTAAGTGTTCCTACGTGTGTGTGTGATTCGCCTATGTTCCCTTTATTTTTACTAAGCCCACATCAACTTTATTAGGCTCTCAATTCAACTTCCCCCTACATTGGTCTTAATTACTAATCTTTGAGTCTCCCCACATTCAAGAATTAAATAACTCTACTTAGTACTTACTCATTTTTTTAATCAAATTTTCTATTTTCTTCTTTTTTTGTGCAAGGACACAGGCTTTCACACATCCACTGGTCTGACCCTTACCCACAACACTCGCTCAATGAGTGGCTTAACTGATCACAATGAAGGTAGCTCTTTTTGCCCTCACGATTTTTTTTTCCTTTAGCAAACAAACAACAAAAACCAACTAATTCACATACTATATAGGTCATGCACTTCATATTGTTATTCACCCTATCCTGCAGTTTAACTCTCAAATCAGTTCTTAGACCTATGGAGGTGACATAAAACTTCTGAACCTAATAAGTTTGTTCTAAGCATTTCAAAACTACAGGAACACAGACTATGTGCATAATAGTGCAGGAAAAACTCAAGAAAATTTTTAAATTAACTCGAATTCATGTCATGCTCTCAAGTTTCAGCAGAATCAAAAGAATTTCCAATTACATCTCATCCTAGGATATCATAATCATACTTATGTAAAAGATCAATCACAATTCAGCACATACTCACGACAGTTACAACAAATAAACAACAACCCACCCCCAAACTTAAACTAAACATTGTCCCCAATGTTTGCAGAAATAAGCACAAATTAAGTATAAGGATAAGAGTGAACAATACTGTCCTGGGTGATGGAGATCTTTCTAAGTTTCTTGGATAGCCAAAGCATGTGTGTTGGAGTTTGTCAGAATGGGAGCATGGATTTCAACGAAGAAAGACATCGTCACAACCTACAAAGCAAACAACAACTAGTAAATAAACTAAGAATTGAAAAACAACAAACTAAAGCAAGCTAAAGACAGAAAAAAAAAAGTAAGTAAAGCTTAGGTTGCCTCCCAAGAAGCGCTTTGTTTAACATCTTTAGCTAGACTGTACTCCCTCAAGGTGTTTCCTTCCTTGCTTGTAGTGCCTGGAGTGATGTGTTCATTTGGCTAATCTGGGTCTCTATATTCTTTATCGCAGCTCCATGACTAGTAACAATACCAGATAGATCGTGTGACGCATTCTCTCGGTTTGTTGACCGACCGACTTGGATTCAATTATGAAGGAGTGCAATGTGTCTTCAGAGATGGTTTCTCTCTCGATGTTGAAGCATGCCCGTAGGAGGATTCAACACATTTTTGTTGTTAGCATAAGAGAAATTTTCATGATACCTCAAACTGGATTGTAATGTGTTGGGAGGTTATTCAGTCCGATTTCCTCCATAGTTTCGCCTTACATTGTTCGGGTAGTGCAATTGCTCCATAGTGGATTCTCCATGCGCGCGAGGAGCATTGAGAGAGGACATCCCTTTTGAGGTGATCTGCAAAATTATTGAGCATGAGTGAGGATGCCATATGAGATCTAAGGGAGGTTACCTCATCCAGTTGATATAATCCAGCTACTGGCTTAGATCTGTCATTGTCTGTATGCCACTGGTAGTTGGCAGTTGACACTTCCTCGAGGAGGGCACGTGCTTCTTGCACAGTCTTCGCCATGAAAGCCCCTCCAGCAGTGGCATCCAGAATGGTCCTTGTCTTACCTTCCAGTCCATTATAAAACAATTGTACCTGGTGCCACTCTGGGTAGCTATGCTGTGGGCACCTTCTGAGCATGGCCTTGTACCTTTCCCATGCCTCAAATAGCTGCTCTCCCTCTTGCTGCCTGAATGTTCCTATCTCAGTCCTTAACTTTGCAGCCTTCACAGGTGGAAAGAATTTGGTCATGAAGGCTTGGGCCAACTCCTCCTAGGAAGTGATACTACCTGAGGGAAGGGACCCTAGCCATTCTTTGGCTCTACCCCGCAAAGAGAAAGGAAAGAGACGTAAGCGAATACTATCAGAAGAGATACCATTCATTTTAAATGTAACACAGATTTCTACAAAATTTTGAAGATGTGAGTTAGGATCTTCTGTGGCTAAGCCTTTGAAAGCACCTTCCCTAACCATCTGTATCAGCCTTGTCTTAAGTTCAAAATTATTAGCATTTATAGGGGCATGGACTATTCCAGCCTGCACATAATTAAACACAGGTTCGAAATACTCCCTGATAGGTTTAGGGTTTTTGATGACCTCCTGATCAGCCATAGTATGAGTTTCTGCTTTTCCTTTCCTTAGGAGTCTCTTACAGGTCCTCTCGATCTCAGGATCAAAAGGGTGCAAGTCTTAAGCTCTCCCCTTGGGCATACACCTAGAGGTACAAAGAGAAAGAAATTAGATAAAAACACAAACAACTAGAAAATAAAACAAAAAATAAAGACATGAAACATAAAACTTGGGTTGCCTCCCAAGAAGCGCTTTCTTTAACGTCTTTAGCTAGACGGTGACTTATTAGGGCACATAAAATTGCTCATATTTCTTTGAGTCCTTCTTGTTCGAATCGATATAGCCTTCTAAGTCTAAAAGACTATCCTGCTTTTCATGGGCACCAGAGATAGAATTATTTTTGGTATTTCGTTTAGTGAAATGAAATAACTGAAATCAAAGCAAGACTCGTGAGTATAAGACAAATGGTTAATAAAGAAAATTTCTGGGGATAAAAGGAAAGTAGGCTTCTCAGCCTCTAACTCTATCACCTGGATCTTCCCTACGGAACAAATTGTATCACCAATGTCTTCCTCACTAACCTGATCATGGTGTGCCTCAGCCTCCCCCAAACTATCCTTACTAACATATGAACAAATCCTCCTAGGTGGCATCTCCTGAGTTGTAAGGATAAGAAATTGCTCCTGTAAGGCCTTAAGGGAAACTACTAGCTGGTTAAGATATTGAGCTCTATCTTGTACTATTTTCCAAAGTCCTACCACCTCTGTTTCTAACCTATCCAACCTCTCTAATTCACTATGAACTAAATTTTTAAATTTCAATTCTAAGGTGTATTCTGCCAATTGGTCCATAAGAGAAGATTTGTCTATGAATTGGTTAAGGTACGAAAAACTATGGTTCCAACTGCCTAGATAACTATCATTACATGAATGTTTATCAATTTCAGTTACAGACTGGTAAAAATTAGACAGATGAAATTCAGAGAAATCATGATGCACATACCTAGGGTTCTGAGAGGGACAATAGAATGGTGGAGAATCATCATGCAAAGTCATGCTTGAAAAATTAATAATTCAGATCAAGACTTCTACACAATAGCAACACAACCAAAACAGGGGACAAAGACTCAAAAAACACACAAAACTAAAATAAAACAAATGAGGAAACAAACAAACACACAAAAACAAATAAGGAAAAAAACACAAACAAGCTTTAGTCTAAAATTTCAAATTTTCTCCTAATATTAATTAATCAAATAGTCGCCATTCCCCGACGACGATGCCAAAAACTTGTTGCATATAATTATGGATATGCAATACCGCAATGTACGGGTCAAGTTTTAGTATAGTGATTTATGAGTCCAAGTATCGTCCTCGGGAATGGGTTTCTAGATTAATTAATTACTAAGGTACTAATTCTCAATTTTAGCTAAAGAAACATAACATGGATATTTGGTTGAAAGTACAGACAAGCAACAAACAAACATGTGGAGACACGAATGGATAGAATTGAGGGAAATGATTATACAAGTTAATGACTCAATTAACACATGCAATGAACCAAAGAGATGATATTATAAACAAGAAGTAAAATACTCAAGAAAACGTTTCGATTCTTAGTGAGCCTCACACATGTAATAAACTCCATAGTCTCCATATGAACCTACTACATGCATGGCATTAAGCAACTTCTTTATGCGTTTCCCTAAGATTTCTAGGTCATTCTCATGCTAGATCTCTAAGGGGTTTGACAATTTGGTTCTAATTCAAGCTTTATCTCTCGAGTCCACTTAAACCAACAGATTAAGAAGTAAAGAACGAATTGTCGAAAATAAGAACAAAACATGTTTCAATTCATGGTAAGAAAGTCTTAACAAGTAAATCAATTCATAACTACAATATTTAGCTACTCTAATTCACATGAAAATCAAACTAAACATGTAGAAAATGTCTAAGAACGCTATTACAATTTGAAAGAAAAGGAAATTAAACTTATGTGTTGATGTCGGTCCTTCGTCTTCGAGCTCCCGTCTTCGATCTCGAACCTCCACGGATGCTTTGGCTCCCAAAAACGCTCTTTTCTCTCTTCTTACAAAGTGTATTTTGAAATTAGGGTGAAAAATCTACCAAATTCGGCTCCCTTTGCAAGAAGATATAATGTTGTATTTATAGGTTCAATCGGTCCAGCGTTGCAATGCTAGGGACAACATTGCAACGTTGTACCCTAGGCGCGTATCAAATATGGAATCTGTCGATGGCGTTGCAACGCTGAGGGCAACATTGCAACGCCGCTACCCTAACGCGTGCGCCTTCCTATCGATGTGGCGTTGCGACGCTGCAAGGCAGCGTAACGCTCTCTGTGCGGTCCTTCATGTGCGCCTTCTTATCGATATAGCTTTGTGACGCTGCAAAGCAGCATTGCAACGCTATCGGCAGTGGTCTTCAACGCCTTTAATCAGCCCGCTCGGTGTTGCAACGCTATGGACAGCGTTGCAACGCCATCACTTCGAGTCATCATGCTAGGATTGATCCTTTCAATTCCAATTAGTATTATTTTTAGCTCATAATAGCCTCGTTTCAATCCCGAGTGATCCAATTTGTCTCCAATAGTTTTGTTTACGCTCTTATCCAGAAATTGAATGAATTAAATGTTGGGATTTATGCCCTAAACTTGTGTAATCTTGATCAATTAAATATAGTGTTATTTGTTTTGATAAGTTATAGCACACAAAATGTGTTATATTTAGGCTTAATTATTGTTAGTTTTATGATAATTTCAAGGGTTTTACGTGTTTAATTCATTCAATTTCAGGTTAAGAGCTTAAACAGAGCTATTAGAGACAATTTGGATCACTCGAGATCAAAACGAGGCTATTTGGAGCTAAATATAATACCATTTGGGAGAGAAAGGATCAATCCAAGCATGATGACCTGAGGTGATGGCGTTGCAACGCCATGCAGAGCGTTGAACGCCATGCTTGCTGTTTGAGAGCGTTGAAGACCACTGTCGATAGCATTGCAACGCTACTTTGCAGCATCGCAACGCTATATCGATAACGACACACGCATGAGAAGCGCGACGAGAGGCGCGCAGTAACGCCGCCTGCGGCGGCCGCAACGCCAGATCGATAAGTGGCGCGCGTTTAGGGTAGCGGCATTGCAATGCTGCCCTAAGCGTTGCAACGCCATCGATTGTTTCCTTATTTGCCACGCGTTTAGGGCACAACGTTGCAACGCTGTCCCTAGCGTTGCAACGCTGTGCCAATCATGCCTATAAATACAACATCATGCATTTGAGCAAAAACAACCGAATTTGGTAGAGTTTTTCCCTAATTTCAAAATACACTTTGTAAGAAGAGAGAAAATAGCGTTTTTGGGAGCCAAAGCATTCGTGGAGGTTCGAGATCGAAGATGGGAGCTCGGAGATGAAGGACCGACATCGACACCTAAGCTTAATTTCCTTTTCTTTCAATTTGTAATAGCGTTCTAAGACGTTTTCTACTTGTTTTGTTTGATTTTCATGTGATTTACAGTAGCTAAACATTGTACTTAGAATTTGATTTGCTTGTTTTGACTTTATTACAATGTATTGAAGCATGTTTTGTTCTTATTTTTGACAATTCGTTCTTGACTTCTTAATTTGTTGATTTAAGTGGACTCGAGAGATAAAGCTTGAATTAGAGCAAATTTGTCAAAACCCTTAGAATTCTGGCATGAGAATGACTTAGAAATCTTAGGAAAACACATAAAGAAGTTGCTTAATGCCATGCATGTCGTAGGTTCATATGGAGACTATGAAGTTTATTGCATGTGTGAGGCTCACTAAGAATCGAGAGATTTTCTTGAGTATTTTACTTATTGTTTATAATTTCATCTCATTGGTTTAATGCATGTGTTAGTTAGGTCTTTAACTTGTAAAATCACTTCCCATAACTCTATCAATTCGTGTCTCCACATGTTTGTTTGTTTGTTTGTATTTACTTCAACCAACTATCCATGTTATGTTTCTTATGCTAAAATTGAGAATTAGTACCTTGGTAATTAATTAATCTAGAAACCCATTCCCGAGGACGATACTTGGACTCATAAATCACTATACTAAAACTTGACCCGTACACTGCGGTATTGCAATATCATAAATATCACGCAACAAGTTTTTGGTGCCATTGCCGGGGAATGGCGATTATTTAAATTAATTAATATTAGGAGAAAATTTGAAATTTTAGACTAAAGTTTGTTTGTTTTTCCTTAATTGTTTTGTGTGATTGTTTGTTTCCTTATTTGTGTTATTTTAGTTTTGTGTGTTTTTGAGTCTTTGTTTCCTGTTTTGGTTGTATTGATGTTGTGTGAAGTCTTGTTGAGAAATTACTGATTTTTCAAGTATGACTTTGCATAATTTTGAGTTTCCACCATTCTATTGTCCCTCTCAGGACCCTAGTTTTGTTCATCATGATTTTTCTGAATACCATGTGTCTAATTTTTACCATTCTGTACCTGACATATATGAAAATTCACATGAGGGTAGTTATTTAGGCACTTGGAACCATAGTTTTTCGTACCTTAACCAACCCCTAGATAAATCTTCTCTTATGGACCAATTGGCAGAATATACCTTAGAATTGAAATTTAAAAATTTGGTTCATAGTGAATTAGAGAGGTTGGATAGGTTAGAAACTGAGGTGGTAGGACTTTGAGAAATAGTACAAGATAGAGCTCAATACCTTGACCAGTTAGTAGTTTCCCTTAAGACCTTACATGAACAATTTCTTATCCTTACCACTCAGGAGGTGCCACCTAGGAGAATTTGTTTAGATGTTAGTGAGGATAGTTTGGGGGAGACTGAGGCACACCATGATCAAGTTAGTGAGGAAGGCAGTGGTGATACACTTAGTTCCACAGGGGAGATTCGAGTGATAGAGTTAGAGGCTGAGAAGTCCTCTTTTCTTTTATCCCCAGAGATTTCCTTTGTTTTTGATAACCATTTGTCTTCCACTCACGAGTCTTTCTTTGATTTCAGTTCTTTTATTTTGATAAACAAAAATACCAAAAATAATTTTCTATCTGGGGCTCAAGAAAAGCAGGATAGCCTTTTAGACTTAGAAGGCTATATCGATTCGAGCAAGAAGGGCCCGAAGAAATATGAGCAATTTTATGTGCCCTGATAAGTTACCGTCTAGCTAAAGACGTTAAAGAAAGAGCTTCTTGGGAGGCAATCCAAGTTTTATGTTTTATGTCTTTATTTTCTATTTTATTTTCTAGTTGTTTGTGTTTTTCTTTTTTTATCTAATTTCTTTCTTTTTGTTCCTCCAGGTGTATGCCCAAGGGGAGAGATGCAGATTTACACCCTTTTGATCCTGAGATCGAGAGGACCTGTAGGAGACTCCTAAGGGAAGGAAGAGCAGAACCTCAGCAAATGGCTGATCAGGAGCTCATCAACAACCCTAAACCTATCAGGGAGTATTTCCAACCTGTGTTTAATTCTGAGCAGGCTGGAATAGTCCATGTCCCTATCAATGCTAATAATTTTGAACTTAAGACAGGGCTGATACAAATGGTTAGGGAAGGTGCTTTCAGAGGCTTAGCCACAAAAGATCCTAACTCTCATCTTCAAAATTTCTTAGAAATCTGTGGTACATTTAAAATGAATGGTATCTCTACTGATAGTATTCGCTTACGTCTCTTTCCTTTTTCTTTGCAGAGTAGAGCCAAAGAATGGCTAGGCTCTCTTCCCTCAGGGAGTATCACTTCTTGGGAGGAGTTGGGCCAAGCCTTCATGACCAAATTCTTTCCACCTGTAAAGGCTGCAAAGTTAAGGACTGAGATTGGAACATTCAGGCAGCAGGAGGGGGAGCAACTATTTGAGGCCTGGGAAAGGTACAAGGACATGCTCAGGAGGTGCCCACAACACGGCTACCAAGAATGGCTCCAGGTACAACTGTTCTATAATGGACTTGAAGGTAAGACCAGGACCATTCTGGATCCCACTGCTGGAGGGGCTTTCATGGCGAAGACTGTGCCAGAAGCACGTGCCCTCCTGGAGGAAGGGTCAACTGCCAGCTACCAGTGGCCTACAGAAAATGACAGATCTAAGCCAGTAGCTGGACTATATCAACTAGATGAGGTAACTTCTCTTAGATCTCATATGACATCTCTCACTCATGCCCTGAATAATTTTGCCGGATCACCACCAGACAGGGATGTCCTCTCAATGCTCATAGCCTAATGGAGAATCCACTATAGAGCAATTGCACTACCTGAACAACAGAAGCAACCACTATGGAAGCAATCAGACTCAGAACAACCTCCCAACACATTACAATCCAGGTTTGAGGTATCATGAAAATTTTTCTTATGCTAACAAGAAAAATGTGTTGAATCCTCTTACATGCCATGCTTCTACATCAGAGAGGAAACCATATTTGGAAGACACATTGCACTCCTTCATTGCTGAATCCAAAAGTCGGTCCAACCAGCTAGAGAATGCAGTCACCAGTTTATCTGGTATAGTGACCAGTCATGGAGCTGCAATAAAGAATATAGAGACCCAGATTGCCCAAATGAATACATCACTCCAGGCACTGCAAGCAAGGAAAGAAACACCTTGAGGGAGTACAGTCTAGCTAAAGACGTTAAACAAAGCGCTTTTTGGGAGGCAACCCAAGCTTTACTTACTTTTGTTTTCCTGTCTTTAGCTTGTTTTAGTTTGTTGTTTTCCAATTCTTAGTTAGTTGTTGTTTTACATCATAGGTTGTGGAGATGCCCTTCTTCGTTGAAATCCATGCTCCCATTCTGAGGAACTCCAACACACATGCTTTGGCTATCCAAGGAACTCAGAAAGAGCTCCATAAACCAGGACAATATTGTTCACTCTTACCCTGATACTTAATTTGTGCTTAATTCTACAAACATTGCGGACAATGTTTAATTTAAGTTTAGGGGTAGATGTGTTTATCTGTTGAGACTGTCCTGAGTATGTGATGAATTGTTGATTGATCTTTTACATAAGTATGAGTATGAATGCCTAGGATGAGATATAATTGGAAATCCTTGTGATTCTACTGACAGTTTGTTCTTCACTTCTTAATTTGTTGATTTAAGTGGACTCGAGAGATAAAGCTTGAATTTGAGCAAATTGTCAAAACCCTTAGAATTCTGGCATGAGAATGACTTAGAAATCTTAGGGAAACACATAAAGAAGTTGCTTAATGCCATGCATGTCGTAGGTTCGTATGGAGACTATGAAGTTTATTGTATGTGTGAGGCTCACTAAGAATCGAGAGATTTTCTTGAGTATTTTACTTCTTGTTTATAATTTCATCTCATTGGTTCAATGCATGTGTTAGTTAGGTCTTTGACTTGTAAAATCACTTTCCATAACTCTATCAATTCGTGTCTCCACATGTTTGTTTGTTTGTTTGTATTTACTTAAACCAACTATCCATGTTATGTTTCTTTAGCTAAAATTGAGAATTAGTACCTTGGTAATTAATTAATCTAGAAACCCATTCCCGAGGGCGATACTTGGACTCATAAATCACTATACTAAAACTTGACCCGTACACTGCGGTATTGCAATATCATAAATATCACGCAACAATAAGATTACAGTCTTGCTTTTATCAATCCAATAAACTATCTCCAAGGTTATAACATTTATCTTGAAATCAGTGTAGTGGCCACTATTTGGGTTGAGTTCAAGATTATAACCTAAATAGTCTATGGTATGAGAATAAGGTTGGAAGCCTCATTCTTGTAACACCACGGATGCGACCCACTTTGTAATTAGTACAAATGAGGTAATCCAACTCATTCATATAGTTGACATGCGAGTGGGGGCATCCTGTATGAAGAATTCATACAAGATTGGATCGCGAATTATTAGTCTAACTAGTATAACACCGTTAACAGGATAAGACTAGTAATTTATAGATGGTCATTAGTGACTTGACCTGAATCATGAGCAAGTTAAGAACTCCTGCTTATCGGGGTTTGTCCTTAGACTAGTATGGGTGAGAGTGGCCTGTAGCCAACTCAATAAGCCTACCTTCTTAGGGACAGAACCTCGTAGGTAGCTGGGAACTTAACTGTGCAAGATGGAATTCACTCATTCCTCTACTAAGGAATTAGATAGGTTGTTCCCTTAAGAACTGACTCCATGTTATGAACAAGGGGGCCCCGCCCTCTATGAGGGTATGAGTCTAAGGTAGGACCTTAGACTTGTTGATCAGTAGTGCTTAAGGAGCAAAAAGGTAATCACAGGGGTAAAACGGTAATTTGACCCAGCTGTGATTACAAACAACCTGTGAAGGATCGACTCATGGGTAATGACTATATCAGTGGACACAATAATATCTACAGTGAAGAGAGTGCAGCTACAAGTCTATAGTGGAGTGACTTGTCGTTAATGAGTATTGATTAACTGGATCAAAGAGTTTGATCAGTTAATCTCACATCATTGGAGCTCATGATCTGTAGGTCCATTAGATCCCTTTGTTGGCTCAACATGGTAATATTGAGGGTATAAAGTTAGGAGTGAAATTGAAGTGTTCAATTTCATATATGAGGAATTATATCAATTATATATGATATAATTGATATAATATATAGTTTTAATGTGAATTAGACTATATACTAAAGAGAGATTAAAGGAGGGGTAGGATAGTCATTTCCATCCCAATCCCCTATATATATGGTTGCATGAGATGCAACTAGGCTAAGGTTTTTTCATAGAATCACTAGCCTCCTTGTTGTGTTGTTGGAAAAGTTCCAAAACACAAATCTCTCTCACAAAATACCTCACCACTCCTAAAGGGAACCCACCTTCCTCCCTCACCTAGAGAACAACGGAGAAGATCCGGTGGTGATGTCAGTGTTCGTACGAGTTCTTGTTGCTGAGATCGTGACCGTGGAGAGAGGAGCACTTGAAGAAAGGTTCTTCAAAGGTATATACTTATTGTCCATACTCTTATTATATGCTTAATCCATATTTACGTTCTTGAATTTTCTGTTGTAACTAAATAAAAAGCGCGCGATTCGCAATCGCTTCCGCTGCGGGACTTTGATTCCCTTCAATTGGTATCAGAGCCCAATTGCGTTCTTGATTTATGTTCTGGATTTTTGAAGAACGAAGTGGGATTTACTGTTTTGTGCATGAGATGTATGAACGGTTTTTGCGAAATTAGATGTTTTCAATTTTGGCACATAGATTTACAATTTCATTAAAATGTTCAATGTAAGGGCCCGTGTTTTTGAGAAACTTTAATTGTAAATCGAGTCTGTAAGTCCGTGTCGATCGAGAAAAAGCGGTTGCTGAGAAGATTGGAGCGAAAATGAGCGAGGAATGGAGATTCCTATGGCTGTTATGTGAATGGCGTTGCAACGCCGCTTTGCCTTAGCAGTAACGCCACGCCATCACTGAGCATGTGCCGGAGAGAAGACGACAGCGTTTGGAGAAGACGGGTTTATTAAGACGGGTTTATTAAGAGGTAAATAAACTAGAAATCCTAGGTTTAATATAAGGAGTTATATTAACAAACTTATGATAAAATCAATATAAGAGTTATATTGATCATCAATATAAGAGTTATGTTGATAGAGTTAGGTAAAACCATTAGCCGGGTTTTAGTATAAGAAAGATTCCAATAGACTTAAAGTATTCAGTGGGAGGAAAAAGTGTATGAGATACATATTTTTCCACCTAAGCTATCTCCGGGAAGTTCACACCGTGAGACTCATACTTGGCCTCGTGGCGCAAATGAGTGCGGCCCCCTTCGGATGGTGTTTGTATGAGTCAATACCAAGGTGAATGGAGAGGGTACTTATAGTGAGTGGGAGTAGGTTTAGTGAAAACAAAACCTACGGTCTCTTTTTTCGGTTTACATCGTTAGACCACTATGGTCAGCCTGCTAGTTTGGCCTGGACCAAACAATCCCTTCGGAGGGCTTGATCATAGGTGATCTAACACAGTAGACACCCGAAAGGGATAAAGAATTCCTTAGACTATTTTCCAATCTAGTCCTTCCTTCAGCGGATTTTATTGGATCGAGACTCTGGGATCTAAAGACAAAGGGTTAGACTCACGGGGTACATAAGTTGTGTATGTATTCAGACCGAAAAATGGTAACTAAAACCTATAGGAATAAGAGTTATTCTAGTGTTAGGTTTTGGTCAAGAGTGTCTTGATCAAGAGGAGGAGTGTTTTTGATTACCCTTCGGTGTCATACATTCTAAACCTTTGGAGTATCATTGCAAATTATAAATGGCCTAGGAATCATTTGATAATTAGCTAAAACGTGATTGGATTAGAGTTATAGCAAGAAACTCATACGAGTTTGTTTGTAAATTTTTTGCAATATGTCTAGCTCTATTATTTCCTTATTGGGTGCGAAAAAGTTAACCGGAGAGAAGATAGTGACTTGAAGGGATGGACTCAACATAATCTTGGTTACACATGATCTTAAGTTCGTTCTCAATGAGAAGTGTCCTCAATTTCCTGCTCAAAATGCATCTCAAGTTGTTGAGGATGCGTATGACCGCTGGATTAATGCCAACGAAAAGGCAAAAGCCTATATCCTGACTAGCATACCTGATGCTTTAGACAAGAGGCTGGAGGGCAAGGTCTCAGCTCGAAAGATCATGGATTTTGTGCTAAATTTGTCTAGAAAACCATCCAAACAAATTTGACATGAAGCCCTAAATTCGTTTTTAACGCACGTATGAAGGAAGGAACATCGGTGAGAGAACATGTTCTCAATCTGATTGCCCACTTCAATATAGCGGAATTAAACGGAGCGGTCATAGATGAGAAATGTCAGATTTTGTTAATCCTATAATCTCTTCCGAAGAGTTTTCAGCAATTTCGTAGCAATGCAGCGATGAACAACTGATAGCGCACAAATGTGCTATCCTTAGGCTTAATTATTGCTAGTTTTATGATGATTTCAGGGCTTTTACGTGGTTAATTTATTCAATTTCAGGTTAAGAGCTTAAACGTAGCTATTGGAGACAATTTGGATCACTCGGGATCAAAACGGGGTTATTTGGAGCTAAAGATAACATCAATTGGAAGAAAAAGAACCAATCCAAGCATGATGACCCGAGGTGATGGCGTTGCAACGCCATGCAGAGCGTTGCAACGCCATGCTTGCTGTTTAAAGGCTTTGAAGACTCCAGGCGGTAGCGTTGCAACACTGCCTTAGGGCGTCGCAACGCCATTTCGACAAGGAGCGCGCGCGTTAGGGTAGCGGCGTTGTAAGCGCTTCGCCTCAGCGTTGCAACGCCATCGATTATTTCCTTAATTACCAGGCGCCTAGGGCGCAGCGTTGCAACGCCGTCCCTAGCGTTGCAACGCTGCACCGATTCCTTCTATAAATATATCCTTATGATTTCATTGCAAGGGGAGCACAATTTGGTAGAGTTTTGCCCTAATTTTGAAACACACCTTGTAAGAAGACAGAAAAGAGTGATTTTTGGAGCCAAAGCATTCGTGGAGGTTCGAGATCAAGGACGGGAGCTCGGAGACGAAGGACCGGCATCGACACCTAAGTTTATTTCTCTTTCTTTCACTTTGTAACAGCGTCCTAAGACGTTTCCTACTTGTTTAGTTTGTTTTTATGGTGATTTTGAGTAGCTAAACATTGTAGTTGGATTTGATTTACTTGTTGTGACTTTATTGCTATGTTTTGAAGCATGTTTTATCCTTATTTTTTGCAATTCGTTCTTTACTTCTTAATTTGTTGATTTAAGTGGACTCGAGAGATAAAGATTGAATTAGAGCAAAATTGTCGAAACCCTTAGTAGTCTGGCACGAGAGTGACCTAGAATTCTTAGGGAAACACATAAAGAAGTTGTTTAATGCCATGCATGTTGTAGGTTGATGCGAAAATATCAGTGCCCTAAACTAATGCAAATTAGAATGAGACTCTGACACTTCTACGACGTGCAAGTATACACGGTCGAGTGCAGCAAGTGATAAGATAAGAGTATCGATCCCACGAGGACTAGCAGAATTTAAGTAAGCGAGTGTCCTAGAAATTATCCTTTATAATTTTTGTGCAATGTATGGGATTGAAAAAATAATTTAAACATGCACTTAGTGATGCAAAAAGGTAAAGTACTCAAAACAATATGCAAGTAATCAGTTGAATTAAATGTGAAGATAGAAAAATACGAACGAGAGGCAAGGGGCAAAAGTTGAGATTCTATAATGAAAAAGTAGGCTTGGGTTAGGTTAGAGTTCTAATGTTCAATTTGAATAAAGATGTGATTAATTCCTCAAATTCACCTACTCGTGTGTTCAAATGATTTCTTTCAAAATCACTATGTTTTAAAACAAACAATCTCTCAATTGAGATCTAAATTATGCTCATGAATTTAGGTTCTAGGTGGGTTAATCATCTCTAATCAACTCAACAATCCTAGAATGAAATTTTAGTTTTCTAATTCACTAGCTCTCGCAAGTTCGTGAATTCTAGAGAAATTAAAGAGGCCAATTTTAATTCTCATGCAATGTTAAATTCAATAAAATTTCATAAATTCAATTAATGGCATCAACTATAAATTTATTCCAAAATTACATTAAAACAACATAACCCTTGCCTAAGACAAATTAGTTCATGATAGGAATCAAATCACACTTCTTTAATTTAAAGATGCTTTCACTAATCAAGAAGTTCATATATAAAAACAATCCAAAACAGCCACACGAACTGCTTAGAACAGTGAGAAAATTAACCTCTAATCCGTGTATAAACAACCCAACAAAAGCAGTGATAATTGACAAAAATAATAGGCAAAAGCACTAAAAGAAAGGGAACAATTTACAAAGCAAGTTGCCTTGTTTTGCTACAACAATTGCATAGCAGCAACCCTCTGTCGATGGACTGCAGGAGGGCACTTTGCTTCAACAAAACCCTTTGGTTGGCCTCAAATAGATCAGCCAATTGCTTCAGCAAAAGCCTTCTCGGGTTCCTACTTCACAAAGAGCCCGGTGATTGCTTCAAAGAACGCATGTGAGCTCCCAACAATTGCTTCAGCAAACTTTCGGCGATCAGCAACGTCTCAGCAACCTTACGCCAATTGTTGTAGCAAACCTCTCGGCAGCTCCCAACGCCAGCAACGTCACGCGATTGCTTCAGCAAACATCGACAGTTCTCAATGCCAGCTACCTCACGCGATTGCTTTAACAAACCTCTCGGCAAATCCTTTAAACTTTCCCTGTCGATTGCTTCAGCCAAAGGCAGGATGGTCCTCTCGGTTTTCCTCCTTTTGCTGAAGCAAATTTTAATGCTCACCACCTCTCTTGAATGCTCCAGCAAAGACCCAAGGACAACTCTCTCGAATTTTCCTCTTCAATGCTACAAAGAAAGGGCCTCTCGATTTGTGCTCTCTCATCCGATTGCTTCAAACAACAACACGTAAGCAACACCAACAACGCCCTTCATCTTTTCTCGCTCTTTGCTTCAGCAACGGATGGACCTCACGATTGTTACAACAAAGACACCGTCATGAATTTGTCTCTCCAATGCACACTTTGCTGTAGCAATCGCTTGGTTCTCCTTCTCTTTTCGATCTCTCCTCTTGTCGCAAATTCTCACCCGCTCAACTCTCTCACTTGTAAACCCTAGCCTCCTTATACAAGATGGTGTTACCCTAACTCCACAAATTACAAAAATACCCTTAAGAGTAAAAAAACCATATAACCCTTTGGGTAAAATGTCTAAAATGCCCTTAGGGACTCTTATAATTTTTAAACATCTCCTGCACACAGAAAAATCCCAAATAAATTTATGAAGTCAATTATAAATCAAACTAAATACACGAGGATTTTTGGAGTTAAGAAAAATCTCAAATTTTGGTCTTTAATTAACCATTAGCTTATTTTCCTAAATTTCTTTAATTAAAGCACAAAAACATCAAAATTAATTCTTTTTGCACCTAATGCTTAAATTCAAGATTTTAAAGCTAACACACATAATTTAGAGATAAAATAACATGAGGCTACAAATTTTATGCAATTCAAGTAGATTAAGCACTAAAATTCTATTAAAATAACTCTCCTATGGCGAGTTATCATAGGTTCATATGGAGACTATGAGGTTATTGCATGTGTGAGGCTCACTAAGAATCGAGAGATTTTCTTGAGTATTTTACTTCTTGTTTATAATTTCATCTCATTGGTTCAATGCATGTGTTAGTTAGATCATTAACTTGTAAAATCACTTCCCATCATTCTATCAATTCATGTCTCCACATGTTTGTTTGTTTACTTGTTTTTAATTTCAAATCAACTATCCATGTTATGTTTCTTTAGCTAAAATTGAGAATCAGTACCTTAGTAATTAATTAATCTAGAAACCCATTCCCAAGGACGATACTTGGACTCATAAATCACTATACTAAAACTTGACCCGTACACTGCGGTATTGCAATATCATAAATATCATGCAACAACAACATAGAGTATGATCTGACTTCTCTGCTACATGAGCTGCAGAATTATCAGTTTCTTATGGATGATAAGAGACAACAAAATGGAGAGGCAAATTTGTTTGCCCATTCCAAAAGCTCTCAGGAGGATTCATCCTCTGGGACAAAGAACTGCAACCATACTTCTGGAGTTAAGAAGATACAGAAGAAGAGGAAAATGAGCAGATAAAGAGCAATCGTCTGGCAAAGAAAAGCTGTTATTTGATAACATGTAGCTTAAGGGTTTATTAGAAACCTCATTTCTTGCCTTAGCGAACATTGTACTTCTCTGTTTTTCAATTGAATAAAGTGTTTATTTCATTGGAAAAGTATTGTACTATGTGTTGCTCTTCTTGAGAATTATCTGCAAATGGTTTAATTCAGTTAAAATAGTTTTAACAAGTGAATTTTACATAATTGCAAGCACACGAACTAATTTCTCGTAAAGAAAAGGCTCATCATTGGCATCTAAGATTGGGTCACATTAATCTCAATAAGATTGAGAGATTGGTAAAGAACGAACTTCTAAAGAGTTAGAAGAAAATTCCTTACCAGTATGTGAATCCTGCCTAGAAGGCAATATGACTAAAAGACCTTTTAGTGGAAAAGGTTATACAGCCAAAGATACTCTAGAGCTTATACATTAAGACCTATGTGGTCCAATGAATGTTAAACCCAGGGGAGGATATGAATATTTCATCTCTTTTATAGATGATTATTCCAGATATGGGCATATTTACCTAATGCACCACAAGTCTGAAGCACTTGAAAAGTTCAAGGAATTCAAGACTGAGGTTGAAAATCAAGTAGGTAAAAGAGTTAAAACACTTCGATCGGATCGAGGTGGAGAGTACATGGATTTAAAATTCCAAAACTATATGATAGAACATGGAATTACATCCCAACTCTCAGCTCCTGGCACATCACAGTAAAACGGTGTATCGAAAAGGAGAAATAGAACCTTGTTGGACATGGTTCGATCAATGATGAGTTATGCTCATCTCCCTAGTTCCTTTTGGGGTTATGCAGAGGAGACTGCAGTATACATATTGAATAGTGTGTCCTCCAAGAGTGTTTCTGAAACACCTTTTGAACTCTGGAAAGGACGTAAAGGTAGTTTATGTCACTTCAGAATATGGGGTTGTCCAGCACATGTGCTTGTGACAAATCCAAAGAAGTTGGATTCACGTTCAAAGTTGTACCTATTCGTAGGATACCCAAAAGAAACAAGAGGTGGTTTATTCTATGATCCTAAGGAAGATAAGGTCTTTGTGTCGAAAAATGCCACTTTCATGGAGGAGGACCACATAAGGGACCACAAACCAAAAAGTAAGGTAGTGTTGAGTGAGTTAGACGGAACAATAGCAAAGGTTGCTAGTAAGAACACTAGTACGTCAACAAGAGTTGTTGATACTAGTTTGTCTTGTCAAGAGAGACCATCTCAAGAGTTGAGTATGCCTCGACGTAGTGGGAGGGTTGTGATACTGAAATGACTGTTACATGGGTTTATTGAAACCCAAGTTGTTATACGGATGACAATCTGCGAGGATCCATTGACTTATAATCAAGCAATGGTTGACATTGACAAAGACAAATGGGTCATAGCCATGGACCAAGAATGGAGTCTATGCACTTCAATTCTGTTTGGGATCTTGTAGATAAGCCTGATAGGGTAAAACCTATAGGTTGTAAGTGGATCTACAAGAGAAAACGTGGTGTAGATGGGAAGGTGCAAACCTATAAAGCTAGACTAGTAGCAAAGGGTTATACCCAGGTTGAAGGGGTTCACTTTGTGGAAATCTTTTCACCTGTTGTTATGGTAAAGTCTATTCGTATCCTTCTTGCCATTGCAGCATATTATGACTATGAGGTATTGCAAATGGATGTCAAGACAGCCTTTTTGAATGACAATCTTAAGGAAACCATCTACATGGACCAACCCAAAGGGTTCATTGAACCAGGACAAGAGCAAAATGTTTGCAGGCTTAAAAGGTTGATTTATGGACTGAAACAAGCCTCTAGGTCCTGGAATATAAGATTTGATGAGGCTATCAGATCTTATGGTTTTGACCAGAATGATGATGAACCTTGTGTCTACAAGTAAATCATGAATAGTTTTGTCGCTTTCCTAATTCTCTATGTGGATGATATCCTACTCATTGGGAATGATGTAGGTTATCTTACTGACATCAAGGAATGGCTAGCAACGGAATTCCAAATGAAAGATTTGGGTGATGCGTAGTTTGTTCTTGGGATCCAGATTGTCCGGAACCGCAAGAATAGAACACTAGCCTTGTCTCAAGCATCATACATAGACAAAGTGTTGTCAAGGTTTAAGATGTAAGATTTCAAAAAGGGCTTGTTGCCTTTTAGACACGGAATCCATTTGTCTAAAGAACAGTGTCCTAAGACACCTCAAGGAGTTGAGGATATGAGACGGATTCCTTATGCATCAGTTGTTGGGAGCCCGATGTACGCCATTTTGTGTACCGCCTGCACGACATTTGTTTGCTGATTGGGATGGTCAAGAGGTATCAATCCAATCCGAGGACTTGAACACTGGGACAATGGTTAAAACGATCCTTAAGTATCTTCGGAGAACAAGGAACTACATGCTTGTGTATGGGGCTAAGGATTTGATCCTTACAGGATACACGGATTCTGACTTTCAGACTGATAAAGATTCTTGAAAATCTACATTAGGGTCAGTTTTCACTTTTAACGGAGGAGCTGTAGTATGGTGAAGGGTCAAGCAAGGATGCATCGCTGATTCCACCATGGAGGCCGAATATGTAGCAGCTTGTGAAGCTGCTAAGGAGATCGTTTGGTTATAGAAATTTATGCTAAATTTTGAATTTGTTCCAAATATGACTTTACCCGTCACACTGTATTGCGATAACAGTGGAGCAGTGGCAAATTCGATGGAACTCCGAAGTCACAATAGGGGAAAGCACATAGAGCGGAAGTATCATCTCATCCGGGAGATCGTGTATAGAGAAGCATGATTGTCACGAAGATAGCCTCGGAGCACAACATTGTTGATCCTTTTACAAAGGCTCTCACGGCTAAAGTATTTGAGAGTCACCTAGAAGGTCTAGGTTTACACGTCTTCCCCAACTAGGGCAAGTGGGAGTATTTTGTACAAAGGGGTTTAAATGCCCTAGTTTATTGTATTTACATTAATGTAATGTTTAGTACTCCACAAGCTTTAGATCAAGTGGGAGATTGTTGGGATTTATGCCCTAAACTTGTGTAATTTTGATCAATTAAATAAAGTGTTATTTGTTTTGATAAGATTACAGTCTTGCTTTTATAAATCCAATAAACTATGCTCCAAGAGTATAACATTTATCTCGAAATCAGTGTAGTGGACACTATTTGGGTTGAGTTCAAGATTTTAACATAA
Source organism: Trichosanthes cucumerina (assembly GCA_036507285.1). Classification (NCBI taxonomy): domain Eukaryota; kingdom Viridiplantae; phylum Streptophyta; class Magnoliopsida; order Cucurbitales; family Cucurbitaceae; genus Trichosanthes; species Trichosanthes cucumerina. The sequence goes on from CM071840.1 coordinate 46,426,121, forward strand.
ATAATATGTGGTATAAGAATAAGGTTGGAAACCTCATTCTAGTAACACCATGGATGCGACCCACTTTGTAATTAGTACAAACGAGGTAATCCAACTCATTCATGTAGTTGACATGCGAGTGGGGGCATCCTGTATGAAGAGTTCATACAAGACTGGATCGCAAAGTATTAGTCTGACTAGTATAACACCGTTAACAGGATAAGACTAGTAATTTATAGATGGTCATTAGTGACTCGACCTGAATCCTCAGCAAGTTAAGAACTCCTGCTTATAGGGGTTTGTCCTTAGACTAGTATGGGTGAGAGTGGCCTGTAGCCGACTCAATAAGCCTACCTTCTCAGGGACAGAACCTCGTAGGTAGCTGGGAACTTAACTGTGTAAGATGGAATTCACTCATTCATCTACTGAGGAATTAGATAGGTTGTTCCCTTAAGAACTGACTCCAGGTCTTGAACAACGGGGCCCCGCCCTCTATGAGGGTATGAGTCTAAGGTAGGACCTTAGACTTGTTGTTCATTAGAGGATCAGTGGTGCTTAAGGAGCAAAGAGGTAATCACAGGGGTAAAACGATAATTTGACCCAGCTATGATTACGAACAATCTGTGAAGGGTCGACTCATAGGTAATGACTATATCAGTGGACACAATAATATCTACAGTGAGGAGAATGCGGCTACAAGTCTATAGTGGAGTGACTTGTAGTTAATGAATATTGATTAACTGGATCAAAGAGTTTGATCAGTTAATCTCACATCATTGGAGCTCATGATTTGTAGGTCCATTAGATCCCTCCGTTGGCTCAATATGGTAATATTGAGGGTATAAAGGTAGAAGTGAAATTGAAGTGTTCAATTTCATACAAATGATATAATATATAGTTTTAATGTGAATTAGATTCATATACAAACTATATACTAAAGAGAGATTAAAGGAAGGGCAGGATGGTCATTTCCATCCCATTCCCCTATATATATGGTTGCATGGGATGCAACTAGGTTAAGACATTCTAAGGATTTAGAAGCTCCCTTGTTGTTGTTGGAAAAGTTCAAAGTCAACAAAAACATCTCTCAAAATACCTCACATCTCCTAAAGGCAACCCACCTTCCTCCCTCACCTAGAGAACAACAGAGAAGATCCGATGGTCGTGTCTTTGCACGTTGGAGTTCTTGTTGCTGAGATCGTGACCATGGGAGAGTGGAACACTTGAAAAAAGGTTCTTCAAATGTAAATTCTTGCTGTCCATTTTACTTTTATGCTTAATCTAGTTTTGTATGTTCTTGTATTTATCAATGTAACTAAATCAAGAGCGCGCGATTCACAATCGCTTCCGCTGCGTGGACTTCAATTCCCTTCAGAGGCATTCCCAACTCTTGGGAATGGACTTGACTAGACGTGCTAGGATCAACAACACTTGTTGACGTACTAGCCCCATCAACAACTCTTGCTGATGTATTGTACATTTCGTTTAACACGATTTTGCTTCTAGGTAAATGATCCCTGACGTGGTTTTCCCCAAGGAAAGTGACGTTTGTCGACACAAGCAGCCTATTTTCCTTAGGATCGTAAAACAGGTCACCCCTAGTCTCTTTTTGGTAACCTACAAATAGGCACAATTTTGAACGAGGTTCCAACTTTTTTGAGTTTAATACCAACACATGGGTCGGGCATCCCCAAATTCTGAAATGCTATAAACTACCTTTACGCCCATTCTCGAGTTCGAAAGGTGTTTCACAAACACTATTCGACGGAACATTGTTTAAAATATACATCGCAGTCTCAACTGTCGTAACCCCAAAAAGAATCAGGGAGACGAACATAACTCATCATCGGCCGAACCATATCCAACAGGGTTCGGTTTCTCCTCTCCAATACACCGTTCTGTTATGGCATACCAGGTGCTGAGAGTTGGGACGTAATTCCATGTTCTATCATATAGTCCTGGAATTTCGTGTCCATGTACTCTCTGAATGGAATGAGAATCCCTGCGCAATGGAAGACGATCGAATCGTCGTGGTGATGTTGCGCAACTTAAATTTGTTAAAACTATCTAACACATAGAATAGGCTTCTTGTTCAAGTCTGTCTTCAAGATTTCCTTTCTCCGTTCACGAACTCTTCGCGCTTTTCTCTATCTCTACGATCTCGAACTCTTCTCACGAACATCGACCGAACACCACCACTTTGTTTCTCGGTTGTTCTTATTTAGAAAGAAGGAGGATGGTGGAATCCTTCTTTTTGGATAGGGAGGAGAAGCTTTGAGAGAGAATTGAGAGAGGAGAGAACTCTTCTTTGGTGAGATTTCCAAGAATGAGAGTAGCTTACCACCGTTCTTGCAAAAGGAGTTTATATAATGGAGATAGGTAGAGTTGAAATCTCTACCTATTTACCATTTTACCACAACTATAGGTTATGCAAATCATATTTTCATAACCACATATTATAAGATATCTCATATCTCATTTTACAAATCACATATGTATAATTGTGGATTTATTAAATTGAATCACATCCAATTTAATTTCTCTCAATCTAATTTCTCCAAATTAGCCTTAATTCAACAATTAGGCTAACCTATAGTTTATTATGAATCTCATTCACATTCAACTATATAATATATCATTCATATCTCATATAAATGACATAAATGCCCTTTAGTGAACTTAAACACTTCAAATTCACACCAAAACAGTAAACCTTCTTTTTGTCTAGTTTGAGCCAACCAAGGGACCTTATGGACCTACAATGACGTGCTCCATTGATCCGAGATTAACCTATTAAACTCTTTGACCCAGTCAATCAACCTTCATTAGCTACGATAACACTCCATAAAGCCCGTAGCTGCACTCCCGTCAGTGTAAGATATTACGTGTCCACTGATATAACCAATGCCCATGAGTCGACTCTTCATAGGTTTTTCGTAGACACTGTTGGGTCAAATTACCGTTTTACCTCTGTGTCTACTTCTTGCTCCTTAAGTCCCCACTGCTCCTCTAATGAACAAACAACGTTGTAATGGTCCAACCCCTCTAGTTTCCCTAAAGGCAGGAACGAGTGAATTCCATCTCGCGTAGTTAAGTTCCCAGCTCCCTACTAGGCCCAGTCCCTGAGAAGATAGGCATATTGGGCGAGTAACTGTGACCACCCTCACCCGTACAAGTCAAAGGACAGATCCCCGCAGACAGGAGTCCGTAACATGCTCAGGATTCAGGTCGAGTAACTAATGGTCATCTGCGAAGTTATTAGTCCATACTGTTAACGGTGTTACATCGGTAGGTCTAATAATTCACGATTCGGTCTTGTACAATCTCATTGTACAGGATGCCCCCACTCGCATGTCAACCACATGAATGAGTCAGATCACCTCGTTTGTATCTTAATACAAAGCGGGTCGCATCCACAACGTATACAGGATTAGGTCTCCAACTCTATCCATATACTGTAGACCGTTCGGGTCAATTACTCGAACGTGATCCTCCTTGTGTGTCCACTACACACCGTTCAAGTTCTTGTTCTCTCATATAATCAATGACCATGGAGCTTAGTTGAGTGGATAAAGTTTGTAATAAATGTGAGGCACAAAATGATGAAATAAATAACCTTTATTAATTTCAAATGTATATTTACAAACAGAAAGAGATTAGGACATACATCCCAACAGTCTCCACCTCGATCCGATCGAAGTGTTTTAATAGTTTTACCTGACAGGTTCTCAACCACAGTCTTGTACTCCGTGAACTTTTCATGAGTTTCAGACTTCCTATGTATTAGGTAAATATACCCATACCTTGAATAGTCATCTATGACAGATACAACGTATTCGTAACCACCTAGTGCTTTAACACTCATCGGACCACATAGGTAAGAATGTATAAGCTTAAGGGGCTCTTTGGCTCTACCTTTTCCACTAAAAGGGCATTTGGTCATTTTGCCTTCAAGGCATGACTCACATACCGATAAAGAGTTTTCTTCCAATTCGCTTAGAAGTCTACTCTTCACTAGACTTTCAATCCTATTGACATTAATGTTATCTAACCGTAAATGCCAAAGATGAGCATTTTCTTTAGGAGAAGCTTTCACTCTCTTAGTTTGTGTTTCTGTTGTTTTAAATAATTCACTATTCAAAACACTTTTGACCGAATTAGGTTTCAAAACATACAGATTAGACTCAAGTGAAGCAGAACAAAGTAAATTGCCTTTGAAAGAAATAAACGCTTTATTATATTCAAAGGAAACAGTAATACATTGTTCAATGAGGCAGGAAATAGAAACTAAGTTTCTAGTAAACCCTGGTATTATGTAAAAAGTATCTAATAATAAGTACTTCTCACCAAAATAAAGCTTCACCGTGTCGACCGCCGCAGCAGAGACAAGCTCCCCGTGATAAGCGCCGAATTTGTTGGTTTAACAAAGCTAGAGGTCCTTCTAGGATCTTTGCAAACGTCACGAACAAGGCTAACTTAACGAATTGATTCCAACTAAGAGTTTAGTTAGAAGATGAATCACTCTTAGATCAAACATAGAACAAGGATGGTCACTCCTAGATCCTAAGACGACTCACTCCAGAATTAGCTTGATCGTGACTAATCCAATGAATCGGTTAAACATCAAACCTAAAGCAAGATTTGAAAGAAAGTTAACACCAAATGGGGCTAAACAAAACACAAGTTTTTTTCATAAAGGTTCTATCTCTTCCATGCCAATACAAGCCCTTAAATAGGCCAAAATGGTCGTGCAAAGCACCAAAGACCAAAAGTCTTTAAAAAGCATTAAATTTGAAATGAAGAAAAAAAATTGACCTAGGAATTTAAAACTTGATTGCACAACGTTTGAGAGCTCTAAATATGGAACAAAAAACATAAAAATGCTTTAAATGGTCTTAATTATCTACTGTAGGATCCGCCATGCATGACTATTTCGTTTGACGAGGTTTGACATCACGAAATCCTAAGAGGTGCAACTGGATGACCACTGCTCACATTTTCTCATTTGTCCTCCGTGCCATCTTTCAAACTAGACAACTTTTCCCGTGCCATCTTCACTCCATTCTATTCTTGACTTGTTGTACTAACATTATAAAGAATTTTGGGCTCAAAAATCTTGGTCTCTCCTTGTGCATTTACGAGCTTTTGGAGATGCAATGTGAAAGCCTCTTGAATCTTCTTGGCCTTGCTCCTTGTTATTGATCCTTCAGGTACATGCAATGGATCAATAGTTTGATTCACATCATCCCCCCTTTCTTTAAAAGGATTTGTCCTCAAATCAACGTCTTCATTTCCTACATCAAAAGGAGTCAAATCAGCCACATTAAAAGTAGAACTTACATTGTACTCACCTCGGAGATCTAGTTTGTATGCATTGTCATTGATCCGCTCTAATACTTGAAATGGGTCATCTCCCTTTGGTTGATGTTTAGACTTCCTTTGATCCAGAAACTTTTCCTTTCGTAGATGAACCAAACCCATTCACCCAGCTTAAAAATGAATTTCTTTCTCCCTTGGTTCTTTTGAGTGACTAGCTTTTGATTCTTCTTTTCAATCCTTTTCATGACTTCTTTGTGCAGATTTTTGATGTATTCGGCTTTAGAAACAGCTGCATCACTAGAAAACATATTAGGTGGTAAAGGTGATGAATCTAGAGGAGTTAAGGGATTAAATCCATACACAACCTCAAAAGGTGAACAATGAGTGGTGTTATGTATTGCTCTATTGTATGCAAACTCCACAAAAGGTAGAGTCTCTTCCCAAGACTTAAGATTCTTAGAAATTAGCGATCTAAAAAATGCCCCTAAAGTTCTATTAACCACCTCGGTTTACCCATCGGTTTGGGGGTGACAAGTTGTAGAAAACAAAAGCTTAGTTCCCAATTTACCCCACCAAACTTTCCAAAAATGACTTAAAAATTTGGCATCTCTATCACTTACAATGGTTTTTGAAATGCCATGCAATCTAACCACTTCCCTAAAGATTAGATTAGCTATATTAGTTGCATCATCAGTTTTGTTACATGGAATAAAATGTGCCATTTTACTAAACCTATCAACCACCACAAAAATGCTATCATGATGTCTCCTAGTCTTTGGCAATCCTAGAACAAAATCCATGCTAATGTCAACCCACGGTTCACTAGGAACATCTAAAGATGTATAAAGTCCATGTGGTTGTGTCTTAGACTTAGCTTCCTTACATTTGAAACATTGCTTGCACACTTTATTCGCATCCTTCCTCATTTTCAACCAATAAAAGTGTTCACACAACATGTTGTATGTTTTAAATTCCCCAAAATGTCCCATAAGACCTCCCCCATGAGCTTCCTTCACAAGTAACTCTCGAATAGAACACTTAGGAATGCAAAGTTTACCCTTCCTAAAAAGCATACCATCAAATACAACATGATCATGTACGTTGTTTCCTCCTAAAAATTGGATATACACATCATGAAATTCAGATTTCTCAACTTTGTAAAGCTCAATCATATGTTTAAAACCAAGAATCTTTGCACTAAGGGCAGAAAATAATGCATACCTTCTTGATAATGCATCGGCCACCACATTATCCTTACCTTTTTTGTAATGGATGACATAAGGAAATGTCTCAATGAATTCTACCCATTTTGCATGCCTCCTATTTAGCTTTGTTTGGCTTTTGAGGTGCTTCAAACTTTCATGATCAGTATGGATGACAAACTCTTTTGGCCACAAGTAATGTTGCCAAACTTGCAAAGTCCTCACAAGTGCATGTAGTTCTTTGTCATAAGTTTAGTAGTTGAGTTGCACTCCATTTAGCTTCTCACTAAAGAACATGATTGGTCTCTTTTCTTGCATCAAAACAGCTCCTATACCTATCCCACTTGCATCACATTCAATCTCAAAAGATTTGTAAAAGTTAGGTAAAGCAAGACAAGGTGCATTGGTCAATTTATCTTTTAATTCATTGAATGCATCTTCTTGTTTTTCTGTCCATTCAAATTTCACATGCGTTTTGACAAGTTCATTTAATGGTGAGGCTATACTACTGAAATTCTTAATAAACCTCCTATAAAAACTAACCAAACCATGAAAAGATCTCACCTCATTTGCATTGGTAGGTGTTGGCCACTCTCGGATAGCCTTTACCTTTTCTTCATCAACTTGCACACCATTCCTTCCAACAATGAAACCTAGGAAATTGACTTGGTCTAGACAAAAACTACACTTTTTGAAGTTGGCATATAGCTTCTCTTCTCTAAGTTTAAGTAAAATTGTCTTAACATGCAAAATATGATCATCCAAGCTTTTTGAGTAAACAAGAATATCATCAAAGTACACAACAACAAATTTCCCAATGTACTCTCTCAACGCATGATTCATTAGCCTCATAAAAGTACTTGGTGCATTAGTAAGGCCAAATGGCATAACAAGCCACTCATAAAGTCCAAATTTTGTTTTGAAAGTCGTTTTCCACTCATCTCCCACATGCATTCGAATTTGATGATAACCACTTTTAAGATCTATTTTTGAAAACAGATTAGCACCATGTAATTAATCTAGCATGTCATCCAATCTAGGAATGAGATGTCGATACTTTACCGTTATCTTGTTGATGGCTCGACAATCAATACACATTCTCCATGTGCCATCCTTCTTGGGTACCAAAATCACCGGAACCGAGCAAGGACTCATGCTTTCTCTAACATAACCTTTATCCATGAGTTCCTCTACTTGCCTTTGAATCTTCGGTTTGATTGGTCCTATAAGCTGCCATATTTGGAAGAGTTGCCCCGGGTATGAAGTCAATTTGATGTTCAATCCCTCTTAAAGGAGGTAAACCCGTAGGTGCATCTTCATGTTGAAACATATCATTAAATTCCTGCAAAAGAGACTTAAAAGAACTTGGCAAAACATCATTAGATTTTGGATTAGTTGTTAGACACATTCCTTTGCACATAAGTACAAATTTTGGTTGTTGTGTCAACAACACATTCCTCACTTCCCCCTTTCTTATAACCAAACTCACATTCTTTTCTTTTTCCTCAAAATCACTCTTTTTCTCTCTTGGTTTTCACTCACCTTTTGCCCCTCACTTCTCTCTTTCTTTTCACTCTTCTCTTTTTCTTTTAGCTTACTTTCTTCTCTCCTCTCTTGTTCTTCAAACTCTTTTCTTTTCTTCTCTAATTTCAAATGATCACAATGTACTTCATATGGAGACAATGGAAGTAAAGTAAATTTCTTCCCGTTGAAAGTAAACGAATACTTATTTTTCACTCCATCAAATGTGACCTCTCTATCATATTGCCAAGGTCGGCCTAACAATATATCCCCCGCATGCATAGGTAAAACATCACAAAGTACTTCATCCTTATATCTTTCCAGAGTAAAAGGAATAAGAACTTGAGAATTTACCTTAAGTTCTCATTTATTTGTCAACCATTGAAGTTTGTATGGTTTTGGATGTGGACGGGTAGTAAGATGAAGTCTCTTTACAAGAAAACTACTTACCACATTTGTGCAACTCCCACTATCAATCACCAAACTACATGGACTTCCTTTAATTAGGCATCTTGTGTGAAACAAGTTTTCCCTTTGGTCTTCAACTTTGTCTTCCTTTATTTGCATACTAAGGACCCTTCTTGTGATCAACGATATGGAGTTACCTTCTTCAACATACTCATCATCACATATTTCAGATTCTTCCTCAAATGGGGCATCATGCTCCTCACATTCATCCTCCGAATCAACTACACCATTTCTTATCACCATAACTCTTTTATTGACACATTCTTTGCTCATGTGTCCAAATCCTTTGCACTTCCAACATTGAATAGAACTAGACTTTTCCCTTACCTCCTTTGAAGCTTCATTCTTTTTAGCATTGGAGCTTTCGGCCTCCACTCTTTTGGCAGCAACAAACTTGCTTCTTTGTTGTGTCGGTTCATTCCTATTCACAAAACTATCCTTGTTCCATGCATTAGAGTTTGAAAAGGTACTAGCTTTAGGTGTATACGTTTTTGAATGCTACTTTTCTTCCTTCAATTGAGCTTCAATTTTGATAGCATAATGATACATATCTTCAAGGTAAGGTGGTGGATTTCTATCAACCGGATGAGCAATTTCTCGATTCAAACCTCCAAGGAATCGAGACATGGTGTCTTCCTCTTCTTCTCGAATTTTTGCTCTTTCCATCAAGGACTCCATCTTTTGATAATATTCAACAACACTTTTTGTTCCCTGTCTCAAAGATTGCAATTTAGTTTTCAAATCTCTTTCATAATGTTTTGGAACATACCTCTTTCTCATGGCTTCTTTAAGTTCTTCCCAAGTTTCTATTGGATCCTCCTCTTTCCTTCTTCTCTCGGATTTGAGATGTTGATACCATTCTCCCGCATGATTGGTGAATTCAGCAATGGCAAGTTTCATCTTCTTATTCTCACTATATGTATTACAATCAAATACATGTTCTATTTTTCTTTCCCATTGCAAGTATGCCTCGGAGTCCGCCGTACCACTAAAGGGTGGAATTCTGAGTTTCACTCCGCTATCACTTTCTTCATTCACTCTTTCCGCTCATCTATGTTGCACAATGTTTACAACGTTATTTCTTCCTCTTCCCCTCACATTTCCTCTTCCTCCTAAGTTTCTTTCTTGTACCTGTAAATCAAACATGCCTTGATCTTCTTGCAAGATTCGTTCTTCTCTTTGTTGTTGTGCTCTCCTTTCTTCCCTTTCTTCCCTCATCATCTCCATCATACCTTGAATTGCTTGAAGAATAGCCATATTTGGATCTACCACTTGCAGAACTTTTTCTTTATTATCTTGTGACATTTTTTTTATAAGGACCTCTCCACACTTCTCACCAAGATATCACTCAAGGACACTCGTGTTTATCACTCAAGGGTAGGCTTTTGGTACTAGGTCAAAGATGTAAGGGTTGGTTTAAAAAATTTTGGTGCAACCTTGCTTTTCAACTTGATATAAAACTAAATCAATGATAACCTTTCACAAGCTAAGACTAGAGAAACTGATCCTAAGGATCTACAACTCAAAGTTTGAGTAAATACAATTCAAAAAAAGAGAACTTTTGTGTGCCTTGGATCCTTGATTACCTCTTTTTTTTTTTTTGCTACTGTTTTTTTTTAGTTTGTTTTGCTACAGTTTTTTTTTAACTTTTTGCTACTGATTTTTTTTTTTTATGATCCAAGAACAAAATACAAAGAAATTAAAGACATGTTGTAGGATGCCTTGTATTACACTTTGTAAATGCTTAAAAAAATGGCAGAAAAAAGTAACAAAAATTATAGATATTTCACCTCTAGAGAGCCGGCCAAAGGATGTTGACCAACAAGCTCTGTTACCAAATGATAAGCGCCGAATTTGTTGGTTTAAAAAAGCTAGAGGTCCTTCTAGGATCTTTGCAAACGTCACGAACAAGGCTAACTTAACGAATTGATTCCAACTAAGAGTTTAGTTAGAAGATGAATCACTCTTAGATCAAACTTAGAATAAGGATGGTCACTCCTAGATCCTAAGACGACTCACTCTAGAATTAGCTTGATCAGGGCTAATCCAATGAATCGGTTAAACATCAAACCTAAAGCAAGATTTGAAAGAAAGTTAACACCAAATGGGGCTAAACAAAACACAAGTTTTTTTTCATAAAGGTTCTATCTTTTCCATGCCAATACAAGCCCTTAAGTAGGCCAAAATGGTCTGCAAAGCACCAAAGACCAAAAGTCTTTAAAAAGCATTAAATGTGAAATGAAGAAAAAAATTGACGTAGGAATTTAAAACTTGATTGCACAACGTTTGAGAGCTCTAAATATGGAACAAAAAACATAGAAATGCTTTAAATGGTCTTAATTATCTACTGTAGGATCTGCCATGCATGACTATTTCGTTTGACGAGGTTTGAAATCACGAAATCCTAAGAGGTGCAATCTGGATGACCACTGCTCACATTTTCTCGCACACTTTTTTTGTCCTCCGTGCCATCTTTCAAACTAGACAACTTTTCCTGTGCCATCTTCACTCCATTCTCATCTTGACTTGTTGTACTAACATTATAAAGAATTTTGGGCTAAAAAATCTTTGTCTCTCCTTGTGCATTTACGAGCTTTTAGAGATGCAATGTGAAAGCCTCTTGAATCTTCTTGGCCTTGCTCCTTGTTATTGCCCCTTCAGGTACATGCAATGGATCAATGGTTTGATTCACATCACCCCGAATCCAACCCGTAGAGTTACCTCACCCTCTCGCAGTTGCTGCCAAGAACTAATTCCCTGAAAAGAAGAACAAACATGGTTAGTGGCACCCGAAACCAATATCCAGGCAAAGTCACTACTCTCCACTAAACAGGTTTCAGTTACTAGTAAATCACATTTACATGTATTCTTCCGGTCGGCAAAGAACTTGGGACAGTTACGCTTCCAGTCGCTGTCCCCATTACAGTGGAAACACTTTCCTTTCTCTGCAACTTCCTTGACCTTTTTGCCTTTTTGGGCGGCAGCGCAGTCAGCTTTACCCTTCTTCATCTTCTTTCTCTCCCATTTCGGGTGAGGAGGAGCCACAGATTTTTTCCTAGAGGTCGACACCCTGTGATTGGACCTGAAGGCACATTTGCCTCAGCTTCCGGTGACCTAATCCTCATCAAGGACTGGAAGTTTTGTAGCTCGTTCAGAAGGTTGGTCAGAGTCTAGCTAATTTTGTTCATAACAGTATTACTACGAAACTAAAGGAAACTCTTCGGAAGAGTCTCGAGAATAAAGCTGACCTGGCTCGACTCATTGATCGAAGCCCCGTTCATCTCTACCAGACTAAAGTGGGTCATCATGTCCAGAACATGTTCACGAACATTTGTCCCTTCTTTCATCCGGGCGTTGAAGACGTGTTTGAGCGAGTCATGCCGGACCTGAAAGGACTGTTGTCCAAACATTTCCTGCAATGACTCCATGATCTCCTTAGCGGTGACCATCAACTCATCCTTCTTTGCCAAGACTTCAGACAATCTGACAATTATGTAGACCTTACCCTTTTCATTGGCCCTGATCCATGGATCGTACGCATCACGAACACTTCGTGACGCGGTCAAGCTCGGCAACTGAGGACACTCCTATTGAGCACGAACTTAAGGTCGTCAGTTACTAGAATCGTGTTTATATTATTTTTCCAAGTTTGGAAATTATCTCCCACTAACTTGTCGAAAGCAAGTAAAGCTATAATTGAGCTAGACATTTTGCTGAAAAACCGGTAAAACTTTGTGTCAGTCTCGCAAAACTTTTTGAAATCCAATCAAATTTTAGCAAAAATTTATCATATGTCCCTAAGCCATTTAAAATTTGCAATGATATCTCAAAGGTTTAGAATGACCGCCCCCGAAGGGTGAACAGAAACACTTCTCCTCTAGGACGAGGCTTTCTCGACCAAACACTAATACCAGAATAACTCTTATTTCATTAGGCATCTAGTTACCATTTTCTGTATGAATCCATTAACTCTTAATTAATTCTGTGAGTGTCACCCTCAATCTTTAACTTTCCAAGTATCCCTCCAAACAATAGCCACCGAAGGGTGAACCAAGAAGGAAAACCAACAAGGAAACTATATCCGTTTCAGAAATTCACGGTGTTCCGACTCCTATGATCAAGGCCCTCCGAAGGGATTGTCTGGTCCAGGCCAAACTAGCAGGCGGATCATAGGCGTCTCACGGTGTTTATCGAAAAAAGAGACAGTGGGTCCCGTTTTCACAAGTCCTGTTCCCACTCACTATAAGTACTCTCTCCATCCACATTGATATTGACCCATACAAATACCATCCGAACGGGGACGCTCCCATTTGCACCAAGAGGCCAAGTATGGATCTCACGGTGCGGACTTTAACGTAGATTTGTGGTCGGAAATCAAATGTATCTTATACAATTTATTTCCTCCCACTCAGCACTTTATATTATTCAGGATTGACCTAGATAAATCGGCTAATATTTAACTATGTCTATCAATATAACTCTTGTATTGAATTAACCTAAGTTTATAATCACATTATTAACTTAGGTCTATGTGAGTAAATTAATCAACTTTTAATTAGCGCCACTCACGATAATATAACCTGAGAATCCCATAACCGAATTCACTCCCAGGTCGGTTCCCAGGTAGGGGTGTTCCGCAAAGCGTCACTTAAATACCCCAACCTTAGACAGAACCTGAAAGAGTCTAGATTAAGAAAGCGGAAGCAATTTTGGATCATGAACACTCTAAGTTGATCAATTTTGTAAAATAAAAAATATGCTTAAAGCTGGAAAAATAGAGGGATAGAAAACTCAACTTTGAAGATCAAATTCTCTTCACCCGGTGGATGGTTTTCAACACGAACACTTCGTGGACAAACAGTTAGAGTCTTCCCTACTATCCTCGGGCCTTAGAACGGATTGTGGGATCCTAGGTTGAGAGAATTTGAAAGAAAAGACCTCAAAGGTCACTAATTCGGGAATATTGAATATTTTGTAAAAATTCTCTCAACATCCCTCAAATCACCATTATATAAATCTTCAATAAGCTTCAATGGAGTGACAACTCAAGGGTGATGAGGATGCTTTGAGATGGAGGTGGCTAATTTTGGTGAATTTTGAAGATGAGAGGGATTGGGCAAGTTGCACTTTGGATTTTATTGAAAATCCATGAAAATCCATTAATTTTCATTTAATTTTAATTTAAAAATCAATATTAAATTGATTTTTAATTAAAATTAATTTAATTAATTAAATTATTAAATAATTAATTTAATTAATTAATTTTTAATTTAATTTAATATCAAATATTAAATTAAATAAATTGCCCGATCCCAATCGTTTTTCAAAACATGAATCTTTATTCATGCTATAAATCGATCCAATATTTACATCATATTTAAATATATACACCTCCTTTTAATCATAGTTTAATTCATAATTAAGCTATGTTTCGTTAAATATATCACATATAATTAACGTTTTCTCCCAAACTCGAATTTGAACAATTCAAATTCTTTTCTCTCAAAATGTTACAAACTTTGAGTTCCAACGATACGTGATTAACCGGTCAAACTCTATAACCTAGCTAATCAACATTCGCTAACCACCGGGACACTCCACTAAAGCCCAGTGGTTGCACTCTCCTAACTGTAGATATATTTCTGTCCACTCGATATAACCATGATTAGTAAGTCGATCCTTCACAGGTCGTTCGTAATTACAGCTGGGTCAAAAATTACCGTTTTACCCCTGTAATTACCTTTTGTTCCTTAAGTACCACTGATCCTCTAATGAATAATTGGTTTGTGGTCCAACTAGCAAACCGAATCCCTCTCGGGCCAATGAGAGGGGTGAGCCCATTGTTCAAGACCTGGAGTAACCACTTAAGGGAATAACCTCTCTACTTATCCCTAAAGCGGTAGGAGTGAATTCCATCTTGCAAAACTATGTTCCCAGCTATCTACCCGGTTTTATCCCTGAAATGGGAGGCTTATTGAGTCGGTAATCTCGAGCTACTCTCACCCATGCAAATCTAAGGATAATCCGAATAAACAGGAGTCCATAGAACGCTCAGGATTAAGATCTAGTTACCTAGGTCATCGTATGAATATAGTCAGTTAAGACAGTAAACGGAATTATAAAGTCTAAGTGACTATTTCGCGTTCCAGTCTTATGCAAACTCATTGCATAGGGTGCCCCCACTCACATGTCTCCACATGAACGATTTCGGATCACATCGTTTATACTCTACAAAGTGGGTCGCGTCCATAGTGTCCCCAGGATAAGGTACCCAACCCTATCCTTATACTATAAACTATTCTGGCTATAACTTGAACTTGATCGAGTTTTATGTCACACACAAAGTTCAAGTATTCATCTTATAGCAAGGGTTCTTTATTGAATTAAGGTTACACAATACACAATTGACTTTATTCAATAACACCTTTACTGAATAAATCTCAATAACAACTTTATTGCAAAATAGAATATACATTCAGTTTACAAAACCACGAGTTTTAGGACATAAAACCCAACAAACTCCTACTTGGACTAAAACGTCTGTGGGGTAAAATTTGCTGAGTAAAGAAAACCTGCCCTACTGTACAACCCATAGTCCTAGACTCTCTAGGTGTCCCTCAAACACTTTAGCCGTGAGGGGCTTTGTAAACGGATCAACAATGTTGTGCTCCGAAGCGATCTGCGTGACGATCACGTCTCCTCGTTGCACAATCTCCCTGATGGGATGATATTTGCGCTCTATGTTCTTTCCACGCTTATGGCTTCTAGGTTCTTTAGAATTTGCCACTGCACCACTATTATCACAATAAAGGGTGATAGGAAAATTCATATTTGGAACAACTTCTAAATCAGTCAAGAACTTCCTAAGCCATACAGCCTCCTTCGCTGCTTCGCAAGCTGCGACGTACTCAGCCTCCATGGTGGAGTTAGCAATACAACCTTGGCTTTATAGCTCCTCCGTTAAGAGTGAACACTGATCCTGATGTAGATTTCCTTGAATCTACATCAGTCTGAAAATCAGAGTCAGTGTATCCTGCAAGGATCAAATCCTTTGCGCCATACACAAGCATATAGTCCCTCGTTCTCCTAAGATACTTGAGGATGTTCTTAAGAGTTGTCCAGTGATCATATCCTGGATTAGACTGATACCTGCTGACTATTCCCACTGCATAACATATGTCGGGTCTAGTACATAGCATGGCATACATCAGACTACCGACAGCTGAAGCATAGGGAATGCGTCTCATATCCTCAACTTCTTGAGGTGTCTTAGGACACTATTCCTTAGACAAATGAATTCCATGCCTGAAAGGTAATGAACCCTTCTTGGAATTCTGCATCTTATATCTAATCAACATCTTATCAATATAAGATGCCTGAGACAGTGCTAGGGTTTTGTTCTTGCAATTTCGAACAATTTGGATTCCAAGGACAAACTGAGCCTCTCCCAAATCTTTCATTTGGAATTGGGTCGCTAGCCATTGCTTAACGCCAGTCAGGAATCCCGCATCATTTCCAATGAACAGGATATCATCTACGTATAGAACTAAGAAAGCTACAGTGGTATTGACTATCTTCTTGTAAACACAAGGCTCGTCAATATTCTGTTCAAAGCCATAAGATTTGATCGCAGTATCAAATCTTATATTCCAGGATCTAGAAGTCTTTTTCAATCCATAGATAGATCGTTTAAGCTTGCAAACCTTTTGCTCTTGACCCTGAACTATGAACCCCTCTGGTTGATCCATATAGATACTCTCATCAAGATTGCCATTCAGAAAGGCTGTCTTGACATCCATTTGCCAAATCTCATAGTCATAAAACGTGGCAATGGACAAGAGTATTCTAATGGACTTGAGCATGGCAATAGGGGAGAAGGTTTCTTCATAGTCCACCCCTTCCCTTTGAGTATAACCCTTTGCCACAAGTCGAGCCTTAAAGATTTGCACCTTACCGGCTTGATCTCGTTTCCTCTTGTAGATCCACTTGCAACCGATAGGTCTTTCACCATCTGGTTGATCTACAAGTTTCCAGATTGAATTGAAGTACATTGACTCCATTTCAAGGTCCATGGCTTTAATCCACTGGTCCCTATCTATATCATTCATTGCCTGTTTATAGGTCAATGGATCCTCAACGCCATCATCATGTATGACGACTTGGGTTTCAGTTAAACCCATGTAACGGTCAGGTTGTCTAACATCCATCCCACTACGTCGAGGCATTCTCAACACTTGAGAAGGACAAGCTTGATCAACAACTTTTGTTGATTTATTTGTATCTTCCCTGGAAATTTCACTTAAGACAATCCTGCTACGAGGCTGATGATCTCTCATGTGGTCTTCCTCGAAGAACGTGGCATTTGTCGACACAAGCACCTTGTCCTCTTGAGGATCATAAAACAGACCACCTTTCTTTTCTTTGGAGTATCCTACAAATAGACATAATTTTGAACGAGGTTCCAATTTCTTTGGATTGGACACCAACACATGTGTCGGACATCCCCAAATCCTGAAGTGACGTAAACTACCTTTACGCCCTTTTCATAACTCATTGGGTGTTTCTGAAGCACTATTAGAGGGAACCATCTTCAAAATATATACAGCAGCTTCCACTGCATATACCCAAAACGAACCAGGCAGCTGAGCATAGCTCATCATGGATTGAACCATGTCTAACAAGGTTCTATTTCTCCTCTCAGATACACCATTCTGCTGAGGTGTACCAGGCGCTGAGAGTTGGGATACAATTCCATATTCTATCATATAGTCTTGGAATCTCAAATCCATATATTCTCCACCTCGATCTGATCGAAGTGTTTTAATTGTTTTACCTAATGTGTTCTCAACCTCTGCCTTATACTCCTTGAACTTTTCAAGGGTTTCGGACTTATGATGCATTAGGTATAGATAGCCATACCTATAATAATCATCAATGAAACTGATGAAATATTCATACCCTCCTCGTGCCTTGACATTCATAGGACCACAGAGATCCGAATGCACGAGTTCCAAGGGCTCTTTGGCTCTATAAACTTTTTCAGAAAAAGGTCTTTTAGTCATTTTTCCTTCGAGACAGGACTCACATGGTGGTAAGGAGTTGTCCTCTAACTGACTTAGGAGACCACTCTTGACCAATCTCCCAATCCTATTGAGATTAATGTGGCTTAATCTCAAGTGCCAAAGATAGGTACTAGGAGAAAGTTTCTACCTTTTATTTTGAGTATCAACTGTTTTAAACATCTCAGTGTTCAAAATAGCTTTTAATTCAGTTGGTCTTAACACATATAAGTTGTTTTCAAGTTTAGCAGAACCTATTCGTACACCTCTTTTGCAAATGAACGCTTCATTATGATCAAAAGATACTTTATACATATGTTCAAGTAAACAAGAGATAGATACAAGATTTCTTTTGATTCCAGGAACCAAAAGTATATTTTCTAATAAAATAAATCTATCTCTAAACAACAACTTCACAGCTCCCACTGCTTTGGCTGAGACAACCTCTCCCGTTCCAACCCTTAGAGATATCTCCCCATCAGCAAGCTGCTGCCAGGAACTAGTTTCCTGAAAAGAAGAACAAACATGGTTAGTGGCTCCTGAATCTAATATCCAGGCGGAATAATCATGTTCCACTAAACATGTTTCAATAATGAGTAAATCATATTTACCTTGTTTTTCTTTCTCAGCTTTCTTTTCTGCAAGATATTTTGGGCAGTTTCTCTTCTAGTGCCCGTCTGCACCACAGTGGAAACATTTTCCTGTGGCTTTGGCCTTGCGTGTGGGAGCTTGTCCCTTCACTTTGTCCTTCTTCTTCTTTTTCTAAGAATTTTCTGAATACCCTTATTCTTAGAAAAAGAAGGACCAGACTTGGTCCCAGAGGACGATCCTCTTAGGAACTTCTTCGAAGTGACAACATTTGCCTGCTTCTCTTTTCCTTTTGATTTCATGTGGGACTCAAAAGTTTATAGCTCGTTGAGGAAAGTAGTCAGGTTTTGGAGAATGGCAGGAAACTCTTCGGAAGAGATTCCATAATAAAGGTTACCTGACTTTTCTCATCTATGACTGCCCCATTTACTTCAGCCACATTGAAGTGGGTCATCATGTCAAGGACATGTTCCCTAACAGAGGCTCCTCCTTCATACGGGAGTTGTAAAGGTATTTGACAGCATCATAATGGACCGATGAGGACGGTTGTCCAAACATCGCCTGTAATGATCCCATGATCTCCTTTGCGGTGACCATGGTCTCATGTTTCTTAAACAACACATCAGATATGCTAGCTAAGATATAGACTCGGGCCTTCTCATTAGCCCTAATCCATCTCATCATAAGCATCCCGAACAATTCGGTTTTGCAATCGAGTACGGGAGGGGAGGACATTCCTCCGTTAAGACGAACCTCGGATCATCAAGAACAAGAATCGTATTCAAGTTTGATTTCCAGGTTCCATAATTATCGCCGCTAAGTTTATTGAAGGCGAGTAACTGGATAAAAGAGTTCGACATGCTGAAAAAGAATGAATTCTATTAGTGAATTGTTTGTATCCTATCCAATTAAAGAATTTAGCAAAAGTAATAATGTACCCATAAACTCATTATTATTTTTGCAACGATACTTCAGTGAGTCAGAGCAACCGCTACCGAGGGGCAGTCAATCACTCCTTCACTGAACCAAGACATGCTTGACTAAATGCTAATACCGGAATAACTCTCATTCCTATAACATTCTAGTTATCGCTACTTTGGTCAAGAACTTACTAACACTTAGCAATTCTTGTAAGTGTGACCCGCTATTTTCAGACCTCAGAGGTCGGCCCCAACAAAGCTACCGAACTGGAGAGACAAAGATGAGAATGGTCCTAAGAGACCCTATCCATTTCTGGAGTTTGAGTTGTTCTGAATCCCATGTTACATCCCTCCGAATGGATGGTGCTACATTGGGCAACCTGCAGGCGGAACATGGGAATCTCACGGTCCAACCTAATGGAGGAGACCGTAGGATGTGTTGACACACTTTCTTCTCCCACTTACTATAAATACTTACTCCATTCACCTTGCTCTTGATTTATGCAAACACCATCCAAATGGGGATGCCCTATTGACATCACGAGGCCGAGCATAAATCTCACTGTGTGAACTTTGCAGAGAACGTAAGAGGAAATTGATATATCATATATACCTTTTCACTCCCACTAAGTATTTTAAACAGTTTGGGTATACTTTTACTTAGGCATATTCCGGCTAAAACAATATGACCTAAGTCTACCAATATAACAATTATACTGGGATTACCTAAGTTTATTAAACTTTTAATAAACCTCGGTCTATGAGTTTAATTTATTAACTTTTAATAAACGCCCCTCACGAAAGATAATTTATAAACCTATGGATTAAATTCACTCCCAGGTCAGTTCCCAGGTAGGGGTGTTCTGTTTCCGTCAGCTTAAGTACCCCAACCTAGCCAGAACCTTCCTTAGTCAGAGTCTCTCTTTAATCAAAGTTTATAAATTATTGGTTTCCTTATTCTAATCTTATTAGAACTAGATAACCTAAGGTCTAATTAATTCCAGTTCTAAAACCATTTTAAAACTAATTAATTAACCTTAGGGTACATGCATTTCTATGTTATAAATTGTTTCATCATTCATCACAAGAATAAACATACATTTATAACAAATTCATCACATGAATAAATGCATAGTAATTATATGTTTAATTTTTAATTAATATAACCCTTATATTAATTATAATTAAAACATATAATATTTGTTTCATAAATTAATATAACACTTATATTAATTCTTATGAAACCCAATAAACATGTATAAAATATATTATAACACTTATAACATACTTTCAATGCATGGAGCATGCTTCCTATGGTGGGATTTTAAAATCTATATGGCATACTTTATTCACATACAATCAGGGATTTTAATTAAAACATACATTCACATTGCATAACTAATTAAACACACTAAATTTTACTGGTTTTGGCATCTAATGCAAGCAAACTACTAAATTATTACAATAATAATCTAGAATTAGCATCGAGCCACTTCGAACTCTTCGAATTTGGGTCGAACTAGCTTGCAAATGTGTGAACCGGACTTTCAAAAGGTTGAACCGGACTGAAAAAAGCTGAACCGGACCTCCAATTGGTGAAACAGACCTCAAAAAAGGAAAAACCAGCCTCAAAATAGTCAGAACCGTTATAAAATACCTAAACCGGACCGAAAACGAGCCGAACCGGCCTAAAAAAAATCGAACCGGTCAAATTCAAAGTCAAAGTCAATGAATTCAAGTTGCTGACGTCACATCTCCTTCTCAAAATCAGAATCGTGCGCCTGAAGAATTAGTTCACTGTAGCAGAAATTAAAAAAAAAAACACACAACAGCTTGCTCTGTTTTTCAGTTCAGTGACCTCTTCATCTTCAAACGTCAAATTGAAGGCCTTCCCAAACTCCAATCGACCTGAACTTTTTACAGCTTATTCTACACATAATAATGCTCAAACACACTTGAGCAATTTGAAAATAAAGCACGAATTGATGCTCAATTTAAATGTCAAAACCAGAAGAACACTTTAGACGTCCAGAAAAATTATATTTCAAAAAACACCCACCACAAGACAAAATAGATCAAATTGAGTGCTCAAAATTGCTCTGATACCAATTGAAAGAGTCTAGATTAAGAAAGCGGAAGCAATTTTGGATCTTGAACACTCTACGTTGATCAATTTTGTAAAATAAAAAATATGCTCAAAGCTGGAAAACTAGAGGGATAGAAAACTCAACTTTCAAGATCAAATTCTCTTCACCCGGTGGATGGTTTTCAATACGAACACTTCGTGGACAACCGTTGAGTCTTCCCTACTATCCTCGGGCCTTAGAACAGATTGTGGGATCCTAGGTTGAGAATTTGGAAGAAAATACCTCAAAGGTCACTAATTCGGAAATATTGAATATTTTGTAAAAATTCTCCCAACATCCCTCAAATCACCATTATATAAAGCTTCAATAAGCTTCAATGGAGTGACAACTCAAGGGTGATGAGGATGCTTTGAGATGGAGGTGGCTAATTTTGGTGAATTTTGAAGATGAGAGGGATTGTGCAAGTTGCACTTTGGATTTTATTGAAAATCCATGAAAATCCACTAATTTTCATTTAATTTTAATTTAAAATAAATATTAAATTAATTTTTAATTAAAATTAATTAAATTAATTAAATTATTAAATAATTAACTTAATTTAATATCAAATATTAAATTAAATAAATTACCCGATCCCAATCGTTTTTCCAAACATGAATCTTTATTCATGCTATAAATCGATCCAATATTTAAATCATATTTAAATATATACACCTCCTTTTAATCACAGTTTAATTCATAATTAAGCTATGATTTGTTAAATATATCACATATAATTAACGTTTTCTCCCAAACTCGAATTTGAACAATTCAAATTCTTTTCTCCCAAAATGTTACAAGGCTTAGTCCGAGCTAGTAAGGAGGACCTAATGGACCTACAGTTCATGAGCTCCAACGATACGTGATTAACTGGTCAAACTCTTTAACCTAGCTAATCAACATTCGTTAACCACCAGGACACTTCACTAAAGCCTAGTGGTTGCACTCTCCTCACTGTAGATATATTGATGTCCACTCGATATAACCATGATTAGTAAGTCGATCCTTCACAGTCGCTCAGTAATACAATTTGGGTCAAAATTACCGTTTTACCTCAGAATTACCTCTTGTTCCTTAAGTACCACCGATCCTCTAATGAACAATTGGTTTGTGGTCCAACCAAAGAAACCGAATCCCTCTCGGGCCAATGAGAGGGTGGGCCCATTGTTCAAGACCCGAGAGTCGACTTAAGGGAACAACCTCTCTACTTATCCCTAAAGCGGGTAGGAGTGAATTCCATCTTGCAGAACTATGTTCCCAGCTATCTACCCGATTTTATCCCTGAAATGGAAGGCTTATTGAGTCGGCAATCTCGAGCCACTCTCACCCATGCAAATCTAAGGATAATTCGAATAAACAGGAGTCCATAGAACGCTCAGGATTAAGATCGAGTTACCTAGGTCATCGTTTGAATATAGTCAGTTAAGACAGTAAACGGAATTATAAAATCTAAGTGACTATTTCGCGGTCCAGTCTTATGCAAACTCATTTCATAGGGCGCCCCCACTCACATGTCTCCACATGAACGATTTCGGATCACATCGTTTGTACTCTACAAAGTGGGTCACGTCCATAGTGTCCCAAGGATAAGGTACCTAACCCTATCCTTATACTATAGACTATTTTGGCTATAACTTGAACTTGATCCAATTTTATGTCACACATAAAGTTCAAGTATTCATCCTATAGCCAAGGGTTCTTTATTGAATTAAGGTTACACAATACACAATTCATTTTATTCAATAACACCTTTACTGAATAAATCTCAATAACAACTTTATTGCAAAATAGAATATACATTCAATTTACAAAACCACGAGTTTTAGGACATAAAATCCAACAGAACCTTCCTTAGACAGAGTTACTTATCAGTCACCATTCAAAAGTCATATTTGATTTTCTAATTCTAATCTTATTAGAACTAGAAAATCTAAGTTTAATTATTCAAGTTCTAAACATTTTAAAACTAATAATTAACTTATGTTACATGCATTTCTATGTTATAGTGCTTGATCATTCATCACATGAATAACATTATACTATAACATACATTCATAACATGAATTAAATCCATGAGCATGCTTTTAATCTAAAAAATATAACACTTATATTTAAATAAATTAAAACATGCATACATTATATTATAACACTTATAATATAACCTATCATGCATACTATATATTATAACACTTATAATATAAATATGATGCATGAAATGTTTAACCTAAGGAGAGATTTTAAATCTATATGACATACATTATGCACATAGAAATAAATATTTCATATATCTCATGCATAAAATAAATAAATAGCAAAAATTGAACCGATTTTGGCACTGAGGGGACATTAAATTAATTAATTAACATTAATATAATTTATATTAATATTAATTAATTAATTTAATTTAATAAAAAGAAAAATCCATTTTACAATTAAAAAATAAAAAAAATACACAAAACACATCCCCACGTATGAAGAAACGAACTCCACGCCCACGTCTCGCGCGAAAATGCTGTTGGAACCGCCCACTACGCACGCAGCGTTGCAACGCTGTATCGCTCAACGTTCTACCTCGTGTGCTCCACGCCTCGGCGCTGGTAACGCTACGCCCGACATTGCAACAACTGCTCGCAAAGACAACCTCCACCCGCACAGACAGCGTTGAGACGCCGAAGAACAGCGTCTCAATGCCGTCGACAGAACAACAAGCTCCTTTGCTATTCTTCGTCGTTTCTTGCCCATTTCCGCTCTGATTTGTTCACAGCAACTCTTGCCGCCAAACACCCGGACTTACAGATTCAATTTATTTTCTAAATTGCCCAAAAACACGATCCTTTATATTGATCTAATCAACATAAAATAAACCTTGAACAAGTGCCAAAATCGAAAACATCAAATTTCGCAAAACCAACAAATTCATCTCATGAAATTGAAGCAATATCCACTTAATTTTAAGAAAAACATATGCACAACGAAAAGCAAACAACCTGGCTCCAATACCAATTGAAGGAATGAAAATCCTACGCAGCGGAAAAGCGATTGAATCGTCATGGTATCGTTGTGAAAAATACTTTCTTAAAATCGAAATTATCTTATAGTAACTAGGTTAAACATACATTTAGGAAGAAAAATAGTAAGAATTACTTACTTGTTGAAGAATCGGTCTTCACGTTTTCCTCCTCCGGTCACGAACTCTTCGCGAACATGATCTCAACGAACTCGATCTCCTCGAACGAACCAACGAACCGGACACCTTCAATAGGCTTCTCGGTTGTTCTCTTTTAGGTAGAAGGAGAGTAGGTGGGACTCCTTTTTGGTGAAAGGGGAGGTGATAATTGAGAGAAGGTTGAGAGAGAAGTGTTTGTTGTTTTTGGTGAGATTCCAAAAAATGAACAACAACCTTATGAAACCCTTCTTGCAAAGGGTTTATATAATTTTGATAGGTGGAGTTGAAACCTCCACCTATTTACCATTTAACCACAATCATAGGTTATGCAAATCATATTTGCATAACCACATATAATAAGATATCTCATATCTCATTATACAAATCACATTTGTATAATTGTGGATTTTAAATTGAATCACATTCAATTTAATTTCTCTCAATTCAATTTCTCTAAATTAGCCCTAATTAGACAATTAGGCTAACATATAGTTTATTATGAATCACATTCACATTAAACTATATAATATGTCAATCATATCTCATATAAATGACATAATTACCCTTCAATGAATTTGAACACTTCAAATCCACACAAGATTTGTAAACCTTCTATTTATCAAGTTTGAGCCAACCGAGGGACCTAATGGACATACACGTGACGAGCTCCAATGATCCGAGACTAACCTATCAAACTCTTCGACTCGAATAATCAACATTCATTAGCTACGGTAACACTCCACTAAAGCCCGTAGTTGCACTCCCGTCACTGTAAGACACGTTGTATCCAGTGATATAACCAATGTCCATGAGTCGACCCTTCACAGGTTGTTCATAGACACTGCTGGGTCAAATTATCGTTTTACCCCTGTGTCTACTTCGTGCTTCTTAAGTCTCAACTGCTTCTCTAATGAACAACAACGTTGTCATGGTCCAACCATATACAACACCCCTCTCGGGCCAATGAGAGGGTGGGCGCCCGTTGTCCAAGCCCTGGAAACAACACTTAAGGGAACAACCCTTCTAATTTCCCTATGGTCGGGAACGAGTGAATTCCATCTCGCGTAGTCAAGTTCCCAGCTCCCCACGTCGTCCTATCACTAAGAAGATAGGCATATTGGGCGAGTAACTATGACCACCCTCACCCGTACAAGTCAAATGACAGACCCCCGCAGACAGGAGTTCGCAACGTACTCACGATTAAGGTCAAGTCACTATTGGTCATCTACGAAGTTATTAGTCCAATATTGTTAACGGTGTTACATCTGTAGGTCTAATAATTCACTGTCCGGTCTTGTGCAATCTCATTGCCCAGGATGCCCCGACTCGTATGTCAACCACATGAACGAGTCAGATCACCTCATTTGTATCTAATACAAAGCGGGTTGCATCCACAGCGTATCCAAGATTCGATTCCAACCCTATCCATATACCGTAGACCTTTTGGGTCATTAACTCGAACGTGATCCTCCCTTTGTGTCCACTACACACTGTTCGATTTATAGTTCTCTCATTAATTCAATGGCCCGGGTGCTTAATTTACTAGATAAATTTTGTATAAATTGCGAGACACATAGTGATGAAAGAACTAACACTTATTTATTTCAATAGGTAATATTAATAACAAGACGAGATTAGGACATACATCCCAACAACATATTCTGCAACGAACTCATGATCTCACGAGCTGAGACCAAGCCCTCGTGCTTTTTGGCCATAACTTCAGCAATACTAGCCAAAATATAGACCTTGGCCTTGTCATTGGCCTTGAACCAACGGTCATACACATCCTTAACAGTTTGATGAGCGTTTCGAGCAGAGACCTGAGGACACTCCTTAGTTAGTACAAACCATAGGTCGTCAACAACCAGAATCGTATTCAGGTTGGACTTCAACGTAGTATAGTTTTCACCAGTTAAATGCTTGCTTTTGAGTAAGGCTATTATTGAGGACGACATGCTGAAATTTCTAAAATAGTTCTAATAACTTTTGTCTTTAACCCATTACAAACCAATCAATTTTAGCAAAAATCATTAAAGAACACTAGTGTTTAAATTAAACATTTAATTTTTGCAACGATACTTCAAGGGTGTAGAATAAAAGCCACCGTCGGGTGGTTAGTCACTCCTCCCCTAAATTGAGACTATCTCAACTAATTTTCACTACCAGAACATCTCATGTCCCAATGATTGTTAGCTACCGTTTGTTTGGTCAAGGACTTGTTAACTAGCTTAACTTATCCCGTAAATGTGACCCTACAATTTTTAGATCCAATAGGTCAGAGCCAACATGTTAATATTAAGAAAGACAACAACTGAAAAATTACCTTAGAGACCCTATCCATTTCTGGAGTTCGCAGTGTTCCAATCCCTATAGTCAGGCCCTCCGTAGGGTTTGGCTGCTCCAAAGCAACCTAGTAGACAGACTATAGAAATCTCACGGTGCGACCTAATGTAGGAGACCGTAGGATATGTTGACACGCGTCCTGCTCCCATTTACTATGGATACTTTCCACATTCACCTTGATATTGAACCATGCGAACACTTACCGTAGGGGGATGCCCTATTGACGCCACGTAACCACGCATGGAACTCACGGTGTGAACTCTTGAGGACGTGAGAATAAACTCGATGCGAACATCTCGTTTTCTCCCACTGAACCTCCTGAGGTTAGGGTATAGGTTTAACTTAGTCGGATTCTGGCTAAATGAATCTATCATAGTCTATGCCTATTATAACTATTATAACTGGGTCTTTTATCCTTATGTCTAGGTGAGCAAACATTTTAATTACCTAGATATAACACAAGACTAAGGTTAATTCAGCTTAAGCTCCAGGTCAGTTCGTAGGTAGGAGGTGTTTCGTTAACCGTCAACCTAAGTACCCCCAACCTTAGACAGAACATCACTAGTAGAGTTCCCTTATAACCAATGTCCTATTGTCCTACTATATTTTAAACTATTTAAAATACTATGTAAGACTAACTTCTAATCCTATTAAAAATCAAAACTTAGGTCTAACATTAATATAAAACAATTTAAAACTAATTTAATTTAACCCAAGCTCGTATGTTTGCATGCAGTTCTTTGTTGTAGGTTATGGATTCTAAAACCCCTTTATAACATTTATAAATTTTAATTAATTAACCTTGTTGGGATGTTTGTCCTAACCTCGTTCTATTTGTAAATTTACATTTGAAATAAATAAAGGTTATTTATTTCATCATTTTGTGTCTCACATTTCTTACAAACTTTGTCCAATAAACTAAGCTCCAGGGTCATTGAATATATGAGAGAACTAGAACTTGACCGGTGTGTAGTTGACACAAAGGGAGGATCACGTTCGAGTAAATGACCCGAACGGTCTACAGTATATGGATGGGGTTGGAGACCTAATCCTGGATACGCTGTGGATCTGACTCATTAATGTGGTTGACATGCAAGTGGGGGCATCCTGTATAATGAGATTGTACAAGACCAGACCATGAATTATTAGACCTACTAATGTAGCACCGTTAACAGTAAGAATTAATAACTTCGTAGATGACCATTAGTGACTCGACCTCAATCCTGAGTGTGTTACGGACTCCTGTCTGCGGGAGTCTGTCCTTTGACTAGTACGGGTAAGGATGGTCACAGTTACTCGCCCAATATACCTATCTTCTCAGGGACAGGACCAAGTAGGAAGCTGGGAACTTAAGTACGCGTGATGGAATTCACTCGTTCTCACCTTTAGGGAAACTAGAGGGGTTGTTCTCTTAAGTGTTGTCTTCAGGGCTTGGACAACGGGCACCCATCCTCTCACTGGAACGAGAGGGGTGTTGTGTATGGTTGGCACATTACAACGTTGTTGTTCATTATAGGAGTAGTGGGGACTTAAGGAACAAGAAGTAGACACAGGGGTAAAATAGTAATTTGACCCGGCAATGTCTATGAACAACCCTTGAAGGGTCGACTCATGGGTATTGGTTATATCAGTGGACACATCTTGTCTTACACTGACGGGAGTGCAACTATGGGCTTTAGTGGAGTGTTACCGTAGCTAATGAATGGTGATTAACCGGGTCAAATAGTTTGATTGGTTATTCTCGAATCATTGGAGCTCGTCACTGTAGGTCCATAAGGTCCCTCGATTGGCTCAAACTGGATTAAAAGAAGGTTTACAATTTTGGTGTGAATTTGAAGTGTTCAAGTTCACTAAATGGCAATTATGTCATTTACATGAGATATGAATGATATATTATATAGTTTAATGTGAATGAGATTCATAATAAACTATAGGTTAGCCTAATTGTTGAATTGGGGCTAATTTGGTGAAATTAGTTTGAGAGATATTAAATTGGATGTGATTCAATTTAAAAATACACAATAATACAAATGTGATTTGTAAAATTAGATATGAATTATCTTATTATAAATGGTTATGCAAATATGATTTGCATAACCTATGGTTGTGGTAAAATGGTAAATAGGTGGAGATTCCAACTCCACCTATCACTATTATATAAACCTCCTTTGCAAGAAGGGTTAAGGAATGACTTGCTCATTTTTGGATTTCTCACCAAAAGAAGCATTCTCTTCTCTCTCAAAATTCTCTCAACTTCTCCTTCCTAAAATCAAAGAAGGATCCCACAATCCTCCTTTTTCCTAAAGTAGAACAACCGAGAAACTGAGTGGTGGTGTTCGATCGGTGTTCGTGGGAAGAGTACAAGATCGTTGAGAACGAGGAGAGCACGAAGAGTTCGTGAACGGAAGGAAAGTTTGAAGATCGTCTTCAACAAGTAAGTACCGTTCTAACTTGCTGTTTTCTTTCTAGAAATGCATGTTTTAGCCTATACCATGTGATAGCTAATTTTAATGAAAATTGAAATGCACAACAATTTAATATCTCTCAATCTAATTTCTTGAGATGAATGCTTTCTAAAATTGTGCACTTAATTTTGTTAAAATTAGGGGGGTTTCTGCTTTGATTCATGAGATGAATGTTGGTTTGCCAAATGGATGTTTTTCGGTTTTTTGGCACTTTTATTAGATTTACATTAAAGTTGATTCGATCAATGTAAGGGCCCGTGTTTTGGGTATTTTTTAATGTAAATCGAGTTTGTAAGTCTGTGTCGTTCGTGTCATGAGATGTTGTGAAGAAATCGGGGCGGAAACGGGCGAGAAACGACGAAGAACAGCAAGAGGTGCGTTTTAAATTTTATTTAATTTTTTTTGTAAAATATATTTAATTAATTTATTTATTTTATTTTATTAAACAATATTAATATTAATGTTGTATTAATGTTATTTAATTAAATAAATGTCCCTAACTGCCAAAATCGGTCTATTTTTGCTTTTTAATTGATTTATGCATGAGATGTATGATTTAATTAAATTCTATGTGCATAGTGTATGACATATAGATTTAAAATCTCACCTTAGGTTAAACATTTCATGCATCATTTATATTATAAGTGTTATAATATATAGTTTGCATGATAGGTTATATTATAAGTGTTATAATATAATTAAATGCCTGTTTAAATTTAATTAAATATAAGTGTTATATTTTTTAGTTTAAAGTATGCTCATGCATTTAATTTCATGTGATGAATATTTATGTTATAGTATAGTTATTCATGTGATGAATGATCAAGCACTATAACATGGAAATGCATGTAACCTAAGTTAATTATTAGTTTTAAAGTGTTTAGAACTTGAATAATTAGACACAGGTTTTCTAGTTCTAATAAGATTACAATTAGGAAATCAAAATATAATCTTTGAATGGTGACTGATTAGTAACTCTGTCTAACAAATATTTTATCTAAGGCTGGGGTATTTAAGTTGACGCTTGCGGAACACCCCTACCTGGAAACCGACCTGGGAGTGAATTCGGTCGGGAGATTCTTAGGTTATATTTTTCGTGAGTGTCGTTAATTATAATTTGATTAATTTACTCACCTAGACCTATGTAATAATGTGATTATAAACATAGGCTAATAAAGTATAAGAGTTATATTTGGCCGATTTATCTAGGTCAATCCCGAAATACATAAAGTGTTGAGTGAGAGGAAATAAAGTGTATAAGATACATTTAATTTTTCGACCACAAATCTCTGTTAAATCTGCACCGTGAGATCCATACTCGGCCTCGTGGCGCAAATGGGAGCGTCACCCTTCGGATGGTATTTGTATGGGTCAATATCAAAGTGGATGGAGAGAGTACTTATAGTGAGTGGGAGCGAGACTTGTGAAAACGGGACCCACGGTCTCTTCTTTCGATTCACACGGTGAGACCCCTATGATCTGCCTGCTAGTTTGGTCTGGACCAGACAATCCCTTCGGAGGGCCTTTATCATGAGAGTCGGAACACCGTGAATTCCCGACATGGATACAGTTCCTTGTTGGTTTTCCTTCGTGGTTCACCCTTCGGTGGCTATTGTTTGGACGGATACTTGGAAACTTAAAGATTGAGGGTGACACTCACGGGATTCGTTAAGTGTTAATGAATTCGACCAAATAATGGGAACTGGACGCCTAATGGAATAAGAGTTATTCAGGAATTAGAATCTGGTCGAGAAAGTCTCGTCCTAGAGGAGGAGTGTTTCTGTTCCCCCTTCAATGGTGGTCATTCTAAATTTTTAGGATATCATTGCAATTTTTAAATGACCTAGGGATCATAGGATTAATTTTTGCTAAAACTTGATTGGACTTCAAAAAGTTTTTTTGCGAGACTGACACAAATTTATAATTTAATTTTTTCAGCTAAAATGTCTAGCTCAATTATCGCTTTACTCGTTTCGGATAAGTTAGTGGGGGATAACTTCCAAACGTGGAAGAACAATATTAACACGATTCTTGTAACCGACGACCTAAAGTTCGTGCTTACTGAGGAGTGTCCTTAGTTGCCGACCTCGACTGCATCACGAAGTGTTCATGATGCATATGATCGATGGATCAGGGACAATGAAAAGGCCAAGGTCTATATCATTGCCAGTTTGTCTGAAGTCTTGGCAAAGAAGCACGAGTTGATGATCACCGCTAAGGAGATCATGGAGTCGTTGCAGGACATGTTTGGACAACAGTCATTTCAGGTCAGGCATGATTCGCTCAAACACGTCTTCAACACTCGAATGAAAGAAGGGATGTCTGTCCGTGAACATGTTCTGGACATGATGAACCACTTTAATTTGGCGGAGATGAACGGGGCTTCGATCGATGAGTCAAGCCAGGTCAGCTTTATCTTGGAGACCTTTCCGAAGAGTTTCCTTTAGTTTCGTAGCAATGCTGTTATGAACAAAATTAGCTACACTCTGACTACCCTCTTCAATGAGCTACAAAATTAGCTACACTCTGACTACCCTCTTCAATGAGGATCAGGACACCGGAAGCTGAGGCAAATGTTGCCTACAGATCATATCATAGGGGTTCAACAACTGGAACCAAATCTATTGCTCCTTCTCGCCCGAAAGGGAAGAAGAAGATGAAGAAGGATAAAGTTGACCGAGCTGCTGCCCAAAAGGGTAAAAAGGTCAAGGAAGTTGCAGAGAGAAGAAAGTGTTCCAACTGCAATAGGGACGACCACTGGAAGAGAAATTGTCCCAAGTTCCTTGTCGAGAGAAAGAATCAAGGTAAATGTGATTTACTAGTAACTGAAACATGTTTATTGGAGAGCAGTGACTCTACCTAGATATTGGATTCGGGCGCCACTAACCACTTTTGTTCTTCTTTTCAGGGAATTGATTCCTGGCAGCAGCTGCGAGAGGGTGAGGTGACTTTACGGGTTGGATCTGGAGAGATAATCTCCGTTGCAGCTATCGACAAAGTGAAGCTTTTCTTTGGCAGGAATTACATTTTTGTTAGACAATATGTATATAGTTCCAGGGATTACTAGAAACCTTGTTTCTATTTCCTGTGTTTTAGAACAATGTATATCTGTTTCTTTCAATGGTAATAAAGCGTTTATTTCCAGAAATGATAATTTGATTTGTTCTGCTTCACTTAAATCTAATTTGTATGTTTTAAAACCTAATTAGGTCAAAAGCGTTTTCAACACTGAATTATTTAAAACTGCAGAAACACTAACTAAAAGAATTAAAGTTTCTCCAAAAGAAAATGTCCATCTTGGGCATCTAAGATTAGGCCACATTAATCTCAATAGAATTGAGAGACTAGTGAAGAGTGGACTTCTAAGACAGTTGGAAGAAAACTCTTTATCGGTATGTGAGTTATGCCTCGAAGGCAAAATGACCAAACGCCCTTTTAGTGGAAAAGGATATAGAGCCAAGGAGCCCCTTGAGCTTATACATTCTGACCTCTGTGGTCCGATGAGTGTTAAAACACGAGGAGGTTACGAATACTTCGTATCTTTCATAGATGACTATTCGAGGTATGGGTTGATGGAGATCTAATCCCCTTGAGCAGCGGAAACGTGTTTGGAATCGTAATTTGCAAGTTCGTTTTGGTTGAAAAGCAAAAACCAGTACATTGGTGTAAAACAGAACAAGCATACATTTCTAATCTAATTAGACATGGATATTTACATGCAAACATGTTGTATAATGAAACTAAACTAACAAGGAATTCAAAATTTACCTTTGTAGTTTCTACGAATCAGCAACTCCTTGCTCCAAGTGTGGTTCTGCAATAACTCAGCAACGCAGAAAGAAACTTTTGTTCTCCTCTAAGCAAGACACTACCAAAAGAGAGAACCTCCTATTCTCTGAGTGCTTAGATCACCCTAGGTGGGAAGGGATCCAACTTTTTAATAGAAGGGAATTGAGAGAGAGAGAGTTTTTTCTTGAGAGTTGAATCAGAGATTCGTCAAATTGATTATCCTCTTCTGACCAGGAGAAGAAGAACACTGCAGAGGGAAACTCCTCACTCCCTATCGATTAGGGAGTTGGGAGACATGGGGAACGTGTACTCCTGACACGTTCCCTTTTATTTATTTATTTATTTAATTAATAATTAATCATATTAATTATTAATTAATCAATTAAATACCATTAGACTAAATGAATTAAATATCATATATTTAATAACATTTAATCAATTTATCATCTAACGTATAGTTTTAATGCACATCTAATGCACATTAAATTTTAACTTATAGTTTTCAAGTATGAATCACATTCACATTTGAATTTAATATTTGAACTCTTTCAAATATTTAATTCTCTCATATAATTTAAAATGAATCATATCCACATTAAATTTATAATATATAGTTCCAGAACTATATATTATATCGTATCTATATACATTAAATTTATTCACTGACAAATTTGAACATTTCAAATTCAAACGATCTGAGAACCCTTTACGAGCTAGAAGTTGGACCTAATGTACCTAAAGATCAGAAGCTTCAACGATACGAGATTACTCGATCAATCTCATTAACCTCCTAATCAACATTCGTTAACTACGGGAACACTCCACTATAGTCCCGTAGCTGCACTCTTCTCACTGCAGATATATTTCTGTGTCCACGGATATTAACCAATAACAGCAAGTCAATCCTTCACGAATGTTCGTAACACTAGCTGGGTCAAATTACCGTTTTAACCCTGGGTTACATCTCGTACCTTAAGTACCAGTGCTCCTCTAATGAACAATTTGTTTGTTGTCCTACCAACAAACAGAGTCCCTCTCGGCCCGATGAGAGGGTCGTGCTCTTTGTTCAAGTCCCGGAGACACCACTTAAGGGAACATTCCTCTACTTATCCTAGTAGGCGGGAAGGAGTGAATTTTATCTTGCTAAGTTAAGTCCCCAGCTGCTCACTCGGTCTTGTCCCCAAGAAGGTAGGCATATTGAGTCGGAGAATCTGGCCACCTTCACACATTCTAGTCAAGGGACAATCCCTCGCAAACAGGAGTTCGTAACCTGCTCAGGATTGAGATCAAGTTGCGTAGGTCATCCTAGTGAAATAGAAACCTAACTAGTCAACGGAGTTACATCTAGTGGTTACTATTTCGTTGTCCGGTCTTATGTAATCTCATTACATAGGATATCCCCACTCACATGTTATCTACACGAATACGTTAGGATCACAGTGTTTGTATCATATACAAAGTGTGCCACATCCATAGTTTTACTAGGGTAAGTTACCCAAACCTTATCCCCTTACTATTGTTGGGATTTTTGTCCTAATCTCGTGTTTGTAAATTACTATTTGATATTAATAAGAGTTATTTATTTCATTACTTTTGGTCTCGCAATATTTACAAACTTTTCAAATAAACTAAGCTCCAAGGTCATTGAATTTATGAGAAAACTAGAACTTGAACGGTGTGTAGTGGACACACAGGGAGGATCCCGTTCGAGTTAATGACCCGAACGGTCTACAGTATATGGATAGGGTTGGAGACCTAATCCTGGATACGTTGTGGATGCGACCCGCTTTGTATTATATACAAACGAGGTGATCTGACTCGTTCATGTGGTTGACATGCGAGTGGGGGCATCCTGTGCAATGAGATTGTACAAGACGGGACCACAAATTATTAGACCTACTGATGTAACACCGTTGACAGTAAGGACTAATAACTTCGTAGATGACCATTAGTGACTCGACCTGAATATCGAGCGTGTTACGAACTCCTTTCTGCGGGGGTTTGTCCTTTTACTAGTACAGGTGAGGGTGGTCACAGTTACTCGCCCAATATGCCAATCTTCCCAGGGACAGGACCAAGTCGGGAGCTGGGAACTTAACTACGCGAGATGGAATTCACTCGTTCCCGCCTTTAGGGAAACTAGAGGGGTTGTTCCCTTAAGTGCTTTCTCCAGGGCTTGGACAACGGGCGCCCACCTTCTCACTAGCCCGAGAAGGGTGTTGTGTATGGTTGGACCATCACAATATGTTGTTCATTAGAGGAGCAGTGGGGACTTAAGGAACAAGAGGTAGACACAGGGGTAAAACGATAATTTGATCCGGTAGGTGTGTACGAACAACCCGTGAAGGCTCGACTCATGGGCATTGGTTATATCTGGACACGTAATATTCTCGTGATCGATGTGAGTGCAATCACGGGCTATAGTGGAGTGTTACCGTAGCTAATGAATGTTGATTAACCGGGTCAAAGAGTTTGATAGGTTAATCTCGGATCATGGGAGCCCGTCACTGTAGTTCCATTAGGTCCTTTGGTTGGCTCCATCTGGGTTAAAAAAAGGGTTAGAGTTTTGGTATGAAATTGAAGTGTTCAATTTCACTTAGAGTAATTTATATAATTTATATGAGATATGAGTGATATAATATATAGTTTAATGTGAATGATATTCATAATAAACTATAGGTTAGCCTAATTATTGAATTAGGGCTAATTGGAGAAATTAATTGAGAGAAATTAAATTGGATGTAATTCAATTTAATTAATCCACAATTATTGCAAATGTGATTTGCAATATGAGATATAAGATATCTTATATTATATGGTTATGCAAATATGATTTGCATAACCTATGGTTGTGGTAAAATGGTAATAATGTGGAGATTTTAACTCCATGATTATTCCACTATTTAAACCCTTCTTGCAAGAAGGATTGCAAATCAATCTCTCATTTTTTGGATTCTCACCCAAAAAGAAGAGAATACTCTCTCATTTTCTCTCTAACTTTCTCCTCACCAAAACACCAAGATCCCACCATCTTCCTTCTTTCCAAAAGAAGAACAACCGAGATTCCAAGTGGTTGTGACCGGATCTTGTTCGTGAGTTCGAGCTCGTTGAGATCGAGAAGCACGAAGTGTTTGTGATCATTGGAAGAACCCTTGAAGAGAGTCTTCAACAAGTAAGTAGATTTTTTCTTGCGGTTTTTCTTCCATAGTATTGTATGTTTAACTTAGATCTAAGTGTTAGATCGTATTAATGAAACTCTAGTTGCACATTTTCACTACGACGATTCAATCGTCTTCCGCTGCGTGGGACATTTATTCCCTTCAATTGGTATCAGAGCCAGGTTTTGTTCGATTTTGTGCACTGTTTTTCATTAAAATTAGGTGGGTACAGCCTTAATTTATGTGATAAATTGTTGGTTTGCAAATTTGGATATTTTCGGTTGTGACATTTTAGATTTACAATTTTATGTTGATGAGATCAATGTAAAGGCCCGTTGTTTTTGGGCATTTTTGTTGTAAATTGAGTCTGTAAGTCTGAGTCGTTCGTGGCAAGAGTTGTTGTGAAGAAATAGGAGCGGAAACGGGTGAGAATCGAAGCAAAACAGAAAAGGAGTTTGCTGTACAACCGACGGCATTGAGCTGTTGTTTATTGGCGTCTCAACGATGTGCCAGCGGAAGGAAGGCGTACTGCAGGACAGCGTTGCAACGTCGCTGGCGTTGAGTACGCTAGCATGACGCTGGACGCGACATCGTTGCAACGTTGCACGCGATAGTGGGCAGTTCGCAAGACAGTTTCGCAACGTGGGCGTGAGTTGCTTCGTGGGGTAGTTGTTTTTTCGATTTTCTTTTATTTTATTTTTTGTAAATTGAATTTTTATTATTTATTTAATTATTTTATTAAATAATATTAATATAAATGTTATATTAATATTATTTAATTAAATAATTGCCTTTTAGGTGCCAAAAATCGGTCCATTTTTGCTATTTAATTATTTATGCATGTGATGTTTGATTTAATTAAATTTCTATGTGCATAATGTATGTCATATAGATTTAAAATCTCACCTTAGGTTAAACATATTCATGCATCATTTATATTATAAAAGTTATAATATATAGTTTGCATGATAGGTTATATTATAA
This sequence comes from Trichosanthes cucumerina, assembly GCA_036507285.1. Taxonomy (NCBI): domain Eukaryota; kingdom Viridiplantae; phylum Streptophyta; class Magnoliopsida; order Cucurbitales; family Cucurbitaceae; genus Trichosanthes; species Trichosanthes cucumerina. Next base: position 46,463,211 of record CM071840.1, read on the forward strand.
GAGTTATAATATAATTAAAATGCATATTTAATTTAATTAATATAAGTGTTATATTTTTTAGATTAAACTATGTTCATGCATTTTATTCATGAGATGAATTATTATGTTATAGTCTATAGTTATTCATGTGATGAATGATCAAGCACTATAACATAAAAATGCATGCAACCTAAGTTAATTATTAGTTTTAAAGTGTTTAGAACTGGAATAATTAGACTTAGGTTTTCTATTTTCTAATAAGATTAGAAATTAGGAAATCAATTATGACCTTTGAATGGAGACTGATTAGTAACTCTGTCTAAGGAAGGTTTTGTCTAAGGTTGGAGTATTTAAGTTGACGCTTGCGGAACACCCCTACCTGAAAACCGACCTGGTAGTGAATTCGGTCCGGAGATTTTTAGGTTATATTATCGTGAGTGTCGTTAATTAAAAGTTGATTAATTTACTCACATAGACCTAAGTAATAATGTGATTATATACTTAGGTTAAATACCATATAAGAGTTATATTGGTAGACTTAGGTAAATTCTACCCGGTTTATCTAGGTCAATCCCTAATAAAATAAAGTGATGAGTGGGAGGAAATAAAGTGTATGAGATACATTTAATTTCCAACCACAAATCTTTGTTATGTCCGCACCGTGAGATCAATACTCGGTCTCGTGGCGCAAATGGGAGCGTCCCCCTTCGAGTGGCATTTGTATGGGTCAATATCATCGTGGATGGAGAGAGTACTTATAGTGAGTGGGAGCGGGACCTGTGAAAACGGGACCCACGGTCTTTTCTTTCGATTCACACCGTGAGACGCCAATGATCCGCATGCTAGTTTGGCCTGGACCAGACAATCCCTTCGAAGGGTCTGTCATGGGAGTCGGAACACCGTGAATTCCAGAAAGGGATACAGTTTCCTGGTTGGTTTTCCTTCTTGGTTTTGCCTTCGGTGGCTATTGTTTGGACGGATACTTGGAAACTTAAAGATTGAGGGTGACACTCATAGAATTCGTTAAGAGTTAATGAATTCGACCCAACAATGGTAATTAGACGCCTAATCGAATAAGAGTTATTCTAGGATTAGGGTCTGATCGAGAAAGTCTCGTCCTAGAGGAGGAGTAGTCTATCCACCCTTCGGTTGCGGTCATTCTAAACCTTTAGGATATCATTTCAAATTTTCAATGACCTAGGGATCATGAAACAATTTTTGCTAAAACCTGATTGGATTTCAAAAGTTTTTTACGAGACTAACACAAAGTTTTATGATTTTTCAGCAAAAATGTCAAGCTCAATCATTGCTTTACTTGCTTCCGATAAACTAGTGGGAGATAATTACCAAACATGGAAAAACAACATAAACACAATTTTGGTAACTGACGACATTAAGTTCGTGCTCTCTAAGTAGTGTCCTCAGATGTCGGGCTCAACTGCGTCGCGAAGTGTTCGCGATGCATACGATCGATGGATCACGACCAATGAAAAGGCCAAGGTCTATATCATTGCCAGCATGTCTGATGTTTTGGCAAAGAGGCATGAGCTGATGGTCACCGCTAAGGAGATCATGGAGTCTTTGCAGGATATGTTTGGACAACAGTCCTTTCAAGTCTGACATGACTCGCTCAAATACGTCTTGAACGCACGGGTGAGAGAGGGGTCGTCTGTCCGTGAACATGTTCTAGACATGATGACCCACTTTAATCTAGCGGAGATGAACTGGGCATCGATCGACGAGTCGAGCCAGGTCAGTTTTATCTTGGAGACTCTTCCGAAGAGTTTCCTTAAGTTTCATAGCAATGTTGTTATGAACAAAATTAGCTACACTCTGACTACCCTCCTCAATGAGCTACAGAATTTCCAGTCCTTGATGAGGATCAGGGAACCGGAATTTGAGGTAAATGTTGCCTACAGGTCTTATCACAGGGGTTCGACCTCTGAGACTAAACCTGTTGCTCCTTCACGCCCGAAAGGGAAGAAGAAAATGAAGAGGGGTAAAACTGACCGAGTTGCCGCCCAGAAGGGCAAGAAGGTCAAGGAAGTTGTAGAGAAAGGAAAGTGTTTCCACTGCAATGGGGGCGGACACTGGAAGAGGAACTGTCCCAAATTCCTAGCCGAGAGGAAGAATCAAGGTAAATGTGATTTACTTGTGACAGAAACATATTTAGTGGAGAGTAGTGACTCTGCCTTGATATTGGATTCGGGCGCCACTAACCATGTTTGTTTATCTTTTCAGGGGTTGATTCCTGGCAGCAGCTACGATAGGGTGAGGTGACTCTACGGGTTAGATCCGGAGAGCTTGTCTCTGCTGCAGCGGTCGGCACGGTGAAGCTACACTTTGGCAGGAATTACATTTTGTTGGGCAGCATATATATAGTTCAAGGGTTTACTAGAAACCTAGTTTCTATTTCGTGCCTATTAGAACAGTGTATTTCCGTTTCATTCCAAGGCAATAAAGCGTTTATTTCCCGAAATGGAAATTTAATTTGTTTTGCTTCACTTGAGAATAATTTGTATGTTTTAAAGCCAAATTCAGTCAAAAGCGTTTTGAACCCTGAGTTATTTAAAACTGCAGAAACACGAACTAAAAGAGCGAAAGTTTCTCCTAAGGAAAATGCCCATCTTTGGCATCTACGGTTAGGCCACATTAATCTTAATAGGATTGAGAAACTAGTGAAGAGTGGACTTCTAAACGAGTTGGAAGAAAACTCTTTACCGGTGTGTGAGTCATACCTTGAGGGCAAAATGACCAAACGTCCTTTTAGTGGGAAAGGATATAGAGCCAAGGAGCCCCTTGAGCTTATACTTTCTGGCCTCTGTGGTCCGATGAATGTTAAAGCATGAGGTGGTTATGAATACTTCATGTCTTTCATAGATGATTACTCGAGGTATGAGTATATTTACCTAATGCATAAGAAGTCTTAAACTCTTGAAAAGTTCAAGGAGTACAAGACTGAGGTTGAGAACCTGTTAGGTAAATCGCTTAAAACACTTCGATCGGATCGAGGTTGAGAGTATATGGACACTGAATTCCAGGACTATATGATAGAACACGGAATTACGTCCCAACTCTCAACACCTTGTATGCCAAAGCAGAATGGCGTATCCGAGAGGAGAAACAAAACCTTGTTGGACATGGTTCGGTCGATGATGAGCTATGCTCGTCTCCTTGATTCTTTTTGGGGTTACGTATTGGAGACTGTGGTTTACATTTTGAACAATGTTCCGTCGAATAGTGTTTGTGAAACACGTTTCGAACTCTGGAATGGCGGTAAAGGAAGTTTACACCATTTGAGAATTTGGGGATGCCCAGCCCACGTGTTGGTATCAAACCCAAAAAAGTTGGAACCTCGTTCGAAATTGTGCCTATTCGTAGGTTACCCGAAAGAGACTAGGGGTGGTCTGTTTTACGATCCTAAGGAAAATAGGGTGCTTGTGTCGACAAACGCCACTTTCCTAGAGGAAGACCACGTCAGGGATCATTTACCAAGGAGTAAAATTGTGTTAAATGAAATGGACAGTACATCAGCGAGGATTGCTGATGGGGCTAGTACGTCAACAAGTGTTGTTGATCCTAGCACGACTAGTCAAATCTGTTCTCAAGATTTGGGAATGCCTCGACGTAGTGGGAGGGCTGTGAGGCAGCCTGATCGTTACATGGGTTTAGTATAAACCTCAGTTGTCGCTCCTAATGATGACTGTGATGATCCATTGACCTATGATCAGGCAATGGTTGATGTTGACAAAGACGAATGGATTAAAGCTATGGACCATGAAATGGAGTCTATGTACTTCAATTCTGTCTGGGAGCTTGTGGATCAACCGGATGGGGTAAAACCTATTGGTTGCAAATGGATCTACAAGCGTAAACGTGGCGTTGATGGGAAGGTGCAGACCTTCAAAGCCCGACTAGTGGCAAAGGGTTTTACCCAGGTTGAAGGGGTTGACTATGAGTAGACATTTTCACCTGTTGCCATTGTAAAGTCGATTAGGATCCTTCTGGCCATTGCCGCGTATTATGACTACGAGGTATGGCAGATGGACGTCAAGAAAACCTTTCTGAACGGAAAACTTGATGAGACCATCTATATGGACCAGCTGATAACTCACCATAAGTGAGTTATTTTACTAGAATTTTAGTGTTTAATCCCCTTGAATTGCATTTAATTTAGTGATCCTCGTGTTATTTTATCCCTAAATTATGTGTGTTAGCTTTAAAATCTTGAATTTAAGTATTAGGTGCAAAAAGAATTATTTTGATGTTTTTGTACTTTAATTCAAGAAATTTAGGAAAATAAGCTAACGGTTAATTAAAGACCGAAATTTGAGATTTTTCTTAACTCCAAAAATCCTCGTGTATTTAGTTTGATTTATAATTGACTTCATAAATTTATTTGGGATTTTTCTGTGTGCAGGAGATGTTTAAAAATTACAAGAGTCCCTAAGGGCATTTTAGACATTTTACCCGAAGGGTTATATGGTCTTTTTACTCTTAAGGGTATTTTTGTAATTTGTGGAGTTAGGGCAACACCATCTTATAAGGAGGCTAGGGTTTACAAGTGTTTGGGAGAGTTGGAGTTGTGACAAGAGGAAGAGATCAAGAGGGAGAAAAAGAACTCGTGAGATTGCCAAGCAAAGGGCTGCGTTGGAAGGAAAAATCTACTGACCCTTTCTTTGAAGCAAATGTTGCCGCACACATCCATGAAAAGCCTTTTGTGAAGCAAAGTGTAGTTGTACTTGGCGGTAGGTCGCTATTTTGTCAAGCAATTGGGTGCGAGAAGAAGAAATCACGAGAGGGAGGCATTGCTGAAGCAAACTGTGGAGTAGAGGGTTGGCCATCTGCCGGAATCAACCTATATTTGCTGAAGCAAAGCCGAGAGTAGGGATTTGTCCACCCATTTGTGATTTGCCCATCTTTGCTGAAGCAAAATCGAGAGCATGTGCAGTTCGGTTTTTACAGACGTCGTTCACTAAGTTTGTGATTTCCGGTTATCCAACCGTTGGATTTTGCTACAATTTTGTGAGCCTATTAAGGACTCATAGAGCTCCATTTTGAACGGTTGGATCTTCATTTGGAGCTTTGTGGTGTCAGATATCGCTGTCACATTGGACGTCCACTGCAGTTCGGTTTTTCACAGACGACAGTCACAAAGTTGTCGTTTTCTGGAGTTTGAACCGTTGGATTGTGCCGAAATTTTGTCAGTGTGTTGGGGACTCATAGACCGTAGTTTTCAACAGTTGGATCATCATTTAGAGCTCCGGTTCATTAGATATTGATATCGGACAGAAGCTACAGAATACTGAAACCCGCTGCTATTTCTCGCTGCCGCCTCAGGATCTTGGCGTTTTGTTGAAGCAAAACACATGTCAATTGCCTCCTGTAAACTTCTCCTATTCCCTAATTATTTTGGCTTGTTGTTACTCCAATTTTGAGCGTTTATTGTCCTCTTTTGACTCACTGTTTTAGGCTAAATTCATGACTGTTTTTGGGCTGAATTTGTGATTAATTTGGGTTGTTTTGTGACATTGTTACAACACATATTTGAATTTATTAAACAACACAAGCATGCATAAATTAGAGATGTGTGAGTTGATTTACATGAACTAAATTTTCTTAAGAAAGGGTTAGGTTGTTTTAATGTAATTTTGGATTAAATTTATAGTTGATGCCATTGATTGAATTTATGAAATTTTATTGAATTTAACGTTGCATGAGAATTAAAATTGGCCTTTTTTAACTTCTCTATAATTCATAAACTTGAGAAAGCTAATGAATTAGAAAACTAAAATTTCATTCTAGGATTATTGAGTTGATTAGGGATAATTAACCCACCTAGAACCTAAAATCATGGGCATAATTTAGATCACAATTGGAAAATTGTAGGTTTTAAAACTTAGTGATTTTGGAAAGAATCATTTGAATGCATGCGTAGGTAAATTCAAGGCATCACTAAAAATTTATTCCAATTGAACATTAGAACTTTAACCTAACCCGAGCTTATTTTTCATTACAAATCTCATCTCTTGTATCTATCTTCTTGTTTGCATTCTCCTCTCCCCGCATTTAAATTTACTTATTTTCTGGAGTCTAGTCTTATCTTGTCTTACTTATCACATCTGTTTATCTACTATAGGAAATTGCACACCCATGCATTGCACTAAAATAAGGAAAAATTTGTTAGGACACTCATCCATTTAGGTCTAACTAGCCCTCGTGGGATCGATACTTTTAACTTATCATTTGCTGCTCTCGACCGTGTATACTTGCACGTCGTAAAAGTGTCGGGGTTTTATTCTAATTTGCATTAGTTTAGGGCACTTGATATTTTCGCATCAAGTTTTTGGCCAAAGGGTTCATTGCCTAAGGCCAAGAGCAAAAGGTTTGCTGGCTTCATAGGTTTGTTTATGGACTGAAACAAGCTTCGAGGTCTTGGAATATAAGGTTTGATGAGGCGATCAAATCTTATGGCTTTGATCAAAATGTCGACGAGCCTTGTGTCTACAAGAAAATCGTTAACAAAACTGTCGCATTTTTAGTGTTGTATGTGGATGATATTCTTCTCATTAGGAATGAGGTAGAATTTCTTACTGACGTGAAGAAATGGCTAGCTTCGCAATTCCAAATGAAAGATTTGGGAGAAGCTCAATATGTTCTAGGTATCCAGATAGTCCGGAACCGGAAGAACAGAACACTAGCCTTGTCTTAGGCGTCTTATATTGACAAGATGTTGTCTAGATATAAGATGCAGAACGCCAAGAAGGGCTTGTTTCCTATCAGGCATGGGGTTCACTTGTCTAAGAATCAATGTCCTAAGACTCCTCAAGATGTTGAGGATATGAGACGGATTCCATATGCTTCAGCTGTAGGGAGCCTGATGTATGCCATGTTGTATACTAGGCCCGACATCTGTTATGGAGTTGGGATTGTTAGTAGGTATCAATCTAATCCAGGATTAGATCACTGGACAACCGTAAAGGAAATCCTCAAGTATCTTAAAAGAATGAGGAACTATAGCTTAGTGTATGGCAGTGGGCATTTGATCCTTACGGGATACACGGATTCTGACTTTCAGACCGATAAGGATTCTAGGAAATCCACTTCGGGGTTAGCTTTCATTCTGAATGGAGGAGTTGTAGTATGGCGAAGCATCAAGCAGGGATGCATCGCCGATTCCACTATGGAAGCGGAGTAAGTTGCGATTTGTGAAGCTGCAAAGGAAGTTGTTTGGCTTAGGAAGTTCATGACAGATTTGGAAGTTGTTCCAAATATGAACTTGTCGATCACACTGTTCTGTGAGAGAGGCAAACACATTGAGCGGAAGTATCATCTGATACGGGAGATTGTGCACTGCGGAGACGTGACAGTCATTCAGATAGAGTCGGAGCACAACGTAGCTGATCCATTTACAAAGCCCCTACGGCTAAGGTGTTTGAGGGTCACCTAGAGAGTCTATGTCTTCGAGTGCTTCCTGACTAGGGCAAGTGGGAGATATGTACACGGGTATTCAATGCCCTAGTTTATTATATTACTTCATTTTAATTTATGTACATTTCAGAAATGTATTTTCTCCACTAGCTTAGTCCAAGTGGGAGTTTGTTGGGATTTTTGTCCTAATCTCGTGTTTGTAAATTACTATTTGAAATTAAGAAGAGTTATTTATTTCATTACTTTGTGTCTCGTAATATTTACAAACATTTCCATTAAACTGAGCTCCAGGGTCATTGAATGTATGAGGGAACTAGAACTTGAACGGTATGTAGTGGACACACAGGGAGGATCACGTTCGAGTTAATGTCCCGAACGGTCTACTGTATATAGATAGGGTTGGAGACCTAATCCTAGATTCGTTGTGGATGCGGCCCACTTTGTATTAGATACAAACGAGGTGATCTGACTCGTTCATGTGGTTGACATGCGAGTGGGGGCATCTTGTGCAATGAGATTGTACAAGACCGGACCGTGAATTATTAGACCTTCTGATGTAACACCATTGACAGTAAGGACTAATAACTTCGTAGATGACTATTAGTGACTCAACCTGAATCCTGAGAGTGTTACGGACTCCTGTTTGCGGGGGTTTGTCCTTTGACTAGTATGGGTGAGGGTGGTCACAGTTACTCGCCCAATATGCCTATCTTCTCAGGGACAAGACCAAGCAGGGAGCTGGGAACTTAACAACGCAAGATGGAATTCACTCGTTCCCGCCTTTAGGGAAACTAGAGAGGTTGTTGCCTTAAGTGTTGTCTCCAGGGCCTGGACAACGGGCACCCACCTTCTCACTAGCCCGAGAAGGGTGTTGTGTATGGTTGGACCATCACAATATGTTGTTTATTAGAGGAGTAGTGGGGACTTAAGGAACAAGAGGTAGACAAAGGGGTAAAACGATAATTTGACCCAGCCGTGTCTACGAACAACTTGTGAAGGGTCGACTCATGCGCATTAGTTATATCAGTGGACACGTAATATTCTGCACTGACGGGAGTGCAGCTACGGGCTATAGTGGAGTGTTACCGTAGCTAATGAATGTTGATTAACCGGGTCAAAGGGTTTGATAGGTTAATCTCGGATCATTGGAGCCCGTCACTGTAGGTCTATTAGGTCCCTCGGTTGGCTCCATCTGGGTTAAAAGAAGGGTTAGAGTTTTGGTATGAAATTGAAGTGTTCAATTTCACTTAGAGTAATTTATATCTTTTATATGAGATATGAGTGATATAATATATAGTTTAATGTCAATGAGATTCATCATAAACTATAGGTTAGCCTAATTGTTGAATTAGGGCTAATTGGAGAAATTAATTGAGAGAAATTAAATTGGATGTGATTCAATTTAATTAATCCACAATTATTGCAAATGTGATTTGCAATATGAGATATAAGATATCTTATATTATATGGTTATGCAAATATGATTTGCATAACCTATGGTTGTGGTAAAATTGTAATAATGTGGAGATTTTAACTCAATGATTATTCCAGTATTTAAACCCTTCTTGCAAGAAGGATTGCAAATCAATCTCTCATTTTTTGGATTCTCACCCAAAAACAAGAAAATACTCTCTCATTTTCTCTCTAACTTTCTCTTCACCAAAACACCAAGATCCCACCATCTTCCTTCTTTCCAAAAGAAGAACAACAAAGATTCCAAGTGGGTGTGACCGGATCTTGTTCGTGAGTTCGAGTTCGTTGAGATCGAGAAGCACGAAGTGTTCGTGATCATTGGAAGAAACCTTGAAGAGAGTCTTCAACAAGTAGATTTCTTCTTGTTGTTTTTCTTCCATAGTATTGTATGTTTAACTTAGATCTAAGTGTTAGATCGTTTTAATGAAACCCTAGTTGCACATTTTCACCACGACGATTCAATCGTCTTCTGCTGCGTGGGACTTTTATTCCCTTCAACTATAGACCCTTTAGGTTGTATCTCGAACAGAGACCCTTTATATGTACGCTACATTCAGTTACAGATAAATTTTACAGCCTTGGATGTTTAGTTTATTGGATTTGGGGTTAAAACAAGGGCAATATCGTAAATAATACTTTATTAAAGTAATAACAATTTATTACAATAATTAGAACAAATTACAAACTACGAGTTTTAGGGCACAAACCCCAACATGGGTATATTTACCTAATGCATAGGAAGTCTGAAACTCTAGAAAAGTTCAATGAGTACAAGACTGAGGTTGAGAACCTGTTAGGTAAAACCATAAAAACACTTCGATCGGATCGAGGTGGAGAGTATATGGACACTGAATTCCAGGACTATATGATAGAACACAGAATTACGTCCCGACTCTCAGCACCTGGTATGCCACAACAGAATGGTGTATCGAAGAGGAGAAACAGAACCCTGTTAGACATGGTTCGGTCGATGATGAGTTATGCTTGTCTCCCTGATTCTTTTTGGGGTTACGCAGTAGAGACTGCAGTGTATATTTTGAACAACTTTCCGTTGAAGAGTGTTTGCGAAATACCTTTTGAACTCTGGAATGGTCGTAAAAGTAGTTTACACCATTTCAGAATTTAGAAATGCCCGACCCACGTGTTGGTGTCAAACCCGAAGAAGTTTGAACCCCGTTCAAAATTGTGTCTATTCGTAGGTTACCCAAAAGAGACTAGAAGCGGTTTATTTTACGATCCTAAGGAAAATAGGGTGATAGTGTCGACAAACGCCACTTTTCTTGAGGAAGACCACGTCAGGGATCATTTGCCTAGGAGCAAAATCGAGTTAAACGAAATGGACAGTACATCAACAAGAGTTACAAATAGGGCTAGTACGTCAACAAGTGTTGTTGATCCTAGCACGTCAAGTCAAGTCTATTCCCAAGAGTTGGAAATGCCTCGACGTAGTGGGAGGACTGTGAGACAGCCTCAACATTACATGGGTTTAGCTGAAACCCAAGTCGTCACTCCTAATGATGACTACGAGGATCCATTGACCTATGATCAGGTAATGACAGACGTTGATAAGGACGAATGGATTAAAGCTATGGACCCGGAAATGGAGTCGATGTATTTCAATTCTGTCTGGGAGCTTGTGGATCAACCTGATGGGGTAAAACCTATAGGTTGCAAATGGATCTACATGCGTAAACGTGGCGTAGATGGGAAGGTGCAGACCTTCAAAGCACGACTAGTGGCAAAGGGTTTTACCCAGGTCTAAAGGGTTGACTATGAGGAAACCTATTCACCTGTTGCCATGGTAAAGTCGATCAGGATTCTTCTGGCCATTGCCACGTACTATGACTACGAGGTATGGCAGATGGATGTCAATACCGCCTTTCTAAATGGCCACCTTGACGAAACCATCTACATTGACCAGTCCAAAGGGTTCATAACCCAAGGCCAAGAGCAAAAGGTTTGTCGGCTTCATAGGTCCATTTGTTGACTGAAAGAAGCCTCGAGGTCTTGGAATATAAGGTTTGATGAGGCAATCAAATCTTATGGCTTTGATCAGAATGTTGACGAGCCTTGTGTTTATAAGAAAATCGTCGATAAAACTGTCACATTTCTAATATTGTACATGGATGATATTCTTCTCATTGGGAATGAGGTAGAATTTCTTACTAACGTAAAGAAATGGCTAGTTGCGCAACTCCAAATGAAAGATTTGGGAGGAGCTCAGTATGTTCTAGGTATCCGCATTGTCCTGAAGGAAGAGCGAGTAACGGCCATGTCTCAAACGTCTTATATTGACAAGATGTTGTCTAGATATAAGATGCAGAACTCCAAGAAGGGCTTACTGCCTTTCAAGCACGGGGTTCACTTGTCTAAGGATTAGAGTCCTAAGACTCCTCAAGAGGTTGAGGATATGAGACGAATCCCCTATGCTTCAGCTGTTGGGAGCCTCATGTATGTCATGTTGTGTACTAGGCCCGACATCTTTTATGGAGTAGGGGTTTTCAGTAGGTATCAATCCAATCCAGGATTAGATCACTGGACAACCGTAAATACAATCCTCGAGTATCTTATGAGAACGAGGAACTACAGCTTAGTGTATGGCAGTGGGGATTTGATCCTTACGGGATACACAAATTCTGACTTTCAAACCGATAAGGATTTTAGGAAATCCACTTGGGCCACCTTCATTCGAATGGAGGAGTCAGAGTATGGCGAAGCATCAAGCGAGGATGCATCGATTCCACTATTGACGCATAGTACGTTGCGGCTTGTGAAGCTGCAAAGGAAGTTGTTTGGCTTAGGAAGTTCATGACGGATTTGGAAGTTGTTCCAAATATGAACTTGCTGATCACGTTGTTTTGTGACAACAGTGGTGTTGTAGCCAACTCCAGAGAACCTCAGAGCCATAAGAGAGGCAAACACATTGAGCGGAAGTATCACCTGATACGGGAGATTGTGCACCGCGGCGACGTGACAGTCACGTAGATAGCGTCGGAGCACAATGTTGTTGATCCTTTTACAAAGCCCCTCACAGCTAAGGTATTTGAGGCTCACCTAGAGAGTCTGGGTCTTCGGGTACTTCCTGACTAGGGCAAGTGGGCGATATGTAAACGGGTATTCAATGCCCTAGTTTATTGTATTACTTCATTGTAATTTATGTACATTTCAGAAATGTATTTGCTCCACTAGCTTAGTCCAAGTGGGAGTTTGTTGGGATGTTTGTCTTAATCTCGTTCTGTTTGTAAATTAACATTTGAAATTAATAAGAGTTATTCATTTCAATATTTTGTGTCACGAATTTTTTTACAAACTTTATCCAATAAACTAAGCTCCAGGGTCATTGAATATATCAGAGAACTAGAACTCGTATGGTGTGTAGTGGACACACAGGGAGGATCATGTTCGAGTAAATGACCTGAACGATCTACAATATATGGATGTGGTTGGAGACCTAAATCCTGAATACGCTGTGGAAGTGGCCCGCTTTGTATTAAGATACAAACGAGGTGATCTGACTCGTTCATGTGGTTTACATGCGAGTGGGGGCATCCTGTAAAATGAGATTATACAAGACCGGAACGTGAATTATTAGACCTACTGATGGAACATCGTTAACAGTATGGACTAATAACTTCGTAGATGGCCATTAGTGACTCGACCTGAATCTTGAGCGTGTTACGGACTCCTGTCTACGGGGGACTGTCCTTTGACTAGTACGGGTGAGGGTGGTCACAATTACTCGCCCAATATGCCTATCTTCTCAAGTACAGGACCAAGTAGGGAGGTGGGAACTTAACTTCGCAAGATGGAATTCACTCATTCCCGCCTTTAGGGAAACTAGAGTGGTTGTTCCCTTAAGTGTTGTCTCCAGGGCTTGGACAATTGGCGCCCACCCTCTCACTGGCACGAGAGAGGTGTTGTGTATGGTTGGACCATTACAACGTTGTTGTTCATTAGAGGAGCAGTGGGGACTTAAGGAGCAAGAACTAGACACAGGGGTAAAATGGTAATTTGACCCAGCAGTGTCTACGACAACCTGTGAATGGTCGACTCATGGGTATTGGTTATATCAGTGGACACATCTTTTCTTACTCTGACGAGAGTGCAACTAAGGGTTTTAGTGGAGTGTTAACGTAGCTAATGAATGTTTATTAACCGGGTCAAAGAGTTTGATAGGTTAATCTCGGATCATTGCAGCTCGTCACTATAGGTCCATAAGGTCCCTCGGTTGGCTCAAACTAGATTAAAACAAAGTTTACAATTTTGGTGTAAATTTGATGTCTTCAAGTTCATTAAAGGGCAATTATGTCATTTATATGAGATATGAATGATATATTATATAGTTTAATGTGAATGAGATTCATAATAAACTATAGGTTAGCCTAATTGCTGAATTATGGCTAATTTGGAGAAATTAGATTGAGAGATATTAAATTGGATGTGATTCAATTTAAAAATCCACAATAATAGAAACCTGATTTATAAAATTAGATATGAGATATCTTATTATAAATGGTTATGCAAATATAATTTGCATAACCTATGGTTGTGGTAAAATGGTAAATAAGTGCAGATTTCAACTCCACTTATCACCATAATATAAACCGCCTTTGCAAGAAGGGTTAAGGAATGACTTGCTCATTTTAGGATTTCTCACCAAAAGAAGCATTCTCTTCTCTCTCAAAATTCTCTCAACTTCTCCTCCCGAAAACCAAAGAAGGATCCCACAATTCTCCTTTTTCCTAAAGTAGAACAACCGAGAAACCAAGTGGTGGTGTTCGATCGGTGTTCGTGTGAAGAGTACAAGATCGTTGAGAACGAGGAGAGCACGAAGAGTTCGTGAACGGAAGGAAAGTTTGAAGATCGTCTTCAACTAGTAAGTACCGTTCTAACTTGTTGTTTTCTTTCTAGAAATGCATATTTTAGCCTATACTATGTGATAGTTAATTTTAATGAAAATTAAAATGCACAACAATACCACGACGATTTGATCGTCTTCCGCTGCGCTGGAACTCTAATTCCCTTCAAACCTATGACAAGGAACTATATGATAACTCCAATAAACGATTTCTAATTGGAATTACATTCAACTATTTGAATCATGCAAATTACTTAAATAAAATAACAATTTATTTTAATTTAAGTAATTTCATGCTCCATGCTTTTCATTTTTCATACAATTAAATTATAACACTTATAACTAATTACTTATGGAAAATTGACATGCATATTTATCAATCTCATATAACAATTATACTGACAAAATGCATGAACAGGCTTATCCTAAGGTGTAAAATATTCTAAATGACATTAATAAAGAAAATAGTCGTAAAACCGAAAAAATTGGTCCCTAACGTGCAAAAAATAATAAAATTACACTAATTTAATTACAAAAACCGGTCTAAAATCCATTGAACCGGAGTTAAATCGCTCGAACCGGACTGTCCACGACCCGAACGGCTCGAACCGTCGTTGAACCGGTCTGCTTCATCTAGTTGCTGCCATGGCGTAGCGTTGCAACGCTGCTTCCTCTCGTGCTCGCGTCAGGTATCGAGGTAGCGTTGCAACGCTGAAGGCGGGATTGTAATGCTGCCAACCCCTTGGATTCCGTATCGATAGGCATCATTGGCGTTGAGACGCCGTTCTCTAGCATCAGCATTGCAATGCAGTTGGGAGCGTCGCAACGCTACTGCTTCTGCAGTATCTTCTTCTTCAGAAAACAACAACTTCCAATTGTAATTTCAAATCCGATACTCATCCGAATGACTTGAAACCTGTCACAAAGGACTCATAAACCTATTACAGACTCGATTATGCACTTAATTGCCCAAAACGCAGGGGCCTTTACATTTAATTTGATCAAATCACAATTAAAACTAAAGACAAAATTTTTCTAAACAGTTTTAAAGCAAACCAAATGCAATTCCCACAAAACCAATGCAACTTTGTTTCAACCAAAACAAACCAAGCATTGCTCTAATACCAATTGAAGGGAATATGATCCCTGTGAGCAGCAGAAACGTGGTTTAAAATCGATTCGCTTGTTTGTTTTTGGTTTACTCCAAAAATCAGTACATTGGCAATTAACAGAGAGATAACCAATTTACTAATTAAATCATGGATTAAACTTGTAAAAAAACATGTTGTACAATCTAGACTAAAGGGAGAAACTTGATTACCTTTGTAGTCTCACTATCAACTTCAATTCCTTGCTTTTCCAAATTGTACAGTGCAACAACAACAACCAAAAACTTCTCCTCTATGAAACAGGACACTACCAGTTGTGTTACCCTTCTATCCTCTGAGTGTCTACTTCGATATTTCCTTGGTGGGAACGAACCAACAAATTTAAGTAGAGTGATTTTTTTTTCTTAGAGAGGAAATTCACAACAATTCCTTAATTGCTTCAAGATCCTCCATTTCCCAAACTTCTCTATCGAGAAGTTAAAGAGGGACACTTCTCCACTCCTATCGATAGGGAGTTTAGTGGGGAAGTGGGGAACGTGTCCTCCTGACACGTTCCCTCTATTTTTTTATTATATTATTTAATAAATAACTAAATTAATTATTAAATAACATAGTTAATGAATTAAATCATATTTAATTAACTTTAAAACAAATAGCATATATTTAATTTATAAATGAATTAAATATCATATATTTAATTGAGATTAAATCATATTCATCTAACCTATAATTTTAATGTACATTTTATGTACATTCAATTTTAACCTATAATTTTTAAACATGAATCTCATTCAGATTTAAATTAATATTTGAACTGTTTCAAATATTTAATTCTCTCATATAATTGAATATAAATCATATTCACATTAAATTTATAATATAAAGTTACAAAACTTTATATTATAATGTATCTGTATACATTAATGTTTATTCCCTAATTGAATTTGAACATTTTAAATTCAAACGATCTAAGAACACTTTACGAGCAAGAAGGCGGACCTAATGGACCTAAAGATCAGAACCTCCAACGATACGAGATTATTCGATTAATCTCATTAACCCCTTCGTTAACTGCGGGAACACTCCACTAAAGTCCCGCAGTTGCACTCTTCTCACTGGAGATAATTTTTGTGTCCACGGATATTGACCAATAACAACAAGTCAATCCTTCACGAATGTTCGTAACACTAGCTTGGTCAAATTACTGTTTTACCCCTGGGTTACATCATTTACCTTAAGTCCTAATGCTCCTCTAATGAACAATTTTTATGTGATCCTACCATCAAACAGAAGTTCCTCTCAGGCCAATGAGAGGGTTGGGCCCTTTGTTCAAGTCCTAGAGACACCACTTAAGGGAATATTCATCAACTTACCCTAATAGGTAGGAAGAAGTGAATTCCTTCTTGCTAAGTTAAGTCTTCAACTGCTCACTTGGTCTTATCCCCAAGAAGGCTGGCTTATTGAGTTGGCGAATCTTGCCACTCTCATATATACTAGTCGAGGGGAAATCCCTCGCAAACAGGAGTTCGTAACCTTCTCAGGATTGAGATCAAGTTGCTTAGGTTATCCTAGTGAAATAGAAACCGAACTACTCAACGGAGTTATACCTAGTGGCTACTATTTCATGGTCCGGTCTTATGCAATCTTATTACATAGGATATTGCCCCTCACATGTCGTCTACATGAACACGCTAGGATCACTGTGTTTGTATCATATACAAAGTGGGTCATATCCATAGTATTACAAGGTAAGGTACCAAAGCCCTATCCCCTTACTATAGACCTTTTAGGTTGTATCTCGAACTGAAATCCTTTATATGTACACTACATTCAGTTCAAGAGACATTTTACAGCCTTGGATGTTAGTTTATTGAATTTAGGGTTAATAAAAGAGAAATATTGTAAATAATGAACAATAACTCTTTATTAAAAATAATAATATTTACAAACTACGAGTTTTAGGCCATAAATCCCAACACCATCATATCGAGAACATGATCCCAAACAGATGATCCCTCTGCCATTCTAGCATTGATGATGTACTTGAGGGCATTGTGCCAGACTTGAACAGACTGTTGTCCGAACATGCCTTGCAACGAATCCATGATTTCCTTAGCGGTCATCATGCCCTCGTGCTTCTTGGATAGTATGTCAGACATACTTGCCAAGATGTAGACTTTGACTTTATTATTGGTCTTGGTCCATCTATCGTATGCATCACGAACACTTCGTGTTGCATTCGAGCTTGGCACTTGAGGACACTACTCAGTAAGCACAAACTTGAGATCGTCTGCTACCAAGATAATATTATGGTTGTTTTTCCAAGTCATCATGTTTTCCCGGGTTAATTTCATGGTAGCCAATAAGGAAATGATTGAGCTATTCATTTGCTAAAAAATAAATTACTTGTATTAGTTTTTAATTAAACCTTTTATCCAATCAGTTTTAACTAATTATCTAATGATTCCTAGGTCATTAATAATTTGTAATAATACTCCAAAGGTTTAGAATATATGACACCGAAGGGTAATAAAAAACACTCCTCCTCTGGATCAGGACATTCTTGACCAAAACCTAATGCCAGAATAACTTTTATTCCTACAGGTTTTAGTTACCATTATTCGACCTGGATACAATTACAACTAATGTATCCCGTGAGTGTAACCCTCTATCTTTAGATTCCAGATGTTGGATTTTATGTCCTAAAACTCGTTGTTTGTAATTGATAAACATTTTTCGTGTGTCTTTTTCGATAAAATTTTTTATTGAATTAGTATGCTATAATCTTGAATCCAATAAACTAAGGTCCCGAGGCTATTTAATGTAGTCTTGAAATTTATGTTAGGTGATGGCATAAAACATGGATCAAGTTCGAGTATATAGCATGAAATGGTCTATAGTATAGGGATAAGGTTAGGCGCCTTATTCTTGGGACACTATGGATGCGACCTACTTTGTAGTTAGTACAAACAATGTGATCCTGAATCGTTCATATAGAGATATGTAAGTGGGGGCATCCTATGCAATGAGTTTGTATAAGACTGAACCACGACTTAGTCACTTTTGCTTTATAACTCCGTTTACTGTATAAAACTGACTAATTCAATTTTGATGACCTATGTAACTCAATCTTAATCCTAAGCTAACTATGAACACCTGTTTATTCGGGATTATCCATAGATCTGCATGGGTGAGAGCAGCTCAACAACGCTAACTCAATAAGCCTCCCATTTCAGGGGTAAGACCTGGTAGATAGCTGGGGGCATAGAGTGCAAGACGAAATTCACTCCTACCCGACTCTAAGGATAGTAGATAGGCTGTTCCCTTAAGTATTGACTTTAGAACTAGAACAAGGGGCCCCACCCTCTCACTAGATTCAGAGGGACTAGATTTGTTGGTTGGACCAAAAATCAATTGTTCTATAGAGGTTTAGTGGGACTTAAGGCGCAAGAAGTGTTCTCGGGGGTAAAATGGTATTTTTGACCAAGTCGAGACCACGAACAACCTGTGAAGGATTGACTTACTGGTTACGGTTATATTAGGTGGACAGAAATATATCTACAGTGAGGGGAGTGCAACTATGGGACTTTAGTGGAATGACCCGTTAGTTAACAAATGTTGATTAATTAGGTTAAAGAGTTTGATCGGTTACTCTCGGATTGTTGGGGATCATGATTTGTAGGTTCGTTAGGTCCCCCTACTAGCTCATATGGATTAAACTTATAACAGTATGTTGGATTAATTCGAATTGTTCGAATTAGGTAAGCAATTTTAAACCGACAAGTATATGTGATATAGCTATCGATTTTTAATGGCACAATATATTCAAATTTGATTTGAATTTCAAAAATATGAATACGGATTCATGTTCGGGAGGTCAAAATTAGTCAAGATGGTCAAAATTGTAAAAAGTCAAAGTTTGACTTTGACCAAATGGAAAAGACTATTTTACCCTTGACTAGAGTTAGTGGAATTATCCAAGTTTTTGTTGGACAATCCCACTAACTTAAGTGGACTATGTGTAAACATTATAGAATGACACATAGCCCACTTTAGTTAGTGTTTTGTGAGATGTTGCATTTTGGTGAGCTTTGACATGCATTTGATGCATGTAATTGCTTTATAAATAGGTTTGTTTTCAAAACAAAGGGTTGCTTTTGCTGATGTTTTAGTTTTTAAAAAAGAAGTCTCACCAAAACTTACTTCTTTTCCTTTTTCCTCACTTAAAACTTTGAACCTCCCATTCTTCCTTTTCAATCCTTCATTCACCGGGTCCCACAACCTGGTTCTGAGTCTAGAGGATAGCGGGAAAACTCTAGTGGTGGTCCGGTTGCGTTCGGTTTGTGCTTTGGCAAGGAGATCGTGAAGAAATCAAGTTACAAAGGTTGTACTTTCTTCCCTTTTTAGTTCACTGTTTTTGTATCTTTGCATGTTAATTTCTATTGAGTTAGATGCATTTAGAGTGTCATTAGATCATTTTTTCCGCTGCATATGTCTCGTGTTTCATCATGTGGTCTCAGAGCATGCTTTAATTTCACTCAATTGCATATGATGGGTTGTTATTTTTTCATGTGATGAAATTGTTGGAAGCTAAAATTGGCTCACTGTTTTGGAATCTTTTAGGCATTATTTCTTGTTAAAATTTGTAATTTTCTCAAGGGTTTTGAGCCTTAATGTGTGCCTAAGGAGTTTGTAAAATTTGGGAGTCAATAGAGTTGAAATTAGGTTGTAATTGGAGTTTCAATCGACGTTGCGCACTGCCAGAAAAAAATTGCATTGTGCTATTTTTTTGGAGCGTTTTTTCAGCCGTTGTCCATGTGATGTTGCTGCTGTTTTCAAGCTGGTTCGGGCTTGTTCGAAGTGTTCGAGATTGGTTCGGAGCTGGTTTTCAAATTATTATTGTAATAATTTAGTTAATTGCTTGTTTAGGATGCCAAAATGGGTCAAATTTTATGTTTTATTTTCATTATGCATTATGAATGTGTTTAATTGTTTAAATCTTTATTGTGCATAAAGTGTGTCATGTAGATTTAAATTCCCACCATAGGTTAATGATAACTCACCATAAGTGAGTTATTTTACTAGAATTTTAGTGTTTAATCCACTTGAATTGCATTTAATTTAGTTATCCTCATGTTATTTTATCCCTAAATTATGTGTGTTAGCTTTAATATCTTGAATTTAAGCATTAGGTGCAAAAAGAATTAATTTTGATGTTTTTGTGTTTTAATTCAAGAATTTAGGAAAATAAGCTAACAGTTAATTGAAGACCAAAATTTGAGATTTTTCTTAACTCCAAAAATCCTTGCGTGTTTTGATTTATAATTGACTTCATATATTTATTTGGGATTTTTCTCAAGAGAGATTATAAAATTACAAGAGTCCCTAAGGGCATTTTAGACATCTTACCCGAAGGGTAAGATGGTCTTTCTCTCCCTAAGGGCATTTTTGTAATTTGTGGAATTAGGGCAACACCATCTTTATATAAGGAGGCTAGGGTTCACGAGTGAAAGGGGGGAGTTGGAGTTGTGACAAGAGGAAGAGATCGAGAGGGAGAAAAAGAACTCGTGAGATTCTTTGGCAAAAAGGGCTGCGTTGGAAGGGAAAAAAATCTGACCCTTTGCTATAGCAAATGTTGTTGCACACATCATCGAGAAAAAGCCCTTTTCTTTGAAGCAAAGTGTAGTTGTGCTTGCGGTAGAGGTCGTTGTTTGCTAAAGCAATTGGGTGAGAGAAGAACAAATCACGAGAGGGAGGTATTGCTGAAGCAAACCGTGGAGTAGAGGGTTGACCATCTGCACTGAATCGACCAAACTTTGCTGAAGCAAAACCGAGAGTAGGAGTTTGTCCATCGTGATTTACCCATCTTTTTGAAGCAAAATCGAGGGCATCGGTGAAGTTCGGTTTTTCACAGACGTCGTTCACGAAATTTGCAAGTACCGGCTATCCAACCGTTGGATTTTGCTACAATTTTGTCAGAATATTAAGGACTCATAGAGCTCCGGTTTCAACGGTTGGATCGTCGTTTGGAGCTTTGTGCTGTCCGATATTGCTGTCACATTGCACGTCCACTGCAGTTCGGTTTTTCACAGACGACAGTCACAAAGTTGTCGTTTGTGGGAGTTTGAACCGTTGGATTGTGCTGAAATTTTGGCAGCGTGTTGAGACTCATAGACCGTAGTATTCAACGGTTGGATCATCATTCAGAGCCCTGGTTCATTAGATATTGATAACGGACAGAAGCTACAGAATACTGAAATCTGCTGCTATTGTCTGCTGCTTTCTATGGGATCTTGGCGTTTTGCTGAAGCAAAACACATGTCAATTGCCTCCAGTAAACTTCTCCTATTTCTTAATTATGTTGGCTTGTTGTTACTCCAATTTTGGGCGTTTATTGTGCTCTTTTGACTCACTGTTTTAGGCTAAATTCATGACTGTTTTTGGGCTGAATTTGTGATTAATTTGGGTTGTTTTGTGACATTGTTACAACACATATTTGAATTTATTAAACAACACAAGCATGCATAAATTAGAGATTTGTGAGTTGATTTACATGAACTAAATTTTCTTAAGCAAGGGTCAGGTTGTTTTAATGTAATTTTGGATTAAATTTATGGTTGATGTCATTGATTGAATTTATGAAATTTTATTAAATTTAACGTTGCATGAGAATTAAAATTGGCCTTTTAACTTCTCTATAATTCATAAACTTGGGAAAGCTAATGAATTAGAAAACTAAAATTTCATTCTAGGATCATTGAGTTGATTAGGGATAATTAACCCACCTAGAACCTAAAATCATGGGCATAATTTAGATCACAATTGGGAAATTGTAGGTTTTAAAACTTAGTGATTTTGGAAAGAATCATTTGAATGCATGTGTAGGTAAATTCAAGGCATCACTAAAAATTTATTCCAATTGAACATTAGAACTCTAACCTAACTTGAGCTTATTTTTCATTACAAATCTCATCTCTTGTATCCATCTTCTTGTTTGCATTCTCCTCTCCTGCATTTAAATTCAATTATTTTCTTTGGTCTTATCTTATCTTTCTTATCGTATCAACTTATTTATTTTAAACAATAAATTGCACACTCATGCATTGTACTAAGATAAGGAAAATTTGCTAGGACACTCACTAAATTAGGTCTAACTAGTCCTCGTGGGATCGATACTTTTAACTTATCACTTGCTGCTCTCGACCGTGTATACTTGCACGTCGTAAAAGTGTCGGGGTTTTATTCTAATTTGCATTAGTTTAGGGCACCCGATATTTTCGCATCAAGTTTTTGGCGCCGTTGCCGGGGGCTAGTTTTGATTCTTATTTTGTTTGAGTTGATTTTAGTATTTTATCCTTGTTTTTCGTGTTGGGTGTGTCTTGTTATTTTTGTTTCGTATTTTTATCTTTGTTGAGTCTTTGTTATTCTTTCTGGTTGTGTTGGTGCATATTGTGTTTGTTGAGCCTATTATAATTGCTTCATTAATTTATTATGGCTTATGATAACTTTGGGTGGTCTTCTGTGCCCAATGAGCAACCACAATATAGTTCCTTTTCTTATGTTTATCCCTATGCCAATTTAGAGTCTTCTAGTGAGGGGTATGGAGCTTATGGCTATCAAATGCCTAATTACCATCATACTGAACCTATGACTCATGGGAACCACATGTATGATAATAATCAAAGCAATTGGGCCTATGAACCATATCCTAGGGGTTTTGAGTCATATCCTTCCTATATTCAAGAAACCCTGTAAAAGGCTAATCTTCCCTTAAAATATTGTTATTAGAATATATGAGAACCACATGTAAGAGAGGAATAAGCAAATAGAAGAGATGAATAATCAAATAGGGAGTCAATTCAACGCCTAACGGATACACTTGTCTCCTTAGAGAACAAATGTACTTAGACTCATCCGAGGTTGAACACCCTAGGGAAGATAGTGAAGGAGGACCCACACTCTTAGATAGTTCGGTGAGTCACTTGATCACTGACCCACTGATAGACCCTCAGGATCTTAGTCCTTCACATTTTTCTGAGTATAGGCATTTAGAGAATTGTGCTTTAGATGTAAAAGAACTAGAACTCATTAGCACTCACCGGGATGGAGTTAGTGAGAGTGTGGAAGAAGTGGAGCTGTTGAGTCAAGACGGGAGGTAGAGTGTGAGGCTTTTGAGTCTATGTCGATTTCTATCTTCTCATTTTTCTCTTATTGGTGAATGTTTTTCTTTCTATGCTCTCGAGTCGAGTGTCTTTTTGTGAGTCTGTTCATTTTTCCTGCTGTTTTCCTTCTTTTCTTTTACCAAATAAAAAACCAAAAATGTTTACTTTGTTGTTGTTCCTTCTTTTCTTTTAATATATGAAAAATCAAAAATATATTTGTTTGGGCTCTCACGAGAAGCTAGTATTCTTGCTAGCTCGATTTGTTTTGTAGATTCAAGAAAGAGAGGCTAGAAGAAGTGGGAGAATTTTTACGCACCTTGACGAGCCCACGTATACTACGTCAAGCTAATGACGTAAAACAAAGCGCTTCTTGGGAGGCAACCCAAAGTTTATTTTGTTTGTTTCGTTTTTAATTTTTTTTTATTTTTGCTTTTGTTTTTCGTTTTAGTTGTTTTTATTTTTAAATAAATAACCCTTACCTATTTTGCAGACTCCCTTAGGGTTTGATGATTGATATGCGTTGTAGTAGAGGTCTCTTGATTCGAGGCGGTGATTGTTCTCCCTTCCATCTTTATTAGTTGTCCTTAAGCATGCTTAAGTGAGTAGATTATACATTAAGGGCAATGTGTGCTTTAACCATGAGGGGAGGTGTGTTGTTCGAATCGAGTTTGGGCTTAATTGAAAATTTTTTGGTGATGAGACTGTGTGGTTGCTAGAGTTTATAGGGTGTTGCAAGCCTTTGTGTTTATAAAGTTATTTACTTGCTTTAGGACTTCAAAATGATCTATTTTGACTCTTTGGATTCCATGTTAGTTGTTGGTTTCATGGTCTTTGATATGCATGATGTAGGTAGTTGATTCATTATGTTTAAGCAAGTAAAAATAGAAAGATGGTTGTTGTTCCTTGTTGAAAAATTAAGTTTCTGCAAGTTTTTTTTTTAATGGTAAAAAGTGTGTTGTCATTGGTAGAAACTTGATATGCATCTCCTTGAAAATAAAAAGTTAAGGTCAAATCTCAAGGTTAATAAAAATAAGAGTTGTTGCTTGTGTTTGAGGCAAGAGTATGTTATCTTATTTGGTGTTTCTCAAGGTCAAGCTTGTCATTAGGGTTTTTTAGTGCGCTTATGGTTAGTGTGTCAATCAAAGTAGTTAGGATTCAACTCCTAGGCCAAAAATTTCGAAAACTAGAAGCCATGACAAGTTAGGTAACTCATACATTTTTTAGAATGCTCCAAAATTAGTAAACTTCAAATTTATGATTATTTCATGTTTGGGGAGTTACCCGACGTCCCTAACTCAATGAGGACATTGAGTACTCTAAGTTTGGGGGGAAAGGTAAATTCTTCATGTTTTTAATTATTCATTTTTTAAGGACAAAAGAAAAAAAGAGAGAGAAAAAAAAGAAAGAGTGTGCAAACCTTTCACATCCCTAAAATTTCATTGGGCTATACCAAAAATATGTTATTTATTTTGTTATTTCAGGCAACTTGGTGCTCGATGTCAAGGGGTCTGGGCACTAACCATGCTGGCCTCTTGGAGCGAAGGTATCAAGCAATAAGCCTGTACCCATTGCTTAGGTGTGCTGCGCTAACAACGTGTGCCATTCTAAGAACTACGGGAGAGTAAAAAAAAAAGAAAAAAAAAAGAAACAAAAAAAAAACTAGCCCTAAGTAGTGAGTTTTAGGGAAATTGAGGGGAATAATGCACATATCTATTTTTTTAAAAAAATATATATATATATATACAAAAATAAAAAGGAATGATCATTAAATTGTAGTCATGCGAGTTTTGGAGTATGACTTATTTTTAACTATGGGTTGCTTGATTTGAATGATTAGGATTCTAGTGGTTGAGCTTGAGGGTAGATGTTGAATCCTAGTTGATTTGCCCTTGTTATTGATGCATAAGTGTAGCTAAAAAACCCTAGGTGAGCCACTTATAGAGCATTGATTGAATGGTGACTTGTAGCTTAGAACATAAATATTCAACTCTTGTTTAGTTACCCAAATGATCTGAGTCTTTAAAGGTCTTTTAAGTCTTTGGGGAATAGAACTCATTGAGGACAATGAGTAGTTCAAGTTTGGGGGTTTGATAACTCACCATAAGTGAGTTATTTTACTAGAATTTTAGTGTTTAATCCACTTGAATTGCATTTAATTTAGTTATCCTCATGTTATTTTATCCCTAAATTATGTGTGTTAGCTTTAATATCTTGAATTTAAGCATTAGGTGCAAAAAGAATTAATTTTGATGTTTTTGTGTTTTAATTCAAGAATTTAGGAAAATAAGCTAATGATTAATTGAAGACCAAAATTTGAGATTTTTCTTAACTCCAAAAATCCTTGCGTGTTTTGATTTATAATTGACTTCATATATTTATTTGGGATTTTTCGTAATGCAGTGAGATTATAAAAATTACAAGAGTCCCTAAGGGCATTTTAGACATCTTACCCAGAAGGGTAAGATGGTCTTTCTCTCCTAAGGGCATTTTTGTAATTTGTGGAATTAGGGCAACACCATCTTTATATAAGGAGAGGCTAGGGTTCACAAGTGAAAGGGGAGTTGGAGTTGTGACAAGAGGAAGAGATCGAGAGGAGAAAAAGAACTCGTGAGATTGTTGAAGCAAAGGGCTGCGTTGGAAGGAAAAAATCTCTACACCCTTTGCTATAGCAAATGTTGTTGCACACATCTGAGAAAAAGCCCTTTTGCTGAAGCAAAGTGTAGTTGTGCTTGGCGGTAGGCTGTTGTTTGCTAAAGCAATTGGGTGAGAGAAGAACAAATCACGAGAGGGAGGTATTGCTGAAGCAAACCGTGGAGTAGAGGGTTGACCATCTGCTGGAATCGACCAAACTTTGCTGAAGCAAAACCGAGAGTAGGAGTTTGTCCACTGTGATTTACCCATCTTTGCTGAAGCAAAATCGAGGGCATCAGTGAAGTTCGGTTTTCACAGACGTCGTTCACGAAATTTGCAAGTACCGGCTATCCAACCGTTGGATTTTGCTACAATTTTGTCAGAATATTAAGGACTCATAGAGCTCCGGTTTCAACGGTTGGATCGTCGTTTGGAGCTTTGTGCTGTCCGATATTGCTGTCACATTGCACGTCCACTGCAGTTCGGTTTTTCACAGACGACAGTCACAAAGTTGTCGTTTGTGGGAGTTTGAACCGTTGGATTGTGCTGAAATTTTGGCAGCGTGTTGGAGACTCATAGACCGTAGTATTCAACGGTTGGATCATCATTCAGAGCCCTGGTTCATTAGATATTGATAACGGACAGAAGCTACAGAATACTGAAATCTGCTGCTATTGTCTGCTGCTTTCTATGGGATCTTGGCGTTTTGCTGAAGCAAAACACATGTCAATTGCCTCCAGTAAACTTCTCCTATTTCTTAATTATGTTGGCTTGTTGTTACTCCAATTTTGGGCGTTTATTGTGCTCTTTTGACTCACTGTTTTAGGCTAAATTCATGACTGTTTTTGGGCTGAATTTGTGATTAATTTGGGTTGTTTTGTGACATTGTTACAACACATATTTGAATTTATTAAACAACACAAGCATGCATAAATTAGAGATTTGTGAGTTGATTTACATGAACTAAATTTTCTTAAGCAAGGGTCAGGTTGTTTTAATGTAATTTTGGATTAAATTTATGGTTGATGTCATTGATTGAATTTATGAAATTTTATTAAATTTAACGTTGCATGAGAATTAAAATTGGCCTTTTAACTTCTCTATAATTCATAAACTTGGGAAAGCTAATGAATTAGAAAACTAAAATTTCATTCTAGGATCATTGAGTTGATTAGGGATAATTAACCCACCTAGAACCTAAAATCATGGGCATAATTTAGATCACAATTGGGAAATTGTAGGTTTTAAAACTTAGTGATTTTGGAAAGAATCATTTGAATGCATGTGTAGGTAAATTCAAGGCATCACTAAAAATTTATTCCAATTGAACATTAGAACTCTAACCTAACCTTGAGCTTATTTTTCATTACAAATCTCATCTCTTGTATCTGTCTTCTTGTTTGCATTCTCCTCTCCCTGCATTTAAATTCAATTATTTTCTTTGGTCTTATCTTATCTTTCTTATCGTATCAACTTATTTATTTTAAACAATAAATTGCACACTCATGCATTGTACTAAGATAAGGAAAATTTGCTAGACACTCACTAAATTAGGTCTAACTAGTCCTCGTGGGATCGATTTTTAACTTATCACTTGTCGCTCTCGACCGTGTATACTTGCACGTCGTAAAAGTGTCGGGGTTTTATTCTAATTTGCATTAGTTTAGGGCACCCGATATTTTCGCATCAGTTAACTTGCACATGCATTAAAAGTATGTTATACTGGTTATGATATATATAGTATGTATGTTGAATTTCATGGATTAATGTAAAAGTTATATATAATTCATGATTTCTTTAAGTAACTTAATATTGTAATTGATTAATTTAATTTTTTTGATTAATTAATTTAATTTGATTAAATTAAGTAAATTAAATCCATATTAAATTTTTCATTATATTGTTATGTAATGAATGTGGAATGTATGTTATAGATTTGTCAATTTGTTTATAAGTGTTATAAAATCAATTAGACTTTTTAAATTTATAACAAAGATAAGATGCATGCACACTTAGGTTAACCATTGACAATCTCTTTTTCATAGAAATTAGGTCGATATCTTATAAAATCGAAGTTACAAGAAAACTCACCCGACAAGATCTTGACAAAAAGTTAGATAAGATGGCTAAGGTTGAAAGGTTTTTAAGTTGACGGTTCATGGAACACCTTCTACCTGGAGATCGAGCTGGCGTCTGGGTTAGGTTAAAACGGTTTTATGAGCATGCGTGAGCGGTGTGAGGTAATAAAATTTGTTTATCACCTAGACATCGTATGTTAAAATCCAGTATAAATGTTATACTCGGATGTTTCGCCTTGACTTAGGCTATGTTTTAGTTAACCGAAATATATTGCTAAGTAATTTATACCCTAACCGTGCAGAAAACTTTAGCTGGAGAGAAGTAATGTACTTTTAACTCTAGCGTCCCTAAGAATTCACACCGTGAGATTCATGTTTGGCTTTGGGCTGCCCTGGGAGAGGACTCCATTTGGAGAGTGTTTGCATGAGTCAATATCAAGGTGAATAGGGAAAGTCGTTCATAGAAAGTGGGAGAAGGAAGTGTGTCAATGCATCCTACGGTCTCTTCCATTAGGTCGCACCGTGAGATTCCTATAATGCACCTGCATGTCTGTCCTGGAGTGACCTTACCAATCGGATGTTTGTATTATAGGATTCGGAACACCGCGAACTCCAAAATTAGATAGGATCTCTCAGGTCCGTTTTCATTCTTGTCTTTCCAATTTCGGGAGCATAATGATCCTGATCTTTGAGGTCTGAAAATGGAAGGTTACACTTACAAGAATTACTAAGTGTTAGCAAATTCTCGACCAAAGGAGCGATAACTAAGTTATTATAGGAATAAGAGTTATTCTGGTGATAGTATTTAGTCAAGATAGTCTTGGTTCGACGGAGGAATGGTCGGTCACCCGTCGGTGAAGGTTATTCTAAACCGTTGAAATATCGTTGTAAACATAATAATGATGGGCACATTATTTTTTTCTAAACTTGATTGGATTGTAAAGGTTAATATTTTTTACTAAATATGATATATTTTTTTCAGCATGACTAGCTCTTTAGTTCAACTATTAGCTTCCGAAAAACTTAACGACAACAACTACACAACATGGAAAACAAATCTTAATACAATACTAGTAATAGATGACTTGAGATTTGTCTTATCTGAGGCATGTCCTCAGGCCCCTGCCTCAAATGCTAACCGAACTAGTCGGGAAGCTTATGATCGATGGGTTAAGGCTAGCGATAAAGCCCGTGTCTATATTCTTGCCAGCATGACTGATGTATTGGCGAAGAAATACGAATCCTTGGGCATGGTTAAGGCTATCATGGATTCGCTAAAAGAGATGTTTGGGCAACCATCATCAGTTCTAAGACACGAGGTTATTAAGTACATTTACAACAAGCGTATGAAGGAAGAGACCTCTGTTAGAGAACATGTCTTGGACATGATGGTCCACTTCAATATTGTTGAAGTAAATGTTGGCGCCATTGACGAGGCAAATCAAGTTAGCTTTATTATGGAGTCTCTTCCGATCGAAGAGCTTCATACCATTTCAGACGAATGCTTCTCTGAATAAAATAGAGTTTAATCTAACAACCCTTCTTAACGAGCTCCAACGTTTTCAAACTCTTACAAAAGCTAAGTGAAAAGAGGTGAAGGCAAATGTTGTCACCACAAGCAAAGTTTTAAGAGGATCGTCCTCTAAAACTAAAGTTGGACCTTCAAAGAACAAGAATGTTCAAATGAAAAAGAAGAGCAAGGGGAAGGCTCCCATGACAAACAAGGGAAAGAAAGTTGTAGAAAAAGGAAAATGTTTTCACTGCAACCAAAACGGGCACTGGAAGAGGAACTGGCCGAAGTACCTTGCTGAGAAAAAAAGTAGATAAAGAAGCACAAGGTCAATATGATTTACTAGTTGTTGAAACATGTTTAGTGGAGTATGATACCTCAACATGGATATTGGATTCAAGGGCCACTAATCATATTTGCTTCTCTTTTCAAGAAACTAGTTCCTGGAAAAAGCTATAAGAAAGCGAGATCACCCTCAAGGTTGGAACAGGAGAGGTTGTCTCGGCCGATGCAGTGGGAGACTTGAAGTTGTATTTCGATGATAGATATATCATACTTAAAGATGTTTTGTATGCTCCTAAAATGAAACAGAATTTAATATCTATCACATGTATATTAGAACAAATGTATAAAATATCCTTTGAAATCAATGAAGCGTTCATTTTCCGAAAAGGTATTCAAATTTGTTCTGCTATACTAGAAAACAACTTATATAAGTTAAGACAACCAAAACAAAAATTTGTCTTAAATACTGAGATGTTTAGAACAGTCGAAACTCAGAATAAAAGACAAAAAGTTTCTTTCAATGCCTATCTATGGCACTTAAGACTTGGTCACATAAATCTCAATAGGATTGGGAGATTTGTTAAGAATGGACTCCTAAATCAGTTAGATAACAATTCTTCACCTCCATGTGAGTCTTGTCTTGAGGGAAAATGACTAAGAGATCTTTTACTGGAAAATGTCTCAGGGCCGATGAATGTCAAAGCTCGAGGTGGGTATGAATATTTCATCAGTTACATTGATGATTATTCAAGGTATGGTCATATTTACCTAATGCATCAGAAGTCTGATTCTTTTGAAAAGTTCAAAGAATATAAGACTGAGGTTGAGATTGTTGGGATTTGTGCCCTAAAACTCGTAGTTTTTAATTATGTTCTAATTAATGTAATAAAGTGTTATTATTTCAATAAAGTGTTATTGTTCGTTATCTACGAGTTTGCCTTCATTTAAACCCTAAATCCAATAAACTAAACATCCAAGGTTGTTAAATGAATCTTTAACTGAATGTAATGTACATAAAAAGGATCTCGGTTCGAGATACAGCCTAAAGGGTCTATAGTTAGGGGATAAAGTTTGGGTACCTTACCATGGTTAAACTATGGATGTGGCCTACTTAGTATTTGATACAAACATTGTGATCCTAACGTGTTCGTGTAGATGACATGTGAGTGGGGATATCCTATGTAATGAGATTACATAAGACCGGACCACGAAAAAGTAACCTCTAGCTGTAACTCCGTTGACTAGTTAGGTTTCTATTTCACTAGGATGACCTAGGCAACTTGATCTCAATCTCGAGCGGTGTTACGAACTCCTGTTCGCGAGGGATTGTCCTTTGACTAGTATGGGTGAGAGTGGCCAGATTCGCCGACTCAATATGCCTACCTTCTTGGAGACAAGACCGAGTGAGCGACTGGGAACTTAACTTAGCAAGATGGAATTCACTCATTCCCGCCTACTAGGGTGAGTAGAGGAATGTTCCCTTAAGTGGTGTCTCCGGGACTTGAACAAAGGGCCCGACCCTCTCACTGGACCGAGAGAGATTCTGTTTGTTGGTAGGACCACAAACAAATTGTTCATTAGAGGAGCACTGGTACTTAAGGCACAAGATGTAACCCAGGGGTAAAATGGTAATTTGATCCAGCTGGTGTTACGAACATTCGTGAAGGATTGGCTTGTTGTTATTGGTTAATATCCATGGACACAGAAATATATCTACAGTGAGAAGAGTGCAGCTATGGGACTTTAGTGGAGTGTTCCCGCAGTTATCAAATGTTGATTGGGAGGTTAATGAGATTAACCGAGCAATTTCGTATCGTTGGAGCTTCTGATCTGTAGGTCCATTAGGTCCACCTTCTAGCTCGTAAAGGGTTCTTAGATCATTTGAATTTGAAATGTTCAAATTCATTAGGGAGTAAACTTAATGTATTTAGATACGATATAATATATAGTTTTGGAACTATATATTATAAATTTAATGGGAATATGATTCATATTAAATTATATGAGAGAATTGAATATTTGAAAAAGTTCAAATATTATATTAAATGTGAATGTGATTCACATTTGAAAACTATAAGTTAAAATTTAATGTGCACTGGATGTACATTAAAATCATAGGTTGAAGGGATGATATGATTAAATGAGATTTAATCCAAATTAAATATATGATATTTAATTTGTATTATTTAATTTAATAATTTAATTTAATTTAATTATTATTATTATTTTAATTATTATTATTATTTTTTTTTTTTTTTTTTGCACTTTAGGGGCCAAATTATTCTAGTTTTACAGCTTTTAATCTTTATGAATGTCATTTAGATTATTCCCACCTTAGGATAAGCATGTTCATGCATTTTATTTATATAAATGTTATATGAATATGGTTGAATGCATGACTAATTTATTTTTTTCATGAGTAATTAATTATAAGTATTATAATTAGATTATATGGAAAATAAATTGCATGGAGCATGAAATTACTTAGTTTAAAATAAATGTTATTTTGTTTAAGTAATTTTATAATTCAATTAGTTAAATTCCTTTTATAATTCCAATTTGAATAATGATTGTTGGATTTATAATATAGTTTCTCTATCATAGGTTAATAATTAAATTTATAAAATTTATAAATTAAAGGGGTTTTAGAAACCATAACCTATAATAAAGAAATGCATGCAAACATAGGAACTTGGGTTAAGATTTAATTAGTTTTAAATTGTTTAAAATTAATTTAGACCTAAGTTTCAATTTCTAATTGAATTAGAAATAAGTCTTACGTAGTATTTTAAATAGTTTAAAATATAGTAGGACTTTAGGACTTTAGTTATAAAGGAACTCTCTCTGGGGTGAAGTTCTGTCTAAGGTCGGGGTACTTAGGTGACGAGTTGCTAACTAACACCTCCTACCGAACCGACCAAAACACGAGTTGAATTAACCTTAGTTCTGTATTATCTCTAGGTAATTAAAATGTTTATTCACCTAGACATAAGTTTTTAAGACCTAGTTATAATAAGCATAGACTTAGATAGATTCTTTTAGCCAGAATCCAGCTAAGTTAAAATTATACCCTAATTTTAGGAACTTCAGTGGGAGAAAACGAGATGTTCGCATCGAGTTTACTCTCACATCCTCAAGAGTTCACATCATGAGTTCCATGCTCGGCTACGTGGCGTCAATAAGGTGTCCCCCTACAGTATGTGTTTGCATGGTTCAATACCAAGGTGAATGAGGGAAGTATCCATATTAAATGGGAGCAGGGCGCGTGTCAACGTATCCTACGGTCTCCTCCATTAGGTCGCACAGTGAGATTTCTATAGTCCGCCTGCTAGGTTGTCTTGGAACAGCCAAACCCTACGGAGGGCATGACTATAGGAATCGGAACACCGCGAACTCCAAAAATGGATAGGTCTCTTAGGTTGTTTTGCCAGTGATTGTCTTTCTTAATAGTAGCCTGTTGGCTCGGGCCTATTGGATCTGAAAATGGTAGGGTCACATTTACAGGATGAGTTAAGTTAGTTAACAAATCCTTGACCAAACAAACGGTAGCTAAGGACCACTGGGACATGAGATGTTCTGGTAGTGAGAATTGGCTGAGAAAGTCTCCCAGTTCAAGGGAGGAATAACTGACCGCCCGACGGAGGCTTTTGTTTTAAACCCTTGAAGTATCGTTGCAAAATTAAACGTTTAACTTAAACAGTGGGTTTAGTTTAAACACTAGGATTCTTTAATGATTTTGCTAAATTAGATTGGTTTTTTACAATGGGTTAAAAAGGCATAACTAATTAGAATTATTTTGGATTTTCAGCATGTCGTCCTCATTCATAGCCTTACTAAAAAAGGAACGTTTAACTGGTGAAAACTTTACTACGTGGAAGTCAAACCTGGATGCGGAGTTGAACAAAAAGGAGTATAACCTGACTTCCCTCCTAAATGAACTACAATCTTTCGAGTCTCTTATTAAGAATAAGGGACAGACTGATGGAGAGGCAAATCTTTTTTCTCATTCCAAAAGGTTCCAGAAGGGTTCATCCTCTGGGACTAACCTCTGTGGTTCGACTCGGAAAAAGAGGAAAGGAGGCAAAGGGAAAGCTTCTGCCACTGCAGACATTGAGCTCAAAGAGAAGAAAGGTAAATTAGATTTACTTGTTCTTGAAACATGTTTAGTGGAAAATAATGATTTTACCTGGATACTTGATTCAGGAGCCACTAATCACGTTTGCTCTTCATTTCAGGAAACTAGTTCCTTCAAGGAGCTCGAAGAGGGTGAGATGACGCTCGTGGTCGGAGCAGGAGACGCGTGCCTCACTGCGATGGGAGATGCCAAGTTATTTTTCGGAGATAGATTTCTTTTATTGAAAAATCTGTATATAGTTCCTAAGCTTAAAAGGAACTTAATTTCTATCTCTTGTTTAATAGAGCTTGGATATTATATTTCTTTTTCAATTAATGAAGCGTTCATTTTGAAAGAAGGTGTCAATATTTGTTCTGCTAAATTGAAAAATGGCTTGTATGTACTGAAATCGAACAAAACGAAAGTAATTTTAAATCATGAGATGTTTAAAAATGCTAACACTCAAAATAAAAGGCAAAGATTTTCTCCAAATAATAATGTCTATCTATGGCATCTTAGGTTTGGTCATATTAATCTCAACCGGATTGAGAGACTCTCTAAGAATGGACTTCTAAACAAGTTAGAAGATGATTCTTTACCTCCTTGCGAATCTTTCTTGGAAGGTAAAATGACCAAGCGACCTTTTACTGGAAAAGGTTACAGAGTCGTAGAGCCCTTAGAACTTGTACATTCGGATCTTTGTGGTCCGGTGAATGTTAAAGCTCGACGAGGGTACGAATATTTCATATCTTTCATAGATGATTATTCGAGGTATGGTTATCTATACCTAATGCATCACAAGTCTGAAGCTCTTGAAAAGTTCAAAGAGTATAAGGCTGAAATAGAGAATACATTAGGGAAAACCATTAAAACACTTCGATCCAATGGAGGTGGATAGTACATGGATTTAAGATTCCAGGACTATATGATAGAACATGGAATTAAATCTCAACTCTCTGCACCTAATACACCACAACAAAATGGTGTGTCAGAAAGGAGAAATAGAACCCTATTAGACATGGTTCGTTCTATGATGAGCTATGCTCAGTTGCCTGCCTCGTTTTGGGGATACGCAGTAGAGACTGCAGTTCAAATCTTGAACAGTGTTCCATCAAAAAGTGTTTCATAAACACCTTTTGAACTTTGGAAGGGGCGTAAACCTAGTTTACAACACTTAGGATTTGGGGTTGTCCGGCACACGTGCTCGTGACAAACCCAAAGAAACTGAAACCTCGTTCAAGATTGTGCCAATTTGTTGGCTATCCCAAAGAAACGAGAGGTGGTCTTTTCTACGACCCACAAGAAAACAAGGCGATTGTATCGACAAACGCCACGTTCTTGGAGGAAGATCACATGAGGAACCACAAA
Source organism: Trichosanthes cucumerina (assembly GCA_036507285.1). Lineage (NCBI taxonomy): Eukaryota > Viridiplantae > Streptophyta > Magnoliopsida > Cucurbitales > Cucurbitaceae > Trichosanthes > Trichosanthes cucumerina. Next base: position 46,498,209 of record CM071840.1, read on the forward strand.
CCGCATAGTAAATTAGTACTAAATGAAGCTGCACATGAACCAACAAGAGTTGTTGATCAAGCTGGACCTTCATCAAGAGTTGATGGAAGAGCCAACACCTCAAGTCAGTCTCGTCCTTCTCAATCGTTGGGAATGCCTCAAGCAAGCGTTGGGAGAGTTGTTTCCCAACCCGACCGCTACTTGGTTTTAATTTGAAACTCAAGTTGTCATACGATGATGGCGTAGAAGATCCATTGTCTTATAAGCAGCAATGAATGGCGTGAGACAAGGACCTATGGATCAAAGCCATGGACCTTGAAATGGAGTCAATGGACTTCAATTAAGTATGGGAACTTGTAGACCAACCTGAAGGGGTTAGACCCATAGGGTGTAAATGGATCTATAAGATAAAGAGAGATGCATCCGGAAAGGTACAGACCTTTAAGGCTAGGCTTGTAGCAAAGGGTTTTACCCAAAGGGAAGGAGTTGACTATGAAGAAACTTTTTCCCTTGTTGCTATGCTGAAGTCTATAAGGATACTCTTTTCCATAGCTGCGTTTTATGATTATGAAATTTGGCAGATGGACGTCAAGACTGCCTTTTTGAATGGTAATCTTGACGAGAGCATCTATATGTCTCAGCCCGAAGGGTTCATAGCCCAAAGTCAGGAGAAAAATATTTGCAAGCTTAATCAATCCATTTATGGCTTGAAACAAGCGTCAAGATCTTAGAATATAAGATTTGACACTGCGATCAAGTCTTACGGCTTTGACCAAAATGTTGATGAGCCTTGTGTTTACAAGAGGATCGTCAACGACAAAGTAGCTTTGTTAGTACTTTATGTGGATGATATCTTACTCATTGGGAATGATGTAGGATACCTAACTGACATAAAGAATTGGCTGGCGACCCAATTCCAAATGAAAGATTTGGGAGAGGCGCAGTATGTTCTTAGGATTCAGATCTTTAGGAATTGCAAGAATAGAACGCTAGCACTGTCTCAAGCGTCTTATATCGACAAAATGTTGTCCAGATATTCGATGCAGAATTCCAAGAGGGGCTTATTACCCTTCAGGCACGGAGTTCATCTGTCTAGGGAACAGTGTCCCAAGACACCTTAAGAAGTTTAAGATATGAGACATATTCCCTATGCCTCTGCAGTAGGTAGCTTAATGTACGCTATGTTATGCACGAGGTCGGACATTTGTTATGCAGTGGGAATAGTCGGTGAGGTACCGACCCAATCAGGTTAGACCACTGGACAACAGTTAAAAATATCCTCAAGTATCTAAGGAGAACGAGAGACTATATGCTTGTGTATGGGTCTAAAGATCTGATCCTTACAGGATACACTGATTCTGATTTTCAGACCGATAAGGATTCTTAGAAATCCACATCGGGATCAGTTTTCACCCTTAACGGGGGAGCTTTAGTATGGCGAACCATCAAACAAGAATGCATCGCTGACTCCACAATGGAGGTTGAGTATGTCGCTACTTGTGAAGCAGCTAAAGAGGTTGTTTGGCTAAGGAAATTCCTTACTGATTTGGAAGTTGTTCCAAATATGGAATCTCCCATCACCTTATACTGTGACAACAGTGGTGGGGTAGCCAATTCGAAGGAACCTCGCAGCCATAAGCGAGGAAAGGACATCGAGAGGAAGTATCACCTGATACGAGAAATAGTACAACGAGGAGATGTGACAGTCACGAAGATTGCTTCGGAGCACAATATTGTCGATCCGTTTACAAAGACTCTCACGGCTAAAGTGTTCGAGGGTCATCTAGAAAGTCTGGGTCTACGAGATATGTACATAGGCTAATCTAGGGCTAGTGGGAGATATGTAATGGGGTATATGGATGTCCTAGTTTATTGTATTTATATCTTTGTAACCAATGTTTTAGATTATGTTGTACCCCACTAGAGTTTTAGTGCAAGTGGGAGTTTGTTGGGATTTGTGCCCTAAAACTCTTAGTTTGTAATTATGTTCTAATTAATGTAATAAAGTGTTATTATTTCAATAAAGTGTTATTGTTCGTTATCTACGAGTTTGCCTTCATTTAAACCCTAAATCCAATAAACTAAACATCCAAGGCTGTTAAATGAATCTTTAACTGAATGTAATGTACATAAAAAGGATCTCGATTCGATATACAGCCTAAAGGGTCTATAGTTATGGGATAAGGTTGGGGTACCTTACCCTGGTTAAACTATGGATGTGGCCCACTTTGTATTTGATACAAACACTGTGATCCTAACGTGTTCGTGTAGATGACATGTGAGTAGGGATATCCTATGTAATGAGATTACATAAGACCGGACCACGAAATAGTAACCTCTAGCTTTAACTCCGTTGACTAGTTAGGTTTCTATTTCACTAGGATGACCTAGGCAACTTGATCTCAATCTCGAAGCAGAGTTCTACGAACTCCTCATTCGCGAGGGATTGTCCTTTGACTAGTAAGGGTGAGAGTGGCCAAAGTCGCCGACTCAATATGCCTACCTTCTTGGGGACAAGACCGAGTGAGCGGCTGGGAACTTAACTTAGCAAGATGGAATTAACTCCTTCCCGCCTACTAGGGTAAGTTGAGGAATGTTCCCTTAAGTGGTGTCTCCGGGACTTGAACAAGGGCCCGACCCTCTCACTGGCCCGAGAGGGATTCTGTTTGTTGGTATGACCACAAACAAATTGTTCATTAGAGGAGCACTGGTACTTAAGGCACAAGATGTAACCTGAGGTAAAGCGGTAATTTGATCCGGTGGTGTTACGAACATTCGTGAAGGATTGACTTGTTGTTATTGGTCAATATCCATGGACACAAAAATATATCTCAAAGTGAGAAGAGTGCGTTTGTGGGACTTTAGTGGAGTGTTCCCATGATTAACAAATGTTGATTGGGAGGTTAATGAGATTAACCGAGCAATCTCGTATCGTTGGAGCTTCTGATCTGTAGGTCCATTAGGTCCACCTTCTAGATCGTAAAGGGTTCTTAGATCATTTGAATTTGAAATGTTCAAATTCATTAGGGAGTAAACTTAATGTATTTAGATACGATATAATATATAGTTTTGGAACTATATATTATGAATTTAATGTGAATATGATTCATATTAAATTATATGAGAGAATTGAATATTTGAAAGAGTTCAAATATTATATTAAATGTGAATGTGATTCACATTTGAAAACTATAAGTTAAAATTTAATGTGCACTGGATGTACATTAAAACCATAGGTTAAAGGGGTGATATGATTAAATGAGATTTAATGCAAATTAAATATATGATATTTAATTTGTATTATTTAATTTAATAATTAAATTTGATTTAATTATTATTATTATTATTATTACTTTAATAATAAAATAAGGAAACGTGTCTTCCAGACACGTTCCCACTATCCCCTTCCTTCTCCCTAACGATGGCTTAACAGGGAGAAGGGGTGTGCATTTTAACCAATCAATCATTTTTGCAATTGACGAATTTCTTTTTATTGCAACTTCCTGGAATTCTCTCTCACTCTCTAATTCCTAAAACCTCCAATTGTTGGATCCTTCCCACCAAGGAAGATCTAAGAACTCAGAGATATAGAAGGTGATCTCTGGTGGTTGTGTTCTTGCTGGAAGAAAACAGAGAAGTCATTGTACAATTGATTTGCTGTATAATCTTTGGAGCAACAAGTTGCTGGAGAAAGTCTACAAAGGTATCGCTCTCTTTTATTAGTTTAATCGTTAAACTTGTAGCATGTTTGTATGCAATTAATCCATGTCTAATAGGATTAGAATCCATGCTTCTTCTGTATTTTTTTATCAATGTACTGGTTTTCGTTTTAAACAAAACAATCAAGTAATTAAGATCCCAAACACGTTTCCACTGCTGAAGGAGATCAGATCTCCATCAGAGATATCTCATATCTCATTTTACAAATCATATTTGCATTATTGTGGATTTTTAAATTAATCACATCCAATTTAAAATCTCTCAATCTAATTTCTCGAACTTAGCCCTAATTCAACAATTACGCCAACCTATAGTTTATTATGAATCTCATTCATATTAAACTATATATTATATCATTCATATCTCATATAAATGACATAAATGCCCTTTAGTGAACTTGAAAACTTCAATTCACACCAAAATAGTAAACCTTCTTTTAATCTAGTTTGAGCCAACCGAGGGACCTTATGAACCTACAGTGACGAGCTCCAATGATTCGAGATTAACCTATCAAACTCTTTGACCCGGCTAATCAACATTCATTAGCTACGGTAACACTTCACTAAAGCCTGTAGCTACACTCCCATCAGTGTAAGATAATATGTGTCCACTAATATAACCAATGCCCATGAGTCGACATTTCACAGGTTGTTCGTAGTCACTGTTGGGTCAAATTACCGTTTTACCCCTGTGTCTACTTCTTGCTCCTTAAGTCTCCATTGGTCCTCTAATGAACAACAACGTTGTAATGGTCCAACCATACACAACAACTCTCTCGTATTAGTGAGAGGGTGGGCGTCCGTTGTCCAAGCCCTAGAGACAGCACTTAAGGGAACAACCCTCTCTAGTTTCCCTAAAGGCGGGAATGAGTGAATTCCATTTCGCGTAGTTAAGTTCCCAGCTCCCTACTTGGTCCTGTCCCTGAGAAGATAGGCATATTGGGCGAGTAACTGTGACCACCCTCACCCGTACTAGTTAAAGGGACGGACCCCATGATGCAGGAGTCCGTAACAGGCCGATTCAAGTCGAGTCACTAATGGTCATCTACGAAGTTATTAGTCCATACTGTTAACGGTGTTACATCAGTAGGTCTAATAATTCACGGTCCGGTCTTGTACAATCTCATTGTACAAGATGCCCCCACTCGCATGTCAACCACATGAACGAGTCAGATCATCTCGTTTGTATCTTAAAACAAAATGGGTCGCATCCATAGTGTACGTATCCAGGATTAGGTCTTCAACCCCATCTATAAACTGTAGACCATTCAGGTCATTTACTCGAACGTGATCCTCCCTGTGTGTCTACTACACATCGTTCAAGTTCTAGTTCTCTCATGTATTCAATGACCCTGGAGCTTAGTTTATTGGACAAAGTTTGTAATAAATGTGAGACACAAAATGATGAAATAAATAACCTTTATTAATTTCAAACGTATATTTACAAACAGAACGAGATTAGGACAACCATCCCAACATAACAAGTCTATGGTCCTACCATACACTTAATCCATCTTAGGCAGTAAGAAGGCAGGACTCCATTGTTTAAGACATGGATTCAGTTCTTAAGAGAACATCCTATCTGATTCCCTAATTTAGGAATGAGTGAATTCCATCTTATAGAGTTAAGTTCCCAGCTACCTACAAGGTTCTGTCCCTGAGAAGGTAGGCTTATTGAGTCGGCTACATGCCACTCTCACCCATACTAGTCTAAGGACAAACCCCGTTAAGCAGGGGTTCATAACTTGCTCACGATTCAGATCAAGTCACTATTGATCATCAATAAATTATGAGACCTATCTTGTTAACGATGTTACACTAGTAGGTTAATAATTTGCGGTCCGGTCTTGTATAATCTCATTATACAGGATGCCCTTCCTCGCATGTCTACCACATGAACGAGTTGGATTACCTCGTTTGTACTGAATACAAAGCAGGTCCCATCCATGGTGTTACCGGTATAAGGTTCCCAACCTTATGCATATACCATAGACCATTCAGGTTATACTTGAACAACTTTATCCAACTTGTGTCCACTACACAATTGTTCAAGAACTATCATTATAACCTTAGAACTTAGTTTATTGGATTTAGGTTTATGTGCGAGAATATAATAAATAACTTTTTATTTATTTGAAATATCATTATTACAAAACTACATTTGTTTTGGGTATAAACCCCAACATACGCTATATGGGAACGAGTGAATTTCATCTTGTGAGATTATGTTCTCAGCACTCTATTCGGTCTAGTGCCCAATATGGTACGTTTATTGAATCGACTACAAAAGTCACTCTCAGGCATGCAAATCAAAGAACAAGCCCTCATAGGCAAGAGTCCATAACTCAAAGGATTACGATCGAGTTGCATATGATAATCCTAATGAAATATTAATCTTCTCAATTAATGTTTATAAAGATGGATTCAATATTTAACTCTCCAGTTTATATAAACTCGTTGTATAAGATACCATTACTCATATGCCTCCACATGAATGTTTTAATTAAATAATTTATAACTATTACAAAGTGTGTCGTATCAATACATAGTGTTACTAAGACAAGACACTTGACCTTATCCATATACTATGACTTTTTAGGTTATTTCTTGAATATGACCTTTAGGTTACTATTCAAGACTACACTAATAGCCTTAAAATTTTCATATAATTATTATTAATTATTAAATAAATTTTTAGTTAGGAGAATTTAGGAACAAGCCTTAATTGTCTAAAAAAGTATATCTCATAAAACAATGTTAAATATCAATGCCTACTTATGTCCACTAGACATGGCCCGACAAAGATTAGTTTAGAAAAGCTACAAGATACGTTCAATCATATTTGCTTGAAAAAACCCCTTTGCTTGTACATGAGAACACGCATTTGCCTCCCTTTGTAGCTATTTGACTCACATAAATCATCACTTTAATTATCATATTTTTCCTATTAGAGTATTCGACACAATATCTTCTATCGCCATGACTCATGATGAAATCTTTAAACCTTCCTTTTTTAGTCTTTACAATTCAACTACTACCTCAAGAAACACTAGCTTGTCTTGTCATTTGATCGAGGTATAACCTTAATTATGCACAATCACAACGAAAACACAATTGTATATACTATCTCCCCTCATCATTTTTCATCAAAACTACAATTTAATTGATAAGTTCATTTTTAAAAAATACATATTATTGTTAATTAAACGTGGAGCACCTATATACAATAATACTTTCACAATTACTAATTAAAAAATAATATTGAGTAAAATAATCGAAGTTTTTAAATAGTAAACCTATGTCCTATTCAACCCTTTTAATTTTTTTGAAGGGTAAATCATAAAAAATATCCCTAAACTATGAGATTGGTTTCAATTATATCCTTAAACTTTGAAAAGTTTCATTTTAATTCTTAAATTTTGAAGTTTGTTTCAAAACAATCCTTCAAAGTTTTTTTTTTGTTAAATTCATGGATGCAAAACGTTGTATTTGCATTTGTATTATTACTTATGTGAATATATTTGGACATATATGTTGAAAAAAAAAATCAAAACTCATGCAAATATGTCATTTTTCATCCATAAATTTAACAAAAAAAAGCCTTTAAGGGTAATTTTGAAACAATTTTCAAAGTTCAAGTGTTAAAATGAAACTTTTCAAAGTTAAGAGGTATAATTGAAACCAACCCAATAGTTTAGGAATATTTTTTATAATCTAAGGGCATGTTTGGGAGTGATTTTGGAGTGACCAAAATCACTTTTCACATGTATAAAATAATTTTCCTACCCAAAGTGTGATGTTTGGCAATATTAAGCAAGTGATTTTGGAATAATCCAAAAACATTTGAAGTGATTCCCTTTCAATCACTTGGATGTGATTTCCAAGTGATTTTTGTCAAGTGATTGTAATTTAAAATGACTATTATTCATTTTTGAAAATAGTATACTTTTAGTGACGAGTAAAAACCGTAATCTTTTGTCAAAATTCATAATTTTTCATAAGAAAATGAATTTTTTCAAAACCAAAATCACTATTAAAAGTATTGAACCAAACATGAAAATGATTATATGAATATCACTTTTAATAAATCAATTATAGACAAATCAATTACTCTAAAATCAATATTTCTAAAATTATTCTCAAACATGCACTAACATTTATAGAATAGTTAAACAATGAAAATCTCGTATGACATACGCACCACATAAGTCTAAGAGTGTGGAAGTAAACATTTACTTGTACCATGAAAAACCTTAATTTCGGGCATTATTGAAGAAGATAAAGAAGATCTTTACTCCATATGGAAAAATTATGGATTCTCTCATTAATTTATGATTGTTGTCAATCAATGGCATGTGGGATTGTTCAAGATAATGCTTAAAGACTCTTTGTTTTTAAATGGTATTCTTTGGTCTATTCCCAAAGCATATTCTGAATTTCACAAAAACGTTACAAAAGCAATCAACAAGTAGCCATATAAACACATCCAAAAGCTTCTTCGCCTCTGAATTGGACAATGATTTTGAAATCATTGTTTGAAATTTTAATTAAATTCCACATCTTATGTTATATATCAGACAATAGATGTCTTTACTGATGAAAAAGTTCCAATCAAATCGCAACACGTTGTCATGCCACAAAAATGAATAGGTAACATTTACAAATGCTATTGTTGTTTTCTTTCTACGACGACGTGATAATAAAATTCAGTTAAACTTTACTCATTTTAATAGGATGTTATTGATTAAATATCTATATATATATATATAAGGTACGTTGCGGTTCGTAATATATAATTTTTTGATGTCATATATATCATCGTTTCCTTTATTCTACATTATCAACATAACGGAATAGTCATCCCAGCAAAAGAAAAAAGAAAGAGAAATAATATCTTGAGGGTAAAATTAAAAGTTTGGTATAAATTTCAAGGCCAAAATATATTTAATCTAAAATTTATGATAACCTAAAGAGAGGGTATGATTAATCCAACATAGCTTCAAGTAAAAGATCTACACTTTAAACAATTTTCCTCCCTAGTTAATTCCATATTAATAAAGTTAAGGTACAAAAATAAATTTACACCCTTAAACTTTTGAGGTTGTATCAATTAAAGATCTAAGCATTCTTTTTTTATATTGATGAGTATCTAGGCGACCTTGTATACATCTCAACTCTAAACTAATCAATTTGAACTCTAAAATTACCTAAGTACATAAAACTTTTACACACTTTGTTACATTCCATTTTGAGAACGTTAATTACATAAAATATATTACTGTATCAATTAAGCTTCTAAATTTTTTATAGGTAAATCAATTTAGACTCTCAGTCTAAAAATAGTTCAGACAAAAATTCTCACACATATATAGACTTCTTAAAAAAGTTAGACCCTCTATTTAAAAATCACCCATGCATTTAAAATGGATGGTGTAATGGATTCATTTATGGAATTTTAAGATATTTATTGACACCATTAAAAGTTTGCACATGTGTAAATTACATAATTAGCACATGTGTGAGTTAATGTTTCCCCAACAAAATCTGTGGTATGGTGTAAATCGATACACTCAAGGCTTAAATTGATACACAAATCAATTTTTTCTCTAAGCTAATATATTACAAATTTTCTATCCAATGCTGGTTTGACACATACACAGTTATCCATTCTTTTTGTGATGTTTTTCTTCCTTATAAATCCAGAAAGTTGAAGATTCGAATGGTGCCTATATTTTACCTCTAGTGTAAAGAATGAATCTAATGTTATCTAAATCGACAGTTCTTTAGTGACTGAAAAAAAAGAAAACTGCAGAATATTTCTTACTTTTCTTTATAACAGAAAAACAAAAATGTAAAACAAGGAAAAGAAATTATGTGCTTATTCAACGATTAATAGACATATGCTTGAATTCTTTTCTATTGACCAAGCAGTTTGGGACATATTTTTTTCTTTAATTGATATTGTAATTTTGAAAATTTATTATACAAAAATAGCATATTTTGAATTATTTAAGAAAATATTGTAGTTTTTATTTTCCAGAATAAGATTGTACTACTTCCAAGTTCGACCATTCGACAGTTTGTCATCTCTGGACATGTTGCCCCTTGTTATTAATATTTATTTGAAAGAAGTTGTGCATATGATAAAGAGATGACATAAACATAAATTTTAAGAATTCCCCGAAGTGGTATTGGTTGGAAATTTGTTCCACTGCTAAATTAGAGGGCTTTGGTTTCTAATGCACAATTTAATTTATTTGTTTATTTTTTCCTTTTCTTCTTTTATTTTTTTTTCCTCACAATGTTCTCTCTTTATTTTCCTTCTGTTTTTCTCTTTTTTTTTCTTTCTTTTATTTCATCTAAAATAAAATAACATAGGTACAATTTTTGAATTCATAACTACAATTTCTTTTAATTTTTTAATGAATTACTAATTATTTAGATTTTTTATAACTTAAAATAAAATTAATATTACTCAAAAAATAAAATGAATAGTCAGGTTTAAAGGAAAAAACAATCAATATAATGCTATTTTCATTTGATTTATTTATTTTTCATTAGGATTAAATTTAAAATCAACTTAAAATCACCTAATTAAATTATTCTTTCTCCATCAAAGAAGTAAAAAACTATCCTTCTTTACCAAAGTTTTTCTAATATTAATGGTTTTATTCTCTTCTCTCTCCTCTTTCTATATATATATATATTTATTTATTTAAAAAGAATTACATGATACTTTTTCCTACTACTTTCATAAGGCTTTGAAAGAATAATAACTTTATTTACGTAATTTTATGTTGATATTAAATTAAATTAAATAAAAGTATAAAAATAAACAAATGAAACTAGTTATAAATAAATTTTTTTCCTAAACATAACTATTTATAGTTTTTTTTAGTAATATTAATTTTATTATAAATTAGAAAAGATTTAAATTATTAATTACTAATTAAAAAAAATAAAAAATTACCGTTATGAATAAGAGAATTTGTAATGGGGAAGGGTGTGTTTATTATTTGCATATATACCAACATTTTAAAATAATTGCAAATATAACAAAAATTGATTGTCTGTGGTGATCGGTATCTATAAGTGATAGACTTCTATCACTAGCATGTGGTGATCGGTTTCTATTAGTGATAGACTTTGATATCCTAATTGATTGTCTGTGGTGATCGGTTCCTAATTGATTGTCTGTGGTGATCGGTATCTATCAGTGTGATAGACTTTGATCACTAGCATGTGGTGATCGGTTTCTATCAGTGATATACTTTGATATCCTTATTAATTGTTTGTGGTGATCGGTATCTATCATTAATAGACTTTGATCACTAGAATATCCTAATTGATTATCTGTGGTGATCGGTTTCTATCAGTGATATACTTTGATGACAAGGATATGCTAGTGATCAATATCTATCATTGATATCTATCAATACTTCTCCAACCTGACATGAGATTGAGTTGTATAAGAGATACTCTTCTAGTGATAGAGCTCCATCAGTGATAGAACTTTATCATTGTGATCGGTATCTATCAGTGATAGACTTTGATCAGTAGTTTGTGGTCATCAGTTTCTATCAGTGATAGAATTTGAAATCCTAATTGATTGTCTGTGGTGATCGGTATTTATCAGTGATAAACTTTGATCACTAGCATGTGGTGATCGGTTTCTATCAAGGATAAACTTTGATATCCTTATTGATTGTTTGTGGTGATTGATTTCTAATTGATTGTCTATGGTGATCGGTATCTATCAGTGATAGACTTTGATCACTAGCATGTATTAAAAAAATGAATTAAAAAATGTCCTCATAAAAAATCTTCTCTTCGATTGCTCCGACGGTGGATGATGCTAGCCCATCGCCAAAAAAATGCAGAATGTAGTAATTAAAAAGTGGAACTTATAAGCCTCCAGTGGTGGTTGTCCCTGAAAAACCAATGGAAGTTGTCGAGAATTCACCCTCGTGTTTCTCAAACATGATGAATAAACCAACAAGAGTGGAAGATTTCACCATAGTTCAAGCTATGTTTAGCAAAGATATGGTTTAGATTTGTTTAGCTACATTTTGAGGATGTGGATCCTCTCATGCAGCATTGATAATTTAGGCCACATTGGTCAACAATTGGGCTATCCACAACAAGCCATAAGCATCTTCGTTTCTTAGAATTCTATTTTCAATTTCTTCGGTCGAGTCTTCTCTTGTTTCATCTTTGAGACTCTAAATGCTCAAATACAAATTACCTCGTCCAGTAATTTTCTCCTTTGCCTTTCTCCTCACTTGCCTTGGCCAACTTTGTATTGCCTATCCATCCACTGGTTCCGTCTACATCGCTTAGTTGATTATCGAGTTCGGATTTGGAGCTCAAGTTCCATTGCTATTCGCCATAATCTCAGAGCTTTTTGGGCTCAAACATTACTCAACTTTATTCAATTGGGGGCAATTGATAGTTCCATTTGGATCTTAAGTTCGAAATGAAGGCACAGATTATTCAGTGATGCAGATTGTCTCAAACAAACACAATGAAGAGGTTTTTTTTTGTGGGTTGCGGTTCAGTAACGAAGGAGAGAGGGACGAGATGGAGAGAGAAGGGTTTTTTTTTTAAAATTAAATAGGTTGGACAACGAATTTTGCTATTTTGCAATTCTTTTTTATATTTTGCTATATGTGTAATTTTTTACCACTATTTTGCTATATGCTCAATTGTCCCTATGAATAACAAAAGAAATTGTGGTTATGTTATTTGATTTTAGAAGAAATAAAAGAAAGAAAAACAAATTAAGAAATGGAAGGAAAAAAAAGAGAGAAACATGGCCAAAAAATAGAAAAGAATTGTAAAGAAAAAAAAAAAGAAAAACGGAGGGAAAAAAAATTAATAAAGTAAACTAAAATGTGCATTAGTACATGTTTTGAACTCATGCTGCTCTAATATACTAGTGAAACAAAAAACCAAATCTTATTGTACCATCCGAGGAAATTATTAAAATACGTGTAGGTCTTCCTTTGAAGACATGTCATGCTTAATCTCTTTTAAAAATTTATTTTCAGTAACATTTTACCTGTTGGAGAGTGTGTTGAAATATAAACTTGATTTTGGGTTATTAGTATTTGGGCTTACTCTAAATAAAAGTCTAATTTCTAGAAATCTTTTAAGTGCTAGAGTATTCTAGAGAAATCTCTTTTTAAACATGTTTTAAAGTATGTCGTAGAATTCTCTAGAATATAGAATATTCTAGAGAGTCCTTTGTAATCTCTAGATTGTATGAGTTGGCAAAACGATATCCATTAGTTTAGGGGATGCAACTAGTATAAATAGGGGTGATATCCTAGAGTTTGTATCAAGCCAAATAAAGTCCAAGAGCTAGAAGTGAGCAATAATACAAGTAGGCTTTTCTTCAAAATCTATCTTCCAAAGTCTAACCTCCAATCTCCAAAGTTCCTTTTTCAACAAAGTGGTATAAGAGCTTGAAGATCCTTTCTAAAAAGATGGCAAGTAACAACATGGTCCTGTTCCAAGTCCCAGTGCTCAACAAGAGCAACTACGGTAATTGGAGCATCAAGATGAAGGTTCTCCTTTGATAGCAAGATGTATGGGAGATAGTAGAGAAAGGGCACTCCGAGCCGGAGAATGATGGTAGTCTTTCTAAACTACAAATGGATAGTTTGAGAGACTCAAGAAAGAGAGACAAGAAGGCTCTCTATCTAATCTATCAAGGATTAGATGACGATGTTTTTGAGAAGATTTCAAAAGTAAAGATGGCGAAAGAAGCATGGGAGAAGCTTCAAATATCATACAAGGGAGCAGATCCAGTAAAAAAGGTACGTCTTCAAACTCTAAGAGCTGAGTTTGAAACTTTCCATATGAAAGAAGGGGAAGTATTCTCCGATTAGTACTTCTCTAGAGTTTTAACAGTCACCAATAAACTTAAGAGAAATGGTGAAAAGTTTGATGATGTAAAAATTATGGAGAAAATTCTAAGATCATTAAATCCAAAGTTTGAACATATTGTTGCCATAATCGAAGAAGAAAAAGACTTAAAGGCTATGACCATTGAGCAACTCTTGGATTCGTTGCAAGCATATGAAGAAAAGAAAAAGAAGAAGGAATGAATCGTAGATAAATTACTGAAGGTGCAAGTTGACTCAACTACTGGAGAAATCAGTCACAATGGTAGAAGCCAACGAGGACGAGGTAATAGTGGACATCGAGGACGAGGAAGAGGTCATGGACAAGGACAAGGACGAGGTTGGAGGCCCTATGATGACAACAACTTTCAAAACAGAGAAAACTCAACTAGAGGTCGTGAGCAAGGCAACTCAAGATCAAGGTACGATAAGTCAAATATTAAATGCTACAATTGCCAGAGATATGGTCACTATGCATCTGAATGTAGAGCTGCTAGCAACAATAAAGTTAAAAAGAAGGCAAACTACATTGAAGAAAGAAATCAAGAATATGGCACCTTATTGATGGCTTGCACGAATGGTGAATGGAACAAAGATAATATGTGGTACCTAGACACCGGAGCAAGCAACCATATGTGTGGAAAAAGGAGCATGTTCGTAAAACTCGATGAATCGGTTAGCGACAACGTAGCTTTTGGAGATGAATCAAAGGTCGAAGTAAAAGGAAGAGGTAACATTCTTATCCAATTGAAGAATGGTGAGCATCAACTTATTTCAAATGTTTATTACGTGCCAAATATGAAGAGTAATATCTTGAGTTTGGGCCAACTCTTAGAGAAAGGTTATGACATTCAATTAAAAGATAATAACCTTTCTATAAGAGATAATACAAGTAACCTAATTGCTAAGGTGCGAATGACAAGAAATAGAATGTTCATACTTAACATTCAAAACGATGTAGCAAAATGCCTCAAGATGTGTTACAAAGATGCATCTTGGCTCTGGCATCTTCGCTTCGGGCATCTAAATTTTGGAGGATTAGAGTCACTCTCCAAGAAAAACATGGTGAGAGGATTACCTTCCATAAGCCACCCCGATCAAGTGTGTGAAGGATGTCTACTTGGAAAGCAATTCAAGAAAAGCTTCCCAAAAGAGTCAAACTCAAGAGCTCAAAGGCCTCTAGAACTTATACACACGGATGTATGTGGTCCGATCAAGTCAAGCTCACTCGGTAAGAGTAATTATTTTCTTCTCTTTATTAATGATTTTTCAAGAAAAACATGGGTGTATTTCTTGAAGCATAAATCAGAGGTGTTCGAGAATTTCAAGAAGTTCAAAGCCTTCGTTGAGAAAGAAAGTGGTTTGGTAATCAAGGCAATGAGATCTGATCGTGGAGGAGAGTTCACATCAAATGAATTTCAAAAGTATTGTGAAGACCATGGAATTCAACGACGCTTAACAATACCAAGATCTCCACAACAAAATGGAGTGACAGAAAGGAAGAATAGAACCATTCTTGACATGGCAAGAAGCATGCTTAAAAGCAAGAAATTACCAAAGGAGTTTTGGGCTGAAATAGTGGCGTGTGCAGTCTACCTATCCAACCAATCTCCAACAAAAAGCATATATGGAAAGACGCCACAAGAAGCATGGAGTGCAAGAAAACCTGGGATTTCCCATCTCAGAGTCTTTGGAAGCTTTGCTCACGTTCATATACCAGATGAAAAAAGAAGTAAGTTGGATGATAAAAGTGAGAAGTACATCTTCATCAGTTATAACATCAATACTAAAGGGTACAAGCTCTACAACCCTGATACGAGAAAGACAATCATTAGTCGAGATGTAGTATTCGATGAAGAAGGAGAATGGAATTGGGGAAAACATAATGAAGACTACAACTTCTTTCCATATTCTGAAGAAGATGACATGGAACAAGCAAGTATAGAGCAAACAAGAGAGGAGCCTTCTACTCCAGAAGTTTCACCAACTATAAGTTCCCAAGAGGATGAAAGTTCAAGTGAAGGAGTTCACCGCTTCAGAAGGTTACAAGAACTTCATGAGGTAACTACAAATCAAGATAATCTCACTCTCTTTTGTCTGTTTGCTGATTGTGAGCCCATGAACTTCCAAGAAGCTGTGGAAAACAAAAATTGAAAAATTGCGATGGATAAAGAGATCAAGGCGATCAAGAAGAACGACACATGGAGCTAGTCTCACTTCCAAAAGGGCACAAGGCAATTGATGTGAAATGAGTTTACAAAGCCAAAAAGAATGCTAGAGGAGAAGTCGAAAGATATAAGGCAAGACTAGTGGCGAAAGGTTATAGTCAAAGAGCGGGCATCGACTATGATGAGGTATTTGCTCCTGTTGCTCGACTAGAAACAGTTAGATTAATAATTTCATTAGCGGCTCAAAATAGTTGGAGAATTCACCAAATGGATGTTAAATCTGGTTTCCTTAATGAGATCATTGAGGAAGGAGTCTACATTGAACAACTTCAAGGCTATGAAGTTGAGGGAAAAGAAGACAAAGTTTTGAGGCTGAAAAAGGCTCTCTATGGGTTGAAACAAGCTCCAAGAGCTTGGAATTCCCGAATAGACAAGTAGTTACATGAGAGAAACTTCATCAAGTGTCCATATGAGCATGCACTTTACATCAAAATCCAAAATAATGATGTATTGATTGTGTGCTTGTATGAAGATGACTTGATCTTTACAGGCAATAATCCGAGCATGTTCAATAAGTTTAAGGAAGCGATGACGAACGAGTTTGAGATGATCGACATCGGGCTCATGTCATACTACCTCGGCATTGAAGTAAAACAAGAAGATAAAGGCATCTTAATCACCCAAGAAGGCTATGCTAAGGAGGTGATCAAGAAGTTTAGAATGGATGATTCTAATCCGGTCAACACACTCATGGAATGTGGAGTCAAACTATCAAACCATGAGGAAGGAGAAAAAGTAGATCCAATATTTTTTAAAAGCTTAGTTGGGAGTTTGCGGTATTTGACATGCATAAGGCCTGATATTCTCTATGCGGTTGGAGTTGTCGGTCGCTATATGGAGAAACCGACAACCACACATTTGAAGGCAGCAAAAATAATTCTTCGGTACATCAAAGGAGACATTGCTTTCACATGGATGTCAAAGAAACAACCAATTGTTACTCTTTCAACATGTGAAGCAGAATATGTAGTTGCTACCTCATGTGTTTGCCATGCAGTTTGGCTAAGAAATCTACTAAAGAAGTTGGGTTTGTCACAAAAGGAAGCCGACGAAGATTTTTGTGGACAACAAGTCAATAATTGTTTTGGGTAAGAATCCAGTTTTTCACGATCGGAGCAAGCATATTGATACGCGTTATCATTATATTAGAGAGTGCATTGCAAGAAAGGATGTGCATTTGGAGTACGTGAAGACTCATGATCAAGTAATTGATATCTTCACCAAGCCACCTAAAAAAGAAGACTTCACAAGGTTGAGAGATTTGCTTTGAGTAACAAAATCAAATTTAAGAGGGGGTGTTGAAATATAAACTTGATTTTGGGTCATTAGTATTTGGGCCTACTGATGCAGAAAATGTCAGGTGTCCTAAACTAATGCAACTAGGATGAGACTCTGACTCGCCTTTGACGTGCAAGTATACACTGTCAGTGCAGCAAGTGATAAGAAAAGTATCGGTCCCACAAGGACTAGTAGAATCTAAATCAATGAGTGTCCTAGAAATTTGTCTCCTTATTATTTTTTTGGTGCAATGCAATGGGCATGCAAATTTGTGTTAAAAAAAATCAGTGAATGCAATAATAGAATTTGATTTTTTTTTATCTTGTTATTTGGATGAGTTAAGTATAACGAAAACTAATGCAATAATTCAAAGTACGTGAAAACGTTAAGAACATAAACTAGACGAGAGAAAACTAGGGCTTTTAGATTGAGAGATAGGGTAGGGTTAAGTTGAAGTTTCATGTATAATTAGAATAACAAATATGTGGTTGATGCCTTGAATGCTACACATGTGATCAAGTGAATTTTTCCAAAATCACTAAATTTTAAGACCAACAATTTCCCAATTGAGACCTAAATTACGCTCATGATTTCAAGGTTTCAGGTGGGTTAATTATCCCTAATTAACTCAAGATCCTAGAATGAAATTTTAATTTCCTAATTCACTAGCTTTTCCAAGTTCATGAATTTAAAGAGAAGTTAAAGTGGCCAAATTTTAACCCTCATGCATCGTTGTAAACATTAAAATCTCATAAATTCAACTATGACATCAACCATTAATTTATTACAATTTATACATTGAAGAACAACTTAACCCGTGCCTAGGAGAATTTAGCTCATGATTGGAGTCAAATTACACAACTTAAGGTTAAACATGCTTTTCACTAATCGATGGAATTGTATAAAAATGTCAATCAAAACAGCCACACAATTAGGCTAAAATAGTGAGCAAATTGACTCCTAATTAATGAAAAGCATAAAAAAAAACCGTACAATTAACACAAATTATAACGAGAGCAAATTCAAGAGAAATCACTTTTTAAACATGTTTTAAAGTATGTCGTAGAATTGAGAGTCCTTTGTAATCTCTAGATTGTATGAGTTAGCAAAACCATAACAATTAGTTTAGGGGATGCAACTGGTATAAATACGGGTGATATCCTAGAGTTTGTATCAAGCCAAATAAAGCCCAAGAGCTCACTAGTAGAAAAAAGGGTTTTAATGACGGGCGCGCGTCCGTCATCTATGCGAGTGTCATTGTATGTTACAATGACGGGCGACTTTTAATGACGGGCATTGCCCGTCATTAAAAACAATGCCCGTCATTAAAAACCGTCCGTCATTATAACATATAATGACGGGTCATTTTTAATGACGAACAATGCCCGTCATTAAAGGTCTTTCTCCGTCATTAAAAGATGACATATTTTGGGTAGGTATCCACTTTTAATGACGAGGAATGCCCGTCATCTTTTGTCAATAATTAAATAAAAAAATTGTTGCAAATGTGTGTAATAATTTTTTTTAGTCTAAATTTTTATTAATTATGAACAATATGGTAGCATTAATACTAAAAACATAAAATTTCTCTCTATACATATACACATAAAATTTCCCTCTACAAACTACATCCAACTTCAAAGATAAGCAAAATTACTTAATAAAATAAATACAAGACTCTAAAATTTTTCAACTTGAACTTGACAATAAATTGACATGTTGTTGTTGAGAGGCTTGAACGAGTGTTCAACCGGCTTGATTTCTACTTCTGCTTTAATTCCATGAGAAGCAACAACAACGGTAGTCATTCTCTTCCATCCTACATTCGAAACAAACTAATTTATAAGTATCAAAACTACCCAAAATGCCTGAAACTCAAGCTCAAAAGTTAACTAAACTAGATAAACTGAACCTAACTTAAATAAATTGGAATTAAACTTAACAAAACTTCTGATCCTAATGAAACCGTTCCAATACTAAGTTAATCTTAAAACTTCTGAGTTATGTGGAATGTTAACAATGTAATCAATCTAAAGAGTCGGCTAACAAAAGAACAATGTCGTGTTCTAAAACAAATTCATAGTAAAAGGAAGAAAATTCTAGTAGAGTTACGCCCCTTTTCCCCTATTTTAAATAATAAAAAAAAAGTTATCCCCAAAACTTTGCTGGACATGAGCTCAAGGCTACAAATTTACAAGACTTTTCTTTTGTGACATTATTATTGCAACATCAATGACCATTGATCATCAAATTCAAAACAGTGAAACAAATTAAACTCACAGTCACCATCATTCATCCATTAAAGTTTTTAGGTTCAAACAGTAAAATTACCATAATCTAGGGTTTAGAATATGACCCATATGGGTTTTTATGGAGAATATCGTGTCATTCCTTCCAAAATCTGCTACACGAGCTACCTGAGCATCAAAAAAAATATACTTCAAACCATCGACATTAACTTCAGTGGAAACATTCTCTATATCTAAACCAATATATTCCACAAGTTGTCTGCTAGGTAAGTAGAGACCTAAAGGATATCCTAAACTAACAGGAAAACAAAGCAATGGAATTTGTAACTTAAGTGCAAATTACAAGAGGACCATGATTTCCTAAACTAACAGCAAAATTTGTTTGAGGATGCAACCACAATTCCAAAACCTTTACAAAAAAAAAAAAAAAAGCCACAATCAAACAAAAGTGTTTCAAGACCATGAGAAAAAAATTGTGCAGAGAAACTATTGATTAACTTTCATGTAGACACACAAGTTAAAGCCTGAACTAAAGCACAAGTTAAACATATATATGGAACTATATCAAAACTTACTGCAAAAACATCAGAACTTTTATGCTTCACAGTTAATCAGTATATTCTTTTTATATAAGTTGAAAAAGATTCTTTCATAGACACGTGCCCTTGGAAAGTTTTTGGTTTTGCTTGTAAATATTTTCAAGATCAATGATCAAAATCTATCTTGAACAAATACTATATATTTACTTTGCCACTGAGTGTCATCATTCTCAAAAGGTGCTAGTGCAGTTATTGAACAGAGATATACATAGTTAATTACCGTATATTTAATTTTAAAATAACAATTAAAATACTAAATTTCTAACTTACAACATACAGATTTGAACCTCAAGAAGTTTCTTCTCTTCTACAAATACAATAGGAAATCTCTACATGACATACAGATTTGTACCTCAAGAAGTTTCACTTCTTCTACAAACACAATAGGAAATCTCTACATGACATGTAATAACTTAGCACAACTAAACAAAAGTTAGAAAATGGAAAGTATACAAGATTTGCAACTTACATTTAGAATAGATAATTTGAGCAATGAATACTTAATTAACTTGTCGTTGTTGAGAGGCTCGATCGGGTGCTCAACAGGCTTGAACTCTAAAACTACTTCAATATTTCAATAATCTTTCAAACCCCTAGACTCCAAATAAACCACAAAAAGAGCAAACGATTGGTAATATACACAAACATAGCTAACATTATCATGAATTTCACAATCCTCTAGCTATAAAGTGCTACTGAAGAAATAAAACAGAGAACAAAATTGACCTAGGTAAATACAAATGATCCCTCATCTTACATTTCCAGTGCATCACGCTACATAACTCCTATAGATCAGCACCAACTGCTGATGCAAGATCAATTTTGTTTATTACTTGTTAATAAAAAAACTAAAAAGCATTATGAAGAAACCAAACCGCATAAGAACTAACCAAAATAAACCCATCAATTAAGCTTATACAAAACTATATTGATATAACTTCTAATAAAGCACAGTGCATATAAAATTTAATCATCGAATCGATTTATCTTTAAATCATAAATAAAAAGCATACTAAAAAAAACCCTATTTTTTTTTTGTAAAAAATGGGTGACTCAAACCTTAAAATGAAGAAAAGCAGAGGAAGCTGACCATGGCGACGAGCCTAGCCGAATTTTCAAACTAATGGAACAGGCTATATTCACCATTGCCCTAAAATCCTCCTACTCCAATTTCAAAATCAACATCATAGCCATTTTAGGAAAAATAGTTTTTACATTACTGTAGAATGGGAGAAGACAGTGTTTAGAAATAGAAAAATAGGGAGAAAGAGACATACATACTAATTTAACTAAATAAAATAAGAAATCGCCATGATCAATAACAAACCGAACATGGTAAATATCATACTCTTGAAGATCAAGAATGCAGTCTAGAAAATCTTGAGGCTTTTTTCCCTGGAAATCAAAAGACAAATTTAATTGGCAAGTATGACGAATGTGTAGATCTACCTTTTCAACAACGAACAGTGTGCTATCACAGCGAAGGTGTTGCTCAAATCCGCTACCCATAACAAGTAGAAGCTACAAGGCGAACAACGTTGGTCGAATCTACTACCCACAATGATTGACTGGTACATAGATCTGGTACGCCATGCGATGACAACGACCCATATGATCCACAGTGAAGTCAAACGAAGACGAAAACACACACAAAATGAAGAACCCATGGTAAGTGGTGGTGATGAACGGAATAGAGTGGCGGCGAGCGGTCAGTTAAGAGAAAACAAAGGTAGGTCAAAATATGAGAAGTAAATACAAAGAGGAAGAAAAGAGTAATCATATTGCGGATATATATCAGTCTTAAAACTAGGATACAATGTCGGTCTATAGGTGAATTTTTTTTATTTCAGCGTGTTTTTCAGACGTCTGTCATTGTTTGTAGGCGTGAGAATTTTAGACTGTCATTAAAAGTTAAATTTGTTGTAGTGGCTAGAAGTGAGCAATAATACAAGTAGCCTTTTCTTCAAAATGTAACTTCCAAAGTCTAACCTCTAATCTCCAAAGTTCCTTTTCCAATAGAGTGGACTTGCTACCATATGGTGAAAGGTCGTCTCTTCAAGAGAATATCTACTTTGTAAAAAAAAAAAAATTACAATATTCTGCTAAATTGTTTAAAACATGCTATATTTATATGATATATTTGCAAAACTTAAAAGAAAAAGTCCAAGCTCTTTCTCTATTAATAATTGGCTATGTTTTGCTTCTGTCCGATTGACCCTGCGGTTTTCACGGCTTTTTGTCGGTCTCAACTGTAATAAAATGGTGATTTTGCAGCTTCCTTTACATCCTGCAAGAATCCAAGGTAGAACAACAAATGAAAGAGGTTAAGCTGCTAATGGCTACTGTTCTCTTTACTCTTACTAAAGAGGTAAATATTCTTCTTTTAACTGATTTTCCAAATTTGATATCAATTTTATTTTTGGAATGTTGAGCAGAGTGTTTATTTAGTCTCTTTACTTTAACTAGTTACCTAGTCAGTCTTAAGCTAAGATTATTTCAAGAAGTTTTCAAATGTTCAAATTTATGTCTAATAAGTTTTTTTGTATCGAAATGCTAACTTTGTAAGTTTAACTCCCTCAACTTACATATCATGTAGGTGCTTCATTGGTAGAGTTAAGATCAATTTTGACATAAAATTAAAAGTTTATGAAGTTAGTAGAAACGTTATAAAATAAAGGAACTAAAGAGAGTCAAACCTACTAGTGTAAACATCCAAACTAATAATTTAACCTTGAGAATGTTATTGACATGTGTGATGGTTACCTAAGTGGGGTACATTATAGACTAAATGAAAAGTTAATGGATCAAATATATATATATATATATAATTGAACCTCGACCGTACATAAAAGTGAGCTATAGAGTGGAGGGCAAATGAAAGAATGAAAAAGACAGAATGTTCAAAAGAAAATGGCTGATTTTTTGGGGAAGATTCCAAAGGAAAAAGGCCAAAGGAAAGAAGAAGGGGGAAGTATAATAAGGTTATAGAGCAATAATGAATGAATGGACGCAATGAATTTGACTGGTTGTATGTTGTCAGTTTGTAAGGAAGCGCTTTCAAAGTGAAGGCAATAAAAGTGTTTAGGGTATTTGGGTCTTACACTGCCGCCTAAAAGCTTATCAAATGCTTTGGATTCGTCTCTAAGCCAGCGGAAGTGATTTTATCAAACTTTTTTGAGAATTTATGACCACAAGAAGATGGAGCTGTGGGTCAGTGGTTTGGTTGTTCAGATGATCTTGAATTCCAACAAAAGATTTTGTGGTGGATTTGGGCAATCTTGTTGTTTAGTTCTTAGTTCTCGATAACAGCATTTAAAGTTATTTCCAGAGAGAATATTGGCAACAGTTAATAACTTACAAAATGGGCACGTTATTGAATACTAAGTTACAATAATAATGCTTTTACATTATTATGTTCTCTGAATTTTATCTATTTTTATATGTTTGATTGTGAGATTTTTCTAATTTTAGAAATTAACGATGATGTATATCAATCACATATCAATGATCTATTGTTTATATACCTAATATAAAGCATATTCGTGATTTACTACCGAATATACTTTATTTATGTATATCAATGAAATGAAATTTCTAATATTCAATAAATTAATAGTATATCAAAAATATTGTTGGGTTTTCTGTCCTACAACTCATGGTTTTGTAAACTGAATGTATATTCTATTTTGTAATAAAGATGTTATTGATGTTTATTCAGTAAAGGTGTAATTGAATAATGTAAATTGTGTATTTTATAACCCTAATCCAATAAAAAACCCTTAGCTATCGGATGTATATTTAAACTTTATATGTGACCTAGAAGTGGATCAAGTTCAAGTTTTAACCAGAACGGTCTACAATATAGGGATGGGGTTGGGTATCTTATCCTGGAGAAAGTATGGATGCGACTCACTTTGTAAAGCACAAACGATTTGATCTTGAATCATTCATGTGGAGACATGCGAGTGGAGGCTTCCTATGCAATGAGTTTGCATAAGACTGGACTGCGAAATAGTCACTTAAACTTTATAACTCCGTTTACTATCTTAACTGACTATATTCATACGATACATAGGTAAGTCGATCTTAATCCTAAGCATGCTATGAACTCCTGTTTATTCGGATTATTCTTAGATTTGAATGAGTGAGAGTGGCCTGAGATTGCCTACTCAATAAGCCTCCCATTTCTGAGATAAAAGTGGGTAGATAGCTGGGAACATAGTTCTGCAAGACGGAATTCACTCCTACCCACTTCAGGGATTAGTAGAGAGGTTGTTCCCTTAAGTGTTGACTCCAGGACTTGAACAAAGAGCCCATCTCTCTCATTCGTCCGAGAGGGGTTCGGTTTATTGGTTGGACCACAAACCATTGTTCATTAGAGAATCAGTGGGACTTAAGGAACAAGAAGTAATTACATGGGTAAAACAGTAAAAATTTTACCGAGCTGGAATTACAAACGACTTGTGAAGGATTGACTTACTAATCATGGTTATATCGAATGGATAGAAATATACCTACAATGAGGAGAGTGCAACAACTAGACTTTAGTGGAGTATCCCGGTGGTTAAGGAATGTTGATTAGCTAGGCTAAAAAGTTTTGGTGGTTAAACTCGTATCGTTGGAGATCTGTAGATTTATTAGGTCCTCCTTACTAGCTCGGACTAAGCTTTGTAACAATTTGAGAGAAAAGAATTTGAATTGTTCAAATTCGATTTTGGGAGAAAGTGTTAAATATATGCGATATATTTAACGTGTCATAGCTCAATTATGAATTAAACTATGATTAAGAGTAGGTGAACATATTCAAATATGATTTAAATATTGGATCAGTTTATAACATGAATCGATCCATTCATATTTGATATTCAATCGATTCATGTTCGAAAGAATCGATTTTCGAGATCGGGATTGGACAATTTATTTAATTTAATATTTGATATTAAAGTAAATTTATTTAATTAATTAAAATGATTTTAATTTAAAATCAATTTTATATTTATTTTTTAATGGATTTTAAAGATTAAACTTGAAAACAAGTTGACCAGTTGCCCAAGGTGATTCAATCTCAAAAATCACAAAAATTAGCCATCTCCTTCTTCAATCATCCCCATCACTCATGTATTGGCACTTTATCAAAGCTTAATTAAGCTTTAATTAAAGGAAATTTGAGGAGAATTGATAGAATTTTGCAGAAATTATTTATGTTCTCGATTTTTTACCTTTGAGCACTCTTCTTCCAATTTCTCTCAATCTAGGATCTCACAATCTGTTCGAAGCCCTGAGGGTAGTAGGGAAGACACTAGAGGTGATCCATGAAGTGTTCGTGTTGGAAATTGTCCACCGGGTGAGGAAAATTTGATCTTCAAACTTGAGTTTTCCAACACTCTATTTTTCTAGCATTGAGCATGCATTTTATTTTGCAAATTGATCAAATTAGAGTGTTAAAGATCATAAATTGCTTCCGTTTCCTTAATATAGATTCCTTCAAATACTGAATATGAATATATGAATAATATAACAGTAATTTAAATTTAGTATATTAGATATACTTCATATCGGTGATATAGTTTATTTAGGCATATTATTGAAATGACATTCTTAATATAAAATATATCAACAATAGATTAATAATTCGTAACAAGTATATCATATATATATCTATATGAAGCATATCAAGTGTATACCAGTAATTTATATATGAGATATATACGTAATATGAAATATATATTAGCGATATACTATTGACATACTTGATTTTAGTTCTTGACTTTTTTAATTAATTTTGATCATTAATTTTTTATTGATGCATTGGTTTTTAGTCGATGCACTTGTTTAGTATGATATTCGTAGTAAATGAATAATATAACACTAATATACTTCATTTTAGGTATATTATTTCACTGATATATCTAATATGAAGTATGTCAATCGTATACTAGTATTACATGTTCATTATACTGGATATACTACTGATATACTCTGTTTTAGTTTTTGACTTTATGATTAGTTATTCATCACTTAATTGTTGAAACATATCAGTTAATGAAGTAAGTTACAGATATACTCCTGATATACTCAATGTTTTTAGTTATATCTGTGATATAACAAATATGCTAAATACTCTTAATATGTTGATGATATACGTCATATAGAGAATATCTGTAACACCACACATTATGAAATTAACTTTTTTTTTATTTAATCTTAGTCCTTAGTTACCATTCTAGTTTGGAAAATTCGAATTTAAATTTAATCTCTAAGTTCGATAAATTAAATTTCTATAATTTTGAGAAAGAATATTTTTAAATACATCTTTAGTTTCAAGATATGAGAATTTAATTTTTATGTTTTATTATCAAGTTCTAAAAGGAATTAAAATTCCCTATCATTTAATTGTATAAAAAATATTTTACCTTATTTAGAGTTTCAAAATTTTGTAAGATATCCTAGAATTTTTCATTTTTATTTACTGAGCATTTTATTGTATTTGGGGTTCTTTAATTTATTTGGTCTTTGTCTTTTTGGGGTTTTTAAAAGAAAAGAAAAATGGAAGAAAGAAAATAAAAAAAAAAGGATGCCATAAACTTCTTGTTAAGGAAAAAAAAAAAAAAAAAAAAAAAAAGAAGATGCCCTAGACTTCTTGTTCTTTCCCTCAAGCTCCGTCTTCATTTTCTGTCCCTCTTTTTCGTGCGACACCACCTATTCACTGTCTTCCTTATCGACAAACACACACACCGACGACTTCTTCCCTCTCTCAGGAAGGTTCGCGACAACAAACCCATGAGCATTCACTTTTGTAGCAATACACACTCGATTTCAGGCCTCAAAATTCGATCTTAGTTTTTTATTACCCTTCCCTTAAACATCTCTTATTTTTTATTGTAGCTTGTTTGGACTCTGAACAACCAACTTCCAAAGCCGTTATCTGCCAAAAATGGATTTCCAGCACTGTCCTATCGGTTTCAGACCTCAAACCGCGTTTAAATTGAAACTCACAACTCTAGTAGTGCTCAATCGAGTAACCCATGGGTCTTAAGGCTTGGTGTGGTGTTTGTTATTGATCACTTTTCACCAAAGAGTTATTTTCCTCTCATCTTGGTGCTAAACTTTGCATTTATATGCTCTATATGTGTTATCTTTTTGTGTTTTCACCTCCTAAATTATGCATTTTGATCCTAATGTGGTCAAGCCTTTAACATAGCCTTGTCCTTGAGTGGAATTATGATATTTGTGCCTTACTTGGTTGATTTTACTTGTTTAGGAATGGTGAAAGCTGGAAAAATAACCTAATTGGAAGCAAGGGACTGTTATGTGCTACATTGCTCCAACAATCTGATTTTTTGCTTTGCTTCAGCAACATTTACAGTAACTATAACTTTCTGCATGTGATTTTTAACTATAAAACATGTTAAATGTTCCATTTTTTTTACACAAATTGAGGCCGAGGTCGTGTGAGATAGATTGGACCATGTAAAACCCTAATTAGGCTTCACTTGGAGTATATATATAAGCCTTGTTTGATCATTTGTGGAGGAGGTTGCTATGGATTTCTGTTTCACGACAAGCGCAAGACAAATGGGGCTTGAGGGGTTCGTGTGGATGTGTGTTGTTGCAATAATGGAGTCCAAAGCTTTGAGGGATCTTTGTTTTTTACTTCCTATTATAAGCTTACACTCCTCCTCTTGTTGTCCTCCATCTTGTTTTTCTTGTATTTCTTTGTACCTAAGGCCTTCAATGTGTTGTAATCTGAACTTTCATTGTTTACTTTTCACAAATGTGAGGTAACTTGCCATAGGCAAGGGTTAGGGAATCTCATGTAATTGAGATTTATTGTTTACCTTTTGTTTGCATTAATGATGTTGGAAATTTGTTGTATTTAATGCTAACGAGGAACTTGTGTTTGGCCAACTTAGTTTCTTCATTCTTTTCTTGCTTTTGGGTAAAAGGTTAAAAAGTCAATTTACCAAGTTCCACCGTAGGGTTGATTACAAGAGCAACCTTGCAATCAATTGGATAGGTTAGGGATAGCCATCCACCTAGAATATTAAAGTAATAGGATTAATTAGACGCTTGAATGAGAATTCATATGCTTAAAGCTTGGGTAATTTTGGGAAGAATTACCGAGAACCCTTGTTGTAGCATTGCGAGCATTGCAAAAGCATAAGCAAAGACCCCGAAGATCATGAGGAAACCCTAACCGAGCCTACCTTTCGTTAATAGTAACCATAACAATCCCAACTTATGTGAATCTTTTATTTTGTTTCTTGTTTTATCATGGTTAGTAATCTTTTCATCATTAGTCCATTGTTCATTCGTTAATAATTTTTGTTTGGCTACCTTGCACAATAACTATAAGATTATGTATGCTTGCACAATTCACTACGTTGCAGAGTTAGGTAATTTCGTGGTTTGTCCTTGAGGAGACAATACTCACATACTTATCATGTGTTGCAAAAAGATTGTGTATACTTGTACATTCTAAAGTGTATTTGTAATATTTTTATTATATCGCACCAAGCATCAATTATAAATTATCTGCCTTAAAAGTGTGTATTCCTTACTTAATAGGTGAAGGAATATTTTTGAAACATCCTAGTTAAGTCGTTATACTGCCAAAATTTTTGGAGCTCGCACGGTGTAGGTTTAGTAATGACCCCAACTCGGGTTAAAATTTGGCGGCATTACAATATCATTTTACTTGATAACTAAAAGGAAGGGTGATAACTCGGCATAAGAGAGTTATTTTACTAGAATTTTAGTGTTTAATCCACTTGAACTGCATTTAATTTAGTAATCCTCATGTTATTTTATCCCTAAATTGTGTGTGTTAGCTTTAAAATCTTGAATTTAACAATTAGGTTAAAAAATAATTAATTTTTATGTTTCTATGCTTTAATTTAAGAAATTTAGGAAAATAAGCTAACGGTTAATTAAAAACCGAAATTTGAGATGTTTCTTAACTCAAAAAATCCTTGCGTATTTAGTTTGATTTATAATTGACTTCATAAATTTATTTGGGATTTTTCTGTGTGCATGAGATGTTTAAAAATTACAAGAGTCCTTAAGGGCATTTTAGACATTTTACCCAAATGGTAAAATGGTATTTTTACCCTTAAGGGCATTTTTATAATTTGTGGAGTTAGGGCAACACCATCTTCTATCAGGATGCTACGGTTTACAAGTGTGAAAGTGGAGTTGGAGTTGTGACAAGAGGAATAGATCGAGAGTGAGAAAAAAAACTCGTGAGATTGCTGAAGCAAATGGCGTGCATTGGAAGGAAAAAAATCGATAGCCCTTTGCTGAAGCAAACGTTGCTGCACACATCCGAGAAGGAGCCCGTTTGCTGAAGCAAATTGTAGTTGTGCTTGGAGGTAGACTGCTGTTTGCTAAAGCAATTGGGTGAGAGAAGAAAAAATCACTAGACGGAGGCATTGCTGAAGCAAACCGTGGAGTAGAGGGTTAGCCATCTGCTGGAATCAACCTACCTTCACTGAAGCAAAGTCGTGAGTAGGGGTTTGTCCACCTGCTGTGATTTTCCCATTTTTGCTGAAGCAAAATTGAGAGCATCAGTGCAGTTCGATTTTCACAGACGTCGTTCACGTAGTTTGCGATTTCTGGCTATCCAACCGTTGGATTTTGCTACAATTTTGTCAACCTATTAAGGACCCAAAGAGCTACATTTTGAACGGTTGGATCGTCCTGCAAAGCTTTGTTGTGTCAGATATCGCTGTCACATTGGGCGTTCACTGCAGTTTGGTTTTTCACAGACGACACTCACAAAGTTGTCGTTTGCTAGAGTTTGAACCGTTGGATTGTGCTGAAATTTTTCAGCTTGTTGAGGACACATAGAGCGTCGTTTTCAACGGTTGGATCATCGTTTAAAGCTTGGGTTCATCAGATGTTGCTATCAGACAGAACCTAAAGAACACTGAAACCTGCTGCTATTGCCTGCCGCTTTCAGTGAGATCATGGCGTTTTGCTGAACCAAAACACATGTCAATTGCCTCATGTAAACTGCTCTTATTTCCTAATTATTTTGGCTTGTTGTTACTCCAATTTTGAGCATTTATTGTGCTCTTTTTACTCATTATTTTAGGCTAAATTCATGACTGTTTTTGGGCTGAATTTGTGATTAATTTGAGTTGTTTTGTGATACTGTTACAACACATATTTTAATTTATTAAATAACACAAGCATGCATAAATTGGAGATTTGTGAGTTGATTTACATGAACTAAATTTTCTTAGGCAAGGGTTAGGTTGTTTTAATGTAATTTTTGATTAAATTTATGGTTGATGTCATTAATTGAATTTATGAAATTTTATTGAATTTAACGTTGCATAAGAATTAAAATTGGCGTTTTTAACTTCTCTATAATTCATAAACTTGGGAAAGCTAATAAATTAGAAAACTAAAATTTCATTCTAGGCTTATTGAGTTGATTAGGGATAATTAACCCACCTAGAACCTAAAACCATGGGCATAATTTAGATCACAATTGGGAAATTGTAGGTTTTAAAACATAGTGATTTTGGAAAGAATCATTTGAATGCATGTGTAGGTAAATGTAACGCCCCTACTTTTCTATGACTAAACTCTTAGGGACATTACTACACATGCATGTAATTATAGGCCAAAAGCTGTAAAACGGTCTTTAAATTTCTAATGCAAGTAAATCGTCTTTAGGGATCCCAAAACAAATCATTCAAAACAAGTAAAAGGAGCAGTTTAACATGGCCTGTTAAAAAAAAAAAAAAAATAAACTTAACTTTAAAACCATAAAACGACGACATTAGTTATCAAAGAGAATATGCGGAAAACATGACTATTCCCATGGTTTTGGCAACGTGTCTCCGTCACTCGCCCAACACGTCCTTGGCCTTACCTGAAAAACATTTTTAAAAGAAAGGGTGAGTATTGCAAAACAATACCCAGTAAGTGACCTCGCTACCGAGGTTTGGGATATGCATACACATACAATCATGACTTTTAAACCTGTTCGAAATGTACATATGCGGGACCTAAAACTTTCTCATATCGTCATGACTATAATACATGACTTCCTTTTTCTTTTAAGTGGCCAATTGGTCATCCTGAGTCATTTCATTTTGAGTCCCTCACAGACCCCTGTAATAATTTGAGTCCCTCACAGACCCCTGTATGGTTTGAGTCCCTCACAGACCCCTGTATAGATTGAGTCCCTCACAGACCCCTGTAATTTGACCCATAGGGTCTCTAATGCATGTTTGACCATGCACACAATGCACTCAGGAGACCAATTTCCACATTTTTCATCAAATCATTTCATGGCATACATAACATGCATGAGGTCCCATCATTCATCATAACAATAGTGTACATGCCACAACCATTATCATTGATATGCAAATCATAATTTCCTTACATAGCAGTTTGATGATAACAATCTTATAGGTAATCATGAAATATTCTCATACAAGATACTGTAATATCCTCACATAAAATACTGGATTTTTCTTACGTAAAATACAAGGATATTCTCACATAAAATATTGAATTATGCTCACATAAAATAGGGAGATATTTTCACATAAAATCTTAGAATATTCTCACGTAAAATCATCAAACCTTTTTGAGTAAAATCACTAATTAATTTCGCATAAGATAATGAAATTCATTTTCTTTAATCCCATTTAAAAAGGTTCGGCACAAGGTCCCTTACCTTAGTTCGAATTCTACTCCAAAACCTAACCCGAGCTCCTTGATTACTCTTCTTTAGTGGAACCTGATTCACAACACAATTCCAAGTTCATTCTCCAAGTATTCACTAACTCCATGATCGTAAGGGTACTTAAATTACGTTCTTAAAATTTCATGCCCCGCTTACCTCAAGTTTAATGCGAATACTTAATACTCCCTAATCCGTCTTGGCGTTTGACCTTCAATTCCGCTCCAATCTTGACTCCTACAATTAGCGTTCGAAACAGCAGCTTAAGTTCTCAATCAAACGCTTAAATAAACAATAGGTCACGAATAATCCTTCATCAAATCGAAACTTAACACGAACGCTCGCGGCCGCAATCTCATTGTTGTAAAGCAGTGTTGTCCGCCGCGTGGTGGTCGAGGCGGGCCGACGCCGGCAGCCTGCTGCGATCCACGATCGGCCGCGTAAATCTGCAGCTTGGAGGAAGGCTCGTGATCGGCGACGGCTCACGCTCGAGCTCCGGCGCGTGGCTGCAGTGTTCGCGATCGGACGAGCGGCTTCAAGGAGTGGCTGCTGCTCGTGATCGAACGTCTCTCTCGGCGGCTCACGCGTGAGGCTCTCGACCAGGAAGATTCGACGGCGGCGGCGATCGTGGAACGTGTTCGTGGAGGCTCTCGGTGGGACGGTGTCGAACGTGGTGCGAATGGAAACTTGCGGCGACTACCGGAGCTCCTCGACGGCGGCCGAAGCGGCAACGTGAGGTCGGTCGCGACCTCGCGAGCGTGAGTTTCTTTGGAACGAACGAGTCTCGTTCGTTGGTGCCGCGGCGGAAGGTCTTTGAACGTCTTTCGGACGTGGATTTCGCGGCGTGAGTGATTGCTACACGTGATCCTTTGGTCTGGCGGCTAGACACGGTGACTTGAGATGGCGACGGTCGTGCAGTAAAAATGGTGGGTCTAGGTTTCAACTAGGTTAAAGTGAGGAGGAAGAGGAATATAGGTTAGGGTTAGGGTTTTTCCTTCTTACTTCAACTTAAGGACCTTAAATACTCAAAATTAGGTTAAAATCCAAATGTCCACTATAACCTCATTTAGGTATTATTAACCAAAGTGCCATTGCTACTTCTTTTTCCTTTAATTTTATAAATAATTCCATCTAAAAAAAGAAACAATTCACTTAACTAAATAAAATCACGGACTCACCCATACCGAGCCCGATGAAAATTCACCGATCCGACTAAGCACAAAGGTTGATAGAACGTTAACTAAAATAAATAACTAGTACCGTGGTCGTGGTCGTCACAATCTTCCCTCCTTAAGAACTTTCGTCCTCGAAAGTTCCTATTCTTGGAATAGTTACGGATATTTAGCTCGCACTCTCTTCTTCTCGCCCCGGTAGCTTCTTCCGATGCGGTGGTTTTGCCATAACACTTTAACTAGGTTTATCTCGCATGATTCACGGAGGGTCTTTTGATCTCTTGCAATAATGCATGTGCCGCCGCCATAACTCAAATCTTCTCGCTAATCTGTAATGGTTCAAAGTCTATGGCGTGAGTCGGATCTGGAACGTATTTTCTCAACATGGAGACATGAAACACGTCATGAACTGCTGATAGGGAAGGTGGCAATGCTAACCGATAGGCCACCACACCAACCCTCTCTAAAATCTCAAATGGCCCTATAAAGCGCGGACTCAACTTCCCTTTCCGACCAAACCTTAGAATCCCTTTCATTGGGGCCACTTTAAGGAATACGTGGTCGCCAACTTCGAATTCTAGGTCCCTTCGTCTCGAATCGGCATAACTCTTTTATCGCTTTGGGCGCCTGCATTCGCACTCGATCTTACAGATCGCACTATTTGTGACTGTACTAACTCTGGACCCAATAACTGGCGTTCACCAACCTCCTCCCAGAAAACGGGAGTTCTGCAACGTTTTCCATAGAGAGCTTCAAATGGAGCCATTCCGATGGTCGACTGATAACTGTTATTGTAAGCAAACTCCATCAAATGCAAATGAGTGTCCCAACTACCTGGGAAGTCTAAAGTGCAAGCTCGTAACATGTCCTCTAAGATCGGTTCAAACGCTCGCATCGTCATCCATCCGCTGCGTGGATGGAAAGTCGTATTTAAAGTTCAACCGTGAACCTAACGCTTTTCAGTAAACTCCTCTAAAAGTTGGAGGTGAATCGCGGATCCTCATGCGAAATAATCTCGATTTGGAATCCCATGCAGACGGACTATCTCTTCCGTAAAAAGTCGCGCCCACTTATCAGTAGAGTAGGTGGGTTTTTTTCTCGTATGAAATGTGTTGACTTTGTTAATCTGGCCCACAATAACCCAAATCACTGAGTAACCTCGTAAGGTTCTGGGCAATCCGACTATGAAGTCCATAGAGATCTCCTCCCATTTCCACTGCGGTACATGTAAAGGCTGCAGTAGTCCTGCGGGCCTCTGTCTAGGTGCCTTCACCTGTTGACAAGTCAAACACTTGCTGACAAACTCTGCCACGTCGCGTTTCATGTTGCACCACCGTAACGATCATTTGAGATCTCGATACATCTTGGTACTACCGGGATGCATAGAAAATGGCGAGTTATGGGCCTCGTTCAAGATTTCGCCGCTTTGTCGCCGTCGCACACATAATCGACCACAAATAGTAATCCTCCATCCGTGGATAGTGAAAACTCGCCAACTCACTCGTAGTTACCGCCGTAAGCTTCTCTACTAACCGAGGTCCCCTTGCCGAGACTCAACTATGCGTTGCCTCAAAGTTGGTTGTACCGATTAATCGAGCTAATCGAGCCGTGGCCTTTCCTACTAGTCATCGCAATTTCGGCTCGTGCAAACTGCTGTAACTCGCTCTGTCATGCAAGAACTCGTCTTTGAAGTATGAGCGGCTTTCATCGAGGGCATCGGCCACGACATTAGCCTTACCAGGGGTGGTATTGAATGTCTATGTCGTAATCCTTTACTAATTCCAACCATCTGCGTTGCCTCATGTTCAACTCTTTTCGGGTGAACAAGTACTTTGACTTTTATGGTCCTGTAAAAATCAATTTTCTCGCCATAAAGGTAATGTCTCCGGATCTTTAGTGCAAAGACCACCGCCGCTAGCTCTAAGTCATGGGTTGGATAATTCCTCTCGTAAGCGTCTTCAATTGTCGGGATGCATAGGCTATTACTTTACCATTTGCATTAGCACACATCCCAAACCTTTCTTAGAAGCATCATCAGAAACCACGAAGCTCCCCTGTTCCCTCGGGGATTTGTAAGAATCGGGGCCGACACCAACCTACACTTGAGTTCCGGAAACTCGCCTCACAAGCATCATCCCAAACAAATGAGTTACCCTTTGCGCGTGAGTGAGTCATGGGCATGGCTATCTTGGCAAAATCTCGCACGAAACGTCTATAGTAACTCCGCAAGACCAGAAAACTACGCACCTGCATAGCGGTGGTCGGGACGAGGCCAGCGTGTGTGACGGCCTCCCACTTTATTTGGGTCAACAGAGAGACTCGACCGGACACCACATGCCCTATGAAGGATACATGTCTCGAGCGTAATTCACACTTGGAAAATTTTGTATATAACTTATTCTCTCTCAGCGTGAGTAAAACTTTTCTCGTGTGCCTTTCATGATCTTCATCACACCTGGAGTATATCAGTATATCGTCAATAAATACTATCACGAACGTATCAAGAAACTCTTTGAATAAACGGTTCATCAAGTCCATGAAAGCGGTAGGGGCGTTGGTCAAATCAAACGGCATCACCGTGAACTCGTAATGCCCATAACGTGATCGAATCTTTGTCTTAGGAATATCCCTTCATCGATTCTCAATCGATGGTAGCTTCGATCTCAGATCGATCTTGGAAAACACTGTTGCTCCCTGCAACTGATCGAACAAATCATCTATTCTAGGAAGAGGGTATTTATTCTTGATCGTAACTTTATTCAACTCCCTGTAATCTATACACAGGCGCATGGTCCCGTCTTTCTTTTTCACGAACAACACCGTGCTCTCCCAAGGCGAAACGCTAGGGCGTATAAATCCCTTGTCCGATAAGTCTCGTGAATCGTAGTTTCAGTTCTTTTCAGCTCTGCGGTGCCATTTCATGACGGTGCCTTGGATATCGGAGTCGTCCCTAACTCCAATCCTATGTTAAAATCCACCTCCTCGACCAGGAGGTACTCGGGAGGTCCTCGGGAAAACGTCTGAAATTCATTCACCATCGTACCGATGACATCGAGATCTCTGTACACCTTGCATCCAGATGCAAGCTAAGACGCCCAAGCTCCCGATGTAATAACTTCACTCGCCTTAAGGCGTGAATTACCTTAGGCCTACTTCACGCTAACGTGCCTCTGAACTCAGAGCTGAGGTTGGTCGGGAGGAGTAAACACTACCTCCTTCCTCAAGCAATCAACGCTAGCATGGTTCTACGCTAACCAGTCCATACCCAATATCACATCAAAGTCAAACATGTCTAAGACTACTAGATTTACTGTTAACTCATGGTCTGCGATAGTCACACTACCATCCTTGACTTTCATAGTGGCTAACAAGTTTATCCTCGCAGAGTGGAGCAGACAAGGCATATCAGAATCGTTTCTAATTCTAACTCACTTGACTTACGAAGGATGCGAGAAATAAAAGAGTGTGTAGAACAGTAATCAAATAATACAAAGGTAAGGTGTCCAAGTAATGGGAGTATACCTGTAACCACTGAGTCTGTGCCATGAATGCTCTTACTTGTGCTCGCATAAGCTCTTCCTTGGTGTATCTGGCTTGACAAACCCCACTATTGATAACCCGAGGTTGGCTAGCCTTGGTTTGACTCTGACAGATTATTAGCTCTGTGCCCTTCTTTCCCACATCTCGAAACACACTCGGACCGCCAAACACTTACCCCAATGATGTTTACCACAGTCCTTGCATTGTGGCTTATCTCCACTGTTAGTTCTCATCCGGTGACCAGGTGGTTTCGACTGAACTCGCATGAAAGTTTCCTGGTCTATGCGGTGTACGCTGGGGACGCTGCGAGCTTGAATTAGGGTGGTCCCATTTCCTCTTATGATTTGCCATGGCCGCCCGGGATAACCACTTTACTGCTTTGTGCGATGCTGCGCCGCACCCAAATCAATTCCGCCACTCTCACTGCGGAGGCATAATCGGAGGAGGTGCTAGTGCACGGATGAAGCCTCGAACATTTTCATCCGGCCCCATGACGAAACGCTCTGTCTTCTTCGCCTCTGTGTCTACTAGCTCGGGGCAAAGCGTGACAAGCGGGTGAATTCTCTCTCATATACCTCCACCGCCTCCCTGCTCGCTCACATTTAAGAGTGCGCTGTTTCTATAACGAAGCTGCAGCAGGTAAAATTTCTCGCAGAATGCTTCTTTAAACAGATTCCATGTGATCGTTTCCCCGGTGGCGACTATGGTTCCCTAGGCGGACTCCCACCATAAATAAGCGTCGTCTCTCAAAGATAAAGGTTGCACAGACACCCTCGGTCTTGAGGGCGGTTCATCGATCTGAAAA
The DNA here is from genome assembly GCA_036507285.1 of Trichosanthes cucumerina. Lineage (NCBI taxonomy): Eukaryota > Viridiplantae > Streptophyta > Magnoliopsida > Cucurbitales > Cucurbitaceae > Trichosanthes > Trichosanthes cucumerina. Next base: position 46,535,393 of record CM071840.1, read on the forward strand.
TGGTCTCAATGGAGGACAACCATAGTTCAAACCACGGTGGGGTCACTAGAAGACCCATCAAAAGATCTGGGATCATAGTTCTCGAAGTCCTTGAGATATCGAGACTCAGAGTTGCATCGTTCGCCCCGACGATTTGCTTGGGCCGGTGAGTGGCTATCAGAGCTCGCACGCAGTCCGCATGGCCTCCGCCATCATAGTCATGACATTAGGGTTTCCTTGATCCGCCATCGAGCGATCGCAGTGCATTCTCCCGGCGATTTGGGTGGGTCTGGGGAGATCTCGCACGGGTGGGGTAATTTCCTCCTGCTCGGTGGTAGTTCTGGGTGGGTGTTAACATTAACTCCCGATCTCGACCCCTACCACGCCCTCTACCTCTCCCACGACCTCTAGGTGGCATTTTGTCGAGATTTACAATAAAGAGAGTTTCTAACTCAGTTTTCATTACTTTCTAACTATAAGATAGGATCACCCTTAGGGTTTAAATTCATTTACATTCACAATATAGATTTACATCATAATCATTTGCTTAATTTATAAAATATGCGAACGCGTGCACAGCGGTGGCCTAACGCGTTGTTCAACCATGGGAACTACTCAGTGCTTACTCAGTAAGCAAGTCTCTGAGTAACCCTTAAACCTAGGGCTCTGATACCAACTGTAACGCCCCTACTTTTCTATGACTAAACTCTTAGGGACATTACTACACATGCATGTAATTATAGGCCAAAAGCTGTAAAATGATCTTTAAATTTCTAATGCAAGTAAATCGTCTTTAGGGATCCCAAAACAAATCATTCAAAACAAGTAAAAGGAGCAGTTTAACATGGCTGTTGTTAAAAAAAAAAAATAAACTTAACTTTAAAACCATAAAACGCAGCGACATTAGTTATCAAAGAGAATATGCGGAAAACATGACTATTCCCATGGTTTTATAACGTATCTCCGTCACTCGCCCAGCACGTCCTTGGCCTTACCTGAAAAACATTTTTAAAAGAAAGGGTGAGTATTGCAAAACAATACCCAGTAAGTGACCTCACTACCGAGGTTTGGGATATGCATACACATACAATCATGACTTTTAAACTTGTTCGAAATGTACATATGTGGGACCTAAAACTTTCTCATATCGTCATGACTATAATACATGACTTCCTTTTTCTTTTAAGTGGCCAATTGGTCATCCCGAGTCATTTCATTTTGAGTCCCTCATGGACCCTGTAATAATTTGAGTCCTCATGGACCCTGTATGGTTTGAGTCCTCACGGACCCTGTATAGATTGAGTCCCTCACTGGACCTCTGTAATTTGACCCATAGGGTCTCTAATGCATGTTTGACCATGCACACAATGCACTCTCGGGAGACCAATTTCCACATTTTTCATCAAATCATTTCATGGCATACATAACATGCATGAGGTCCCATCATTCATCATAACAATAGTGTACATGCCACAACCATTATCATTGATATGCAAATCATAATTTCCTTACATAGCGGTTTGATGATAACAATCTTATAGGTAATCATGAAATATTCTCATACAAGATAATCGTAATATCCTCACATAAAATAATTGGATTTTTCTTACGTAAAATACAAGGATATTCTCACATAAAATATTGAATTATGCTCACATAAAATAGGAGATATTTTCACATAAAATCTTAGAATATTCTCACGTAAAATCATCAAACCTTTTTGAGTAAAATCACTAATTAATTTCGCATAAGATAATGAAATTCATTTTCTTTAATCCCATTTAAAAAGGTTCGGCACAGGTCCCTTACCTTAGTTCGAATTCTACTACCCAAAACCTAACCCGAGCTCCTTGATTACTCTTCTTTAGTGGAACTGATTCACAACACAATTCCAAGTTCATTCTCCAAGTATTCACTAACTCCATGATCGTAAGGGTACTTAAATTACGTTCTTAAAATTTCATGCCCGCTTACCTCAAGTTTAATGCGAATACTTAATACTCCCTAATCCGTCTTGGCGTTTGACCTTCAATTCGCTCCAATCTTGACTCCTACAATTAGCGTTCAAAACAAAGAACCTAAGTTCTCAATCAAACGCTTAAATAAACAATAGGTCACGAATAATCCTTCATCAAATCGAAACTTAACACTTAACGCTCACCGGGCCGCAATCTCATTCTTTGAAAAAGCGGTTGTTGTCCGTGCCGTGGTCGGAGGCGGAGCCGACGGCGTCGGCCGGCTGCTGCGATCCACGATCGGCCGGGCGTAAATCTGCAGCTTGGAGGAAGGCTCGTGATCGGCGCGACGGCCACGCCGAGCTCGCGCTGCGCAGTGTTCGATCGGACGAGCGGCTTCAGGGAGTGTCGCCGCTCGTGATCGAACGCTCTCTCGGCGGCGCCACGCGTGAGGCTCTCTCGGCTGTGAAGATTCGACGACGGCGGCGATCGTGGAACGTGTTCGTGGAGGCTCTCGGCTGGACGGTGGCTGAACGTGGCTGCGAATGGAAACTTGCGACGGCTGGAGCTCCTCGACGGCGGCGAGCGAAGCGGCAACGTGAGGTCCGGCACCGCGAGCGTGAAGTCTTTGGAACGAACGAGTCTCGTTCGTTGGTCTGCCGGCGGAAGGTGCTGAACGTCTTTCGGACGTGGATTTCGCCGGCGTGAGTGATTGCTACACGTGATCCTCTGGTCGGCGGCTAGACACGGTGACTTGAGATGGCGACGGTCAGCAGTAAAAATGGTGGGTCTAGGGTTTCGGCTAGGTTAAAGTGAGGAGGAAGAGGAATAGGGTTAGGGTTAGGGGTTTTCCTTCTTACTTCAACTTAAGGACCTTAAATACTCAAAATTAGGTTAAAATCCAAATGTCCACTATAACCCTCATTTAGGTATTATTAACCAAAGTGCCATTGCTACTTCTTTTTCCTTTAATTTTATAAATAATTCCATCTAAAAAAAGAAACAATTCACTTAACTAAATAAAATCAAGGACTCACCCTCACCGAGCCTGATGAAAATTCACTGATCCGACTAAGCACAAAGGTTGATAGAACATTAACTAAAATAAATAACTAGTACCTGTGGCTGTGGTCGTCACAGTAAATTCAAGGCATCACTCAAAATTTATTCCAATTGAACAATAGAACTCTAACCTAGCCCGAGCCTGTTTTTCATTAAAAATCTTATCTTTTGCATCTCCCCTCTTGTTTGCATTCTCATCTCCCCACATTTAAATTTAGTTATTTTCTTGAGTCTAGTCCTGTCTTTGCTCACGTTTCACATCAATTTATTTATTGACAACAGTAATTTTCACACTCATGCATTGCACTAAAATAAGTAAAATTTGCTAGGACACTCATCCATTTAGGTCTAACTAGTCCTCGTGGGATCGATACTTTAACTAATCACTTGCTGCTCTCGACCGTGTATACTTGCACGTCGTAGAAGTGTCGGAGTCTTATTCTAATTTACATTACTTTAGGGCACTCGATATTTTCGCATCAAAGGGTATAAGTACTATATATGTAACATACTATTAATATACTTTATTTTAGGTATATATCAATTGACTAACATACAGAATGTAAAATATATTAGATTCACAACTGATATACTATTGATATACCAAAAATAAACCATATTAGATATACTACATTAAAATGTCTGTATCAAGAAATCAGAAGCAGTTTTGGATCTTAAGCACTATAATTTGATCAATTTTATCATACAAACAACATGCTGAAAACTGGAAAGCTGTAAAAAAAAAAATAGAGTGTGAGAAAACTCACATTTGAAGACAAAATTCTTCAAACTTGGTGCGAATTTCTCCTCACAAACTCTTCATGGACTACCTTGAGAGTCTTCCCTACAATTCTCAACCCTTGGAACGGATTGTGGGATCCTTTGTTGAGAGAAAGTTTAGAGAGAAAGAGCAATGGTCTATAAAAAGAATCAAGAATTTTCTATAAAATCCTCTCTTCTCTTAATTTTAGCTTGGTGAAGAACACAACACCTGGCTTGATCACAAAGCTTGAATTAGCCTATTCGAAAAGACTACACAGAAGAAGATAACTCACTCACCAATCTTCATTTAGCATGGCAAAGAATTTTGGTGACTTTTTAAATCAAAGAAATTAATTTTAATTCAAAAATTAAAATTAATTATTTTATTAATTAAATAAATAATTTAATTTAATAATTTAATTTAATATAATATTAAATCATATATCAAGTTAAATAATTGAATCAATCCCAATCTCAAAATCGACCACTTTAACATGAATGCTTATTCATGTATTAGGTAAAACTAATATTTAAAATCATATTTAAATATGTTCATCTTTTTTTTTTATCATAGTTTAATTCATAATCAAGCTATCAAAAGTTAAGTATATCACATATAATTAACGTTTTCTAAAAAACGAATTTGAACAATTCAAATTCTTTTCTCTCAAATTGTTACAAGGCTTAATCAGAGCTAGTAAGGGAACCTAATGGATCTACAAATCATGAGTTCCACGATAATAGATTAACTGGTCAAACTCTTTAGCCTAGCTAATCAATATTTTTAATCACCAACACACTCCACTAAAGCGCAATAGTTGTACTCTCCTCACTGTAAATATATTTTAGTCCACTGGATATAACCATTATTAGTAAGACGATCCCCTTCACAGGTCGTTCGTAATTATAGCTGGGTCAAATAAACCTTTTTACCCTTGTAATTACTTCTTGTATCTTAAGTCCCACTGATTCTCTAATGAACACCTGATTTGCGGTTCAACCAATAAACCAAATCTCTCTCGAGCCAAAGAGAGGGAAGTCCTATTATTCAAGACCTAGAGTCAGCAGTTAAGGGAACAACCTCTCTACTAATCCCTAAAGCGGGTAGAAGTGAATTTTATGTTGCAGGACTATATTTCCAGTGATCTACTCGGTCTTATCCTCAAAGTGGGAGGCTTATTGAGTTTGTGATATCAGTCTATTGCCACCTACACAAATCAAAGGATAATCCGAAGTAAACAAGAGTTCATAGAGCGCTTAGGATTAAGATTATCGTATGAATATAGTCAGTTAAGACAGTAAACGGAGTTATAAATTCTAAGTGACCATTTTGCGGGTGAGTCTTATGCAAACTCATTGCATAGGACTCCCACACTTGTCATGAATGATTTAGGATCACATCGTTTGTACTTTACAAAGTGGGCCACGCCCATAGTGTCCGTAGGATAAGGTACCCAACCCTATCTCTATACTATAGATCATTATGGCTATTACTTGAATTTGATCCACTTATGTCACACATAAATTTGAAGTATACATCATATAGCCAATGGTTCTTATTTTATTAGATCTGGGTTATAAAATTATGTAATTCACTTTATTCAAAAAAACTTTACTAAATAGAACTCAATAACAACTTTATTGTGACATAAAATATAAATTCAATTTACAAACCACGAGTTTTAGGACATAAAACGCTCAACAAACTCCCACTTGTACTAAAACGTCAGTGGAGTCAAACATGTTGAGCAAGAAAACTTCCCTATTGTATAACCCACAATCCTAGACTCTCTAGGTGTCGCCCAAACCCTTTAGCTGTAAGGGGCTTTGTAAACGGATCAATAATGTTGTGCCCCGAAGTGATCTACATGATGATCACGTCTCCTTGTTGCACTATCTCCCTAATGAGATAATATTTGTGCTCAACATGCTTTCTGCCCTTATGCTTTTAGGATCTTTATTATTTGTCACTGTACCACTATTATCACAATAAAGGGTAATAGGCAAACAACCTCATTCTAAGCCATACAACCTCATTCGTTACTTCGCAAGCAGCGACATACTCAGGCTCCATGGTGGAGTCTGCAATACAACCTTGTTTTATACTCGTCCACACTATTGATCCTCCGTTCAGAGTGAACACTGATCCCGATGTAGATTTTTCGAATCTACATGAGTCTTAAAATCGAAGTTAGTAATCCTTCGCGTCATACACAAGCATACAGTCCCCCGTTCTCCCGAGATACTTGAGGATGTTTTTAACAACAGACCAATGATCCTATCCTAGATTGGACTGATATCTGCTGAAAATTTCCACTGCATAGCATATATCGAGTCGAGTACATAGCATGGCATACATCAGACTACCGACAGTTGATGCATAGAAAATTCTTCTCATATCCTCAACTTCTTGAGGTGTCTTAGGACACTTTCATGCCTTGAAGGTAATAAATCCCTCTTTGAATTATGCATTGAATATCGTAACAACATCTTGTCCATATAAGATGCCTGAGATTGTGCTAGCATTTTGTTCTTTCGATTCTGAACAATTTAGATTCCAAGAACAAACTGAGTCTCTCCAAAATCTTTCATTTTGAATTGGGTTACTAGCCATTGCTTAACATCAGTTAGGAATCCTACATCACCCAATAAGTAGGATATCGTCTATGTACAACACTAATAAAGCTACAACAATATTGACTCTTCTTGTAGACAAAAGGTTGATCAATATTTTGTTCAAATTTATAAGATTTGATCGCAGTATCAAACCTTATGTTCCAGGATCTAGATTATTACTTTAACCCACACATGGATCGTTTAAGCTTGCAAACTTTTTGTTGTTGACTCTGAATTATGAACCCCTCTGGTTGAGTCATATAGATACTCTCTTCAAGATTTCCATTCAGAAAGGTTGTCTTGACATCCATTTGTCAAATTTCATAATGATAGTATGTGGCAATGGACAAGAGTATTCTAATCGACTTGATCATGGCAATGGGGGAGAAGATTTCTTCATTGTGCACCCATTTCCATTGGGTATAACCCTTTTCCACAAGTCGAGCCTTAAAGGTTTTCTCCTTACCGCCTTGGTCTTGCTTCCTTTTGTAGATCCACTTGCAACCGATGGATCTTTCATCATCTGGTTGTCTACAAGTTTCCAGATAAAATTGAAGTACATTGACTACATTTCGAGGTCCATGGCTTTAAACTATTGGTCCCTATTTATATCATTCATTGCCTGGTTATAGGTCAATGAATCCTCAATGTCATCATCAGGTATGACGACCCGAGTTTTTGTCAAGTCCATGTAACGGTTGGATTGTCTAACAATCCTCCCACCACACCGAGGCATTCTCAACTCTTGAGAAGGACATGGTTGCTGCACCGAAGTGCCCGCTTTATTAACAACTCTTATGGAAGGACCAACTCAATCAACGACTCATGTTGATTCACCTAAAGCTTCTTTAGAAATTTCACTTAGTATTATTTTACTTCGAAGTTTATGATCTCATTCCAATTTCTTTGGATTGGACACCGACACATGTGTCAGGCACCCCCAAATCTTGAAGTGACATAAACTCCCTTTATGCTCTTTCCATAATACATAGGGTGTTTTTTAAACACTCTTAGAGGAAACAATGTTCAAAATATATGCAACAACCTCTACTGCATATCACCAAAACGAACTAGGCAATTGAACATAGCTCATCATGGAACGAACCATGTCCAACAGGGTTGTGTTTCTCCTCTCGGAGACACTATTCTGCTAAGGAATTCCTGGTGGTGAGAATAGGGATACGATTCCATGTTTTATCATATAGTCCTGGAATCTCAAATCCATATACTCTCCACCTCGAACTAATTAAAGTGTTTTAATCATCTTACCTAATGTGTTCTTAACTTCTGCCTTATACTCCTTGAACTTTTCAAGGGCTTCAAACTTATGATTGAAGGGAATCGATTTGCCGCAATGGAGACGAAGTGAAATGTCGTTGATTTGTTGTGTGTGTAATTTCTTAAAAACAGAATTTATCTCATAAAAACCTAAGTTAAACATGCTGATTTGAGAAGGAATACAAAAAGTAAACATTTTACTAACTTCTTGTAGACAACTTCTTGCATTTCCTTCTCGATCCCTCTCCATCCAACGAATCTCACGAACAAAGACACTTCCAAAAGCTCTTCTCGGTTGTTCTCGAGAGGTTGAGAGAGAGTTGTGGAACTCCCTTTGGAATGTGGGATGGAGAAAAGGTGTTTTAGGAATGAGAGAAGATAGAAAGAATTTGGTCTATCTCTTTTGTTGGAATTCAAAAAATGAGAACCCTTGTCTTACCAAGAGCTTCACAAAGCACCTATTTATAACAGTGAGTGGTGAAGTTAAAATCTCCACCAATTCACCATTTTACCACAACCATATGATATGCAAATCATATTTTCATATCACATAATATAAGATATCTCATACCTTATTATACAAATCTTATTTGTATAATTTGGGGAATAAATAATTGAATCACATTCAATTTAATTTCTCTCAATTCAATTTCTCCAATTTAGCACTAATTAATCAATTAGTCTATTCTATAGTTTATTATGAATCTAATTCACATCAAACTATATATTATGTCTGAAGTGAATCGAAGTCCCCGCAGCGGAAGCGATTGCGAATCGCGCGCTCTTGATTTAGTTACAACGGAAAATTCAAGAACGTAAACATGGATTAAGCATATAATAAGAGTATGGACAGTAAGTATATACCTTTGAAGAACCTTTCTTCAAGTGCTCCTCTCTCCACGGTCACGATCTCAGCAACAGGAACTCGTACGAACACCGACACCACCACCGGATCTTCTTCGTTGTTCTCTAGGTGAGGGAGGAAGGTGGGTTCCCTTTAGGAGTGGTAAGGTATTTTGTGAGAGAAATTTGTGTTTTGGAACTCTTCCAACAACACAACAAGGAGGTTAGGAATACTTTTGAAGTCTTAACCTAGTTGCATCTCATGCAACTATATATATAGGGGAATGGGATAGAAATGACCATTCTACCCCTCCTTTAATCTCTCTTTAGTATATAGTTAATATATGAATCTAATTTACATTAAAACTATGTATTATATCAATTATATCATATATAATTGATATAATTCCTCATGTATGAAATTGAACACTTCAATTTCACTCCTAACTTTATACCCTCAATATTACCATGTTGAGCCAACGGAGGGATCTAATGGACATACAGATTATGAGCTCCAATGATGTGAGATTAATTGATCAAACTCTTTGATCCAGTTAATCAATATTCATTAACTACAAGTCACTCCACTATAAACTTGTAGCTGCACTCTCCTCACTGTAGATATAAGTGTCCACTGATATAGTCATTACCCATGAGTCGACCCTTCACAGGTTGTTCGTATCACAGCTGGGTAAAATTATCGTTTTACCCCTGTGATTACCTCTTTGCTCCTTAAGTACCACTGATCCTTTAATGAACAACAAGTCTAAAGTCCTACCTTAGACTCATACCCTCATAGAGGGCGGGGCCCCGTTGTTCAAGACACGAGTCGATTCTTAAGGGAACAACCTATCTAATTCCTCGAGTAGAGGAATGAGTGAATTCCATCTTGCAGCTTAAGTTTCCACTACCCACGAGGGTTACGTCCTGAGAAGGTAGGCTTATTGAGTCGGCCATGTGCCACTCTCACCCATACTAGTCTAAGGACAAACCCTATAAGCAGGAGTTCTTAACTTGCCAAGGATTCAGGTCAAGTCACTAATGACCATCTATAAATTACTAATCTTATTCTGTTAACGGTGTTATACTAGTTAGACTAATAATTTGCGATCCAGTCTTGTATGAACTCTTCATACAGGATGCCCCCACTTGCATGTCAACTACATGAATGAGTTGGATTACCTCATTTGTACTAATTACAAAATGGGTCGCATCCATGGTGTTACCAGAATGAGGTTTCCAACTTTATTCTTATACCATAGATTATTTAGGTTATAATCTTGAATTCAACCCAAATAGTGTCCACTACACTGAAGGTTATAATCTTGAATTCAACCCAAATAGTGTCCACTACACTGATTTCAAGATAAACATTATAACCTTGGAGCTTAGTTTATTGGATTTATAAAAGCAAGACTGTAATCTTATCAAAACAAATAACACTTTATTTAATTTATCAAGATTACACAAGTTTAGGGCATAAATCCCAACAATCTCCCACTAGACCTAAAGCTTGTGGAGTACTAAACATTACATTCATGTAAATACAATAAACTAGGGCATTTAAACCCTTTGTACAAAATACTCCCACTTGCCTTAGTTGGGGAAGACTTGTAAACCTAGACCTTCTAGGTGACTCTCAAATACTTTAGCCGTGAGAGCCTTTGTAAAAAGGATCAACAATGTTGTGCTCTGACGCTATCTTCGTGACAATCACGTCTCCTCTATGCACGATCTCCCGGATGAGATGATACTTTCGCTCTATGTGCTTTCCCCTCTTGTGACTTCGGGGTTCCCTCGAATTTGCCACCGCACCACTGTTATCGCAATACAACGTGAAGGGCAAAGTCATATTTGGAACAACTTCCAAATTTAGCATAAATTTCCTTAACCAAACGGCCTCCTTAGCTGCTTCACAAGCTGCTACATATTCGACCTCCATGGTGGAATCGATGCATCCTTGCGTGACGCCGCCATACTACAACTCCTCCGTATGAGTGGTGGCCGACCTTGATGTAGATTTTCGAGAATCTTTATCGATCCAAAGCTTGTAATCCGTATATCTGTAAGGATCAAATCCTTAGCCCCATACACAAGCATGTAATTCCTTGTTCTCGAAGATACTTAAGGATCGTTTTAACAGTATCCGGTGTTCAAGTCTGGATTGGATTGATACCTACCGACCATCCTAATCGCAAAAGCAGATGTCGGGCCTAGTACACAACATGGCGTACATCGGGCTCCCAACGGTGATGCGTAAGAATCATCTCATATCCTCAACTCCTTGAGGTGTCTTAGGACACTGTTCCTTAGACAAATGGATTCCATGTCTAAAAGGCAACTAGCCTTTTTGGAATCTTGCATCTTAAACCTTGACAACACTTTGTCTATGTATGATGCTTGAGACAAGGCTAGTGTTCTATTCTTGCGATTCAGGACAACTGGATCCCAAGAACAAAGCTGCGCATCACCTAAATCTTTCATTTGGAATTGCATTGCTAGCCATTCCTTGATGTCGAGAAGATAACCTACATCATTCCCAATGAGTAGGATATCATCCACATAGAGAATTAGGAAAGCTGCAGAACTATTGATGATTTTCTTGTAGACACAAGGTTCATCATCATTCAGTCAAAACCATAAGATCGATAGCCTCATCAAATCTTATATTCCAGGACCTAGAGGCTTGTTTTGAGTCCATAAATCGACCTTTTAAGCCCGCAAACCTTTTTCTCTTGTCCTGGTTCAATGAACCCTTTGGGTTGGTCCATGTAGATGGTTTCCTCAAGATTGTCATTCAAAAAGGTTGTCTTGACATCCATTTGCCATACCTCATAGTCATAATATGTTGCAATGGCAAGAAGGATACGGATAGACTTTACCATAGCAACAGGTGAAAAGGTTTCCTCAAAGTCAACCCCTTCAACCTGGGTATAACCCTTTGCTACTAGTCTAGCTTTAAAGGTTTGCACCTTCCCATCTACACCACGTTTTCTCTTGTAGATCCACTTACAACCTATAGGTTTTACCCCATCAGGCTTATCTACAAGATCCCAATCAGAATTGAAGTGCATAGACTCCATTTCTTGGTCCATGGTTATGACCCATTTGTCTTTGTCAATGTCAACCATTACTTGATTATAAGTCATTGGATCCTCGCAGTTGTCATCTGGTATAACAACTTGGGTTTAAACTAAACCATGTGCAGTCGGTCGATCAGTATCACAACCCTCCCCTACGTCGAGGCATACTCAACTCTTGAGATGGACCCTTTTGACAAGACAAACTAGTATCAACAACTCTTGTTGATGTACTAGTGTTCTTACTAGCAACCTTTGCTATTGTTCCGTCTAACTCACTCAACACTACCTTACTTTTTGGTTTGTGGTCCCTTATACGGTTCTCCTCGAAGAAAGTGGCATTTGTCGACACAAAGACCTTATCTTCCTTAGGATCATAGAATAAACCACCTCTTGTTTCTTTTTGGTATCTACGAATAGGCACAACTTTGAACGTGAATCGAACTTCTTTGGATTTGTCACAAGCACTTGTGCTGGACAACCCCATATTCTGAAGTGACATAAACTACCTTTACGTCCTTTCCAGAGTTCAAAAGGTGTTTCAGAAACACTCTTGGAGGGCATACTATTCAATATGTATACTGCTGTCTCCATTGCATACCCCAAAAGGAACTAGGGAGATGAGCATAACTCATCATTGATCGAACCATGTCCAACAAGGTTCTATTTCTCCTTTCCGATACACTGTTTTGCTGTGGTGTGCCGGGAGCTAAGAGTTGAGATGTAATTCCATGTTCTATCATGTAGTTCTGGAATTTTAAATCCATGTACTATCCACCTCAATCCGATCGAAGTGTTTTAACTCTTTTACCTAATTGATTTTCAACCTCAGCCTTGAATTTCTTGAACTTTTCAAGTGCTTCAGACTTGTGGTGCATTAGGTAAATATGGCCATATCTAGAATAATCATCTATAAAAGAGATGAAATATTCATATCCTCCCCTGGCTTTAACATTCATTGGACCACATAGGTCTGAATATATAAGCTCTAGAGTATCTTTGGCTATATAACCTTTTCCACTAAAAGGTCTTTTAGTCATTTTGCCTTCTAGGCAGGATTCACATACTGGTAAGGAATTTTCTTCTAACTCGTTTAGAAGTCCGTTCTTTACCAATCTCTCAATCCTATTGAGATTAATGTGACCCAATCTTAGATGCCAAAGATGAGCATTTTCTTTAGGAGAAATTTTTCGTTTCTTAGTTTGTGCGTTTGCAGTTTTAAATAATTCAGTGTTCAAAACCATTTTGACTGAATTGGGCCTTAAAACATACAATCCATTTTCTAATGAAGCTGAACATATTTCTAAACCTTTCTTCAAAATAAACATTTTATTCATAGAAAAGGAAACAGAAATACATTGTTCAATAAGGCAAGAAATGGAAATAAGGTTTCTAGTAAACCCTGGTATCACTAATATATTGTCCAACAATACATATTTTTTGCCAAAATAAAACTTCATTGTGCCTACTGCTACAGCTGAGACGACTTCTCCATTTCCAACCCGGAGTTTTATCTCTTTCTTCTTTGTATATCATTGCGAGGAATCAATTCACGAAAAGAAGAACAAACATGATTAGTTTACGCTGAATCAAGTATCCAAGTTGTTTTATCATTATCCACTAAACAAGCTTCTAGGCAAAGTAAATCATATTTACCTTCCTTCTTCTTTTCTGCAATGTACTTCGGACAGTTCCGTTTCCAATGCCCGTCGTCATTGAAGTGGAAACACTTTCCTTTGTCAGCAACGTCTTTGACTTGCTTGCCCTTCTGGGCGGCAACTTTATCAACCTGTTTCCCTTTACCAACCTTCTTTATGTTCTTCTTCTTACCTCTCAGGTTAGAAGAAGATGGCTCTTATTTTTGTCCCAAAGGTCGAACCTCTGTGATAACTCTTACTGGCAACATTTGCCTCACCTTTCGATCCGTGAATTTTCATCAGAGATTGGAAAGTCTGGAGTTCATTCAGAAGGGAGGTAAGATTAAAAGTAAGCTTGTTCATAATAGCATTACTTCTAAACTGCAAGAAACTATCTGGAAGAGTTTCCAGAATGAAGCTGACCTGGCTCGACTCATCGATGGAAGCACCATTCGACTCCGCAATGTTAAAGTGTACCATCATATCCAGGACATGATCCCGAACAGATGTACCCTCTGGCATCCTCGAGTTGAATATGTACTTTAGGACATTATGTCGGGCTTGTTTGGACTGTTGTCCAAACATACCCTGCACAGAATCCATGATTTCCTTGGCGGTAATCATGCCCTCATGCTTATTGGCTAATATGCCAGACATACTTGCCAGCATGTAGACCTTGACCTTATCATTGGCCTTGATCAATTGATCATATGCATCACGAACATTTCGTGACGCATTCAAGCCTGACACCTGAGGACACTCCTCAGTTAGCATAAACTTCAGATCATCCACTACCAAAATAGTGTTGAGTTTGTTTTTCCATGTCATCATATTCTCTCCGGTTAACTTTTTCGCACCCAATAAGGAAATTATAGAACTAGACATTTTTGCTGAAAAATTACAAACTTGTATGAGTTTCTTGCTATAACTCTAATCCAATCATGTTTTAGCTGATTATCAAATGATTCCTAGGCCATTTATAATTTGCAATGATACTCCAAAGGTTTAGAATGTATGACACCGAAGGGTAATAAAAAACACTCCTCCTCTGGATCAAGACACTCTTGACCAAAACCTAATACTAGAATAACTCTTATTCTATAGGTTTTAGTTACCATTTTTGGGTCTGAATACATACACAACTTATGTATCCCGTGAGTGTAACCCTTTGTCTTTAGATCCCAGAGTCTCGATCCAATAAAATCCACCGAAGGGAGGACTAGATTGGAAAATAGTCTAAGGAAATCTTTATCCCTTTTTGGTGTCTCATCGTGTTAGATCCCCTATGATCAAGCCCTCCAGAAGGGATTGTGCAGTCCCGGCCAAACTAGCAGGCTGACCATAGTGGTCTAACGGTGTAAACCGACAAACGAGACCGTAGGTTTTGTTTTCACTAAACCTGCTCCCACTCATTATAAGTACCCTCTCCATTCACCTTAGTATTGACTCATACAAACACCATCCGAAGGGGGACGCTCCCGTTTGCGACACGAGGCCAAGTATGAGTCTGACGGTGTGAACTTCCCGGAGATAACGTAGGTGGAAAAATATGTATCTCATACACTTTTCCTACCACTGAATACTTTAAGTCTATAGGAATTTTTCTTAGGCTAAAACCCGACTAATGGTTTTGCCTAACACTATCAACATAACTCTTATATTGATGATCAATATAACTCTTATATTGATTTTATCCTAAGTTTGTTAATATAACTCCTTATATTAAACCTAAGATTTCTAGTTTATTAACCCCTTAATAAACCCGTTGACGCTAGTGTAATTTATAAGACTCTCTGATTAAATTTCACTCCCAGGTCAGTTCCTAGGTAGGGGTGTTCCGTTTCAGTCGACTTAAAATACTGACCTTGAGCAGAACTTTCTCTCGAGACGAGTTCCTATTTTAATCATAGCTTGTAAATTACTTGGTTCCTAATTCTAATCTAATTAGAACTAGATAACCTAAGGTCTATTATTTCCAAGTTCTAAACACTTTAAAACTAATAATTAACCTTAGGTGACATGCATACTATGTTATAGTGCTTGATCATTCATCACATGAATAATAAAACATTCATAGCATATTCATCTCATGAAAAATAATGCATGTCAATGTTGTCCAAAAATTATTATAACAACCTTATATTAATTAATCATGCAAACTATATAATATAACTTCTTTTATTATAAATGATGCATGAAAGTGCTTAACCTAAGGTGGGATTTCTAAAATACAAGCATACATTATGCATGACAATAATTACACAACAATTGCATAATTAAAATAGCAAAAATTAGACCAATTTTGGCACCCTAGAAATAATTTTAATTAATATAATCTAATTATATTAATTAAAATTAAATATATTAAATATAACACATTTTTATAATTACATATATTAATAAAAAACGTTTTCTGCCCGTTGCTCCTCGCGTGAAACGGAAGCTTAGCGTTAACGGCGATGGTAGCGTTGTAACGCCGCTTTGTCGTCGTTTTGAGAGCATTGCAACGCGAGAGAGGCGGCGTTGCAATGTTGTCGTCTTCTCGGTAGCGCGCGCGCTGCGCGATGGCGTTTGCAACGCCATTCACAGAACAACCATAGGAATCTCTATTCCTTGCTCGTTTTCGCTCTGATCTTCTCAACAACCGCTTTGCCTCGATCGACACAGACTTACAGAGTCGATTTACAATTAAATTTTCCCAAAACACCAGGCCCTTACATTGAACATTTCAATGAAATTGTAAATCTAAGTGCCAAAATTGAAAACATCTAATTTCGCAAAAACCGTTCATACATCTCATGCACAAAACAGTAAATCCCACCTTGTTCTTGAAAAATCCAGAACATAAATCAAGAATGCAATTGGGCTCTGATACCAATTGAAGGGGATCGAAGTCCCGTAGCGGAAGCGATTGCGAATCGCGCGCTCTTGATTTAGTTACAACGAAAAATTCAAGAACGCAAACATGGATTAAACATATAATAAGAGTATGGACAGTAAGTATATACCTTTGAAGAACCTTTCTTCAAGTGCTCCTCTCTCCACGGTCACGATCTCAAAGAATGAGAACTCGCATTGAACACACACCGACACTACTACAGGATCTTCTCCGTTGTTCTCTAGGTGAGGGAGGAAGGTGGGTTCCCTTTAGGAGTGGTGAGGTATTTTGTGAGAGAGATTTGTGTTTTGAAACTCTTCCAACAACACAACAAGGAGGCTAGGAATACTTTTGAAGTCTTAACCTAGTTGCATCTCATGCAACTATATATATAAGGGAATGGGATGGAAATGACCATTCTACCCCTCCTTTAATCTCTCTTTAGTATATAGTTTATATATGAATCTAATTCACATTAAAACTATGTATTATATCAATTATATCATATATAATTGATATAATTCCTCATGTATGAAATTGAACACTTCAATTTCACTCCTAACTTTATACCCTCAATATTACCATGTTGAGTCAGCGGAGGATCTAATGGACTCTGGATCATGAGCTCAATGATGTGAGATTAAGCGATCAAACTCTTTGATCCGGTTAATCAATATTCATTAACTACAAGTCACTCCACTATAGACTTGTAGCTGCACTCTCCTCACATGTAGATATTATTGTGTCCACCGATATAGTCATTACCCATGAGTCGACCCTTCACGGGTTGTTCAGTAATCACGGTGGGTCAAATTACCGTTTTACCCCTGTGATTACCTCTTTGCTCCTTAAGCACCACCGATCCTCTAATGAACAACAAGTCTAAGGTCCTACTTTAGACTCATACCCTCATAGAGGCGGGGCCCGTTGTTCAAGACACGAGTCGGATTCTTAAGGGAACAACCTATCTAATTCCTCAAGAGAGGAATGAGTGAATTCCATCTTGCACAATTAAGTTCCCAGCCTACTCACGAGGTTTTGTCCCCGAGAAAGTAGGCTTATTGAGTCGGCCATGAGCCACTCTCACCCATACTAGTCTAAGGACAAACCCCTATAAGCGAGGAGTTCTTAACTTGCTCGAGATTGAGTCAAGTCACTAATGACCATCTATAAATTACTAGTCTTATTCATTAGCGGTGTTATCTTGGTTAGACTAATAATTTGCGATCCGATCTTGTATGAACTCTTCATACAGGATGCCCCACTTGCATGTCAACTACATGAATGAGTTGGATTACCTCATTTGTACTAATTACAAAGTTGGCTGCATCCATGGTGTTACCAGAATGAGGGTTCCAACCTTATTCTTATACCATAGACTATTTAGGTTATAATCTTGAATTCAACCCAAATAGTGTCCACTACACTGATTTCAAGATAAACGTTATAACCTTGGAGCTTAGTTTATTGGATTTATAAAAGCAAGACTGTAATCTTATCAAAACAAATAACACTTTATTTAATTGATCAAGATTACACAAGTTTAGGGCATAAATCCCAACAATGTCAACTATATCACATATAATTGACATAGCTACCCAATTAATAAATTTGAATTCATCAAATCCATTCCAAACTATAAACCCTCAATTTGTCCAATTGAGCCAATCGAGAGACTTAATAGTCCTACACCTGATGAGCTCCAATGATATGAGATTGACCGATCAAACTCTTTGATCGGGTTAATAACTATTCATTAGCTGCGGTAACACTCTACTAAAGCCCGTAGCAGAACTCCCACTACTGTAGGACAAGTTGTGTCCATCGATATAATCAATTCCCGCGAGTCGTCCCTTCACAGGTTGTTCGTAGCCACTACTGGGTCAAATTACCGTTTTACCCCTGTGTCTACTTCTTATTCCTTAAGTCCCACTGCTCATCTAATGAACAACTTTGTTGTATGGTCCAACAATAAACAATGTCTCTCTCAAACTAGTGAGAGGGCGGACGGCCGTTATTCAAGCCCTAGAGGCAACACTTAAGGAAACAACCTTTCTAGATTCCCTAGGTCGGGAACGAGAAAATTCCTTCTTGCGTAGTCAAGTTCCCAGCTCCCCACGAGGTTCTGTCCCCAAGAAGATAAACATATTGGGTGTATCCAAACCACCCTCACTCGTATTAGTCAAAGGAAAAACCCCCGCAGAAAGAAGTTCGTGACATGCTCAGGATTAAGGACGAGTCACTAATGGTCATCTACGAAGTCATTAGTCCTACTATTAACGACGTTACATTAGTACGTCTAATGATTCACGGTCCAGTTTGTACAATCTGTTTTGATGTATGTCCTAATCTCGTGCAAGTTTGTAATATTCCAAGTTGAAATAAATAAGAGTTATTTTTCAATTCTTTGTGTCTCACATATTTTATAAACTTAATCCAAAAAACTAAGCTCCAGGGTCATTGGAATATGAGAGAACTAAGAACTTGAACGGTGTGTAGTGGACACATAGGGAGGATCACGCTCGAGTTAATGACCCGAACGGTCTATAGTATACGGATGGGGTTGGAGACCTTATCCTGGATATGCTGTGGATGTGGCCTGCTTTGTATTAGATACAAACGAGGTGATCTAGCTCGTTCATGTAGTTGACATGCGAGTGGGGGGCATCCTATGCAATTAGATTGTAGACCGGACCATGAATTATTAGACATACTAATGTAACACCGCTGACAGTATAAGACTAATCAATTCGTAGACCATTAGTAACTTGATCTTAATCTTGAGCGTGTTACAGACTTTTGTCTGTGGGTGTCTGTCCTTTGATTAGTACGGGTCAGAATGGCCACATTTGCTCACCCAATATGCCTATATTCTTAATGTAACGCCCCTACTTTTCTAAGACCAACTCCTAGGGACATTACTACACATGCATGCATTTATAGGCCAAGAGATAAAAGATCTTAAAAGTAATTTCCAACCAACATAAATAGTTTCAGGGATCCCAAAAACAAAACATTAAAACAGATAAAAGCATCGATTTAGCATGGCCTACTAAAACGTAAATAAGTTTAACTCCAAATAAAAACATAGAGACAACATCAGTTTGAAACAAGAATATGCGGAAATCATGCCGGTTCCCATGGTCTTAGTAACGCTCCTCCGTCACACGCGCCGCACGTCCTTTCCTTTACCGGAAAACATTTTTAAAAGAAAGGGTGAGTATTGCAAAACAATACCAGATAAGTAACCTCGCTCACGAGGTTTGGGATATGCATACACATACATTCATGACCTTTAAACTCATTCGTAACATACATATACGGGACCTAAAACTTTCTCATATTGTCGAGTCTTTAATCCATGACTTCCTTTTAATTGTGTATTGTCGAGTCTTTAATCCATGATCGCTTTCTCATTTGTGTATTGTCGTCAGTCTTTAATCCATGATCGCTTATTTAATTGTCAGTCTTTAATCCATGATCGCTTATTTAATTGTGGGGCCCATTGGTCATCACGAGTCATTTCATTTCGAGTCCTCATGGACCCTCGTAATTAGACCCATAGAGTCTCTATTGCATGTTTGACCATGCACATAATGATCTCGGGATACCAATGTCCACACTATTCATTAATTCATTTCGTGGCATACAAAACATGCATGAGGTCCCATCATTCACATAATAATAGTGCACATGTCACAAATATCATCGTCGATATGCAAATCATACTTTTCTCATAGACAGTTTGAAGATCATACTTTTGTAAGAAAACATGAAATATTCTTATGCAAATTACTGTCATATTCTCACATGAAATACTGGAATACTTTTACATAGCATACGAGAATAATCTCACATAAAATAATGGTTTCTTTCCACATGATGCATCAAATATTTGCACATAAAATATTAAGTATTCTCACGATAATATCTCAGATATTTTCGTATGGAAAAATATAAACTAATTCCGCATGAAATCATGAAAATCATTTTCATTTAATCCCATTAAAAGTTCGGCACAAGGTCCCTTACCTCGAGCTTTGATTTTGCTCCAAAACCTAATCGAACTCCTTGCCTACTCTTCTTTTAGTGAAACCTGATTCACACCATAATTTCCGAATTCAATCTCCAAGCATTCACTAAATCCCTAATCATGCGATACTTAAATTACTGTATTAAGATATCGTGCCCCGCTTACCTCGAGCTCAATGCAAAAACCTACTATCCCTTAGTCCGTTTTGACGATCAACCTCCAATTCCGCTCCAAGTTTGTTTCCTACAAGAATGTGTTCGAACTCGTAACCTAAATTCTCAATCAAACGTTTAATCAAACGATAGATCGCACATAATTTCCAATTTAGCATGAAACTTAAATCGATTGCTCACCGGCTGAACTCGAAGCTATTGAATGGTTGCTGGCCGGCGTGGTCACGATTGGCGGTGACGATCAATCGATGGCGAAGAACCGTAGTCGGCGTGAACATCCGCGGCGTCTGCGGCTGGATTGACGCGACCGGGCGGCGAACACGTTGTGATCGTGGTCGCAACGGACGATCGGTGAACGGGGCTCACGAGCAACCGCAACTCGGCGGCAAGGCGTGGCTTGCCGCGAGGGGCTGAGGAACACCGGACGGCGGCTTCGCGAGTGAGCGCTCCGACTGGGGCTTCCGTCCACGACTTCCGGTGCGGCTGGAGCGTGCGTGGTCGGCGGCGTAAACGACTGAAGACAGATGCTTGAGGATCGGCGTTCGTCTGCTCGTGTTTTCCTTTCGCCGGCGAGTGGCTGATGAAGCGAGGGGTGCGGCTGGAGCGAACGAAACTCGTTCGTCGATCGGTCGGCAAGGGTTACCGCACGGTCCTCGGCTTGCAGACGTGTGGCGCGGCAGCTCCGAGCGGCGATGATGTCCCGTGCGCGCGCCGATGAGCCTCCGTGAAATAGCTGGACGGCGCTTCTTGTCGTGAGGGTTTCCGGCCGACGGTGGTAGCACAATGATCGTGATATGCTTAGGTCAAGGTCAAGCGAGAGGGGAACTAGGGTTAGGGTTAGGGTTTTGGATTAGGTTAGAGATGAGATGAAGGAGATGATGATGGGCTAGGGTTTTCTTATGGTTAAATACTAAGGAGGCTTAAGGTTTAGGGTTTTAGGTCAAGTCTTATACAACCCTCATTTAAGCAATAATCACCAAAACGCCCTTGACATTGCCTTTTCCTTTAATTCCATAATTAATCTCATCTTAAAAGGAATAATTCACATAGGCTAAACAAAATTACGGCCTCACTCACACCGAGCTTGATTAAAACACTAATCCGACTAAATACAGCGGCTAATAGAGTGTTAAATAATATAACTAATAGTACCTGAGATGGCGGTCGTCACAATCTTCCCTCCTTAAGAACTTTCGTCCTCGAAAGTTCCTATTCTTGAAATAGTTCTTGATATTTAGCTCGCACTTCCTCTTCTCGCTCCCGGGTAGCTTCTTCCCAAGGCGGTGATTCCCGCCACAACACTTTAACCAAGTCGATCTCACTGCACGGAGGGCCTTTCGGTCTCTTGCAATAATTTGAACCGGGCGTTCGCGTAACTCGATCTTCTTACGCTAATTGTAGTGGTTCAAGTCACGACATGAGTCAGATCTGCAGGCGAACTTTCTCAACATGGAGACATGAAACACGTTATGAACCGCTGCAAGAGAAGGCGGCAGTGCTAATTTGTAGGCCACTGCACCAATCCTCTCTAAAATCTCAAATGGTCCGATGAATCGCGGACTCAACTTCCCTTTCCGGCCAAACCTCAGAATTCCCTTCATTGGGGCCACCTTAAGAAATACGTGGTTCCCAACATCGAATTCTAGGTCTCTTCGTCTCGTGTCGGCATAGTTCTTCTGTCTACTTTGGGCGGTCTGCATCCGCGCCCTAATCTTTTGTATTGCCTCATTAGTGACCTGTACCAATTCTGGACCCAACAACTGGCGTTCACCAACCTCCTCCTGCAAAAGCGGGAGTTCTGCGGCGTTTTCCATAGAGAGCTTCAAATGGAGCCATTAGATGGTCGATCGATAATCGTTATTATAAGCAAACTCCATCAAATGCAAATGAGTGTCCCAACTGCTCGGGAAGTCTAAAGTGCAAGCTCGCAACATATCTTCTAATATCTGGTTTAATCGTTCGCATGCGCCCATCCAGTCGTGGATGAAAAGTCATCATGAAGTTCAGCTCGCGAACCTAACGCTCTCTGTAAACTCCTCCGAAGTTGGAGGTGAAACGTGGATCCTCATGCGAAATAATCTTTCTTTGGAATCCCATGCAAACGGACTATCTCTTCCAGTAAAGTCGCGCCCACTTATCAAGTAGAATAGGTGGGTTTCACAGTATGAAGTGTGCCGACTTGGTCAATCTGGCCCACTATGACCCAAATCACCGAGTAACCTCGTAAAGTTCTAGGCGATCCGACTATAAAATCCATAGAGATCTCTCCCATTTCCACCGAGGTACATGCAGCGGTTGCGGTAATCACGGGGGTCTCTGCTGGGTGCCTTTACTGACGACAAGTCGGACACTTTGGCGACAAACTCGCTATGTCGCGCTTCATGTTACACCACCAAAATGACTATTTTGAGATCCGGTACATCTTGGTATGCTGCCGGGATGCATAGAAAATGGTGAGTTATGGGCTTCGCTCAAGATTTCCGTTTTCGGTTTGTCGTCGCTCGACACACATAATCGACCACGAAATAGTAATCCTCCATCTGTGGATAGGGAAAACTCTGTCAACTCACCGTAGTTACTGCAGTAAGTTCTTCCACTAATCGAGGGTCTCCCTGTTGAGACTCAACGATACGTTGTCTCAAGGTCGATTGTATCGTTAATCTGGGCTAAGCGAGCCGTGGTCTTTCTACTACTAGTCATCGCAATTTCAGCTCGAGCAAACTCGCTCGTAACTCGCTCGCATCAGTAACTTGTCTTGCCAAGTATGCACGCTGGCTTTCTCATCGAGGGCATCGCCACTACATTAGCCTTACAGGGATGGTATTGTAAGTCAATATCATAATCTTTCACTAATTCCAACCATCTGCGTTGCCTCATGTTTCAATTCCTACGGGTGAACAGACAGATACTTGATTTTTATGATCTGTCAAAAATCTGAATTTTCTCACCATACTGAGTAGTGTCTCCGGATCTTTAATGCAAAAACCACTCTTTGCTAGTTCCGGGTCATGAGTAGGATAGTTCCTCTCGTGCGTCTTCAATTGTCGGGATGCATAAGCTATTACTTTACTGTCGTCTTTGCATTAGTACACGCCCCAACCCTTTCTTAGAAGCATCTTTGTAAACCACAAAGCTCCTGTTCCCTCGAGGCTGTAAGAATCTGGGTGACACTAATCTGTACTTGAGTTCTCGGAAGCTCGCCTCACAAGCATCATCCCAAACAAATGAGTTTCCTTGCACACGGTGAGTCATGGGCATGGCTATCTTGGCAAAATCCAGCACGAATCGTCTATAATATCCTGCAAGGCCCAGAAAACTACGTACCTCTTTAACGGTGGTCGGACGAGGCCACTGTGTGACGGCCTCCACTTTTGCTGGGTCAACAGAGACTCCAGCTTCGGACACAACATGCCCTAAGAAGGATACTTGTGCGAGCGTAATTCACACTTGGAAAATTTTGCATACAACTTATTCTCTCGGCGTGAGTAAAACTTTTCTCAGGTGCATTTCATGCTCTTCATCACACCTGGAGTATATCAGTATATCGTCGATGAACACAATCACGAACGTATCAAGAAATTCTTTGAACAAACGGTTCATCAAGTCCATGAAAGCGGCAGGGGCGTTGGTCAAACCAAACGGCATCACTGTGAACTCGTAATGCCCATAACGTGATCTGAATGCTGTTTTAGGAATATCCTCTTCACTGATCCTCAACTGATGGTAGCCCGATCTCGGATCAATCTTGGAGAACATTGTTGCTCCTTGCAACCGATCGAACAAGTCATCTATTCAGGGAGGGTATTTATTCTTGATCGTAACTTTATTCAACTCCCGTAATCTATACACAAAGCGCATGGATCCGTCTTTCTTTTCACGAACAATACAGTGCTCCAGTATAAAACGCTTAGGCGTATAAACCCCTTGTCTAGCAAGTCTTTGTAATCGCATTTTTAGTTCTTTCAACTCTGCGGCGCCATGCATCAGACGGGGCCTTGGATATCGGGGTCGCCCCCAATTCCAAACCGATGTTAAAATCTACTCTCTCGTAGGAGGTATTAGGGAGGTCCTCGGGAAGACGTCTGTAAATTCATTCACTACTGGAACCGATGTCACTGAGATCTCTGTGCACCTTGCATCTAGTACGCAAGCTAAGACGCCCCAAGCTCCCCGATGTAATAACTTTCTGGCCTTAAGGGCGAATTACCTTAGGCCTACTTCACGCTATCGTGCCTCTGAACTCCTGTAGCAGGTGGTCGGGAGGAGTGAACGCTACCTCCTTCCGAAACAATCAATGCAAGCATGGTTCTGCGCTAACGATCCATGCCCAATATTACATCAAAGTCAAACATGTCTAAGACTACTAGATTCACTTTGCTAACCCATGGTCCTGCGATGGTCACACTACCATCCTTGACTTTCATATTGGCTAACAAATTTATCCCCGCAGAGTGGAGAGACAGGCGGGGCATCATCATGAATCATTTCTAGTTCTAACTCACCCTTGACTTACAAAGGATGCGAGAAATAAAAGAGTGTGTAGAACAGAATCAAATAATACAAAGGCAAGGTGCCCAAGTAATGGAAGTGTACAGTAACCATCGAGTGCGAGCCATAGATGTCTCTATCGGTGCTTGCATAAGCTCTCCTCGATGTATAACCGGCTTCACAAAGAGCCCACTATTTATAAACCGAGGGTGACTAGTGTTGGCTTGACTCGGGCAAACTATTTGCTCTGTGCCTCTCTTTTTCACACACAAACACACTCCGGACCGGGCCAAACACTTACCCCCAAAGGTCTTTGCTACCACGGTCTTTGCACCGTGGCCTATCTCCACTGCTATTTCCGATCTGTTGACTTGTGGTTTCGACCTAGAGTCCTGCCCGAAAATGTCTCGGCCTATGCGGTGTCTGTACGCTGGGACGCCGTGTGAGCTAGAATTTGGCTGGTCCCACTTCCTCTTATGATTTGCCATGGTTTGCCCGGGTTAACCACTCACTGCTTTGTGCGATCTGCGCTGCACCCAAATCATTCTGCCACTCTCACGCTGCGAGGCATAATCGGGAGGTGCTAATGCTTGAATAAAGCCTCGAACGTTCTCATCCGGTCCCATAATGAAGCGCTCTGTTTTCTTTGCCTCTGTATCTACCAGCTCGGGAGCAAAGCGGGACAACCGGGTAAACTCCCTCTCATACACCTCCACTGCCCTCCGGTTCTTGCAAAGTCTGTAAAATTGCCGCTGCTCGTGAACGAGCTGCAGCAGGATAAAATTTCCGCTGAATGCTTCTTTGAGCAGATTCTGTAATCGTTTCTCGGCTGGCGACAATGGTTCCTCGGGCGGACTCCCACCATAATACGCTGCGTCATCCCTCGGCATAAAGGTAGCACAGACACCCTCTCGGTCCTCGAGGCGGTTCATCAATCAAGATGGTCTCAATGGAGGGCAACCACAACTCGACCACGGTGGGGTCACTGGAAGACCCATTGAAAGATCTAGGATCATACTTCACGAAGTCCTTCGGTATCGAGACTCGAGTTGCATCGTTTCGCCCCGATTTGATTTGGCCACGGTGAGTGGCTACTATAGCTCGCACGGACTGCTGCATAGCCTCCACCATCATAGTCATAACATTGGCGTTCCCTTGATGCTCGCCACTGGGGCAACCATGGTACATTCTCCGGCGGCGGTGGTGGTCTCGGGGGGAGGTCTCGAGCAGGTGGAGCAACCTCTTCTGTTCTAGTGGTAATTCTGTTGGGCGCCAACGTTTTCCCTTGCCCTCCGGCCCCTACCACGTCCCATACCTCTCCTCGGCCTCTAGGTGGCATTTTGTCAATACTACAACACAGAAAGTTTCTAACTCGATTTTCTTTACTTTCTAACCATAAGATAGGATCACCCTTGGGTTTTTAAGGTCATGTATATGCATAGAAAAACGTGTCATATCATAATCATTTACTTTATTAATAAAATATCGTAACGCACAGCGGTGGTGGAAAGAAATTTGTAAAACCATGGGAACTACTCTGTGCTTACTCGTAAGCAAGTCTCTGAACCCCTTAAACCTAGGGCTCGATACCAAGCTATAACGCCCCTACTTTTCTATGACCAACTCCTAGGGACATTACTACACATGCATGGATTTATAGGCCAAGAGATAAAAGATCTTAAAAGTAATTTCCAACCAACATAAATAGTTTCAGGGATCCCAAAAACAAAACATTAAAACAGATAAAAGCATCGATTTAGCATGGCCTACTAAAACGTAAATAAGTTTAACTCCAAATAAAAACATAGAGACAACATCGGTTTGAAACAAGAATATGCGGAAATCATGCTTGGTTCCCATGGTCTTAGTAACGCTCCTCCGTCACACGCCGCCCGCACGTCCTTTCCTTTACCTGGAAAACATTTTTAAAAGAAAGGGTGAGTATTGCAAAACAATACCCAGTAAGTAACCTCGCTACCGAGGTTTGGGATATGCATACACATACATTCATGACCTTTAAACTCATTCGTAACATACATATACGGGACCTAAAACTTTCTCATATTGTCAGGTCTTTAATCCATGACTTCCTTTTTAATTGTGTATTGTCAGGTCTTTAATCCATGACTGCTTTCTCATTTGTGTATTGTCAGGTCTTTAATCCATGATCGCTTATTTAATTGTCGTGTCTTTAATCCATGATCGCTTATTTAATTGTGGGGCCCATTGGTCATCTGAGTCATTTCATTTTGAGTCCTCATGGACCCTCGTAATTAGACCCATAGAGTCTCTATTGCATGTTTGACCATGCACATAATGATCTCAGGATACCAATGTCCACACTATTCATTAATTCATTTCGTGGCATACAAAACATGCATGAGGTCCCATCATTCACATAATAATAGTGCACATGTCACAAATATCATCGTCGATATGCAAATCATACTTTTCTCATAGACAGTTTGAAGATCATACTTTTGTAAGAAAACATGAAATATTCTCATGCAAATTACTGTCATATTCTCACATGAAATCTTTGGAATACTTTTACATAGCATACGAGAATAATCTCACATAAAATAATGGTTTATTTCCACATGATGCATCGAAATATTTGCACATAAAATATTAAGTATTCTCACGATAATATCTGTATATTTTCGTATGGAAAAATATAAACTAATTCCGCATGAAATCATGAAAATCATTTTCATTTAATCCCATTAAAAGTTCGGCACAAGGTCCCTTACCTCGAGCTTTGATTTTGCTCCAAAACCTAATCGAACTCCTTGCCTACTCTTCTTTTAGTGAAACCTGATTCACACCATAATTTCCGAATTCAATCTCCAAGCATTCACTAAATCCCTAATCATGCGATACTTAAATTACTGTATTAAGATATCGTGCCCCGCTTACCTTGAGCTCAATGCAAAAACCTACTATCCCTTAGTCCGTTTTGACGATCAACCTCCAATTCCGCTCCAAGTTTGTTTCCTACAAGAATGTGTTCGAACCCGTAACCTAAATTCTCAATCAAACGTTTAATCAAACGATAGATCGCACATAATTTCCAATTTAGCATGAAACTTAAATCGATCGCTCACCGGCTGAACTCGAAGCTATTGAATGGTTGCTGGCCGGCGTGGTCACGATCGGCGGTGACGATCAATCAGTGGCAGCAACCGGTAGTCAGCGTGAACATCCGTGGCGTCTGCTCGCGATCGATTGACGCGCGGCCGCGGCGCGGCCGTCGATCGTGGCTGCAGCGGACGATCGGTGAACGGGGCTCACGAGCAACCGCAACTTCGGCGGCAAGGAGGCGTGGCTTGCCGTGCGCGAGGGTACTGAGAACACCGGACGGGCGGCCGCGAGTGAGCGCTCCGATCGGGCTTCCGCCCACGATTTCCGGGTGCGGCTCGGCGTGCGTGGTCGGCGGCGTAAACGACTGAAGACAGATGCTTGAGGATCGGCGTTCGTCTGCTCGTGTTTTCCTTTCGCCGGCGAGTGGCTGATGAAGCGAGGGGTGCGGCTGGAGCGAACGAAACTCGTTCGTCGATCGGTCGGCAAGGGTTACCGCGACGGTCCTCGCTTGCGACGTGTGTGGCGCGGCGACTCCGAGCGGCGATGATGTCCCGTGCGCGCGCGCCGATGAGCCTCCGTGAAATAAATTTGGACGGCGCTTCTTGTCGTGAGGGTTTCCTACGATGGTGGTAGCACAATGATCGTATACTTCAGCTAGGTCAAACGAGAAGAGGGGAACTAGGGTTAGGGTTAGGGTTTTGGATTAGGTTAGAGATGAGATGAAGGAGATGATGATGGGCTAGGGTTTTCTTATGGTTAAATACTAAGGAGGCTTAAGGTTTAGGGTTTTAGGTCAAGTCTTATACAACCCTCATTTAAGCAATAATCACCAAAACGCCCTTGACATTGCCTTTTCCTTTAATTCCATAATTAATCTCATCTTAAAAGGAATAATTCACATAGGCTAAACAAAATTACGGCCTCACTCACACCGAGCTTGATTAAAACACTAATCCGACTAAATACAGCGGCTAATAGAGTGTTAAATAATATAACTAATAGTACCTGAGATGGCGGTCGTCACACTTAAGGACAGGACCACGTGGGGAACTGGGAACTTGACTACGCGAGATGGAATTCACTCGTTCTCGAATTAGGATAACTATAAGTGTTGTTCCTTTAAGTGTTGTCTCCAAGGCTTGAACAACAGGGCCACACCCTCTAACTGGCCCGATTGGGTTGTTGTTTATGGTTGGACCATGCAACGTAGTTGTTCCTTAGAGGAGCAGTGGGACTTAAGGAGCAAGAAGTAGAACAGGGGTAAAACGGTACTTTGACCCAGCAGTGGCTACTAACAACCTTTGAAGGGTCGACTGACGGGCATTGGTTATATCGATGGATACAACTTGTCCTACAGTGATGGGAGTGCAGCTACGGGCTTTAGTGGAGTGTTGCCATAGGTAATGAATGTTGAATAACTGGGTCAAAGAGTTTGACAAGTTAATCTCGGATCATTGGAGCTCCTCATCTGTATGTCCATTAGGTCCCTCGGTTGGCTCAAATTGGGCAAATTGAGGGTTTACAATTTGGTGTGAATGTGAAGTGTTCAGATTCATTATTTGGCTATTTATGTCATTTATATGTGATATAGATGAAAGAATATATAGTTTGATGTGAATGAGATTCATAATAAATTATAGTATAGCATAATTGATTAATTAGTGCTAATTGGAGAAATTAAATTGAGAGAAATTAAATTGAATGTGATTCAATTAAAATTCCACATCTATGCAAATGACATTTGTATAATAAGGTATGAGATAACTTAAATTATGTGATATGCAAATATGATTTGCATATCATATGGTTGTGGTAAGATTGTGATTTGGTGGAGGCTTTAACTCCACCACACACTAATATTTAAAGGGCTTGCAAGAAGCCTTTTGGTGAACTGTTGCCATTTTTTGGATTTTCATCCAAAGAGAGCATCTCACAATTTTTTCTATCTCTCTCAATTCTCTCTAGAATTCTCCTCACCCAAAACTAAAGGGAGTCCCACACACTCTCCCGCAACCTCCCGAGAACAATCGAGAAGTCCTTTTGGAAGTGTCTTGCCTTCAGTTCGAGGATCGAGTTCTTAGAGAACGTTGGTTTGAGAGGGATCATGACTGGAGGAGGAAAAGCTTTGAAGAAGAGTTTTTCAACAAGTAAGTAATAAGCCACTCACTGTTTTTCTTCTCTTTATGCATATTTAGCCTAGGATTAATGATGCGGGAATTCAAAATCCCTTCAATTGGTATTCGAGCCAATCGTTGCTCTTCATTGTGTGTTATGTAATTTCATAAAATTAGGTGGGTAACATTAATTTTTCATGAGATGAATGTTAATGGTTTGCATTTTTGGATGTTTTTGGTTTTTGGCACTTAGTTTAGATTTACATTAAAGTTGATGAGATCAATGTAAGAGCCCGGTGTTTTGGGCAATTTTTAATATAAATCGAGTTTGTAAGTCCGTGTCGTTCGTGCCAAGGGTTGTTGTGAAAAAAACGGAGCGAAAACAGGAGATTTCGGTGAAAAACAACAAAGGTTGTTTGTTGTAAATTCAACAGCGTCACGACGCTGTTTTTCAGCATTGCGATGCCATCCATGTTGCTGGAGAGGTTGTTTTAGTGCAGCGTTGTGACGTTGTAGCATAGAGAACGCTACACTTGACGCTGGAGGCTGCAACACCATCGTGTAGGTGCATTAGTTCGCGAGATTTTCCAGCGTAGTTGCAAGGGGGCTTTCGTGGAGACTTCAAGGTCGGCAGTTCGAGACCTGCTGACAACTGTTTTTTAATTTAATTTAATTTCTTTGGTAAAATGAATTTCATTAATTTAATTTTAATTTTAATTAATTTAATTTTTATATTAACGTTAATTAATTAAAGTAATGTCCCTAGAGTGCAAAAAATATGTCCAATTATGTTATTTATTAAATTATGCAATTGATGTATAATTTATTTTTTTTATGTGCATAATGTATGTCATATAGATTAAAATTTCACCTTAGGTTAAACATTTCATGCATCATTAATATTTTAAGAGTTATAATATATAGTATCCATGATAGAATTATATTATAAGTGTTATAATATAATGTATGTATTTTAATTTAATTAATATAAGTTTTATATTTCTTAGATTTAAAGCATTGACATGCATTAATACATGAGATGTATGTATACTATATTGTTTAATTATTCAAGTGATGAACGATCAAGCATTATAATATAGAAATGCATGTAACCTAAGTTAATTATTAGTTTTAAATTGTTTAGAACTTGAATAATTAGACTTAGGTTTTCTAGTTCGAATAAAATTAGAATTAGGAAATAATATGATTTATGAATGGTGACTAATTAGTAACTCTGTCTAAGGAAGGTTCTGTCTAAGGTTAGGGAATTTAAGCTGACACTTTGGTCCGACCTGGGAGTGAATTTGGTCCAGAGATTCATAGGTTATATTCTCGTGAGTATCGTTAATTAAGAGTTAATTATTTTACTCACATAGACCTAAGTTAATAATGTGATTATAGACTTAGGCTAATCCAATATAAGTGTTATATTGGTAGACTTAGGTAAATTATAACCGGTTTATCTAGGTCAGTCCCGATTTATTAAAAGTGCTGAGTGGGACGAAATAAAGTGTATGAGATACATTGAATTTTCCATCCACAAATCTCTAGTAAGTGTTGGGATGTATGTCCTCATCTCGTGTAGTTTGTAATATTTCAAGTTGTAAATGAATAAGAGTGATTTATTTCAACATGTGTAATAAATAAGAGTTATTTATTTAAACTTTGTGTCTCGCATTTTTCATAAACTTAATCCAATAAACTAAGCTCCAGTGTCATTGCATTATGAGAGAAGTAAGAACTTGAACGCTGTGTAGTGGACACACAGGGAGGATCGCGTTCGAGTTAATGACCCAAACGGTCTACAATATATGGATAGGTTTGGAGACCTAATCCTGAATACACTGTGGATGCGACCTGCTTTGTATTAGATACAAACGAGGTGATCTGACTCGTTCATGTGGTTGACATGCAAGTGGTGGCATCCTGTGCAATGAGATTGTACAAGACCGGACCGTGAATTATTAGACCTACTGATGTAACACCGTTAACAGTATAGAGCTAATAAATTCGTAGATGACCATTAGTGACTCGACCTTAATCCCGAGCGTGTTACGGACTCTCATCATGGGTCTGTCCTTTGACTAGTACGGGTGAGGGTGGCCACTGTTGCTCGACCAATATGCCTTTCTTCTCAGGGGCAGGACCACATAGGGAGCTGGGAACTTGACTACGCAAGAAGGAATTCACTCGTTCCCGACTTAGGAAAAGTAGAGGGGTTGTTCCCTTAAGTGTTGTCTCCATGGCTTGAACAACGGGGCCCCACTCTCTCATTGGTCTGAGAGGGTTGTTGTTTATGGTTGGACCATGCAACGTAGTTGTTCATTAGAGGAGCAGTGGGACTTAAAGAACAAGAGGTAGACATAGGGATAAAACGGTAATTTGATCCAGCTGTGACTACGAACAACCTGTGAAGGGTCGACTCATGGGTATTGGTTATATCGATGGACACAACTTGTCCTACAATGATGAGAGTGAAACTACGGGGTTTAGTGGAGTGTTACCGTAGCTAATGAATGTTGAATAACTGGGTCAAAAAGTTTGACAGGTTGGTGTAGGTCCATGAGGTCCCTCGGTTGGCTCAAATTGGACAAATTGAGGGTTTACAGTTTGGTGTGAATTTGAAGTGTTCAAATTCATTATTTGGGTATTTATGTCGTTTATATGAGATATAGATGACATAATATATAGTTTGATGTGAATGAGATTCATAATAAACTATAGTATAGCCTAATTGATTAATTAGTGCTATTTGGAGAAATTGAATTGAGAGAAATTAAATTGAATGTGATTCAATTTATAATTCCACATTTATGTAAATGAGATTTGTATAATAAGGTATGAGATACCTTATATTATATAATATGCAAATGTGATTTGTATATTATATGGTTGTGGTAAAATTATGATTTGGTGGAGGTTTTAACTCCATCACACAATAGTATTTAAAGGCTTTGCAAGAAGCCTTTGGTGTGCCATTTGCCATTTTTTGGATTTTCATCCAAGGAGAGCAAAAAAACTTTCTCTCTTTCTCTCTCAATTCTCTCTAAAACTTCTCCTCACCCCAAACCAAA
Source organism: Trichosanthes cucumerina (assembly GCA_036507285.1). NCBI lineage: Eukaryota > Viridiplantae > Streptophyta > Magnoliopsida > Cucurbitales > Cucurbitaceae > Trichosanthes > Trichosanthes cucumerina. The sequence continues at coordinate 46,568,449 of CM071840.1, forward strand.
GGGAGTCCCACCTACTCTCCCTCAACTTCTCGAGAACAACCGAGAAGACCCTTTGGAGGTGTCTCTGTGTTCGGATCGAGGTTCGTGTTCGAGGAGATCATTGGATCGAGAGAGATCGTGACCGGAGAAGAAAAGCGTTGAAGAAGAGTTCTTCAACAAGTAAGTATCTTATAGTTCATTACTGTTTTCTTCTCTTATTTACATGTTTAGCCTAGGATCTATGAGATAGATTCAATTTTAAGACACGTTTTACACAACGGATCAACGACGTTTCACAACGTCTTCCGCTGCGAGAATTCAAAATCCCTTCAGTAAGTTCACACCGTGAGATCCATACTTAGCCTCGTGGCGCAAATGGGAGCGAGACCTGTGAAAACGGGTGGTATTTGTATGGGTCAAAATTCAACGTGAATGGAGAGAGTACTTATAGTGAGTGGGAGCGGGACCTGTGAAAACGGGACCCACACTCTCTTCTTTCGATTCACATTGTGAGACGCCCATGATCCACCGGCTAGTTTGGCCTGGACCAGACAATCCCTATGGACGACATTGATCATGGGAGTTAGAACACCGTGAATTCCCGAAAGGGATACGATTTCCTTGTTTGTTTTCCTTCGTAGTCCTCCCTACGGTGCCTATTGTTTGGACGAATTTTTGGAAATTTAAAAATAAATGGTGACACTCACAAGATTCATTAAGAGTTAATGGATTAGACCTAAAAATGGTAACTGGATGCCTAATGGAATAAAAGTTATTTTGGTATTTGGGTCTGGACGAGAAAGTCTCGTCCCAGAGGAGGAGTGACTTTGTCTACCCTATGGTGACAGACACTCTACTACAATGGGGACGATCACCTGAAAAAGAGTTGTCCCAAGTTCCTTGTCGAATAGAAGAGTCAGGTAATTGTGATTTACTTGTTACAGAAACTTGTTTAGGGGAAGTAATGACTCTATCTGGATTTTGGATTCAGCCGCCACTAACTATGTTTACTCTTATTTTCAAGGATTAAGTTCCTGGCAGCGGTTGGAAGAGGGGGAGACAATGCTCAGGGTTGGATCCCGAGAAGTTTTCTCAGCTTCAGCAATTGGCACGATGAAGCTGTTCTTTGGCGGGAAGTAATTATTATTAGATAATATGTACATAGTTCCAAGGTTTACTAGAAACCTAGTTTCTTATTCCTGCCTATTAAAATAAAATATTTCTATTTCTTTCATGAGTAATAAAGCGTTTATATCTCGAAATGGACATTTATTATCTTCTGCTTCAGTTGTGAGTAATTTGTATGTTTTAAAGCCTAATTTTGTCAAAAGTGTTTTGAATACTAAATTGTTTAAAATAGCAGAAACGCGAACTAAGAGAGTAAAACTTTCTCCAAAAGAAAGTGCTCATCTTTGGCATTTATGGTTAGGCCACATAAATATCAATAGAATTGAGAGACTAGTGAAGAGCGGACTTCTATGCATGTTGGAAGAAAACTCTTTACTGGTTTGTGAGTCATGCCTTGAAGGCAAAATGACCAAACACCCTTTTAGTGGAAAAGGATATAGGGCCAAAGAGCCTCTTGAGCTTATACATTCTTACTTTTGTGGTCCGATGAATGTTAAAGCACGAGAAGGTTACGAATACTATGTATCTTTTATAGATGACTATTCGAGGTATGGGTACATTTACCTAATACATACGAAGTCTGAAACTCAAGAAAAGTTCAAGGAGTACAAGTCTTAGGTTGAGAACCTATTAGGTAAAACGATTAAAACACTTCGATCGGATCGAGGAAGAGAGTACATAGACACTGAATTCCAGGACTATATGAAAGAAAATGGAATTATGTCCTAACTCTCAGCACCTGGTATGTCATAGCAGAATGGTGTATCGGAGAGGACAAACAAAACCCTGTTTGACATGGTTCGGTCGATGATGAGCTATGTTCGTCTCCCTGATTCTCTTTAGGGTTATGTAGTGGAGATTGCGGTATATATTTGAACACAGTTTCGTCGAAAAGTGTTTGTGAAACACCTTTTGAACTCTCGCATGGTCGTAAAACAAGTTTACGACATTTCAGAATTTGGGAGTCTATTTCCTCCCACTCAACACTTTAAATTGACCTAGATAAACCACCTATAATTTACCTAAGTCTACCAATATAACACATATATTGGATTAACCACTCTATAATCTCATTATTAACTTAGGTTTATGTGAGTAAATTAATTAACTCTTAATTAACGACACACACGAGAATATAACTTATGAATCTCTGGACCAAATTCACTCCCATGTAAGTTTCCAGGTAGGGGTGTTCTGCAAAGCGTCAGCTTAAATACCCCAGCGTTAGACAGAACCTTCCTTAGACAGAGTTACTAATTAGTCACCATTCATAAGTCATATTGATTTCCTAATTCTAATCTTATTAGAACTAGAAAACCTAAGTCTAATTATTAGAGTTTTAAACCATTTAAAACTAATAATTAACTTAGGTTACATGCATTTCTATATTATAATGCTTGATGATTCATCACATGAATAATTAAACTATATAATATGCATGCATCTCATGTACAAATACATGTCATTGCTTTTAATGTAATAAATATAACTCGTATATTATTTAAATTAAAACATGCATACTATATATTGTAACTCTTATAATTTAAATGATGCATGAAATGTTTAACCTAAGGTGGGATTTTAATCTATATGACATACATTATGCACATAGAAAAATAATAGAAAAATAATAAATCATACAACAATTGCATAATTTAACAAATAGCATAATTGGACCGATTTTTGGCACCCCACGGACTTAATTAAATTAATTAACATTAATATAACATTTATATTAAGATTAATTAATATAATTAATAAAATACAATTAATAAAAATATTTTACAATAGAAAAAAGAAATTAAAATAAAAAAACGTTGACTCCAGGTGTAACGCCCGAGAATTTCAGATATGATTAATTTAGAGGTTAGGTTAAAGTTATTGGAGGAATGGTTATGTTCGAGTTAAAATTTCATGTTTGATGGTTGTAAATTTATGGAATAGAAATCTAGTTAGAATTTAAGTTGATTTGGAGTTTTAGGGTAGGATTGTGGTTTATTGGAAAGAGAGGGGCAAGAGTGGAAATTAGTTTATTAGGGCTTGATAAAGACTTTTGGTCTTTTTAGGGGCACAAGAATCAAGGACTTCATCTCCCTCTTCCTCCTTCACTTTCACGAGAACCTTACCCTCTTTTGAAGAAGCTTTTCCGGCCGGACAACGACACAAATCTGAAGCTTGCCGCGAGCTACGAACGCCCCCAGAGCTCCACTCATCGCCTGTTATAGTTGCTCGTGTCGCATCCGCTCGAAGAAACGTTCACTGCCTACCTTCGTCATCGCGTCGTCGCGCCGTCACGCCTTTTTGCCCAACCACCTCGCGCCGCCGGCCCACGTCGCAAGCTCGACTGATCTCGGCTCAGATACTCGTGAATGTCACCGCGCTGTCGTCCTCGCCCGAAGCTCGCTAGATCTGCCGCCCAGCTCGCTGGAGAACACCTAAAAACCCATCTCCTTTTCGAGTTTTGTTTGGTTAGTTCACCTCAATTCCGACCGGTTCTTGCTGCTTCGAGATCGGTTTTGGATAGATCGGATGACGAGCTTCTCAGATCTGACCTTCATGCTCTGAAACACACCACCACCGTGCGTTGTCGTCAGCCGCCGCACGCGTCGCCCACGCTGCCATTCACCGGAGCTCGCCCGATTCAACCAATCTCGATATCCCGAGTCTGTTTAAGCCTTCATAGTGGTAACTTCGATTAGTTATTGCAAGATATTTCAAGGAAAGTCATGTACGAACTCTTTAATTGAGAAGTTTTTTCTTGTTATTAGGAAATTGGGACAAATTGGGGTTGCGAGAACATTCAAGCTCGTTTCACTAAAGAGTTAAGACAAGGTTCAAGGAAGATCGACATCCAGAAGGATAAAGTAAAGAGGAAAAGTTTAAGATCTAAAAGTCTAAGGTAAGGGAACCCACTCCAACTTTAAAATTTATAATTCAAGGGCTTTGTTCAAAAAATGCCATGATCGATTTGAAAAGTCTCTTTTAAATGTCATGTTCTATTTGAAAAGTCCTTTATCAATATCATGATCTGTTTGAGAGGTCTGTTCTAAATGCCATGATTTGTTTGATTTGATGTTTATTTCAAAGACCATGAATGTCATGTTGTTGTTGGTTTAAAACTGAACATTTTGATTTTGATATATGTTCATGCCACGAAACTTTTTGTACAAATATTTTTACTATTTCATTTGGGACCCTGAGCATGTGTTTCTTGAAAATGTTTGCGAAGGCTATGGTGAAATCTTCCTGATAATATTTATTATATATCATATGAATGAGTTAGAGTCGACTCGAATTAGAGGCCACGATTCGGGAGTATTTAATTGTCCATTAAAGGCCGAAGAGAACTTTTATAAAATGAAAATGCTTACGAAGGTCGTGGCAATTAAACTTCCAATACATATATGTATAAATGTATTTAATGCTATGTAAGTCATGAATGACTTAGAGTCGACCTAAACTAAGAGGCCATTGATTAGGAAGTCTCAATTTCCCACTAATAGCCGAAGAGAAAAAGCCATGAAATATGTTTTATTGTTTATGGGTTCCAGACAAATCCATGATTTGCTTATGCCAGCATGTTTTCAAACCCCAGTAGTGGGGTCTCTTACTGAGTATTATCACAATACTCACCCTTTCTTTTTTACAAATGTTTTCAGGTAAAGGCAAGACATACTTGGCGAGTGACGGGGACATGCTACGAAGGCCATGGGGTTACAAAAGTCATGATTTCCGCATTTTAGAAACTAGAGAAATTTTAGAAAAAAATGTTTTATCTATTAGGTGACGTTTGATTTGAGTATTCATTACTTTTGTGTTGACACTAGAGGCCAAATTTTTAAGTTGCATGTATTTTAAATTACTTTGTTTAATGGGATCCCAAATAAATCAGTTTTTATTTTTCGTAGAAGTTTATTTCTTTTGATGTTTTTGTGGCCTCAAAAAGCATGCATGTTAGTAATGACCCTAGAAAGAAAGTCTTAAAGTTAGGATCGTTACAGTTGGTATCAGAGCACAAGTTTATTGGTTCTGTAGACTTGCTTACCATCGTAAGAGTTAAGAATCCCATGGCTAAGCAGCAATTCCCAGTCATCGCCAGGTATGCCTTTGAAATAAAGTTTCACCTTATTTATGAAAAAGTATGTATATCTGTAGGTAAAGCTATGTGAATATAAATACGAACATGATGTAGGTTTGAGCTAAGGAAGAATGAGAATATTTGATCTCTACTCTTTTTATAAAAAGGGAAATGCGTATATGTGAAGCTATGTGTAATGATATGAGCATGATGTGTTTCTAAGCTGAGAAAAAAAAAATGAATGTGTGATCTCTACCGTTGATGATAGAAAGGAAATGACTAAGCTAAGCATGTTAACACTTAAAGAAAGTTTCATTGACATAAAACACATGTTTGTGTGTTATATAAGGAATCAGTTTAGGCTAAAGTGGGAAGAGTAAGACTTAAGGGACTGAAGTCGTTTAAAAGGTTACTAAGCAACTAAATTCCTTAAGTAAAACTCTAAAGAATGAATGTTATGATTACTCTTGAGGAGTTCACGGTTTGAATGTGTTTGGTAAGATATTTTGATCTGATTTATACGTGTTGGACCAGCTGGATGGAAAAAGTCATGAGGTGTATAATATATGCAGTATGGAGTTGTTGGGATTTATGCCCTAAACTTGTGTAATGTTGATCAATTAAATAAAGTGTTATTTGTTTTGATAAGATTATAGTCTTGCTTTTATAAATCCAATAAACTAAGCTCCAAGGTTATAACGTTTATCTTGAAATCAGTGTAGTGGACACTATTTGGGTTGAATTCAAGATTATAACCTAAATAGTCTATGGTATAAGAATAAGGTTGGAAACCTCATTCTGGTAACACCATGGATGCGACCCACTTTGTAATTAGTACAAATGAGGTAATCCAACTCATTCATGTAGTTGACATTCGAGTGGGGGCATCCTGTATGAAGAGTTCATACAAGATGGATCGTAAATTATTAGTCTTACCAAGATATAAACAGTTAACATGGATAAGACTAGTAATTTATAGATGGTCATTAGTGACTTGACCTGAATCCTGAGCAAGTTAAGAACTCCTGCTTATTGGGGTTTGTCCTTAGACTAGTATGGGTGAGAGTGGCCTGTAGCCGACTCAATAAGCCTACCTTCTCACGGACAGAACCTTGTAGGTAGCTGGGAACTTACTGTGCAAGATGGAATTCACTCATTCCTCTACTGAGGAATTAAATAGGTTGTTCCCTTAAGAACTGACTCCAGGTCTTGAACAACGGGGCCCCGCCCTCTATGAGGGTATGAGTCTAAGGTGGGACCTTAGACTTGTTGTTCATTAGAGGATCAGTGGTGCTTAAGGTGGAAAGAGGTAATCACAGGGGTAAAACGGTAATTTGACCCAGCTGTGATTACGAACAACCTGCGAAGAGTCGACTCATGGGTAATAACTATATCAGTGGATACAATAATATCTACAGTGAGGAGAGTGCAGCTACAAGTCTATAGTGGAGTGACTTGTAGTTAATGAATATTTATTAACTGGATCAAAGAGTTTGATCAGTTAATCTCACATCATTGGAGCTCATGATCTGTAGATCCATTAGATCCCTCCGTTGGCTCAACATGGTAATATTGAGGGTATAAAGTTTTAATGTGAATTAGATTCATATGATCTGTAGGTCCATTAGATCTGTAGGTCCATTAGATCCCTCCGTTGGCTCAACATGATCTGTAGGTCCATTAGATCCCTCCGTTGGCTCAATTTCATACATGAGAAGTTATATCAATTAGATATGATGTAATTGATATAATATATAGTTTTAATGTGAATTAGATTCATATATAAACTATATACTAAAGAGAGATTAAAGGAGGGGTAGAATGGTCATTTCCATACCATTCCCCTATATATAGTTGCATGAGATGCAACTAGGTCTAGACTTGGAAAATAGTATTCCTAGCCCCCTTGTTGTTGTTGGAAGTGTTCCAAAACACAAAATCTCTCTCACAAAATACCTCACCACTCCTAAAGGGAGCCCACCTTCCTCCCTCACCTAGAGAACAACGGAGAAGATCCGATGGTGGTGGTGTCGGTGTTAAATGACGAGTTTTTGTTCTTTGAGATCGTGACCGTGGAGAGAGGAGCACTTGAAGAAAGGTTCTTCAAAGGTAATATACTTGCTGTCCATTTCAGTATTTTATGCTTAATCTATGTTTTACGTTCTTGAATTTTCCATTGTAACTAAATCAAGAGCGCGCGATTCGCAATCGCTCATTCATGAGGACTTCGATTCCCTTCAATTAGTATCAGAGCCCAATTGCGTTCTTGATTTATGTTCTGGAATTTTCAAGAATAAGGTGGGATTTATTGTTTTGTGCATGAGATGTATGAACGGTTTTGTGAAATTAGATATTTTTGATTATGACACTTAGATTTACAATTTTTCATTGAAATGTTCAATGTAAGGGCCCGGTATTTTGAAAAAATTTAATTGTAAATCGAGTCTGTAAGTTCGTGTCGTTCGAGGCAAGAGGTTTGCTGAGAAGAACGGAGCAAAAACGAGCAAAGAATGGAAATTCTCAATGTTGTGTGTGTGCAGCGTTGCAACGCATTATTCATCATCATGTTACAACGCCGCTTGCGGAGGAGAAGCGCCACGGGAGGAGGCGCGTTACTAACGCTTGTGGCGTTGTGCAACACTCGATAGAAAAACGACAAAAGCAGCGTTGCAACGCTGCTATCAGCATTGCAACGCCGAAGACGTTTCACGGAAGGAAGCAACGGGCAGAAACATTAATTTTATTATATATTAAATATAAAAACGTTTTGTATTTAATTTATATTTAATTAATTAATTTTAATTAATATAATTAGATTATATTATTAAAAATTAATTTTAGGGTGCCAAAATTGGTCTAATTTTGCTATTTTAGTTATGCAATTGTTGTGTAATTATTGCCATGCATAGTGTATGCTTGTATTTTAGAAATCCCAACTTAGGTTAAGCATTTTCATGCATCATTTATAATATAAGAAGTTATATTATATAGTTTGCATGATTAATTAATATAAGGTTGTTATATTAATTTTTGGACAACATTGACATGCATTATCTTTCCTGAGATGAATATGCTATGAATGTTTTATTATTCATGTGATGAATGATCAAGCACTATAACATAGTATGCATGTCACCTAAGGTTAGTTATTAGTTTTAAAGTGTTTAGAACTTGGAAATAACAGACCTTAGGTCATCTAGTTCTAATTAGATTTGAATTAGGAACCAAGTAATTTATAAGCTATGATTAAAAGAGGAACTCTGTCTAAGGAAAGTTCTGTCTAGGCTGGGGTATTTAAGCTGACGGAAACGGAATACCCCTACAGGAGGCGACACGGGAGTGAAATTTAATCAGAGAGTCTTATAAATTACAGTAGCGTCAGCGAGTTTATTAAGGGGTTAATAAACTAGAAATCCTAGGTTTAATATAAGGAGTTATACTAACAAACTTAGGATAAAATCAATATAAGAGTTATATTGATTATCAATATAAGAGTTATGTTGATAGAGTTGGGTAAAACCATTAGCTGGGTTTTAGCCTAAGAAAGATTCCTATAGACTTAAAGTATTCAGTGGGAGGACACGTGTATGAGATACATATTTTTTTTTCACCTACGCTATCTCCGGGAAGTTCACACCGTGAGACTCATACTTGGCCTCGTGGCGCAAACGGGAGCGGGACCCTTTGGATGGTGTTTGTATGAGTCAATACCAAGGTGAATGGAGAGGGTACTTATAGTGAGTGGGAGCAGGTTTAGTGAAAACAAAACCTACGGTCTTTTTTGTCGGCTTACACCGTTAGCCACTATGGTCGACTGCTAGTTTGGCTGGACTGAGACAATCCCTTCGGAGGGCTTGATCATAGGGGATCTAACACAGTAGACACCCAAAAGGGATAAAGATTTCCTTAGACTATTTTCCAATCTAGTCCTCCCTTCGGCGGATTTTATTGGATCGAGACTCTAGGATCTAAAGACAAAGGGTTATACTCACGGGGTACATAAGTTGTGTATGTATCCAGACCGAAAAATGGTAACTAAAACCTATAAGAATAAGAGTTATTCTAGTGTTCGGCTTTGGTCAAGAATGTCTTGATCCAGAGGAGGAGTGTTTTTTATTACCCTTCGGTGTCATACATTCTAAACCTTTGGAGTATCATTGCAAATTATAAATGGCTTAGGAATCATTTGATAATTAGCTAAAACATGATTGGATTAGAGTTATAGCAAGAAACTCATACAAGTTTATTTGTAAATTTTTCAGCAAAAATGTCTAGCTCTATAATTTCCTTATTGGGTGCGGAAAAGTTAACCGGAGAGAATATGATGACATGAAAAAAAAACCTCAACACTATTTTGGTAGTGGATGATCTGAAGTTGGTGCTAACTGAGGAGTGTCCTCAGGCGCCAGGCTCGAATGCGTCACAAAATGTTCGTGATGCATATGATCGATAGATCAAGGCCAATGATAAGGCCAAGGTCTACATGCGGGCAAGTATGTCGACATATTAGCCAAGAAGCAGGAGGGCATGATTACCACCAAGGAAATCATGGATTCTGTGCAGGGTATGTTTGGACAATAGTCCACACAAGCCCGACATAATGCCCTAAAGTACATATTCAACTCGAGGATGCTAGAGGGTACATCTGTTCGGGATCATGTCCTGGATATGATGGTACACTTTAACATCGCGGAGTCGAATGGTGCTTCCATCGATGAGTCGAGCAGTCGACTTCATTCGAAACCCTTCCAGATAGTTTCCTAAAGTTTAGAAATAATGCTGTTATGAACAAGCTTACTTTTAATCTTACCTCCCTTCTGAATGAACTCCAGACCTTCCAATCTCTGATGAAAATTCACAGATCGAAAGGTGAGGCAAATGTTGCCAGTAAGAGTTATCACAGAGGTTCGACCTTTGGGACAAAAACAGTGGCTTCATCTTCTTCTAACCTGAGAGGTAAGAAGAAGAACATAAAGAAGGTTGGTAAAGGGAAACAGGCTGATAAAGCTGCCGCCCAGAAGGACAAGCAAGTCAAAGACGTTGCTGACAAAGGAAAGTGTTTCCACTGCAACGACGACGGGCATTGGAAACGGAACTGTCTGAAGTACATTGCAGAAAAGAAGAAGGAAGGTAAATATGATTTACTTTGCCAAGAAGCTTGTTTAGTGGATAATGATAAAACAGCTTGGATACTTGATTCAGGCGCCACTAATCATGTTTGTTCTTCTTTTCAGGGAATTGATTCCTGGCAACAGCCACAACAAGAAGAGATAACACTCCGGGTTGGAAATGGAGAAGTCGTCTTAGCTGTAGCAGTAGGCACAATGAAGCTTTATTTTGGCAAGAAATATGTATTGTTGGACAATATATTAGTGATACCAAGGTTTACTAGAAACCTTATTTCCATTTCTTGCCTTATTGAATAATGTATTTCTGTTTCCTTTTTTATGAATAAAGTGTTTATTTTGAAGAAATGTTTAGAAATATGTTCTGTTTCATTGGAAAATGGATTGTATGTTTTAAGGCCTAATTAGGTCAAAATGGTTTTGAACACTGAATTATTTAAAACTACAAACGCACAAACTAAGAAACGAAAAATTTCTCCTAAAGAAAATACTCATCTTTGGCATCTAAGATTGGGCCATATTAATCTCAATAGGATTGAGAGATTGGTCAAGAACGGACTTCTAAACGAGTTAGAAGAAAATTTCTTGCCAATATGTGAATCCTGCCTAGAAGGCAAGATGACTAAAAGATCTTTTAGTGGAAAAGGTTATAGAGCCAAAGATACTCTAGAGCTTATACATTCAGACCTTTGTGGTCCGATGAATGTTAAAGCCAGGGGAGGATATGAATATTTCATCTCTTTTATAGATGATTATTCCAGATATGGGCATATTTACCTAATGCACCACAAGTCTGAAGCACTTGAAAAGTTCAAGGAATTCAAGACTGAGGTTGAAAATCAATTAGGTAAAAGAGTTAAAACACTTCGATCGGATCGAGGTGAAGAGTACATGGATTTAAAATTCCAGAACTATATGATAGAGCATGGAATTACATCCCAACTCTCAGCTCCTAGCACACCACAGCAAAACGGTGTATCGGAAAAGAGAAATAGAACCTTGTTGGACATGGTTCGATCAATGATGAGTTATGCTCATCTCCCTAGTTCCTTTTCAGGTTATGCAGTGGAGACTGCAGTATACATTTTGAATAGTGTGCCCTCCAAAAGTATTTCTGAAACACCTTTTGAACTCTGGAAAGGTCGTAAAGGTAGTTTATGTCACTTCAGAATATGGGGTTGTCCAGCACATGTGCTTGTGACAAATCCAAAGAAGTTGGATTCACGTTCAAAGTTGTGCCTATTTGTAGGATACCCAAAAGAAACAAGAGGTGGTTTATTCTAGGATCCTAAGGAAGATAAGGTCTTTGTGTCGACAAATGCCACTTTCTTGGAGGAGGACCACATAAGGGACCACAAACAAAAACGTAAGGTAGTGTTGAGTGAGTTAGACGGAACAATAGAAAAGGTTGCTGATAAGAACACTAGTACGTCAACAAGAGTTGTTGATACTAGTTTGTCTAGTCAAGAGGGTCCATCTCGAGAGCTGAGTATGCCTCAACGTAGTGGGAGGGTTGTGATACAGCCTGACCGTTACATGGGTTTAGCTGAAACCCAAGTTGTTATACAAGATGACAACTGCGAGGATCCATTGACTTATAATCAAGCAATGTTTGATATTGACAAAGACAAATGGGTCAAAGCCATGGACCAAGAAATGGAGTCTATGCACTTCAATTCTGTTTGGGATCTTGTAGATAAGCCTGATGGGGTAAAACCTATAGGTTGTAAGTGGATCTACAAGAGAAAACGTGGTGTCGATGGTTTCCCAGGTTGAAGGGGTTGACTTTGAGGAAACCTTTTCACCTGTTGCTATGGTAAAGTCTATCCGTATCCTTCTTGCCATTGCCGCATATTATGACTATGAAGTATGGCAAATGGATGTCAAGACAACCTTTTTGAATGGCAATCTTGAGGAAACCATCTACATGGACCAACCCAAAGGGTTCATTGGACCAGGACAAGAGCAAAAGGTTTGCAGGCTTAAAAGGTTGATTTATGGACTGAAACAAGGCTCTAGGTCCTGGAATATAAGATTTGATGAGATAATCAGATCTTATGGTTTTGACTTGAGAATGATGATGAACCTTGTGTCTACAAGAAAATCATCAATAGTTCTGTCACTTTCCTAATTCTCTATGTGGATGATATCCTACTCATTGGGAATGATGTAGGTTATCTTATCGACATCAAGGAATGGCTAGCAACGCAATTCCAAATGAAAGATTTGGGTGATGCGCAGATTTGTTCTTGGGATCAGCATTGTCAGGAACCGCAAGAATAAAACACTAGCCTTGTCTCAAGCATCATACATAGACAAAGTGTTGTCAAGGTTTAAGATGCAAGATTCCAAAAAGGGCTTGTTGCCTTTTAGACATGAAATCCATTTGTCTAAGGAGAGCAGTGTCCTAAGACACCTCAAGGAGTTGAGGATATGAGACGGATTCTTACGCATCATTTGTTTGGAGCCCGATGTACGCCATGTTGTGTACTAGGCCCGACATCCTGTTTTTGCGGTTGGGATAATCGGTGAGGTATCAATCCAATCCAGACTTGAACATCGGACATCAGTTAAAAACGATTCTTAAGTATCTTCTGAGAACAAGGAACTACATGCTTGTGTATGGGGCTAAGGATTTGATCCTTACAGGATACCTGATTTCGACTTTCAGATGATAAAGATTCTCAAAATCTACATCGTGGTCGTTTTCACTCTTAACAGAGGAGCTGTAGTATGGCGAAGTGTCAAGCGAGGATTCATCGCTGATTCCACCATGGAGGCCGAATATGTAGCAGCTTGTGAAGTAGCTAAGGAGGCCGTTTGGTTAAGGAAATTTATGCTAAATTTGGAAGTTGTTCCAAATATGACTTTTCTCTTCACACTGTATTGCGATAACAGTGGTGCAGTGGCAAATTCGAGGGAACCCCGAAGTCACAACTAGGGCAAGTATCATCTCATAGAGCGGAAGCACATAGAGCGGAAGTATCATCTCATTCGGGAGATCGTGCACAGAGGAGACGTGATTGTCACGAAGATAGCCTCAGAGCACAACATTGCTGATCCTTTTACAAAGGCTCTCACGGCTAAAGTATTTGAGAGTCACCTAGAAGGTCTAGGTTTACAACTCTTCCCCAACTAGGGCAAGTGGGAGTATTTTGTACAAAGGGTTTAAATGCCCTAGTTTATACAAAGGGTTATTTGTTTTGATAAGATTACAATCTTGCTTTTATAAATCCAATAAACTAAGCTCCAATGTTATAACGTTTATCTTGAAATCAGTGTAGTGGACACTATTTGGGTTGAATTCAAGATTATATCCTAAATAGTCTATGGTATAAGAATAAGGTAATCACAGGGGTAAAATGGTAATTTGACCCAGCTGTGATTACGAACAACCTGTGAAGAGTCGACTCATGGGTAATGACTATATAAGTGGACATAATAATATCTACAGTGAGGAGAGTGCAGCTACAAGTCTATAGAGGAGTGTCTTGTAGTTAATGAATATTGATTAACTGGATCAAAGAGTTTGATCAGTTAACCTCACATCATTGGAGCTCATGATCTATAGGTCCATTAGACCCTCCGTTGGCTCAACATGGTAATATTGAGGGTATAAAGTTAGGAGTGAAATTGAAGTGTTCAATTTCAAACATGAGGAGTTATATCAATTATATATGATGTAATTGATATAATATATAGTTTTAATGTGAATTAGATTCATATATAAACTATATACTAAAGAGAGATTAAAGGAGGGGTAGAATGGTCATTTCTATACCATTCCCCTATATATAGTTGCATGAGATGCAACTAGGTCTAGACTTGGAAAATAGTATTCCTAGCCTCCTTGTTGTTATTGGAAGTGTTCCAAAACACAAAATCTCTCTCACAAAATACCTCACCACTCCTAAAGGGAACCCACCTTCCTCCCTCACCTAGAGAACAACGGAGAAGATCCAGTGGTGGTGTCGGTGTTCGTACGAGTTATTGTTGTTGAGATCGTGACCGTGGAGAGAGGAGCACTTGAAGAAAGGTTCTTCAAAGGTAATATATTTGCTGTCCATTTCTGTATTTTATGCTTAATCTATGTTTTACGTTCTTGAATTTTCCATTGTAACTAAATCAAGAGCGCGCGATTCGCAATCGCTTCCGCTGTGGGGACTTCGATTCCCTTCAGGAGTGCCCAACTTCGTTAGTCTCAAGGAAAGTTTCTTCACCATCAATCGAGTGTTTGAACATGAGTTCGAAAGAGTTGAAAGGGTGAAGAGAAATGAGCTTTAAAAGAGTTATGGTTTGTTTTTCAAAAGGGGTCACGAAATGTTGAAGCTCATGTCTTTTGAATGAAACTTTCAAGAGAGAAGATGTACATGATCACTATGGCATGCCAAAGGAATATGAAACTTAAAGATAAAACTATAGGTTGTGTTATGAGAAACTCTTCTTAAATGATCCATCATAGTTGATGCAAAACACAGGAAGTCAAAGTTGTTTGAAAACGAACTTGAACGTAAATGGAGGATGGGTGTCTAGTTATGAAGTGCAAGTTAATTTCTCAAGGTGCTTCGAAATACTTGGATCTTGTTCATACCAAGTATTATGAGTGGGGACAACTAATATGTGACTGAGGATAGGTGTGCTATGGAACTTTAAAAGTAACACCATAGGCTTAATGTTCTTAACAAAAATAGGCATGGTGCGAGGTTTCAAAGGTGATACCATAAGCTTAATGACCTTAATAAAGACAAGTGGAAGAGTAAAGAGTTAGAGTTTTGAATTTGTGAAAATAAGAGAGTTGATGGTGTGGGCGTCGGATACTTGTGCACAATTTGACATTCACATGGTCATTTGTGTGTTCAAGCTTTTGGAATTTGTATAAGGAACTTCGTTACTAATTCCAACTTTATGTTTGTTACATATAAGTTGGGAGAGATTGTATAAGACTTCAACTTTAAAATTCCTTTTTGGCTTAAAGCTTTCTTTTCCTCGAGCAGAAGGTTAAACAAGGATGATTCGATTATTAGAGGAAAGTTTTGGTGAGATTCGTCCTTATCATGTAGGAGTCCAACTGAGGAACCCACTTAATTTTGAATTGCACTTAGTTATAGTGGTCATGAACCATTGTAATGAAATTGGAAAATTTGCTTAGTAAAGGATAGGTTGATGGCCTTTTAAGTGAAGTTTTAGAGGTTTTGATTTTAGAACCAAATTAGTACAAGAAACTGAAAAGGTTCTCAATTTGACCGAAAGAGAAAAGATCAAGTACGAGAAAAGTAAGTTTGATCTTTCGAGACTACCATTGGTACAAAAAAGGAGTAAACTTGAGCATGAGGTTAAGGTAGAAAGCATAAGTTATTTATACTATCCTTTACAGGATGATTCAATAGAGTCAAAGGAGCTCAAGGTATAAGTACAAGACCTTCGTGATAAAGATATCATTTTAGCATACCGCCAAAAAGAGTGTTAATGTTTATCGTAAAGGAGAAAGGTGTATCTATGTATTTGTGCATAGATTACAGAGAACTGAGGAAAGTTACTGCTAAGAGTAAATATCTTCTTTATCGTTTGGGCGATCTTTTGGACCTATAATGCGAAGCGACAACGTAATCTAAAAGGAATTTGAGGTCAGGATTATTGTCAGTCAGGAATCAAAATTTGTTACATCCCAAAACAACTTCTAGATCGCATTATGGACATAATGAATGGCAGTGATGTTGGTTGGGTTGACTAACGCACCCTCAATGTTTATAGACTTCATGAATTAAGTACTCAAGGAAATCTTGGATACTTTGGTAGTTATGTTGTTTGACGATAGTTTGGCGTGCTTTGAGTTTGATGAGGGACATGAAGAGTAACTTAAAAGGGGTTTGTTATTTTTTTTATTTTTATAATGAGTTGTATGTAAAGTTCTTTAGAAGTGAATCTTCA
Source organism: Trichosanthes cucumerina (assembly GCA_036507285.1). Taxonomy (NCBI): domain Eukaryota; kingdom Viridiplantae; phylum Streptophyta; class Magnoliopsida; order Cucurbitales; family Cucurbitaceae; genus Trichosanthes; species Trichosanthes cucumerina. The sequence continues at coordinate 46,584,688 of CM071840.1, forward strand.
CTTAGTCAAGGGCAGGAGTCGTTGCGAATCCTGCGAAGGTGAAGGTAGCGACTCAGTAACTTCGTCCAACCACTGTCTGAAGTAAGAAGCTTCTGTTGTATAGTAGGTCGTTACAAGTTTTTGCTTAGAAATTTTTTAAGCTAGTCTTTCCCGAGCAAAGTTTATTTGGAAAGGCAACTCACTTATGTGGAGTGATGCCTGGTGAATCAAGTTTCTAGAATCTCTGACCGTAAGAGTTTAAGGTGCCTTGTTTAACTGTTAGTAAAATGAAATAAAAAAAAAAAAAACATCGAGTCAGAAACTAATAGTGTTATTGCAACCTATAAGCGGAAATGGAATGAAACCTTTATAGGCTTCATAGTCAGGCAAGTTAAAAGTTTAGAAAAGTTGGAATTAGAACTTTTCCAAGGTTATTGAAAAGAAGAAGAATAATTGCCTCTAATCTTTGGAATTAATTGTTTTAGTTGTACTAAAGGTTAGGGTTCGCGATGGTATTGCTAAGAAGGGGTTAACCTATGCCTTAGTATATTACTAAAAAGTTCATTTCTATGTATGATGATTGGTAGGGGGCATAGACTAAGCTTTTTCATGCATGGTCTAGAACTTGCAATAAAGTTATTGATATTTGGCATGATATTTCTTATTTGGTTAAGCACCAGAACTTAATAAATTAAGAAGGATTTATCACACTCTTCTATATTTCTTTTCAGAGTTGAGGTCGTAATAGAATTGCTAGATTATCTTGTCTCTTAAGGTTTATTGTTTGAAGTTGCTAAAGAAGCTTAGTTTCACCTTTGTTTTGGGTTGTTCAATTGCATTTTGTGTATTTCTGAATCTTAAGTAGTCTTGAGTTGAAGTTTGGAGGCATGTTTAACTGGTTCTTGACTTTAGAAGTGCAACCTCATCTTTATCAGGTATTAGAGAAACTTTGGTATTGTTGCAGTTACGTCGTTATGCTGCCGAAATTTTCAAAGTATGTTGGTCATAAGGTTAGTAGTGTTACCCTAGAGTGAAAGGTGGCACAACGGTTTAGAGAATCTTAAACTGCTTAACAATTTAATTTCATCCTTAATGAGGTCACATCTCTAGAAAAGTAAGAAGGTGATTGCATCAATGGTCAGACGAAACGATTTGAGTCGTGCCTTGAAAGGAATGCTAACAGGTTGTACAATAGACCTTGAAAGGAGTTTTGAGGTTCGATCAGAAAGAAAAGTTGAGTCCATGATTCATGAGGCCATCCGTGGCTTATAGGTGGGCTTTGTCGTCATCTCTCTTTCCGCAGTTCAGATGTGTTCTATGTTTCTATGCAAAGATGGTATGCGTTAGACCCATCGCATGTGTTTGATTTTGAGCCCGTGTAGTTAAGTGAAAGTCTAAGCTACAAAGAACGACCTGTCTGAATCCTAGCAAGGGACAAGAAGACCCCTCGTAATTGAGAAATACACCTAGTCAAGGTGTTGTAGCAAAATCCTCAGTTAGAGGATCGTATTGGGAAGCGAGAGGTGGAAATGCTGACTAGATGTCCTGAATTCTTTTAAGATTAGAAACTTTCGAGGACGAAAGTTTTTAAGGAGGGAAGATTGTAACGCCCGAGACTTTCAGACATGATTAATTTAGAGGTTAGGTTAAAGTTATTGGAGGAATGGTTATATTCGAGTTAAAATTTCATGTTTGATGGTTGTAAATTTATGGAATAGAAATCTAGTTAGAATTTAAGTTGATTTGGAGTTTTAGGGTAGGATTGTGGTTTATTGGAAAGAGAGGAGCAATAGTGGAAATTAGTTTATTAGGGCTTGATAAAGACTTTTTGTCTTTTTAGGGGCACAAAAATCGAGGACTTCATCTCCCTCTTCCTCCTTCACTTTCACGAGAAGCTTACCCTCTTTTGAAGAAGCTTTTCCGACCGGGAAACGACACAAATCTGAAGCTTGCCGCGAGCTACGCACGCCCCCAGAGCTCCACTCATCGCCAGTTATAGTTGCTCGTGTCGCCTCCGCTCAAAGCAACTTTCACTGCCTACCTTCGCCATCGCGTCGTCGCGCCGTCATGCCTTTTTGCCCAACCAGCTCGCGCCGCCTGCCCACGTCGCAAGCTCGACTTGTCTCGGCTCAGCTACTCGGAATGTCGTCGCGTTGTCGTCCTCGCCCGAAGCTCGCCAGATCTGCCGCCCAGCTCGCCGGAGAACACCTCAAAACCCATCTCCTTTTCGAGTTTGGTTTGGTTGGTTCACCTCAATTCCGACCGGTTCTTGCTGCTTCGAGATCGGTTTTGGATAGATCGGCCGACGAGCTTCTCAGATCTGACCTTCACGCTCCGAAACGCACTGCCACCGTGCGTTGCCGTCAGCCGCCGCACGCACCGCCGACGCTGCCGTTCATCGGAGCTCGCCCGATTCCACCAATCTCGATCTCCCGAGTCTGTTTAAGCCTTCATAGTGGTAACTTCGATTAGTTATTGCAAGATATTTCAAGGAAAGTCATGTACGAACTCTTTAATTGAGAAGTTTTTTCTTGTTATTAGGAAATGGAGACAAATTAGGGTTGCGAGAACATTCAAGCTCGTTTCACTAAAGAGTTAAGACAAGGTTCAAGGAAGATCGACATCCGGAAGGATAAAGTAAAGAGGGAAAGTTTAAGATCTAAAAGTTTGATGTAAGGGAACCCACTCCAACTTTAAAATTTATAATTCAAGGGCTTTGTTCAAAAAATTTCATGATCGATTTGAAAAGTCTCTTTTAAATGCCATGTTCTATTTGAAAAGTCCTTTATCAATATCATGATCTATTTGAGAGGTCTGTTCTAAATGCCATGATTTGTTTGATTTGATGTTTATTTCAAAGACCATGAATGCCATGTTGTTGTTGGTTTAAAATTGAACATTTTGATTTTGATATATGTTCATGCCACGAAACTTTTTGTACAAATGTTGTTACTATTTCATTTGGGACCCTGAGCATGTGTTTCTGGAAAATGTTTGTGAAGGCTGTGGTGAAATCTTCCTGATAATATTTATTATATATCATATGAATGAGATAGAGTCGACTCGAATTAGAGGCCACGATCCGGGAGTATTTAATTGCCAATTAAAGGCCGAAGAGAACTTTTATAAAATGAAAATGCTTACGAAGATCGTGGCAATTAAACTTCCAATACATATATGTATAAACGTATTTAATGCTATGTAAGTCATGAATGACTTAGAGTCGACCTAAACTAAGAGGCCATGGATTAGGAAGTCTCAATTTCCCACTAATAGTCGAAGAGAAAAAGCCATGAAATATGTTTTGTTGTTATGGGTCCCAGACAAATCCATGATTTGCTTATGCCAGCATGTTTTCAAACCCCGGTAGTGGGGTCTCTTACGGAGTATTATCACAATACTCACCCTTTTTTTTACAAATGTTTTCAGGTAAAGGCAAGATATACTTGGCGAGTGACGGGGACATGCTACGAAGGCCATGGGGTTACAAAAGTCATGATTTCCACATTTTAGAAACTAGAGAAATTTTAGAAAAAAATGTTTTATCTATTAGGTGACGTTTGATTTGGGTTTTCATTACTTTTGTGTTGACACTAGAGACCAAATTTTTAAGTTGCATGTATTTTAAATTACTTTGTTTTATGGGATCCCAAATAAATCGGTTTTTATTTTTCGTAGAAGTTTATTTCTTTCGATGTTTTTGTGGCCTCAAAAAGCATGCATGTTAGTAATGACCCTAGAAAGAAAGTCTTAAAGATAGGGTCGTTACACCAGGGCTCGAACCGTCGCACGTAAAAGTCCCATACCGCCACTCTGCGCGAAAAACTCTCGCGCAAATGACCCACAAACCTGCAGCGTTGCAACGCTGCAGCGCCCAACGTCTAGCCAGCGTTCCCAATGCCAGGAGCGTTGCAACGCTGTTCTGCAGCGTGCCTTGTTGCCGCATGGATGGCGTTGAGATGCCGAAAAACAGTGTCTCAACGCCATTGGAAAATCGTGCAACACAACTTGCTGTTTTTCGCCAAAATCGCCCATTTCCGCTCCATTTCATCACAACATCTCATGCCATGAACGATACGGACTTACAAACTCGATTTACATTAAAAAATGTCCAAAATATCGGGACTTTACATTGATCTTATCAACTTTAATGTAAATCTAAACTAAGTGCGAAAAAACGAAAACATCCAAAAACACAAACCATTAACAATCATCCCATGAAAATTAATGCTACCCACCTAATTTTAAGATATCACAGAATCGCAACGAAGAGCAACCTGACTCTGACACCAATTGAAGGGATTTGGAATTTCCACAGCGGAAGACGTTGTGAAATGTATTTGATTAGTTGTGTAAAATGTATCTTAAAATCAAACATAACACTTATATTCCAGGCTAAACATGCTTAAAATTAAGAGAAAACAGTAGGTAAAATACTACTAACCTCTTGAAGAACCCTTCTTCAACGTTTTCTTCTTCTCCATCTCGTTCCCTCTCGAACCAACAATCTCTACGAACTCGATCCTCGAACCGAATGGCAAGACACCTCCAAAGGGTTTTCTCGGTTGTTCTCGGGAGGTTGAGGGAGAGTATGTGGGACTCCCTTTGATTTTTGAGAGAGGAGAATTCTTGAAAGAATTGAGAGAGAATGAGTGAAAGGTGAGAAGCTCTCTTTGGATGAAAATCCAAAAAATGGCAATTCCTTTTTCAAAGGCTTCTTGCAAGCCCTTTTTATAATGGTGTGTGGTGGAGCTAAAACCTCAACCAAATCATAATTTTACCACAACTATGTGATATGTAAATCATATTTGCATATCACATAATATAAGGTATCTCATACCTTATTATACAAATCTCATATGCATAATTGTGGAATTGTAAATTGAATCACATTCAATTTAATTTCTCTCAATTTAATTTCTCCAATTAACACTAATTAATCAATTAGGCTAGACTATAACTTATTATGAATCTCATTCACATCAAACTATATATTATTTCATCTACATCACATATAAATGACATAAATACCCAAAAAATGAATTTGAACACTTCAAATTCACACCAAACTGTAAATCCTCAATTGGTCCAATTTGAGCCAACCGAGGGACGTAATGGACCTACAGATGACGAGCTCCAATGATCCGAGACTAACCTGTCAAACTCTTTGACCCGGTTATTCAACATTCATTAGCTACGGTAACACTCCACTAAAGCGCATGGCTGCACTCCCATCACTGTAGGACAAGTTGTGTCCATCGATATAACCAATACCCGTGAGTCGACCCTTCACAGTTTGTTCATAGTCAAAGTTGGTCAAATTACCATTTTACCCCTGTGTCTACCTCTTGCTCCTTAAGTCCCACTACTCCTCTAAAGGACAACTATGTTGCATGGTCATACCATAAACAACAACCCTCTCGGGCCAATGAAAGGGTGGGGCCCCGTTGTTCAACCCCTCTAGTTTCCCTAACTCGGGAATGAGTGAATTCGTTTTTGCGTAGTCAAGTTCCCAGCTCCCCACGTGGTCCTTTCCCTAAGAAGATAGGCATATTGGCTGAGCAGCTGTGGCCACCCTTACCCGTACTAGTCAAAGGACAGACCCCCGCAGATAGGAGTCCGTAACACGCTTAGGATTAAGGTCGAGTCACTAATGGTCATCTACGAATTTATTAGTCCTTTACTGTTAACGGCGTTACATCAGTAAGTCTAATAATTCACGGTCCGGTCTTGTACAATCTCATTGCAAAGGATGCCCCCACTCGCATGTCAACCACATGAACGAGCTGGATCACCTCGTTGAACGGAATGAGAATCCCCGCGCAGCGGAAGACGATCGAATCGTCATGGTATCATCATGCAATGTACTTATTAAAATCGATCTACCTATTAGATCTAGGCTAAACATGCTGAAAAGATTACAACGATGAGGATAACTTACTTGTTGTAGATCGATTCAAACAACCTCTCCTGCAGATCACGAACTCTTCGCGCTCCTCGATCTCCACGAACTCTTCCCACGAGCGGATCTCGAACACTACCAAAATAGATCTTCTTGGTTGTTCTCTTTAGGAGAAGGGAAGTTGGTGGGAACTTCCTTTTGTTTTGGAAGAGGTGGAGAAATGAGAGAATAGAGAGAAAGTACTTTTGGATTCTTAGGTCAAAATCCAAAAATGACAACTTGGCTTACCAAACCCATCTTACAAAGGGTTTAAATAGTGGAATGATGAAGTTCAAAACTTCACATAATTACCACTTTACCACAACCATATGTTATGTAAATCTCATTTACATAATTTTATAATGTAAGATAACTCATATCTTATGGTGCAATAGTTGTGGATTTAATCAAATTGAATCTCATTTAATTTATTTTCTCTCTTTCGATTTCTCCAATTAGCCTTAAATTCAACAATAAGGCTAACATATAGTTTATTATGAATCTCATTCATATTAAACTATATATTATATCATCTATATGATATAATTACTTTTTACTGATGAAATTGAACACTTCAATTTCAAACCAAAACGTTAACCCTTCTTTTATCCCAGATTGAGCCAACCAAGGAACCTAATGGACCTACTGTGGCGGGCTCCAATGATCCGAGGTTAATCGGTCAAACTCTTTGACCCGGTCAACCAATATTCATTAGCTACTGATAACACTCCACTAAAGCCCTGTAAATGTACTCCCATCGGTGTAGAATATTACGTGTCCACCGATATAACCAATTCTCATGAGTCGACCCTTCACGGGTTGTTCATAGACACGATCGGGTCAAATTACCGTTTCTCATTGTGTGTCTATATCTTGTTCCTTAAGTCCCCTTCGCTCCTCTAATGAACAACATATTGTGATGGTCCAACCATACACAACACCCTTCTCGGGCGGTGAGAAGGTCGCGCGCCGTTGTCCAAGCCACGGAGACAACACTTAAGGGAACAACCCCTCTAGATTCCCTATAGGCGGAAGCAGTGAATTCCATCTCGCGTAATTAGGTTCCCAGCTCTCTACTTGGTTACGTCTCACGAGAAGATAGGCATATTGGGCAAGTGGCGATACTACCCTCACCCGTACTAGTCAAAGGACGGACCCCCACACGCATGGAGTCCGTAATACGCTCAGATTGGTCGAGTTACTAATAGTCATCTACGAATTTATTAGTCTTATATCATTAGCGGTGTTATATCGGTAAGTCTAATAATTCACGGTCCGATCTTGTACAATCTCATTATACAGGATGCCCCCACTCGCATGTCAACCACATGAAGCGAAGTCGGATCACCTCGTTTGTATCTAATACAAAGCGGGTCGCATCCACAGTGTATCCGAGGATTAGGTCTCCAACCCCATCCTTATATCACATGGGCGGGTCATTAACTCGAACGTGATCCTCCTTGTGTGTCAACTACACACCGTTCAAGTTCTAGTTTTCTCATATATTCAATGACCCTGGAGCTTAGTTTATTGGAAAGGTTTAAAATATTTGCGAGACACAAAGTGAAGAAAATAATAACTCTTATTAATTTCAAAACAATATTTTACAAACACGAGATTAGGACAAAAATCCCAACACTCGTTTGTATCTAATACAAAGCGGGTCGCATCCACAGTGTATCTAGGATTAGGTCTCCAACCCTATCCATATATCGTAGACCGTTCAGGTCATTAACTCGAATATGATCCTCCCTGTGTGTCCACTACACACCATTCAAGTTCTAGTTCTCTCATAATACAATGACCCTGGAGCTTAGTTTATTTGATTATGTTTATGAAATATGCGAGACACAAAATTCAAATAAATAACTCTTATTTATTTACAAGATGGAATATTACAAACTACACGAGATGAGGACATACATCCCAACACCCTCTACACTTGTCATAATTTCTACTCCTTGAGTCTCCCAACATTCAAGAAATAAACAACTTTACTCAGTATTTAATCATTTTTTATGACACTTTTTCTAATTTCTTCTTTATTTTTTTGTGCAAGGATACTAACTGTCACACATCCACTGCAGGGACCCTTACCTAGAGCCCTCGCTCAATGAGTGACCTAACTGATCACAGTGAAGGTAGCTCCTTCTTCCCTCATGATTTTTTTCTTCTTTAGAAAACAAACAACAAAAACAGACGACAACTTATTCACATAATGCACATATTATACAGATCATGTACTTCATATTCTCATTCACCCTATCCTGCAGCTTAACTGTCAAATCAGTTCTCAAACCTATCGAGTGTTGGGATATGTGCCCTAAAACATATGTCATTTTGGTCAAATAAATAAAAAGTTATTTGTTTCGATAAAATTATATTCTCGCTTTATAAAATCCAATAAACTAAGCTCCAAGGTTATAATATATCTTGAACATCAATGTAGTAGACACTATTTGGATTGTGTTCAAGAGTATAACCTAAATGGTCTATGGTATAAGAATAAGGTTAGAAACATTATTCTGGTAACACCATGGATATGGGCCACTTTGTGGTTAGTATATATGAGGTAATCCAACTCATTCATGTGGATGACATGCGAGTGGGGGCATCCTTTATGAAGAGTTCATACAAGACTAGACTTCAAATTATTAGTCTGACCAGTATGACGTTGTTAGCAGGATAAGACTGATAATTTATAGATGGTCATTAGTGACTCGACCTGAATCCTTAACAAGTTAAGAACTCCTGCTTTTAGGGGTTTGTCGTTAGACTAGTATGGGTGAGAGTGGCTTGTAGCCGACTCAATAAGCCTACCTTCTCAGGGACAGAACCTCGTAGGTAGCTGGGGACTTAACTATGCAAGATGGAATTCACTCATTCCTACACTAAGGAATTAGATAGGTTGTTCCCTTAAAAACTGAGTCCAGGTCTTAAACAACGAGACCCCGCCCTCTAAAGTAGCTTAAGAGGGTATGAGTTTATGGTAGGACCATAGACTTGTTATTCATTAGAGGATCAGTGGTGCTTAAGGAATAAAGAGGTAATCACAGGGGTAAAACGGTAATTTGACCCAACTTTGATTACAAACAACCTATGAAAGGTTGACTCATGGGTAATGATTATATCAATGGACACATTAAATCTTGCTGTCCTAATTAGAAATGCATGCTTAATCTTAGATCTGGTTCTTGTATTAGATTTGTGTAATAAAATCATGAATACACGATTAACAATCGCTTCCGCTGCGGGATTCGATCACTTCAATTTGTATCAGAGCGCCAAATTTGTTCTTTATTTTGTTCTAGATTTATCAAGAACAAAGGTGGGATTTACTGATTTCATGAGATGTATGATCGGTTTACAAATTAGATGTTTTCGTTTTTTGGCACCATAGATTTACATATTTTATGTTGAATCGTTCAATGTAAAGGGCCTATTGTTTTGGGCATTTTATTATGTAAGACCGTAAGTCCATGTCGATCGAGGCACAGTGGTTGCTGAGAAGAACGGAGCAAGAACGAGCAAAAACAATGGAAGATGCTTGTTGTCTGCGTTCAGCATTGAAACGTTGTTGATCAGCGTTGCAACACGACGGTTGCGGATGAAGGCACGCAATAGAGGCAGCGTTGCAACGCCGAAGGCGTTTTGCAACGCGCCCTAATTGGCAGAAACGGACAAGGTGCAGCGTTGCAATGCCATAGGTGTTTCATGAGAGATCCAACGGACATAAATGCAGTTTTATTATATATTTATTTAATATAAAAATGTTTTATATTAAATTTTATTTAATATTATTAATTTTAATTAATATAATTAGATTTTATTAATTAAATTAATTTAGGGGTGTCAAAATGATCTAATTTTGCTATTTAAATTATGCAATTATTGTATAATTATTGTCATGCATAATGTATGCTATTATTTTAGATATCCCACCTTAGGTTAAGCATTTCCATGCATCATTTATAATATAAAGTGTTATATTATATAGTTTGCATGTATAATTAATATAATGTGTTATATTAGTTTATGGACAGCATTGACATGCATATTTTTCATGAAATGAATGTGTTATATGTGTTTTATTATTCATGTGATGAATGATCAAACACAATAACATAGAATTGAATGTCACATAAGGTTAAATTCATTAGTTTTAAAATGTTTAGAATATGAAATTAATAGACCTTAGGTTATCTAATTCTAATTAGATTAGAATTAGGAACTATGTAATTAGATTAGAATTAGGAATCATATAATTAATGCCATGCATAATGTATGCTATTATTTTAAGGGGTCAATAAACTATAAATCCTAGGTTGAATATAAACAGTTATATTAGCAAACTTAGGATAAAATCAATATAAGAGTTATATTGATAAGTTTAGGTAAAACCATTAGTCGGATTTAGCCTAGGTCAATTTCCTATAGAGTTAAAGTATCAAGTGAGAGAAAAGTGTTTGTGATACATATAATTCCACCTAGGTTTCTCCGAGAAGTTCACACCGTGAGACTCATACTTGGCCTCGTGGTGAAAACGGGAGCGTCCCCCTTCGGATGGTGTTTGTATAAGTCAATATTAAGGTTAATGGAGAGGGTACTTATAGTGAGTGAGAACAGGTTTAGTGAAAACAAAACCTATGGTCTCTTCTGTTGGTTCACACCGTAAGATCACTATGGTCAGCTTGCTAGTTTGGCCTGGACCAGACAATCCCTTCGGAGGGCTTGATCATAGGGGATCAAACAGAGTGGACACCTGAAAGGGATGAAGATTTCCTTAGTCTGTTTTTCAACCTAGTCCTCCCTTCGACGAATTTTGTTGGATGAGGACTCTAGGGTCTAAAGAAAGAGGGTTACACTCACAAGGTACATATAGAGTGTCTATATGTGACCAAATAATGGTAACTAAAGCCTATAGGAATAAGAGTTATTCTAGTATTAGGTTTTGGTAAAAAATGTCTTGATCTAGAGGATGAGTTTTTTTGGTTACCCTTCGGTGTTATACATTCTAAACCTTTGGAGTATTATTGAAAATTATTAATGACTTAGGAATCATTAGATAATTAGTTAAAATATGATTGGATTAGACAGTTATAGCGAGAAACGTATACCAGTTTTTTTTTGTTAATTTCACCAAAATGTATAGCTCTATTATTTCCTTACTGGTGTGGAAAATTAACCGGAGAGAACATGTTGACATGGAAAAATAAACTGAACACTATTTTGGTAGTGGATGATCTTAAGTTTGTGCTAACTGAGGAGTGTTCTCAGGTGCTAGGCTCGAATGCTACACGAAATGTTTGTGATGCATATGATCGATTGATCAAGGCCAATGGTAAGGCCAAGGTCTATATGCTTGCAAGTATGTCTGACATATTAGCCAAGAAGCACAAAGGCATGATGACTGCTAAGGAAATCATGGATTCAATGTAGGGTATGTTTGGACAACATTCTACGCAGGCCCGATACAATGCCCTCAAGTATATATTCAACTTAAGGATGCCAGAGGGTTCATCTGTTCAGGATCATGTCCTGGATAAGATGGTACACTTTAACATCGCATAGTCAAATGATGCTTCTATCGATGAATCGAGCCAAGTCAGCGTCATTTTGGAAACTCTTCTAGATAGTTTCTTACAGTTTAGAAGTAATGTTGTTATGAAAAATCTTACTTTTAATCTTACCTCCCTTCTGAATAAACTCCAGACCTTTAAATCTTTAACGGAAACACAGGGATCGAAAGGTGAGGGAAATGTTGCAAGTAGGAGTTATCTCAGAGGTTCGACCTCTGGATCAAAATCAGTGGTTTCATCTTCATCAAACCTGATAGGGAAGAAGAAGAGCATGAAGAAGGTTGGTAAAGGGAAACGGGTGGACAAAGCTACTGCCCAAAGGGCAAGAATGTCAAAGAAGTTGCAGACAAAGGAAAATGTTTCCAATGCAATGAAGACGGGCATTGGAAACAGAACTGTCTGAAGTACATTGCATAAAAGAAGAAAGAAGGTAAATATGATTTACTTTGCTTAGAAACTTGTTTAGTGGATGATGATAATTTTGTATGGATATTGGATTCAGGAGCTACTAATCATGTCTGTTCTTACATTCAGGGAATTAGTTCCTGGCAGCAGCTACAAGAAAGAGTGATAACACTCTATGTTGGAAATGGAGAAATTGTCTCAGCTATAGAATTGGGCATCATGAAGCTATTGTTTGGAAACAAACATATGTTGTTGAACAATGTACTAGTGATACGAGGGTTTACTAGAAACCTAATTTCAATTTCTTGCCTAGTAGAACAATGTATTTCAATATCCGTTTCTTCTAATAAAGTGTTTATTTTTAAGAATGGTTGTGAAATATGTGTAGCTTCATTAGAAAATGGATTGTATGTTTTAAGGCCTACTTCAGTCAAAATGGTTTTAAACACTCAATTATTTAAAACTACAGACACACAAACTATGAAATGTAAAATTTCTCCTAAAGAAATTGTTCATCTTTTGCATCTTAGATTGGGTCACATTAACCTCAATAGGATTGAGTGCTTGGTAAAGAATGGACTTCTAAATGAGTTAAAAGAAAATACTTCACCTATATGTGAATCCTACCTAGAAGGCAAAATGACTAAAAAACCTTTTAGTGGAAAAGGTTATAGAGCCAAATAACCTCTTGAGCTTTATACATTCAGACCTTTGAGGCCTGATGAATGTTAAAGCCAGAGGAGGTTATGAATATTTCATCTCTTTCATTCATGATTATTCAATATTTGGGCATATTTACCTAATGCAACATAAGTCTGAAGCACTTGAAAAGTTCAAGGAATTCAAGACTGAAGTTGAAAATCAATTAGGTAAAACAATTAAAACACTTCAATCAGATCGAGGTTGAGAGTACATGGATTTGAAATTCCAGAACTATATGATAGAACATGGAATTACATCCCAACTCTCAACACCCGGTATGCCTCAGCAGAATGGTGTATTGGCAAGGAGAAATAGAAACTTGTTGGACATGGTTCCATCGATGATGAGTTATACTCATCTCCATAAATCCTTTTGGGGTTATGTGTCATCAAAGAGTGTTTCTGAAACACCTTTTCAACTCTGGAAATGATGTAAAGGTAGTTTATGTCCTTTCAGAATTTGGGGTTGTCCAGCACATGTGCTTGTGACAAATCCAAAGAAGTTGGATTCACGTTCAAAATTGTTCCTATTTGTAGCCTACCTAATGACAAGAGGTGGATTATTCTACGATCTAAGAAAGACAAGGTACTTGTGTCGACAAATGCCACTTTCTTAGAGGAGGACCACATCAGGGACCACAAACCAAGAAGTAAGGTTGTGTTAAGTGAGTTAGACGGAACAACAACTAATAACGCTAGTACGTTAACATGAGTTGTTGATACTAGCTTGTCTAGTCATGAGTGCCCATCTCAAGAGTTGAGAATGCCTCGATGTAGTGGGAGGGTTATAACACAACCTGACCGTTACATGGATTTATCTGAAACACAAGTTGTCATACCAGATGACGACAATGAGGATCCATTGACTTATAATCAAGCGATGGTTGACAAAGACAAGGACAAATGGGTCATAGCAATGGACCAAGAAATGGAGTCTATGCACTTCAATTCTGTTTGGGATCTTGTAGATAACCCCAATGGGGTAAAACCCATAGGTTGTAAGTGGATCTACAAGAGAAAGCGTGGTGTAGATGGAAAGGTGAAAACCTTTAAAGCTAGACTAGTAGTAAAGGGTTATACTCAGGTTGAAGGGCCAGACTATGAGGAAACCTTTTCACCTGTTGGTATGGTAAAGTCTATACATATCCTACTTGCAATTGTCGCATATTATGACTATTAGGTATGGCAAATGGATGTCAAGACAACATTCTTGAATGACCATCTTGACGAAAACATCTACATGGACCAACCCAAAGGGCTCATTGAACCAGGACAAGAGCAAAAGGTTTATAGGCTTAAAAGGTCAATCTATGGACTGAAAGAAGCCTCTAGGTCCTGGAATATAAAGTTTGATGAGGCAACCAAATCTTTTGGCTTTGATCAGAATGATCATGAACCTTGTGTCTACAAGAAAATCATCAATAGTTCTATCACATTCCTAGTTCTATATGTGGATGATATCCTACTCATTGGGAATGACGTAGGTTACCTTACTGACCTTAAGAATTTGTTGGCTACGCAATTCCAAATGAAAGATTTGGGTGAAGCGCAGTTTGTTCTTTGGATCCAGATTGTCCGGAACTGCAAGAACAAAACACTAGCCTTGCCTCAGACATCTTACATCGACAAAATGTTGTTGAGGTTTAAGATGCAAGACTACAAAAAGGGTTTATTACCTTTTAGATAGGGAGCTCATTTGTCTAAGGAACAGTTTTCTAAGACACCTCAAGGAGTTGAGGACATCAGACAGATTCCTTATGCATCAGCTGTTGGGAGTCTGCTGTATGCCATGTTGTGTACTAGGCCTGACATTTGTTTTGCAATTTGAATGGGCAATAGATATCAATCAAATCCAGGGTCTGAACACTGGACAACGGTTAAAACGATCCTTAAGTATCTTTGGAGAAAAAGGATCTACATGCTTGTGTATGGGGCTAAGGATTTGATCCTTACAAGATACATAGACTCTGACTTTCAAACTAAAAAAGATTCTCAGAAATCTACATTTGGGTCAGTATTTACTCTTAACTGAGGAGTTGTAGTATGGCGAAGTGTCAAGAAGGGATGCATTGTTGATTCCACCATGGAGGTCGAATATGTAGCAGCTTTTGAACCAACTAAAGAGGTCGTTTGGTTATAGAAATTCATGTTAGATTTGGAAGTTGTTCCAAATATGAGTTTGACTATCACGTTGTATTGTGATAACAGTGGTGCCGTGGCAAATTCAAGGGAACCCCAAGTCACAAGAGGGGTAAGCATATTGAGCAGAAATATCATCTCATCTGGGAGATTGTGCATCGAGGAGACGTGATTGTCACGAAATTAGCCTCAGAGCACATCATTGTTGATCCTTTTAGAAAGGGGCTCACGACTAAAGTATTTGAGAGCCACCTAGAAGGTCTAGGTTTACAAGTCTTTCCCAACTAGGGTAAGTGGGAGTATATTGTACACAGGGTTTAAATGCCCTAGTTTATTGTCTTTTACATTATTGTAATGTTTAAATTATGTACTCCCCAAGCTTTAGGTGAAGTGGGAGATTGTTGGAATATGTGCCCTAAAACTTATGTCACTTTAGTCAAATAAATAAAGAGTTATTTGTTTTGATAAAATTATAGTCTTGTTTTATAAAATCCAATAAACTAAGCTCCAAGGTTATAATATATCTTGAACATCAGTGTAGTAGACACTATTTGGATTGTGTTCAAGAGTATAACCTAAATGGTCTATGGTATAAGAATAAGGTTGGAATCCTTATTCTGGTAACACCATGGATGCGACCCACTTTGTAGTTAGTACAAATGAGGTAATCCAACTCATTCATGTGGATGACATGCGAGTGGGGGCATTGGTCGGGTTGTCGATGACCTCCAAAATATTTACTGGTATTCTAGATCTAACTTGTAGAAATAGTGGATCAGGTCGAATCCCAAGGGAACCAATCAAATTAATTTCTCAAAGTTAAAAATAATAACGATAACAAAAATAAAGAGGCGTTTGAATTGTCGAACAAAAAATGAAATTAAAAAAAAAAGTAAAAAGATAATTTTATGCAACTTCCAATTCAAGGATGTAAATATCATCCAATTGTAATCTTGATCATAGGCTTCGAAAAGAAAAAAAAAAGAAATTAATTTTAATTCTGCTAATTCAAGAACTCAGTCAATTTACTCGGAAAAGCCGCAATAAATATAAACTCTCCTAATTTAATTGATCTTAACCAAGCATCAAAATCAAAACTTATAATTTAATCCATTGGGTACGATAGCGTTCCATATTGAATAAATAATAGCATTAAAAGCAATGAGAGGACAAAACCAAAATTAACTAATTGAGATAACAACAAATTAATTAATTTTGTTTCTTTGTTTCCCTAGAGTCTATTATGCAAGCTATGTAAATGGAAAAACCATTAATTACACACAAATAAGCCAACCCCTTGCTACATTTTTTCCAATCATTTGTGACAATTACGGATCACAAAATCAAGGATAGCAATAAATTGATTGAAACTAAATTAAGGCGTCAATTTAATTAGTAACGACCAATCATAAAAATAAAACAAGAAACAATGAATTCTTAAATTAGAAACAAAATTTCAATTAGGTGTAAAGCCTCACAAAATTACAATTGGAAATGAAATAACCCTTGAATCAGAAATTAAAGCTTAGCCACACATGGTGGAAAAGCAAAAATAACTGTAAAGGGGAGAAAACATAAATTAAAAATGATAAAAACAAAAAACTAGAACACTCTCTAATTTTTTGTTTTTGTAGAGAACACGAAAACTCTGCACTCCATTTGCTCAATGCATTGCCCTCATTTTATACTTGAAAATGACCAAAAATAGGTCACTTATATGTGTCAATTCTTGCTCCACAATGTGTGCCAAGCCACAAGACAATTTCTCCTTTGCATTTAAGTCACAAGATAATTTCTCCCTTGCATTTCTCATGGAAGACTCCATGCATGTATGTCACCTACAGAAAGAACAAAAACAGAAACAAAAACAAAAGGAAAAAAATAGATAATAAACTTTTCTTTTTCTTTTTTTCTTTTTTTTCCTTTTCATTCTTTTTATGTTTTTTTATAGCTTTAATTCTTTTGTTATTTTCAATTCTCTCATTGTTATTTTTCTAATTTTTTTTCAATTTTTATTTCAATTTACGAATTTGAACTAAAGTATACTTTTTACACTAGTTCCACTAAAAAATGATAATTGTCACATAAACTAAATTGGACATAATTTCAACAATTAAACATATTATTCACTCAGAATGTAAGAAAATTAGATATAATAAGTATAATTAATTTCTACTCATCAGGCATCCTGTATGAAGAGTTCATACAAGACCGGACTGCAAATAAGTAGTCTGACCAGTATGACACCGTTAATAGGATAAGACTGATAATTTATAGATGGTCATTAGTGGCTCGACCTGAATCCTGAGCAAGTTAAGAACTCCTGCTTTTAGGAGTTTCTCCTTAGACTAGTATGGGTGGGAGTGGCATGTAGCCGACTCAATAAGTCTACCTTCTTAGGGACAGAATCTCGTAGGTAGCTGGGGACTTAATTATGCAAGATGGAATTCACTCATTCCTACACTAAGGAATTAGATAGGTTGTTCCCTTAAGAACTGAGTTCAGGTCTTGAACAACGGGGCCCTACCCTCTAAACTAGCTTAAGAGGGTATGAGTTTATGGTAGGACCATAGACTTGTTGTCCATGAGAGGATCATGGTGCTTAAGGAACAAAAAGGTAATCACATGGGTAATACGATAATTTGACACAACTGTGATTACGAACAACTTGTAAAGAGTCGACTCATGGGTAATGATTATATCAATGGACACAATATAATCTACAGTGAGGAGAGTGCAACTACAAGTCTATAGTGGAGTGACTTGTAGTTAATGAATATTGTTTAACTGGATCAAAGAGTTTGATTGGTTAATCTCACATCATTGGAGCTCGGGAACTGTAGGTCCTTTAGGTCCCTTCGTTGGCTCAACATGGTAATATTGAGGGTATAAAGTTAGGAATTAGATTGAAGTGTTCAATTTCATATATGAGGTGTTATATCAATTTTATGTGATATAATTGATATAATATATAGTTTAAATGTGAATTAGATTCACGCATTAACTATATACTAATGAGAGAATGAAGGAGGGATAAGATGGTAATTTCCATCCCATTTTCCTATAAATAGTTGCGTAAGATTCAACTTTGAGACTTAGCTTTTGATTTTAACCCTAGAGTTCCACATTGTTGTGTTGATGGAAAAGTTCAAAACACAACTTCTCTACAAAAAGATAAATATTTTTGTTCTTTTTGTTTACTGAAATAAAATAACAAAATTCAAAACAAGACTCGTGAGTATAGGAAAAATGATTATCAAGATTAAAAGAAACTTTTAGAGATAAAGGAAAGGAAGACTTTTCAGCCTCGAACTCTATCACCTGGATTTCTTTTGTTGAAGTGATTGCATTACCATGCTCGACCTCACAAACCTATTTTTGGTGGGTTTCAGTCTCCTCCAACTCATCCTCACTATCATATGCATAAGTCCCCATAGGCTGCTCTTCTTGAGTGACAAGAATAAGAATTTGCCCTTGTACAACCTTAAGAGATTCTACTAGTTGATTAAGATGATGAGTCCTTTCATGTATTATTGTCCCAAGTTCTACCATTTTAGCTTCTAACCTATCCAACCATTCTAATTTAGCACGACACAAATTTTTAACCCTCAACTCCAAAGTATATTCAAATAATAAATCCATAAGAGAATAGTTTTCTATAGATTGGTTGGGGTAGGAAAAATTTTGGTTTAAAGTGCCTATATGATTATCATCAAAAGAATTTTCATAAATCATAGATTCGGAATGGTAAGAATTAGACAATTGGTATCCAGAGAAATCTTTATTCACATACCTAGGGTCTTGAGAAGGATAGTACATTGGCAAGGAATTTAAAATCATGAAAAGTCATACTTTAAATCACAACAATTTAAAACTAAACTTTTACACAAAATCAACACAACAAAAACAGAAGATAAAAACTCGAACAACACACAAGACTAAATTTAGAATAAATAAGAAAAACACAAAAACAAATAAGGAGAAAGAAAAAGTAAAGAAACAAAAAAGGAAAAGAAAACAAAAAATTAAAAAAACAAATAAGGAAACTAAAGACAATAGGAAAAAAAATAAGGAAAAACAAATAAGGAAACAGACAAAAAATGAAAAAACACAAAAGGGAAAAAATAACAAAATAAAAAAATAAGGAAAAACAACAGATAAAGCAAAAAAAAAAAAGAACAAATAAGTAAGGAAACAAAACAAAAAAGAAAAAAAAAATAAATAAGGAAAAAAATAAATAAGAAAAGATAACAAATAAGAAAAAAAAGGAAAAAAACTAAAAAAAGAGGAAAACAAATCAGGAAAAAAAACATAAAAGGGAAAAAAAACTTTAGTCTAAAATCTCGAATTTTCTCCCAATATTAATCAATCTAAATAATCGTCATTCCCCGACAACAGCGCCAAAAACTTGTTGCGTAAAATTATATTGCAATACTGCAAGTGTACGGGTCAAGTTTTAATATAGTGATTTGAGTACAGAGTATCGTCCTCAGGAGTGGGTTTTCTAGATTAATTAATTACCAAGACACTTATTCTTAATTTTAGCCAAAGCAACAAAACTTTGATGAATAGTGAAAACAAAGATAGAAAATAAATGTACAATTGGAGACACGAATATGATAGAATTGAAGGAAGATGATTTCACAAGTTAATTCCTTATTTAACATATGCAATTAAATAATATTAAGAATTTATAAACAAGAAGTGAAAATACTCAAGAGAATCTCTTGATCCATAGTGAGCCTCGCACACACGATAAATTCTAAAGTTTCCTTATGAATTTTAGAAGCATGCACGACATTAAAAAACTTTCTTTATGTGTTTTCCAAAGAACTCTAGGTCATTCTCATGCCAGATTTCTAAGGATTTGTACAACTTTACTCTAATTTAAGTTTCTTTCTCTCGAGTCAACTTAAACCAACAGGATTTATGAAATTAAGAACGAATTTCCAAAAATAATAACATAACAAAGTTCAATACATAATCAAATAAATCTAAAACATGCTAATCAAATTCAAACTACAACGTTTAGGTACTCAAATCACCATAAAAACAAGTTAATCCCTCGTTCGATGTCGATTACAAACTAAAAGAAAGAGAAATAAACTTATGTGTCGATGTCGATGTCGATCCCTCGTTCCCGAGCTCCCGTCACGATCTCGAGCCTTCAAAAACGCTTTGGCTCCCAAGGAAGGCTCTGCTTTCTCTTCTTAGCGTGTGTACTTCGAAATTAGGGCTAACAAAAATCAAATTCGACTCCCTTTGCAATGAAAGCAACATGTTATTTTTATACGAATTTTCAGCGCGACGCTGCAATGCTAGGGTCGGCGTTGCTACGCCGTGCTTGCTGCCAGCGACCCACTCGACCATTTTTGTCATATCTTTTGGCTCGGGTGTCTGAATGACCTCCGGTTTCTTGGGTCTTCAATTAAGCATACACATGTTCCAAAATGGACCAAAATAGTCTCAAAACACTCTATTCTTGCTTCTCAAGCTCAATTTTCTGAAATTAACCGCAAAATGCCATGAAAACCCATGTTTTAATTATAAAACTAACTAGAATATAAGAAATAAGATAGCATATTTGCATGCTAAAATGATATTGCAATACCGCAAGTGCACGGTCTAAGTTTTAGTATAGTGATTTAAAGTCCCAAGTATCGTCCTCAGGAATGGTTTTCTAGATTAATTAATTACCAAGATACTAATTCTAAATTTTAGCTAAAGTAACAGAACATGGATAGATGATGAAAACAATGATAAAAGATAAACAAACAAGTGGAGACACGAATATGATAGAATTAGAGGAAATTGATTTCACAAGTTAAAACCTTATTTAACACATGCAATGAACCAACATAATGAATTTATAAACAAGAAGTGAAAATACTCAAGAGAATCTCTCGACCCATATTGAGCCTCACACACAAGATAAATTCTAAGTCGTCGAAAATTGCGAGAACTTTACAACGACCACGTACTCGAACCATAATCTAAACTTAAACTCTAAACTATCTTACCACAAGAACAAAGAAGTCAAAAGCATAGATAACAAATGTTAACACACATGTAACTCAAATAACTTTATCTGCTTTAAAAAATAAAAGCAAACTTGGAGATGACGAGGTGACTTCCTACGAGAGGCTATGATGATCATTACCAACGATGTAGGCAAGTATGCAAAATCTAAAACCTCATGCTCTGATACTAACTGTAACGATCCTAATTTTTCAAACCCAAAATTTCCTAGGGACGTTACTATGTAACACCGCCTGCACCAAAAATTTTGGCAGCATAACGGCGCTGCTAGAACCTTGATGACGTATCTAATATTTTGTAGATATGCAACTTCAATATGGCATAAAATATTTATGTATGTTGGCATATTTTTAACATATTCACGAGGTAAACTATTTATTTCATTCTAAGGATGTCCATAGAAAAGTATAAATACTAATACCTCCCTAAATTAAAATAAAAAAGTAGTGGTGAATATGTGCATAATAAAAAGGAATAAAATTCATATTGAAGAGTAAAAGTTCTAAATAATGAATTTTATTGGAAAAGAAATATTGATACCAAACCCAATATCCATTACTTTTGCAAATATCCCTAACATACATTTGGAAAATAGTAATATATATTGTAATTTTATAATTGATCACATAATTGAGTTTTGAAATTGTAGACAAATGTGTTTGTATTTGATTTGTAGCCAATGAAAACACGTTTTTCTTGCAAAGTATTAATACTAATACCTAAGTACATTAAAATAAATAGATTAATGGTGAACATGTGCTTAAAAAGAAGAAACTCATTCATATTGAAGAATATGTTCTCAGTAACATAAGATAAAAAATAAATTTTATTGGAAAAGAAAAATTGGTATCAATCCCAATATCTTATACTTTTCTAAATATCTCATAAATTTTGCAAATGGTAATATATATTGTAAATTTGTAGTTGATCTCATAATCAAGTTTTGAAATTGTAGGCAAATATGTTTGTCATTGATTTGGTAGAAACAAAAAATATAAGGAAAAAAGTCACAAAAATCAAACTTATTCACTTTACAAAAAAACTGCACCAGATACCCCTGACATAATAACTCAACTCTGTACCCAAAACACTTCCTGACTCAACTCAACTCAACTCTGCACCCCAAACACTGATTTCCAGAACTCACTGATAAAACAACTCTGCACAACTCAACCCAACTCAAATCAACTCAACTCAACTCTGCGATCCAAACGCCCCCTTAGACTTCTAGGTCATTCTCATACCAGACTTCTAAGAGTTTTGAAAACATTGCTCTAATCCAAGCTTTTTCTCTCGACCCCACTTAAACCAACAAGATTAAAGAACTGAAAAACGAATTGCCAAAAATAAATAACAAAACATAGTTCAATACATAAGCAAATAAGTCTTAAACAAGCAAATTAAATCCTAACTACATCTTTTAGCCACTCTAAATCACAATAAAACCAAAAAAAAAAGTGTAGAAACGTTTTAAAATGGTGTTAAAATCTGAAAAATAGAGAAAATAAACTTATGTGTCGATGTCGGTCACTCGTCCCTGAGCTCTCGTCACGATCTCGAACCTCCACGAATGCTTTGCCTCCCAAGGAATGCACACTTTTCTCTTCTTACAGGGTGTATTTCGAAATTAGGATGCAAAGACTATCAAATTCGGCTCCCTTTCCAAAAAGAAATCATGTTCTATATATAGGAGTAATCGACACAACGTTTCAACGCTAGGGAAAACGTTAGAACGTTGTGCCCCAGGCGGCTGGCATATAAGGAAAATATCGATGGTGTTGCAACGCTGAGGGCAACAATTCAACATATAGTCAGAACAGTTTCTGCAGAATCACAAAAATTTTCAATTAATTCTCATCTTAGGCTATCACGATCATACTTATGCAAAAGATCAATCAGCAATTCAACAGATACTCAGGACAGTCACAACATATAAATAACATCCCATCTCCAAACTTAAACTTAATATTGTCCTCAATGTTTGCAAAATAAGTTCAAATAGTAAGAAAGGTAAGAGTGAACAATACTTTCCTGAGTAGGTGGAGATCTTTATTTTTTTTAGATTCCTTGGATAGCCAAAACACGTATGTTGAAGTTCCACACAATGGGAGCATGTGTTTCAACGAGGGGGTGGCATCCATAATAACCTAACAAAGCAAAACAAATAAACTAGTAAATAAACTAAGAGCAAGCAAACAACCAAAACAAACTAACAACAGAAATAAGAAATAAGAAAAAATGTAAAGCTTGGGTTGCCTCTCAAGAAGCGATTTA
Organism: Trichosanthes cucumerina; assembly: GCA_036507285.1. NCBI lineage: Eukaryota > Viridiplantae > Streptophyta > Magnoliopsida > Cucurbitales > Cucurbitaceae > Trichosanthes > Trichosanthes cucumerina. Next base: position 46,607,745 of record CM071840.1, read on the forward strand.
TTTATCATATTTAGCTAGATTGTACCCCTTGTAGGTGTCTCTTTCCTAGCCTGCAACGCTCGAGTTAATACATTCATGTGCTTGATCTGGGTCTCAATTGTAACGACCCTACTTTTAAAAACTTTTTTTTAAAGGGTCATTACTATCATGCATGCATTCGAAGCCCTAAGTAACATTAAATAAGTAGAGATTGATAATTAAAATCAATTTAATTTGGGATCCCATAAATACAAAACATTTACAAACATAACTAACTTTGAGCTCAATCTAAAAATTGTTATGCTCTATAAGCGGAAAACTAAAATCACTTAAAAATACTTTCTAAAACATGTATGCGGAAAATCATGACATGGTTCCTATGACTTCCGTAGCGCATCTCTGTCACTCGCCCGGTATGCCCTCGGCTTTACCTGAAAACATTTTAAAAACGGAGAAAACACAACAAAGGTAAAGGAGTGAGTATTATAATAATACCCAGTAAGTGGGGGTCACGAAATGCAAACACATACAACATGACTTTTAATCATGACTTTTAATCGTGACTTTTAAAATCATAAAACTTCTGTAGTGGGACCTAAAACTTCCTTTCATAAAATCATGACTTTTCTCTTTGGCTATATGTGGCCAATTGAATCTACATGAGTCTTTTGATGTTGAGTCCCTCATAGACCCTCATAGGTTTGAGTCCCTCAAAGACCCATATAAGTTTGAGTCCTTCACAGACCCCTATAAGTTTGAGTCCCTCAAAGACTCCTATAAGTTTGACCCATAGGGTCTCTGATGCATGTTTGACCATGAATAAATCTTCAGGAGACCAATTGCCACAACCTACATGACATGTTCATATACATGCAATATGTATGAGGTCCCATTATCCAATCAGATGTACATATGCATTCATAATGATGCAATAATCATATAAATCATAAATCATATCATGACTTTCAATGATAAATCATAAATACGTTTGCAATTAAAATACGTATATATCCAACACAATGGCAGACATGAAATATCTCAAAATACATAACTATACATGACTGTGTCAAAATTTGTTTTCAAATACTTTGAAATCATTTCTTTTCGGGCCCTCTCAAACCCTTAAATCTTCTGGATTCATCTCAAATTCAAGAGTAAAATACTTTTCTAAATTCTGTCTTTAAGATAAATCTTGGAAATTCATTCTTTTTAAACTAAATCTTTCGAAAGCATAATTTCTTCCTCTTTTAAAATAATTTGTAGAAAGATCCCTTACCTTAGCTTTAATCTCCAAAGATCTATAATCCCAGTTCCATATCGGCGCTCCTTTCAAACCTGGTTAACAATATTTTCCTAATTTACAATCCATTAAATCCCTAAACAAATTAACTTATGGATCTTTAGCATTTTTCCACAATTACCTTGAAGCTAATACCTACACCGATTTATGACCGAGAACATGTCCCACTGTTGCTCTTAAATTGTCGGTATACAATGACTTTCCTGGAACGAGTCACAACCAACTAATTTAGTTTATCCATAAATCAAAACACTCACAATCCAATAAAGCAATCCAACTTCTCTCTACCAAGTCCCAATCGAATCCACTTCAAGAATGGCTTGGCGAAAAACTCCGGCGAATTGAATGGCTTAGCGATAAATTTCGGCAAACTCGAGGGTTGGAGGTCTAACCTATCCGCTGTCTCCAGCGAGGCTGTCAACCAACGACGTGATCTGCAACAACGCCGAACGATAAATCGACGAGCACGGTAGAAGATTCACGTGGACCTGAGTGTGGGGCTGGCGCACGATTGAGCAATTGGCCGACAAAATGTTGTCGCTGCGTCTTCCTCATGACGAAGCCCCCCATGATCGACGACATGTGAGGAGCTCGAGCGGCGGTGCACACTGGGTTCGGATGAAAGCCAGCGGTTCAGACCTGCGATGATGTTGCATTGTTAAGGCAGAACGACAATTGATCGACGAAAAGGTCTGTGCGGCGATCAGAAAAGAGAGTGGCTGCTTGATTTGTTGTTCACGAAGGGCTTTCGTGGATGCTTGTCAGCTGAGAAGGAGGAGAAGGGTCCAACCTTGAAAACTTGGCATCCTCAAGACAAGAAACCCTAATTGCCTTTCTTTTAAAAATTGAAGTTACAAATATGCCCCTCTCTCAACTCATAACTACAAAAATGCCTTTTTCTCTTAACCAAGGCTACTAAAATGTCTTTGTGCTCATTTAATTGTTTTAAAGAGGCGTTTACTCAATCAAAATTCTCAATTAACACAATACTATCTTGAATTAACAAACTTCAAAGCCCCATTTAATTTAATTTCCAATAAATCAATCTAAAGTACAACCTAAAATATACTACAAAATTCGGGGGCGTTACATATTCCGTCCTTAAGAACTTTCGTCCTCGAAAGTTTCCAATCTTGTTATAATTCAGAATAGCTCGCTCGTACCTTCCCACTCGGTTAGGACAAGTCTTCGATCCTTATGCGAGAATTAACATCAGCTGTTTCTCAAGTATCACACTGGCGAATACGTAATATTCAACAGTCTCATAACTTTTACTTGAGCTCCTTCCTGTTTATTGGGTCTTTCTATTAAGGCGTAAATATCTAATATTCTTGACTCGAATTCTAAAGCTTTGAAAGTTCCAAAATGCAAGTCCTGAAATAACTCGAGGTGTTTAACTCGTGTTTTTCTTCTCTTGTCACCTAAGTAGTCTTCTCTGTCTTGTGATTCTAGAATGGGATGTTTTACTACACTGATTCCTTTAGGGTTGAACCTAAAAATTTCTTTTTAAGGTCTATTGTAACGGCTACTAGCATTTACTTCAAGGCATGACTCGATCGTTCCGTATGATCATTGATCCCATTACCTTATCACCCCATTTTTTCTTTTTTTTTTCCTTTTTTTTCCTTTTCTTTTTTTTTAGGAGTTGTGACTTCATTAAGGATAGAGTTAGCAACTTTGTTCGGTTGTTCAAGACTCTTTACATTATTGGTTAACCTCTCGCTACTCTCAACGACCTTTTAGTAAACGTTGCAGTGACAATCTCACTCACATACTTAATTAACTCTGGGTCTTTCCATTGAAATCAACATCTTGTTGAAAGCTTTGAGGCATGGTAGCAGTAACTCAAACTTAGGTATCCTTTGGTTGTCGCGACACATGGAATGTTCCATAAAACTTTACCAATTTTATTAAAAAAATGCTCTGAAAATTTCGGCAGCATAACGACATAACTACAACAATGCCAAAATTTTCTCTGACACCTATTTAATAGAAATTGCACTTCTAAAACAAGACAACCAACCAATCATGCCTCCAAACTCCATTTCAAGATTACTCAGGGTTCAGAAACACACAATACACAGGAATGTTGAACAACCAATTATAAGTGAAACTCAATTTCTTTAATTGCAAACAATGATTCTTCAAAGACAAGAAAATCTAACAATCAAGTTGCGACCTCAACTTTAAAACAAACTTTAAAAGAGTGTAACAAAATCCTCTTGACTTACCTTTCTTTAGAGCTTAATCAATAATAGATTAACACACTAAGTGTCAAGGATTTCATTGCAAGTTCTAGGTCATGAATGAAGGAACCTAACCTAACTTAACATATGCTCCTCTATTTACATATGGCGTAATAATGAACTTTTAATGTTGCGTTAATGCACAACTTAACACTTCTATGGACACATCACAATAATTACAAATCCACTTGTCTCCTCAAGCACTATAAAGACTTGGTCGATCTGATCTTCGTGTAAGCGTCTGGAAACTTGTTTTACACTCATTGTTCAACAACGAATTACTTTCTCGAGTTTACTGTGTTAAACTACTGTTATCTAGGAGAAATCCCGTATGAGACATTTGTAGTAACCTACCAATCCCAGAAACTCCATATTTCAGTGACAGTGATCAGGCGAGACCACTGTGTCACTGCTTCTATCTTAGCAGGGTCCTTAGAAATTCTAGTCCTTAACGCTCCATGCCCTATGAAAAACATTTGTTAAAGCCAGAATCTCATTCAGAAAGCCTTGTATATAACTTAATTATCCTCCAAGTTAACAAAACTCTTCTAAGTTGCTCTTTGTGTCCCGTATCAACTTAAAATGAAACAAGCTATTGTCAACAATACAAACCATAAAAATATTCAAGAGCTTTTTTTTTTTAAAACAATATTGGTACTCCGAAGAGTGATACGCTAATATTGACTCTAAAAGGTCTTGTATCCATAGCTCAACTCTTTTAACCTTGTCAAGAACATTCTATAAGAAGTATAAGAATTAACGGATGTTGTCCACTTTAGCTTCATGCTTAAGTCTATCTCTTGTGTTAAGGGTAACCTTAAAAGATCAAACTTATTTTATCTAACACCAACACATTGTTCCTCATACTCACTTTCTTTAAACTTGATGTTCTCCTTATAGTCAATTGAGGACTTTCTTAACTCCTTACACCAGTTTGGTTCTGGTGTCATATTTTCTAAAACCTCACTTAAGAAACCATTAACCTAACCTTTACTAAATGAATCTTCCAGTTTCATTGCAATGGTCGCTCGACCATTACAACTGTACACATCACTAATTCAAGGGAGTTCCTCAGTTTGACTTGTACACAACGAATAAGAGATTCATTGAAACTTTCCTCTGCTACTCAAATCCTCTCTACGTAGTCATCTGATTGGGAAAAAAGGAAACTTTATACCAATTAGAAATTCTAAGGTTAAAGTCTCATACATTTTCCTTCAACTCATACACCTACCAAAACATAAAGTTGGGGTTACTAATGAAGTTCTTCATACCAATTCTAATGCCTTGTGCACGTAAATGACTGGGTAAACGTCAAATTGTGCGAAGATATCTAGAGTCCACCCAATAATCTTTTTTTATGATCCCAAACTAAAACTCTAACTCTTCCCTCCTTTTGTAAAAGCCAACCCTTTCAATCCCGCACGACATATGTTTTATGGCAATCAGGCTTCCTTTAAACATTAATAATTTCATCTCGACAATTTCCTTTCCTATCCTGAACAATAGGGATCACGCACGTTCATTCCCCTCAACTTTAGAAACAAATCATCTTCATATCATGTATACATATAGACATTTTTTTTTTATAAACATGCAGTCAGAATCACATATTTTCATTCTTTCATAGCTTGAAACACATTAAGCTCAAATCTCATATACATATAACTTTACTTATAAAAATACCTAATTTTCTTTTCATAAATAAAACAAACTTTATTGCAAAGGCATACCTGGTGATGACTGAGAGTTGCTACTTAACCATGGGATATTTGTTGCTTATGATGTAAGCGAGTCTACAAAACCCTAACCTAGGGCTCTGATACCAACTGTAACGACCCTACTTTTAAAAACGTTTTTTTTAAAAGGTCATTACTATCATGCATGCATTCGAGGCCCTAAATAACTTTAAATAGGTAAACATTGATAATTAAAATAAATTTAATTTCGGATCTCATAAATACAAAACATTTACAAACATAACTAACTTTGGCCTCAATCTAAAAATCATTATGCTACATAAGTGGAAAACTAAAATCACTTAAAAATACTTTCTAAAACAGTTATGCGAAAAATCTTGACTTGGTTCCCATGGCTTCCGTAGTGCATCTCTATCACTCACCCGGTATGCCCTCGGCTTTACCTGAACACATTTTAAAAACGGAGAAAACACAACAAATATAAAGAAGTGAGTATTATAATAATACCGAGTAAGTGGGGGTCGGGAAACGCAAACACATACAACATGACTTTTAAACATGACTTTTAATCATGACTTTTAAAATCATAAAACTTTTGTAGTGGGACCTAAAACATCCTTTCATAAAATCATGAGTTTTCTCTTCGGCTACACGTGGCCAATTGAATCTACCTGAGTCTTTTGATGTTGAGTCCCTCACAGACCCCTATAAGTTTGAGTGCCTCACAGACTCCTATAAGTTTGACCCATAGGGTCTCTGATGCATGTTTGACCATGAATAAATCTTCAGGAGACCAATTGCCACAGCCTACATGACATGTTCATATACATGCAATATGTATGAGGTCCCATTCTCCAATCAGATGTACATATGCATTCATAATGATGCAACAATCATATAAATCATTAATCACATCATGACTTTCAATGATAAACCATAAATTCTTTGCAATTAAAATACGTATATATCCAACACAATGGCATACATGAAATATCTCAGAATACATAACTATACATGACTATGCCAAAATTCGTTTTCAAATACTTTGAAATCATTTCTGTTCGGGTCCTCTCAAACCCTTAAATCTTCTGGATTCATGTCAAATTCCAGAGTCAAATACTTTTCTAAATTCTGTCCTTAATATTTTCCCAATTTAAAATCCATTAAATCCCTAAACAAATTAACTTATGGATCTTTAGCATTTTTCCACAATTACCTTGAAGCTAATACCTACACTAATTTATGACCGAGAACATGTCCCACTGTTGCTCTTTAATTGTCAGTATACAATGAGTCTCCTGAAACGAGTCACAACCAACAAATTTAGTTTATCCATAAATCAAAACCGTCACAGTCCAATAAAGCAATCCAACTTACTCTCTACCAAAAGACCCAATCGAATCCAACTCAAGAATGACTTGGCGAAAAATTCCGACGAACTGAATGGCTTGGCGATAAATTTCGGCGAACTCGAGGGTTGTAGGTCTGACCTGTGCGTTGTCTCCTGCGAGGGCGTCAACCAACGACGTGGTCTGGAACAACCCCGAACGACTGATCGACGAGCACGGTAGAAGATTCATGTGGATCTGAGTGTGGGGCTGACACACGATCGAGCAACTGACCGACAAAATGTTGTCGTTGCGTCTTCCTCACGACGAAGCCCCCCACGATCAACGGCATGTGAGGAGCTCGAGCAGCGGCGCACACTGGGTTCGGATGAAAGCCAACGGTTCAGACTTGCGATGATGTTGCATTGCTAAGGCAGAACGACAACTGATTGGCGAGAAGGTCAGTGCGGCGATCGGAAAGGAGAGTGGTTAAAGGTGGTTGCTCGATTTGTTGTTCACGAAGGGCTTTCGTGGATGCTTGTCGGCTTAGATGGAGGAGAAGGGTCCAACCTTGAAAACGTGGCATCCTCAAGACAAGAAACCCTAATTGCCTTTCTTTTAAAAAATGAAGTTACAAAAATTCCCCTCTCTCAACTCATAACCACAAAAATGCCTTTTTCTCTTAACCAAGGCTACTAAAATGTCTTTGTGCTCATTTAATTGTTTTAAAGAGGCCTTTACTCAATGAAAATTCTCAATTAACACAATAGTACCTTGAATTAACAAACTTCAAAACCCCATTTAATTTAATTTCCAATAAATCAATCTAATGTACAACCTAAAATATACTCGAAAATTCTGGGGCGTTACATCAATATTCTTTATGGCAGCTCCATGACTGGTTACTACGCTAGTTAGACTCGTGACTGCATTGTCAAACTGGTTGGACCTATTTCTAGATTCAACAATAAAGGAGTGCACTGTTTCTTCAAGAGATGGTTTCCTCTCAGATGTAGAAGCATAACCTGTAGGAGGGCTCAACACATTTTTATTGTTAGCATAAGAGAAATTTTCGTGATACCTCAAACTTGGGTTATAATGTGTTGGAAGGTTATTCTGAGTATAGTTTCCTCCATAAGTGTTGCTTTCGTTGTTGAGATAATGTATTTCCTCCAAAGTAAATTCTCCATTGGGTTGGGAGCATTGAGAGGGTACCATTGTTTGGGGTGATCCTACAAAATTATTTAGAGCATGAGTGAGCGATGTCATAAGAGATTTAAGGGAAGTTACCTCATCCAATTGATACAATCCAGCTACTGGTTTAGATCTATCGTCTGTGGGCCCTTTTTAGCTGGCAGTTAACACTTCCTCTACGAGCACACGTGCTTCTTGACATGTCTTTCCCATAAAAGCCCCTCCAGCAATGACATCCAGAATGGTCCAGGTCTTAACTGTAAGTCCATTATAGAATAACTGACCTGGAGCCAATCTGGGTAACCATGTTGGGCATCTCCTGAGCATGTCCTTATAACGGTCCCATACCTCAAATAGTTGCTACCCTCGTGCTGGTTGAATGTTCCTATCTCTGTCGTTAACTTTGCAGCCTTCACAGGTGGGAAGAATTTGGTCATGAAAGCTTGAGTCAACTCTTCCCAAGAAGTGATACTTCCTGGTGGGAGAGACCCTAACCATTCCTTAGCCCTACCCCTCAATGAAAAAGGAAAGAGACGTAAGCGAATACTATTAGCAGAAATACCATTTAACTTAATTGTACCACAAATTTCTAGAAACTTTTGTAAATGTGAATTATGATGTTTTGTGGCTTGTCCTCGGAAAGCACCTTACCTAACCATCTGAATAAGCCCTGTTTTAAGTTCAAAATTGTTAGCATTTATGGGTGCATGAACAATTCCAGCTTGCTCAGAATTAAACACAGGTTGGAAATACTCCCTGATGGGTTTAGGGTTGTTGATTAGATCCTGATCTGCCATCATCTGAGTTTCTGCCCTTCCTTGCCTTACGAGTCTTCTACAAGTTCTTCCAATTTTAGGATCAAAAGGGTGCAAGTCTGCAGCTCTATCCTTGGGCATACACCTGGAGGTACCAAAAAAAAAACAGGAATTAGACAAAAAAAAAAATAGGAAAGGAAAGACAACATAAAAAGAAAGAAAACACAATAAAGAAAATCACAAAAAAGGAAAAAAAAACACACAAAAACTCTTTAGGAAGAGAAAGGAAGTAAAACAAAAAACTAAAACTTAAACATGGATTGCCTCCCAAAAAGCGGTTTCTTTAACGTCTTTAACTAGACTGTAACTTATGATTTCCATCAAGGCACGTAAACTGCTCATATTTCTTCAAGCCCTTTTTGCTTGAATCAATATAACCTTCTAAGTCTTAAGAGCTATCTTATTTTTCTTAGGCACCTGAGAGATAAGTATTTTTGGTATTTTTGTTTATTGAAATAATAGAACAAAAATCAAAACAAGACTCGTGAGTACAACACAAATGGTTATCAAGATTAAAGGAAATTTCTAGAGATAAAAGGGGAAAGGACTTTTCAGCCTCGAACTCTATCGCCTGAATTTCCTCCATGAAAGTGATTGTATTACTATTGTTACCTCACAAACCATTTTCTTGTGTGTTCTAGTCGCCTCCAACTCATCACACTATCATATGAATAAGTCCTCCTAGGTTGCTCCTCCTCAGTTGTAAGAATAAGAAACTGTTCCTTTAAGGCCTTAAGGGATTTTACAAGTTGATTCAGATAATGAATTCTTTCATGTATTATTTCCCAAAGTTCTACCACTTTAGCTTCTAACCTATCCAACCTTTCTAATTCATCATGAACCAAATTTGTAATCCTCAACTCGAACGTATAATCCATAAATAAATCCACAAGAGAAGAGTTTTCTATAGGCGTCAGGGTACGAGAATTTTTTCTTCCAAGTGTCGATATAATTTCCATTAAAAGAATTTTCATTGATCATAGATTCAGAATGCTAAAATTAGACAAATGGTATCCAGAAAAATCATGATGCAAATACCTAGGGTCCTGGGAAGGACAGTACATTGGTGGAGAATTAAACTCATGAAAAGTCATACTTTAAAATCAACAATTCAAATCAAGACTTTTACACAAAAGAAACACAACCAAAACAGGAGACAAAGACTCAAAACACACACAAAACTAAATGAAGACAAATAAGGAAACAAACAACAAACACACAAAGAAAACAAATAAGGAAAGAAAACACAAACAGACTTTGGTCTAAAATCTCAAATTTTCTCCAATATTAATTAATCTAAATAATCACCATTACCCGACAACAACGCCAAAAACTTGTTGTGTAAGATGATATTGCAATACCGCAAGTATACGGGTCAAGTTTTAGTATAGTGATTTCTAAAGTTCCAAGTATCGTCCTCAGAAATTGTTTTCTAGATTGATTAATTGCCAAGATACTAATTCTCAATTTTAGCTTAAGTAACAAAACATAGATAGATGATGAAAACAAAGATAAAAGATAAACAAACAAGTGGAGACACAAATATGATAGAATTAGAGGAAATTGATTTCACAAGTTGAAACCTTATTTAACACATGCAATGAGCCAACATAATGAATTTATAAACAAGAAGTGAAAATACTCAAGAGAGTCTCTCGACCCTTAGTGAGCCTCGCACACACGATAAATTCTAAGTCTCCTTATGCAATTTAAAAGCATGCACGACATTAAGCAACTTCTTTATATGTTTCCCCTAGACTTCTAGGTCATTCTCATGTTAGACTTCTAAAAGTTTTGACAACTTTGCTCTAATCTAAAATTTTTCTCTCGAGTCCATTTAAACCAACAATATTAAAGAATAGAAGATCGAATTGCCAAAAACAAATAACAAAACATACTTCAATACAAAAGAAAATATGTCTAAAACAAGCAAATCAAATCCTAACTACAACTTTTAGCCACTCTAAATCACAATAAAACCAAACTAAAAGTGTAGAAACGTCTAAAACGGTGTTACAATATGAAAGATAGAGAAAATAAAGTTATGTGTCAATGTTTGTCCCTCGCCCTCGAGCTCCCGTCACGATCTCGAACCTCCATGAATGCTTTGCCTCCAAAGAAATGCTACTTTTCTCTTCTTACAGGGCGTATTTCGAAATAAGGGTGCAAAGACTATCAAATTCGGCTCCCTTTTGATGCGAAAATATCAGGTGGCTTAAACTAATGTAAATTAGAACAAGACTCCGACACTTCTACGACGTGCAAGTATACACGATCGAGAGCAGCAAGTGATAAGTTAAAGTATCGATCCCACGAGGACTAGCTAAACCTAAATGAATGAGTGTCCTAGCAAATTTTTCTTATTTTAGTGCAATGCATGAGTGTGCAAATTACTATTGTAAATAAATAAATTAATGTGATAAGAAAGATAAGATAAGACAAAAGAAAATAACTGAATTTAAATGCGGGGAGAGGAGAATGCAAACAAAAGGGAAGATGCAGGAGATGAGATTTTTATGAAAAATATAGGCTCGGGTAAGGTTGGAGTTTTCGTATTCAATTGGAATGAATTTTGAGTGATGCCTTGAATTTACCTATACATGTATTCAAATGATTTCTTTCAAAATCACTAAGTTTTAAAACCTACAATCTCTCAATTAAAATTTAAATTATGCTCATGATTTAAGGTTCTAGGTGGGTTAATCATCTCTAATCAACTCAATAATCTTATAATGAAATTTTAGTTTTCTAATTCACTAGCTCTCTCAAGTTAATGAATTGTAGAGAAATCAAAGTGGCCAATTCTAATTCTCATGAAATGTTAAATTCAATAAAATTTCATAAATTCAACAATGACATTAATCATAAATTCGTTCCAAAGTTTGCATTGAAAACGACCTTACCCTTGCCTATGAAAATTTAGTTCATGATTAAAATCGAGTCACACATCTCTAAATTAAGCGTGCTTTTATTGATCAATGAGTTCATGCAAAACAACCAACAACATTCACTAAAATAGCCTAAATCAACCACAATTATAGCCTAATTAAGTCACGAGTTCGACCTAAAACAGTAAGCAAAAGTAGTCTAAATCAATATATAAACAACCCAAAAAAATGAGTATTAAATCGGTAGTTTACAACAAGCAATAAAACTTAGAGATAGGGAAAAGGTTACACAGCAAGTGGCCTAGCTTTTGCTACAACGATTGCCTAGCAGCAACCCTCTGTCGATGGTCTGCAGCAGGGCACTTTGCTTCAGCAAAGCCCTTTGGTTGGCTTCAGCAACAGTGCAGCCAATTGCTTCAGCAAAGGCACGCAACAACAGCAACAACCCCTTGGTTCCATTGATTGCCTAAGCAATGTCGATGGCTTCTCCTCAACTGCACGTCTATTGCTTCAGCAAAGAGGCTTCAGATTCTACTTTATGCACAGGTTCCACTGATTGTTTCAGCAACGCCCAGACAACTCCTCTCTGTTCTTCCCTCTCGATTGCTACAACAATGTTAAGTCTATCCTCTCGATTTTTCCCCTTGACTGCTGTAGCAAAATCGATGATTCCTCTTCTCTCTCTCGGTCTCTTCCTCTTGTCACAACTCCAACTCCCCTTTTCACTTGTAAACCCTAGCCTCCTTATACAAGATGATGTTGCCCTAACTCCATAAATTACAAAAATACCCTTAAGGGTAAAAATACTATATTACCCTTCAGGTAAAATGTGTAAAATACCCTTAGGGACTTCTTGTAATTTTTAAACATCTCCTGCAAACAGAAAAATCCCAAATAAATTTATGAAGTCAATTATAAATCAAACTAAATACGCAAGAATTTTTGGAGTTAAGAAAAATCTCAAATTTTGGTCTTTAATTAATCGTTACCTTATTTTCCTAAATTTCTTGAATTAAAACACAAAAACATCAAAATTAATTCTTTTTCCACCTAATGCTTAAATTCAAGATTTTAAAGCTAACACACATAATTTAGGGATAAAATAACATGAGGATCACTAAATTAAATGCAATTCAAGTGGATTAAACACTAAAATTCTAGTAAAATAAATCACTTATGGTGAGTTATCACCTTTGCAAGAAGAAATCATGTTCTATTTACAGGAGTAATCGGCACAGCGTTGCAACGCTAGGGACAGTGTTGCAATGTTGTGCCCTAGGTGATGGGGATCCGATCCCCTTGAGCAGCGGAAACGAGTTTGGGATCGTAATTGCTTGATCATTTTAGTTAGAAACAAAAACCAGTACATTGAAGAAAAAACAAAGATAAACATGTAAAACTAATCTAATTAGACATGGAGATCTATCATGCAAACATGCTAAAAGTTTAAAAATTAAACTAATAAATGGAGATAAGGTATTATCTTTGTAGTTTTTCCTCGAACAACAACTCCTTGCTCCAAGGTTCACAGCAAGACAGCAACACCCAAAAAACCTCTGTTTTTTTTCCAACAGGACACAACCAATAGAGAAAACCCTCTATCCTCTGGGTGTTTAGATCACCCTAGGTGGGAAGGGTTCCAACAATTGGAGAAAATTGGAATTGAGAGAGAGAGAGAATTCTTTTGTGTGTTTGAATTCAATCAATTCAGTAAAATGATCGATCAATCTCACTGTTCTTCTGTCCAGCAGAAGAAGAGTATCAAGAGGGAATAACTTCCCCACTCCCTATCGATGGGGAGTGGGAGGGAAGTGGGGAACGTGCCACACGTTCCCCTTTTTTATTTAATTATAAATAATTAAATTATTAAATAATATAATTAATTAATCAAATCATATTTGATTAATTATAAATTAAATATCATATATTTAATTTGTATTAAATCACATTTAATCAGTTTTCCTTCTAACCTATAGTTTTAATACACATCTTATGCACATTAAATTTTAACCTATGGTTTCCAAATATGAATCACATTCACATTTGAATTTAGTATTTGAACCCTTTCAAATATTTAATTCTCTCGTATAATTTAATATGAATCATATTCACATTAAATTTATAATATATAGTTCCAAAACTATATATAATATGGTATCTGTATACATTAAGCTTATTCCCTAACGAATTTGAACATTTCAAATTCAAATGATCTAAGAACCCTTTATGAGCTAGAAGGTGGACCTAATGGACCTACAGATCAGAAGCTCCAACGATGCGAGATCGCTCGGTTAATCTCATTAACCTCCCAATCAACATTCGTTAACTGTGGGAACACTCCACTAAAGTTCCGCAGCTGCACTCTTCTCACTACAGATATATTTCTATGTCCACGGATATTGACCAATAACAGCAAGTCAATCCTTCACGAATATTCGTAACACCAGTTGGGTCAAATTACCGTTTTACCCCTTGATTACATCTTGTACCTTATGTACCAGTGTTCGTCTAATGAACAATTTGTTTGTGGTCATACCAACAAATAGAGTCCCTCTCGGGCCAATGAGAAGGTCGAACCCTTTGTTCAAGTCCCGGAGACACCACTTAAGGGAACATTCATCTACTTACCGTAGTAGGCAGGAAGGAGTGAATTTCATCTCGCTAAGATAAGTTCCCAACCGCTCACTCGGTCTTGTCTCCAAGAAGGTAGGCATATTGAGTCGGCAAATTTGGCCACTCTCACCGATACTAGTCAAAGGACAATCCCTCGTGAACAGGAGTTCGTAACCTGCTCAGGATTAAGATCAAGTTGCCTAGGTCATCCTAGTGAAATAGAAACCTAACTAGCCAACGAAGTTACATCTAGTGGTTACTATTTCGTTGTTCGGTCTTATGTAATCTCATTACATAGGATATCCCCACTCACATGTCATCGACATGAACACGTTAGGATCACAGTGTTTGTATCATATACAAAGTGGGCCACATCCATAGTTTTACCAGGGTAAGGGACCCAAACCTTATCCGCTAACTATAGACCCTTTAGGTTGTATCTCGAACCGAGATCCTTTATATATACACTACATTCAGTTAAAGATTTATGTTACAACCTTGGATGTTTAGTTTATTGAATTTAGGGTTAAAACAAAGACAATATCGCAAACAACGAACAATAACTCTTTATTGAAATAATAACACTTTATTACATTAATTAGAAAATGATTACAAACTACGAGTTTTAGGGCACAAACCCAACAAACTCCCACTTGAACTAAAACTCTAGTGGGGTACATCATAATCTAAAATATTGGTAACAGAGATAGAAATACAATAAACCAGGGCATCCATATACCTCATTTCATATCTCCCACTTGCTCTAGATTAGCCTATGTACATATCTCGTAGACCTAGACTTTCCAGATGACCCTCGAACACTTTAGCTGTGAGAGCCTTTGCAAACGGATCAACAATATTGTGCTCCGAAGCGATCTTCGTGACTGTCACATCTTCTCGTTGCACAATTTCTCGTATTAGGTGATACTTCCTCTCGATGTGCTTGCCTTGCTTATGGCTGCGAGGTTCCTTCGAATTGGCTACCGCACCAATGTTGTCACAGTATAGGGTGATGGGAAATTCCATATTTGGTAAGGAATTTCCTTAGCCAAACAGCCTCTTTAGCTGCTTCACAAGCAGCGACATACTCAGTCTCCATCGTGGAGTCTGCGATGCATCATTGTTTGATGCTTCGCCTATAGCTCCCCTTTTAAAGATGAAAATCAGAATCAGTGTATCCAGTAAGGATCAAATCCTTAGACCCATACACAAGCGTATAGTCCCTCGTTCTCCTAAGATACTTGAGGATATTTTTAACTGCTGTCTAGTGGTCTAACCCTAGATTGGACTGGTACCTACTGACTATTCTCACTGCATAACAAATGTCTGGCCTCGTGCACAGCATAGCATACATTAAGCTACCTACTGCAGAGGCATAGGGAATACGTCTCATATCTTATACTTCTTGAGGTGTCTTAGGACACTGTTCTGTAGACAGATGAACTTCATGCATGAAGGGTAATAAGCCCCTCTTGGAATTCTGCATCGAATATCTGGACAACATTTAAGATGTTTGAGACAGAGCTAGCGATCTGTTCTTGCGATTCCTGAAGATCTGAATCCCAAGAACATATTGCGCCTCTCCCAAATCTTTCATTTGGAGTTGGGTCGCAATCCAATTCCTTATATCAGTAAGGTATCGTACATCATTTCCAATGAGTAGGGTATCATCCACATAATGTACTAAGAAAGCTACTTTGTCGTAAACACAGGGCTCATCAACATTTTGGTCAAAGCCATAAGACTTGATCACAGTATCTAATCTTATATTCCAAGATCTGGATGCTTGTTTCAACCCATAAATGGATCGATTGAGCTTGCAAACTTTTTGCTCCTGACCTTGGGGTATGAACCCTTCGGGCTGAGACATATAAATGCTCTCGTCAAGATTACCATTCAAAAAGGCAGTCTTGACGTCCATTTGCCAAATTTCATAATCATAAAACGCGATTATGGACAAGAGTATCCTTATAGACTTCAGCATAGCAACAGGGGAAAAAGTTTCTTCATAATCAACTCCTTCCCTTTGGGTAAAACCCTTTGCTACAAGTCTAGCCTTAAAGGTTCGTACCTTTCCGGCTGCATCTATGTTTCTCTTATAGATCAATTTACAACCTATGGGTCTAACCCCTTCAGGTTGGTCTACAAGTTCCCATACTGAAATGAAGTCCATTGACTCCATTTCAAGGTCCATGGCTTTGATCCATTGGTCCTTGTCGACGTCATTCATTGCCTGTTTATAAGACAATGGATCTTCTACGCTATCATCAGGTATGATGACTTGAGTTTCAGCTAAACCCAAGGAGCGGTCAGGTTGGGAAACAACCCTACCACTACGTCAAGTCATTCCTAACGATTGAGAAGGACGAGACTGACTTGAGGTGCTGGCTCCTCCATCAACTCTTGATGAAGGTCCAACTTGATCAACAACTCTTGTTGGTTCATCTGTAGCTTCATTTACCACTAATTTACTACGCGGTTTGTGGTTCCTCATGTGATCTTCCTCCAAGAACGTGGCTTTTGTTGATACAACCACCATGTTTTCATGTGGGTCGTAGAAAAGACCACCTCTCGTTTATTTGGGATAGTCAACAAATTGACACAATCTTGAACGATGTTCCAATTTCTTTGGGTTTGTCACTAGCACGTGTGTCGGACAACCTCAAATCCTGAAGCTTTGTAAACTAGGTTTACGCCCCTTCCACAATTAAAGAGGTGTTTCTGAAACACTATTTGATGGAACAGTGTTCAAGATTTGAACTGTAGTCCTTACTGTGTATCCCCAAAACGAGGTAGGCAATTGAGCATAGCTCATCATAGAACGAACCATGTCAAACAAGGTTCTATTTCTCCTTTATGACACACCATTTTACTGTTGTGTATTAGGTGCTGAGGTTAAGATTTAATTCCATGTTTTATCATATAGTCCTGGAATCTCAAATCCATATACTCTCCACCTCGATCGGATCAAAGTGTTTTAATAGTTTTCCCTAATGCATTCTCTACTTCAGCCTTATACTCTTTGAACTTTTCAAGAGCCTCAGACTTGTGATGCATTAAGTATAGATAACCATACCTTGAATAATCATCTATAAAAGGGATGAAATATTCGTACCCTCCTCGAGTTTTAACATTCACTGGACCACAATGATCCGAATGTACAAGATCTAAGGGTTCTATGGCTTTGTAACCTTTTCCAGTAAAAGGTCGCTTGGTCATTTTACCTTCCAAGCATGATTCATAAGGAGGTTAAGAATCATCTTCTAACTTATTTAGAAGTCCATTCTTAGAGAGTCTCTCAATCCGGTTGAGATTTATATGACCAAGTCTAAAATGCCATAGATAGGTATTATTATGAGAAATTTCTTGCCTTTTACTTTGAGTATTAGCAGTTTTAAACATCTCATGATTTAAAATTACTTTAGTTTGATTCGGTTTAAGTACATACCAGTCATTTTTCAATTTAGCAGAACAAACATTGACCCATTCTTTTAAAATGAACGCTTCATTTATCGAAAAAGAAATACAATATCCAAGTTCTATTAAACAAGAGATAGAAATTAAGTTCCTCTTAATCTTAGGAACTATATACAGATTTTTTAATCAAATAAATCTATCTCCGAAGAACGGCTTGGCATCTCCCACTACACGAGCTGAGACGACGTCTCCTGTTCCGACCCTGAGCGTCATCTCACCCTCTTCGAGCTCCTTGAAGGAACTAGTTTCCTGAAACGAAGAGCAAACGTGATTAGTGGCCCCTGAATGAAGTATCCAGGGAAAATCATCATTTTCCACTAAACAAGTTTCAAGAACAAGTAAATCGAATTTACCGTTCTTCTCTTTGAGCTCATTGTTTGCAGTAGCAGAAGCTTTCCCTTTTCCTTTTTTCCTCTTCTTCCGAGTCTTCTTAATCTTAGAAGAAGAACCAAAGGGCTTGGTTCTAGAGGATGAACCCATCTGGAACCTTTTGTAATGGGCAAACTGATTTGCCTCTTCATCAACCTGTCACTTATTATCCACAAGAGACTGGTAGGTCTGCAGTTCATTTAGGAGGGAAGTCAGGTTATACTCCTTTTTGTTCATCTCCGCATTGCTAGGGAATGGCTGGAAACTTTTCAGAAGAGATTCCACGATGAAGAATACCTGACTTTGCTTATCCAAGACCGCTCAGTTCATTTCGGCCACGTTGAAGTGAACTATAAGATCGAGAACATGTTCTCTCGCTGATGTTCCCTCCTTCATGCGCGCGTTATAAACGTACTAGAGAGACTCATGCCAAATTTGTTCGGACGGTTGTCTAGATAATTTCTGCAGATAACCCATGATCTCACGAGCTGAAACCACACCCTCCAATTTCCTGGCCAAGACATCAGATATGCCAACTAGAATATAGGCCTTGGCCTTTTCATTGGCCTCAGACAAGCGGTCAAACGCATCTTTAACAAATTGAGGTGTGTTTTGAGCAGAGACCTGAGGACATTACTCAGTTAGTACAAACCGTAGGTCGTCAACAACAAGAATCGCATCTAGGTTGGATTTCCACGTAGTAAAGTTTTGACCAGTTAAACGTTCGCGTTTGAGTAAGGCTATATATGAGGACGACATGCTGAAAATCCAAAATTAGTTCTAATTAGTTATGCCTTTTAACCCATTGTAAAACCAATCAAATTTAGCAAAATTATTCAAGAACCCTAGTGTTTAAACTAAACCCAGTGTTTAAATTAAACCTTTAATTTTGCAACGATAGTTCAATGGTTTAGAACAAATCCTCCGTCGAGCGGTCAGTCATTCCTCCCCTGAATTGAGACTTTCTCACCCAATTCTCAGTACCAGAACATCTCATGTCCCAATGGTCCTTAGCTACTGTTTGTTTGGTCAAGAACTTTTTAACTAGCTTAACTCATCCCGTAAATGTGACCCTACCACTTTCAGATCCAATAGGTCCGAGCGAACAGGCTACTACTAAGAAAGACAACTATTGGCAAATTACCTAAGAGACCCTATCCATTTATGGAGTTCGCGGTGTTCCGATCCCTATAGTCAGGCTCTCCGTAGGGTTTGGTTGTTCCATGACAACCTAGCAGGCGTACTATAGAAATCTCATGGTGCAACCTAATGGAGGAGACCGTAGGATATGTTGGCACGCGTCCTGCTCCCATTTACTATGGATACTTCCCTCATTCACCTTGGTATTGAACAATGCAAACACATACCGTAGGGGAACACCCTATTGACGCCACGTAGCCGAGTATGGAACTCACGGTGTGAACTCTTGAGGACGTGAGAGTAAACTCGATGTGAACATCTCGTTTTCTCCCACTGAAGTCCCTAAAATTAGGGTATAGGTTTAACTTAGTCGGATTCTGGCTAAAAGAATCAATCTAAGTCTATGCTTATTATAACTGTTATAACTAGGTCTTTTAACCTTATATCTAGGTGAATAAACATTTTAATTTACCTAGATATAAAATCGAACTAAGATTAATTCAACTCAAGCTCTGGATCAGTTCCCAGGTAGGAGGTGTTCCGTTAACTGTCAGCTTATGTACCCCCAACCTTAGAAAGAACTTCACCAGTAGAGTTCCCATATAACCAAAATCCTAAAGTCCTACTATATTTTAAACTATTTAAAATAGTATATAAGACTAATTTGTAATCCTATTAGAAATTAAAACTTAGGTCTAAATTAATTTTAAACCATTTAAAACTAATTTAATTTTAACCCAAGTTCCTATGTTTGCATGCATTTCTTTATTATAGGTTATGGTTTCTAAAACCCCTTAATTTATAACTTTTATAAATTTAATAATTAACCTATAACAAAGAACTATATTATAAAACCAAAAATTATTTTTCAAATTGGAATTATAAAATATTCAACTAATTGAATAATAAAATTACTTAAATAAAATAACATTTATTTTAAACTAAGTAATTTCATGCTCCATGTAATTTATTTTTCATATAATCTAATTATAACAATTATAACTAAATACTCATGAAAAATAAATTAATCATGCATTTAAACCATATTCATATAACAATTATACAAATAAAATTCATGAACATGCTTATCCTAAGGCGGGAAAAAATTCAAAATAACATTCATAAAGAAACACAACTGTAAAACCAGAATAAATTGGCCCCTAAAGTGCAAAATAATAAAATTACTCTAATTGTATTACATAATCCGATCCAAAACTCCTTGAATCGGGCTTGAACCGCTCAAACCGGACCGAAAACTAACCGAACGGATCTGCTGCTGGTGGAAGGCCATCACGGCGTTGTAACGCTGATGCGACCGTTGCAACTCCCGCTTCGTCCGCGCACGCGCTTGCTATCGGTGTGGCGTTGCAACGCTGAGGGGCAGCGTTGCAATGCCGCTGACCCCTAGAGCTCCCGCTTCGATTGGAATGAATGGCGTTGCGACGCCGTTCCTCAGCGTTACAACGCTGACGAAAGGCGTTGCAACACTGCTGCTTCGACAACAGCTTTCTTCTTCGAACCCAACCGCAACAATCTTCAATTTCTCCTCCGATTCTCAACTGAATTGCATGAAACTGGTCCCGAAGGACTCTTAACTTGAATACAGACTCGATAATGCATTTTATGCCCCAAAAACACAGGGACATTTACATATAATTTGATCAAAGCAAAAGTAAACTATGGCCAAAATATTCCTAAACTAGTTATACAACAAACCAAATGCATTTCCCACCAAATCAATGCAATTTTGTTTCAACCAAACCAAATCAAGCATTGCTCAGATACCAATTGATGGGGATCCGATCCCCTTGAGCAGCGAAAACGAGTTTGGGATCGTAATTGCTTGATCGTTTTAGTTAGAAACAAAAACCAGTATATTGACAAAAAAAACAGAGATAACATGTAAAACTAATCTAATTAGACATAGAGATCTATCATGCAAACATGCTAAAAGTTTAACAATTAAACTAATAAAGGGAGATAAGGTATTACCTTTGTAGTTTTTCCTCGAACAACAACTCCTTGCTCCAAGGTTCACACCAACACAACAACACCCAAAAAAACCTCTGCTTTTCTCCAACAGGATACAACCAATAGAGAAAACCCTCTATCCTCTAAGTGCTTAGATCACACTAGGTGGGAAGGGTTCCAACAATTGGAGAAAATGGGAATTGTTAGAGAGAGAGAATTCTTTTCTGTGTTTGAATTCAATCAATTCAGTAAAATGATCGATCAATCTCACTGTTCTTCTGTCCAGCAGAAGAAGAGTATCAAGAGGGAATAACTTCCCCACTCCCTATCGATAGGGAGTGGGGAAGTTATTCCCTCTTGATACTATCGATGGGGAGTGGGAGGGAAGTGAGGAACGTTCCCCTTTTTTTTTAAATTTAATTATAAATAATCAAATTATTAAATAATATAATTAATTAATCAAATCATATTTGATTAATTATAAATTAAATATCATATATTTAATTTGGATTAAATCACATTTAATCAATTCTAACCTATAGTTTTAATACACATCTTATGCACATTAAATTTTAGCCTATGGTTTTCAAATATGAATTACATTCACATTTAAATTTAATATTTGAACTCTTTCAAATATTTAATTCTCTCATATAATTTAATATGAATCATATTCACATTAAATTTATAATATATAGTTCAAAAACGAAATATTATATGGTATCTATATACATTAAGCTTATTCCCTAACGAATTTGGAAATTTCAAATTCAAATGATCTAAGAACCCTTTACGAGCTAGAAGGTGGACCTAATGGACCTACATATCAGAAGCTCCAATGATGCGACATAGCTCGGTTAATCTCATTAACCTCACAATCAACATTCGTTAACTGCGGGAACACTCCACTAAAGTCCCACAACTTCACTCTTCTCACTGCAGATATATTTCTGTGTCCACGGATATTGACCAAAAACGGCAAGTCAATCCTTCACGAATGTTCGTAACACTAGCTGGGCCAAATTACCGTTTTACCCCTGGGTTACATCTTGTACCTTAAGTACCAGTGCTACTCTAATGAACAATTTGTTTGTGGTCCTACCAACAAACAGAGTCCCTCTCGGGCCAATGAGAGGGTCAGACCCTTTGTTCATGTCTCAGAGACACCACTTAAGGGAACATTCATCTACTTACCCTAGTAGGCGGGAAGGAGTGAACTCGATCATGCTAAGTTAAGTTCCCAGCCGCTCACTCGGTCTTGCCCCCATAAAGATAGGCATATTGAGTATGTGAATCTGGCAACTCCCACCCATACTAGGCAAAGGACAATCCCTCGCGAACAGTAGTTCGTAACTTGCTCAGGACTGAGATTAAGTTGCCTAGGTCATCCTAGTGAAATAGAAACCTAACTAGCCAACGGAGTTACATATAGTGGTTACTATTTCGTGGTCGGTCTTATGTAATCTCATTACATA
Organism: Trichosanthes cucumerina; assembly: GCA_036507285.1. NCBI lineage: Eukaryota > Viridiplantae > Streptophyta > Magnoliopsida > Cucurbitales > Cucurbitaceae > Trichosanthes > Trichosanthes cucumerina. Next base: position 46,630,240 of record CM071840.1, read on the forward strand.
GGATATCCCCACTCACATGTCATCTACACGAACACTTAAGGATCACAGTGTTTGTATCATATACAAAGTGGGCCACATCCATAGTTTTACCAGGGTAAGGTACCCAAACCTTATCCCCTAACTATAGACCCTTTAGGTTGTATCTCGAACCGAGATCCTTTATATGTACACTACATTCAGTTAAAGATTCATGTTACAGCCTTGTATGTTTAGTTTATTGGATTTAGGGTTAAAACAAAGGCAATATCGCAAACAACGAACAATAACTCTTTATTGAAATAATAACACTCTATTACATTAATTAGAACATGATTACAAACTACGAGTTTTAGGGCACAAACCCCAACACTAGGTGGCTGGCATATACGAAAAATATCGATGGCATTGCAACGCTGAGGGTAGCGTTGCAACGCCGCTACCCTCATGCGCGCTCCTCCTTATCGAAGTAGCATTGCAACGTTGCAAGGCAACCTTGCAATGCTACCTACACGGGTCTTCAACGTGGATTCATTATCGAGATAGTGTTGCGACGCTGCAAGGCAGCATTGCAACGCTATCGACAGTGGTTATTTATGCTTCAAATCTGCAAGCTCGGCATTGCAACGCCATCACCTCGGGTCTACTAGTTTGGATTAGTCCTTCTACTTCGAATTGATATTATTTTAATCTCCAAAAAGCCTCGATCCGATCCCTAGTGATCCATAATGTCTATAAATATTGTGTTTAAGCTCTTTCCCTTAAATTAAGAGATTTAAACACATCAAATATCTGAAATTAACATAACACTAGCAATAAATAAGCTTAAGGATAACACATTTTGTCTGTTATCACATGCTATCATTGGGTAATTGTAGATTGACTCACTATGACAACACAGTTTATACCGATTTAAGCGACGTTTACCCTTGATCAGCTTGCTAAGCTATAGGTCGACAAGATTGTGAGTCAATACGAAGTGTTAGTGTGCATAGTTTTAGATAGGGATTCGAGATTTACATCTATGTTTTCGCCTAATTTACAGAAAGCTATGGGGACAAAGCTGAATTTTAGCACAACGTGAGGAGGCAACCCAGGAGTTAGAGGACCAAGTGAGGAAGATTTACCCGACGCTCTTCACCTAAATACTATTAAATTTCGAGGACAAAATTTCTTAAAAGGCAGGTAAGTTGTAAACCCGAGATCTCTCCTTGAAATTTCTTTACAAAAAAAATAGATAAAAAAATAAAAAAATAAATGTTTAAAACATTTTTTGGGAATTTTTTTTATAAGGAAAGAATAATAAAACAAAAGAAAGAGAAATGCTGAAATGGAATAGGCCATGGAGCACTCACCCCAAAAACTCCATTTTCCAACACATTTTCTCCCATTTGCTTCTCATTTATTAAAAAAAAAGAGAGAGCATTTCATGTGAGAAGGTTGAAGGAAGAAAAAAAGAGAACTTGTTGGCGTTTAGGGTTGAAGAAAGGGGGAAACTCAACACAAGCCTCCCTGGCAGCTAGGTGATCAACTCTACCCACTATTGATGTTTAAATCGATTTGAGGTCCAAAAGAAGAGTTAAGAGGTGAGGTTTGATTTGCATGAAAGTAAACCTAATTTTGAACAGATTTCGTGAAGGAACCTCGAGAAAAATTTAAATTTAAGTTATTGATTTGTTAAGAGGAAGGCAGAGGAGAGAATTTTCCCTCAAATCTGAGAAACCTCTATTTTTTTAGACATTTTGGTCTGTAGAGGTAAAATTAGATGCTTCATTAGGTATGGTTAGAAATCTTATTTAATTTCCTATAACTTTCATGAAGAAGTCACGAGCAAAAAATGATTTGAAATGGCTTTACAATTAAGGTCAATTGTGGTGTGCAGTAGAAAAAGATTCTGGAAATTGCAGAACCTTAATTCTAGGGAAGTAGCTTTTGAGGTATTTACGGGCACATCCGTTAGGAATTTCAATTTCATTTCTTCAGATACGTTTTAGAGGGTTAAATAAGGAAGAGTTTGGTATGAAGTACAACATTTTTTGGCCAAGTAATGAAGAAGGTATGAGTACGTGAAGTTAGGGTATGAAATTTGTAGAATGCTGGAAAATAAATGGAATGATATTTGTAATCCTAAGTTTGAAATTCATGAGATTGAAGTTCTAATGCATGGTTTTGGTCCATTTGAAAGGCCAAGAGGAAATAGTTCAAGTATACAAGCCTAGGATCTAGTTATAACGCTGTGAGTGATAAAACAAATTTCGGAAACGATTTTTATGTTTGAATTTATGCTTATGGAAATGTTATAATTTCAAGAAAGCATGTACTAGCAAGTATTGTTTAAAGTTCTTCATTTTTCATGAACAAACTGAGTAAGCTTGAGTTGTACGAAAAAAAAGAGATAAGTAGGCGCGTTCAAGTATTTTCAAGTGATTTTCTAAGACTCGAATGAATAAATGACTGAGATATTAAGCCCGAGGTTGTATAGTACTATGTGCACACAAGTCATCTTTTATTGTCGGCGTTGAGTGTACTCCGTGACAACAATGTTGTCGTGAGTGTTGGGCGAGCCCCACTATATCTTAGAGTGAACGTTAGTTGTACTGGGTGTGCCCCACACAACATAGATTGTCATATATTTTTAAATGGTTAATATTCTTGTTATGTCTTGTGAGATTTTAATGACATACTTGCTGGATTTATGAAAAAACTATTGTGATTATTCGTTTATATTTAACGCTTGAATGCAGATGCATATGCTCATAGATTATAAGGTGGTATGATGTGCGAGTTAATAGTTTTAAACTTAGTCACACACTTAGTTTCACAACTTATTCTTCCAATGTTTTCCAACTTTTCAAGTAGTGATTAAGCTCCTGGTGCCTGAAATTCTACCATAGTCTTCCGAAAGCTCTAAGAGTTTGATATTTTGTATGTGGATGGGGTTGTACAGAAAGTCCGTACATATTTTGTATATATTTTGAAAGGACTATATAGTTATTTTCGTGTATGCACTAGAGGTTGTAGTTGTGTAAATCATGGTTGGGTATGTTTTTTGTTGTAATGTTATCTACCTGTTTTAGTTTTCGAGTGATGTTTAAGTAGAGCTGCTCCTTACGTATGTATAGTAATTTTCAAGGTTCTGTTGTGTTGTGTTTAAAGTATTCCATATACAAGTATAGCATGTTTATCTGGTATAACAGGGTGAATAGGTATCGTTAGAGAGGTAAACAGTGTCTATTGGCTTCACGCCATCTTTCGGTTACCAGATGTACCAGATGCAACTTAGAGGTTACCAGATATACTGGACTTTCTCGCTTGCCTCAGAGTGTCCCAAACAGGGATCACTAACAACATAAAACATTTAACAAGTCCAAGCAATGTTGGAACTTGCAATACCGAATAGGCTTCGTGAACATATTAGCATGATTATCCGAAGGGCCAACTTTCATCACCTTCACCCTCTTCTCGCTTCTTAGGAAATGATCCCTCACATTGATGTGCTTAGTCCTCTCATGATGGGCTTGATCTTTTGCCAAACATATTCCACTCAAACTATCACAATATATAATCGCCTGATCATGATGTAAAGCAAGATCACCAACTAGTCCATTCAACCATATTCCCTCTTTTGCAGCTCCTGCCAATGTCATATACTCTGCCTCAGTAGTAGAAAAAGTAACTGTAGGCTATAAGGTTGCCTTCCAAATGACAACAAAACCACCAAGAGTAAATCATAACCAGTTATAGATATTCTATTGTCCACATCTCCAGCATAGTTTGAATCACTATAACCATTGACTAAACACTCTGTATTATTCCCATAAGGAAGATCGACATCAGATATACTTCTAAGATAATGAAAAATTCTTTTCATTGCTTGCCCAATGTTCCTTTCCAGGATTTCTCATGAACCTGCTAAGAACACTAACAACATGTACAATATCAGGTCTAGTGCAAATCATAACATAGATCAAGCTTCCAACTACACTAGCATACGAAACTTGAGACATGTACTCCATCTCAGCTTCTGATTGTGGTGCAAACTCAGCAGACAAACGAACACTTGCAGTACTTGGAGTATCTATAGGCTTAGCTGATGACATGCCAAACCTGGACAATATCGTCTGAATATAGCCTTTCTATGTTACAAAAAGCTTATTCTGACCTTTATCCCCATATATTTCCATACCCAAGATTTTTCGTGCAACACCCAAATCTTTCATTTCAAACTCACCACTGAGAAGGCCTTTTAGTTTCTGAATATCAGACTTCGACTTTGGAGCTATAAGCATGTCATCTACATATAGGATCAGATAAACTATCAAACCATCATCTGACTTTTTGTGGTACACACAACAATCATATGGACTCCTATTGTAGCCTAACTCAATCATATAGCTATGAAACCTCTTGTACCATTGCCTTGGAGATTGCTTTGGCCCATATTAATGACTTCTTCAGCTAACAAACACATTATTCCTTACATGGACACTAAAATCCATCTTGTTGGGTCATGTATATCTCTTCTTCTAGATCATGTATATCTCTTTTTCTAGTTGTCCATGTAAGAAAGATGTTTTCACATCTAGCTGCTCAAGTTCTAAGTTCTGTTGTGCAACCATAGCTAGTAGCACTCTGATGGAAGTGTGTTTGACAACTGGTAAGAAAAATCTCAGTATAGTCAATTCCTTCTCTCTGCATGAACCCTCTTGCAACTACTCGAGCCCTATACTTAACTCCCTCAGTATGTTAGATTCCTTCTGTGACGACCACAACCAGAGGTACTGATTATTTATTTTATGCAACATTCTATCAACCTGTGTGTGTCTAGTTGGATTAGAGAATTTCATCAAGCTCGGTGGTAAGGAGTCTTTGATTTTATTAGTTTAAGGCGAATTATTCTCCGTTAGACAACTATTGATAAAAATTAAAGGAAAAGGAAGTGGCAATGGTACTTTGGTGATTAATGTCTAAATTAGGGTGATAATTAATACTTGGTTCTGACCTAAATTGGTAGTATTTAAGCTCCTTATCATGGAAAAGTTAAGAGAAAACCCTAACCCTAGCCTATCAACATCTTCTCCTTCTCCTTATACTTTGCCCTAATCGAAAACCTAACCCACCTCATTGTTTCAACCCTCATGGCTACCGACAAAGAGACTACACGTTCGGCACACCTCACAAGCCTCACCGGCGAGCACCTTTGGAGTCGACGTCACGGGGGAACGGGATCGCAGGGGCTTGCCGTCGATCACGAGCCTCGGAGCTGCACCGCTGGTTGCGAACTAGAGATTCCAGCCGTTCAACGCTCGTATTACTGCTGCCGCCGACGAACCACAAACATCTAGCCGCTCACGCCGACGTATTCACGGGCCGAAGCTACTCCAGCCGAGAACGTCTGCAGGCCAGTCGACTACGGCTACGATTTGCGCTGAAGTCGAACGAGGAGAGCGCCACCGCCGTTGCACCGAAACTCACGCCGTCGTGAACTCGTTCCTGCCGGAGCCACCGCCGATCCACGAGCGCCTGCAGCAACTCGAAGCTTCAGCCGTCCGTCGATCCGCGAGCACCTGCAGCAGACCTCGCCGGACTTCACGCACGCCGGCCACCGCGATTTGTCAGCCGCTAAGTTTACAGCCGGTGAGTGTTCATGTTGAGTTTCGATTTCAATGAAGATTTATTCGTGATCTATTATGTATCTAAACGTCTAATTGAGAGTGTAAAACTACGGTTTCGAACACGATTTGTAGGAACGGACTGAATTTCAGGATCAAGACTTCCAAGTTTTGGAGCAACCAAATCCACGTTCGGTTTATTATTCGGAGTCGAGGTAATTGGAGCAAAGTGAGGATTATAGACGCTTTTCATTTCGATTCTTTGTATTGAATGAGTTGTGTAGTAGGATAACGAATAGAAGAATTCTTGGTTGACAGGTTATTTGGAAAGGACCGTCAATTTAAGAATTAGAAGGAAAGAGTGAGATCAAAGCTCGAGGTAAGGGACCTTGTGCCGAATCTTTTTAAATGGGATTAAAGAAAACGAATTTCAATATTTTATGTGAAATTAGTACGATATTTTACTTAAAAGATTTAATGATTTTACACAAGAATATTAGAGATTTTATGTGAGAATGCCTTGATATTCTATGTGAAGATATCTCAATATTTTATGTGAGCATAATCTAGTATTTTATGCGAGAATATCTTTGTATTTTATGTAAGGATATTCCAGTATTTCATGTGAGGATATTACAGTATTATCTATGAGAATATTGCATGATTATATATGTGAGTATTACACCCTATCTGATGTGAAAAGTCATGATTTCCATATCAATGATAACGGTTGTGGCATGTACACTATAGTTATGTTGAATGATGGGACCTCATGCATGTTATGTATGCCATGAAATGATTTGATGATAAATGTGGAAATTGGTCTCCTGAGTGCATTGTGTGCATGGTCAAACATGCATTAGAGACCCTATGGGTCAAATTACAGGGGTCTGTGAGGGACTCAATCTATACAGGGGTCTGTGAGGGACTCAAACCATACAGGGGTCTGTGAGGGACTCAAATTATTACAGGGGTCTGTGAGGGACTCAAAATGAAATGACTCAGGATGACCAATTGGCCACTTAAATAAAAAGGAAGTCATGGATTAAAGACCTGACGATATGAGAAAGTTTTAGGTCCCGCATATGTACATTTCGAACAAGTTTAAAAGTCATGATTGTATGTGTATGCATATCCCAAACCTCGGTAGCGAGGTCACTTACTGGGTATTGTTTTGCAATACTCACCCTTTCTTTTAAAAATGTTTTTCAGGTAAGGCCAAGGACGTGCAGGGCGAGTGACGGAGGCGCGTTGCTAGAACCATGGGAATAGACAAGTTTTCCGCACATTTCTTTTATAACTAATGTTGTCCCTTTATGTTTTCGAAGTTTAAATTTACTTTACAGATTTTAAATAGGCCATGTTTAAACTGCTCCTTTTATCTGTTTTGAATGTTTTTCTTGGGATCCCTAAAGACAAATTATTTTCATTGGAGATTTAAAGATCGTTTTATCTCTTTTGGCCTATAAATGCATGCATGTGTAGTAATGTCCCTAAGAGTTTAGTCATAGAAAAGTAGGGGCGTTACACCTTCCTTCTTTTTGAAGTCTCATTTACATGTAACAATCTGCCTCTCCTTAGGTCGTTTGACGAGCTCCCAAGTCTTTTTCTTATCAAGTGACTCCATTTCTGAAGGGAATGAAACTCCCACCCAGCGGAAGACGATCAAATCGTCTAGGTGAAGTTGTGCAACTATTATTCATTAAAATTAATCTAACATTTAGATCTAGGTTAAACATGCATAAAAGGAAAGAAATTGCAGCAAGTTGTTGTTACTTACTTGTTGAAGACCTTCTTCAAGGATTCCTTTCCAGATTCACGAACTCTTCATGTGCTCCTCGATGTCTACGAACCCGAACTCTTCTCACGAACAAGAACACCAACAAATTGCTTCTCGGTTGTTCTTCTTTAGGAAGAAACAGAATGGTGGGATTCTTTTTGTTTTGGTGAATGCCGAGAATTCTAGAGAGAGAATTTGAGAGAGAGTGTTCTCTTCTTTTGGTGAGAATTCCAAAAATGAGAGAATGAGTTACAACCCTTCTTGCAAGAAGGGTTTAAATAATGGAGATAGGTGGAGTTGAAATCTCCATCTATTTACCATTTTACCACAACTATAGGTTATGCATATCATTTTTGCATAAACACATAATATAACATATCTCATATCTCATATTACAAATCACATTTGCAATATTGTGGGTTTATAAATTGAATCACATTCAATTTAATATCTCTCAATCTAATTTCTCCAATTAGCCCTAATTCAACAATTAGGTTAACCTATAGTTTATTATGAATCTCATTCACATTAAACTATATATTATATCATTCATATATCATATAAATGACATAAATGCTCTTTAGTGAAATTGAACACTTCAATTCACACCAAAACAGTAACCCTTCTTTTAACGTACTTTGAGCCAACCGAGGGACCTAATGGACCTACAGTGACGAGCTCCAATGATCCGAGATTAACCTTTCAAACTCTTTGATCTGGTTAATCAACATTCCTTAGCTACGGTATCACTCCACTAAAGCCCGTAGGTGCACTTCCGTTAGTGCAAAATATTACATGTCCACTGATATAACCAATGCCCATGAGTCGACCCTCAACAGGTTGTTCGTAGACACTGCTGGGTCAAATTTCTGTTTTACCCCTGTGTCTACTTCTTGCTCCTTAAGTCCCCACTACTCCTCTAATGAAAACAACGTTGTCATGGCCTTGGAGACAACACTTAAGAGAACAACCCCTCTAGTTTCCCTAAAGGCGGGAACGAGTGAATTCCATCTCATGTAGTAAAGTTCCCACCTCCCTACTTGGTCCTGTCCTTGAGCAGATAGGCATATTGGGCGAGTAACTGTGACCACCTTCACCCGTACTAGTCAAAGGACATACCCACGCAGATCGGAGTCCGTAACACGCTCAGGATTCAGGTCGAGTCACTATTGGTCATATACAAAGTTATTAGCCCTTACTGTCAACGTTGTTACATCAGTAGGTCTAATAATTCACGGTCCAGTCTTGTACAATCTCATTGTACAGGATGCCTCCACTCACATGTCAACCACATGAACGAGTTAGATCACCTCGTTTGTATCTTAATACAAATCGGGTCGCATCCACAGTGTATCAAGGATTAGGTCTCCAACCCCATTCATATACTGTAGACTGTTTGGGTCATTTACTCGAACGTGATTCTCACTGTGTGTTAACTACACACCGTTCAAGTTCTAGTTCTCTCATGTATTCAATGACCCTGTAGCTTAGTTTATTGGTCAAAGTTTGTATAAAATGCGAGACGCAAAAAATGAAATAAATAACTCTTTATTAATTTCAAATAGTATTTACAAACTGGACGAGATTAGGACAAACATCACAACAAATTCTTCACTCATTGCAACAAGCCATTGAAAAGATTCACTAGATGAAATGTCTTCTCTATAGATGGATGGTTCATGAGGATTCACCTCTTCAGCAACTTGCAATGCATAAGCTATCATTTCTTCAAAGCCATACCTCTTTGGAGGTCCAACACCAACTCTCCTAGCTCTATCAAGAGTTATACTTGGTTGGTGTATCCTGAACTAGTTAATTCTGGCATATCATTCTTGTTGGGGTTTGTGCCCTAAAACTCGTAGTTTGTAATTTTTGTTCTAATTAATGTAATAAATTATTATTACTTCAATAAAGTGTTATTATTCGTAATTTACAATATTGCCATTGTTTTAACCCCAAATCCAATAAACTAAACATCCAAGGATGTAAAATGTATCTTTAACTAAATGTAGTGTACATGTAAAGGATCTCGGTTCGAGATACAACCTAAAGGGTCTATATTAAGGGGATAAGGTTTGGGAACCTTACCTTGGTAAAACTATGGATATGGCCCACTTTGTATATGATACAAACACTGTTATCCTAAAGTGTTCATGTAGATGTCATGTGAGTGAGGATATCCTATGTAGTGAGATTACATAAGACCGGACCACGAAATAGTAACCTCTAGATGTAACTCGGTTGACTAGTTAGGTTTCTATTTCACTAGGATTACCTAGGCCACTTGATCTCAATCCTGAGCAGGTTACGAACTCCTATTTGCGAGAGATTGTCATTTGACTAGTATGGGTGAGAGTGGCCAGATTCGCCGACTCAATATGCCTACCTTCTTGGGGACAAGACCGAGTGAGCAGTTGGGGACTTAGCCTAGCAAGGTGAAATTCACTCCTTCCTGCCTACTAGGGTAAGTAGAGGAATGTTCCCTTAAGTTGTGTCTCCAGGACTTGAACAACGGGTCCGACTCTCTCATTGGCCCGAGAGGGACTCTGTTTGTTGGTAGGACCACAAACAAACTGTTCATTAGAGGAGCACTATTACTTAGGGTACAAGATGTAACCTAGGGGAAAAACGGTAATTTGACCCAGCTGGTGTTACGAACATCCGTGAAGGATTGACTTGCTGTTATTGGTCAATATCTGTGGACACAGAAACATATTTGCAGTGAAAAGAGTGTAGTTACGGGACTTTAGTAAAGTGTTCCCGCAGTTAACGAATGTTGATTAGAAGGTTAATGAGATTAACCGAGTAATCTAGTATCGTTGGAGCTTCTAATCTGTAGGTCCATTAGGTTCACCTTGTAACTCGTAAAGGGTTCTTAGATCGATTGAATTTGAAATGATCAGATTCATTAGGGAATACATTCAATGTTTGTAGATACGATATAATATATAGTTTTGGAATTATATATTATAAATTTAATGTAAATATAATTCATATTAAATTCTATGAGAGAATTAAATATTTGAAAGAGTTAAATATTATTTTAAATGTTAATGTGATTCATATTTGAAAAACTATAGGTTATAATTTATTGTGCATAAGATGTACATTAAAACTATAGATTAGAGAGAATATTGATTAAATATGATTTAATCATATTTAAATATATGATTTTCAATTTAATTTGGTTAAATGTGATTTAATTAAAATTAATATTAATTTATAATTAAATAGGATTTAATTATTAATTAAATTAATTTATTTATTTATTAACTTAATTAAAGGGACGTGTGATGTTGACACGTTCCCACCTTCCCTCTTCCTCTCCCTATCGACAGTTAAACAGGGAGAAGGTATATAAATTTTGATCGATCGATCAAACAAGGAGCTCTCTACAATTTTTGAATTGCTCTCTGTAGAATTCTCTCTCGATTTTCCATAAATTTTCAATTGTTGGATTCCTTCCCACAAAAGGAATTGATTAAAAGCATCCAGAGAATTGGAGGTTTTCCTGTTCGTTGTATCATGTAGGAGAAACAAAGAAATTTCGTGTTCCTTTGTTGTTGAGTTGTTGGATTCTTTTGAAGCAAGGTTTTGCTGGGAGATTAAAACTACAGAGGTAAATTATTTCTAATTCCCTTTTAGTTTAGTTTAATTTACACAACAAGTTTGCATGATAATTCCATGTCTAATTAGATTAGAATGTATGCTTATCTCTGTTTTTTACACCAATGTATTTCAACCAAAATGAACTTGCAATTACGATTGCAAACACATTTTCGATGCTAAAGGGGATAAGATTTCCATCAATTGGAAAAAGAGTAATGCTTGATTTGTTTAGGTTGAATCAAAACTGCATTGGACTAGGTGGGAATTGCATTGGATTAGGTGGGAATTGTTGGTTTGCTGTAAAACTGTTTAGGAATTTTTTTCCTTGGTTTTCTTTTGATTTGATCAATTTAATTGTAAAGGCCCCTGTGTTTTTGGGCAATTAAGTGCATAATCGAGTCTATAATCGGGTTAAGAGTTGTTGGGACAAATTTCGTGCTATTTGGATGAGTATCGAGGGAGAATTTGGTGATTGTTGCTGCTGTGTTCGAAGGTGAAAGTTGCTGCTGAAGCAACAACGTTGCAATGCTACCAAGAACGCGTTAACGCGTCGTTATCATCACCGTTGCGGTGAGAACGGCGTGCCGCAACACTGCGGACCTCCCTATCGATGCGGGATCTCCAGGGATAAGCAGCGTTGCAACCCCGCCCCTCAGCGTTGCAACGCTACCCTGATAATAGGCGCGCACGCGGATAATACCAGCGTTGCAACGCTTCCATCAGCGTTGCAACGTCGTGATGCCAAAACTGATGCTGCAAACCGGACTGGGCGGTTCGATTGTTTTCGGTCTAGTTCGAGCAGTTCGAGCCCGGTTCAAGGTGTATTGGACTGGTTTTGTGATAAAATTAGAGTAATTTTATTATTTTTGCACTTTAGGAGCCAAATTATTCCGGTTTTACAGCTATTTTTCTTTATGAATGTCATTTTGAATTTTTTCCATCTTAGGATAAGCATGTTAATGCATTTTATTTGTATAATTGTTATATAAATATGGTAAAATGCATGATCTAATTTATTTTTCATAAGTATTTATTTATAATTGTTATAATTAGATAAATGTGGAAAATAAATTGCATGGAGCATGAAATTGTTGGGGTTTGTGCCCTAAAACTTTTAGTTTGTAATTATGTTCTAATTATTGTAATAATTTGTTATTACCTCAATAACGTGTTATTGTTCGTTATTTACGATATTGCATTTGTTTTAACCCTAAATCCAATAAACTAAACATCCAAGGCTGTAAAATGTATCTTTAACTGAATGTAGTATACATATAAACGATCTCAGTTCGAGATACATCCTAAAGGGTCTATAGTAAGGGGATAAGGTTTGCGTACCTTACCCTGGTAGAACTATGGATGTGGCCCACGTTGGATAACATACAAACACTGTGATCCTAAGGTGTTCGTGTAGATGACATGTGAGTTGGGATATCCTATGTAATTAGATTTCATAAGACCAGACCGCGAAATAGTAACCACTAGATGTAATTCTGTTGGCTAGTTAGGTTTCAATTTCACTAGGATGACCTAGGCAACTTCATCTCATTCCTAAGTAGGTTACAAATTCCTGTTCGCTAGGGATTGTCCTTTAACTAGTATGGGTGAGAGTGACTAGATTCGCCGACTCAATATGCCTACCTTCTTGGGGACAAGACCGAGTGAGCGGCTGGGAACTTAACTTAGCAAGATGGAATTCACTCCTTCCCGCCTACTAGGGTAAATAGAGGAATGTTCCCTTAAGTGGTGTCTCTGGAACATGAACAAAGGGTCCGACCCTCTCATTGGCCCGAGAGGGACATTGTTTGTTGGTAGGACCACAAACAAATTGTTCATTAGATGAGCACTAGTACTTAAGGTACAAGATGTAACCAAGGGGTAAAACGATAATTTGATCCAGCTGGTGTTACGAACATTCGTTAAGGATTGACTTGCTGTTATTGGTCAATATCCGTGGACACATGAACATATCTACAGTGAGAAGAGTGCAGTTGCGGGACTTTAGTGGAGTGTTCCTGTAGTTAACGAATGTTGATTAGGAGGTTAATGAGATTAATCGAGTAATCTCGTATCGTTGGAGCTTCTGATTCGTAGGTCCATTAGGTCCACCTTCTAGCTCGTAAAAGGGTTCTTAGATCATTTGAATTTGAAATGTTCAAATTCATAATTGAATAAACTTAATGGATATAGGTACGATATAATATATAGTTTTGGAACTATATATTAAAATTTAATGTGGATATGATTCATATTAAATTATATGAGAGAATTAAATATTTGAAAGAGTTCAAATATTAAATTCAAATGTGAATGTGATTCATATTTGTAAACTATAGGTTAAATCTTAATGTGCATGAGATGTACATTAAACTATAGTATAAACGGTAAAATGATTAAATGTTATTTAATCATTTAATTAATATTTGAATTAAATGTGATTTAATATAATTAATCAATCGTTAATTAATTAGGAAACGTGTCATGATGACACGTTCCCACTACTCACCAACTCCCCCTCGATAAGGAGTGGGGAGTTACTCACTGAAGTGTCCTTCTCCTAGTGAGAAGAGCATGCATGATCGATGGATCATTTCATTCGATTGAACTCTCGGGAGAAAGAATTCTCTCTCTCACAATACCCTATCTACCAAATTGTTGGAGTTTTCCACCAAACCGAGATCTAAGTAGAAACTTATAGAATGTGAGGTTTACTGGGTGGTAGTGTCTTGGTTGAAGAAAAACAGAGAAGCCTTTTTGGTTTTGCTGAGTTGCTGTGCAAACTTGGAGCAAGGAGTTGTTGGTTTGGAAAACTACAAAGGTAATGTATCTTCTTTTAGTTTAATTGTTAAACATAGCATGTTTGCATGTTAATTTCCATTTCTAATTAGATTAGAAAACATGTTTATCTCTGTTTATTTTTTAATGCATTGGTTTTTATTTTTCAACAAAAATAAGCTTGCAATTACGATTCCAAACTCGTTTCCGCTGCTCAAGGAGATCAGATCTCCATCAATTGGTATCAGAGCAATGTTGATTTGTTTTGGTTAAAACAAAATTGCATTGATTTGGTGGGAATTGCATTTGGTTTTCTGTAAAACGTTTTAAGAATATTTGGCCTTAGATTTATATTGATCTGATCAATTTTATTGTATAGGCCCCTGTGTTTTTGGGCAATTAAATGCTTTATCGAGTGTGTAATCGGGTTAAGAGTCGTTTGGGACCAGTTTCGTGCAAATCGGATGAGTTTCGAAGGAGTTTTTGTTGTTTGAAGCTACTGTATTCGAAGGAGAATGTTGATGTCGAAGCAACAACGTTGTAACGCTACCACCAACCTTGCAACGCCGTTCTTCAGCATTTCAACGCTGAGGAACGACATCGCAACGCCAGACCTCCATATCGACGCGGGAGCTACGGAGTCGGCGGCGTTAGCGCTGTAACGCCGCCTCGCCAGCGTTGCAACGCTAACTCGATAGTAAGAGCGCCGACGTGGACAAAGTCGGCGTTGTAACGCCTCATTAACGTTGCAACGCCATGACACCATTTCAGCTGGTGCAGACCGGTTCGGGCGGTTAAGTTACTTTTCGATCTGGTTCGAGCGGTTGGAGCCCGGTTCAAGGAGTATTTGACCGGTTTTGTAATAAAATTAGAGTAATTTTATTATTTTTTGCACTTTAGGTGAAAATTATTCCGGGTTTACAGCTGTATTTCTTTATGAATGTCATTTAGAATTTTTCTCACCTTAGGATAAGCATGTTCATGCATTTTTTATTTGTTTAAATGTTATATAAATATGGTTTAAATGTATGATTAATTTATTTTTCATGGGTAATTAATTATAAAAGTTATAATTAGATTATATGGAAAATAAATTGCACGTAGCATGGAATTACTTAATTTAAAATAAATATTATTTTATTTAAGTATTTTTAGTTATTCAATCCGTTAAATAATTTTTATAATTCCAATATTGAATTTATAATATAGGTTATTATTAAATTTATAAAAGTTATAAATTAAGGGGTTTTAGAAACCATAACCTATAACAAAGAATTGCATGCAAACATAGGAACTTGAGTTAAAGTTAAAATTAGTTTTAAATTGTTTAAAATTAATTTAGACCTACGTTTTAATTTCTAATAGGATTAGAAATTAGTCTTACATAGTATTTTTAATTAGTTTAAAATATAGTAGGACATTAGAACTTTTGTTTTAAGGGAACTCTACTGGTTAAGTTCTGTCTAAGGTTGGGGGTACTTAAGCTGACGTTTAACGGAACACCTCCTACCTGAGAACTGACCTAGAGCTTGAGTTGAATTAACATTAGTTCTATTTTATATATAGGTAATTAAAATGTTTATTCACCTAGACATAAGGTTAAAAGACCTAGTTATAAAAGTTATAATAGGCATAGACTTGGATAGATTCGTTTAGCCATAATCCGACTAAGTTAAACCTATACCCTAACTTTAGGAGCTTCAATGGGAGAAAATGAGATGTTCGCATCGAGTTTACTCTCACGTCCTCAAGAGTTCACACCGTTAGTTCTATGCTCGACTACGTGGCGTCAATAAGGCATCCCCCTACGCTAAGTGTTTGCATGGTTCAATACCAAGTTGAATGAGGGAAGTATCCATAGTAAATGGGAGCAAGACGCGTGTCAACGTATCCTATGGTCTCCTCCATTGGGTCGCACCATGAGATTTCTATAGTTTGCCTACTAGGTTGTCCTAGAACAGCCAAAACCTACGGAGGGCCTGGCTATAGGGATCGGAAGACTGCGAACTCCAGAAATGGATAGGGTCTCTTAGGTAATTTGCCAACAGTTGTCTTTCTTAATAGTAGCCTGTTGGCTCGCACCTATTGGTTCTGAAAATGGTAGGATCACATTTACGGGATGAGTTAAGCTAGTTAACGAGTACTTGACCAAACAAATGATAGCTATGTACCATTGGGACATGAGATGTTCTGGTAGTGAGAATTGGTTGAGAAAATCTCAATTCATGGGAAGAATGACTGACCACCCGACGGAGGCTTTTGTTCTAAACCCTTGAAGTATCATTGCAAAATTAATGGTTTAATTTAAGCATTGGGTTTAGTTTAAACACTAGGGTTCTTTAATGAGTTTGTTAAATTTGATTGGTTTTTTAATGGGTTAAGAGGCATAACTAATTAGAACTATTTTGGAATTTCAGCATGTCGTCCTCGATCATAGCTTTACTAAAAAGCGATCGTTTAACTGGTGAGAACTTTACTGCGTGGAAGTCCAACCTGAATATGATTCTTGTTGTTGATGACCTTCGGTTTGTATTGACTAAGGAATGTGTTGGGATTTATGCCCTAAAACTCGTAGTTTGTAATTATGTTCTAATTAATGTAATAAAGTGTTATTATTTCAATAAAGAGTTACTGTTAGTTATCTACGAGTTTTCCTTTATTTAAACCCTAAATCAAATAAACTAAACATCCAAGGTTGTTATATGAATCTTTAACTCAATGTAGAGTGTACATATAAAGGATCTCGGTTCGAGATACAACCTAAATGGTTTATAGTTAGGGGATAAGGTTTGGGTACCTTACCCTGGTAAAACTATGGATGTCGCCCACTTTGTATTTGATGCAAACACTGTGATCCTAACGTGTTTGTGTAGATGTCATGTGAGTGGGGATATCATATGTAATGAGATTACATAATACCGGACCACGAAATAGCAACCTCTAGCTGTAACTCCGTTGACTAGTTAGGTTTTTATTTCACTAGGATGACCTAGGCAACTTGATCTCAATCCTGAGCAGGTTACGAACTCCTGTTCGCGAGGTATGTCCTTTGACTAGTATGGGTGAGAGTGGCCAGATTCGCCGACTCAATATGCCTACCTTCTTGGGGACAAGACCGAGTTAGCGGTTAGGAACTTAACTTAGCAAGATGGAAATCACTCTTTCCCGCCTACTACGGTAAGTAGAGGAATGTTCCATTAAGTGGTGTCTCCTGGACTTGAACAAACGACTCGACACTCTCATTGGCCCGAGAGGAACTCTGTTTGTATGTAGGACCACAAACAAATTGTTCATTAGAGGAGCACTGGTACTTAAGGCACAAGATGTAACCCAGGGGTAAAACGGTAAATTGACCCAGCTGGTGTTACGCACATTCGTGAAGGATTGATTTGCTGTTATTGGTCAATATCCCTGGACACAGAAATATATCTGCAGTGAGAAGAGTGCAGCTGTAGGACTTTAGTGGAGTGTTCCCGCAGTTAACGAATGTTGATTGGGAGGTTAATGAGATTAACCGAGCAGTCTCATATCGTTGGAGCTTCTGATCTGTAGGTCCATTAGGTCCACCTTCTAGCTCGTAAAGGGTTCTTAGATCATTTGAATTTGAAATGTTCAAATTCATTAGGGAATAAATTTAATGTATGTTGATACATTATAATATATAGTTTTGGAACTATATATTATAAATTTAATGTGAATGTGATTCATATTAAATTATAAAAGAGAATTGAATATTTGAAAGAGTTCAAATATTATATTAAATGTGAATGTGATTCACATTTGAAAACTATAGGTTAAAATTTAATGTGCACTGGATGTACATTAAAACTATAGGTTAAAGGGGTAATATGATTAAATGAGATTTAATCCAAATTAAATATATGATATTTAATTTGTATTATTTAATTAATAATTAAATTTGATTTAATTATTATTATTATTATTTTAATAATAAAAAGGGAACGTGTCATCCAGACACGTTCCCCACTACCCCTCCCCTTCTCTCTATCGGCAGTTTAACAGGGAGAAGGGGGTTGCACTTTTGATTGATCGATCTGCAAAATTTTGGAGAAGTGTCTCTGAAAGAATTCTCTCTCTCACACACTCTCATTCCCAAAATTTTCCCAACTGTTGGAATCCTTCCCACAAAGAAAATATCTAAGCACTCAGAGGATAGAAGGTTTATTCTTTTGGTGGTGTTCTGTAAAACAAAGAGGCTAAAGCTTGCTGAGTTACTGTAAATTGCTTGGAGCAAGGAGTTGCTGTGAGTCTACAAAGGTAATAATTCTTCTTTCTATCTCCTTAAGTTTAATTGTTAAACATTACATGTTTGCATGTATTCTATTATCCATGTCAAATAGGATTAGAAATTCATGCTTGTTCTGTTCTTTTTGTCAATGCAATGGTTTTTGTTTCAATTAAAACAATCAAGCAATTAACGATCCCAAAACACGTTTCCGCTGTTCAAGGAGATCAAATCTCCATCAATTGGTATCAGAGCAATGCTTGTATTGTTTTGTTTTGAAACAAAATTTCATTGATTTTGGTGGGAATTGCATTGGTTTGCTGTAATATTGTTTACGAATTTTTTGGTCGTAGTTTACTTTTTATTTTGATCAAATTGTATGTAAAAGCCCCTGCGTTTTTGGTCAAAAAGTGCAAAATTGAGTCTGTAATTGAGTTAGGAGTCGTTCGGGATAGGTTTTATTAAATTTGGTTGAGAATCGAAGGAGAAATTGAAGAACGAAGCTGCTGTGTTCGTGGAAGAAGGGTGTCGCCGGCAAAGAGCGCGTAACGTTCTGTGTTGAAAGCGGCGTAACGCCTTGCGGCGTTCCCTATTGACGCTTGGCGATCAAAGGGTCGTGGCGTTGGCAAGCGCTGCCCTTAGCGTTGCAACGCCATCCCGATAGCAGTCGCGCGCGAGGATGAAGCGGGCGTTGCAACGCTAGCATCAGCGTTGCAACGCCGTGAGGGAATTCAAGCAGTAGCAGACCGGTTCGAGCTGGTTCGTTGGTTTTGGTCCGATTCGAGCGGTTCAAGGTCGGTTTAGGGTGTTTTTGGACCGGTTTCATGAAATAAATTAATGTAATTTATTTTTCTTTGCACTTTAGGGGCCAAATTATTTCGGTTTTAGAACTATTTATCTATGTGAATGTCATTTAGATTATTCCCACCTTAGGATAAGCATGTTCATGCATTTTATTTATATAAATATTATATGAATATGGTTGAATGCATGACTAATTTTTTTTCATGAGTAATTAATTATAAGTGTTATAATTAGATTATATGGAAAATAAATTGCATGGAGCATGAAATTACTTAGTTTAAAATAAATGTTATTTGGTTTAAGTAATTTTATTATTCAAGTAATTGAATTTCTTTTATAATTCCAATTTGAATATTGATTGTTGGATTTATAATATAGTTTCTTTATCATAGGTTAATTATTAAAATTTATAAAAGTTATAAATTAAAAGGGTTTTAGAAACCATAACCTATAATAAAGAAATGCATGATTAAAAGGGTTTTAGAAACCATAACCTATAATAAAGAAATGCATGCAAACATAGGAACTTGGGTTAAATTTAATTAGTTTTAAATTGTTTAAAATTAATTTAGACTTAAGTTTCAATTTCTAATAGGATTAAAAAATAAGTCTTACGTAATATTTTAAATAGTTTAAAATATAGTAGGACTTTAGGACTTTGGTTATAAGGGAACTCTACTGGGGTGAAGTTACATCAGAAATTTGTCAGGGGTACTTAAGGTGTGGCAGTTAGCAGAACACCTCCTACTGAACTCGATACGGAACTGAGTTGAATTAACCTCAGATCTGTTTTATCTCTAGGTAATTAAAATGTTTATTCACCTAGACATAAGGTTTTAAGACGTAGTTATAATAGTTATAATAGCCATAGACTTAGATAGATTCTTTTAGCCAGAATCCGACTAAGTTAAATCCATACCCTAATTTTAGGAACTTCAATGGGAGAAAACGAGATGTTCGCATCGAGTTTACTCTCACGTCCTCAAGAGTTCACACCGTGAGTTCCATGCTCTGCTACGCTGCATGAATAGGGTGTCCCCCTATGGTATGTGTTTGCATGGTTCAATACCAAGGTGAATGAGGGAAGTATCCATAGAAAATGGGAGCAGCACGCGTGTCAACGTATCCTACGGTCTCCTCTATTAGGTCGCACCGTGAGATTTCTATAGTTCGCCTGCTAGGTTGTCCTGGAACAGCCACACCCTACGAAGGGCGTGACTATAGGGATCGGAACACCGCGAACTCCAGAAATGGATAGGGTCTCTTAGGTTGTTTGCCAGCAGTTGTCCTTCTTAATAGTAGCCTGTTGGCTCGGGCCTATTGAATCTCAAAATGGTAGGGTCACATTTACGGGATGAGTTAAGTTAGTTAACAAGTCCTTGACCAAACAAACGATAGCTAAGGACCATTGGGACATAAGATGTTCTGGTAGTGGGAATTGGCTGAGAAAGTCTCAATTCAAGGGAGGAATGACTGATCGCCCGACGGAGGCTTTTGTTCTAAACCTTTGAAGTATCATTTCAAAATTAAAGGTTTAACTTAATCAATGGGTTTTAGTTTAAACACTAGGGTTCTTTAATAATTTTGCTAAATTAGATTTGTTTTTACGATGGGTTTAAAGGCATAACTAATTAGAACTATTTTGGATTTTCAGCATGTCGTCCTCATTTATAGCCTTACTCAAAAAGGAACGTTTAACTGGTGAAAACATTACTACGTGGAAGTCAAACCTGGATGCGATCCTTGTTTTTGACGACCTTCGGTTCGTACTAACTGAGGAATGTCCTCAGATTCCTGCTCAAAACGCACCTCAATCAAACGCACCTCAATCAGTTAAGGATCCTTATTTTTTATGACCTTCGGTTCGTACAAACTTTCGAGTCTCTTATTAAGAATAAGAGACAGGCTGATAGAGAGGCAAATCCGTTTGCCCATTCCAAAAGGTTCCAGAAGGGTTCATCCTCTAGGACTAAGCCCTGTGGTTCAATTCGGAAGAAGTGGAAAGGAGGAAAAGGGAAAGCACGCCATCGCAGATATTGAGCTCAAAGAGAAGAATGGTAAATTAGATTTACTTGTTTTTTAAACTTTGTTTAGTGGAAAATGACGATTTAACTGGATACTTGATTCAGAACCACTAATCACGTTTGCTCTTCATTTTTGAAACTAGTTCCTTCAAGGAGCTCGAAGAGGGTGAGATGACGCCGTGGGTGGAGCGGAGACATCGTCTCAGCTCGTGCAGTGGGAGATGCCAAGTTATTTTTCAGAGATAGATTTATTTCTTTAAAAAATATGTATATAGTTCCTAAGCTTCAAAGGAACTTAATTTCTATCTCTTGATTAATAGAACTTGGTTATTGTATTTCTTTTTCAATCAATGAAGCGTTCATTTTGAAAGAGGGTGTCAATATTTGTTCTGCTAAATTGAAAAATGGCTTATACGTACTGAAACCGAATAAAACCAAAGCACTTTTAAATCATGAGATGTTTAAGAATGCTAGCACTCAGAATAAAAGGCAAAGAATTTCTCCAAATAATAATACCTATCTGTGGCAACTTAGACTTGGTCATATTAATCTCAACCGGATTGAGAGACTTTCTAAGAATGGACTTCTAAACAAGTTAGAAGATGATTCTTTACTGCCTTGCGAATCTTGCTTGGAAGGTAAAATGACCAAACGACCTTTTACTGGAAAAGGTTATAGAGTCGTAGAACCCTTAAAACTTATACATTCGGATCTTTGTGGTTCGATGAATGTTAAAGCTCGAGGAAGGTACGAATATTTCATCATTTTCATAGATGATTATTCGAGGTATGGTTATTTATACCTAATGCATCACAAGTCTGAAGCTCTTGAAAATTTCAAAGAGTATAAGGCTGAAGTAGAGAATACATTAGGGAAAAGCATTAAAACATTTCGATCCGATCGAGGTGGAGAGTATATGGATTTGAGATTCCAGGACTACATGATAGAACATGGAATTAAATCTCAACTCTCTGCACCTAATACACCACAACAAAATGGTGTGTCAGAAAGGAGAAATAGAACCTTGTTAGCATGGTTCATTCTATGATGAGTTATGCTCAATTGCCTGCCTCGTTTTGAGGATACGCAGTAGAGACTGCAGTTCAAATCTTGAACAGTGTTCTGTCAAAAAGTGTTTCAGAAACACCTTTTGAACATTGGAACGGGCGTAAACCTAGTTTACAACACTTTAGGATTTGGGGATGTCCGACACACGTACTCGTGACAAACCCAAAGAAACTGGAACCTCGTTCAAGATTGTGCCAATTTGTTGGCTATCCCAACGAAACGAGAGGTGGTCTTTTCTACGATCCACAAGAAAATAAGGTGATTGTATCGACAACCGCCACGTTCTTGAAGGAAGATAACATGAGAAACCATAAACCGCGTAGTAAAATGGTACTAAATGAAGCTACACATGAACTCACAAGAGTTGTTGATCATGTTGGACCCTCATCAAGAGTTGATGGAGGAGTCAGCACCTCAAGTCAGTCTCGTCTTTCTCAATCGTTGGGAATGCCTCGACGCAGTGGGAGGGTTGTTTCCCAACCCGACCGCTACTTAGGTTTAGCATTTGAAACTCAAGTTGTCATACCGATGATTTGGCGTAGAAGATCCATTGTCTTATAAACAGCAATGAATGACATAGACAAGGACCAATGGATCAAAGCCATGGACCTTGAAATGGAGTTAATGGACTTCAATTCAAGATGGGAACTTGTAGACCAACTTTGAAGGGGTTAGACCCATAGGGTGTAAATGGATCTATAAGAGAAAGAGAGATCGGTAGGAAAGGTACAAACCTTTAAGGCTAGACTTGTAGCAAAGGGTTTTACCCAAAGGGAAGGAGTTGACTATGAAGAAACTTTTTCCCCTGTTGTTATGCTGAAGTCTATAAGGATACTCTTGTCCATAGCCGCGTTTTATGATTATGAAATTTGGCAAATGGACATCAAGATCGCTTTTTGAATGGTAATCTTGACGAGAGCATCTATATGTCTCAGCCCGAAGGGTTCATAGCACGAGGTCAGGAGCAAAAAGTTTGCAAGCTTAATCGATCCATTTATGGATTGAAACAAGCATCAAGATCATGGAATATATGATTTGATACTGCGATCAAGTCTTACGGCTTTGATTAAAACGTTGACGAGCCTTGTGTTTACAAGAGGATCGTCAACGACAAAGTAGCTTTGTTAGTACTTTATGTGGATGATTCTCCTAATCATTGGGAATGATGTAGGATACCTAACTAATATAAAGAATTGGCTGGCGACCCAATTCCAAATGAAAGATTTGGGAGAGGCGCAATATGTTCTTTGGATTCAGATCTTTAGGAATCGCAAGAACAGAACGGTAGCACTGTCTCAAGCGTCTTATATCGACAAAATGTTGTCCAAATATTCGATGCAGAATTCCAAGAGGGGTTTATTACCCTTCAGGCACAGAGTTCATCCGTCTAGGGAACAGTGTCCCAAGACACCTCATGAAGTTGAGGACATGAGACATATTCCCTATGTCTCTGCAGTAGGTACCTTAATGTATGCTATGCTATGCACGAGGCCGGACATTTGTTATACAGTGGTAATAGTCAGTAGGTACCAGTCCAATCCAAGGTTAGATCATTGGACAACAGTTAAAAATATCCTCAAGTATCTAAGGAGAACGAGGGACTATATGCTTGTGTATGGGTCTAAGGATCTGATCCTTACTGGATTCACTGATTCTGATTTTCAGACCGATAAGGATTCTCAGAAATCCACATCGGGATCAGTTTTCACCCTTAACGGGAGAGCTATAGTATGACAAAGCATCAAGCAAGGATGCATCGCTGACTCCACAATGGAGGCTGAATATGTCGCTCCTTGTGAAGCAGCTAAGGAGGTTGTTTGGCTAAGGAAATTCCTTACTGATTTGGAAGTTGTTCCAAATATGGAATCTCCCATCACCTTATACTGTGACAACAATGGTGCGGTAGCCAATTCGAAGGAACCTCGCAACCATAAGCGAGGAAAGCACATCGAGAGGAAGTATCACCTGATACGAGAAATAGTACAACGAGGAGATGTGATAGTCACGAAGATCGCTTCGGAGCACAATATTGCTAATCCGTTTACAAAAACTCTCACGGCTAAAGTGTTCGAGGGTCATCTGAAAAGTCTGGGTCTACGAGATATGTACGTAAGCTAATCTAGGGCAAGTGGGAGATATGTAATGGGGTATATGGATGCCCTAGTTTATTGTATTTCTATCTCTTGTAACCACTGTTTTAGATTATGATGTAGCCCACTAGAGTTTTAGTTCAAGTGGGAGTTTGTTGGGATTTGTGCCCTAAAACGCGTAGTTTGTAATTATGTTCTAATTAATGTAATAAAGTGTTATTATTTCAAAAAAGTGTTATTGTTTGTTATCTACGAGTTTGCCTTTATATAAAACCCTAAATCCAATAAACTAAACATCCAAGGCTGTTAAATGAATCTCTAACTGAATGTAATGTACATAAAAAGGATCTCGGTTCGAGATAAAGCCTATAGGGTCTATAGTTAGGGGATAAGGTTTGGGTACCTTACCCTGGTTAAACTCTGGATGTGGTCCACTTTGTATTTGATACAAACACTGTGATCCTAACGTGTTCGTGTAGATGACATGTGAGTGGGGATATCCTATGTAATGAGATTACATAAGACCGGACCACAAAATAATAACCTCTAGCTATAACTTCGTTGACTAGTTAGGTTTCTATTTCACTTGGGTGACCTAAGCAACTTGATCTTAATCCTGAGCAGGTTCCGAACTCCCGTTCGCGAGGGATTGTCCTTTGACTAGTATGGGTGAGAGTGGCGAGATTCGCCGACTAAATATGCCTACCTTCTTGGGGACAAGACCGAGTGAGCGGCTGGAAACTTAACTTGGCAAGATGGAATTCACTTCTTCCCGCCTACTAGGGTAAGTAGAGGAATGTTCCCTTAAATGGTGTCTCCGGGACTTGAACAAAGTGCCCGACCCTCTCATTGGCCCGAGAGGGACTCTGTTTGTTTGTAGGACCACAAACAAATTGTTCATTAGGGGAGCACTGGTACTTAAGGAACAAGATGTAACCCAAGGGTAAAACGGTAATTTGACCCAGCTGGTGTTACAAACATTCGTGAAGGATTGACTTGCTGTTATTGGTCAATATCCGTGGGCACAGAAATATATCTGCAGTGAGAAGAGTGCAGCTGTGGGACTTTAGTGAAGTGTTCCCATGATGGCGAATGTTGATTGGGAGGTTAATGAGATTAGCAAAGCGGTCTCGTATCGTTTGAGCTTACGACCAGTAGGTCCATTAGGTCCACCTTCTAGCTCGTAAAGGGTTCTTAGATCATTTGAATTTGAAATGTTCAAATTCATTAGGTAATAAACTTAATGTATGTAGATACATTATAATATATAGTTTTGGAACTATATATTATAAATTTAATGTGAATGTGATTCATATTAAATTATAAGAGAGAATTGAATATTTGAAAGAGTTCAAATATTATATTAAATGTGAATGTGATTCACATTTGAAAACTATAGGTTAAAATTTAATGTGCACTGGATGTACATTAAAACTTTAGGTTAAAGGGGTAATATGATTAAATGAGATTTAATCAAAATTAAATATATGATATTTAATTTTTATTATTTAATTAATAATTAAATTTGATTGAATTATTATTATTATTATTATTATTATTATTATTATTATAATAAAAAGGGAATGTGTCATCCAGAATTTTGGAGAAGTGTCTCTGAAAGAATTCTCTCTCTCTCACACTCTCATTCCCAAAATTTTCCTAACTGTTGGAATCCTTCCCACAAAGGAAAGATCTAAGCACTCAGAGGACAGAAGGTTTATTCTTTTGGTGGTGTTCTGTAAAACAGAGAAGCTAAAGCTTGCTGAGTTACTGTAAATTGCTTGGAGCAAGGAGTTGCTGTGAGTCTACAAAGGTAATAATTCTTCTTTCTATCTCCTTAAGTTTAATTGTTAAACTTTACATGTTTGCATGTATGCTACTATCCATGTCTAATAGGATTAGAAATTCATGCTTGTTCTGTTCTTTTTGTCAATGCACTGGTTTTTGTTTCAATTAAAACAATCAAGCCTTTAACGATTTTTCGCTGCTCAAGGAGATCAGATCTCCATCATAATGGACCAACAGTGACGAGCTTCAATGATCCGAGATTAACCTATCAAACTCTTTGACCCGGTTAATCAACCTTCATTACCTACGTTAACACTCTACTAAAGCTCGTAGCTGCACTCCCATCAGTGCAGAATATTACGTGTCCACTGTTATAACCAATAACCATGAGTCGACCCTTCACAGGTTGTTCGTAGACACGGCTGGGTCAAATTACCGTTATACCCCTGTGTTTACTTCTTGTTCCTTAAGTCCTCACTGCTCTTCTAATGAACAACATATTGTGATGGTCCATCCATACACAACACCCTTCTCGGGACAGTGAGAAGGTGGGCGCCCGTTGTCCAAGCCCTGGAGACAACACTTAAGGGAACAACCCCTATAGTTTCCCTAAAGGCGGGAACGAGTGAATTCCATCTCGCGTAGTTAAGTTCCCAGCTCCCTACTTGGTCCTGTCCATGAGAAGATAGGCATATTGGGCGAGTAACTGTGACCACCCTCATCCGTACAAGTCAAAGGACAGACCCCCGCAACAGGAGTCCGTAACACGCTCTGGATTCAAGTCGAGTCACTAATGGTCATCTACGAAGTTATTAGTCCTTACTGTCAACGGTGTTACATCAGTAGGTCTAATAATTCACAGGCCGATCTTGTATAATCTCATTGCATAGGTTGGCCCCACTCACATGTCAACCACATGAACGAGTCAGATCACCTCGTTTATATCTTAATACAAAGCGGGTCGCATCCACAGTGCATCTAGGATTAGGTCTCCAACCCTATCCATATACTGTAGACCGTTTGGGTCATTATCTCAAACGTGATCCTCCATGTGTGTCCACTACACACCGTTCAAGTTCTAATTCTCTCATAAATTCAATGATCGTGGAGCTTAGTTTATTGGAAAAGTTTGTAAAATTTGCGAGGCAGAAAGTAATGAAATAACTAACTATTATTAATTTCTAACAGTAATTTACAAACACGAGATTTGGACAAAAATCCCAACACTCTAATGAACAATTTGTTTATGGTCCAACAAACAAACTGAATCCCTCTCAGGCCAATGAGAGGGGTGAGCCCTTTGTTGAAGACCTAGAATCAACACTTAATGGAACAAGCTCTCTACTATTCCCTAAAGCGGGTAGGAGAGAATTCCATCTTGTAGAACTATGTTCCCAGCTATCTACTCGATCTTATCCCTGAAATGGGAGGTTTATTTAGTCGACGATCTCAGGCCACTCTCACCCATGCAAATCTATGGGTAATCGAAATAAATAGGAGTTCATAGCACGCTCAGGATTAACATCGAGTTACCTAGGTCATCGTATGAATATTGTCAGTTAAGGTAGTAAACATGGTTATAAAGTCTAAGTTACTGTTTCTCGGTTCGATCTGATGCAAACTAACTGCATAGGACCCCGCCACTCGCATGTCCCACATGAACGATGTCGGATCACATCATTTGTACTTTACAAAGTTTGCCTTGTCCATAGTGTCCCAAGGATAATGTACCCAACCCGATCAGTTTCGATGCCCGAGTCCGTTTTAAGGGTCCGTTTGTTGTAATTTGGCCTAACTATAAATGGATTGAAAAATAAGTTTCTAATTATGTGTTTTAATTAAGGAATTGATGAAATTGTTTTAGGGGATTCGAATATCAAGCACGTTTGTTTGGAACCTTGAGTTAGAAGCGGAACTTTAGGAGATCAAGCTAAATTAAGGTAAGGGATTGTTCTACAAATTATTTTGAAATAGGGAAGTATATATGTTTTGAAGATTTTAGTTTAAAAGCATGAATTTCAAAGATTTATCCCAAAAGAGGAGTCTCAATGATTTATTCCAAAAGAGGAGGCTCAATGATTTATTTCAAGAACGATTTCAAGATTTACTATTCTAAAGAGTTTGAGAGGACCTCCAATGCATGATTTTATTTTTAAGAGAATTCCAAAGTATTTGAAAATGAGTTTTGACACAGTTATGGATGTTTACGTATATTGAGATTTTCTGTTATGCCATTGTGATGAACACGTATTTGAAAATGTATTTGTATATATGATTTATGATTGATTGATTCGAATTTAAAGTTATGAAAGTTATGCCATGATTATATGATTGTTGTATCATTATGACTGCATATGTACATGTGATTGACGAATGGGACCTAATGCATATTGTATGTATATGAACATGTTTATGAAAGCTGTGGCAATGGGTCTCCTAAGGATTTATGCATGGTCAAACATGCATCAGAGACCCTATGGGTAAAACTTATAGGAGTCTGTGAGAGACTCAAACTTATAGGGGTCTGTGAGTGACTCAAACTTATAGGGGTCTGTGAGGGACTCAACATGAAAAGACTCAGGTAGATTCAATTAACCACGCAAATCCGAAGAGAAAAGTCATGAGTTTATGAAAGGAAATTTTAAGTCCGACTGCAGAAAATTTTATAATCTTGATAGTCATGTTTACAGTCATGTTTAAAACTCATGTTGCATGTGTTTGCATTTCCCGACCCACACTTACTGGGTATTATTATAATACTCACCCCTTTACCTTTGTGGTGTTTTCTCCGTTTTTAAAATGTTTTCAGGTAAATGCGAGGGCATACCAGGCGAGTGACAGAGATTCGCTACAGAAGCCATGAGAACCAAGTCAAGATTTTACGCATACATGATTTAGAAAGTATATTTTTAAGTGATTTTAGTCTTCCGCTTATGTAGCCTAATGACCTTTAAATTGAGGCCAAAGTTAATTATATATATTTTTATATGTTTTGTATTTATGGGATAACAAATTAAACTAATTTGAATCATCAAGTTTTATCTATCTAAAGTCATTTAGGGCGTCAAATGCATGCATGATAGTAATGACCCTTAGAAATAGAGTTTTTAAAAGTAGGGTGTTTACAGTTGGTATCAGAGCCTTAGGTTAGGGTTCTGTAGACTCGCTTACATCATAAGCAACAAGTATCCCATGGCTAAGTAGCAACTCCCAGTCACTGCCAGGTATGCCTTTGAAATAAAGTTTTATTTTGGTTCATGAAAAGAAAATTATGTATTTTATGTAAAGTTAATATTTTATATAAAAATCGAGTTCAATGAAATTATGAACTAAGAATGAATGAGAAAGTATGAGTTGAACTACATGTCTATAGAAAGGAAATGCATATATGTTAAGCTATATATATATACGATATGAAGTTGACGTGTTTTCTTACGCTGAAAAGAAAAAGAATGCATGAAATTCCTACTGTTAGTAGTAGAAAAGAAAGAGTTGAGTTAAAAGGTTATTACCTAAAGGAAATTCGTAACTATGAGACACCTATGTGTTATGGAAGATGAGCATGGTGGAGTACAAAAGTGATACCATAAGCTTAATGAATTTAATAAAGACAAGTACGAAGAGAAGGAATAAGTAGTTAGAATTTTAGTTTTAAGAACACAAGAGGATTGATGATTTAAACTCCAGGACCTTGTGCACACTTCGACAGTCACATGGTCACCTTTGTGTCCAAGCTTTATGAACATGTATAAGGAACCTCACCACTAATTTCCACCTTTTGGTTAAGATATATATGGATGTCTTGGAATAAATAATATGAGGTGTTAACCTTAAATTCTTAGGTAGTAACGTTTCCCTTTTCCCCCGATCAAAGGGTTAAGGAAAGAGAATTTGGGTAATAGAGGAAAGTTTATTGAATCTCTTCTTCGTTATGTAGAAGTCAAACTGAGGAACTCTTGAAATAATAAAGTGTATAGTTGTAGTGGTCGAATAACCATTGGAGTGAAACTGAAAGGTCCATTTAGTAAAGGTTAGGCTGATGGTTTCTTAAGTGAGGTTTTAGAGAATTTGACATTAGAACCAAACTGGTACAAGTAATTGAGAAAGTCCTCAATTTTGGCTAAAAGGAGAAAGTCAAGTTTAAAGAAA
The DNA here is from genome assembly GCA_036507285.1 of Trichosanthes cucumerina. NCBI lineage: Eukaryota > Viridiplantae > Streptophyta > Magnoliopsida > Cucurbitales > Cucurbitaceae > Trichosanthes > Trichosanthes cucumerina. The sequence goes on from CM071840.1 coordinate 46,660,161, forward strand.
GTAAGCATGAGGAACAATGTGTTGGTGTTAGATAAAATAAGTTTGATCTTTTAAGGTTACCTTTAACACAAGAGATAGACTTAAGCATGTAGTTAAAGTGAAAGGCATCAATAGCTTCTAATACTCCTTGCAGAATGGTCCAGAGAGGTTAAAAGGACTCAAGTTATAGGTATGAAACATTTTATATAAGAGCTAATAGTAGTATATCGCCCTAAGGAGTATTAGTGTTGTTCGTAAAGGAGAAAAGTGTATCTTTATGTTTGTACGTAGGTTATGGGAAGTAGAAGAAAGTTGCTGATAAGAATGAATATCTTCGTTCTTAGATGAACGACCTATTCTACCAGCTACAACGAGCACAATGTCCTTTAAGATGATTATGGGGACAAGTTATCGTCATTCAAGAATCAGTGTTAAGATATCCCAAAATGGTTTTCAAATCAAGCTAGGAACATCATGAAGTTGTAGAGATCTTACTAAAGCACCCACAAAGTTTATAGACTAGAAAGGTTTAGTGCTCAAGAAAAGGCTAAAACATTGTCTTGATTAAGTTGTTGGAGATATTCTGGTTTAGTCCAAGTCTAAGAAGGGGCAGAAAAAGCACTTTGGAAGGATTGGGTTAGACAAAAGGAGGGAAGAGTAAGTCCTAATAGGTGAAAGTAGTCGAAAGGTCACTAAGGAGTTAAGTGCCCAAGTAAACTTCAAAAGATGAGAATAATGAAATTTGTTAAGCTATGAAAAGACGAATATGTGACCTCAGGTGTTTGATGTTTGAAAGGAAATGTCTGAGTTCAGGATGTAAGGCTTAGGGAAAACATTGACAAGATGAGACACACACCTACGCGTTATTAAAATAGCCAGTCTGGGCAAACACAGGGAAAGAGTAGACACTACGAGGTGAAAGTCTTTCAAGAAACCTTGAACAACTAAGTTCTGTAAGTAAAACCTTGTTAGATAAATACGGTTTGAAAAACAAAAGGGGCAAGTTGTTAACTTTGGAATGGAAGTTAAATTTTCGAAGTGTTTCGAAAGACTTGGATCGTATCCATGACGAGTAATGTAAGTAGTGGCACTGTAGTTACCCACGCCGGAACCGCCGCCAAACAGTGAAGCTGAAGTTCCTTCGCCGTCGAACAATCGTAGCAGGTTCGAGCACCTCAGCCGCCGGTTTGTAGTTTGGTTCGGGCTTTTGGGTGTATTCCATTCGGTTTTTAGAGAGTAGAGGCCGGTTTTTGATAGATCGAGCCACGAACTTCCCAACGATATGCTCCACACGCGTCGTCGGGCCACCTCCATGCGCCCCCGCCACCCGCCACACGCGTTGCCGCTCGCCGGTGACAACCCAACCTGATCACCTTCAATCCTCGAGTCCGTTTGTAGTAATTTAGCCTAACTATAAATGGATTCAAAAATAAGTTTCTAATTATGTGTTTTAATTAAGGAATTGATGAAATTTTTTTAGGGGATTCGAGTATCAAGCACGTTTGTTAGGAAGCTTGAGTTAGGAGCGGAACTTTAGAAGTTCAAGCTAAAATAAGGTAAGGGATTGTTGTACAAATTATTTAGAAAAAGGGAAGTATATATTATTTGAAGATTTTAGTTTAAAAGCATGAATTTAAAAGATTTATCCCAAAAGAGGAGTCTCAATGATTTATTCCAAAAAAGGAGTCTCAATGATTTATTTTAAGAATGATTTCCCAAGATTTACTATTCCAAAGAATTTGAGAGGACATTCAATGCATGATTCTATTTTTAAGAGAATTCCCAAGTATTTGAATATGAGTTTTGACACAGTTATGGATATTTACGTATATTGAGATTTTCAGTTATACCATTATGATGAATACGTATTTGAAAATGTATTTGTATATATGATTTATGATTGATTGATTGAAATTTAAAGTTATGAAAGTTATGCCATGATTATATGATTGTTGTATCATTATGACTACATATGTACATGTGATTGACGAATGAGACCTCATGCATATTGTAAGTATCTGAACATGTTTATGAAGGTTGTGGCAATGGGTCTCCTGAGGATTTATGCATGGTCAAACATGCATCAGAGACCCTATGGGTCAAACTTATAGGAGTCTGTGAAGGACTCAAACTTATAAGGGTCTTTGAGGGACCCAAACTTATAGGGGTCTGTGAGGGACTCAAACCTATAGGGGTTAGTGAGGGACTCAACATGAAAAGACTCAAGTAGATTCAATTGACCACGCAATGCAGAAGTGAAAAATCATGATTTTAAGAAATGAAATTTTAGGTCCAACTGCAGAATGTTTTATGATCTTGACAGTCATGTTTACAGTTATGTTTAAAAGACATGTTGCATGTGTTTGCATTTTCGGACCCACACTTCTTGGGTATTATTATAACACTCACCCCTTTACCTTTGTTGTGTTTTCTCCGTTTTTAAAATGTTTTCAGGTAAAGGCGAGGGCATACCAGGCGAGTGAAAGGGATGCGCTACAGAAGCCATGAGGAAATGAAAATATAGTTGAGAAAGGCTTAAAAATATTGATAGGTACTACCTATACCAACAATGTGCACCTTTCTTTTCAGTGGCTCAATCATAGGAACTCCACAGTTAAGCGTGTTTGGCTTGTAGCAATCCTATGTTGGGTGACCTCCTAAGAATATTTTCTAGGGAGCATGTGAGTGGGGATAAAGAATGCTGAAAGGACCCCGTGTTAGTTTGTGGGGATAGTGTCTTCACTCTTCCAAGCAGTCATGGATGATATGGTCACGGTGTCAGGTCGTAAGGAATCCTGGGCCTTGGGAATTACAAGTGGTATCAGAGCGGAACCTCTCCTAGTAAGATGTGGTTCGGGGACGAACCAAGACGCAAGATGGTGGGCATGTGACACCCGAGGAAGAGGGGTACATGAATGAACTGTGTCCACATCTAAATGAGAGGGATCCTGGGGATATGAAAGTATAGTACCCGAGGAAGATGGGTACAAGAGAGTGACTAAAAGAAATGAAAATACAGTTGAGAAAGTCTTAAAAGAATTGATAGCTACTACCTATACCTGAAGGGAATGAAAATTCCCACGCAGCAGAAGACGATCGAATCGTCAAGGTATCGTTACGCTACTAGAATATTGTCAAAATGATCTAACACTTAGATCTAAGTTAAACAAATAAAAGTATGAAGAAATTACAGCGAGAAGAATGTACTTACTTGTTGTAGACTATTCTTCAAAATTTCTTCCTTGATCACGAACACTTCGTGCTTCTCAACGAACGCTTCTCTCGAACAAAACCCGAACAAACACCACCAATTGGAACCTTGGTTGTTCTTCTTTTGGAAAGAAGGAAAATGGTGGGATTCTTTTATGTTTTGGTGAGAGAATTAGAGAGAAAAAAGAAACTCTTCTCTTTGGTGAAAACCAAAAAAATGAGAGTGAGAGAGTGATTTCCTTCTGCAAGAAGGTAGAGGTGTACACGGGTTGGATTGGATTGGGTTGAAGGATTTTTTGGAACCAACCCGAAAATTTGGGTTGGTCGGGTTGACAACGCAAATTACCCGATTAAGGGTTGCAACCCAGGGTTGGGTTGGGTTGGGTTGGGTTGAGTTGTCGGGTTGATTTTTTTTAATATTTTTTAATTATTTAAAATAATTTTTTTTTGAATTTATAACTAAAATCACATAAAATTCAATTATCAAACTTCAAAATTCATAACATTTTAATATTTGTTGGAATCTTAGAAGAAAAATATTAAAATTGACAAATAATTCATTTATAAATATATATAAAAATTAAAAAAATATAAATTTTGGATTGAGTTGGGTCAACCCGAGCCTAAGAGGGTTAACTCGAGAACCGACCCAAAAATTCGGTTCTCTAACATTCTAACCCAACCCAAACGGAAAAAAAACTTAACCCAACCAAACCCTTATGGTTTGGGTTGGGTAGTCCGGGTTGCTCGGGTTACCGGGTTATTTGTACACCCCTACAAGAAGGGATTAAATAGTGGAGTTAATATCTCCACATTATCACCATTTTACCACAACCATAGGTTATGCAAATCATATTTGCATAACCATATAATATAAGATATCTCATATCTCATATTGCAAATCATATTTGTAATAATTGTGGATTAATTAAATTGAATCACATCCAATTTAATTTCTCTCAATTAATTTCTCCAATTAGCCATAATTCAACAATTAGGTTAACCTATAGTTTATTATGAATCTCATTCACATTAAACTATAAATTATATCATTCATATCTCATATAAATGACATAAATGCCTCTAAGTGAAATTGAACACTTCAATTTCAAAACAAAACTTCAACCCTTCGTTTAACCCAGATGGAGCCAACCGAGGGATCTAATGGACCTACAGTGACAGACTCCAATGATTCGAGATTAACCTATCAAACTCTTTGACCCGACCAATCAACATTCATTAGCTACGGTAACACTCCACTATAACCCGTAGTTGCACTCCCGTCAGTGCAGAATATTACGTGTCCACTGATATAACCAATGCCCATGAGTCGACCCTTCACAGGTTTTTCGTAGACACGGCTGGGTCAAATTACTGTTTTACCCCTATGTCTACCTTTTCTTCCTTTAGTCTCCACTGCTTCTCTAATGAACAACATATTGTGGTGGTCCAACCATACACAATACCCTTCTCGGGCCAGTGAGAAGGTGGGCGCCCGTTGTCCAAGCCCTGGATACATCACTTAAGGGAACTACCCCTCTAGTTTCCCTAAAGGCGCGAACGAGTGAATTCCATCTCGCGTAGTTAAGTTTCCAGCTTCCTACTTGGTCCTGTCCCTGAGAAGAAGGCATATTGGGCGAGTAACTGTGACCACCCTCATCCGTACTAGTCAAAGGACAGACCCCCGCAAACAGGAGTCTGTAACACGCTCAGGATTCAGGTCGAGTCACTAATGGTAATCTACGAAGTTATTAGTCCTTACTATCAACGGAGTTACATCAGTAGGTCTAATAATTAACGATCCGATCTTGTAAAATCTCATTGCACAGGATGCCCCCACTCGCATGTCAACCACATGAACGAGTCAGATCATCTTGTTTGTATCTAATACAAAACGGGTCGCAACCATAGTGTATCCAGGATTAGGTCTCCAACCCTATCCATATACTGTAGACCGTTTGGGTCATTAACTCGAACGTGATCCTCCCTGTGTGTCCACTACACACCGTTCAAGTTCTAGTTCTCTCATAAATTCAATGACCCTGGAGCTTAGTTTATTGGACAAGTTTGTAAATATTGCGAGACACAAAGTAATGAAATAAATAACTCTTATTAATTTCCAATAGTAATTTACTAACACGAGATTAGGACAGAAATCCCAACAATACCAACAAGGTGCACCTTCCTTTTCGGTGGCTCAATCATAGGAACTCCAGAGTTAAGCGTGCTTTGCTTGGAGCAATCCTATGTTGGGTGACGTTCTAAGAATATTTCCTAGGGAGCATGTGAGTCGGGACAAAGCATGCTGAAAGGACCCCGTGTTGGTTTGTGGGGATAGTGTCTTCACTCTTACAAGCAGTCATGGATGATATGGTGACGGTGCCAGGTCATAGGGGATCCAGGGCCTTGGGCATTACAGACAAGCCTCTACAATGCAAACATGAGTCGACCCTCTTGATAGCTTAATCTTACTATGACAAACATATTTGAGTATGATAGGTTGTTAGGTTATAACCAAACATGTTTGTCTTTGCGCCCTAAACTTATGTAATTTTGATCAAATAAATAAAGAGTTATCTGTTTTGAAAAAATTATATTCTTGCTCTATAAATCCAATAAACTAAGCTCCAAGGTTATAATGTATCTTGAACATCAGTGTAGTAGACACTATTTGGATTGTGTTCAAGAGTATAACCTAAAGGGTCTATGGTATAACAATAAGGTTGGAAACCTTATTCTGGTAACACCATGGATGTGGCCCACTTTGTAATTAGTACAAATGAGGTAATCCAACTAATTCATGTGGATTGACATGGGAGTTAGGGCATCCTGTATGAAGAGTTCATACAAGATCGGACTGCAAATTATTAGTGTAACCAGTATAATGCCGTTAACAGGATAAGACTGATAATTTATGGATGGTCATTAGTGACTCGACCTGAATCTTGAGCAAGTTAAGAATTCGTTCTTATAGGGGTTTGTCCTTAGACTAGTATGGGTGAGAGTGGCCTATAGCCGACTCAATAAGCCTACCTTCTCAGGGACAGAACCTTGTAGGTAGCTGTGGACTTAACTATGCAAAATTGAATTCACTCATTCCTACACAAAGGAATTAGATAGGTTGTTCCTTTAAGAACTGAGTCCAAGTCTTGAACAACTGGGCCCTGCCCTATAAGAGGGTATGAGTCTATGAAAGGACCTTAGACTTGTTGTTCATTAGAGGATCAGTGGTGCTTAAGGAACAAAGAGGTAATCACAGAGGTAAAACGATAATTTGACCCAGCCGTGATTACGAACAACATGTGAAAGATCGACTCATGGGTCATGATTATATCAATGGACACAATATAATCTACAGTGAGGAGAGTGCAACTACAAGTCTATAGTGGAGTGATTTGTAGTTAATGAATATTGATTAATTGGATCAAAAGGTTTGATCAGTTAATCTCACATCATCGGAGGCCATGAACTATAGGTCCATTAGGTCCCTCGGTTGGCTCTACATGGTAATATTAAGGGTATAAAGTTAGGAATGAAATTAAAGTGTTCAATTACAAATATGAGGTGTTATATCAGTTATATGCGATATAATTGATATAATATATGGTTTTAATGTGAATTAGATTCATATATAAACTATATACTAATGAGTGAATAAAAGAAGGGATAGGATGGTAATTTCCATCTTATTTCCCTATAAATAGTTGCATAAGATGCAACTTTGTGCATAAGCAAGTAAGCCTTTTTTAAAACCCTAAAATTGCAAATGATAGTGTTGTTGGAAAAGTTCCAAACAAACATTCTCTCATAACCTCCACATCTCTCCCTAAAAGAAACCCACATTCCTCCCTCACCTAGAGAACAACGGAGAAGATCTAGTGCAGTCAACTTCATATGTTCGAGTTCAAGTTGCTGAGATCGTGATCGTGGGAGAAGGAGCACGTGAAGAAAGAGTTCTTCAAAGGTAATCTCTTGTTGTCCTATGTAGAATTATATGTTTAATCATATTATTTTTGTTCTTTATTATAATTCGTGAAACAAAATAAAGAACACGCGATTCACAATTGCTTCCTCTACGGGATTCGATCCCTTCAATTGGTATCAGAGCCAATTGTGTTCTTGATTTTGTTCTGGATTTATCAAGATCATAGGTGGGATTTACTATTTTCATGAGATAAATGAACAGTTTGCAAATTAAATGTTTTCAATTTTGGCACTTAGATTTACAATTTTTCCATTGAATCGTTCAATGTAAGGGTCGTGTTTTGGCCATTTTTAATTGTAAATCGAGTTTGTAAGTCCGTGTCGATCGAGGCAAAGTAGTTGCTGAGAAGAACGGAGCGAAAACAAGGCAAAATGATGGAGGATAGCTTGCTGTCTGCGTGCAACATTGCAACGATGTTCATTGGCGTTGCAACGCCACGCTTGCGGATGGAGGCGCGCATCAAAGGCAGCGTTGCAATGCCGAACGTGTTTTGCAGCGCGCTTCAACGGGCCGCAATGGACAAATTGCAGCGTTGCAACGCCGAAGGCGTTTCAACAGTTTCAACCGGCAGAAAACGTTTATTTATTTATATATATTAAATATAAAAACATTTTTATATTTAATTTTATATATTTTATTTAATTTTAATTAATATAATTTGATTATATTAGTTAAAATTAATTTTAGGGTGACAAATTTGGTCTAATTTTGCTATTTAAACTATGTAATTGTTGTATAATTATTGCCATGCATAATGTATGTTTTTATTTTAGATATCCCACCTTAGGTTAAGCATTTCCATGCATCATAATATATAAAGTGTTATATTACATAGTTTGCATGAATAATTAATATAAGGTGTTATATTAATATATGGACAATATTGACATACATTTTACTTCATGAGATGATTATGATATGTATGTCCTATTATTCATGAGATGAATAATCAAGCACTATAACATAGTATGCATGTCACCTAAGGTTAATTATTAGTTTTAAAGATGTTTAGAACTTGGAATTAATAGATCTTAGGTTATCTAGTTCTAATTAGATTAGAATTAGGAACCAAGTAATTTATAAACAATGATTAAAAGAGCAACTCTGTCTAAGGAAGGTTCTGTCTAGGCTGGGGTATTTAAGCAACGGAAACGGAACACCCCTACCTAGGAACTGACCTCGGAGTGAATTTTAATCAGAGTTTATAAATTATAGTAGCGTCAGCGGGTTTATTAAGGGGTTAATAAACTAGAAATCCAAGACATAATATAAAGAGTTATATTAGCAAACTTAGGATAAAGTCAATATAAAAGTTATATTGATTATCTATATAAGAGTTATATTGATAAGTTTAGGTAAAACCATTAGTTGGGTTTTCATCCTAAGTAAATTTCCTATAGATTTAAAGTATCCAGTTGGAGGAAAAGTGTATATGATACATAATTTTCCACCTACGTATCTTCGGGAAGTTCACACCGTGAGACTCATACTTGGCCTCGTGGCGCAAACGGGAGCGTCTCCCTTCAGATGGTGTTTGTATGAGTCAATATGAAGGTGAATGGAGAGGGTACTTATAGTGAGTGGGAGCAGGTTTAGTGAAAAACAAAACCTATGGTCTCTTCTGTCGGTTTACACCGTATGATCACTATGGTCAGCCTGCTAGCTTGGCCTAGACCAGACAATCCCTTCGCATGGCTTGATCATAGGGGATCGAATACAGTAAACACCCGAAAGTGATAAATATTTCCTTAGTCTGTTTTTCAATCTAGTCCTCCCTTCGGCGGATTTTATTGGATGGGGACTCTGGGGTCTAAAGACAGAGAGTTACACTCAAAAGGTACATAAGAAGTGTATGTATCCTAACCAAATAATGGCAACTAAAGCCTATAGGAATAAGAGTTATTTTGGCATTAGGTTTTGGTCAGGAGTGTCTTGATCCAGAGGAGAAGTGTTTTTTATTACCCTTCGGAGTCATACATTCTAAACCTTTGGAGTATCATTGCAAATTATAAATGACCTTGGAATCATTTAATAATTACCTAAAACATGATTGGATTAGACAATTATAGCAAGAAACTTATACAAGTTTTATTTATTTTTTAGCAAAATGTCTAGCTCAATTATTTCCTTACTGGGTGCGAAAAAATTAGCCGGAGAGAACATAATGACTTGGAAGAAAAACTCAACATAGTCTTGGTTGCACATGATCTTAAGTTCGTTCTCAATGAGGAGTGTCATCAATTCCCTACTCAAAACACACTTCAATCTGTTGAGGATGCGTATGACTGCTAGATCAATGCCAATAAAGGCAAAAGCCTATATCCTTGCTAGCATACCTGATGTTTTAGCCAAGAGGCTAGAGGGCAAGATCTCAGCTCGTGAGATTGTGGATTTTGTTATAAATTTGTCTAGACAACCGTCCAAACAAATTCGACATGAAGCTCTAAAGTACGTTTACAACGCGCACATGGAGGAGGGAACGTCAATAAGAGAACATGTTGTCAATCTGATGGCTCACTTCAACATAGAGAAATTAAATGGAGCAGTCATAGATGAGAAAAAGTCAGATTTTGTTCATCCTGTAATCTCTTCCGAAGAGTTTTCTGCAATTTCGCAACAATGCATCGATGAACAAGATAGAGTATGATCTGACTTCTCTACAAAATGAGCTACAAAATCATCAGTTTCTTATGGATGATAAGAGACAACAGAATGGAGAGACAAATTTGTTTGCCCATTCCAAAAGTTCTAAGAAGGGTTCACCTGGTGGAACTAAGAACTGCAACCATACTTCTGAACTTAAGAAGATACAGAAGAAAAAGAAAATGAGCAAATAAAGAGCAATCGTCTAGCAAGAAATAGCTGTTATTTGATAACAAGTATGTAGTTTCATGGTTTATTAGAAACCTTATTTCTATTTCTTGCCTTAGCGAATATTGTACTTCAATTTCTTTTCAATTGAATAAAGTGTTTATTTCTTTGTAAAAGTCTTGAACTATGTGTTTCTCTTCTTGAGAATTATTTGCAATGGTTTACTTCAGTTAAAATAGTTTTAAACACTGAATTATTCAAAATAGCAAGTACACGAACTGATTTCTCCTAAAAATGCTCATCTTTGGCATCCTAGATTGGGTCACATTAACCCCAATGGGATTGAGAGATTGGTAAAGAATGTACTTCTAAATGAGTTAGAAGAAAATACTTTACCTGTATATGCATCTTGCCTGGAAGGCAAAATAACTAAAAGACCTTTTAGTGGAAAAGGTTATAGAGCCAAAGAACCTCTTGAGCTTATAAATTCAGACCTTTGTAGTCCGATGAGTGTTAAAGCCAGAGGAGGTTATGAATATTTCATTTTCTCTATAGATGATTATTCTAGATTTGGGCATATTTACCTATTGCATCATAAGTCTGAAGCACTTGAAAAGTTCAAGGAATTCAAGACTGAAGTTGAAAATCAATTAGGTAAGACAATTAAAACACTTCGATCAGATCGAGGTGGAGAGTATATGGATTTAATATTCCAGAACTATATGATGGAACATGGAATTACATCCCAACTCTTAGCTACCGGTACACCACAACAAAACGGTGTATCGGAAAGGAGAAATAGAACCTTGTTGGACATGGTTCGATCAATGATGAGTTATGCTCATCCCCCTAATTCTTTGTGGGGTTACGCAGTAGAGACTGCGGAATACATTTTGAACAATGTGCCATAAAAAAGTGTTTCTTAAATGCCTTTTGAACCATGAAAAGGACGTAAAGGTAGTTTATGCCATTTCCGAATTTGGGGTTGTCCAACACACGTGCTTGTGAAAAATCCAAAGAAGTTGGATTAACGTTCAAAATTGTGCCTATTCGTAGGCTACCCAAAAGAAACAAGAGGTGGTTTATTCTATGATCTGAAGGAAGATAAGGTTTTTGTGTCGACAAATGCCACTTTCTTAGAGGAGGACCACATAAGGGACCATAAACCAAGAAGTAAAATTGTGTTAAGTGAGTTTAAACGGAACAATGGCAAAGGTTGCTAATAAAAGTAGTACGTCAACAAAAGTTGTTGATACTAGCTTGTCTAGTCAAGAGAGTTCATCTCAAGAGTTGAGTATGTCTCGACGTAGTGGAAGGATTATACCACAACCTGATCGTTACAAGGGTTTATCTGAGACTTGAGTTGTTATACCAGATGACGACTGTGAGGATTAATCAACTTATAATCAAGCGATGGTTGACAAAGATAAAGAGAAATGGGCCATAGCCATGGACCAAGAAATGGAGTCTATGTACTTCAATTCTTTTTGGGATCTTGTAGATAAACCGGATTGGGTAAAACCTATAGGCTCTAAGTGGATCTACAAGAGAAAGCGTGGTGTAGATGGAAAGGTGCAAATCTTTAAAGCTAGACTAGTAGCAAAGGGTTATACCCAGATTGAAAGGGTTGACTATGAGGAAACATTTTCACATGTTGCTATGGTAAAGTCTATCCGTATCCTACTTGCTATTGCCGCATATTATGACTATGAGGTATGGAAAATGGATGTCAAGACAACTTTTTTTAATGACAATCTTGACGAGAACATCAACATGGACAAACCCAAAGAGTCTATTGAACAAGGACAAAAGCAAAAGATTTGCACGCTTAAAAGGTCAATTTATGGACTGAAACAAGCCTCTAGGTCCTGGAATATAAGATTTGATCAAATCTTTTAGCTTTGATCAGAATGATGATTAACCCTGTGTCTATAAGAAAATCATGAATAGTTTTGTCGCATTCCTAGTCCTATATGTGGATGATATCCTACTCATTGGGAATGATGTAGGATATCTTATAGACATCAAAAATTGGCTAGCTACGCAATTCCAAATGAAAGATTTGGGTGAAGCGCAGTTTGTTCTTGGGGTCTAGATTGTCCGGAACCGCAAGAATAAAACACTAGCCTTTTCTAAGACATCTTACATCGACAAAGTGTTGTCGAGGTTTAAGATGCAAAACTCCAAAAAGGGTTTATTGCCTTTTAGATATGGAGTTCATTTTGAAGGGATTTTGAATTCCCGCAGCGGAAGACGTTGTGAAACGTCGTTGATCCGTTGGGTAAAACGTGTCTTAAAATCGAACCTATCACATAGATCCTAGGCTAAACATGCAAATAAGAGAAGAAAACAGTAAGGAACTATAAGATACTTACTTGTTGAAGAACTCTTCTTCAATGCTTTTCTCCTCCAGTCACGATCTCTCTCGATCCAACGATCTCCTCGAACACGAACCTCGATCCGAACACGGAGACACCTCCAAAGGGTCTTCTCGGTTGTTCTCGAGAGGTTGAGGGAGAGTAGGTGGGACTCCCTTTGGTTTTGGGTGAGGAGAGAATGATAGAGAATTGAGAGAGGATTTGAGAGCGAATCACTTGCTTTCTTTGGATCAACATCCAAAAAATGGCAAATGGCACACCAAAGGCTTCTTGCAAAGCCTTTAAATACTATTGTGTGATGGAGTTAAAACCTCCACCAAATCACAATTTTACCACAACCATATAATATACAAATCACATTTGCATATTATATAATATAAGGTATCCCATACCTTATTATACAAATCTCATTTGCATAAATGTGGAATTATAAATTGAATCACATTCAATTTAATTTCTCTCAATTCTATTTCTCCAAATAGCACTAATTAGTCAATTAGGCTATACTATAGTTTATTATGAATCTCATTCACATCAAACTATATATTATGTCATCTATATCTCATATAAACGACTTAAATACCCAAATAATGAATTTGAACACTTCAAATTCACACCAAACTGTAAACCCTCAATTTGTCCAATTTGAGCAAACCGAGGGACCTAATGGACCTACACGTGACGAGCTCCAATGATCCAAGACTAACCTGTCAAACTCTTTGACCTGTTATTCAACATTCATTAGCTAGGGTAACACTCCACTAAAGCCCGTGTGTTGCACTCTCATCTTTGTAGGGACAAGTTGTGTCCATCGATATAACCAATACCCATGAGTCGACCCTTCACGGGTTGTTCAGTGAGACACACATTGGGTTAAATTACCATTTTACCCCTGTGTCTACCTCTTGCTCCTTAAGTCCCACTGCTCCTCTAATGAACAACTACGTTGCATGGTCCAACCATAAACAACAACCCTCTCAGGCAAATGAGAGAGTGGGGCCCCGTTGTTGAAGCCCTGGAGACAACACTTAAGGGAACAACCTCTCTAGTTTCCCTAAGTCGGAAACGAGTGAATTCCTTCTTGCGTAGTCAAGTTCCTAACTCCCCACGTGGTCCTGCCCCTGAGAAGATAGGCATATTGGACCAGCAATAGTGGCCACCCTCACCCGTACTAGTCAAAGGACAAACTCCCGCAGACAGGAGTCCGTGACACGCTCAGGATTAAGGTCGAGTCACTAATGGTCGTCTACGAATTTATTAGCTCTATACTGTTAACGGTGTTTCATCAATAAGTCTAATAATTCACGGTCCGGTCTTGTACAATCTCATTGAACAGGATGCCCCTACTCGCATGTCAACCACATGAACGAGTCATATCACCTCGTTTGTATCTAATACAAAGCGGGTCGCATCCACAGTGTATCCAGGATTAGGTCTCCAACCCTATCCATATACTGTAGACCGTTCAGGTAATTAACTCGAACGCGATCCTCCCTGTGTGTCCACTACATACCGTTCAAGTTCTTAGTTCTTTCATAATGAAATGACCCTGGAGCTTAGTTTATTGGATTAAGTTTATGAAAAATGCGAGACACAAAGTTTAAATAAATAACTCTTATTTATTACACAATGTTGAAATAAATAACTCTTATTCATTTACAACTTGGAATATTACAAACTACACGAGATGAGGACATACATCCCAACAAACTCCCACTTGGACTAAGCTAGTGGAGTACATGATACATTTCTCAAAATACTGAGAAAGTAATACAATAAACTAATACAATAAACTAGGGCATTGAATACCCCTTTACAATACTCCCACTTGCCCTAGTCAGGAAGCACTCGAAGACCTAGACTCTCTAGGTGACCCTCAAACACCTTAGCCGTGAGGGCCTTTGTAAATGGATCAGCAACGTTGTGCTCCGAAGCTATCTGCGTGACTGTCACGTCTCCACGGTGCACAATCTCTAGTATCAGGTGATACTTACGCTCTATATGCTTGAGCCTTTTATGACTCCGAGGTTCTCTCAAGTTGGCTACTGCACCACTGTTGTCACAGAACAGCGTGATCGGCAAGTTCATATTTGGAACAACTTCCAAATCCGTCATGAACTTCACGAGCCAAGCGACTTTCGCTGCGACTTCACAAGTCGCAACATATTCGGCTTCCATCGTGGAATCAGCGATGCATCCCTGCTTGATGCTTCGCCACACTACAGCTCCTCCATTCAGAATGAAGGCTGACCCCGAAGTGGATTTCCTAGAATCCTTATCGGTATGAAAGTCAGAATCTGTGTATCCCGTAAGGATCAAATCCCCACTCCCATACACAAGGCTGTAGTTCCTCATTCTCCTAAGATACTTGAGGATTGCCTTTACGGTTGTCCAGTGATCTAATCCTGGATTGGATTGATACCTCTCGACAATCCTAAGCGCATAATGAGATGTCGGGCCTAGTACACAGCATGGCATACATCAGGCTCCCTACAACTGAAGCATAGGGGATTCGTCTCATATCCTCAACCTCTTGAGGCGTCTTAGGACATTGATCCTTAGACAGGTGAACCCAATGCCTAAAAGGCAGCAAGCCCTTCTTGGAGTTCTGCATCTTATATCTAGACAACATCTTGTCAATATAAGACGCTTGAGACATGGCTAGCGTTATGTTCTTCCTGTTCCGGACTATCTGGATACCTAGAACATACTGTGCCTCTCCTAAATATTTCATTTGGAATTGCGAAGCCAACCATTCCTTAATGTCAGTAAGAAATCCTACCTCATTCCCAATGAGAAGGATATCATCCACATACAATATAAGAAATGCGACAAGATCATTATGCGATTTTCTTGTAAACACAAGGCTCATCAACATTTTGATCAAAGCAATAAGATTTGATCGCCTCATCAAACCTTATATTACAAGACCTCGAGGCTTGTTTCAGTCCATAAATAGACCTTTTAAGCCGACAAACTCTTTGCTCTTGGCCTTGGGCAATGAACCCCTTGGGCTGGTCCATGTAGATGGTCTCGTCAAGGTTGTCATTCAGAAAGGTGGTCTTGACATCCATCTGCCATACCTCATAGTCATAACATGCAGCAATGGCCAGAAGGATTCTAATCGACTTTACCATGGCAACAGGTGAAAAGGTTTCCTCACAATCAAACCCTTCCACCTGGGTAAAACCCTTTGCCACTAGTCGAGCTTTGAAGGTCTGCACCTTCCCATCTACGCCACGTTTATGCTTGTAGATCCACTTGCAACCAATAGGTTTTACCCCATCCGGTTGGTCCACAAGCTCCCAGACGAAATTGAAGTACATCGATTCCATTTCCTGGTTCATAGCTTTAATCCATTCGTCTTTATCAACGTCTGCCAGTGCCTGATCATAGGTCAATGGATCCTCACAGTCATCATCGGGGTGACGACTTGGGTTTCGGCTAAACCCATGTAACGCTCAGCCGTCTCACGCCTCCCACTACGTCGAGGCATTCCCAACTCTTGGGAACGGACTTGACTAGACGAGCTAGGATCAACAACACTTGTTGACGTACTAGCACCATCAGCAACTCTTGCTGATGAACTGTCCATTTCATTCAATACAATCTTACTCCTTGGTAAGTGATTCCTGATGTGGTCTTCCTCAAGGAAAGTGGCGTTTGTCGACACAAACACCCTATTATCCTTAGGATCATAAAAGTAACCACCTCTAGTCACTTTTGGGTAACCTACAAAGAGGCACAACTTTGAACGGGGTTCCAGCTTCTTCGGGTTTGACACCAACACATGGGTTGGGCATCCCCAAATTCTGAAATGACGTAAACTGGTTTTACGACCATGCAAGAGTTCGAAAGGTGTTTCACAAACACTTTTCGACGGAACTGTGTTAAAAATGTAAACCGCAGTCTCCACTGCGTAACCCCAAAAACAATCAGGGAGACGAGCATAGCTCATCATCGACCGAACCATGTCCAACAAGGTTCTGTTTCTCCTCTCCGATACACCATTCTCACTTTGTTGCATACGGTCTTTGAGATTTGGGACGTAATTCCATGTTCTATCATATAGTCCTGGAATTCAGTGTCCATATACTCTCCACCTCGATCCGATCGAAGTGTTTTAAGCGATTTACCTAAGAGGTTCTCAACCTCAGTCTTGAACTCCTTGAACCTTTCAAGTGTTTCAGACTTCTTATGCATTAGGTAAATGTACCCATACCTCGAATAGTCATCTATAAAAGATACGAAGTATTCGTAACCTCCTCGTGCTTTAACATTCATCGGACCACAGAGGTCAGAATGTATAACCTCAAGGGGCTCCTTGGCTCTATATCCTTTTCCACTCAAAGGACGTTTGGTCATTTTGCCTTCAAGGCATGACTCACACATCGGTACAGAGTTTTCTTCCAACTCGCTTAGAAGTCCACTATTCACTAGTCTCTCAATCCTATTGAGATTAATGTAGCCTAACCGTAGATGCCAAAGATGAACACTTTGTTTTGGAGAAACTTTTAATCTCTTAGTTCGCGTTTCAGCTGTTTTAAACAATTCGGTGTTCAAAACACTTTTGACCGAATTAGGGTTCAAAACATATAAATTGCTCTCAAGCGAAGAAGAACAAATCAAATTTCCATTTCGAGAAATAAACGCTTTATTACTCTTGAAAGAAACAAAAATATTTTGTTCTAATAGGCAGGAAATAGAAACTAGGTTTCTCGTAAACCCAGGAACTATGTACATATTATCCAATAATAAGTACTTCCCGCCAAAGAACAACTTCACCGTGCCTATTGCTGCAGCTGAAAAACTTCTCCGGATCCAACCCTGAGTGTTATCTCACCCTCTTCCAGCCGCTGTCAGGAACTTAATCCTTGAAAAGAAGAGCAAACATGGTTAGTGGCGCCTGAATCCAATATCCAATCAGAGTCATTACTCTCCACTAAACAAGTTTCTGTGACAAGTAAATCACATTTACCTGTCATCTTCTTTTCATCAAGGAATTTGGGATAACTACTTTTCGGTGTGTCCGTCCATTGTGAGAGAAACACTTTACGGCAACATCCTTGATTTCTTTGCCTTTTAGCGGCGTGTGAGTCAACCTTAACTTCCTTCAATTTCTCCTTCTTCCCTTAGGGCCTGAAGAGTCTACAAACTTTATCCCAGAGGTCGTACCCCTGTGAAAAGGTCTTAAAGCAACACTTGCCTCAGCTTCCTGTCCCCTAGTTTGCACCAAGGACTGAAAGGTTTGTAGATTGTTGAATAGGGATTTGATGAGCAGGGCACTGAGGACCCTCCTCAGTGAGTGCGAACTCTTGGTCGTCATTTACCAAAATCGTGTCTATATTGTTTTTCCACGAAATACTATCGTCGACTAACTTAACGGAAGCTAAAGGAGCGTTAAAAGTGTTTGACATTTTGTTGATGAAATAAAATGAAAAACTTTGTATTAGTCTCGCAAAAACTTTTGAAAATTCAATCGGGTTTTAGCAAATTTTTATCCTATGATCCCTAGGTCATTTAAAAAATTTGCAATGATACTCTAAAGGTTTAGAATGACCGCCACCGTAGGGTAGACAAACCCACTCCTCCTCTAGGACGAGACTTTCTCGATCAGACCCTAATCCTAGAATAACTCTTATTCCATTAGGCGTCCAATTACCATTGTTCGGTCGAATTCATTAACACTTAACGAATTCTGTGAGTGTCACCCACAATCTTTAAGTTTCAAGCATCCGTCCAAACAATAGCCACAGAAGGGTGAACCAAGAAGGAAAACCAACCAGGAAACTGTATCCCTTTTTGGGAATTCACGGTGTTCCAACTCCCATGATTAGGCCCTCCGAAGGGATTGTTTGGTCCAGGCCAAACTAGCAGGCGGATCATAGGCGTCTCATAGTGTGAATCGAAAGAAGAGGTCGTGGGTCCCGTTTTCACAGATCTCGCTCCCACTCACTATAAGTACTCTCTCCATTCACGTTGATATTGACTCATACAAATGCCACCCGTAGGGGGACGCTCCCATTTGCACCACGAGGCCGAGCATGGATCTCACGGTGCGAACTTAACGGAGATTTGTGGATGGAAAATTAAATGTATCTCATACACTTTATTTCCTCCCACTCAGCACTTTAAAATAATCGGGATTGACCTAGATAAACCGGCTAAATTTTACCTAAGTCTACCAATATAACTCTTATATTGGATTAGCCTAAGTCTATAATCACATTATTAACTTAGGTCTATGTGAGTAAATTAATTAACTCTTAATTAACGGCACTCGCGAGAATATAACCTAAGAATCTCTGGACCAACGCTGCGGTGCGGCGACCTCTCAAAGAACATGGATGGTGTCGCGTGGCTGAAGAATAGCGTCATAACGTTGATGAACTTCAAAGAACACAAAATTTCTTCGCTTTTCACCGAAATCACCTGTTTTTGCTCCGTTTTCTTCACGACAACTCTTGCCACGAACGACACGGACTTACAGACTCGATTTACATTAAAAAATGCCAAAAAACAACGGGCCCTTACATTGATCTCATCAACTTTAATGTAAATCTAATAAGTGCCAAAAAATCGAAAACATCCAAAATGCAAACCATTAACATTCATCTCATGAAAATTACTGCTACCCCCCTAATTTTAAGAAATCACAGAATACACAACGAAGAGCAACGATTGGCTCTGATACCAATTGAAGGGATTTTGAATTCCCGCAGCGGAAGACGTTGTGAAACGTCGTTGATCCGTTGTGTAAAACGTGTCTTAAAATCGAAACTATCACATAGATCCTAGGCTAAACATGCAAATAAAAGAAGAAAACAGTAAGGAACTATAAGATACTTACTTGTTGAAGAACTCTTCTTCAACGCTTTTCTCCTTCTGTCACGATCTCTCTCGATCCAACGATCTCCTGGAACACGAACCTCGATCCAAACACGGAGACACCTCCAAAGGGTCTTCTCGGTTGTTCTCGGGAGGTTGAGGGAGAGTAGGTAGGACTCCCTTTGGTTTTGGGTGAGGAGAGAATGATAGAGAATTGAGACAGGATTTGAGAGAGAATCACTTGCTCTCTTTGGATCAAAATCCAAAAAATTGCAAATGACACACCAAAGGCTTCTTGCAAAGCCTTTAAATACTATTGTGTGATGAAGTTAAAACCTCCACCAAATCACAATTTTACCACAACCATATAATATACAAATCACATTTGCATATTATATAATATAAGGTATCTCATACCTTATTATACAAATCTCATTTGCATAAATGTGGAATTATAAATTGAATCACATTCAATTTAATTTCTCTCAATTCTATATCTCCAAATAGCACTAATTAATCAATTAGGCTATACTATAGTTTATTATGAATCTCATTCACATCAAACTATATATTATGTCATCTATATCTCATATAAACGACATAAATACCCAAATAATGAATTTGAACACTTCAAATTCACACCAAACTGTAAACCCTCAATTTGTCCAATTTGAGCCAACCGAGGGACCAAATGGACCTACACGTGACAATCTCCAATGATCCGAGACTAACCTGTCAAACTCTTTGACCCGGTTATTCAACATTCATTAGCTACGTTAACACTCAACTAAAGCCCGTAGCTACACTCTCATCACTGTAGGACAAGTTGTGTCCATCGATATAACCAATACCCATGAGTCGACCCTTCACAGGTTGTTCGTAGACACGGCTGGGTAAAATTACCATTTTACCCCTGTGTCTACCTCTTGCTCCTTAAGTCCCACTACTCCTCAAATGAACAACTACGTTGCATGGTCAAACCATAAACAACAACCCTCTCAGGCCAATGAGAAAGTGGGGCCCCGTTGTTCAAGCCCTGGAGACAGCACTTAAGGGAACAACCTCTCTAGTTTCCCTAAGTCGGGCACGAGTGAATTCCTTCTTGCGTAGTCAAGTTCCCAGCTCCCCACGTGGTCCTGCCCCTGAGAAGAGAGGCATATTGGGCGAGCAATAGTGGCCACCCTCACCCGTACTAGTCAAAGGACAGACCCCCGCAGACAGGAGTCCGTGACACGCTCAAGATTAAGGTCGAGTCACTAATGGTCATCTACGAATTTATTAGCTCTATATTGTTAACGGTGTTACATCAGTCAGTCTAATAATTCACGGTCCGGTCTTGTACAATCTCATTGCACAGGATGCCCCCACTCGCATGTCAACCACATGAACGAGTCAGATCACCTCGTTTGTATCTAATACAAAGCGGGTCGCATCCACAGTGTATCCAGGATTAGGTCTCCAACCCTATCCATATAGTAGACCGTTTGGGTCATTAACTCGAACGCGATCCTCCCTGTGTGTCCACTACACACGTTCAAGTTCTTAGTTCTTTCATAATGCAATGAACCTGGAGCTTAGTTTATTGGATTAAGTTTATGAAAAATGCGAGACACAAAGTTTAAATAAATAACTCTTATTTATTACACAATGTTGAAATAAATAACTCTTATTCATTTACAACTTGGAATATTACAAACTACACGAGATGAGGACATACATCCCAACACATTTATCTAAGGAACAGTGTCCTATGACACCTCAAGGAGTTGAGGATATGAGACGAATTCCTAATGCATCAACTGTTGGGAGCCTGATGTACCCCATGTTGTGTACTAGGCCAGACATCTATTTTGCTGTTGGAATGGTCAGTTGGTATCAATCCAATCCAGGACCTGAACACTGGACAACAGTTAAAACAATCCTTAAGTATCTACGGAGAACAAGGAATTACATACTTGGGTATGGGGCTAAGGATTTGATCCTTACAAGATACACGGATTCTGACTTTCAGACTGATAAAGATTCTTAGAAATATACATCAGGGTAAGTATTTACTCTTAACGGAGGAGCTGTAGTATGGCGAAGCGTTAAGCAAGGATGCATCGTTAATTCTTCCATTGAGGCCAAATATGTAGCGGCTTGTGAAGCAGCAAAAGACGTCATTTGGTTAAGGAAATTCATGTTAAATTTGGAAGTTGTTCGAAATATGAGTTTGCCCATCACGCTGTATTGTGATAACAATGGTGCTGTGGAAAATTCGAGGGAACCCCGAAGTCACAAAAGGGGAAACCATATTGAGCGAAAATATCATCTCATCCGGGAGATCGTGCATCGAGGAGACATGATAGTCACGAAGATAGCCTCAGAGCACAACATTGTTGTTCCTTTTACAAAGGATCTCACGACTATAGTATTTGAGAGTCACCTAGAAGGTCTAGGTTTACTAGTTTTTTTCTACTAGGGCAAGTGGGAGTATATTGTACAAAGGGTTTAAATGCCCTAGTTTATTGTATTTACATTATTGTAATGTTTTAATACTCCACAAGCTTTAGGTCAAGTGGGAGATTGTTGGGATTTGTGCCATAAACTTATGTAATTTTGATCAAATAAATAAAGTGTTATTTGTTTTGATAAAATTATATTCTTGCTCTATAAATCCAATAAACTAAGCTCCAAGGTTATAATGTATCTTGAACATCAGTGTAGTAGACACTATTTGGATTGTTTTCAATAGTATAACCTAAAGGGTCTATGGTATAAGAATAAGGTTGGAAATCTTATTCTAGTAACACCATGGATGCGACCCACTTTGTAATTAGTACAAATAAGATAATCCAACTAATTCATGTGGATTGACATGCGAGTGGGGGCATCTTGTATGAAGAGTTCATACAAGACCGGACTTCAAATTATTAGTCTAACCAGTATAACACTGTTAATAGGAAAAGACTGATAATTTATAGATTATCATTAGTGACTCGACCTAAATCCTAAGCAAGTTAAGAACACCTGCTTATAGGCGTTTGTCCTTAGACTAGTATGGGTGAGAGTGGCCTGTAGCCGACTCAATAAGCCTACCTTCTCAAGGACAGAACCTTCTAGGTAGCTGGATACTTAACTATGCAAGATGGAATTCACTCATTCCTACACTAAGAAATTAGATAGGTTGTTCCCTTAAGAACTGAGTCCAGGTCTTGAACAACGGGGCCCCACCCTCTAAGAGGGTATGAGTCTATGGTAGGACCATAGACTTGTTGTTCATTAGAGGATCAGTGGTGCTTTAGGAACAAAAAGGTAATCATAGGGGTAAAACGGTAATTTGACCCAGCCATGATTACGAAAAACATGTGAAAGATCGACTCATGGGTAATGATTGTATTAATGGACACAATATAATCTACAGTGAGGAGAGTGCAACTACAAGTCTATAGTGGAGTGATTTGTAGTTAATGAATATTGATTAACTTGATCAAAGAGTTTATAAAGGTACAACTCCATTAGCTCCCTCCGTTGGCTCAATATGGTGGTATTGAGGGTATAAAGTTAGGAATGAAATTGAAGTGTTCAATTTCATATAGGAGGTATTATATCAGTTATATGTGATATAATTGATATAATATATGGTTTTAATGTAAATTAGATTCATATATAAACTATATATAATGAGAGAATAAAGGAGGGATAGGATGGTAATTTCCATCTTATTTTCCTATAAATAGGTTCATAAGATGCAACTTTGTGCATAAGCGACTAAGCCTTTTTGAAAACCCTAGAATTGCAAATCATAGTGTTGTTGGAAAAGTTCTAAACAAACATTCTCTCATAACCTCCACATCTCACCCTAAAAGGAACCCATATTCTTCCCTCACCTAGAGAACAACGGAGAAGTTCTAGTGGATTCAACTTCATCGTGATCGTGGGAGAAGGAGCACGTGAAGAAAGAGTTCTTCAAAGGTAATCTCTTGTTGTCCTATGTAGAATTATATGCTTAATCGTATTATTTTCGTTCTTGATTGTAATTCGTGAAACAAAATTAAGAATACACGATTCACAATCGCTTCCGCTACGGGATTCGATCCCTTCAGTTTGTTTTATGACTAAAACAAGAATCCGAACGTATGTGTAATAAAGATGTTATTGAGATTTTATTCAGTAAATGTGTTATTGAATAAAGTGAATTGTGTATTGTGTAACCCTAACCCAATAAAGAACCCTTGGCTATAGGATGAATACTTGAACTTTATGTGTAACATAAAAGTGGATCAAGTTCAAGTTATAGGTAGAACGATCTATAGTATAAAGATAGGGTTTGTACCTTATCCTAGGGACACTATACACGCGACCCACTTTGTAAAATACAAACGATGTGATCCTAAATCGTTCATGTGGAGACATGTTAGTGGGGGCGTCCTATGCAATGAGTTTGCATAATACTTGATCGCGTAATAGTCACTTAGACTTTATAACTCCGTTTACTGTCTTAACTTACTATATTCATACGATGACCTAGGTAACTCGATCTTAATCATGAGCGTTCTATAATCTCCTGTTTATTCGGATTGTCCTTAGATTTGCATCAGTGAGAGTGGCCCGAGATTGCCGACTCAATAAGACTCCATTTTAGGGATAAGTCGGGGTAGATAGCTGGAAACATAGTTCTACAAGATGGAATTCACTGCTACTCGCTTTAGGGATTAATAGAGAGGTTGTTCCCTTAATTGCTGACTCTAGGTCTTGAACAAAGGGCCCATCCCTCTCATTGGCCCGAGAGGATTCGGTTTGCTGGTTGGACCACAAACAAATTGTTCATTAGAGGATTAGTGAGACTTAAGAAACAAGAGGTAATTACACGGGTAAAAACGATATTTTTGACCCAAATGTAATCATGAACGACCTGTGAAGTATCGACTTACTAATCATGATGATATCGAGAGGACAAAAATATATCTACAGTGAGGAGAGTGCAACCACTAGGCTTTAGTGGAATGCCCCGGTGGTTAACGAATGTTGATTAGCTAGGCTAAAGTGTTTGGTCGGTTAATCTCGTATCGTTGGAGCTCATGATCTATAGGTCCGTTTGGTCCTCCTTACTAGCTCGGACTAAACCTTGTAACATTTTGAGAGAAAATAATTTAAATTGTTCAAATTCGAGTTTGGGAGAAAGCGTTAATTATATGTGATATATTTAACGAATCATAACTTAATTATGAATTAAACTATGATTAAAAGGAGGTGTATATATTTAAATATGATTTAAATATTGGATCAATTTATAGAATGAAGAAAGATTCATGTTCGAAAAATCGATCGGGATCGACAAATTTAGTTAGTTTAATATTTAATATTAAATTAAATTGAAAATTAATTAATTAAATTAATTAATTTATTATTTAATTTATTAAATTAATTTAATATTTATTTTTGAATTAAAATTAAATGAAAAATCAAGGATTTTCATGGATGGAAACTTGCGAACTTGCCTAGTCCTTCTCACCTTCAAATTCACCAAAATTGGCCACCTCCATCTCAAACCATCCTCATCACACTTGAGTTGTCACTCAAATCAAGCTCGTGAAGCTTTATTTAATGATGTTTTGAGGTGTTTTGAGAGAGATTTTGCAGAAATTAAGAAAAAATTTGTTTTGTGACCTTTTGGTCATTTCATCCAAATTCTCTCAATTTAGGATCTCACAATCTGTTCAAAGGTCTGAGGATAGTAGGGAATGTAGGACCGTATGGCAACACTAGAGGGGGGTGAATAGAGTTGTCACCCAACTTTTTGATTTATTAAAAAATTAATTTCAACACTTTTTAGGCACCTTTTGTACACAATGAGAAATTTAAGAAATTTGCACTCAATCAATTTTAATACAAAAAACTTTAAATAAAAAGTAATTCAATGATAGCAAGATTGCAGACAAAATAATTCAAAAAAGCAAATTCTAAATCATGCAATCTAAAAAAATGTTAGAGCAGAAAGTAAAGTGCAAAAATTAAAAAGTTAAGGAAAAAGGACACCAAAAATTTTATAGTAGTTCGGCAAATTGCCTAATCAACTCCCCAAGCTCCTCTTGGGTATTTCACTAAATTCGATTCTGTTGCAGGTGAGAAGCAAACCAACATGATCCTCTTTTTCCTAGGCTAAACAAAAATCCAAATCCTTTTTCTGGTTCAGGATTAAACCAATTGAATTTTCACACAACCCAAGGTGTACCCACACCTTAATACAATATTTCGAAAGAAAGAAAATTGAACAAAAAAAAGGATTGCTTCAAAAAAGCAAGATTACACAAATTTCGGATCACACTTCAATTTTCAAATTCTCACAACAATTGCAGGATTTGTTGCTTCAAAAAAGCAAGATTACACAAATTTCGGATCACACTTCAATTATAGCCTTTTTGGAGACTTTTTCATGGCTTTTTTGTTGCTTGATTTTTTTTTCAAAAAGTGAGTGAAAGATGATATTTTTAGAGTTAAAAACGATTTCGAACAAATGGAAGATAGGCCATTGGATTTAGGTCAAAAAGGATTGATGATTGTGATTAAATGATTGAATTTTAGAGAGATTAAAGTCCATAATTGGAGAGGAGAGAGGAGAAAATATTCTTCTCCAAAATGTCCATGTGTGACATTCTTTCCTTTCTTTTTTTGTTTTGTTTAATTCATTTGAATTTCAAAAACACGAATTTTTTAAAGTTTCTCGCCACATGTATGCTTTTTATTCGTTCACGTATGTCACGTTAATCACCATCGTTAGCTACCACGTCATTGCCACATCAGTCGCCACCACGTCAGCAGAGTGCCACATGTCACTGCCTTATTAGTTTCCCTTTTCAAACTTATTTTGCTCATATCTCCTTCGTTTGAGCTCCGATTTGAGCGATTCAAATTACCTTCTACTCGTCTCTTCTAGCTCTACAAGATAGACCCTTTGAAATACTAAAGAGATTAGTACAAAAATTTGAGTTTGTTATTATAAAAATATCTAGTTTGATTGAAGCCTTAAATCTAACAATCTCCCCCTTTTTGATGATGACAAACCTAAAAATAATGCATTCATTTTTAAATACATTCTCCCCCTTTTGTTATCACCAAAAAGACATACCATGAGGGTTTTCCCTCTTTCACTTAATAAAAGAGATAAAGAGCTCCACCTGAATTCAATATATAATTAAATATATGCAGAAGAGAGATATATATCAATATAGCAATTTGAAACATTAATATTATTAAAATCACGTATAAACGAGTATAATTTCTCAAAAAAATAAGCATTCTGCTCCTAATAAGAAATATCAATGAGTATCAAGGAGATCAAATAATTCATGTAAGATTCATTTAAAAATAGATATGACACAAGACAAATGAATTCAAGAGAGCAATTTTAGAACCCATGAATATGCATTAAACTTTCCATATCTGTAAAGGATACATTAATCAAATTATTCTCAAAGCGATCAACTTATCAAATCAAATATGAGATACCAAAATATCAAATGTTAGAAAATAAAAATCAATTAATAAAAATTAAATATTGATACCAATAATAGTAAAATTACATTGTCAACAATAATACCATACTTAGAGAATAATATCAATCAAATGGTATCAACTCAAATATGAATTATACCAATTTTGAGCAAAATGCTAAACGGAATTCAAGAATATAAATTATTTCTATAAATGCTCCCCTATGAAAAAGAATTCAACAACTATTTTCAAAACACATTCAAGTTTAACATAGGATAAGGAATACGCGCGAAATGATGACAAAAAAAAGTTATAAAAAAAATTATTCAACAATTAAAGAAGATGAACAACATCAAAACATAAAAATCTAATTTCAAGAACAATATACAACTCAGGTTCAAAAAGCATACAATGATAAATTAATCTATTTAACCACAAAAGTCAAACTATTAAAGCATCAGACATTTTTGATAAACAACAAAATCATAATCCCAATAATTCAAAAATCAAACAATCAAAATATTGAGAAACCGTGAATGGATTAAAATCTAACAAATAAGTAATATAAATAAATTCTAAAAATAAATATTCAATCTTTTGTCATGACATATAAAATTCAAATGACAAGCCAAAATAAAATTATGGATAGATTTGGAAATAATGAATCTCAACATTCTCAAAAGCATATCTAATAATCCACAAAATACATAATCATAAACATAAGGAAGCAAAAAATTCAAAATACATAAAAGTATTTAATTAATAAATTAAAATTTAGGAAATAAAAAATTAAACATTTAAGCCACCAAGGGATGCAATTTCCATAAGCAATTAAAATAGACAACTTATCTCAATAAATTTAAAAAATAAGTTACCAAATATGAATCTTTTCTTTGTTGAATTCAAGAAAGTCATAATAGTTGCTCCATTTGAATTAATTTACCATTTGAGGTCAAAGAAACCAATTTGCTTCTTGAAATAACACCTAGAAGGAAAGCTCTCAACTAAAAGATTTTGGTACCATTTCTTAGGTTCTTCATTGTTAGTCGACATAGATTTTTGAATCCATTTGAAATTACTTCTAATTTTACTAGGATTCATTTTTGGCAAATAACAAGTATGAAATTTATGACGAACTTTGCCACATGAATAACAAACAACATTAGGCAAGAATTTCTTTTTAACAATATGGTTTTTCACAACACCTTTCTCAAAGTAATTCTTTCTTGGAGCATTTTTCAATTTAAAACAATTTGGTCTAATATGACCTTTAACTCCAAAAAAATGACATGTAGGTACAAATTTAGATTTAGACATATTTCTAGCATTTCCATGATTATGCACAAATTTAGCATTATTCATACATTTGGAAGAAATATGATCAGTTTTAGGCATAAGTTTTGATTCTTCATGCAAATTTTTGGCCTTTTCATGTTTACGCTCAAATTTAACATTATGAACCAGTTTTGATTTAGCATGAATTTTTCTAAGCACAAAATTTGAATTTCCATGAATATTTCTAGATTTTTCATGCTTCGACATAAATTTAGATTCAACAAGATTAGGCACATTGGGTAAAACATCATTAGACATAATAGAAGTAGTTTTAACAAAAACGGTCTTAGACTTAGATGAAAAATTTTCATCAATAGAGCCTAATCCCCTTTTGTCATTAAAACATTTATCCATGTCAATAATTTTATCTACTTTTTATCTAATCCCCTATTGTCAATTTCTTAATTGACTCTTTAACAAGTTCAAGCTCTTTATTAGCAAACATTTCTTTTTCTTTAAGCACATGCAAAAAATCATTCTTTTCCCAACTATCACATTCAAGAAATTTAATCTTGTCAATCAAAGCAATTTTATCTTCTTCTAAAGATGTATTGCTAGTTTTCAAGTGAACAATTTTATTTTTCAAGCTAGCAATTTCATCTTTCAATTTCAATGAACAAGAATCAATTTCCTCATTTTTATTTCGAAAATCAATCAATTCCATATTTAATTCACATGATATACATTTGAGATTTTCATTCACTTTTTCAAGAAACTTGATTTTATCATTCAATGAATTTTTCTAAATATCATCTCATTATGCAACACATTATTAGCTTCATTTTTCAAACATGCATTTTCATCTATCAAAGATTTATTTTCAATGCATAAGGTTTTATACTTATTTGATAGTTTAACATATATAGAACTAAGCTTTTATAAAACATGTTGCATGCTTTCAAATTCATCAAATAATTCATCATAAGAAAGGGATTGATGATCTACCTCGTTTTCACTATGTTCATCCTCGAACTTATTAACCGAATAATCCATCAAGTATAGGGAGGCTTCATTAGCTTTTTCTTTTCCAATTTCATTAGAAACTTCTTGATTTTGAGAATTATGATTCTCCTCTACATCAAGTAAATCATTAATACTACAAGGAGATTTTTCAACATTATACATATTATCAAGAGTATTTAAAATATCATATGCATATGTAAAATGTAGAATTTCATCATAAATTTTTCTATCTAAGGAACAATATATGATATTTAAGGTTTGGGCATTAAAAGAGAGTAATTAAGCAATTCATCATCCAATTTCAATTTTAATAAATCATGCTCAGAAACATACCAAATATTGAAATCAATTGCAAGCAAAAAAGTTTTCTTCTTTTAAGAAAGGAGTTTTATCAATACAATAACTTTCAAGAAAATTTAAAGTTGCAATAACTCTTAGCAATTAAGCTTTTTGAAATATTTTTCAAAATACTAACAAGATCCTTTAAATATCAAAATAATTTTTTAAAAATAATTTCATCAAAAGAGTACCGTACAAACACCAATTGTAGGACCGTATGGAAACACTAGAGGAGGGTGAATAGGGTTGTCTACCAACTTTTTGATTTATTAAAAAAATAATTTCAACACTTTTTAGACACTTTTTTTACACAATGAGAAATTTAAGAAATCTGCACTGAATCAATTTTAATACAACAAACTTTAAACAAAAAGTTACTCGATGATTGAAAGATTGTAGACAAAACAATTCAAAGAACCAAATCCTAAATCATGCAATCTAAAAACATGCTAGAGTAGAAAGTAAAGTGCAGAAATTAAAAAGTTAAGGAAAAGAGACACCGAAAATTTTATAGTGGTTCGACAAATTGCCTACTCCACTCCCCAAGCTTCTCTTGGGTATTTCGCTAAATTTGATTCTCTTGCGTGTGAGAACCAAACCGTTACGACCCACTTTTTCCTAGGCTAAAGAGAAACCCAAATCCTTTTTCTGGTTCAGGATTAAAGCAATTGAATTTTCACACAACCCAAGGTGTACCCACACCATAATACAATATACCCGAAAAAAAGAAAATTGAACAAAATAAAAGATTGCTTCAAAAAAGCAAGATTACACAAATTTCAGATCACACTTCAATTCCAAAATTCTCACAACAGTTGCAGGATTTGTCGGTTTAGAGGATGGTGAGAACTCTTTAAGATTAGAGTCTTTTTGGAGACTTTTTTTTATGGCTTTTTGGTTGTTGGAATTGTTTTTCAAAAAGTGAGTGAAAGATGATGTTTGTATGGTTAAAAAGGATTTTGAACAAATGGAAGATATGCCATTGGATTTAGGTAAAAAAGAATGGATGGTTGTGATTGAATTGCTGAATTTTGGAAAGATTAAAGTCCATAATTGGAGAGGAGAGATGAGAAAATATTCTTCTCTAAAATGTCCATGTGTGACATTCTTTCCTTTCTTTTTTTGTTTTATTTTGTTTAATATATTTGAATTTCAAAAACTTGAATATTTGAAAGTCTCTCGCCACATGTACGTTGATTATTCGTTCACGTATGTCACGTCAATCACCATCATTAGCTTCCATGCCATCGCCACATTAGTTGCCACTACGTCAGCACAGTGTCACGTGTCACTGCCTTACTAGTTTCCCTTTTCAAATTTCTTTTGCTCATATCTCCTTCGTTTGAGCTCCGACTTGAGCGATTCAAATTGCCTTGTACTCGACTCTTCGAGCTCTATATGATAGACCCTTTGAAATACTAAAAAATTAGTACTAAAATTTGAGTTTGTTATCATCAAAATATTTAGTTTGATTGAAGCCTTAAAGCTAACAGGGAAGATACTAGAGGTGGTCCACGAAGTGTTCGTGTTGCAAATCGTCCACCGGGTGAAGAGAATTTGATCTTCAAAGGTGAGTTTCTTAACTCCCAGTTTTTCCAGCTTTGAGCATGCATTTTATTTTTACAAAATTGATCCACTAAAAGTGTTGAAGATCCAAAATTGCTTCCACTTTCTTAATCTAGACTATTTCATATTTATCAGAGAGTATATAAAACATCAAACCAACAAAAAAAGACAAATAACTACTTATTTTCATTTAGAAATTAACCAAAAGTCTCACAACATTGACATAATACCCTTGTTCACAACCCGAAATCAGCATCGAGTGCTTAGCCTGACATCGAACTGAGCCTTCCAAACACTGAAGATCAACCAAAAACTCTAAACTATCCTAATAGACGGATAAAATTGAAAGAAAACTGCTAAGAAGACTCAATTTTTGCTGCAAGATGAAGCTCTCTCTCGACCTATGTACAAGATCACCCTTTTATAAAAATCGCAATAGTGTTAAGATGCTAGGGATAACATCTTGATGTTGTAAGCCTGTGCGTGCGTTTGTCTTCGTCATAACATCTCAACATTGTCCTGCATCCGCGCTATGCAAAACTTCAAGCATTTAGGCGCTACGACTAGTGTTTAAACTTTACCTCCTCAGGCATGTTGCTCCTATTTGATGCTCGGTGGCTCCAGTGACCTTTGTTTTTACTTGTTTTGACCCAAGTCAGACGTATTTCTTCAATTTCACCTTCTTACTC
This sequence comes from Trichosanthes cucumerina, assembly GCA_036507285.1. Taxonomy (NCBI): domain Eukaryota; kingdom Viridiplantae; phylum Streptophyta; class Magnoliopsida; order Cucurbitales; family Cucurbitaceae; genus Trichosanthes; species Trichosanthes cucumerina. Next base: position 46,691,717 of record CM071840.1, read on the forward strand.
CATAATACCTTCAAAGTAATCAAATTAACTTATAAAAACTAATACACTAACAAGAATTAGATACAAAATATAGACAGATTTCAAGTCCTATCATTACCCCCAACTTAAATCTTGCTAGTCTTAAAGCAAGTAATTGATAAAAGCATAGATAGGAATCAATGCAAGCAATGCATGATTCGATCTTGATGCTTAAGGAAGCTAAATGAATTGTAAAGAGAAAAAAGCACTAAACATTGCACTGTCCACCCATGGGAAAATTGAAAAACTATATAAACTTTTCATGAGTGTGTGTGCAGTTAGCCTATCGAGCATGCTTCCTAAAAGCGCGGAGTAGGTGTTTATAGGAATCTTAATTCCGACTTCCATTTACACTAGCCAAGGAACTAACCAACAATCCAAGAAGTAATCCCAAACCTAGGTGCCTAAACCCACACAAACTCGAGTTAAACTTGTACTCTTTTACATCAAAGGTGAGAGCTTTCACACACTTTTTGTAGGGACCCTTATCTAGAAAAAATGGAAGTATAGAAAAGTAAAGAAATTACATTTTACCCAGTGCAAGTGCACACTGTTGATGTAAGTATTAAAACAGGAGTACTCTTGACTATCGATCCCTTAGGGAATGATGTTAACTGAATTGATGCTTACAAAAATGCAAGAGAGTTGAAAGCAAAAGCAAAAATTTAAAAATCAAGGTTGGAAGTAGTACGATGGAAAAACTAAATTGATTTCAAGTAAAATTGCAAAATTGAATTGCAAAACTTGTGGTTTTGCAATCTGAGTAACAAACAAAAACTAAGCTGAAGGCAGTCAAATTTGAAAAACTGGCTTGCAAAAAAACATGGTTATGCAATCAATACATGAATCAAGAAAACTATATTAATTGAAATCAGTGTATAATGCAAAATTGTATTGCAAAATTGATAGTATTGCAAACTCAACAACGAAGTATAGATTGTTATTGATAATGGTATAGTGGAAAAATTCAATTCGAAAAATTAAATGTAATGGGGTTGGAAAAGGCCCTTGCCCTAAGTAGTAATTACAAACCATGAATTGCAATTCCACATTCTCTACATATAATAGTATTTTGAATCTATGACTTCCAAGCACCTCGATGTTTGGTGGAGACTAAGTGAGAGAACTAGATGTCTATAGTCCCTCTTTCTTAGATGATTTTATGCATAAAAATCCTTAAAGTTTTGAATTAGGGCAAATGATAAACTTATATCTAAGCTCATGTCTCCATTACTTGTGCGAAAGTCGTTTCTTTATAACCCTGTCGATATTAGATCTAAACTAAAGTTGTAACCCAAGTTGATCAATCTAGGATTCCAACGGAGTTAAACTCAACACAAGTGAACAATTAAACTGTAGGCTTGGTTTCATTGGTACTTTTGGCTACAACTACTTTATTAGGGAATTCATTTTTTGAACCCTCTAAGAAACTTTTAGCTCATGATAAAACTTTAAAAGCGAAAATAGAATTTTGAAAAAGTCTTCATGTTGAACTAAAATAAAAGAAAAATCTTTGCTTAAAATGTAAACAAGAAGAACTGAAACTTGCTGAACAGGGAGTAATAACATAGCTAAGTGCAATTTGAATAAATTAAGCTCCAATATAGAGAAGTTTCGTGGATCTCAACACAAAACTGACCAAAACAGTCTTGAAGAAAGATTGTGCATTCAAATCAACTCATTCCCCAAAGCACACTACAGAAATTTAATTGTCTTTATAACAACCTGAATCAACGATTGAACCACAGTAATATTTCAAAACCATTAACATTAATCAAAAACAAGAAAATGGATACACTAGCACAAACTTCAAATCCTTTTCCAATCCATTAAAATTTCCTCATATTTCTTCGAGTAACTTTCATCACCGCAATCCATGTTTTAATTGAAAAAAAAAAAAAAGAAGACGAAGTTGAACACAGAAGGGTAAAAAACCAAAAAACAGAGGATAATTGCTTTTTGATGAAAACCCACAAATATCAATCCTCTTTTCTTCGTGCTCTCTACTTTTAATCCCCCAAAAAAATTCTCTTTCTTGTGCCGTTTCCTTCCCCTCTTGTATTAGGGCACACCCATGAACTTTGCTTGATTCTCGTTCATCAGTTGTCTTTCCTTTTTTTGCGTCTTCCTTTTTGAGTTTCTAATCTGCCCTAGATTTCTTCACTGTTATGAATGCAAAACCTTGATTTTGCATTGTATTTTTTCAACTTATGCGCAACAAAAATGGTTAGTGAGTTGCAGTTACCTTAATTGGTTTTGCTCGTAATTTTCCATTATTTTATTCATGCCTTTATTTAAAACGACCTTGGGCAATGTTATTTCTATATATTTGTTAGAAAAATAAACCTAAACTTTTGGCTTCTCAAGCACTCGCTTAATGGATGGCTTAACTGATCACGACAAGTGTAGCTCTTTTCACTGAATGATCCTTGAGTACACAACAAGTTTAATTTTGCTTTTCTTTCATTTCTCAAAATTCTTTTAAGCACATTTCGTTTTCTTCATCTTCTCTCTCATTTTTTTTCTAGGTAAATTATAATAATTTTTCGTCATAAGCTACAGATTACAAGCCCTCGTGCAAAAAAATGCCCTAAGATTGCCTTGAAGGGATGGATTCCGACAGCAGAAGCGATGCGAATCACGTTGTTTTATTTGTGTTATTGTTTTTCTTAAAATTAAAACATATCACATACATTTGTAGGTTAAACATGCTAGAGAAGGAAATAAATACAGCAAGGGTACCAACCTCTTGAAGAACAATTCTTCATGTTTTTCCTTCTCCCAATCACGATCTCAATGAACTCTTCGTGCTCCACAATCGAACCACGAACCGGATCTCGATGCAAGTGACACCTGCTCTTGATCTTCTCGGTTGTTCTCCAGCGAATGAGGGAGAGTATGTGGGACTTCATTTAGATTTCGGTATGGAGAAAATGAGAGAGAACTCTAGAGAGAATTGAGAGAATGAAAATCTCTTTTGGTTTGGAATTCCAAAAATTGAGAACATAGCTTTTGGAATGTCTCACATTCCAGCATTATATAGTGGTATGTAGTGAAGGTAAAATCTTCACCAATTTACCACTTTACCACAACTATATAATATGCAAATCATATAATATAAGGTATCACATACCATATTATACAAATCTCATTTGCATAATTCTGGAACTAAAATTGAATCACATTAAATTTAATTCTCTCAATTCAATTTATCCAACTAAGACTTAATTAAATAATTAGGCTAGACTATAGTTCATTATGACTATAATTCACTTGAAACTATATATTATGTCAATTATATCTCATATAAATGACTTAAATACCCTTATTCATGAATTTAAACACTTCAAATCCACTCCAAACTGTCTACCCTCATTTAGTCCAAATTGAGACAATCGAGAGACGTAATGGACCTACAGATCATGAGCTCTAATGATCCGAGATTAACCGATCAAACTCTTTGACTCGATTAATCAACCTTCATTAACTACAGGGACACTCCAATATAGCCCCGTTGTTGCGTAAATAATATTGCAATACCACAAGTGTGCGAGTCAAGTTTTAATATAGTGATTTTGAGTTCAGAGTATCGTCCTCAAGAATGATTTTCTTGATTGATTAAATACCAAGATACTAATTTTAAATTTTATCTAAAACAACATAAATTTGAAATATGGTGAAAACAAAGATAGAAAAGTAAATATGCAAGAATTTTTTGGGGAATTGATTTTACAAGTTATTTCCTTATTTAGCTCATGCAATTGACCATGGTTGTGAGATTATAAACAAGAAGTTAAAGACATTCAAGAGAACTCTCTCGAGCTCTAATGATTCTCATGCATAGCGATAAATCCTAAAGTTACCTTATGAATTTTAAAAGCATGCATGACATTAAGCTACTTCTTAAAATGTTTCTCAAAGAACCCGAATCACTTTCGTGCCCAGATTTTCTAAGGATTTTGGCAAATTTGCTCTAATCTAAGTCTATTATATCGAATCAACTTAAACTAGCAAATCATGTTAAACTTGGCCAAATAAAAATAAGTAATTTAAGAATGAATTGTAAAAAATAAAGCAACAAAAATATAAGTTCAATACATACTTAAATAAGTTTAAAACATGATAATCAATCCCCTAACTACGACAATTAGCTACTTGTAATCAGTATCAAAACAACATAATGTCATGCTAGAGTCTATAACACAACTACAAAGGAAAAGGAAAAAGAAAGAGAACTCGTCGGTGAAGATGTTGGTCCCTCATTCTCGAGCTCGCGTCACGATCTCTAGACTGCTCTCACGTTCTTGGCCCCAAAGAATAGTGTTATGCTCATTTTTTAGTGTAAGAGTCGATAATAGGTCTAAAGTTCTATACAATTTGGCTCCTCTCAATGTTGGAAAATAAGATGTATATATAGTGTAATCGACACGCCGTTGCAACCCCGTGGGCGACGTTGCAACGTCGTGCTTGCTGCTAGACAACCCACTGCAACCATTTTTTTCATATCTTTTTGCTCGGGTGTCCAAATGACCTTCAGTTTAATGCTTTGGAATCGTGATTCGATGTAGAATCTCCGAGAATATTTCCTATGCTCAAAATACATCTATATTTTTCTTGAGACTTCAATTAAGAATACACATGCTCCAAATTTCCCCAAAATAGTCTCAAACACTATTTTTGCTTCTCAAGCTTAGTTTCTTGAAATTAACCATAAAATGCCATGAAAGCCCATGTTTTAAGTACAAAAACTAGGTAAAATATAAGAAATAAGATATCATATTTGCATGGTATCACCCGTAGCTTCACTCTCATCACTGTAGGACAAGTTGTGTCCATCGATATAACCAATGCCCATGAGTCAACCCTTCACAGGTTGTTCGTAGTCACAGTTGGGTAAAATTATTGGTTTACCCCTATGTCTACCTCTTGTTCCATAAGTCCCACTTTTCCTCTAATGAGCAACAACGTTGCATGGTACTATCATAAACAACATCCCTCGCGGGCCAGTGAGAAGGTGGGGCCCCGTTGTTGAAGCCTTGGAGACAGCTGTTAAGGGAAGAACCCCTCTAATATCCCTAGCTTGGGAACGAGTGAATTCCATCTTGCGTAGTTAAGTTCCAAACTTCCCACGTGGTTCTGCCCCCGAGAAGGTAGGCATATTGGGCGAGAAACAAAGGCCAATCTGACCCGTACTAGACAAAGGACACACCCCAAAAGACAGGAGTCCGTAACACGCTCACGATTAAGGACGAGTCACTAAAGGTTATCTACGAATATATTAGTCCTATGCTATTAACGGTGTTACATTAGTAAATCTAATAATTCTATTGGGATGTATGTTCTAATATCGTACATGTTTGTAATATTAACAATTGAAATAAATAATAGTTATTTTTTTCATCACTTCATGTCTCGCATATTTACAAACTTTGTCCAATAAACTAAGCTCCAAAGTCATTAAATTATGAGAGAACTAGAACTTGAACGGTGTGTAGTGGACACACAAGGAGGATCACGTTCGAGTTAATGACCCGAACGGTCTACAGTATACGGATAGGTTTGGAGACCTAATCCTGGATACGCTGTTGATGCGACCCACTTTAAATTGGATACAAACGAGGTGATTCAACTCATTCATGTTGTTGACATGCGAGTGGAGGGCATCCTGTGCAACGAAATTATACAAGACCGGACAGTGAATTATTAGACCTACTGATGTAACACCGTTGTTAGTATAGGACTAATAAATTCGTAAATGACCATTAGTGACTCGACCTTAATCCTGAGTGTGTTACGAACTTCTCTCTGCGGGGGTCTGTCCTTTGACTAGTACGGGTGACAGTGGTAACAATTATTGACCCATAGGCCTATCTTTTCAGGGACAGGACCACGTGGGGAGCTGAGAACTTGACTATACGAGATGGAATTCACTTGTTCTCGACTTAGGGAAACTAGAGGGGGTGTTCGCTTAAGTGTTGTCTCCAGGTCTTGGACAACGGGCGCCCACCTCTCACTGGCCCGAGAAGGGTGTTGTTTATGGTTGTACCATACAAAGTTGTTGTTCATTAGAGGAGCAGTGTGGATTTAAGGAGCAAGAGGTAGATATAGGGGTAAAACGATAATTTGACCCTGCAGTGTCTACGAACAAACCATGAAGGGTCGACTCACGGGCATTGGTTATATCAATGGACACAACTTGTCCTATAGTGATGGGAGTGCAGCGACGAGCTTTAGTGGAGTGTTACCTCGCTAATGAATGTTGATTAACCAGGTCGAAGAGTTTGACAGGTTAGTCTCGAATCATTGGAACTCATCATCTGTAGGTCTATTAGGTTACTAAATTGGCTCAAACTGGATAAATTGAGGCTTTACAGTTTGGTGTGGATTTGAAGTGTTAAAATTCATTAAAAGGATATTTATGTCATTTATATGAGATGTGATTGACATAATATATAGTTTAATGTGAATGGGATTCATAATAAACTATAGGTTATCCTAATTCATTAATTAGTGTTAATTTAGAGATATTGGATTGAGAGAAATTAAATTGAATGTGACTCAATTTAAAAATCCACAATTATACAAATGTGATTTGTATAATAAGGTATGAGATATCTTATTATATGTGTTATGCAAATATGATTTGCATAACCTAAAGTTGTGTTGACATGGTAAATAGGTGGAGATTTCAACTCCACCTAACACCATTATATAATGTCTTTGTGAGAAGGCTTTGATAAGGTTTTTGCTCATTTTTTGGAATCTCACCAAAAGAGCTCTTTCAAACTCTCTCAATCTCTCTAGAATTTCTCTCTACCCAAACCACTCTCCCTCTACCGATCGAGAACAACCGAGAAGATCTTTCGGAAGTGTCACTGTTCGGTTCGAGAGATCGTGATCGAGAGATCGAGAACATGAAGAGTTTGTGACCGGAGAAGAAGATCTTGAAGAAAGGTTCTTCAACAAGTAAGTAAACACTAACTCACTGATTTTCTTCTTCTCAAACATGTTTAGCCTATGATCTATGAGATATGCTCAATTTAAGAAGAGGTTTTTCACAACGAACACCACGACGTACAAAGTCGTTTCTTTTGCAGGAGTTTCATTCCCTTCAATTAGTATCAAAGCCAATCGTTGGCTTCTTGTTGTGCAAGCTGATTTTCTTAAAATTATGTGGGTTATGCTTTAATTGATGAGATGAATTGTGGTTTTTTCATATTGGATGTTCCAGTTTGGTCCCTTAAATTTAGATTTACATTTCTGTTGATGAGATTAATGTAAGGGTTCGTTGTTTTGTGCATTTAGAAAGTAAATCGAGTTTGTAAGTCCGTGTCGTTCATGGCAAGAGTTGTTGTGTAGAAATCGAAGCGGAATCGGGCGAAAAATGACGAAAAACAACAAATGGGTTTGTTGTTCTGTCGACGACGTTGAGACGCTGTTCTTCGGCGTCTCAACGTTGTTTGTGTAGATTCAGGCATGCTGTAAGCACAACAATGTGACCCCAGGCACGGCGTTGCAACGTTGTACCCGTTGAGAACGTGGTCTTGACGCTAGGCACTACAGTGTTGCAACGCTGGCCATGGTGTTGCATTGTTGCGAGCGTAGTGGGCAGTTCGCGAGTAGTTCGCACATATACTGGCAGTTGTGGATTTCTTTTTCCATCGTGGGACGTTATTTTACTTTATTTATTTATTATATTATTTCTAAAATGTATTTTTATTCGATTTTATTGATTAATATTAATATAAATGCTATATTAATGTTAATTAATTTAATTAATGTCCATAGGGTGCTAAAATCGGTCCAATTTTGCTATTTAATTTATTTTATGCATGAGATGTATGAAATTTATTATTTCTATGTGCATAATGTATGTCATATAATTTAAAATCCCGCATTAGATTAAACATTTCATGCACCATATTTATATTATAAGAGTTATAATATATAGTATGCATGGTAGGATTACATTATAAGAGTTATAATATAATGTGTGCATGTTTTAATTAAATTAATATAAGTGTTATATTTTTTAAATTAAAAGCATGGACGTTCATTTATTCATGAGATGAATGTATGTTATATAGTTTATTATTCACGTGATGAATGATCAAGCACTATAACATATAAATGCATGTAACATAAGTTAATTATTAATTTTAAAATGTTTAGAACTTGAATAATTAGACTTAGGTTTTCTAGTTTTAATAAGATTAGAATTGGGAAATCAAATATGACTTATGAATGGAGACTAATTAGTAACTCTATGTAAGGGAAGCTTCATCTAAAAATTGGGATATTTAAGTTGACGCTTTTATGGAACACCCGCACTGAAAAACCGAGGGAGTGAATTTGGTCCGGAGATTCATAGGTTATATTCTAGCAAGTGGCGTTAGTTATGAAAGGAATAAAACTCTTGCAATGGAAACGACTTGAAATGTCGTGGTGTTCGTTATGAAAAATATTTTCTTAAAATCAAAACTATCTCATAGATCCTAGGCTAAACATGTTGTAAAGGAAGGAAAAGTAGTAAGAAAAGCTACTTACTTTCACGAATTCCTTCTCCGATCTCGATCTCTACATTCACGATCTCTCGAACCAAACAGTGACACCTCCGAAAGATCTTCTCGATTGTTCTCGGTCGATAGAGGAAGAGTGGTGGGACTCCCTTTAGTTTAGGGGTGAAGGGAATGAGAATCTCGCGCAGCGGAAGACGATTGAATCGTTGAGGTATCACTAGGCAACTTGTGTTTATTAAAATTGATCTAACACTTATATCTAGGCTAAACATGCTTAAGAAGAAGAAATTTACAACAAGAATAGATCTTACTTACTTGTTGTAGACAACCACAACAAATTCTTCCTCAGGTCACGAACTCTTCGTGCTACTCGATCTCAACGAAATCTTCCACCAAAACAATCTCGAACACCACCAAATGGTCTTCTCGGTTGTTCTCTTTTGGAAAGAAGGAAGATGGTGGGATCTTAGTTTTGGAGAGGGAGAAGATTTGAGAGAATTGTTTGAGAGAGAATTCTCTTCTTTTGGTTGAAATTCCAAAAATGAGAAAGTTTGTTATAATCCTTCTTGCAAGAAGAGTTTATATAGTGGAATTGATGGAGTTAAAATCTCCACATAATTACCACTTTACCACAACCATAGGTTATGCAAATCTCATTTGCATAACCATATAATATTAGATATCTCATATCTCATATTGCAAATCTCATTTGCAATAATTGTGGATTAATTAAATTGAATCACATCCAATTTAATTTCTCTCATTTAATTTCTCCAATTAGCCCTAATTCAACAATTAGGCTAACTTATAGTTTATTATGAATCTCATTCACATTAAACTATATATTATATCATTCATATCTCATATAAATGACATAAATGCCCTTAATGTGAAATTGAACACTTCAATTTCATACCAAAACATTAACCCTTCTTTTAACCTAGGTGGAGCCAACCGAGTGACCTAATGGACCTACAGTGACGGGCTCCAATGATCCGAGATTAACCTGTCAAACTCTTTGATCCGGTTCACCAACATTCATTAGCTACAGTAACACTCCACTATAGCCTGTAGCTGCACTCCGTCGGTCTGAGAATATTACGTGTCCACTAATATAACCAATTCCCATGAGTCGACCCTTCACAAAGTTGTTCAGAGACACGGTGGGTCAAATTACCGCTTTACCCCGTGTCTACCTCTTGTTCGTTAAGTCCCCCCGCTGCTCCTCTAATGAACAACATATTGTGATGGTCCAACCATACACAACACACTTCTCGGGCGGTCGGTCGGAAGGTGGGCGCCGTTGTCCAAGCCACGAGACAAAGACTCAAGGGAACAACCCCTCTAGTTTCCCTAAAGGCGGGAACGAGTGAATTCCATCTCGCGTATTTTAGTTCCCAGCTCCCTACTTGGTTCTGTCTTGAGAAGATAGGAATATTGGGGGAGTAACTGTGACCACCCTCACCCGTACTAGTCAAAGAACAAACCCTCACAGACAGAAATCCGTAACACGCTTAGGATTCAAGGCAAGTCACTAATGGTCATCTACGAAGTTATTAGTCCTTACTGTCAACGGTGTTACATCAGTAGGTCTAATAAATCACGGTCCGGTCTTGTACAATCTCATTGCACAGGATGCCCCCACTCGCATGTCAACCACATGAACGAGTCAGATCACCTCGTTTGTATCTAATACAAAGCGGGCCGCATCCACAATGTCTCCAGTATTAGGTCTCCAACCCTATCCATATACTGTAGACCGTTCGGGTCATTAACTCGAACGTGATCCTCCCTGTGTGTCCACTACACACCGTTCAAGCTCTAGTTCTCTCATAAATTCAATGACCCTTGAGCTTAGTTTATTGGAAAAGTTTATAAATGTTGCGAGACACAAAGTGATGAAATGAATAACTCTTATTAATTTCAAACAATATATTACAAACACGAGATTAGGACAAATATCCCAACAAGGGGTAGAGAGAATTTGAGAGAGATTGAGAGAGTTAGTGAGAGTTTGAGAGAGTTCTTGGATGGAAAATACAAAAAATGACAAAAGTCGTTTCAATGAGTTCTCATAAAGGCATTATATAATGGTGATAGGTGCAGTTGAAATCTCCACCTATTTACCATTTTACCACAACCTTAGGTAATGCAAATCATATTTGCAAAACCACATATAATAAGATATCTCATACCTTATTATACAAATCACATTTGTATAATTGTGAATTTTAAATTGAATCACATTCAATTTAATTTCGTTCAATCCAATTTCTCTAAATTAGCACTAATTAATCAATTAGGCAAACCTCTAGTTTATTATGAATCTCATTCACATTAAACTATATATTATGTCAATCATATCTCATATAAATGACATGAATACCTTTTTAATGAATTTGAACACTTCAAATCCACACCAAGCTGTAAACCCTCTATCTATCCAGTTTGAGCCAACTAAGGGATCTAATGGACCTACAAATGAAAAGCTCCAATGATCTAAACTAACCTATCAAACTCTTTGACCCGGTTACTCGACATTCATAAGCTATGGTAAAACTCCAGTAAAGCCCGTAGCTGCACTCCCATCACTGTAGGACAAGTTGTGTCCATTGATATAACCAATGTCTGTGAGTCAATCCTTCACAAGTTGTTCGTAGACACTGCTGGGTCAAATTATTGTTTACCCCTGTCTACCTCTTGCTCCTTAAGTCCCCACTGCTCCTCTAATGAACAACAACGTTGAATGGTCCAACCCTAAACAACACCACTCTCGGGCAAGTGAGAGGTTGGGTGCCTGTTGTCCAAGCCTTGGAGACAACACTTAAGAGAACAACCCCTCTAGTTTCCCTAAGTCGGGAACGAGTGAATTCCATCTCGCGTAGTCAAGTTTCTAGCTCCCGACGTGGTCCCGTCCCCACGTGGTCCTGTCTCTTAGAACATAGGCATATTGGGTGAGTAACTGTGACCACCCTCACCCATACTAGTAAAAGGACAGAGCCCCGCTGGCAGGAGTCAGTAACACGCTCAGGATTAAGGTCGAGTCACTCTTGGTCATCTACGAAGTTATTAGACCTATACTATTAACGGCGTTACATTAGTAAGTTTAATAATTCACGGTCCGGTCTTGTACAATCTCATTGCCTAGGATGCCCCCACTCGCATGTCAACCACATGAACGAGTTGGATCACCTCGTTTGTATCTAATTCAAAGCGGGCCACATCGACAACATATCGAGGATTAGGTCTCCAACCCAATCCGTATTCTATAGATCGTTCGGGTCATTAGCTCGAACGTGATCCTCCCTGTGTGTCCACTACACACCGCTCAAGTTCTAGTTCTCTCATAATTCAATGACCCTGGAGCTTAGTTTATTGGACAATGTTTGTAAATATGCGAGACACAAAGTAACGAAAATAACTCTTATTTATTTCAAGAGTGAATATTACAAACATGTACTAGATTAGGACATACATCCCAACAAATTAAAAGTTAATTAATTTACTCAAATAGACCTAAGTTAATAATGTGATTATTGACTTAGGTTAATCGAATAAAAGAGTTATATTGGTAGACTTAGGTAAATATTAGCTGATTTATCTAGGTCAATCTCGATTACCTTAAAGTGTTGAGTGAGAGGAAATAAAGTGTATAAGATACATTTTAATTTTCCGACAACAATTCTCCGTTAAGTTCACACCGTGAGATCCATACTCGGTCTTGTGGCGAAAATAGGAGTGTCCCCCTTCGGATGGTATTCGTATGGGGTCAATATCAACATCAATGGAGAGAGTTCTTATAGTGAGTGGGAGCGGGACTTGTGAAAACGGGACACACGGTCTCTTCTTTCGATTCACATCGTGAGACGTTTATGATCTGCTTGCTAGTTTGGCCTGGACCAGACAATCCCTTCGGAGGGCCATCATCATGGGAGTCGGAACACCGTGAATTCCCGAAAGGGATACAATTTCCTTGTTGATTTTCCTTTGTGGTTCACCCTTCAGTGGTTATTGTTTGGACGGATACTTTGTAATTAAAAGATAGAGGGTGACACTCATGGGATTAATTAAGAGTTAATGGATTCTGACCGAATAATGGTAACTGGATGCCTAATGGAATAAGAGTTATTCTGGTATTAGGGTCTGGTCGAGAAAGTCTCGTCCTAGAGGAGTAGTGTTTCTGTTCACCCATCGGTGGCGGTAATTCTAAACCTTTAGTGTATCATTGCAATTTTTAAATGACCTAGGTATCATAGGACGAAATTTTGTTAAAATATGATTGGATTTTCAAAGTTTTTTAGAGACTAATACAAACTTTTTTCCTAATTTCAGCAAAAATGCCTAGCTCAATCGTTGCGCTATTCGCTTCTAATAAACTTAGGGAAGATAATTACCAAATGTGGAAAAATAGTATCAACACAATACTCGTAACTGACGACCTAAAGTTCGTGCTCACTGAGGAGTGTTCTTAGGTGTCGGGCTCGAACGCATCACGAAGTGTTCATGATGCATACGATCGATGGATCAAAGTCAATGAAAAGGTCAAGGTCTATATCATTTCTAGCTTATCTGAAGTATTGGCAAAGAAGCATGAGGTGATGATCACCGCTAAGGAGATCATGGAATCTGCAGGAAATGTTTGGACAGTAGTCCTTTCAGGTCTGACACGATTCCCTAAAAAACGTCTTCAATGCGAAGATGAAAGAAGGAACGTCTGTCCATGAACATGTTTTGGACATGATGACCCACTTTAATTTGCCAGAGATGAACAAGACTTCGATCGACGAGTCGAGCCAGGTCCACTTTATCTTGGAGACTCTTCCGAAGAGTTTTCTTTAGTTTCGTAGCAATGTTGTTATGAACAAAATTAGCTACACTCTAACTACCCTTCTTAACGAACTACATAACTTCCAGTCCTTGATGGGGACCAGGACACCGGAAGCTGAAGCAAACGTTCCCTTCAGGTCCTTTCACAGGGGTTCGACCTCTAGGACAAAATCTGTAGTTTCTTCAGGCCCGAAAGTGAAGAAGAAGAAGTTGAAGAATGGATAAACTGACCGTGCTGCCACCCAAAAATGCAAGAAGGTCAAGGAAGTTGCAGAGAATGGAAAGTATTTCCACTGCAATGGGAATGGTCACTGGAAGAGAAACTGTCCCAAATTACTTGCCGACTGGAAGAAAGAAGGTAAATGTTATTTACTAGTAACAAAAACTTGTTTAGTGGAGAATAATGACTCTGCCTAGATATTGGATTCAGGCGCCACTAACCATGTTTGTTCTTTTTTTCAATGAATTAGTTCCTAGCAGCAGCTGCAAGAGGGTGAGATAACGTTATTGGTTGGATCTTGAGAGGTTGTCTCTACTTCAGCGATCGACACAGTGAAGCTCTATTTTGGCGGGACATACATTTTATTAGATAATATGTATATAGTGCAAAGGCTTACTAGAATCCTTGTGTCCATTTCCTGCCTACTTGAACACCGTATTTTTGTTAATTTTTCTAGTAATAAAGCGTTTATTTCTACAAATGGAAATTTCTTGTGTTCTACTTCACATGAAAATAACTTATTCGTTTTGAAACCTAATTCGGTCAAAAGTGTTTTGAATACTGAATTGTTTAAAACGGATGAAACACAACCTAAAAGAATGAAAGTTTCTCCTAAAAAAATGGCCATCTTTGGCATCTAAGGTTATGCCACATTAATCTCAATAGAATTTAGAGACTAGTGAAGAGAGGATTTCTAAGCGAGTTGGAACAAAACTCTTTATCAATATGTGAGTCATGCCTTGAAGGCAAAATAACCAAACACCTTTTTAGTGGAAAAGGATAGAGAGCCAAAGAACCACTAGAGCTTATACATTCTGACATCTATGGTCCGATGAGTGTTAAAGCACGAGGAGGTTACGAATACTTTATATCTTTTGTAGATGACTATTCAAGGTATGGGTATATTTACCTAATGCATAAGAAGTCTGGAACTCATGAAAAGTTCAAGGAGTACAAGACTAAGGTTGAGAACCTTTTAGGTAAAAGAATAAAAACACTTCAATCAGATCGAGGTGGAGAGTATATGGACACTGAATTCAAGGACTATATGATAGAATATGGAATTACGTCCCAACTCTCAACAGAATGAGCTATGCTCGTCTACCTTAGTCTTTTTGAGGTTACACAGTGGAGACTGCGATTTATATTTTTAACAATGTCCCGTCGAAGAGTGTTTGTGAAACACCTTTCGAACTCTGGGATGGACGTAAAGGCAGTTTACACAATTTCAAAATTTGGAGATGTCCGACCCATGTTTTGGTGTCAAACCCGAAGCAGTTGGAACCCCGTTAAAAATTGTGCCTCTTTGTAGGTTATCCATAAGATACTAGTGGTGGTTTGTTTTACAATCCTAAGGACAATAGGGTGTTTATGTCGACAAATGCCACATTCCTTAAGGAACACCACATAAGGGATCATTTACCTAGGAGTAAAATTGTGTTAAACGAAATGGACTGTACATCAGCTAGAGTTGCTGATGGGGATAGTACGTCAACAAGTGTCGTTGATCCTAGCTCATCTAGTCAAGTCCATTCTCAAGAGTTAAAACTGCCTCGACCTAGTGGGAGGGTTGTGGGATAGCCTGAACGTTACATGGATTTAGCTGAAACCCAAGTCGTCACCCCATATGATGACTGCGAGGATCTATTTACCTATGATTAGGCAATGACAGACGGTGACAAAGACGAATGGATTAAAGCTATGGACTAGGAAATGGAGTCAATGTACTTCAATTCTGTCTCAGAGCTTGTGGATTGGATTAAACCGGATGTGGTAAAACCTATAGGTTGCAAATGGATCTACAAGCGTAAACGTGGCGCAGATGGGAAGGTGCAAACCTTCAAAGCATGACTAGTGGCAAAAGGTTTTACCAAGGTTGAAAGAGTTGACTATCAGGAAACCTTTTCACCTTTTGCCATGGTAAAGTCGATCAGGATCCTTCTGGCCATTTTCGCATATTATGACTATGAGGTATGACAGATGGATGTAAAGAAATCCTTTCTGAATGGAAATCTTGATGAAACTATCTACATGGACCAACCCAAAGAGTTCATTGTCCAAGGCTAAGAGCAAAAGGTTTGTCCGCTTCATTCAACTATTTATGGACTGAAACAAGCCTCGAGGTCTTGGAATATAAGGTTTGATGAGGCGATCAAATCTTATTGTTTTGATCAGAATTTTGATGAGCCTTGTGTCTACAAGAAAATAGTCAGTAGTACTGTCACATTTCTGATATTGTATGTGAATGATATTCTTCTCATTGGGAATGAGGTAGGATTTCTTACTCACATTAAGAAATGGCTAGCTTCAAAATTCCAAATGAAAGATTTGGGAGAGGCTCAGTATGTTCTAGGTATCCAGATAGTCCGAAATCGAAAGAACCGAACGCTTGCCATGTCTCATGCGTCATATATTGACAAGATGTTGTCTAGATATAAGATGCAGAACTCCAAGAAGGGCTTGTTTCCTTTTAGGCATGGGGTTCATCTGTCTAAGGATGAATGTCCTAAGACTCCTCAAGAGGTTGAGGATATGAGACGAATCCCCTATGCTTCAGCTGTAGGGAGCCTCATGTATGTCATGTTGTGTACTAGGTCCGACATCTGTTATGTAGTTGGGATTGTCAGTAAGCATCAATCCAATCAAGGATTAGATCACTGGACAACCGTAAAGGAAATCCTCAAGTATCTTAGGAGAACAAGGAACTACAGCCTTGTGTATGGAAGTTGGGATTTAATCATTACGGGATACACAAACTCTGACTTTCAGACTGATAAGGATTATAGGAAATCCACTTCGGGATAAGCCTTCATTCTGAATGAATGAGCTGTAGTGTGGCGAAGCATCAAGCATGGATGCATCGGTGATTCCACGATGGAAGCCGAGTATGTTGCTGCTTGTGAAGCTGTAAAGGATGTTATTTGGCTCAGGAAGTTCATGATGGATTTGGAAGTTGTTCAAAATATGAACTTGCTGATTACCCTGTTTTGTGACAACAATGGTGCAGTAGCCATCTCGAGAGAACCTCAGTGTCATAAGAGGGGCAAGCACATTGAGCGGAAGTATCAACTCATACGGGAGATTGTGCACTGCAGAGACGTGACAGACACGCGGATACCGTCGGAGCACAACGTTGCTTATCCATTTACAAAGGCCCTCACGACAAAGATGTTTGAGGGTCACCTAGAGAGTCTAGGTCTTCGAGTGCTTCCTGACTAGGGCAAGTGGAAGTATTGTAAAGGGTATTCAATGCCCTAGTTTATTGTAATTTTACTGTACATTTGAGACATATATTTTGCACTCCACTAGCTTAGTCTAAGTGGGAGTTTATTGTGATGTATGTTCTAATCTCGTACATTTTTGAAATATTCACTCTTGAAATAAATAAGACTTATTTTTTTCATCACTTTGTGTCTCACATATTTACAAACTTTGTCCAATAAACAAAGCTTCAAGGTCATTGAATTATGGGAGAACTAGAACTTCAACGATGCGTACTGGACACACAGGGAGGATCATGTTCGAGTTAATGACTCGAACGGTCTACAGTATACGGATAGGGTTGGAGACCTAATCCTGGATGCGCTGCGGATGCGACCCACTTTTTATTAGATACAAACGAGGTGATCTGACTCGTTCATGTGATTTACATGCGAGTGGGGGCATCCTCTGTAATGAGATTGTACAAGACCAGACCGTGAATTATTAGAGCTACTGATGTAACACCATTGACATGAAGGGAATGAAAATCCCGTGCAGCGGAAGACGATTGAATCGTCGATGTATCAATTACGCAAACCGTCTTTGTTAAAATTGATCTAATACATAGATCTAGGCTAAACATGCAATTAACAAGAAGAAAAACAGTAAGAAAAGATTTTACTTACTTGTTGAAGACTTTCTTCACAATATCTTCTTCAAATCCACGAACTCTTCGTGCTCCTCGTACACAACGATTTCCTCCAATGATTGTGAGTCAAACACTACCAAGAAGCCTTCTCGGTTGTTCTCATTTGGAGAAAGGAGGCTTGTGGGAACCTTTTTGGTTTTGGAGAGGGAGGAGAAATTGAGAGAGAATAGAGAGAGTTTCTCTTCTCTTTTTGTGTAAAACTAAAAAATGAGAGAGTGAAGTATCATCCTTCTTGAAAGAAGGGTTTGTATAGTGGATTAGTGGAGTTAAAATGTCTACATATTTACCACTTTACCACAATCATAGGTTATGCAAATCTCATTTGTATAACCACATAATATAAGATATCTCATATCTTATATTGCAAATCTCATTTGCAATAGTTGTGGATTTATTAAATTGAATCACATCCAATTTAATTTCTCTCAATCAAATTCTCCAATTAGCCCTAATTCAACAATTAGGCTAACCTATAGTTTATTATGAATCACATTCACATTAAACTATATATTATATCATTCATATCTCATATAAATGACATAAATGCCCTTAAGGTGAAATTGAACACTTCAATTTCATACCAAAACTTTATCCCTTCTTAAATCCGGATGGAGCCAACCAAGGGACCTAATGGACCTACTGATGATGGGCTCCAATGATTCGAGATTAACACCGCCAAACTCTTGACCCTCGGTTAACCAACATTCATTAGCTAGGGTAACACTCACACTATAGCCCGTAGTGCACTCTCCGTTAGTGCAGAATATTACGTGTCCACTGATATAACCAATACCCATGAGTCGACCCTTCACAGGTTGTTCGTAGACACGGCTGGGTCAAATTACCGTTTTACTGTGTCTACCTCTTGTTCCTTAAGTCCCCACTTTGCTCCTCTAGTGAACAACATATTGTGATGGTCCAACCATACACAACACCCTTCTCGGGCGGTGAGAAGGTGGGCGCCGTTGTTCAAACCACGGAGACAACACTTAAGGGAACAACCCCTCTAGTTTCCCTAAAGCGGGAGCGAGTGAATTCCATCTCGCGTAGTTAAGTTCCCAGCCCCTACTTGGTTCTCGTCTCACGAGAAGATAGGCATATTGGGCGAGTAATCGTGACCACCCTCACCTGTACTAGTCAAAGAATGGACTCGCGAGATGTGAGTCCGTAACACGCTCAGGATTCAGGTCGAGTAACTAATGGTCATCTACGAAATTATTAGTCCTCACTGTCAATGGTGTTACATCAGTAGGTCTAATAATTCACGGTCCGATCTTGTACAATCTCATTGCACAGGATGCCCCCACTCGCATGTCAACTACATGAACGAGTCAGATCACCTCGTCTGTATCTAATACAAAGCGGGCCACATCCATAGTGTATCCAGGATTAGGTCTCCAACCCTATCCATATACTGTAGACCATTCGGGTCATTAACTCGGACGTGATCTTCCCTGTGTGTCCACTACACACCGTTCAAGTTCTAGTTCTCTCATGTATACAATGACCCTAGAGCTTAGTTTATTGGAAAAGTTTATAAATATTGCGAGACACAAAGTGATGAAAAAAATAACTCTTATTAATTTCAATAAATATATTACAAACACGAGATTAGGACAAAAATCCCAACAAACTCCCACTTGGACTAAGCTAGTGGAGAAAATACATTTCAGAAATGTACATAAATTACAACGAAGTAATACAATAAACTAGGGCATTGAATACCCGTTTACACATCTCCCACTTGCCCTAGTCAGGAAGCTCTCGAAGACTTAGACTCTCTAGGTGAGCCTCAAACACCTTAGCCGTGAGGGGCTTTGTAAATGGATCACTACGTTGTGCTCCGACGCTTATCTGCGTGTGGTATCACGTCTCTCGCGGTGCACAATCTCCGTATGTCGGATGATACTTGCGCTCAATGTGTTTGCCTCTCTTATGGCTCCGAGGCTCACGTTAGTTGGCTACTGCACCACTGTTATCACAGGACAGTGTGATGGGCAAGTTCATGTTATGAACAACTTCCAAATCTGTCATGAACTTCCTAAGCCAAACAGCTTCCTTCGCAGCTTCACAAGCCGCAACATACTCCGCTTCCATAGTGGAATCAGCGATGCATCCCTGCTTGATGCTTCGCCATACTACGACTCCTCCTTTCAGAATGAAGGTCGACCCGAGGTGGATTTCCTAGCATCCTTATCGATACGAAAATCGAAATCTGTGTATCCCGTAAGGATCAAATCCCCACTCCCCATACACTAAGTCGTAGTTCCACGTTCTCCTAAGATACTTGAGGATTGCCTTTACTACCGCCCCGGTGATCTAATCTGGATTGGATCGATATCTCGACAATTCCCTCTTGCATAAATGGATGTCGGGCCTAGTACACAAACATGGCATACATCGGGCTCCCTACAATTTGAAGCATATGGAATCCGTCTCATATCCTCAAAATCTTGAGGAGTCTTAGGACATTGATCCTTAGACAAGTGAACCCCATGCCCGAAAGGCGAGAAGCCCTTCTTGGAGTTACGCATCTTATATCTAGACAACATCTTGTCAATATAAGGCGCTTTGAGACAAGGCTAGCGTTCTGTTCTTAGGTTCGACTTTTACGGATACCTAGAACATACCGAGCTTCTCCCAAATCTTTCATTTGGAATTGCGAAGCTAGCCACTTCTTAACGTAAGTAAGAAATTCTACCTCATTCCCAATGAGAAGAATATCGCCCACATACAACACCAAAAATGCGACGTTTGTTTGTCAACGATTTTCTTGTAGACACAAGGCTCGTCGACATTTTGATCAAAGCCATAAGATTTGATCGCCTCATCAAACCTTATATTCCAAGACCTCGAAGCTGTTTGGTCCATAAATGGACCTATGAAGCCTAAGCAAACTTTTTTGCTCTTGGCCTTGGGCAATGAACCCTTTGGGGTGGTCCATGTAGATGGTCTCATCAAGTTTGTCATTCGAAAGGTCGTCTTGACATCCATCCGCCATACCTCGTAGTCATAATACGCGCGGCAATGGCGGAAGGATCTGATCGACTTTACCATGGCAGCAAAGTAAAAGGTCTCCTCATAGTCAACCCCTTAAACTTGGGTAAAACCCTTTGCCACTAGTCGGGCTTTGAAGGTCTGCACCTTCCCATCTACGCCACGTTTACGCTTGTAGATCCATTTGCAACCAATAGGTTTTACCCCATCCGGTTGATCCACAAGCTCTCATACAGAATTGAAGTACATAGACTCCATTTCTTGGTCCATAGCTTTAATCCACTCGTATTTGTCAACATCAACCATTGCTTGATCATAGGACAATGGATCCTCACAGTCATCATCAGGAGCGAAAACTGAAGTTTCAGCTAAACTCATGTAGCGATCAGGCTGTCTCACAGCTCTCCCACTACGTCGAGGCATTCCCAACTCTTGAGAACGGATTTGACTAGATGTGCTAGGATCAACAACACTTGTTGACGTACTAGCCCCATCAACAACTCTTGCTGATGAACTGTCCATTTCATTCAATACAATCTTACTCCTTGGTACATGATCCCTGACGTGGTCTTCCTCTAGGAAAGTGGCGTTTGTCGACACAAGTACCCTATTTTCCCTAGGATCATAAAACAGACCACCTCTAGTCTCTTTAGGGTAACCTACGAATAGGCACAATTTCGAACAGGGTTCCAACTTTTTCGGGTTTGACACCAACACATGGGTCGGGCATCCCCAAATCCTGAAGTGATGTAAACTACCTTTACGTCCACTCTAGAGCTCGAAAGGTGTTTCACAAACACTCTTCGAGGGAACGTTGTTCAAAATATAAACCGCAGTCTCCACTGCGTACCCCCAAAAAGAATCAG
The DNA here is from genome assembly GCA_036507285.1 of Trichosanthes cucumerina. Classification (NCBI taxonomy): domain Eukaryota; kingdom Viridiplantae; phylum Streptophyta; class Magnoliopsida; order Cucurbitales; family Cucurbitaceae; genus Trichosanthes; species Trichosanthes cucumerina. Next base: position 46,713,074 of record CM071840.1, read on the forward strand.
GGAGACGAGCATAGCTCATCATCGGCCCGAACCATGTCCAACAAGGTTCATTTCTCCTCTCCGATACACCATTCTCTTTGTGGCATACGAGTCTTTGAGAGTTAGGACGTAATTTCGTGTTCTATCATATAGTCCTGGAATTCAGTGTCCATGTACTCTCCACCCCGATCCGATCGAAGTGTTTTAAGCGATTTACCTAAGAGGTTCTTAACCTCAGTCTTGTACTCCTTGAACTTTTCAAGAGTTTCAGACTTCTTATGCATTAGGTAAATGTACCCATATCTGGAGTAGTCGTCTATGAAAGACACAAAGTACTCATAACCGCCCCGAGCATTAACATTCATCGGACCACAAAGGTCAGAATGCACTAACTCAAGAGGCTCTTTGGCTCTATATCCTTTTCCACTAAAAGGACGTTTGGTCATTTTGCCCTCAAGGCATGACTCACACACCGGTAAAGAGTTTTCTTCCAACTCGTTTAGACGCCCACTCTTCACTAGTTTCTCAATCCTATTGAGATTAATGTGGCCTAACCGAAGATGCCAAAGATGAGCATTTTCTTTTGGAGAAACTTTAGCTTTCTTAGTTCGTGTTTCTGCAGTTTTAAATAATTCAGTATTCAAAACACTTTTGACCGAATTAGGTTTCAAAACATACAGATTATTTTCAAGTGAAGTTGAACAAATCACATTCCCTTTGAAAGAAATAAACGCTTTATTCGATTCAAAAGAAACTGAAATACATTGTTCTATAAGGCAGCAAATTGAAACAAGGTTTCTAGTAAACCCTGGAACTATGTACAGATTGTCCAACAATAAGTACTTCCCACTAAAGTTTAGCTTCATCGTGTCGGTCGCTGCAACAGAGACAAGCTCCCCGGATTCAACCCGTAGAGTCACCTCACCCTCTTGCGGCACGCCAGAATCAATCCACGAAAAGAAGAACAAACGTGGTTAGTGGCGCCGAATCCGGTATCAGCAGAGTCACTACTCTCCACTAAGCGAGTTTGATCACAAGTAAATCACATTTACCTTGATTCTTCTTCTCGGCAAGGAATTTGGGGACGCTTTTTCTCAAAGGTGACCGCCCCCATTGCAGTGGAAACACTTTCCTTTCTCTGCAACCTCCTTGACCTTCTTGTCCTTGTGGGCGGTAGCTCGGTCAGTTTTACCCCTCTTCATCCTCTTCTTCCCTTTCGGGCGTGAAGAAGCAGCAACAGTTTCGTCCTGCAGGTCGAACCCCCGTGATAAGACACGTAGTCAACATTTGCCCTGCATTCCTTGACCCTATGCAAGGATTGGAAATTTTGTAGCTCGTTGAGAAGGGGGTCGTCGGTGTGTAGCTAATTTTGTTCATAATGACATTGCTATTTCTGGCGAAGGAAACTCTTGGAAGAGTCTCCAAAATAAAACTGACCTGGCTCGACTCATCGATCGAAGCCCCGTTCATCTCGGCCAGATGGAAGTGGGTCATCATGTCTAGAACATGTTCACGGACAGACGACCCCTCTTTCATCCGTGCGTTGAAAACGTATTTGAGCGAGTCATGTCGGACCTGAAAGGACTGCTGTCCAAACATTTCCTGCAGAGACTCCATGATCTCCTTAGCGGAAACCATCACTCGTGCTTCTTTGCCAAGACATCGGACATATGCGGCAATTATGTAGACCTTGGCCTTTTCATTGGCCCTGATCCATCGATCGTACGCATCGCGAACACTTCGCGATGCGGTCGAGCCCGGCATCTGAGGACACTCCTCAGATAACACGAACTTAATGTCATCTTGTACCAAAATTGTATTTATGTTGTTTTTCCAACTTTGATAGTTATCTCCCACTAATTTATCCGAAGCGAGTAACGCTATTATTGCGCTAGACATTTTTAGCTGAAAAATCAAGAAAACCATTGTATTAGTCTCGCAAACAACTTTTGAAATTCAATCATGTTTTAGCAAAATTTGTTTCATGATCCCTAGGTCAATCAAAATTTTGCAATGATACCCTAAAGGTTTAGAATGACCGCCACCGAAGGGTGAACAGAACACTCCTCCTCTAGGACGAGACTTTCTCGATCAAACCCTAATCCCAGAATAACTCTTATTCCATTAGGCGTCCAATTACCATTGTTCGGTCGAATTCATTAACACTTAACAAATTTTGTGAGTGTCACCCTCAATCTTTAAGTTTCCAAGCATCCGTCCAAACAATAGCCACGAAGGGTGAACCAAGAAGGAAAACCAACAAGGAAACTGTATCCCTTTCGGGAATTCACGGTGTTACGACTCCCATGATCAAGCCCTCCGAAGGGATTGTCTGGTCCAGGCCAAACTAGCAGGCAGATCATAGGCGTCTCACGGTGTGAATCGAAAGAAGAGACCGTGGGTCTCGTTTTCACAAGTCCCGCTCCCACTCACTATAAGTACTCTCTCCATCCACGATGATATTGACCTATACAAATGCCATCCGAAGGGGGACGCTCCCATTTGCGCCACGAGGCCGAGTATAGATCTCACGGTGCGGACTTAAAGGAGATTTGTTGTTGGAAATTCAAATGTATCTCATACACTTTATTTCCTCCCACTCAGCACTTTAAATTTTATTAGGGATTGACCTAGATAAACCGGCTAAAATTTACCTAAGTCTACCAATATAACTCTTATATGGTATTAACCTAAGTTTATAATCACATTATTAACTTAGGTCTATGTGAGTAAATTAATTAACACTTAATTAACGGCACTCACAAGAATATAACCTAAGAATCTCTGGACCGAATTCACTCCCATGTCGGTTTCCAGGTAGGTGTGTTCCGCAAGCGTCAACTTAAATACCCCAGCCTTAGACAAAACCTTCCTTAGACAGAGTTACTTATCAGTCTCCAATCAAAGGTCATATTTGATTTCCTAAATTTCTAATCTCATTAGAAAATTAGAAAACCTAAGTCTAATTATTCAAGTTCTAAACACTTTAAAACTAATAATTAACTTAGGTTGCATGCATTTCTATGTTATAGTGCTTGATCATCCATCACATGAATAATGCTATATACTATAACATAATATAATTCATCACATGAATTTAAATGCATGAGCATGCTTTTAATAAAAATATAACACTTATATTTAAATAAATTAAAAACATGCATACATTATATTATAACTCTTATAATATAATCCTATCATGCATACTGTATATTATAACTCTTATAATATAAATATGATGCATGAAATGTTTAACCTAAGGTGGGATTTTAAATCTATATGACATACAATATGCACATAAAAATTAATTAAAATATACATCTCATGCATAAAATAATTAAATAGCAAAAATGGACCGATTTTTGGCACCTAGGGGCAATTATTTAATTAAATAACATTAATATAACATTTATATTAATATTATTTAATAAAATAATTAAACTAACAAAATAATAAAATACATTTTATGAAAATAAATAAATAATACGTGTGAAAACCGCCCAAGAGAGGCCTTGAACGTCACGCCATGCGCAGAATCGCCTTGCTCGCTCCTCAACGCGCATGCGGCGTTAGGTAACGCCATAAGCGGCGTGTAACGCTGCCGCTCTGCGTCGCAGCGTCGACCCGCGTTCTCAACGCCAGCGTTGCAACGCTGTTCTGCTGCAGGGCCTCCATCCGCGAGGATAGCGTTGAGACACCATTGGGCAGCGTCTCAACGCCATCGACAGAACAACAAACTCCTTTGCTGTTCTTCGTCGATTTTCGCCTATTTTCGCTCTGATTTCTTCACAGCAACACTTGCCACGAACGACACGGACTTACAGACTCGATTTATTTTCTAAAATGCCCAAAAAACACGGGCCCTTTACATTTGATCTCATCAAACAGAAAATAATCTAAAAATGCCAAAAACCGAAAACATCCATTATGCAAACCAAGACATTCATCTCATGAATTATGGTAAAATACCCACCAAATTTTAACAAAACAGTGCATAATTAAGAAACCATCGAAATGGCTCTGATACGAATTGAAGGGAATGAAAATCCGGTGCAGCGGAAGACGATTGAATCGTTGATGTATCAATTACGCAAACCGTCTTTGTTAAAATTGATCTAATACATAGATCTAGGCTAAACATGCAATTAAGAAGAAGAAAAACAGTAAGAAAGGATTTTACTTACTTGTTGAAGACTTTCTTCACAATATCTTCTTCAAATCCACGAACTCTTCGTGCTCCTCGTACACAACGATTTCCTCCAACGATTGTGAGTCAAACACTACCAAGAAGCCTTCTCGGTTGTTCTCATTTGGAGAAAAGAGGCTTGTGGGAACCTTTTTGGTTTTGGAGAGGGAGGAGAAATTGAGAGAGAATAGAGAGAGTTTCTCTTCTCTTTTTGTGTAAAACTAAAAAATGAGAGAGTGAAGTATCATCCTTCTTGAAAGAAGGGTTTGTATAGTGGATTAGTGGAGATAAAATGTCCACATATTTACCACTTTACCACAATCATAGGTTATGCAAATCTCATTTGCATAACCACATAATATAAGATATCTCATATCTTATATTGCAAATCTCATTTGCAATAGTTGTGGATTTATTAAATTGAATCACATCCAATTTAATTTCTCTCAATCAAATTCTCCAATTAGCCCTAATTCAACAATTAGGCTAACCTATAGTTTATTATGAATCTCATTCACATTAAACTATATATTATATCATTCATATCTCATATAAATGACATAAATGCCCTTAAGGTGAAATTGAACACTTCAATTTCATACCAAAACTTTATCCTTCTTAAATCGGATGGAGCCAGCGAGGGGACCTAATGGACCTCGATGGCGGGCGCCATGATCGAAGATTAACTGCCAAACTCTTTGACCGGTTAACCAACATTCATTAGCTACGGTAACACTCCACTATAGCCCCCAGTTGTACTCCCGTCGGTCTGAGAATATTACGTGTCCATCGATATAACCAATACCATGAGTCGACCCTTCACGGGTTGTTCTCAGACACGATTGGGTCAAAATTACCGTTTTACCCCTGTGTCTACCTCTTGTTCCTTATGTCCCCACTTCTCCTCTAATGAACAACATATTGTGATGGTCAGACCATACACAACAAGCCTTCTCGGGCCGGTGAGAAGGTGGGCGCCCGTTGTCAAGCCGGAGGCAAGATTTTAAGGGAACAACCCCTCTAGTTTCCCTAAAAGCGGGAGCAGTGAATTCCATCTCGCGTAGTTAGGGTTCAGCTCCCTACTTGGTTACGTCCCACGAGAAGATAGGCATATTGGGCGATAGCGCGTGACCACCCTCACGCATTACTAGTCAAAGAAACGGACCGCGATGAGCGAGTCGTAACACGCTCGAGATTGTGTCGAGTCACTAATGGTCATCTAAGAAATTATTAGTCCTCACTTTGTCAGCGGTGTTACATCGTGAGGTCTAATAATTCACGGTCCCGATCTTGTACAATCTCATTACACAGGATGCCCCCACTCGCATGTCAACTACATGAACGAGTCAGATCACCTCGTCTGTATCAAATACAAAGTGGGCGCATCCACGGTGTATCTAGGATTAGGTCTCAACCCTATCCATATCACATCAGACCGTTCGGGTCATTAACTCGAACGTGATCTTTCCTGTGTGTCCACTACACACCGTTCAAGTTCGAGTTCTCTCATGTATACAATGACCCTGGAGCTTAGTTTATTGGAAAAGTTTATAAATATTGCGAGACACAAAGTGATGAAAAAAATAACTCTTATTAATTTCAATCAAGATATTACAAACACGAGATTAGGACAAAAATCCCAACATGACAGTATAGGACTAGCAAATTTTTAGATGACCATTAGTGAGTCGACATTAATCCTGAGCGTGTTACGGACTCCTGTGTGCGGGGGTCTATCCTTTAACTAGTATGGGTGAGGGTGGTCATAGTTACTCACCCAATATACCTATCTTCTAAGGGACAAGAGCACGTGGGGAGCTGGTAACTTGACTACGCGAGATGGAATTCACCCCTTCCTTGCTTAGGGAAACTAGAGGGGTTGTGTTGGGATTTTTATCCTAATCTCGTGTTTGTAATATTTTGTTTGAAATTAATAAGAGTTATTCATTTCATCACTTTGTGTCTCGCAATATTTATAAACTTTTCCAATAAACTAAGCTCCAGGGTTATTGAATTTATGAATGAACTAGAACTTGAACGGTGTGTAGTGGACACACAGGGAGGATCACGTTCGAGATAATGACCCGAACGGTCTACGATGATATGGATAGGGTTGGAGAACTAATCCACGGATACATCGTGGATGCGGCCCGCTTTGTATTAGATACAAGCGAGGTGATCGACTCGTTCATGTAGTTGACATGCGAGTGGGGGCATCTGTGCAATGAGATTGTACAAGACGCATCGTGATTTATTAGACCTCACCGATGTAACACCGTTGTGATGAAGGACTAATAACTTCGTAGATGACCATTAGTGACTCGACCTGAATCCTGAGCGTGTTACAGACTCCTGTGTGCGAGGGTGTGTTCTTTGACTAGTACGGGTGAGGGTGGTCAAGTTACTCGTCCAATATGCTTATCTTCTCAGGGACAAAACCAAGTAGGGAGACGGAAACTTAACTACGCGAGATGGAATTCACTCATTTCCGCCTTTAGGGAAACTAGAGAGGTCGTTCCCTTAAGTGCTGTCTCCAGGGCTTGGACAACGGGCGCCCACCTTCTCACTGGCCCGAGAAGGGTGTTGTGTATGGTCGGACCATCACAATATGTTGTTCATTAGAGGAGTAGTGGGGACTTAAGGAACAAGAGGTAGACACAGGGGTAAAATGGTAATTTTGACCCAGCCGTGTCTACGAACAACTTGTGAAGGGTCGACTCATGGGTATTGGTTATATCAGTGGACACGTAATATTTTGCACTGACATGAGTGCAGCTACGGGCTATAGTGGAGTGTTACCGTAGCTAATGAATGTTGGTTAACCGTGTCAAAGAGTTTGGCAGGTTAATCTCGGATCATTGGAGCCCGTCACTGTAGGTCCATTAGGTCCCTCGGTTGGCTCCATCTGGGTTAAAAGAAGGGTTAATGTTTTGGTATGAAATTGAAGTGTTCAATTTCACTTTAAGGGCATTTATGTCATTTATATGAGATATGAATGATATAATATATAGTTTAATGTGAATGAGATTCATAATAAACTATAGGTTAGCCTAGTTGTTGAATTAGGGCTAATTGGAGAATTAATTGAGAGAAATTAAATTGAACTCCCTCATTCCACTATTTAAACCCTTTGCAAGAAGGGTTTGGCAAGATCTTATCTCATTTTTTAGATTTTCTCAAAAGAGAAGAAGAAAGTTTTCTCTACTTTCTCTCTAATCTCCTCCCTCTCCAAAACACAAAAGGTTCCCACAAACCTCCCTTCTCCAAAAGAGAACAACCGAGAAGGCCATTTGGTGGTGTTCAAGACCTTTCGTGGGAAGAGTTCGTTGAGTTCGAAGAGCACGAAGAGTTCGTGATTTGAAGAAGAATCTTTGAAGAAAGTCTTCAACAAGTAAGTAAATTCTTCTTGCTGTAATTTTCTTCTTCTTTGAAGCATGTTTAGCCTAGATCTAGTGTTAGATCAATTTTAATAAAACCATGTTGCATATTGATACCTCGACGATTCAATCGTCTTCCGCTGCGCGGGGATTCTCATTCCCTTCAGGTTGTTCCCTTAAGTGTTGTCTCCAGGCCTTGGACAACGGCTGCCCACCCTCTAACTTGCCCGAGAGGTGTGTTGTTTATGGTTGGACCATACAACGTTGTTGTTTATTAGAGGAGCAATGGGGACTTAAGAAGCAAGAGGTACACACAGGGATAAACGATAATTTGATCCAGTAGTGTCTACGAACAACCTGTGAAGGGTCGACTCACGGGCATTTGTTATATCATTGGACACAACTTTTCCTAAAGTGATCGGAGCGCAACTACGGGCTTTAGTGGAATGTTACTGTCGCTAATGAATGTTTGTTAATTGGGTCAAAGAGTTTGACAGGTTCGTCTCAGATAATTGGAGTTCGCCATCTGTAGGTCCATTAGGTCCCTCGGGTGGCTCAAACTAGATAAATTGAGGGTTTATAGTTTGTTGTGGATTTGAAGTGTTCAAATTCATTAAAAGGGTATTTATGTCATTTATATGAGATATGATTGACATAATATATAGTTTAATGTGAATGAGATTCATAATAGACTATAGGTTAGCCTAATTCATTAATTAGTGCTAATTTAGATAAATTGGATTGAGAGAAATTAAATTGAACGTGATTCAATTTAAAAATCCACAATTATACAAATGTGATTTGTATAATAAGGTATGAGATATCTTATTATATGTGTTATGCAAATATAATTTGTATAACCTAAAGTTGTGGTAAAGTGGTAAATAAGTGGAGATTTCAACTCCACCTAACACCATTATATATTTCCTTTATGAGAAGGCTTTGAAAAGGTTTTTGCTCATTTTTTGGAATCTCACCAAAAGAGCTCTCTCATACTCTCTCAATCTCTCTAGAATTTCTCTCTACCCCAAACCAAAGGGAGTTCCACCACTCTCCCTCTACCGACCGAGACCAACCGAGAGATCTTTTGGAGGTGTCACAGTTCGGTTCAAGAGATCGTTATCGTAGAGATCGAGAGCACGAAGAGTTCTTGACTGGAGAAGGAGATCTTGAAGAAACGTTCTTCAATAGGTAAACACTAACTCACTGTTTTTCTTCTTCTCAAGCATGTTTAGCCTAGGATCTATGAGATAGGTTCGGTTTTAAGAAAATATTTTTCACAACGAACACCATGACAATCAAAGTCATTTCCGCTGCGGGAGTTTCATTCCCTTCAAATTTACGGTCCGGTCTTGTACAATCTCATTGCACAGGATGCCCCAAATCGCATGTAAACTGCATGAACGATCTGGATCGCCTCGTTTGTATCTAATACAAAGTAGGTTGCATCCATAGTGTTCCAAGGATGGGGTTCCCAACCCTATCCATAGATAGTAGATCATTCTGGTCAATAACTCGAGCATGATCCTACATGTGTGTCCACTACACACCGTTCAAGTTCTCATAGGTATGGCCGAGATGCTTAGTTTATTGGATTATGTTTATAAAATGTGAGAAACAAAATTTGAATGATAAATAACCTTTATTGATTAATTCAACTATTGTTACAAACGACACGAGATTAGAGCGTATATCCCAACAAACTCCCACTTGAACTAAGCAACTTGAGTACAAAGTACATTTCTCAAATGTAAAGTAAGACAATAAACTAGGGCATTGAATACCCTTTTACAATACTCCCACTTGCCCTAGTAAGGAAGCACTCGTAGAGCTAGACTCTCTAGGTGACCCTCAAATACCTTAGTCGTGATAGCTTTGTAAACTAATGAGCAACATTGTGCTCCGAAGCTATCTGCGTGACCTTCACGTCTCCGTGATGCACAATTTCCCGTATCAAGTGATACTTTCGTTCAATATGCTTGCCCTTTTATAACTCCAAGGTCTCTCGCGTTGGCTACCGCACCACTGTTGTCATAAAACAGGGTCAATGGCAAGTTCATATTTTGAACAACTTTCAAATCCATCATGAACTTCCTAAGTCAAACAACCTCCTTAGTTGCTTCAGAAGTTGCTATTTATTCGCCTATTAGTGTAACACCGTTAACAGGATAGGTCTAATAATTTATAGATGATTATTAGTGACTTGACCTCAATTATAAGCAAGTTACAAACTCTTGCTTAAAGGGGTATGTCCTTAGATTAGTATGTGTGAGAATGGCCTGTAGCCGAGTGAAAATGCCTACCTTCTTAGGGACAGAACCTTGTAGGTACCTAGGGACTTAACTCTGCATGATGAAATTCACTCATTCCTGAATTAGGGAGTCAGATAGGTTGTTATCTTAAGAGATGAATACAGGTCCCGAACAATGGAGCCCTACCCTCTTACTAGCCTAAGAAGGATTATGTTTATGGTAGGACCATAGACTTGTTGATCATTAGAGGATCAATAGTGCTTAAGGAACAAGAGGTAATCACAGGGGTAAAACGATAATTTTATCCAACTGTGATTACGAATAACCTGTGAAGGGTCAACTCACAGGTATTTATTATATCAATGGACACAACACAATCTACAGTGAAGAGAGTGCAACTATGAGTCTATAGTGGAGTGACTCGTAGTTAATGAAGGTTAGTTAATTAGATTAAAGAGTTTGATCGGTTAACTTCGCATCATTGGAGCTCATGATCTGTAGGTCCATTAGATCCCTCCGTTGGCTCAACAAGGAAATATTGAGGGTATAAAGTTTGGAGTGAAATTGAAGTGTTCAATTTAATTTATGAGGAGATATATCAATTATATGTGATATAATTGATATAATATAGTTTAATGAGAATTTGATTCACAATAAACTATATACTAATATGAGAGATACCTTATGATTATGTAAATATGCAAATATGATTTGCAAATACATAATAAGAGCACTATAGGGATATGATGGTAATTTCCACGTTATTTCCCTATAAATACATGCATAAGATGCACATTTTCACTAAGTATTCTCAAGAAAAGAAACCCTAGTGCTTTCTCTTGTGAAAAAGAGTTTTTTCACTCCTTCTCTCATATTCTCCAAACTCCATAAAGGAATCCCACCATCCTCCCTCTCCTAGAGATACAATGGAGAAGACTTGGTGATGTGATCGATTACAACGGGATCCTTGAGAACGTGAGATCGTGAGGAGCAAAAGCGCACGTGAAGGATTTAGTCTATAAAGGTGACACACTGTCCAAATATTCTAATTTTATGCTTAATCTTGTTATTTAGTGTTTTTGATTTGATCTATGTAATGAAATTCAAGAACACACTATTAAACTCGTTTCCGCTGTGGGATTCGATCCTATCAATTGGTATCTGAGACAATTTTGTTCTTGTTTTTTCGTTCAAGATCTGTCGAAAATATAGGTGAGATTGCATGATATTCATAAGATGAATGTTTGGTTTGCAAATTAGATGTTTTTACTTTTGGCACTTTTTATTTAATCGTTCAATGTAATGTCCCGTTGTTTTGAACTAAAATATATTATGAATCGAGTCTGTAAGTCCGTGTCGATCGAGGCAAAGAAGTTGCTGAGAAGAACAGAGGAAAAACAACTAAAAACAGAAGAAGGTGCTTGGTGTTTTGTGAACGGCGTGCGATGCCGTCCCCAGCATTGCAGCGCCGAGCGTGCTGTCTTTTAGCTGATGTAGACACGTCGTTCCAACGTAGGCATCAACATTACAACGCCAGTACCATAACGCACGAATGAAGGTGGATCAACGTTGAGCGTTGTAACGAGTGTTGCAACGCCAGTGGAGTAACGTGTCCAGTCGTGGCAACGGGTAGAAAAATGGAATTTTTATTAAATATATTAATTTGTAAACATTTTTTTATATAATATATTTAATCTATTAATTTTAATTAATATAATTAGATTATATTAATTTAAATTAATAATTAGAGTATGAAAAGTTGTCTAATTTTGCTATTTAATTTATTCGATTATTGTATGAATTAATTAGATGAATAATGTATGGTATTTAGATAAATCCCACCGTAGGTTAAGCATATTCATGCATAATTTATAATATAATATTTTATATTATATAGTTTGCAGGATAAATTAGTATAAATGTTATATTAATTTTCGATAGCATTGACATGCATTAATTCATCGGATGAATATGTTATGTATGCGATATTATTCATGTGATGAATGATCAAACACTTATAACATAGTATTGCATGTGACCTAAGGTTAATTAATTACTTTTAAAATGTTTAGAACTTGGTATTAATAGACCTTAGGTTATCTAGTTCTAATAAGATAAGAATTAGGGACTTTATAACTTATAAGTTATGATTACAGAGGAACTCTGTCTAAGGAAGGTTCTGTCTAGGCTTGGGTATTTAAGCTGACGAAAAAGGAACACCCCTATTTTGGAGCTGACTTGGGAGTGAAGTTAATCTAGTGTTTATAAATTATTAAAACGTCAACATAGTTTATTAAGGGGTTAATAAACAAGAAACCCTAGGTTTATAGACTTAGGTAAGATTCAATATAAAAGGGTTATATTGATAGATTTAGGTAAAAATCATTAGTTGGATTTAAACTAGCTCAAATTTACTAAATAAGTATTTAGTGGGAGGAAATAAGTGTATATGATACATCAGTTTTCCACCTACATATGTCCCAAAATTTCACACTGTGAGATCCATACTTGGTCTCGTGGCGCAAACGAGAGCGCCCCCCGTTTGGATGGCATTTGTATAGGTCAATATCAAGTTGAATGGAGAAGGTACTTATAATGAGTGGGAGTGAGAACTGTGAAAACAAAACCCACGGTCTGTTCTATCGGTTCGCACCGTGGGACAATCTAATTAGACTGCTAGTTTGGTCTGGACCAATCAATCCCTTCGGAGGTCTTTGATCATATGGATCTGAACACAGTGAACACATGAGAGGAATAAAGGTTGCCTTAGTCTGTTTTCTAACATAGTCCTCCCTTCGGCGTGTTTTGTTTGATCGGTACTCTAGAATCTAAAGATGGAGGGTCACACTCACGAGATACATTAGTTGTAAGTCTATTCAGACCAAATAATGGTAACTAAAGCCTATAGTGAAGGGATCGAATCCCGTAGCGGAAGCGATTGTGAATCGCGTGTTCTTAATTTTGTTTCACGAATTACACTCAAGAACAAAAATAATACGATTAAGCATATAATTCTACATAGAACTACAAGATAATTACCTTTGAAGAACTCTTTCTTGTTTGGATGTATGTCCTCATCTCGTGTAGTTTGTAATATTCCAAGTTGTAAATAAATAAGAGTTATTTATTTGAACTTTGTGTCTCGCATTTTTCATAAACTTAATCCAATAAACTAATCTCAAGGGTCATTACATTGTGAGAGAATTAAGAACTTGAACGGTGTGTAGTGGACACACAGGGAGGATCACGTTCGAGTTAATGACCCGAACGATCTATAGTATATGGACAGGGTTGGAGACCTAAACCTGGATAGACTGTGGATACCACCCGCTTTGTATTAGTTACAAACGAGGTGATCCGACTCGTTCATGTGGTTGACATGCGAGTGGGGGCATCCTGTGCAATGAGATTGTACAAGACTAGACCGTGAATTATTAGACTTACTGATGTAACACCGTTAACAGTATAGAGCTAATAATTTCGTAGATGACCATTAGTGACTCAACCTTAATCCTGAGCGTGTCACGGACTCCTGTCTACGGGAGTCTGCCCTTTGACTAGTACGTGTGAGGGTGGCCACTGTTCCTTGCCCAATATGCCTATCTTCTCAGGGGCAGGACCATGTGTGGAGCTGGGAACTTGACTACGTAAGAAGGAATTCACTCGTTCCCGACTTAGGGAAACTAGAGGGGTTGTTCCCTTAAGTGCTGTCTCCAGGGCTTGAACGACGAGGCCCTACTCTCTCATTACCCTGAGAGGGTTGTTGTTTATGGTTGAACCATGCAACGTTGTTGTTAATTAGAAAAGAAGTGGGACTTAAGGAGCAAGAGGTAGCCACAAGGGTAAAACGATCATTTGACCCAGGAGTGTCTACAAACAACCTGTGAAGGGTCGACTCACGAGTATTGGTTATATCGATGGACACAACTTGTCCCACAGTGATGAGATGCAGTTACGGGCTTTGGTGGAATGTTACCGTAGCTAATGAATGTTGAATAACCGGGTCAAAGTGTTTGACAGGTTAGTCGCGGATCATTGGAGCTCGTCACGTGTAGGTCCATTAGGTCCCTCGGTTGGCTCAAATTGGACAAATTGAGGGTTTACAGTTTGGTGTGAATTTGAAGTGTTCAAATTCATTATTTGGGTATATATGTCATTTATATGAGATATAGATGACATAATATATAGTTTAATGTGAATGAGATTAATAATAAAGCATAGTATAGTTGAATTGATTAATTAGTAAGAATTGGAGAAATTCAATTGAGAGAAATTAAATTGAATGTGATTCAATTTAAAAATCCACAATTATGCAAATGAGATTTGTATAATAAGGTATGAGATACCTTATATTATATAATATGAAAATATGATTTGTATATCATATAGTTGTGGTTTAATTGTAATTTAATGGAGATTCTAACTCCACATCTCAAATCTTTGGTAGGTTTGTTTTCATTTTTGGAAATTCGAGTTCCAAGAGACCTCCATTCTCTCTCAACTATCTCAAATCTCTCCTCACCCAAAATCCAAATGGAGTCCCACATACTCTCCCTCAACCTCCCGTGAACAACCAAGAAGACATTTTGAAAGTGTCTTGCAACACTGTTCGAGGTTCGATTCGAGGAGATCGTTGGTTTGAGAGAGATCGTGACCGAAGGAGAAAACGTTGAAGAAAAGTTCTTCAATAGGTTAGTAGCACTTTACTTACTGTTTTCTCCACTTTTAAGCACGTTTAGCCTAGAATTAAAGATGTTTAATTCGATTTTAAGAAAGGAATTACACAACGGATCAACGACGTTTCATAATATTTTCCACTGCGGGAATTCAAAATCCCTTCAATTGGTATCCGAGCCAATCGTTGCTCTTCGTTGTGTATTCTATGGATTCTTAAAATTAGATGGGTAGCATTAATTTTCATGAGATGAATGTTAATGGTTTGCAATTTTGGATGTTTTCGGTTTTTGGCACTAGTTTAGATTTACATTAAAGATGATGAGATCAATGTAAGGGCCCATTGTTTTGGGCATTTTTTAATGTAAATCGAGTCTGTAAGTCTGTGTCGTTCGTGGCAAGAGTTGTCGTGAAGAAAACGGACCAAAAACGGGCGATTTTGGTGAAAAACAACAAAAGTTGTTTGCTGGAAGTTCATCAGCGTTGCGACGCCATCCTTGCTGCTGGAGAGTGCTGCTGTGCAGCGTTGAGAACGTCAGGCAAGACGCTATACATTACAGCGTTGCAACACAAACAACAACGTAATCCAATAAGATGCAGGCATCTTATATTGACAAGATGTTGTCTAAATATAAGATGCAGAACTCCAAGAAGGGCTTGTTGCCTTTCAGGCACGGGGTTCACCTGTCTAATGATAAGTGTCATAAGACTCCTCAAGAGGTTAAGGATATGAGACAAATCCCCTATGCTTGAGCTGTAGGGAGCCTGATGTATGCCATGCTGTGTACTAGGCCTGACATATGTTATGCAGTTGGAATTGTTAGTAGGTATCAATCCAATCCAGGATTAGATCACTGGACAGCCGTAAAGGCAATCCTTACGTATCTTAGGAGAACGAGGAACTACAACCTTGTGTATTGGAGTGGGAATTTGATCCTTACGGGATACACAAATTATGACTTTCAGACCGATAAGGATTCTAGGAAATCCACTTGGGGGTCAACATTCATTCTGAATTGAGGAGGTGTAGTATGGCGAAGCATCAAACAGGGATGCATCGTTGATTCCACGATGGAAGCCGAATATGTTGAAGTTTGTGATGCTTCAAAGGAAGCTGTTTGGCTCAGGATGTTCATGACGGATTTGGAAGTTGTTCCAAATATGAACTTGCCAATCACACTATTTTGTGACAACAGTGGTGCAGTAGCCAACTCGAGAGAACATTGGAGTCATAAAAGGGACAAGCATATAGAGCGTAAGCATCACTTGATACGGGAGTCTGTGTACTGTGGAGACGTGACAGTCACGCAGATAGCTTCGAAGCACAACGTTGCTGATCCATTTAAAAATGCCCTCACGGCTAAGGTGTTTGAGGGTCACCTAGAGAGTCTAGGTCTTCGAGTGCTTCCTGACTTGGGCAAGTGGGAGTATTGTAAAGGGGTATTCAATGCCCTAGTTTCTTGTATTACTTTGTTGTATTACTTTACTGTACATTTGAGAAATGAATCATGTACTCCACTAGCTTAGTCCATGTGGGAGTTTGTTGGGATGTATGTCCTCATCTCGTGTAGTTTGTAATATTCCAAGTTGTAAATAAATAAGAGTTATTTATTTAAACTTTGTGTCTCGCATTTTTCATAAACGTAATCCAATAAACTAAGCTCCAGGGTCATTGCATTATGAGAGAAGTAAGAACTTGAACGGTGTGTAGTGGACACACAGGGAATATCACGTTCGAGTTAATGACCCGAACGGTCTACAGTATATGGATAGGGTTGGAGACCTAATCCTTGATACACTGTGGATGCGACTCGCATTGTATTAGATACAAACAAGGTGATCTGACTCGTTCATGTGGTTGACATGGGAGTTGGGGCATCCTGTGCAATGAGATTGTACAAGACTAAACCGTGAATTATTAGACTAACTGATGTAACACCGTTAACAGTATAGAGCTAATAATTTCGTAGATGACCATTAGTGACTCGACCTTAATCCTGAGCGTATCACGGACTCCTGTATGCGGGGGTTTGTCCTTTGACTAGTACGGGTGAGGGTGGCCACTGTTGCTCGCCTAATATGCCTATCTTCTTAGGGGCAGGACCACGTGGGGAGCTGGGAACTTGACCACGTAAGAAGGAATTCACTCGTTCCCGACTTAGGGAAGCTAGAGGGGTTGTTCCCTTAAGTGTTATCTCCAAGGCTTGAACAACGGGGCCCCACTCTCTCATTTGCCTGAGAGCGTTGTTGTTTATGGTTGGACCAAGCAATGTTATTGTTCATTAGAGGAGTAGTGGGACTTAAGGAGCAAGAGGTAGACATAGGGGTAAAATAGTAATTTGACCCAATAGTGTCTACGAACAACTAGTGAAGGGTCGACTCACGGGTATTGGTTATATCGATGGACTCAACTTGTCCTACAGTGTTACCGTAGCTAATGAATGTTGAATAACCGGGTCAAAACGTTTGACAGGTTAGTCTCAGATCATTGGAGCTCGTCACGTGTAGGTCCATTAGATCCCTCGGTTGGCTCAAATTGGACAAATTGAGAGTTTACAGTTTGGTGTGAATTTGAAGTGTTCAAATTCATTATTTGGGTATATCTGTCATTTATATGAGATCTAGATGACATAATATATATTTTAATGTGAATGAGATTCATAATAAACTATAGTATAGCCTAATTGATTAATTAGTGATAATGTGAGAAATTAAATTGAGAGAAATTAAATTGAATGTGATTTAATTTAAAAATCCATAATAATGCAAATGAGATTTGTATAATAAGGTTTGAGATACCTTATATTATATGATATGCAAATATGATTTGTATTTCATATAGTTGTGGTTTTATGGTAATTTAATGGAGATATTGACTCTATATCTCATCATTATTTAAAGGCTTGGTGAGAAGCCTTTGGTAAGATTTGTTCTCATTTTTGGAAATTCAAGTTCCAAGAGACCTCCATTCTCTCTCAACTCTCTCAAATCACTCCTTACCCAAAATCCAAAGGGAGTCCCACATACTCTCCCTCAACCTCCCGAGAACAACCGAGATGACATTTTGGAAGTTTCTTGCAACACTGTTCGAGGTTTGATTCGAGGAGATCGTTGGTTCGAGAGAGATCGTGACCGAAGGAGAAAACGTTGAAGAAGAGTTCTGCAAAAGGTTAGTAGCACTTTACTTACTGTTTTCTCCACTTTTAAGCATGTTTAGCCTAGAATTAAAGATATTTAATTCATTTTTAAGAAAGGAATTACACAACGGATCAACGACGTTTCACAACGTCTTCCGATGCGGGAACTCAAAATCTCTTCATTTCTTCGTGTGCTCCTTCTCCCACGGTCACGATGTCAGCATCTTAGACCCGAACGAAAGAAGACACCACCACCGGATCTTCTCCGATGTTCTCTAGGTGAGGGAGGAATGTGGGTTCCTTTAGGATAAGTTGTGGGGTTGTGAGACAGGTCGTGTTTTTGTGGAACTCTTCCAACAACACAAAATAGTTGATAATCTAAAGGTTTCAAAGATTTTTGCTTAGCCACAAAGTTGCATCTCATGCAACTATTTATAGGGAAATAGGATGGAAATTACTATCCTATCCCTCCTTCATTCTCTCATTAGTATATAGTTTATATATGAATGTAATTCACATAAAAACCATATATTATATCAATTATATCATATATAACTGATATAACACCTCATATATGAAAATGAACACTTCAATTTCATTCATAACTTTATACCCTCAATAATACCATGTTGAGCCAATGAAGGGACCTAATGGACTTACAGTTTATGAGCTCCAATGACGTGAGATTAACTGATCAAACTCTTTGATTCAGTTAATTAATATTCATTAACTACAAGAAACTCCACTATAGACTCGTATAGATTATATTATGTTCAATTGATATAATAATTACCCATGAGTCGACCCTTTACAGGTTGTTCTTAATCACGACTGGGTCAAATTACCGTTTTACCCCTGTGATTACCTCTTTGTTCCTTAAGCACTATTGATCCTCTAATGAACAACAAGTCTATGGTCCTACCATAGACTCTTATCCTCTTAGAGGGCGGGGCCCCGTTGTTAAAGATCTGGATTCAGTTCTTAGATAAACCTATCTAATTCCTTAGTGTAGGAATGAGTGAATTCCATCTCGCATAGTTAGGTCCCCAGCTACCTACGAGGTTCAGGCCCTAAGATGGTAGGTTTATTGAGTCGGCTACAGGCCACTCTCACCCATACAAGTCTAAGGACAAACCCCTATAAGCAGGAGTTCTTAACATGCTCAGGATTCAGGTCGAGTCACTAATGGTCATCTATAAATTATCAGTCTTATCCTGTTAACATCGTTATACAGGTTAGACTAATAATTGTCAGTCCTTGTATGAACAGGAGTTCCTGTATGAACTCTTCATACAGGATGCCCCCACTTGTTGGGAATTGTGCCCTAAAACTCGTAGTTTGTAATTATGTTCTAATTAATGTAATAAAGTGTTATTATTTCAATAAAGTGTTATTGTTCGTTATCTACGAGTTTGCCTTTATTTAAAACCCTAAATCCAATAAACTAAACATCCAAGGTTGTTAAATGAATCTTTAACTGAATGTAATGTACATAAAAGGATATCTTTTTGTTGGTAGGACCACAAACAAATTGTTCATTAGAGGAGCACTGGTACTTAAGGCACAAGATTTAACCCAGGGGTAAAACGGTAATTTGACCAATTTGGTGTTACGAACATTCGTGAAGGATTGACTTGTGTTATTGGTCAATATCCATGGACACGTAAATATATCTGCAGTGAGAAGAGTGCAGCTGTGGGACTTTAGTGGAGTGTTCCCGCAGTTAACGAATGTTGATTGGGAGGTTAATGAGATTAACCGAGCAGTCTCGTATCGTTGGAGCTTCTAATCTGTAGATCCATTAGGTCCACCTCTTAGCTCGTAAAGGGTTCTTAGATCATTTGAATTTGAAATGTTCAAATTCATTAGGGAATATATTTAATGTATTTAGATACGATATAATCTATAGTTTTGGCACTATATATTATAAATTTAATGTGAATATGATTCATATTAAATTATATGAGACAATTGAATATTTGAAAGAGTTCAAATATTTTATTAAATGTGAATGTGATTCACATTTGTAAACTATAGGATAAAATTTAATGTGCACGGGATGTACATTAAAACTGTAGGTTAATGATTAAATGTGATTTAATCATATACATATAATCTATTTGATATATAAGATATTCAAATTAATTAATTATGAATTAATTAATTATTTAATAGGTTATATTTGTTTTCATTAATTATTTAAATAATTAAAAGAGGGGAACGTGTAGATGACACGTTCCCCACTCACCAGTTTCTTCTCCACTCCTTATCGTTAAGTGTAGGGAGTTGGAAGAAACAGGGATCGATTGATTTTTCTGCAATTGGTGAATTGCTGCAAGAAAAATTCTCTCTCTCACTCTCATTCCCAAAATTTCCAATTGTTGGAAACCTTCCCACCAAGGTTGATTTAAGCAAAACTCAGAGACATAGGAGGTTCTCCTGTTGGTTGTGTTCTTGCTGGAAGAAAAACAGAGAAGTTCTACAGTTGATTTGCTGCATAACCTTTGGAGCAACAAGTTGCTGGAGAAAGTCTACAAAGGTAATTCTTCTTTCTCTCCTTTAGTTTATTTGTTAAACTTTACATGTTTGCATGTATGCTATTATCCATGCCTAATAGGATTAGAAATTCATGCTTGTTCTGTATTTTTTGGTCAATGTACTGGTTTTTATTTTTAGCAAAACATTCAAGCAAATTAACGATCCCAATCACGTTTCTGCTGCTCAAGGAGATCAGACCTCCATCAATTGGTATCAAAGCATGCTTGTATTGTTTTGTTTTGAAACAAAATTTCATTGATTTGGTGGGAATTGCATTTGGTTTGCTGTAAAACTTGTTTAGGAATGTTTTGGCCTTAGTTTACTTTGATTTTGATCAATTAGTATGTAAAGGCCCCTGCGTTTTTGGGCAAAAAGTGCAAAATTTAGTCTGTAATTTAGTTACGAGTCATTCGGGACCAATTTCAAGCAATTCAGTGGAGAATCAAAGGAGAAAATCCCTTTGGAAGCTGTTTGTTCGCGGAAGAAAGCTGTTGTCGAAGCAGCAGTGTTGCAACGATGAAGAACAGCGTCGCAACGCCAGCATTCCCTATCGATGCGGGCGATCAAGGGGTTAGCGACGTTGCAACGCCATCCCGATTCCAGGCGCGCTAGACGACGAAGTGGGCATTGCAACGCGTGGGGCATTCCTACAGCTGCAGACCGGATTGACTGGTTCAACGTTTTTGGTCCGGTTCGAGCGGTTCAAGGCCAGTTCAGGGTATTTTTAGACCAGTTTCATGAAATAAATTAATGTAATTTTTTTTTTTTGCACTTTAAGGGCAAAATTATTCCGGTTCACGGTGTTGTTGGTTTAAATTTAATTAGTTTTAAATTGTTTAAAATTAATTTAGACCTAAGTTTCAATTTCTAATAGAATTAGAAATAAGTCTTACGTAATATTTTAAATAGTTTAAAATATAGTAGGACTTAAGGACTTTGGTTATAAGGAAACTCTACCGGTGAAGTTGAAGTCTCGTCTAAGGTCAGGGTACTTAAGCTGACGGTTAACGGAACACCTCCTACCTGGGAACTAACCCAGAACCTGAGTTGAATTAACCTCAGTTCTGTTTTATCTCTAGGTAATTAAAAATTTTATTCACCTAGACATAAGGTTTTAAGAACTAGTTATAACAGTTATAATAGGCATAGAGTTAGATAGATTCTTTCAGCCAGAATCCGACTAAGTTAAATCGATACCCTAATTTGAGGAACTTCAGTGGGAAAAAATGAGATGTTCGCATCGAGTTTACTCTCACGTCCTCAAGAGTTCACACCGTGAGTTTCATGCTCGGCTACGCGACGTCAATATGGCGTCCCCCTATGGTATGTATTTGCATGGTTCAATACCAAGGTGAATGAGGGAAGTATCCATAGTAAATGGGAGTAGGACGCGTGTCAACGTATCTTACGGTCTTCTCCATTAGGTCGCACCGTGAGATTTCTATAGTCCGCCTGCTAGGTTGTCCTGGAACAGCCAAACCCTACGGAGGGCCTGACTATATGGATCGGAACACCGCGAACTCCAGAAATGGATAGGGTCTCTTAGGTTCTTTGCCAGTAATTTTCTTTCTTAATAGTAGCCTGTTGGCTCGGGCCTATTGGATCTGAAAATGGTAGGGTCACATTTACGGGATGAGTTAAGCTACTTAACAAATCCTTGACAAAACAAACGGTAGCTAAGGACCATTGGGACATGAGATGTTCTGGTAGTCGGAATTGGCTGAGAAAGTCTCAATTCAAGGGAGGAATGACTGACTGCTCGACGGAGACTTTTGTTCTAAACCCTTGAAGTATCGTTGCAAGATTAAAGGTTTAACTTAAACAATGGGTTTTAGTTTAAACACTAGGGTTCTTTAATAATTTTGCTAAATTAGATTGGTTTTTACAATGGGTTTAACGACATAACTAATTAGAACTATTTTGGATTTTCAGCATGTCGTCCTCATTTATAGCCTTACTAAAAAAGGAACATTTAACTGGTGAAAATTTTACTACGTGGAAGTCAAACCTGGATGCGATCCTTGTTTTTGACGACCATCGGTTCGTACTAACTGAGGAATGTCTTCAGATTCCTACTCAAAACGCACCTCAATCCGTTAAGGATGCGTTTGACCGCTGGGCCAAGGGAAATGAAAAAGCCAAGGCATATATCCTGGTTGGGATATATGATGTTTTAGCCAGGAGATTACAGGGTATGGTCTCAGCTCGTGAGATCATGGACTATCTGCAAAATTTATCTAGACAACCGTCTGAACAAATTCGACACGAATCCATCAAATACGTTTATAACGCGCGCATGAAGGAGGAAACTTCAGTGAGAGAACATGTTCTCGATCTTATAGTTCACTTCAACGTGGCCGAAATGAACGGAGCGGTCATAGATGATCAAATTCAGGTATTCTTCATCCTGAAATTTCTTCCGAAGAGTTTCCAGCCATTTCGAAGAAATGTGGAGTTGAAGAAAAAGGAGTATAACCTGACTTCCTTCTTAAATGAACTACAAACTTTCGAGTCTCTTATTAAGAATAAGGGACAGGCTGATGGAGAGGCAAATCTGTTTGCCTATTCCAAAAGGTTCCAGAAAGGTTCATCCTCTGGGACTAAGCCCTGTGGTTCAACTCGGAAGAAGAGGAAAGGAGGAAAAGGGAAAGCTTCTGCCACTGCAGATATTGAGCTCAAAGAGAAGAATGGTAAATTAGATTTACTTGTTGTTGAAACATGTTTTGTGGAGAATGATTATTTAACCTGGATACTTGATTCATGGGCCACTAATCACGTTTGCTCTTCAATTAAGGAAACTAGTACCTTCAAGGAGCTCAAAAAGGGTGAGATGACGCTCAGGGTCGGAACGGGAGACGTCGTCTCCGCTCGTGCAGTGGGAGATGCCAAGTTATTTTTCGGAGATAGATTTCTTTTTTTAAAAAATCTGTATATAGTACCTAAGCTTAAAAGGAACTTAATATCTATCTCTTGTTTAATAGAACTTGGTTATTGTATTTCTTTTTCAATCAACGAAGCGTTCATTTTGAAAGAGGGTGTCAATATTTGTTCTGCTAAATTGAAAAATGGCTTGTACGTACTGAAACCGAATAAAACCAAAGCAATTTTAAATCATGAGATGTTTAAGAATGCTAACACTCAAAATAAAAGGCAAAGAATTTCTCCAAATAATAATACTTATCTGTGGCATCTTAGACTTGGGTATATTAATCTCAACCGGATTGAGAGACTTTCTAAGAATGGACTTCTAAACAAGTTAGAAGATGATTCTTTACCGCCTTGCAAGTCTTTCTTGGAAGGTAAAATGACCAAACGACCTTTTACTGGAAAAGGTTATAGAGCCGTAGAGCCCCTAGAACTTGTGCATTCGGATCTTTGTGGTCCGGTGAATGTTAATGCTCGAGGAGGGTTTGAATATTTCATCTCTTTCATAGATGATTATTCGAGGCATGGTTATCTATACCAAATGCATAACAAGTCTGAAGCTCTTGAAAAGTTCAAAGAGTATAAGGCTGAAGTAGAGAATGCATTAGGAAAAATCATTAAAACACTTCGATCAGATCGAGGTGGAGAGTACATGGATTTGAGATGCAAGGATTATATGATAGAACATGGAATTAAATCTCAACTCTCTGCACCTAATACACCACAGCAAAATGGTGTGTCAAAAAGGAGAAATAGAACCTTGTTAGACATGGTTCGTTCTATGATTAGCTATGCTCAATTGCCTGCCTCGTTTTGGAAATACGCAGTAGAGATTGCAGTTCAAATCTTGAACAATGTTCCGTCAAAAAGTGTTTCAGAAACACCTTTTGAACTTTGGAAGGGGCGTAAATCTAGTTTACAACACTTCAGGATTTGGGGATGTCCGGCACACGTGCTCGTGACAAACCCAAAGAAACTGGAACCTCGTTCAAGATTGTGTTGATTTGTTGGCTATCCCAAAGAAACGAGAGGTGGTCTTTTCTACGACCCACAAGAAAATAAGGTGATTGTATCGACAAACGCCACGTTCTTGGAGGAAGATCACATGAGAACCCATAAACCGCGTAGTAAATTGGTACTAACTGAAGCTACACATGAACCAACAAGAGTTGTTGATCAAGCTGGACCTTCATCAAGAGTTGATGGAGGACTCAGCACCTCAAGTCAGTCTCGTCCTTCTCAATCGTTGGGAATGCCTCGACGTAGTGGGAGGGTTGTTTTCCAACCTGACCGCTACTTGGGTTTAGCTGAAACTCAAGTTGTCATGCGTGATGACGGCGTAGAAGATCCATTGTCTTATAAACAAGCAATGAATGACGTAGACAAGGACCAATGGATCAAAGCCATGGACCTTGAAATGGAGTCAATGGACTACAATTCAAGATGGGAACTTGTAGACCAACTTTGAAGGGTTAGACCCATAGGGTGTAAATGGATCTATAAGAGAAGAGAGAGATGCAGCGGAAAAGGCATGGACCTTTAAGGCTATACTTGTAGCAAAGGGTTTTACCCAAAGGGAAGGAGTTGACTATGAAGAAACTTTTTTCCCCTGTTGCTATCTTTGAAGTCTATAAGGATACTCTTGTCCATAGCGCGTTTTATGATTACGAAATTTGGCAAATTGACGTCAAGGCGCCTTTTGAATGGTAATCTTGGCGAGAGCATCTATATGTCTCACCAAGGGTTCATAGCACCTAAGTCGGGAGCAAAAAGTTTGCAAGCTTAATCGATCCATTTATGGATTGAAACAAGCATCAAGATCTTGGAATATAAGATTTGATACTGCGATCAAGTCTTATGGCTTTGACCAAAACGTTGACGAGCCTTGTGTTTAGAAGAGGATCGACAACGACAAAGTAGCTTTGTTAGTACTTTAGGTGGATGATATCCTACTGATTGAGAATGATGTAGGATACCTAACTGACATAAAGAATTGGCTTGCGACCCAATTCCAAATGAAAGATTTGGGAGAGGCGTGTTCTTGGGATTCAGATCTTTAGGAATCACAAGAACAGAACGCTAGCACTGTCTCAAGCGTCTTATATCGACAAAATGTTGTCGAGATATTCGATGCAGAATTCCAAGAGGGGCTTATTACCCTTTAGGCACAAAGTTCATCTGTCTAGGGAACAGTGTCCCAAGACACCTCAAGAAGTTGAGGATATGAGACATATTCCCTATGCCTCTACAGTAGGTAGATTAATGTATGTTATGCTATGCACGAGGTAGGACATTTGTTATGCAGTTGGAATAGTCAGTACGTACCAGTCCAATCCAGGGTTAGACCACTGGCCAACAGTTAAAAATATCCTCAAGTATCTAAGGAGAACGAGGGACTATATGCTCGGGTATGGGTCTAAGGATCTGATCCTTACTGGATACACGGATTCTGATTTTCATACCAATAAGGATTCTCGAAAATCAACATCGTGATCAGTTTTCACCCTTAACGGGGGAGCTATAGTATGGCGAAGCATCAAGCAAGGATGCATCGTTGACTCCACAATGGAGGTTGAGTATGTCGCCGCTTGTGAAGAAAGCGGCTAAAGAGAAATTTGTTTGGCTAAGGAAATTCCTTACTGATTTGGAAGTTGTTCCAAATATGGAATCTCCCATGACCTTATACTGTGACAACAGTGGTGCGGTAGCCAATGCGGTAGCCATCACCTGATACGAGAAATAGTGCAACGAGGAGATGTGACAGTCACGAAGATCGCTTCGGAGCACAATATTGTTGATCCGTTTACAAAGACTCTCACGGCTAAAATGTTCGAGGGTCATCTGAAAGTCTGGGTCTACGAGATATGTAGATAAGCTAATCTAGGGCAAGTGGGAGATATGTAATGGGGTATATGGATGCCCTAGTTTATTGTATTTCTATCTCTTGTAACTACTGTTTTAGATTATGATGTACCCCCCTAGAGTTTTAGTTCAAGTGAGAGTTTGTTGGGATTTGTGCCCTAAAACTCGTAGTTTGTAATTATGTTCTAATTAATGTAATAAAGTGTTATTATTTCAATAAAGTGTTATTGTTCGTTATCTACGAGTTTGCCTTTATTTAAAACCCTAAATCCAATAAACTATACATCCAAGGCTGTTAAATGATTTTTTAACTGAATGTAATGTACATAAAAAAGGATCTCGGTTCGAGATACAACCTAAAGGATCTATAGTTAGGGGATAAGGTTTGGGTACCTTACCCTAGTAAAACTATGGATATGGCCCACTTTGTATTTGATACAAACACTGTGATCCTAACGTGTTCGTGTAGATGACATGTGAGTGGGGATATCCTATGTAATGAGATTACATAAGACCAGACCACGAAATATTAACCTCTAGCTGTAACTCCGTTGACTAGTTAGGTTTCTATTTCACTAGGATGACCTAGGCAACTTGATCTCAATCCTGAGCAGGTTATGAAGTCCTGTTCGCGAGGGATTGTCCTTTGACTAGTATGGGTGAGAGTGGCCTGTTTCGCCGACTCAATATGCCTACCTTCTTGGGGACAAGACTGAGTGAGCGGCTGGGAATTTAACTTAGCAAGATGGAATTCACTCCTTCCCGCCTACTAGGGTAAGTAGAGGAATGTTCCTTTAAGTGGTGTCTCCGGGACTTGAACAAAGGACCCGACCCTCTCATTGGCCCGAGAGGGACTCTGTTTGTTGGTAGGACCACAAACAAATTGTTCATTAGAGGAGCACTGGTACTTAAGGCACAAGATGTAACCTAGGGGTAAAACCGTAATTTGACTCAGCTGGTGTTACGAACATTCGTGAAGGATTGACTTACTGTTATTGGTCGATATCCTTGGACACAGAAATATATCGCGAGTGAGAAGAAGAGTGCGGTGTGGGACTTTAGTGGAGTGTTCATGATTAACGAATGTTGATTGGGAGGTTAATGAAATTAACCGAGCAGTCTCGTATCGTTGGAGCTTCTAATTTGTAGGCCTATTAGGTCCACCTCCTAGCTCGTAAAGGGTTCTTAGATCATTTGAATTTGAAATGTTCAAATTCATTAGGGAATATATTTAATGTATTTAGATACGATATAATATATAGTTTTGGAACTATATATTATAAATTTAATGTGAATATGATTCATATTAAATTATATGAGAGAATTGAATATTTGAAAGAGTTCAAATATTTTATTAAATGTGAATGTGATTCACATTTGCAAACTATAGGATAAAATTCAATGTGCATGGGATGTACATTAAAACTATAGGTTAATGATTAAATGTGATTTAATCATATACATATAATCTATTTGATATATAAGATATTCAAATTAATTAATTAAGAGTTAATTAATTATTTAATAGGTTATATTTGTTTTAATTAATTATTTAATTAATTAAAAGAGGGGAACGTGTAGATGACACGTTCCTCACTCACCAGTTTCTTCTCCACTCCCTATCGTTAAGTGTAGGGAGTTGGAAGAAGCAGGGATCGATTGATTTTTCTGCAATTGGTGAATTGCTGCAAGAAAAATTCACTCTCTCTCACTCTCATTCCCAAAATTTCTAATTGTTGGAAACCTTCCCACCAAGATTGATTTAAGCAGAACTCAGAGACATAGGAGGTTCTCCTGTTGGTTGTGAACTTGCTGGAAGAAAAACAGAGAAATTCAACAGTTGATTTGCTGCGTAACCTTTGGAGAACCAAGTTGCTGGAGAAAGTCTACAAAGGTAATTCTTCTTTCTCTCCTTTAGTTCAATTGTTAAACTTTACATGTTTGCATGTATGCTATTATCCATGTCTAATAGGATTAGAAATTCATGTTTGTTCTGTATTTTTTGGTCAATGTACTGGTTTTTATTTTTAGCAAAACATTCAAGCAAATGAACGATCTCAATCACGTTTCCGCTGCTCAAGGAGATCAGACCTCCATCACCACTCACATGTCCATCCACATGCATGAGTTGGATTACCTCATTTGTACTAGTTACAAAGTGGGTCGCATCCATGTTGTTTCCAGAATAAGGTTGAAACCTTATTCTTATACCATAGACCCTTTAGGTTATACTCTTGAACAAAATCCAAATAGTGTCTACTTCAATGATGTTCAAGATACATTATAACCTTGGAGCTTAGTTTATTGGATTTATTGAGCAAGAATACAATTTTATCAAAACAAATAACTCTTTATTCATTTGATCAAAATTACATAAGTTTAGGGCACAAATCCAAACATATAGGAATATGAGTTATTCTGACATTAGGTTTTGGTCAAGAATGTCTTGATCCCAAGGAGGAGTGTTTTTTATTACCCTTCGGTGTCATACATTATAAACCTTTTGAGTATCATTGCAACCTATTAATGACCTAGGAATCATTAGATAATTAGCTAAAACTTGATTGGGTTAGTTAAAGGTTTAGCGAGAAACTAATACAAGTAATTTATTTTTAAGAAAAATGAATAGCTCAATCATTTCCTTGTTGGCTACTGAAAAATTAACAGGGGGAAACATGATGACATGGATGAATAACCTTAACATAATCTTGGTTGCAGACGACCTTAAGTTTGTGTTCACTAAGGAGTGCCCTCAGGTGGCAGGCTCGAATGCATCACGAAATGTTCGTGATGCTTGTGATAGATGGATCAAGGCCAATGTTAAGGCCAACGTCCATATATTGGATAGTATGTCTGCCATACTAGCCGAAAAGCACGAGGGCATGATACCGCTAAGGAAATCATGGAATCGTTGCAAGGCATGATCGGACAACAGTCTGTTCAAATCAGGCCCAATGCCCTCAAGTACATCTTCAATGCTAGGATGGTGGAGGGATGATCTGTTCAGGATCATGTTCTCGATATGATGGTTGACTTCAACACGACGGAGTTGAATGACACTTTTATCGATGAATAGAACCAAGTCAGCTTTATATTAGAAACACTTCCATAAAAATTTCTACAGTTTCGAAGTAATGTCGTTGTGAACATGATTACTTCTAACCTCACTGGGGTTCTGAATGAACTCCAAACCTTCCAATCTCTAATGAAAATCAAGAGATTAAAAAGGGAGGCAAATGTTGACAATAGGAGTTATCATGGAGGCTCAACCTCTGGGACTAAATCAATGGCTTCATCTTCTTCAAGCCTGAACGACAAGAAGAAGAAAATGAAGAAGGTTGGTAAGGCGAAACAGGCTGACAAAGGTACCGCCCAAAAGGGCAAGAAGGTCAGGGAAGTTGCAGGCAAAGGAAAATGTTTGCATTGCAATTAGGATGGACACTGGAAATGGAACTATCTGACATGGTCGAAAAGAAGAAATGAGGTAAATATGATTTACTTTGCTTAGAAGCTTGTTTAGTGGATGATGATAATACTGTCTGGATATTGGATTCGGGTGCCACTAATCATGTTTGTTCTTCTTTTTAGGGAATTAGTTCCTGGTGGCAGCTACAAGAAGGGGAGATAATGCTACAGGTTGGAACAGGAGAAGTTGTCTCAGCTGTAGCAGTTTGCACAATGAAGTTGTTGTTTGGAAAGAGATATATGTTGTTAGACAACGTATTAGGGATACCAGGGTTTACTAGAAATCTTATTTCCATTTCTTTCCTAGTCGAACATTGTATTTCAGTTTCTTTCTCTTTCAATCAAGTTTTTATTTTAAAGAAAGGAGTGAAAATATGTGCAGCTTCATTAGAAAATGGTTTGTATGTTTTAAGCACTAATTCAGTCAAATTGGTTTTGAATACTGAATTATTTAAAACTTCAAACACACAAACTAAGAAACGTAAATTTTGTCGTAAAGAAAATGTTCATCTTAGGTTAAGCCACATTAATCTCAACATGATTGAGAGATTGGTAAAGAATGAACTTTTAAATGAGTTAGAAGAAAGTACTTTTAAATGTGAGTCCTGCCTAGAGGGTAAAATGACTAAAAGACCTTTTAGTCGAAAAGGTTATAGAGCCAAAGAACCCTTATAGCATATACGTTCAGACCTTTATGGTTCGATGAATGTTAAAACTAGATGAGGGTATGAATATTTCATCTCTTTTATAGATGATTATTCACGATATCGACATATTTACCTAATGCATCACAAGTATGAAGCACTTGAAAAGTTCACGGAATTGAAGGTTGAAGTTGAAAACCAATTAGGTAAAACTATTAAAACACTTCGATCTAATCGAGGTTAGAGTACATGAGTTTGAAATTCCAAGGTTGTATGATAGAACATGGAATTACATCTCAACTCTCAGCACCTAGTATGCCTAAAAAAAATGTTATATCAGAAAGGAGAAATAGAACCCGGTTGGATATGGTTCGATCAATGATGAGTTACGCTCATCCCCCTAATTCTTTTTGGGGTTATGTAGTAGAGATTGTAGTTTACATTTTGAATAACGTTCTATCAAAAAGTGTTTCAGAAACACCAATTGAACTCTAGTAAAGGACATAAAGGTAGTTTACGTCATTTCAGAATTTGGGGATGTCCAACACATGTGCTTGTGAGAAATCCAAAGAAACTTGAATGACGTTCAAAATCATGCCTATTTGTAGGCTACCTTAAAGAAACGAGAGGTGGATTATTCTATGATGCTAAGGAAGATAAGGTACTTGTATCGACAAATACCACTTTCTTAGAGGAGGACCAAATAAGGTATCACAAACCAAGAAATAAATTTGTGTTAAGTGAGTTCTATGGAACAACAAGAAAAGTTGTTGATAACACTAATACATCAATAAGAGTTCTTGATACTAGTTTGTCAAGTCAAGAAAGTCAATCTCAAGAGTTGAGAGTGCCTCGACGTAGTGGGAGGGTTAGAACACAACATGACTATTGATACCAGATGATGAATGTGATGATCCATTGACTTATAACCAAGCAATGGTTGACAAAGATAAAGACATATGGGGCATAACCATGGGCCAAGAAATGGAGTCTATGCACTTCAATTATGTTTGGGAACTTGTATATAAACCTGATGAGGTAAAACCTATAGGTTTTAAATGGATCCACACGAGAACACATGGTGTAGATGGAAAGGTGAAAACCTTCGAGGTTAAACTACTAGCAAAGGGTTATACACAGGTAGAAGGTATGGACTATGAGGAAACCTTTTCGCCAGTTGCTATGTTAAAGTCTATCCGCATCCTATTTGCTATTGTCGCATATTATGACTATGAGGTATGACAGCTGGATGTCAAGGCGACATTTTTGAATTGTCATCTTGACGAAAACAAATAAATGGACCAACCGAAAGGGTTCATAGAACCAGGACAAGAGCAAAAGGTTTGCAAGCTTAAACGGTCAATTTATGGACTGAAACAAGCTTTTAGATAATGGAACATAAGGTTTGATGAAGCAGACAAATCTTATGGTTTTGACCAAAATGATGATAACCCTTGTGTCTACAAGAAAATCCTCAATAGTTCGGTCACATTCCTAGTCTTATATGTAGATTATATCCTACTCATTGGAAATGACGTAGGTTATCTTACTTACACTAAGAAATGTCTAGCTACGCAATTTCAAATGAATGATTTTGGAGAGGCGTAATTTCTTCATCGAATCCAGATTATCGAGAATCGAAATAATAGAACTCTAGCATGTCTCAAACATCTTACGTCGACAAAGTGTTGTCACGATTTAAGATGCAAGACTCAAAGAAAGGTTTATTACCTTTCAGGCACGAGGTTCATTTGTCTAAGGAACAGCGTTCTAAGACAGCTCAAGAAGTAGAGAACATGAGACGAATTCCTTATGCATTAGTTGTTGGGAGCCATATGTACGCTATCTTGTGTACTAGACCGGACATTTGCTTTGTAGTAGGAATGGTCAGTAGATATCAATCCACCCCACGACCAGAACAATGGACGACAGTTAAAACAATCCTCAAGTATCTTCAAAGAACGAGGGACTTCATGCTTGTGTATGGAGCTAAGGATTTGATCCTTTCAGGATACATAGATTCTAACTTCCAAACACACAAAAATTCTAGTAAATCTACATCAGGGTCAGTTTTCACTCTTAACGGAGGAGTTGTAGTTTGGCGAAGCATCAAGCAACGATACATCAAAGAGTGAACAATGGAAGCTGAATATGTAGCAGCGTATGAAGCAGCTAAAAAGGTCGTATGGCTAAGAAAAATCATGATTGATTTGGAAGTTATTCCAAATATGACGTTGCCAATCACACTTTAATGTGATAACTGTGGTGCTGTGGAAAATTCGACCGAACCCCCATGTCATAAGAGGGGTAAACACATTGACCGGAAGTATAACCTAATTCGGGAGATAGTGCATCGAGGAGACGTGATCGTCACGAAGATAGCTTCGGTGCACAATACTGTTGATACCTTTTATAAAGGCTTTCATGGCTAAAGTGTTTGAGAGTCACCTAGAAGGTTTAGGTCTACGTGTCTTACCTTAACTAGGGCAAGTGAGATTATATTATACAAAGGGTATTCAAGTGCTCTAGTTTATTGTATTTACATTTCTGTAATGTTTATAATGTACTCCACTAGCTTTAGGTCAAGTGGGAGATTCTTGGGGTTTATGTCGTAAACAAGTGTACTTTTGTAATAATGTTATTCAAATAAATAAAGAGTTATTTATTATATTCTCGCACATAAACCTAACTCCAATAAACTAAGTTCTAAGGGTATAATGATAAATCTTAAACAAATGTGTAGATGACACAAGTTGGATAAGGTACAAGTACATAACCTAAAAGGTCTATGGTATACGCATGAGGTTGGAAACCTTATACTGGTAACACCATGGATGCGACCCGCTTTGTATTTCGTACAAACGAGGTAATCCAAGGTCGGGCTGTAAATTATTAGCCTATTAGTGTAATCATGACTGAGAGTGACCTGTAGCTGACTCAAAATGATCATTTGTGACTTAACCTTAATCATGAGCATGTTAGATTAGTATGGGTGAGAGTGACCTGTAGCTGACTCAAAATGCCTACCTTCTCAGGGACAAAACCTTGAAGGTAGCTGGGGACTTAACTGAATGAAGGTCTTGAACAATGGGCCCCTGCCCTCTTACTAGCTTGAGGGATTATGTTTATGGTTGGACCATAGACTTGTTGTTCATTAGAGGATAGGTAGTGCTTAAGGAGCAAGAGGTAATTGTTGGGATGTATGTTCTAATCTCGTATTTGTTTGTAATATTAACTATTGAAATAAATAAGAGTTATTTGTTTCATAACTTTGTGTCTCGCACATTTACAAACTTTGTCCAATAAACTAAGCTCAAGGTTCATTGAATCATGAGAGAAGTAGAACTTGAATGGTGTGTAGTGGACACACAGAGAGGATCACGTTCGAGTTAATGACTCGAACGGTCTACAGAATACAGATAGGGTTGGAGACTTAATCCTGGATATGTTGTGGATGCGGATTGCTTTATATTAGATAAAAACGAGTTGATCTGACTCGTTCATGTTGTTGACATGCAAGTGGGGGCATCCTGTGCAATGAGATTGTACAAGACCGAACCGTGAATTATTAGACCTACTGATGTAACACCGTTAACAGTATCAGACTAAGAATTTCATAGATAACCATTAGTGACTCGACCTTAATCCTGAGCATGTTACAAACTCTTGTTTGCGAGGGTTTCTTCTTTGACTAGTACGGGTGAGGGTGGTCACAATTACTCGCCCAATATGCCTATCTTCTCAGGGACAGGACCACGTGGGGAGCTGGGAACTTGACGACGCGAGATAAAATTCACTCGTTCCTGACTTAGGGAAACTAGAGGGGTTGTTCCCTTAAGTGTTGTCTTCAGGGCTTGGACAATGAGTACCCACCCTCTCACAGGTCCTAGAGGGATGTTGTTTAGGGTTGGACCATACAACGTTGTTGTTCATTAGAGGTGTAGTGGGGACACAGGGTAAAACGGTAATTTGACCGAACAGTGTCTATGAACAACATGCTCAACTGTGATGGGAGTGCATCTACGAGCTTTAGTGGAGTGTCACTGTAGCTAATCAAGGTTGATTAACCGAGTCAAAGAGTTTGACATGTTAGTCTTGGATCATTGAAGCTCGTCATCTGTAGGTCTATTAGGTCCCTCGGTTGGCTGAAACTGAATACATAGAGGGTTTAAAGTTTGGTGTGGATTTGAAGTGTTAAAATTCATTAAAAGGGTATTTATGTTATTTATATGAGATATGATTGGCATTATATAGTTTCATGTGAATGGAATTCATAATAAAGTATAGATTAGCCTAAATGTTTAATTAGGGCTAATTTAGAGAAATTGGATTGAGAGAAATTATATTGAATGTGATTCAATTTAAATTATACAATTATACAACTATGACTTGTATTATAAGATATGAGATATCATATTATATGTGGTTATGCAAATATGATTTGTATAACCTAAGGTTGTTGTAAAATGGTAAATAGGTGGAGATTTCAACTCGACCTATCACCATTATTTAAAGCCTTTGTGAGAAGGCTTTAGAGATCTCACAAGTCTTTTTTTTTTTATTTCATCCAAGATCACTCTCTCAAACTCTCTCAATCTCTCTCATGTTTTTCTCCAACTCTAACGCAAAAGAGTCCCATCACTCTCCCTTTACCAAAGGAGAACAACCAAGAAGACCTTTCGGAGGTGTTCAAATTGTTCGTTGTACGGGAGATCGTGAACTTAGAGATCGAGAGCACGAAGAGTTCGTGAACGGAGAAGGATTTCGTGAAGTAGGATTCTTCAACAAGTAAGTACTATCTCTTAATGTTTTTCCTTCAAATTTCAGCATGCTTAACCTAATTTCTATAGGATAGATTTTATTTTAAGAATTCACAAAGAAAACCACGACGATTCAAAGTCGTTTTCCGGTACGAGAGTTTTATTCCTTTCAGTAATCACAAGGGTAAAACGGTAATTTGACTCAGTTGTGATTACAAACAACCTATGAAGGGGCAACTCACAGGTATTGATTATATCAATGGACACAACACATTCTACAGTGAAGAGAGTGCAACTATGAGCATATAGTGGAGTGACTCGTAGTTAATGAATGTTGGTTAATTAGATCAAAGAGTTTGATCGGTTAATCTCGGATCATTGGAGCTCATGATCTGTAGGCCCATTAGGTCCCTCAATTGGCTCAACATTGAAATATTGAGGGTATAAAGTTTGGAGTGAAATTGAAGTATTCATATATAAGGAGATATATCAATTATATGTGATATAATTGATATAATATAGTTTAATGAGAATTTGATTCACAATAAACTATATACTAAAATGAGAGATACCTTATGATTATGTAAATATGATTTGCAAATACATAATAAGAGCACTATAGGGATAGGATGGTAATTTCCACGTTATTTTCCTATAAATACATGCATAAGATGCACATTTTGACTATGTATTCTCAAGAAAAGAAACCCTAGTGCTCTCTCTTGTGAAACAAAGAGTTTTTTCACTCCTTCTCTCATATTCTCCAAACTCCAAAATGGAATCCCACAACCCTCGCTCTCCTGGACTTACAATGAGAGAAGTCTTAGTGGTGTGATCGATGGCATCGGGATCGTTCAGAACGTGAGATCATGATGAGCAAAGGAGCATGTGATGGTTTTAGTCTACAAAGGTAACACGTTGTCGAAATATTTTTATTTTATACTTAATCTTGAAATTGGTGTTTTTGATTTGATCTATGCGATGAATTTCAAGAACACACGATTAAACTCGCTTGCGCTTTGGGATTCTATCCTATTAATCCACATACAATATTAGAAATGCGATAGTACGGTTGATGATTTTCTTGAGACATGAGGCTCATCAGATTTTTCATTAAAGCGTTAAGATTTGATAGCCTCATCAAACCTTATATTCCAAGACCTCGAGGCTTGTTTTAGTCTTAAAATAGATCTTTGAAGCTTGCAACCTTTTGCTCCTGGCCTTGAGCGATGAACCCTTTGGGCCTGTCCATGTAGATGTTCATGTCAAGATTGTCATTCATAAAGGTGGTCTTGACATCCATCTACCATACCTCATAGTCATAATATGTGGCGATGACCAGAAGGATCCTTATAGACTTTACCATGGCAACAGGAGAAAAGATTTTCTCATAGTCAACACATTCTCTCTAGGTAAAACCCTTTGCCACTAGTCTGGCTTTGAAGGTCTGCACCTTCCTATCTACACCACGTATACGCTTGTAGATGCACCTGTAACCAATAGGTTTTACCCCATTTAGTTCTCCACATGCTCCTAGACGGAATTGAAGTACATAGACTCTATTTCCAGGTCCATGACTTTAATCCATTCGTGTTTGTCAACATCATTGATTGCCTGATCATAGGTCAATTGATCCTCACAGTCATCATCAGGTATGACGACTTGGATTTTAGCGTAACCCATATAATGTTCAGGTTGTCTCATAGCCATTCCACTATGTTGAGGCATTCTCAACTCTTGAGAAGGACGTGCTTGACTAGACGAGCTACTATCAACAACACTTGTTGATGTACTAGCACAATAAAAAACTCTTCCTGACGAACAGTCAATTTGGTTCAACCCAACCTTACTTCTTGGTTTATAATCCCTAATGTTGTCTTCGTAAAGGAATGTGGCGTTTTTCGGCACAAGCACCCTATTTTCCTTAGGATCGAAAAATAGTCCACCACTTGTCTCCTTTGGGTAACCTACGAAGAGGCACAAGTTCGAATGATGTTCCTCCTTCTTCGAGTTTGACACCAACACATGGGTTGGGCATCCTCAAATCCTGAAATGACATAAACTACCTTTACGACCATTCAAGAGTTCGAAAGGTGTTTCAGAAACACTCTCACTCACTATATGTACTCTCTCCATTCAAGAGTTCGAAAGGTGTTTCAGAAACGCTCTCACTCACTATATGTACTCTCTCCATTCACCTTGAATATTGACGAATACAAACTCCATCTGATGGGGGTCGCTCCCATTTGGGCCACGAGGTCGAGTATGGATCTCACGGTGTGATCTTAACGGAGATTTGTGGATGGAAATTAAATGTATCTCGTACACTATATCTCCTCCCACTCAACACTTTAGTTTAACGGGATTAACCTAGATAAACTGGTTGTATTTACCTAAGTCTACCAATATAACTCTTATATTAGATTAACCAAAGTCTATAACAATTATTAACATAGGTCTAGTGAGTTTGAATTATTAACATTAAATTATCGCCACACACGAAAATATAATCTATGAATCTCCGGACCAAATTCACTCCCAGACCGATTTTCAGGTAGGGGT
Source organism: Trichosanthes cucumerina (assembly GCA_036507285.1). NCBI lineage: Eukaryota > Viridiplantae > Streptophyta > Magnoliopsida > Cucurbitales > Cucurbitaceae > Trichosanthes > Trichosanthes cucumerina. Next base: position 46,750,435 of record CM071840.1, read on the forward strand.
GTTTCGTAATCGACAGCTTAAATAGCCCAGTCTTAGACAAAAACTTCCTTAGACAGAGTTACTAATTAGTCACCATTCATAAATCATATTTGATTTCCTAATTCTAATCTTATTAGAACTAGAAAACCTAAGTCTAATTAATCAAGTTCTAAACCATTTAAAACTAATTAATTAACTTAGGTTACATGCATTTCTACGTTATAGTGCTTGATCATTAATCACTTGAATAATAAAACTATATAACATACATACATCACATGAATGAAATGGATGTCAATGCTATAATCTAATTAATATAACTTTTATATTAACTAAAACATGCATCCTTTATATTATAACACTTATAATATAAATTATAGATGATCATAACATATGTCGGGCGAAGTACACAGCATGGCATACATAAGGCTCCCTACAGCTGAAGCATATGGGATCCGTCTCATATCCTCAACCTCTTGAGGAGTCTTAGGACACTGATTCTTAGACAAGTGAATCCCATGCCTGAAAGGCAGCAAGCCCTTCTTGGAGTTCTGCATCTTATATCTAGACAATATCTTGTCAATATAAGACGCCTGAGACAAGGCTAGCATTCTGTTCTTCCGGTTCCGGTCTATTTGGATACGTAGAACATACTGAGCTTCTACCAAATCTTTCATTTGGAATTGCGAAGCTAGCCACTTCTTAACGTCAGTAAGAAATTCTACCTCATCCCAATGAGAAGAATATCATCCACACACAACACTAAAAATGCAACAGTTTTGTCAACGATTTTCTTGTAAACACAAGGCTCGTCGACATTTTGATCAAAGCCATAAAATTTGGTCGCCTCATCAAAACTTATATTCCATGACCTCGAAGCTTGTTTCAGTCCATAAATGGACCTATGAAGCCGACAAACTTTTTGCTCTTGGCCTTGGGCAATGAACCCTTTGGGTTGGTCCATGTCGATGGTTTCATCAAGTTTGCCATTTAGAAAGGATGTCTTGATGTCCATCTGCCATACCTCGTAGTCATAATACACGACAATGGCCAGAAGGATCCTGATCGACTTTACCATGGCAACAGGTGAAAAGGTCCCCTCATCAACCCCTTCAACCTGGGTAAAACCCTTTGCCACTAGTCGGGCTTTGAAGGGTTGCACCTTCCCATCTACGCCACGTTTACGCTTGTGGATCCATTTGCAACCAATAGGTTTTACCCCATCCGGTTGATCCACAAGCTCCCAGACAGAATTGAAGTACATCTACTCCATTTCCTGGTCCATAACTTTAATCCATTCGCCCTTGTAAACATCAGTCATTGCCTGATCATAGGTCAATGGATCCTCGCAATCATCATCAGGAGTGACAACTGAGGTTTCAGCTAAACCCATGTAACGATTAGGCTTTCTCACATCCCTCCCAGCCCTTCCACTACGTCGAGGCATTCCCAACTCTTAGGAACGGATTTGACTAGACGTGTTAGGATCAACAACACTTGTTGATGTACTAGCTCCATCAACAACTCTTGCTGACGTAATGCCCATTTCATTTAACACAATTTTACTCCTTGGTAAATGATCCCTGACATGGTATTTCTCTAGGAGAGTGACATTTGTCGACACAAGCACCCTATTTTCCTTAGGATCGTAAAACATACCACCTCTGGTCTCTTTTGGGTAACCTACGAATAGGCATAATTTTGAACGGGGTTCTAGTTTCTTCGAGTTTGACACCAACACATGGGTCGGGCATCCCCAAATTCTGAAATTGTGTAAACTGCCGTTACGACCATTCTAGAGTTCGAAAGGTGTTTCACAAACACTCTTCGACGGAACATTGTTCAAAATTTAAACCGCAGTCTCCAGAGCGTAACCCCAAAAGGAAACAGGGAGACGAGCATAGCTCATCATCGACCGAACCATGTCCAACAAGGTTCTGTTTCTCCTCTGCGATACACCATTTTGCTGTGGCATACCAGGTGCTGAGAGTTAGAACGTAATTTCGTGTTCTATCATATAGTCCTGGAATTTAGTGTCCATATATTCTCCACCTCGATCCGATCGAAGTGTTTTAAGCGATTTACATAACAGGTTCTCAACCTTAGTCTTGTACTCCTTGAACTTTTCAAAAGTTTCAGACTTCTTAAGCATTAGGTAAATATACCCATACCTCGAGTAGTCATCTATGAAAGATACGAAGTATTCGTAACCACCTCGTGCTTTAACATTCATCATACCACAAAGGTCAAAATGTACCAGCTCAAGGGGCTCTTTGGCTTTATATCATTTTCCACTAAAAGGACGTTTGGTCATTTTGCCTTCAAGGCATGACTCACACACCGATAAAGAGTTTTCTTCCAACTCGTTTAGAAGTCCAATCTTCACTAGTTTCTCAATCCTATTGAGATTAATGTGGCCTAACCTAGATGCCAAAGATGGGCATTTTCTTTAGGAGAAACCTTCGCTCTTTTAGTTCGTGTTTCTGTTGTTTTAAACAATTCAGTATTCAAAACACTTTTGACCAAATTAGGTTTCAAAACATACAGATTATTCTCAAGTGAACCTGAACAAATTATGTTTCCATTTTGGAAAATCAACGCTTTATTGCCTTGAAAAGAAACGAAAATACATTGTTCTAATAAGCAAGAAATAGAAACTAGGTTTCTAGTAAACCCTGAAACTATATACATATTGTCTAACAAAATGTAATTCCTACCAAAATGTAGCTTTACCGTGCCGACCGCTGCAGCAGAGGCAAGCTCTCCACATCCAACCCGTAGAGTCACCTCACCCTCTCATAGCTGACTCCAGGAATCAATCCCCTGAAAAGAATAACAAACATGGTTAGTGGCGCCCGAATCCAATATCAAGGCAGAGTCACTACTCTCCACTAAACAAGTTTCTGTCACAAGTAAATCACATTTACCTTGATTCTTCCTCTCGGTTAGGAATTTGGGGCAGTTTCTCTTCCAGTGGGCCATTGCAGTGGAAACACTTTCCTTTCTCTGAAACTTCCTTGACCTTCTTGCCCTTCTGGGCGGCAGCTCGGTCAGTTTTACCCTTCTTCATCTTCTTTTTCTTCCCTTTCGGATGAGAATGAGCTACAGGCTTTGTCTTAGAGGTCGAACCCCTGTGATAATACCTAAAGGCAACGTTTAGCTTCCGACGTCCTGATCCTCATCAAGGACTGGAAGGTTTGCAGCATGTTAAGAAGAGTAGTCAGAGTGTAGTTTATCTTGTTCATAACAGCGTTGCGACGAAACTCAAGGAAACTCTTTGGAAGAGTCTCCAAGATAAAACTAACCTGGCTCGACTCGTCGATCGAAGCCCCATTCATCTGCGCTAGATAAAAGTGTGTCATCATGTCTAGAACACGTTCACGGATAGATGACCCTTCTTTCAGTCATGCGTTGAAGACGTATTTGAGCGAGTTATGCCGGGCTTGAAAGGACTGTTGTCCAAACATTTCCTGCAAGGATTCCATGATCTCCTTACCGGTGACCATCAACTCTTGTTTCTTTTCCAAAACATCAGACATGCTGGCAATGATATAGACCTTGGTTTTTTCATTGACCATTATCCATCGATCGTATGCATCACGAACACTTCGCGATGTTGTCGAGCCCGACATCTGAGGACACTACTCAGAGAGCACGAACTTTATGTCGTCAGTTACCAAAATTGTGTTTAAGTTGTTTTTCCACGTTTGATAGTTATCTCCCACTAATTTGTCAGACGCGAGTAAAGCTATTATTGAGCTAGTCATTTTGCTGAAAAATAAAAAATTTGTGTTAATCTCGCAAAAAACTTTTGAAATCCAATCACGTTTTAGCAAACATTGTTCATGATCCCGAGATCATTCAAAATTTGTAATGATATCCTAAAGGTTTAGAAGGACCACCACGGAAGGGTGAACTGAACACTCCTCCTCTAGGACGAGACTTTCTCGATTAGACCCTAATCCCAAAATAACACTTTTTCCAATAGGCGTCCAATTACCATTGTTCGGTCGAATTCATTAACTCTTAACGAATTCTGTGAGTGTCACTCTCAATCTTTCAGTTTCCAAGTATCCGTCAAAACAATAGCCACCGAAGGGTGAACCAATAAGGAAAATCAACTAGGAAACTGTATCCTTTTCGGGAATTCACAGTGTTTCGACTCCCATGATCAGGCCCTCCGAAGGGATTGTCTGGTCCAGGCAAAACTAGCAGGCGGATCATAGGCGTCTCATGGTGTGAATCGAAAGAAGAGACCGTGGGTCTTGTTTTCACAGGTCCCACTCCCACTCACTATAAGTACTCTCTCCATCCACGATGATATTGACCCGTACAAATGCAACCCGAAGGGGGACGCTCTCATTTGCGCTCCCAAGCATCAACTGAAATACCCCAGCTTTAGACAAAACCTTCCTTAGCCAGAGTTACTAATCAGGTCACCATTAATAGACTAAACTTTGATTTCCTAATTCTAATCTTATTAAAATTAGAAAACCTAATTCTAATAATACAAGTTCTCTAAACACTTTAGAACTAATAATTAACTTAGGTTACATGCATTTCTATGTTATAATGCTTGATCATACATCACATGAATAACTATATACTATAACAAAAATAATTCATCACATGAATATAAATGCATGAGCATACTTTAATTCAAAAATATAACATTTATATTAATTAAATTAAAACATTCATTTAATTATATTATAACACTTATAATATAACCTATCATGCAATCTATATATTATAACTCTTATAATATAAATGATGCATGAAATGTTTAACCTAAGGTTAGATTTTAAATCTATATGACATACATTATGCACATAGAAATTTAATTAAATCATACATCACATGCATAAAATAATTAAATAGCAAAAATGGACTGATTTTGGCACATAGGGGCAATTTATTTAATTAAATAACATTAATATGACTATTATATTAATATTATTTAATAAAATAAATAAAATACATTTTTACAATTAGAATAATAAAAACACGTTGCAAACTGCCCCCAACTGCCAACGTTCTCGCCCAACTACTCAGCAATTGCCCACAACGCGTGCGGCGTTGCAAAGCTACCGCGTCCAGCATCATGCCCCGCGGGCTCCACGTCGTGGCGTTGCAACGCTTCTCTGCAGCCAAGCCAGAGAACATAGTCTCAACGCCATCGACAGAACAACAAACTCCTTTGTTGTTGTATGTCGTTTCTCGCCCGTTTTCGCTCTGATTTCTTCACAGCAACTATTGTCACGAATGACTCGGACTTACAGACTCGATTTACAACAAAAATGCCCAAAAACAACGGGCCTTTCCATTGATCTCATCAACATTAATTGTAAATCTAAACTAGTGCCAAAAATTGAAATTATCCATTATGCAAACCAACAATTTATCACATAAATTAAGGCATATACCCACCAAATTTCAATGAAAAACAGTGCATAACGAAGAACCAACGTGTGGCTCTGATACCAATTGAAGGGAATGAGAATCCCCGCACAGTAGAAGACGATCGAATCGTCATGGTATCGTTACGCTACTAGAATTTCACTAAAATTAATTATCAAATAATTTAGGCTAAACATGCTAAATGGAAAGGAAAAAACAGTAAGTTAACGTTACTTACTTGTTTAAGACCTTATTCGAGAGCTCCTTTCCAACGAATCGGTCACGAACTCTTCGTGTTATCTCGATCTCTTCGATCCCGGACTTTTCCCACGAACAAGAACAAGACACAACCACTTAGAGTCTCGGTCGTTCTTCTTTTGGAAAGAAGGAAGTAGTGGGTCTTTTGAGTTTTTGAGAAGGGAGGAGAGTAGAGAGAGTTCAGAGAGAATGTTCTCTTCTTTTTGGTGAGAATCCAAAAAATGAGAGAATGAGATTAAGTTCCTTCTTGCAAGAAGAGTTTAAATAGTGGAAATGAATGGACTTAAAATCTCCACATTATTACCACTTTACCAAAACTATAGGTTATGCAAATCATATTTGCATAACCATATATTATAAGATATCTCATTTCTAATACTACAAATCACATTTGCAATAATTGTGGACTTATTAAATTGAATCACATCCAATTTAATTTCTCTCAATTAATATCTCCAATTAGCCCTAATTTAACAATTAGGCTAACCTATAGTTTATTATGAATCTCATTCACATTAAACTATATATTATATCATTCATATCTCATATAAATGACATAAATGCCCTTTAAGTGAAATTAAACACTTTAGTTTCTTACCAAAACATTAACCCTTCTTTTAACCCAGATTGAACCAACCGAGGGACGTAATGGACCAACAATGACAGGCACCAATGATTCGAGATTAACCTATCAAACTCTTTCACCCGGTTAATCAACATTCATTACCTACGGTAACACTCCACTAAAGCCCGTAGCTGCACTCCAGTTAGTGTACAATATTACGTGTCCACTGATATAACCAATAACCATTAGTCGAACCCTTCACAAGTTGTTCGTAGATACGACTGGGTCAAATTACCGTTTTACCCCTGTGTCTACTTCTCGTTCCTTAAGTCCCCACTGCTCCTCTAATGAACACCATATCGTGATGGTCCAACCATACACAACACCCTTCTCGGGCCAGTGAGAAGGTCGGCGCCCGTTGTCCAAGCCCTGGAGACAACACTTAATGGAACAACACCTCTAGTTTTCCTAAAGACGGGAGCGAGTGAATTCTATCTCGCGTAGTTAAGTTCCCAGCTCCCTACTTGGTTCTGTCCTTGAGAGATAGGCATATTGGGCGAGTAACTGTGACCACCCACACCCATACTAGTCAAAGGACAGACCCCCGTAGACAAGAGTCCGTAACAAGCTCAGGATTCAGGTCGAGTCACTAATGGTAATCTACGAAGTTATTAGTCCTTACTGTCAACGGTGTTACATCAGTAGGTCTAATAATTCACGGTCCGATCTTGTACAATCTCATTGCACAGGATGCCCCCACTCGCATGTCAAGCACATGAACTAGTCAGATCACCTCGTTTGTATCTTAATACAAAGTGCGTCGCATCCACAGCATATCCAAGATTAGGTCTCCAACTCTATCCATATACTGTAGACCGTTCGGGTCATTAACTCGAACGTGATCCTCCCTGTGTGTCCACTACTCACGGTTCAAGATCTAATTCTCTCATAAATTCAATGACCCTGGAGCTTAATTTATTAGAAAAGTTTGTAAAATTTGTGAGACACAAAGTAATGAAATGAATAGCACTTTATTGATTTAAAACAGTAATTTACAAACACGAGATTAGGACTAAAATTCCAACAATTAACTCAAATGTGATCCTCCCGTGTGTCAATTACACACCGTTCAAGTTTTAGTTCTCTCATATAATATGACCATGAAGCTTAGTCTATTGGATTAAGTTTATAAAATGCAAGACACGAATGTTGACAAATAAATAACTATTATTTATTAAAACAATAAGTATTATAAAATTCACTAGATTAGGGAATTCATCCCAACAAAAACTTCCACTTGAACTAAGCTAGTGGAGTACAATATACATTTCTCAATTGCAAAGTAATACATCAAAGTAATACAATAAACTAGGGCATTGAATACCCCTTTACAATACTCTCACTTGCCCTAGTCAGGATGAACTCGAAGACCTAGACTCTCTAGGTCACCTCAAACACCTCAGTCGTGAGGGTCTTAGTAAATGGATCAACAACGTTGTGCTCCAAAGCTATCTTCTTGAATTTCACGTCTCTGCGGTGCACAATCTGTTGTATCAGGTGATACTTGTGTTCAATATGCTTGTAACTCTTATGACTCTAAGGTTCTCTCGAGTTGGCTACTGCACCGCTGTAGTCACAAAACAACGTCACTGGCAAGTTCATGTATGTAACAACTTCCAAATCTAACATGAACTTCCTGAGCCAAACAACTTCCTTAGCACCTTTACAAGCTGTAACATACTCGACTTCATCGTGGATTCGGCGATGCATCCCTGCTTGATGCTTCGCCACACTATAGCTCCTCCGTTAAAAGCGAACACTGACCCCGATATGGCATTCCTAGAATCCTTATCGGTCTAAAAGTCAGAGTCTGTGTATCCCATGAGGATAAAATCCCCACTTCCATACACAAGCATGTAGTTGCTCGTTCTCCTAAGATACTTGAGGATTGCCTTTATAGTTTTCCAGTAATCTAATCCTTGATTGGATTGATAACTACTAACAATCCCAGCTACATCACAGATGTCGGGCCTCGTACAAAGCATGGCATACATAAGGCTCCCTACATCTGAAGTATAAGAGATCCGTCTCATATCCTAAACCTTTTGAGGTGTCTTAGGACATTGATCCTTAGACAAGTGATCCTCATGCCTGAAAAGCAACAAGCTTCTTGGAGTTCTACATACTATATCGTAACAACATCTTGTCGATATAAGATTCTTGAGACATGGCTAGCGTTCGGTTCTTTCGGTTCTGAACTATCTTGATGCCTAGAACATACTGTGCTTCTCCCAAATCTTTCATTTACAATTGCGATGCTAGCCATTGCGTAATGTCATTTAGGAATCCTACATCATTCACACGTCATTAAGGAATTCTACATCATTCTCAATAAGTAGGATATCATCCACATACAATATAAGAAATGCGATAGTGTTATTGATAATTTTCTTGTAGACACAAGGCTCATCAACATTCTGATTAAAGACATAAGATTTGATAGTCTCATCATACCTTATATTCCAAGACCTCGAGGCTTGTTTCAGTCTATAAATAGACCTTTGAAGCATGCAAACCTTTTCCTCTTGGCCTTGAGCAATGAACCCCTTGGGTTGGTCAATGTAGATGGTTTCACCAAGATTTCCATTCAGAAAGGGCGTCTTGACATCCATCTACCATGTCTCATAATCATAATATGTGACAATGGCTAGAAGAATCCTGATAGACTTTACCATGGCAACAAGAGAAAAGGTTTCCTCATAGTCAACCCCTTCTCGTTGGATAAAACTCTTTGCCACTAGTCTTGCTTTGAAAATATGCACCTACACATCTACACAATGTTTGCGCTTGTATATCCACTAGCAACCAATAGGTTTAACCCCATCTAGTTGGTCCACAAGCTCCCAGATGGAATTGAAGTACATTGACTCCATTTCCTTGTCCATGGCTTAATCCATTAATTTTTCTGAACGTCATTCATTGCCTGATCATAGGTCAATGGATCCTCGCAGTCATCATCAAGTATGACGACTTGGGTTTTAGCCAAACACATGAAACGTTTTGGCTATCTCACAACTCTCCCACTACGTCGAGGCATTCTCAACTCTTGAGAACGTCTTGACTAGACGAGCTAGGATCCACAACACTTGTTGTTGTACTAGCACAATCAACAACACTTGTAGATGTACTGTCCATTTCGCTTAACTCAATCTTACTACGTGGTTTATGATCCCCTTATATGGTCCTCCTAAAGGAGTGTGGCATTTGTCGACACAAGCACCCTATTTCATTAGGATCATAAAACATACAACCCCTCGTCTCTTTTGGGTAGCCTACGAAGAGGCATAATTCTGAACGAGGTTCCAACTTTTTTGGGTTTGTCATCAACACATGGGTCGGGCATCCCCAAATCCAGAAGTAACGTAAACTTCTTTTACATCAATTCCATAGTTCGAAAGGTGTTTCATAAACATTCTTCGATGGAACATTGTTTAAAATGTAACCGCAGTCTCCACTACATAACCCCAAAATGAGTAAGGGAGATGAGCGTAGCTCGTCATCGACCAAACTATGTCCAACAAGGTTATGTTTTCTCATTTCTAATAAATCATTTTGTTGTGGCATACTAGGTGTTGAGAGTTGACACGTAATTCCATGTTCTATCATATAGTCCTGAAATTCAGTATCCATGTACTCTCCACCTTGATCTGGTGAAGTGTTTTAATTGTTTTTACCTAATAGGATTTTAGGACACATAAAGTTCAAGTCTACATTAAATAGCCTTGGGATCTTCGTTTATTGGATTATAGCATACTAATTCAATGACAATTTTATTGAAAAAGAAACACGAAAGAATGTTTATCAAATACAAACTACGAATTTTAGGACATAAAATCCCACAGGAACACCGCGAACTCCAGAAATGGACATGGTCTCCTCGGTAATTTGCCAACAATTGTCTTTCTTAATAGTAACGTGGTTGCTCTGACCAATTGGATCTTAAAATGGTAGGGCCATATTTACGAGATAAGTTAAGCTAGTTAACGAGTTCTTGACCACATAAACGATAGCTAAAAATTATTAGGACATGAGATGTTCTGGTAGTGATGGTTAGCTAAGATAGTCTCAATTCAGGGGAGGAGTGACTGACCACCCGACGGTGGCTTTTATTCTAAACCCTTAAAGTATTGTTGCAACATTAAAGTTTAAGTTTAAACATTAGGATTCATAATAATTTTGGTAAATTAGATTGGTTTTGTTAAGCGTGAAAAGGCATAACGAATTGGAACTACTTTTGAAATTTCAGCATGTCGTCCTTGATAATAGCCTTATTAAAAGATGGACGTTTAACTGGAGAAAACTACACTTTGTGTAGTCCAACCTGAATACGATTCTAGTTCTGGACGACCTTCGGTCTGTACTTACTGAGGAATGTCCTCAGGTCCTTACCCAAAACGCACCTAAATTTGTTAAGGACACGTATGATTGTTGGACCAACGCCAATGGGAAGGCCAAGGCCTACATCCTGGCTAGCATATCTGATTTTTTGGTCAGGAAGCTTGAGGGAATGGTCTCAGCTCGTGAGATCATGAGTTATTGAAGAATTTATCTGGACAACAGTCTGAACAGATTCGACATGCATCCTCACAAATACGTTCATAACGGGCACATGTAGGAGGGAATTTCAATGAGAGACCATGTTCTCGACCTGATGGCTCACTTGAACATGGTCGAAATGAACGGGGCGGTCATGGACGAGCAAAGTCAGGTGTCGTTCATCCTGGAATATCTTCTGAAGAGCTTCCTGCAATTTTGCTTCAATGCGGTGATGAACAAGATAGTGTACAACCTTATTACTCTCCTAAACGTACTGCAGACTTATCAGTCTCTTATGAAAAGGAAAGGACATGTTGTCGGAGAGGAAAATGTGTTTGCCCGTTCCAAAAGGTTCCAAGAGGGTTCATCCTCTAGGACTAAGTCCTGCAACTTTTCTTCTGGACTTGAGAAGGTACAGAAGAAAAGGAAAGAAGGGAAGGGGATGGCTTCTGCTAGTACTGACAAAAGGCACAAAAAGAAGAAAGGTAAATGTGATTTACTAGTTTTGGAAACATATTTGGTGGCAAGTGATGGATAACATGGATACTTGATTTAGGGACCACTAACCAGTTTTGCTCTTCTTTATAGGAAACTATTCCTCCAGAAAGCTCGAGGAGGGTTAGATGACACTCAAGGTCAAAACAGGAGACGTCGTCTCACCTTGTGAAGTGGGAGATGCCAGGGTATTTTAAGATATAGATTTTTATTTTTAGAAAATTTGTATATAGTTCCTAGAATCAAGAGGAACTTATTATTTATCTCTTGTTTAATTGAACATTGATATTGTATTTATTTTTCTTTGAATGAACCGTTCATTTCGAAAAAGGGTGTCAATAATGTTGGGGTCTTGTGCCCTAAAACTTGTAGTTTGTAATTTTTGTTATGATTATTGTAATAACGTGTTATTATTTCAATTTAGAGTTATTGTTCGTTATTTATGATATTGCCCCTCTTTTAACCAAAAATCCAATAAACTAAACATCGAAGGTTGTAAAATGTATCTTTAACTAAATGTAGTGTACATATAAAGGATCTCGGTTCGAGATACAACCTAAAGGATCTATAGTAAGGGGATAAGGCTTGGGTACCTTACCATGGTAAAACTATGGATGTGGTCCACTTTGTATATGACACAGACACTGTGATCCTAACGAGTCCGTGTAGATGACATGTGAGTGGGGATATCCTATGTAATGAGATTACATTAGACCGGACCGCGAAATAGTAACCACTAGATGTAACTTCGTTGACTAGCTAGGTTTCTATTTCACTAGGATGACCAAGGCAACTTGAACTCAATCCTAAGCGAGTTACGAACTCCTGTTTGCGAGGGATTGTCCTATGACTAGTATGGGTGAGAGTGGCAAGATTCACCGACTCAATATGCCTACCTTCTTGGGGACAAGACCGAGTGAGCCGCTGGAGACTTAGCCAAGCAATTTGAAATTCACTCCTTCCAGACTACTAGGGTATGTAGATGAATGTTTCCTTAAGTGGTGTCTCCGGGACTTGAACCGACCCTCTCATTGGTCCGAGAGGGACTTCTGTTTGTTGGTAGAACCACAAACAAATTGTTCATTAGAGGAGCACTGGTACTTAAGGTACAAGATGTACCCTAGAGGTAAAACGATAATTTGACTCATCTGGTGTTACGAACATTCGTGTAGGATTAATTTATTGTTATTTGTCAATATCCGTGGACACAAAAATATTTATGCAGTGAGAAGACTACAGCTACGGTTTCAGTGGAGTGTTCCCGCAGTTAACGAATGTTGATTAGGAGGTTAATAAGATTAACTGAGTAATCTCGTATCGTTGGAGCTTCTGATCTGTAGGTCTATTAGGTCCACCTTCTAGGTCGTAAAGGATTCTTAGATCGTTTGAATTTGAAATGTTCAAATTCATTAGGGAATAAATTTAATGTATATAGATACGATATAATATAAAGTTTTGGAACTATATATTATAAATTTAATTTGAATATGATTCATATTAAATTGTATGAGAGAATTAAATATTTGAAAGATTTCAAAATTTAATATAAATGTGAATGTGATTCATATTTCAAAACTATACTTTAAAATTTAATGTGCATAAGATGTACATTAAACTATAGGATAAAGGGTAAAATGATTAAAAGTGATTTAAGGAGATTAGATCTCCATCAATTGGTATCAGAGCAATGCTTGTATTATTTTTTTTTTTAAAACAAAATTGCATTGATTTGTTGGGAAATGCATTTGGTTTGCTGTAAAACTTGTTTAGGAATATTTTGGCCTTAGTTTACTTTTATTTGATCAATTTCTATGTGAAGGCCCCTGCGTTTTTGGGCAAAAATTGCATTATTGAGTCTGTATTTGAGTTACGAGTCGTTCAGGACCAGTTTCAAGCGATTCGGTGGAGAATCGAAGGAGATATTGAAGATGGAAGCTGTTGTGTTCAAAGAAGAAAGTTGCTGCCGAAGCAGCAGCGTTGCAATGTCGTTAATCAGCGATGCAACGCTGAAGAACGACATCGCAACGCCAGCGTCCCCTATCGACGCGGGCGCTCAAGGGGTCAGCAGCGTTGCAACGCTGCACCTCAGCGTTGCAACGCAACCCCTATAGCAGGCGCGCATAAGGACGAAGCGGGCGTTGCAACGCTCGCATCAGCGTTGCAACGTCGTGGAGCATTCCAGCCGCTGCAAACTGGTTCAACAATTTTGTCTTTTTCGGTCCGGTTCGAACGGTTCAGGCCCGGTTCAAAGTGTTTGGAACCGATTTTATGTAATAAAATTAATGTAATTTTATTTTTTACACTTTTAGGGGCCAAATTATTCTGGTTTTTATGTCTTTATGAATGTCATTCTGATTATTCCCACCTTAGGATAAGCATGTTCACGCTGCCCCTCAGCGTTGCAACGCTACCCCGATACCAGGCGCGCAACACGACGAAGCGGGCGTTGCAACGCTGGCATCAGCGTTGCAACGCCGTGGGGCATTCCAGCAACTGCAGACCGGTTCGACTGGTTCAGATGTTTTGGTCCGGTTTGAGCGGTTCAAGGTCGGTACAGGGTATTTTTGGATCGGTTTCATGAAATAAAATTAATGTAATTTTATTTTTTTGCAGTTTAGGGGCCAAATTATTCAGGTTTTACAGCTATTTATCTTTATGAATGTCATTTAGATTTTTCACACCTTAGGATAAGCATGTTCATGCATTTTATTTATATAAATGTTTTTTGAATATGGTTGAAAATGCATGATTAATTTATTTGATGCATGATTAATTTATTTTTCATGAGTAATTAATTATAATTGTTATGATTAGATTATATGGAAAATAAATTGCATGGAGCATGAAATTACTTTGTTTAAAATAAATGTTATTTTGTTTAAGTAATTCGATAATTCAATTAGTTGAATTCCTTTTATAATTCCAATTTGAATATTTATTGTTGGATTTATAATATAGTTTCTTTCATAGGTTAATTATTAAATTTATAAAAGTTATAAATTAAAGGGGTTTTAGAAACCATAAACTATAATAAAGAAATGCATGCAAACATAGGAACTTGGGTTAAAATTTAAATTAGTTTTAAATCGTTTAAAATTAATTTAGACCTAAGTTTTAATTTCTAATATGATTAGAAATTGGTCTTACGTAGCATTTTAAATAGTTTAAAATCTAGTAGAACATTAGAACTTTGGTTATAAGGGAACTCTACTGGTGAAGTTCTGTCTAAGGCTGGGGGTACTTAAGCTGACGGATAACGGAACACCTCCTACCTGGGAACTGACCCGGAACCTGAGTTGAATTAACCTTAATTCTGTTTTATCTCTAGGAAATAAAAATGTTTATTCACCTAGACATATGTTTTAAGACCTAGTTATAATAGTTATAATAGGCATAGACTTAGATAGATTCTTTTAGCCAGAATCCAGCTAAGTTAAACGTATACCCTAATTTTAGGAACTTCAGTGGGAGAAAAAGAGATGTTCGCATCGAGTTTACTCTCACGTCCTAAAGAGTTCACACTGTGAGTTCAATAGGGCGTCCCCCTATGGTATGTGTTTGCATGGTTCAATACCAAGGTGAATGAGGAAAGTATCCATAGTAAATGGGAGCAGGACGTGTGTCAACATATCCTACGGTCTCCTCCATTAGGTCGCACCGTGAGATTTCTTTAGTTTGCATGCTAGGTTGTCCTGGAACAGCCAAACCCTACGGAGGGCCTAACTATAGGGATCGGAACACCACGAACTCCAGAAATGGATAGGGTCTCTTAGGTTGTTTGCCAACAGTTGTCTTTCTTAATAGTAGCCTGTTAGCTCGGGCCTATTGGATCTGAAAATGGTAGGGTCACATTTACGGGATGAGTTAAGTTAGTTAACAAATTCTTGACCAAACAAACGGTAGCTAAGGACCATTGGGACATGAGATGTTCTGGTAGTGAGAATTGGATGAGAAAGTCTCAATTTAAGGGAGGAATGACTGACCGCCCGACGGAGACTAACCTGTCAAACTCTTTGACCTGATTATTCAACATTCATTAGCTACGATAACACTCCACTAAAGCCCGTAGTTGCACTCTCATCACCGTAGGACAAGTTGTGTCCATCGATATAACCAATACCCATGAGTCGACCCTTCACAGGTTATTCGTAGTCACAGCTGGGTCAAATTACCGTTTTACCCCTGTGTCTACCTCTTGCTCCTTAAGTCCCACTACTCCTCTAATAAAAAACTATCAAACCATTAACAACAACCCTCTCAGGCCAATGAGAGAGTGGGGCCCCGTTGTTCAAGCCCTGGAGACAACACTTAAGGGAACAACCTCTCTAGTTTCCCTAAGTTGGGAACGAGTGAATTCCTTCTTGCGTAGTCAAGTTCCATGCTCCCCACGTGGTCCTGCCCCTGAGAAGATAGGCATATTGGGCGAGCAACAGTGGCCACCCTCACCCGTACTAGTCAAAGGAAAGACCCCCGCAGACAGGAGTTCGTGACACGCTCAGGAGTAAGGTCGAGTCACTAATGGTCATCTACGAAATTATTAGCTCTATACTGTTAACGGTATTACATCAGTAAGTCTAATAATTCAAGGTCCAGTCTTGTACAATCTCATTGCACAGGATGCCCCCACCCGCATGTCAACCACATGAACGAGTCAGATCACTTCATTTGTATCTAATACAAAGCGGGCTGCATCCACAGTGTATCAAGGATTAGGTCTCCAACCCTATCCAAATACTGTAGACCGTTCGGGTCATTAACTCAAACGTGATCCTCCATGTGTGTCCACTACACACCGTTCAAATTCTTACTTCTCTCATAATGAAATGACCCTGGAGCTTAGTTTATTTGATTAAGTTTATGAAATATGCGAGACACAAAGTTTAAATAAATAACTTTTATTTATTATATAATGTTGAAATAAATAACTCTTATTCATTTACAAATTGGAATATTACAAACTACACGAGATGAGAACATACATCCCAACAAACTCCCACTTGGACTAAGCTAGTGGAGTACATGATACATTTCTCAAATGTACAGTAAATGAATACAATAAAGTAATACAATAAACTAGGGCATTGAATACCCCTTTACAATACTCCCACTTGTCCTAGTCAGGAAGCACTCGAAGACCTAGACTCTCTAGGTGACCCTCAAACACCTTAGCCGTGAGGGCCTTTGTAAATGGATCAGCCACGTTGTGCTCCAAAGCTATCTGCGTGACTGTCACATCTTTGCGATGCACAATCTCCCGTATCAGGTGATACTTACGCTCTATATGCTTGCCCCTTTTATGACTTCGAGGTTCTCTCGAGTTGGCTACTGCACCACTGTTGTCACAAAACAATGTGATTGGCAAGTTCATATTTGGAACAACTTCCAAATCCGTCATGAACTTCCTGAGCCAAACAGCTTCCTTTGCAGCTTCACAAGGCGCAACATATTCGGCTTCCATCGTGAAATCAGCGATGCATCCCTGCTTGATGCTTCGCCAAACTACAGCTCCTCCATTCAGAATGAAGGTTGACCCCAAAGTGGATTTCCTAGAATCCTCATCGGTCTGAAAGTCAGAATCTATGTATCTCGTAAGGATCAAGTCCCCAGTCCCATACACAAGGCTATAATTCCTCGTTCTTTTAAGATACTTGAGGATTGCCTTCACGGATGTCCAGTGATCTAATCCTGGATTGGATTGATGCCTACTGACAATCCCAACTATATAACAGATGTCGGGCTTAGTACACAGCATGGCATACATCAGGGTCCCTACAGCTGAAGCATAGGGGATTCGTCTCATATCCTCAACCTCTTGAGGCGTCTTAGGACATTGATCCTTAGACAGGTGAACCCCATGCCTGAAAGGCAACAAGCCCTTCTTTGAGTTCTGTATCTTTTATCTAGACAACATCTTGTCAATATAAGACGCTTGAGACATGGCTAGCGTTCTGTTCTTCTGGTTCCGGACAATCTGGATACTTAGAACATACTGTGCCTCTCCCAAATCTTTTATTTGGAATTGCGAAGCCAACCATTCCTTAATGTAAGTAAGAAATCCTACCTCATTCCCAATGAGAAGGATATCATCCACATACAATATAAGAAACGCGACTGTATTGTTAACGATTTTCTTGTAAACACAAGGCTCGTCAACATTTTGATCAAAGCCATAAGATTTGATCGCCTCATCAAACCTTATATCCCAAGACCTCGAGGCTTGTTTAAGTCCATAAATAGACCTTTTAAGCCGGCAAACTCTTTGCTCTTGGCCTTGGGCAATGAACCCCTTGGGTTGGTCCATGTAGGATGTCTCGTCAAGGTTGTCATTCAGAAAGGCGGTCTTGACATCCATCTGCCATACCTCATAGTCATAATATGCGACAATGGCCAGAAGGATTCTAATCGACTTTACCATGGCAACAGGTGAAAAGGTTTCCTCATAGTCAACCCCTTCCACCTGGGTAAAAGCGTTTGCCACAAGTCGAGCTTTGAAGGTCTGCACCTTCCAATCTACACAATGTTTACGCTTGTTGATCCACTTGCAACCAATAGGTTTTACCCCATTCGGTTGGTCCACAAGCTCCCAGTCGGAATTGAAGTACATCGACTCCATTTCCTGGTCCATAGCTTTAATCCATTCGTCTTTGTCAACATCTGCCATTGCCTGATCATAAGTCAATGGATCCTCGCAGTCATCATCAGTGGTGACGACCTGGGTTTCAGCTAAACCCATGTAACGATCAGGCTGTCTCACAGCGCTCCCACTACGTCGAGGTATTCCCAACTCTTGGGAACGGACTTGACTAGACGAGCTAGGATCAACAACACTTGTTGACGTACTAGCACCATCAGCAACTCTTGCTGATGTACTGCCCATTTCATTTAACACAATCTTACTCCTTGGTAAGTGATCCCTGATGTGGTCTTCCTCAAGGAAAGTGGCGTTTGTCAACACAAGCACCCTATTATCGTTAGGATCATAAAAGTAACCACCTCTAGTCTCTTTTGGGTAACCTACAAAGAGGCACAACTTTGAACGGGGTTCCAGCTTCTTCGGGTTTGACACCAACACATGGGTAGGGCATCCCGAAATTTTGAAATGACGTAAACTGGATTTACGACCATGCCAGAGTTCGAAAGGTATTTCACAAACACTTTTCGACGGAACTGTGTTCAAAATGTATCCGCAGTCTCCACTGCGTAACCCCAAAAGGAATCAGGGAGACGAGCATAGCTCACCATCGACCGAACCATTTCCAACAGGGTTCTGTTTCTCCTCTCCGATACACCATTCTGCTGGGGCATACCAGGTGCTGAGAGTTGGGACGTAATTCCATGTTCTATCATATAGTCCTGGAATTCAATGTCTATATACTCTCCACCTCGATCCGATCGAAGTGTTTTTATCGTTTTACCTAACAGGTTCTCAACCTTAGTCTTATACTCCTTGAACTTTTCAAGTGTTTCAGACTTCCTATGCATTAGGTAAATGTACCCATACTTCGAATAGTCATCTATAAAAGATACGAAGTATTCGTAACCTCCTCGTGCTTTAACATTCATCGGACCATAGAGGTCATAATGTATAAGCTCAAGGGGCTCCTTGGCTCTATATCCTTTTCCACTAAAAGGACGTTTGGTCATTTTGCGTTCAAGGCATGACTCACATACCGATAAAGAGTTTTCTTCCAACTCGCTTAGAAGTCCACTCTTCACTAGTCTCTCAATCCTATTAAGATTAATGTGGCCTAACCGAAGATTCCAAAGATGGACACTTTCGTTTGGAGAAACCTTTAATCACTTAGTTCGCGTTTCAGCTGTTTTAAACAATTCGGTGTTCAAAACACTTTTGACCGAATTAGGGTTCAAAACATTTAAATTACTCTCAAGCGAACCAGAACAAATCAAATTTCCATTTCGAGAAATAAACGCTTTATTACTCTTGAAAGAAACGGAAATATTTTGTTCTAATAGGCAGGAAATAGAAACTAGGTTTCTCGTAAACCCAGGAACTATGTACATATTATCTAATAATAAGTACTTCCCACCAAAAAACAGCTTCACTTGTTGCAGCCGAGCCAACTTCTCTGAATCCAACCCTGAGTGTTATTTCACCCTCTTACAGCCGCTGCCAGGAACTTAATCCTTGAAAAGAAGTATAAACATGGTTAGTGGCGCCTGAATCCAATATCCAAGCAGAGTCATTACTCTCCACTAAACAAGTTTCTGTGACAAGTAAATCACATTTACCTGTCATCTTCTTTACATCAAGGAACTTGGGACAACTCCTTTTCAGGTGTCCGTCCCCGTTGCAGTAGAAACAATTTCTGGCAACATCCTTGATTTCTTTGCCTTTAAGGGCGGCAACGCGGTCAACCATAACTTCCTTCAATTTCTCATTCCTCCCCTTAGGGCCTGAAGAGTCTACAAACATTATCCCAGACGTCGAACCCCTGTGAAAAGGTCTTAGGGCAACACTTGCCTCAGCTTCCTGTCTCCTAGTTTGCACCAAGGACTGGAAGGTTTGTAGATCGTTGAATAGGACTGTTAAACCGTGCACCTTAGGACCCTCCTCAGTGAGCGCGAACTCTTGGTCGTCATTCACCAAAATCGTGTCTATATTGTTTTTCCATGAAATACTATCGACGACTAACTTAAAGGGGCGTTAAAAGCATTTGACATTTTGTTGCTGAAATAAAATGAAAAACTTTGTATTAGTCTCGCAAAAACTTTTGAAAATCCAATCGGGTTTTAGCAAATTTTTATCCTATGATCCCTAGGTTATTCAAAATTTGCAATGATACCCTAAAGGTTTAGAATGACCGCCACCGTAGGGTAGACAAACCCACTCCTCCTCTAGGACGAGACTTTCTCGACTAGACCCTAATACCAGAATAACTCTTATTCCATTAGGCATCCAGTTACAATTTTTCGGTCAGAATCCATTAACTCTTAATGAATCCTATGAGTGTCACCCTCAATCTTTAAATTTCCAAGTATCCATCCAAACAATAGCCGTTGTAGAGAGGACTAAGAAGGAAAACCAACAAGGAAATCGTATCCCTTTCGGGAATTCACGGTGTTCCGACTCCCATGATGAAGGCCCTCCGTAGGGATTGTCTGGTCCAGGCCAAACTAGCAGGTGGATCATAGGCGTCTCGCGATGTGAATCGAAAGAATAGACCGTGGGTCCCGTTTTCACAAATCCCGCTCCCACTCACTATAAGTACTCTATCCATTGACGTTGATATTGACCCATACAAATGCCACCCGTAGGGGATGCTCCCAGTTGGCCGAGCATGGATCTCACGGTGCGAACTTAACGGAGATTTGTGGATGGAAAATTAAATGTATCTCATACACTTTATTTCCTCCCACTCAGCACTTTAAAATAATCGGGATTCACCTAGATAAACCGGCTAAAAATTTATCTAAGTCTACCAATATAACTCTTATATTGTGTTAGCCTAAGTCTATAATCACATTATTAACTTAGGTCTATGTGAGTAAATTAATTAACGACACTCAAGAGAATATAATCTAAGAATCTTCGAACCGAATTCACTCCCAGGTCGGTTTCTAGGTAGGGGTGTTCCGCAAGCGTCAACTTAAATACTCCAACCTTAGACAAAACCTTCCTTAGACAGAGTTACATATCAGTCTTCATTCAAAGGTCATATTTGATTTCCGAATTCTAATCTTATTAGAACTAGAAAACCTAAGTCTAATTATTCAAGTTCTAAATATTTTAAAACTAATAATACTTAGCTTACATGCATTTCTATGTTATAGTGCTTGATCATTCATCAGATGAATAATACTATACTATAACATACATTCATCACATGAATTAAATGCATGAGCATGCTTTTGATTTAAAAATATAACACTTATATTAAATAAATTAAATCATGCAAACATTATATTATAACTCTTATAATATAATCCTATCATGCATACTATATATTATAACTCTTATAATATAAATATGATGCATGAAATTTTAACCTAAGGTGGGATTTTAAATCTATATGCCATACTCTAAGCACATAGAAATAACTAAATCATACATCTCATGCATAAAATAATTAAATAGCAATATTGGACTGATTTTCGGCACCCTAGGGAAATAAAATAAAATTAATTAACATTAATATAACATTTATATTAATATTAATTAAAATAATTAAATAAAATACATTTATAAAATTAATTTTATAAATAAATAAATAATAAAAAAATAAAACGGCAGTTGCACAACCCCAAGCTCGAAACGCCGCCCACGAACCACACCCCCACATTTCTCGCACTCCACGCACAACTATGCCACAGCGTTGCAACGTTGTTACTGCGTTGCAACGCTGCACTGCAACAGCCTCCATAAGTAAGGATGGCGTCACAACGCTGATGAACTTCCAGCAAACAACTTTTGCTGTTTTTCACCGAAATCACCTGTTTTTGCTCCATTTTCTTCACGGCAACTCTTGCCACGAACGACACGGACTTACAAACTCGATTTACATTAAAAAATGCTCAAAAAAATGGGCCCTTACATTGATCTCATCAACTTTAATGTAAATCTAAACTAGTGCCAAAAACCGAAAACATCCAAAATTGCAAACAATTAACATTCATCTCATGAAAATTAATGCTACCCACCTAATTTTAAGAATCCACATAACACACACCGAAGAGCAACGATTGGCTCTGATACCAATTGAAGGGATTTGGAATTCCCGCAGCAGAAGACGTTGTGAAACGTCGTTGATCCGTGTGTAAAACGTGTCTTAAAATGGAATCTATCTCATAGATCCTAGGCTAAACATGAAAATAGGAGAAGAAACCAGTAAGGAAAAATGGTACTTACATGTTGAAGAACACTTCTTCAATCATCTTCTCCTTCGGTCACGATCTCTCTCGATCCAACGAACTCCTCCGAACCTCGATCCGAACAGGGAGACACCTCCAAAGGGTCTTCTCAGTTTTTCTCGGGAGGTTGAGGGGGAGTGAGTTGGACTCCCTTTGGTTTTGGGTGAGGAGAAATGTTAGAGAGATGATAGAATTTTAGAGAGAATTGCCTTGCTCTCTTTGGATGGAAATCAAAAAACTGGCTAATGGCACACCAAAGGCTTCTTGCAAATCCTTTAAATACTATTGTGTGATTGAGTTAAAACCTCCACCAAATCACAATTTCACCACAAACATATAATATACAAATCACATTTGCATTTTATATAATATAAGGTATCTCATACCTTATTATACAAATCTCATTTGCATAAAGGTGGAATTATAAATTGAATCACATTCAATTTAATTTCTCTCAATTCAATTTCTCCAAATAGCACTAATTAATCAGTTAGGCTATACTATAGTTTATTATGAATCTCATTCACACCAAACTATATATTATGTCATCTATATCTCATATAAACGACATAAATACCCAAATAATGAATTTGAACACTTCAAATTCACACCAAACTGTAAACCCTCAATTTGTCCAATTTGAGCCAACCGAGGGACCTAATGGACCTACACGTGACAAGCTCCAATGATCCGAGACTAACCTGTCGAACGCTTTGACTCAGTTATTCAACATTCATTAGCTACGCTAACACTCCACTAAAGCCCGTAGCTGCACTCTCATCACCGTAGGACAACTTGTGTCCATCGATATAACCAATACCCATTAGTTGACCCTTCACAGGTTGTTCGTAGTCACAGTTGGGTCAAATTACAATTTTACCCCTGTGTCTACCTCTTGCTCCTTAAGTCTCACAGCTCCTCTAATGAACAACTATGTTGCATGGTTCAATCATAAACAACAACCCTCTCAAGCCAATGAGAGAGTGGGGCCCCGTTGTTCAAGCCCTGGAGACATCACTTAAGGGAACAACCCCTCTAGTTTCCCTAAGTCGGGAACTAGTGAATTCCTTCTTGCGTAGTCAAGTTTCTATCTCCCCACGTGGTCCTACCCCTAAGAAGATAGGAATATTGGGCGAGCAACAGTGGCCACCCTCACCCGTACTAGTCAAAGGACAGACCCCCATAGACAGGAGTCCATGACACGCTGAAGATTAAGGTCGAGTCACTAATGGTCATCTACGAAATTATTAGCCTTATACTGTTAACGGTGTTACATCAGCAAGTCTAATAATTGACGGTCCAGTCTTGCACAATCTCATTGCACAGGATGCCCCCATTCGCATGTCAACCACATGAACGAGTCAGATCACCTCGTTTGTATCTAATACAAAACGAATCGCATCCACAGTGTATCGAGGATTAGGTCTCCAATCATATCCATATACTGTAGACCGTTTGGGTCATTAACTCGAACGTGATCCTCCCTGTGTGTCCACTACACACCGTTCAAGTTCTTACTTCTCTCATAATGCAATGACCCTGGAGCTTAGTTTATTGAATTAAGTTTATGAAATATGCGAGACGCAAAGTTTAAATAATTAACTCTTATTTATTACACAATGTTGAAATAAATAACTCTTATTCATTTACAACTTGGAATATTACATACTACACGAGATGAGGACATACATCCCAACACAGAACGCTAGCACTGTCTCAAGCGTCTTATATCGACAAAATGTTGTCCCGATATTCGATGCAGAATTCCAAGAGGGTCTTATTACCCTTCAGGCATGGAGTTTATCTGTCTAAGGAACAGTGTCCTAAGACACCTTAAGAAGTTTAGGATATGAGACATATTCCTTATGCCTCTGCAGTCGGTAGCATAATGTATGTTGTGCTATGCACGAGGCCGAACATTAATTATGTAGTGGGAATAGTCAGTAGGTACTAGTCCAATCCATGGTTAGACCACTAGACAACAGTTAAAAATATCCTCAAATTTCTTAGGAGAACGAGAGACTATACGCTTGTGTATGGGTCTAAGGATTTGATCCTTACTGGATACACTGATTCTGATTTTCATACCGATAAGGATTCTCAGAAATCCACATCGAGATCAGTTTTCACCCTTAACGGGGGAGCTATAGTATGGCGAAGCATCATGCAAGGCTGTTATTTGAATCTTCAACTGAATGTAGTGTACAAATAAAGGATCTCTGTTCGAGATACAACCTAAAGGGTCTATAGTCAGGGAATAAGGTTTGGGTACCTTACCCTGGTAAAACTATGGATGTAGTTCACTTTGTACTTGATACAAACACTGTGATCCTAACGTGTTCGTGTAGATGACATGTGAGTGGGGATATCCTATGTAATGAGATTACATAAGACCGGACCACGAAATAGTAACCTCTAGCTGTAACTCCGTTGACTACTTAGGTTTCTATTTCACTAGGATGACCTAGGCAACTTGATCTCAATCCTGAGCAAGTTACGAAATTCTGTTCGCGAGGGATTGTCCTTTGACTAGTATGGGTGAGAATGGCCAGATTCGCCGACTCAATATGCCTACCTTTTTAGAGACAAGACCGAGTGAGCGGCTGGGAACTTAACTTAGCAAGATGGAATTCACTCCTTCTCGCCTACTAGGGTAAGTAGAGGAATGTTCCCTTAAGTGGTGTCTCCAGGACTTGAACAAAGGGCCCGACCCTCTGATTGGCACGAGATGAAATCTGTTTGTTGGTAGGACCACAAACAAATTGTTCATTAGAGGAGCACTGGTACTTAAAGGAAAAGTTGTAACCAGGGGTAAAACGATAATTTTACCCAGCTGGTGTTTGGAACATTCGTGAAGGATTGACTTGCTGTTATTGGTAAATATCCGTGGACACAGAAATATATCTGCAGTAAGAAGAGTGCAGCTGCGGGACTTTAGTGGAGTGTTCCTGCAGTTAACGAATGTTGATTGGGAGGTTAATGAGATTAACCGAGCAATCTCGTATCGTTGGAGCTTCTGATCTGTTGGTCCATTAGGTTCACCTTCTAGCTCGTAAAGGGTTCTTAGATTATTTGAATTTGAAATGTTCAAATTCATTTGGGAATATATTTAATGTATATGGATACAATATAATATATAGTTTTGCAACTATATATTATAAATTTAATGTTAAAATGATTCATATTAAATTATGTGAGAGAATTAAATATTTGAAAGAGTTCAAATGTTAAATTCAAATATGAATGTGATTCATATTTTAAAACTATAGTTTAAAATTTAATGTGCATGAGATGTACATTAAAACTATAGGTTAAAGGGGTAATATGATTAGATGAGATTAAATCCAAATTGAATATATGATATTTAATTTGTTTTATTTAAATATGATTTAAATTAGAAATTAAATTTGATTTAATTAATTTGATTTTTATTATTATTACTACTTTTATAATTAAATAAGGGAACGTGTCATCCAGACACGTTCCCACTATCCCCCTTCTTCTCCCCATCGATAGTTTAATAGGGAGAATGGGGTTGATGGATATGGATGATCGATCGGTAATTTTTTGGGAAGAGTTTTCTCTGCAAGAATACTCTCTCTCTCACTCTCAAATTCCCCAATTCATCTAAATTGTTGGAATCCTTCCAACAAAGGAGAGGTCTAAGTAGAACTCAGAGACATAGAAGGTGCTCTCTGTTGGTGGTGTTATGTTGGTGAAAAAACAAAGAACTTTTAAAGTTCTTGAGTTGCTGAACATTGGAGCAAGGAGTTGTTGTTCTGCGAAACTACAAAGGTAATCCATTTATCTCTTTATTAGTTTAATTGTTAAATTAATTTAAGCATGTTTGCATGTAAAACATCCATGTTTAATTAGATTAAAGAGCATGTTTATTCTGTATGTTTTTGTCAATGTATAAATTTTTGTTTCAACTAAAACAATCAAGCAAATTACGATCCCAAACACGTTTCCGCTTCTTAAGGAGATCAGATCTCCATCAATAATGTGATTATAAACTTAGGCTAAATACCATATAAGAGTTATATTGGTAGACATAGGTAAATTTTAGCCGCTTTATCTAGGTCAATCGCGAAAATTAATAAAGTGCTGAGTGGGAGGAAATATAGTGTATGAGATACATTCAATTTCCAACCACAAATCTCCCTTAGGTTCGCACCGTGAGATCCATACTCGGCCTCGTGGCGCAAATGACAGTTTCCTTGTTGGTTTTCTTTCGTGGTTCACCCTTTCGTGGCTATTCTTTGGACGGATACTTGGAAACTTAAAGATTGAGGGTGACACTCAAAGAATTCGTTAAGTGTTAATGAATTCGACCAAATAATTGTAACTGGACGCCTAATGGAATAAGAGTTATTCTGGGATTAGGGTCTGGTCGAGAAAGTCTCGTCTTAGAGGAAGAGTGTTTTTGTTCACCCTTCGGTGGTAGTCATTCTAAACCTTTAGGATTTCATTGTAATTTTTAAATGACCTAGGGATCATAGGATTAAATTTTGCTAAAACTTGATTCGTTTTCAAAAGTTAATGTGAGACTGACACAAAATTTATTTGATTTTTTTCAACTAAAAATATGTCTAGCTCAATAATCGCTTTCTTAGCTTCCGACAAACTAGTGGGAGGTAACTTCCAAACATGGAAGAATAATATAAACACGATTTTAGTAACTGACGACTTGAAGTTCGTGCTTACTAAGGAGTGTCCTCAGTTGCCTAGCTCGACTGCATCACGAAGTGTTCGTGATGCATACGATCGATGGATCAAGGCCAATGAAAAAACCATGGTCTATATAATTGCAAGCTTGTCTAAAGTTTTGGCAAAGAAGCATGAGTTGATGGTCACCGCTAAGGAGATCATGGATTCGTTGCAAGACATGTTTGGACAACAGTCCTTTCAGGTCAGACACGATTCACTCAAACACGTCTTCAACGCCCGGATTAAAGAAGGGGCTTCTGTCCGTGAACATGTTCTAGACATGATGACCCACTTTAATCTGGCAGAGATGAACGGGGCTTCGATCGACGAGTCGAGCCAGGTCAGCTTTATCTTGGAGACTCTTTTGAAGAGTTTCCTTCAATTTCGTAGGAATGCTGTTATGAACAAAATTAGCTACACTCTGAGTACCCTCCTCAATGAGCTACAGAATTTCCAGTCCTTCATGAGGATCAGGGGACCGGAAGCTGAGGCAAATGTTGCCTACAGGTCTTATCACAGGGGTTCGACCTCTAGGACTAAACTTGTTGCTCCTTCACGCTCGAAAGGGAAGAAGAAGATGAAGAGGGGTAAAGTTGATCGAGCTGCCGCCCAAAAGGGCAAGAAGGTCAAGGAAGTTGCAGAGAAAGGAAAGTGTTTCCACTGAAATGGGGACAGCCACCGGAAGAGAAACTGTCCCAAGTTCCTTGTCGAGAGGAAGAATCAAGGCAAATATGATTTACTAGTAATTGAAACATGTTTAGTGGAGAGTAGTGACTCTGTCTTGATTTTGGATCGGGCGCCACTAACCACATTTATTTTTCTTTTTAGGCAATTGATTCCTGGCAGCCGCTGCGAGAGGGTGAGGTGACTCTACGGGTTGGATCCGGGGAGATAGTCTCTGCTGCAGCAATCTGCAAAGTGAAGCTCTATTTTGGCAGAAATTACTTATTGTTGGACAATATGTATATAGTTCCAGGGTTTACTAGAAACCTTGTTTCCATTTCCTGTCTTATTCAACACTGTATTTCAATTTCCTTTGATAATAATAAAGCGTTTATTTCTTTCAAAGGTAATTTGATTTGTTCAACTTCACTTGAATCTAATTCGTATGTTTTAAAGCAAAATTAAGTCAAAAGCGTTTTGAACACTAAGTTATTTAAAACTGCAAAAATGCGAACTAAGAGTTAAGGTTTCTCCGAAAGAAAATGTCCATCTTTGGCATCTAAGGTTAGGCCACATTAATCTCAATTGGATTGAGAGACTAGAGCAGAGTGGACTTCTAAGTCAGTTGAAGAAAACTCTTTACCGGTGTGTGAGTCATGCCTCGAAGGCAAAATGACCAAACGTCCTTTTAGTGGAAAAGGATATAGAGCAAATGAGCCCCTTAAGCTTATACATTCTGACCTCTGTGGTCCGATCAGTGTTAAAGCACAAGGTGGTTACGAATACTTCATTTCTTTCATTGATGATTATTCGAGGTATGGGTATATTTACCTAGTGCATAAGAAGTCTAAAACTCTTGAAAATTTCAAGGAGTACAAGATTGAGGTTGAGAACCTGTTAGGTAAAACCATTAAAACACTTCGATCGGATCGAGGTGGAGAGTATATGGGCACTGAATTCCAGGATTATATGATAGAACACGGAATTACGTCCCATTCTCAACACTTGGTATGCAACAACAGAATGGTGTATCGGAGAGGAGAAACAGAACCGTGTTGGACATTGTTCGGTAGAGGATGAGCTATGCTCGTCTCCCTAATTCCTTTTGGGGTTACGCAGTGGAGATTGCGGTTTACATTTTGAACAACGTTCCATCGAAGAGTGTTTGTGAAACACCTTTCGAACTCTAGACTGGCTGTAAAGGTAGTTAACACCACTTCAAAATTTGGGGATGCCCGGCCCACGTGTTGGTGTCAAACTCGAAGAAGATGGAACCGCGTTCAAAATTGTGCCTATTCGTAGGTTACCCAAAAGAGACCATAGGTGGTCTATTTTACGATCCTAAGGAAAATAAGGTGCTTGTGTCGACAAACACTACTTTCCTTGAGGAAGACAATATCAGGTATCATTTGCCTAGAAGTAAAATCGTGTTAAACGAAATGGATAGTACATCAGCAAGAGTTGTTGATGGGGCTAGTACATCAACAAGTGTTGTTGATCCTAGCACGTTAAGTCAAGCCCGTTTCCAAGAGTTGGGAATGCCTCGACGTAATGGGAGGATTGTGAGACAGCTTGAATATTACATGGGTTTAGCTGAAACCCAAGTTGTCAATCCTGACGATGAATGTGAGGATCCATTGACCTATGATCAGACAATGGCTGATATTGACAAGGACGAATGGATTAAAGCTATGGACCAGGAAATGGAGTCGATGTACTTCAATTCTGTCTGAGAGCTTGTGGATCAACCTGATGGGGTAAAACATATAGGTTGCAAATGGATCTACAAGCGTAAACGTGGCGTACATGGGAAGGTGCAGATCTTGAAAGCATGACTAAAGGCAAAGGGTTTTACCAAGGTTGAAGGGGTTGACTATGAGGAAACCTTTTCACCTGTTGCCATGGTAAAGTCGATCAGGATCCTTCTGGCCATTGTCGCGTATTATGACTACGAGGTATGGCAGATGGATGTGAAGACCGCCTTTCTAAATGAAAACCTTGACGAAACCATCTACATGGACCTGCCCAAAATGTTCATTGCTCAAGGCCAAGAGAAAAAGGTTTGCCGGCTTCATAGGTCTATTTATGGACTGAAACAAGACTCGAGGCCTGGGAATATAAGGTTTGATGAGACAATCAAATCTTATGGCTTTGATCAGAATGTTGACGAGCCTTGTGTCTACAAGAAAATCGTTGACAAAACTATCACATTTCTGATATTACACGTGGATGATATTCTTCTCATTGGGAATGAGGTAGAATTTCTTACTAACATAAAGAAGTGGCATGCTTCACAATTCTAAATTAAAGATTTGGGAGAAGCTTAGTATGCTCTAGGTATCCAGATAGTCCGAAACCGGAAGAATAGAACACTGGCCATGTCTCAAGCGTCTTATATTGACAAGATGTTGTCTAGATATAAGATGCAGAACTCCAAGAAGGGCTTGCTGCCTTTCAGCCACGGGGTCCACCTATTTAAGGATCAGTGTCATAGACTACAATAGATGTTGAGGATATGAGACGGATACTCTATGATTCAGCTATAAGGAGCCTGATGTATGCCAGGTTGTGTACTAGGCCGGACATCTGTTATGCAGTATGGATAGTCAGTAGATATCAATCCAATCAAGGATTAGATCACTGGACAACCGTAAAGGCAATCCTCAAGTATCTTAGGAAAACGAGGAACTACAGCTTAGTGTATGGCAGTGGAGATTTGATCCTTACAGGATACACGGATTTTGACTTTCAGACAGATCTGGATTCTAAGAAATCCACTTCGGAGTCAGCTTTCATTATGAATGGAGGAGCTGTAGTATGGCGAAGCATCAAGCAGGGATGCATCGCTGATTCCACTATAGAACAGAGTACGTTGCGGCTTGGGAAGCTGCAAAGGAAGTTGTTCCAAATATGAACTTGTTGATTACGCTGTTTTGTGACAACAGTGATGCAGTAGCCAACTCGAGGGAGCCTCGGAGCCATAAGAGAGGCAAAGACATTGAGCGGAAGTATCACCTGATACGGGAGATTGTGCACCTCGGCGACGTGGCAGTCACACAGATAGTGTCGAAGCACAACGTAGCTAATCCATTTACAATGCCCCTCACGGCTAAGGCGTTTGAGGGTCACCTAGAGAGTCTAGGTCTTTGAGTACTTCCGGACTAGGGCAAGTGGGAGATATGTAAACGGGTATGCAATCCCCTAGATTATTGTATTACTTCATTGTAATTTATGTACATTTCAGAAATATATTTGCTCCACTAGCTTTGTCTAAGTGGGAGTTTGTTGGGATGTTTGACCAATAAAGTAAGCTCAAGGGTCATTGAATATATGAGAGAAATAGAACTTGAACGGTGTGTAGTGGACACACAGGGAAGATCACGTTCGAGTAAATGACCCAAACGGTCTACAATATATGGATAGGGTTGGAGACCTAATCCTGGATACGTTGTGGATGCGGCCCGCTTTGTATTAAGATACAAACGAGGTGATCTGACTCGTTCATGTGGTTGACATGCGAGTGGGGGCATCCTGTACAATGAGATTGTACAAGACCAGACCGTGAATTATTAGACCTACTGATGTAACACCGTTGATAGTAAGGACTAATAACTTTGCAGATTACCATTAGTGACTCGACCTGAATCCTGAGCATGTTACGGACTCCTGTCTGCAGGGGTTTGTCCATTGACTAGTACGGGTGAGGGTGGTCACAGTTACTCGCCCGATATGCCTATCTTCTTAGGGTAAGGACCAAGTAGGGAGCTGTAAACTTAACAACGCGAGATGGAATTCATTCGTTCCTGGCTTTTGGGAAACCATAGGGGTTGTTGCCTTAAGTGCTCTCTCCAGGGCTTGAACAATGGGCGCCCACCCTCTCACTGGCCCGAAAGGATTTTTGTGTATGGTTAGACCATAACAACGTAGTTGTTCATTAGAGGAGCAGTGGGACCTTAAGGAGCAAGAAGTAGACACAGGGGTGAAATGGTAATTTGACCCAGCAGTGTCTACAAACATCCTATGAAGGGTCGACTCATGGGTATTGGTTATATCAGTGGACACGTAATATTCTGCACTGACGGGAGTGCTGTTACGAGCTTTAATGGAGTGCTACCATAGCTAATGAAGGTTGATTAACCGTGTCAAAGAGTTTCATAGGTTCATCTCGGATCATTGGAGCTCGTCACTGTAGGTCCATTAGGCCCTTCGGTTGGCTCAATCTGGGTTAAAAGAAGGGTTAGTGTTATGGTGTGAATTGAAGTGTTCAATTTCACTAAAAGGACATTTATGTCACTTATATGAGATATGTATGATATAACATATAGTTTAATGTGAATGAGATTCATAATAAACTATAGGTTAGCCTAATTGTTAAATTAGCGCTAATTGGAGAAATTAGGTTGAGAGATCTTAAATTGGATGTGATTCAATTTAATAAATCCAAAATATTGCAAATGTGATTTTTGATATGAGATATGAGATATCTTATAATATATGGTTATGCATATATGATTTGAATAGCCTATAGTTGTGGTAAAATGGTAAATAGGTGGAGATTTAAACTCCACCTTTCTCCATTGTGGTAGGCAAACTCACTCATTTTTGGATTTTCACCAAAAGAAGAGAACAATTTTCTCTCAATTTTCTCTCAACATTTCTCCTCTCTTCTCCAAAACACCAAGTTCCCACCAACTTCCTTCATCCAAAAAGAAGAACAACCGAAAAACAGAAGGGTGGTGTTCGTTCTTGTTCGTGAGAAGAGTTTGGGGTCGAAGAGATCGTGTAGCACACGAAGAGTTCGTTGTTCGTTGCAAAGGAATCCTTAAAGAAGGTCTTCAACAAGTAAGTAACCATTATTTATTGTTTTTCTTTCCAATTAAGCATGTTTTGCCTAGGTTTAAGAGTTAAATCATTTTCATGAAATTTAATTGCGCATCTTCACAATGACGATTCAATCGTCTTCCACTGTGTGGGAGTTTAATTCCCTTCAAATCCTTGGAAACCCTAGACTATCATTTTGGTGTGTTGTTGGAAAGGTTCCACAAACACATTCTCTCTCAACCTCCACATGTCACCCTAAAAGGAACCCACATTCCACCCTCACCTAGAGAACAACGGAGAAGATCCGGTGGTGTTATCTTCATTCGTTCGAGTTCAAGTTGTTGAGATCGTGACCGTGGGAGAAGGAGCACTTGAATAAAGAGTTCTTCAAAGGTAACCTCTTGTTGTCCTATGTCTATGTCATATATAGCATGCTTAATCTCATAGTTACATGATCTTGATTGAAATCCATGTTACAAAATAAGAACACACGATTCACAATCACTTCCGCTGCGGGATTCAATCCCTTCATATAGTTCATTGTCATAGGTTAATTATTAAAATTTATAAAAGTTATAAATTAAGAGGTTTTAGAAACCATAACCTATAACATAGAATTGCATGCTAACTAGGAACTAAGGTTAAATTAAATTAGTTTTAAATTTTTGAAAAATAATTTGGACCTAAGTCTTATTTTCTAATAGGATTAGAAGTTTGTCTTACATAGTATTTTAAATAGTTAAAAATATAGTAGGACAATAGAACACTGGTTATAAGGGAACTCTACCGGTGAAGTTCTGTCTAAAGTTGGGGGTGTTGGGATTTGTGCCCTAAAACTCGTAGTTTGTAATTATATTCTAATTTTTGTAATAAAGTGTTATTATTTAAATAAAGAGTTATTGTTCGTTATCTACGAGTTTGCCTTTATTTAAACCCTAAATCCAATAAACTAAACATCCAAGGTTGTTATATGAATCTTTAACTGAATGTAGTGTGCATATAAAGGATCTCGGTTCGAGATGCAGCCTAAAGGGTCTATAGTTAGGGGATAAGGTTTGGGTACAATACCCTGGTAAAACTATGGATGTGGCCCACTTTGTATTTGATACAAACACTGTGATCCTAACGAGTTTGTGTAGATGACATGTGAGTGGGGATATCCTATGTAATGAGATTACATAAGACCGGACCATGAAATAGCAACCTCTAGCTGTAATTCCGTTGACTAGATAGGTTTCTATTTCACTAGGATGACCTAGGCAACTTGATCTCAATCTTTAGCAGGTTACGAACTCCTGTTCGCGATGGATTGTCCTTTGACTAGTATGGGTGAGAGTGGCCAGATTCGCCGACTCAATATGCCTACCTTCTTGGGGGACAAGACCGAGTGAACGGCTGGGAACTTAACTTAGCAAGATGGAATTCCTCCTTCCCGCCTACTAGGGTATGTAGAGGAATGTTCCTTTAAGTGGTGTCTATGAGACTTGAAGAAAGAGCCCGACCCTCTCGTTGGCCCGAGAGGGACTCTGTTTGTTGGTAGGACCACAAACAAATTGTTCATTAGAAGAGCACTTGTACTTAAGGCACAAGATGTAACCCAGGGGTAAAACAGTAATTTTACCCAGCTGGTGTTACGAACATTCGTGAAGGATTGACTTGATGTTATTGGTCAATATCCGTGGACACAGAAATATATCTGCAGTGAGAAGAGTGCAATTGTGGGACTTTAGTGGAGTGTTCCTGCAGTTCGAATGTTGATTGGGAGGTTAATGAGATTAACCGAGTAATCTCGTATTGTTGGAGCTTCTGATCTGTAGGTCCATTAGGTCCACCTTCTAGCTCGTAAAGGGTTCTTAGATCCTTTGAATTTAAAATGTTCAAATTCATTAGGGAATATATTTAATGAATATGAATACGATATAATATATAGTTTTGGAACTATATATTATAAATTTAATGTGAATATGATTCATATTAAATTATGTGAGAGAATTAAATATTTGAAAGAGTTCAAATGTTAAATTCAAATATGAATGTGATTCATATTTGAAAACTATAGGTTAAAATGTAATGTGCATAAGATGTACATTAAAACTATAGGTTAAAGGGGTAATATGATTAAATGAGATTTAATCCAAATTAAATATATGATATTTAATTTTTTTATTTAAAAAAGATTTAAATTAATAATTAAATTTTATTTAATTATTAATTTATTATTATTATTATTATTTTAATAATAAAATAAGGGAACTTGTCATCCAGACACATTCCCACTACCCCCTTCTTCTCCCTATCGATAGTTTAACTATGAGAAGGGGGTTGATGGATCAACGGATCGATCGATCAATTGAGTGACTGACAATTGGTGAATTGTTGTCATTTTTCTCTCTGACTCTGTCATTCTCTTCTTCTTCCAAAATGTGGAATCCTTCCCACCAAGGAGGATCTAAGCATTCAGAGGTTAGAGGGTTTACCCTACTGGTTGTGTTCCTGTTGATGAAAAACATAGAACTTTTGAAGTTCATGAGTTGCTGAACATTGGAGCAAGGAATTGTTGTTCTGCGAAACTACAAAGGTAATAATCGATTTCTCTTCTTAATTTCATAGTTAAATTTAGGTATGTTTGCATGTATATCTCCATGTTTTTAATTAGATTAAAAGTATGCTTGTTCTGTTTTTTTGACAATGAATCGGTTTTTTATTAAACCTAAACTATCAAGTAAATTACGATCCCAAACCACGTTCCGCTGCTCAAGAAGATCAGATCTCCATCAATTGGTATCAGAGCATTGCTTGATTTATTTTTTTGAAACAAAATTGCATTGATTTGGTGGGAATTGCATTGGTTTGTTGTAAAACTGTTTAGGAGTGTTTGACCTTAGTTTACTTCTTCATATTTGATCATTTTGTATGTAAAATGCCCCTGCGTTTTTAGGCAAAAAGTGCATTATTGAGTCTGTAATTGAGTTACGAGTCGTTCGGGACTAATTTCAAGCAATTCGGTTGAGAATTGAATGAGATATTGAAGAAGGAAGCTGCTGTGCTCGAAGAAGAAAGCTGCTGCCGAAGCAGCACCGTTGCATCGCGATCAGCAGCATTGCAACGCCGTTCATCAGCGTTGCAATGAAGAACGGTGTCGCAACGCTAGCGTCCCCTATCGACGCGGGCGCTCAAGGGGTCAGCGGCGTTGCAACGCTGTGACACGTTGCAACGCCACCCTGATAGCAGGCGCGCATAGGACAGAGCGGGCGTTGCAACGCTAGCATCAACGTTGCAACGCAGTGAGGCAATTCTAGCAGTAGCAGGCGGTTCAAGCTGGTTCATTAGTTTTGGTCCGGTTCGAGTGGTTCAAGTCCGGTTCAGGGGTTTTTGGACCAATTTCAATGAAATAAAATTAATGTAATTTTATTTTTTGCACTTTAGGGGCCAAATTATTCTGGTTTTACAACTATATATCTTTATGAATGTCATTTAGATTTTTCCCACCTTAAGATAAGCATGTTCATGTATTTTATTTGTATAAATCTTATATGAATATGGTTAGATGCATGATTAATTTATTTTTCATGAGTAATTTTTTATAAGTGTTATAATTATATTATATGAAAATAAATTGCATGGAGCATGAAATTACTTAGTTTAAAATAAATGTTATTTTATTTAAGTAATTTTATTATTCAATTAGTTGAATCTTTTATAATTCCAATTTGAATAATGATTGTTGGATTTATAATATAGCTTCTTTATCATAGGTTATAATTGTATTATATGAAAATAAATTGCATGGAGCATGAAATTATTTAGTTTAAAATAAATGTTATTTTATTTAAGTAATTTTATTATTCAATTAGTTGAATCTTCTATAATTCCAATTTGAATAATGATTGTTGGATTTTTAATATAGCTTCTTTATCATAGGTTAATTATTAAATTTATAAAAGTTGTAAATTAAAAGGGTTTTAGAAACCATAACCTATAATAAAGAAATGCATGCAAACATAGGAACTTGGGTTAAAATTTAAAATTAGTTTAAATCGTTTAAAATTAATTTAGACCCATGTTTTAATTTCTAATAGGATTAGAAATTAGTCTTACGTAGTATTTTAAATTGTTTAAAATCTAGTAGGACGTTAGAATTTTGGTTAAAAAGGAGCTCTCTGGGTGAAGTTACGTCTAAAGGTGGGGTATTTAAGTTCGATTTGCTAAGTTCGGAACACCTCCTACCTGGGAACTGACCCAGAGCTTGAGTTGAATTAACCTTATTCTATTTTATCTCTAGGTAATTAAAATGTTTATTCACCTAGACATAAGATTAAAAGACCTAGTTATAATAGTTATAATAGGCATTGACTTAGATAGATCTTTTAGCCGGAATCCAACTAAGTTAAACCTATACCCTAATTTTAGGAGCTTCAGTGGGAGAAAACGAGATGTTCGCATCGAGTTTACTCTCACGTCCTCAAGATTTCACACCGTGAGTTCCATGCTCGGCTACGTGGCGTCAATAGGGTGTCCCCCTATGGTATGTGTTTGCATGGTTCAATACCAAGGTGAATGAGAGAAGTATCCATAGTAAGTGGGAGCAGGACGCGTGTCAACGTACCCTACGGTCTCCTCCGTTAGGTCGCATCATTAGATTTCTATTGTCCGCCTGCTAGGTTGTCCTGGAACAGCCAAACCCTACGGAGGGTCTTACTATAGGGATCGAAACACCGCAAACTCCAGAAATGGATAGGGTCTCTTAGGTAATTTGCCAAAAGTTATCTTTCTTAATAGTAGCCTGTTGGGTCGGACCTATTGGATCTGAAAATGGTAGGTCACATTTACGGGATGAGTTAAGCTAGTTAACAAGTCGTTGACCAAACAAACGGTAGCTAAGGACCATTGGGACATGACATGTTCTGGTAGTGAGAATTGGCTGAGAAAGTCTCAATTCAAGGGAGGAATGACTGACCGCCCGACGATGGCTTTTGTTCTAAACCCTTGAAGTATCGTTGCAAAATTAAAAGTTTAATTTAAACATTGGGTTTAGTTTAAACGCTAGGGTTTTTTTAATATTTTTTCTAAATATGATTGGTTTTATGATGAGTTAAAAGGCATAATTAATTAGAACTATTTTGGATTTTCAGCATGTCGTCCTCATATATAGCCTTACTGAAAAAGGAATGTTTAACTGGTGTGAACTTTACTACGTGGAAGTCAAACCTGGATGCGATCCTTGTTCTTGACGACCTTCGGTTCATACTAACTGAGGAATGTCCTCAGATCCATGCTCAAGACGCACCTCAATAAGTTAAGGATGTGTTTGACTGCTGGGCCAAGGCCAATGAAAAAGCCAAGGCCTATATCCTGGCTGGGTTATCTGATGTTTCAGCCAGGAAATTGGAGAGTATGGTTTCAGCTTGTGAGATCATGGGTTATCTGCAGAATTTGTCTGGACAACCGTCTGAACAAATTCGGCACGAATCCCTCAATTACGTTTAAAATGCGCGCATGAAGGAGGGAACTTTAGTGAGAGAACATGTTCTCGATCTTATAGTTCACTTCAACGTGGCTGAAATGAACGGAGCGGCCTGAGATGAGCAAAGTCAGGTATTCTTCATCCTGAAATCTCTTCCGAAGAGTTTCTTGCAATTCCGTAGCAATGCGGAGTTGAACAAAAAGGAGTATAACCTGAGAACTCTCCTTAATGAACTACAAACTTTCCAGTCTCTTATGAAGAATAAGGGACAGGCTGGTGGAGAGGCAAATCTGTTTGCCCATTCCAGAAGGTTCCAGAAGGTTCCAGAAGGGTTCATCCTCTAGGACTAAGTCCTGTGATTCATTTTCTTGGTTTAAGAAGACCCAAAAGAAGAAGATATGAGGGAAAGGGAAGGCACCTACTGCTGACAAAGGCAAGGGAAAAGCCAAGGTTGCAGATAAAGGAAAATGTTTCCACTGCAACGTGGATGGGCCTTTATAGTTAAACTCGCCAAAATACCTTGCTGAGCTCAAAGAGAAGAAAGGTAAATTAGATTTACTTATTCTTGAAACTTGTTTAGTGGAAAATGATGATTTGACCTGGATACTTTATTCAAGAGCCACTAATCACGTTTGCTCTTCGTTTCAGGAAACTAGTTCTTTCAAAGAGCTCCAAGAGGGTGAGATGACGCTCAGGGTCGAAACGGGAGACGTCGTCTCAGCTCGTGCAGTGGAAGACGCCAAGCTGTTTTTTAGAGATAGATTTTTATTTTTAGAAAACTTGTATATAGTTCCTAAAATTGAGAGGAACTTAATTTCTATCTCTTGTATAATTGAACTTGGCTACTATATTACCTTTTCATTTAATGAAGCGTTTATTTCAAAAAAAGGTGTCAATATTTGTTGTGCTAAGTTAGAAAACGGCTTGTATGTACTTAAACCGAATCAAACTAAAGCAATTTTAAATCCTTAGATGTTTAAGAATGCTAACACTCAAAGTAAAAGTCAAAGAATTTCTCCAAATAATAATACCTATCTATGGCATCTTAGACTTTGTCATATTAATCTCAACCGGATTGAGAGACTCTCTAAGAATGGACTTCTAAACAAGTTAGAAGATGATTCTTTACCGCCTTGCGAATCTTGCTTGAAAGGTAAAATGACCAAGCGACCATTTACTGGAAAAGGTTACATAGCCATAAAGCCCTTAGAACTTGTACATTCGGATCTTTGTCGTCCGGTGAATATTAAAGGTCGAGGAGGGTACGAATATTTCATCTCTTTCGTAGATGATTATTCGAGGTATGGTTATTTATATCTAATGCATCACAAGTCTGAGGCTCTTAAAAAGTTCAAAGAGTATAAGGCTGAAGTAGAGAATGCATTAGGGAAATCCATTAAAACACTTCGATCCGATGGAGGTGAAGAGTATATGGATTTGAGATTCTAGGACTATATGATAGAACATGGAATTAAATCTCAACTCTCAGCACCTAATACACCACAGCAAAATGGTGTGTCAGAAAGGAGAAATAGAACCTTGTTGGACATGGTTCGCTCTATGATGAGCTATGCTCAATTGCCTGCCTCGTTTCGTGATGCGCAGTTGAGACTACAGTTCAAATCTTAAACACTGTTACATCAAAAAGTGTTTCAGAAACACCTTTTGAGCTGTGGAAGGGGCGTAAACCTAGTTTACAACACTTCAGGATCTGGGGTTGTCCGGCACACGTGCTCGTGACAAACCCAAAGAAACTTGAATTTCGTTCAATATTGTGCGAATTTGTTGGCTATCTCAAAGAAACGAGAGGTGGTCTTTTCTACGAACCACAAGAAAACAAAGTGATTGTATCGACAAACGCCACATTATTGGTGGAAGATCACATGAGGAACCACAAACCACGTAGTAAACTAGTACTAAGTGAAGCTACAGATGAACCAACAAGAGTTGTTGATCAAGCTGGACCTTCATCAAGAGTTGATGGAGGAACCAGCACCTCAAGTCAGTCTCGTCCTTCTCAATCGTTGGGAATGCCTCGACGCAGTGGGAGGGTTTTTTCCCAACCTGACAGCTACTTGGGTTTAGCTGAAACTCAAGTTGTCATACCTGATAACGGCGTAGAAGATCCATTGTCTTATAAACAGGCGATGAATGACGTAGACAAGGACCAAAGGATCAAAGCCATGGACCTTGAAATGGAGTCAATGGACTTCAATTCAGTATGGGAACTTGTAGACCAACCTGAAGGGGTTAGACCCATAGGGTGTAAATTTTTCTAAAAGAGAAAGTGAGATGCAGCCGGAAAGGTATAGACCTTTAAGCTAGACTTGTAGCAAAGGGTTTTACCCAAAGGGAAGGAGTTGACTATGAAGAAACTTTTTCCCCTGTTGCTATACTGAAGTCTATAAGGATACTCTTGTCCATAGCCGCATTTTATGACTATGAAATCTGGAAAATGGACGTCAAGACTGCCTTTTTGAATGGAAATCTTGATGAGAACATCTATATGTCTTAACCCGAAGGGTTCATAGCCCAAGGTCAGGAGCAAAAAGTTTGCAAACTCAATCGATCCATTTATGGGTTGAAACAAGCGTCCAGATCTTGGAATATAAGGTTTGATACTGCAATCAAGTGTTCAGGTTTTGACCAAAACGTTTATGAGCCTTGTGTTTACAAGAGGATCATCAACGACAAAGTAGCTTTATTAGTACTTTATGTGGATGATATCCTACTCATTGGGAATGATGTAGGATACCTTACTGACATAAAGAATTGGTTGGCGACCCAAATCCAAATGAAAGATTTGGGAGAGGTGCAATATGTTCTTGGGATTCAGATCTTCAGGAATCCCAAGAACAGAACGTTTGCACTGTCTCAAGCATCTTATATCGACAAAATGTTTTCCTGGCATTCGATGCAGAATTCCAAGAGGGGTTTATTACGCTTCAGGCATGGAGTTCATCTGTCTAAGGAACAGTGTCCTAAGTCACCTCAAGAAGTTGAGGGTATGAGACATATTCCCTCTGCCTCTACAGTAGGTAGCTTAATGTATGCTATGTTGTGCACGAGGCCGGACATTTGTTATGCAGTGGGGATAATCAGTAGGTACCAGTCCAATCCAGGGTTAGACCACTGGACAACAGTTAAAAATATCCTCAAGAATGTTAGGAGAACGAGGGACTATATGCTTGTGTATGGGACTAAGGATTTGATCCTTACTGGATACAC
Organism: Trichosanthes cucumerina; assembly: GCA_036507285.1. Taxonomy (NCBI): domain Eukaryota; kingdom Viridiplantae; phylum Streptophyta; class Magnoliopsida; order Cucurbitales; family Cucurbitaceae; genus Trichosanthes; species Trichosanthes cucumerina. The sequence continues at coordinate 46,791,483 of CM071840.1, forward strand.
TGATTGTGATTTTCAGACCGATAAGGATTCTCGTAAATCCACATCGGGATCAGTTTTCAACCTTAACGGGGGAGCTATAGTATGGCGAAGTATCAAGCAAGGATGCATCGCCGACTTCACGATGGAAGCTGAGTATGTCATTGCTTGTGAAGCAGCTAAAGAGGCTGTTTGGCTAAGGAAATTCCTTACTGATTTGAAAGTTGTTCCACATATGGAATCTCCCATTACCTTATACTGTGACAACAATGGTGCGGTAGCCAATTCGAAGGAACCTCGCAGCCATAAGCGAGGTAAGCACATCGAGAGGAAGTATCACCTGATACAAGAAATAGTGCAACGAGGAGATGTGGCAGTCACGAAGATCGCTTCGGAGCACAATATTGTTGATCCGTTTACAAAGACTCTCACGACTAAAGTCTTCGAGGGTAATCTGGAAAGTCTGGGTCTATGAGATATGTACATAGGCTAATCAAGGGCAAGTGGAAGATATGTAATGGGGTATATTGATGCCCTAGTTTGTGATTTACCCCACTAGAGTTTTAGTTCAAGTGGTAGTTTGTTGGGATTTGTGCCCTAAAACTCGTAGTTTGTAATTATGTTCTAATTTTTTTAATAAAGTATTATTATTTCAATAAAGAGTTATTGTTCGTTATCTACGAGTTTGCCTTTATTTAAACCCTAAATCCAATAAACTAAATATACAAGGCTGTTATATAAATCTTTAACTGAATGTAGTGTGCATATAAGGGATCTCGGTTTGAGATACACCTTAAAGGGTCTATAGCTAGGGGATAAGGTTTGGGTACCTTACCCTGGTAAAACTATGGATGTGGCCCACTTTGTATTTTATGCAAACACTGTGATCCTAACGTGTTCGTGTAGATGACATGTGAGTAGGGATATCCTATGTAATGAGATTACATAAGACCGGACCACCAAATAGCAACCTCTAACTGTAACTCCGTTGACTAGTTAGGTTTCTATTTCGCTAGGATGACCTAGGCAACTTGATCTCAATCTCGAGCGAAAGTTACGAACTCTGTCTCGCGAGGGATTGTCCTTTGACTAGTATGGGTGACCGTCGCCAGATTCGCCGACTCAATATGCCTACCTTCTTGGGGAAAAGACCGAGTGAGCGGCTGGGAACTTAACTTAGCAAGATGGAATTCACTCCTTCCCGCCTACTAGGGTAAGTAGAGGAATGTTCCCTTAAGTGGTGTCTCCGAGACTTGAACAAAGGGCCCGACCCTCTCATTGGCTCGAGAGGGACTCTGTTTGTTTGTAGGACCACAAACTAATTGTTCATTAGAGGAGCACTGGTACTTAAGGCACAAGATGTAACCCAGGGGTAAAACGATAATTTGACCCGGTGGTGTTATTTAACATTCGTGAAGGATTGACTTGTTGTTATTGGTCAATATCCGTGGACACGTAAATATATCTCGCAGTGAGAAGAGTGCGGTGTGTGGGACTTTTAGTGGAGTGTTCCTGCAGCTTAACGAATGTTGATTGGGAGGTTAATGAGATTAACCGAGCAATCTCGTATCATTGGAGCTTCTGATCTATAGGTCCATTAGGTCCACCTTCTAGCTCGTAGAGGGTTCTTAGATCATTTGAATTTGAAATGTTCAAATTCATTAGGGAATATATTTAATGAATATGGATACGATATAATATATAGTTTTGGAACTATATATTATAAATTTAATGTGAATATGATTCATATTAAATTATGTGAGAGAATTAAATATTTGAAAGAGTTAAAATGTTAAATTCAAATATGAATGTGATTCATATTTGAAAACTATAGGTTAAAATTTTATGTGCATAAGATGTACATTAAAACTATAGGTTAAATTATGTGAGAGAATTATGTGCATAAGATGTGCATAAGATGTAGATTAAAACATTAGGTTGCACCGTGAGATTTCCATAGTCCGCCTGCTAGGTTTTCCTAGAACAGCGAAAACCTATGAAGGGTCTGACTATAGGGATAGGAAAACCGCGAACTCCCGAAATGGATAGGGTCTCTCAGTTAATTTGCCAACAGTTGTCTTTCTTAAAAGTAGCCTTATGGCTCGGACCAATTGAATCTGAAAAATGGTAGGGTCACATTTACGGGATATGTTAAGCTAATTAACAAGTTCTTGACCAAACAAGCGGTAGCTAAGGATCATTGGGACATGAGATGTTCTGGTAATGGGAATTGGTTGAGATAGTCTCAATTTAGGGGAGGAGTGACTAACCACCCGACGGTGGCTTTTGTTATAAACCCTTGAAGTATTGTTGCAAAATTAAACGTTTAATTTAAACACTAGGGTTCTTTAATAATTTTGCTAAAATTGATTGGTTATAATGGGTTAAAGGCTTAACTAATTAGAACTATTTTTGAAATTTCATCATGTCGTCCTCAATTATAGCCTTACTCAAAAACTAAACGGTTAACTGGTGAAAACTATACTACGTGGAAGTCCAACCTGAATACGATTCTTGTTGTTGACGACCTTCGATTTGTACTGACTGAGGAATGTCCTCACGTTCCTGCTCGAAATGCTCCTCAATCTGTTAAGGATGCATACGACTACTTGATTAAGGTTGATGATAAGGCCAAAGTCTACATTCTGGCTAGTGTTTCTGATGTTCTGGCCAAAAAACATGAGGGCATGGGCTCAGCTCGTGAGATCATGAGTTTGTTGCAGAACATGTTTGGACAACCGTCCGGACAACTTCAGCATGAATCCCTCAAGTACGTTTATAACTCCGGTATGAAGGAGGGCTCGTCGATGAGAGAACACGTTCTCGATCTGATGGTCCACTTCAACGTGGCTGAAATGTACGGCGGGGTCATAGATGAGCAAAGTCAGGTCTCGTTCATCTTGGAATCTCTTACGAAGAGTTTCATGTAATTTCGCCGCAATGGGGTGATTAATAAGATGGAGTATAACCTGACTACTCTCCTTCATGAACTACAAACTTTCCAGTCTCTTATGAAGAATAAGGGACAGGCTGATGGAGAGGCAAATTTGATTGCCCATTCAAGAAGGTTCCAGACATCCTCTGGGACTAAGCCATGTGGTTCATCTTCTGGGCTTAAGAAGACCCAAAAGAAGAAGATAGAAGGGAAAGGGAAGGCACCTGCTGCTGATAAAGGCAAGGGAAAAGCAAAGGTTGCAGACAAAGGAAAGTGTTTCCACTGCAACATGGAAGGGAAATGGAAGCGAAACTGCCCAAATTACCTTGCTTAGCTCAAAGAGAAGAAAGGTAAATCCGGTTTACTTGTTCTTGAAACTTGCTTACTGGAAAATGTTGATTTTACCTGGATACTTAATTCAGGAGCAACTAATCACGTTTGATCAATAGGGTGCAAATGGTATGGGAACTTATAGACTAACCTAAAGGGGTAAGACCAATAGGGTGCAAATGGTTCTACAAGAGAAAGAGAGATGAAGCCAAAAAGGTACAAACCTTTAAGGCAACACTTGTAGCAAAGAGTTTTACCCAAAGGGAAGGGGTATACTACGAGGAAACCTTTTCCCCTGTTGCTATGCTTACGTCTATAAGGATACTCTCGTTCATAGCTGCATTTTATGATTATAGATTTGACAAATGGACGTCAAGACTGTCTTTTAGAATGGTAATCTTGACGAGAGCATCTATATGTCTCACCCCGAAGGGTTCATAACCCAAGGTCAGGAGCAAAGAGTTTGCAAGCTCAATCAATCCATTTATGGGTTGAAACAAGCATCCAGATCTTGGAACATAAGATTTGATACTGCGATCAAGTCTTATGGCTTTGACCAAAATGTTGATGAGCCTTGTGTTTACAAGAGGATCATCAACAACAAAGTAGCTTTCTTAGTGCTTTATGTGGATGATATCCTACTCATTGGAAATGATGTAGGATACCCAACTAACATAAAGAATTGGTTGGTGACCCAATTCCAACCAAAAGATTTGGGAGATGCGCAGTATGTTCTTAGGATTCAAATTTTCGGGAATCACAAGAACAGAACGCTAGCTTTGTCTCAAGTATCTTATATCGATAAAATGTTGGCTCGATATTCGATGTAGAATTCCTAGAGAGGCTTATTACCCTTCAGGCATGGAGTTCATCTGTCTAAGGAACAGTGTCCTAAGATACCTTAAGAAGTTGAGGATATGAGACGTATTCTCTATGTCTCTACGGTAGATAGCTTAATGTATGCTATGTTGTGCACGAGGCCATACATTTGTTATGCAGTGGGAATAGTCAGTAGGTACCAATCGAATCCAGGGTTAGACCACTAGACCGCAGTTAAAAATAACCTCAAGTATCTTAGGAGAACGAGGGACTATACGCTTGTATGGGACTAAGGATTTGATCCTTACTGGATACATTTATTCTTATTTCAGACCGATAAGGATTCTTGAAAATCCACATCGAGATTAGTTTTCATCCTAAACGAGGGAGCTATAATATGGTAAAACATCAGGCAAGGATGCATGACTGACTCAACGATGGAGGTTAAGTATGTCGCTGCTTGTGAAGCAACTAAAGAGGTTGTTTGGCTGAGGAAATTCCTTACTGACTTGGAAGTTCCAAATATCGAATTTCTCATCACCTTATACTGTGACAACAGTGGTGCGGTAGCCAATTCAAAGAAACCTCGCAACCATAAGCGAGGCAAGCACATAGATGTTGGGATGTTTGTTCTAATCTTTTTCTGTTTGTAAATTATCATTTGAAATTAATAAATGTTATTTATATTATCATTTTATGTATCGCAATTTTTACAAACTTTCTCCATTAAACTAAGCTCCAGGGTCATTGAATATATGAGAGAACTAGAACTTGAACGGTGTGTAGTGGAAACACAGGGAGGATCACGTTCAAGTTAATGACCCGAACGGTCTACAGTATATGGATAGGGTTGGAGACCTAATCCTGAATACGCTGTGGATGCGGCCCGCTTTGTATTATACAAACGAGGTGATCTGACTCGTTCATGTGGTTGACATGCGAGTGGGGGCATCCTGTACAATGAGATTGTACAGACCAGAATGAGAATTATTAGACCTACTAATGTAACACCATTGATAGTAAGGACTAATAACTTTGTAGATGACCATTAGTGACTCGACCTGAATCCTGGGCGTGTTACGGACTCCTGTCTGCGGGCGTCTATCCTTTGACTAGTATGGGTGAGGGTGGAATTCACTCGGTCCCGCCTTTAAGGAAACTAGAGGGGTTGTTCCCTTAAGTGTTGTCTCTAGGGCTTGGACAACGAGCACCCACCCTCTCACTGGCACGAGAGGGTTGTTGTGTATGGTTGAACCATTACAACGTTATCATTCATTAGTGGAGCAGTGGGGACTTAAGGAACAAGAAGTGAACATAGGGGTAAAACGGTAATTTGACCCAAGAGTGTCTACGAACAACCTGTTAACGGTCGACACATGGGCATTGGTTATATTAGTGGACACATCTTGTCTTACACTGACGGAAGTGCAGCTATGGCTTTTAGTGGAGTGCTACCGTAGCTAATGAATGTTGATTAACTGGGTCAAAGAGTTTGACAGGTTAATCTCGGATCATTGGAGCTCGTCACTGTAGGTACATTAGGTCCCTTGGTTTTCTCAAACTTGATTATTAGACGGTTTACATTTTTTGTGTGAATTTGAAGTTTTAAAGTTCACTAAAGGGCAATTATGTCATTTATATGAGATATAATTGACATATTATATAGTTTAATACGAATGAGATTCATAATAAACTATAGGTTAGCCTAATTGTTGAATTAGGGCTTGAAGGAAATTAGAGTCCTAACGCAGCAGAAGACGATCGAATCGTCGTGGTGTTGTAGTGCAACTCAATTACATTAAAATTAACTATCATATAGAATAGGCTAAACATGCTTTCTAAGAAAGGAAAAACAACAAGTTCATGGTTGTACTTACTTTTGAAGACCGTCTTCAAGAATCCTTCCTTCGTTCACGAACTCATTGTGCTTTCTTCGTTCTCAACGACCTCGATCTCTTCACACGAACAACTATCGAACACCTCCACTTGGTTTCTCGGTTGTTCTTCTTTAGGAAGAAGGAAGATTGTGGGATCCTTCTTTTTTGTTTAGTGAGGAGAATTTTGAGATAATTTGTGACAATGCTTCTTTTTGTGAGAAATCTAAAAATGAGCATTAGGTTAACGAACCATTCTTGTAAAGGGGTTTATATAATGATGATAGGTGGAGTTGACATCTCCTCCTATTTACCATTTTACCACAACCATAGGGTATGCAAATATGGTTTGCATAACCTGATATTATAAGATATCTCATATCTCATTTAACGAATCACATTTGGATTATTGTGGATTTTTAAAATTGAATCACATCCAATTTAATATCTCGCAATCTAATTTCTCTAAATTAGCCCTAATTCAACAATTAGGCTAACCTATAGTTTATTATGAATCCCATTCACATTAAACTATATAATATATCATTCATATCTCATATAAATGACATAAATACCCTTTAGTGAACTTGAACACTTCAATTCACACCAAAATTGTAAACCTTCTTTTAATGCAGTTTGAGCCAACCGAGGGACCTTATGGACCTATAGTGATGAGCTCCAATGATCCGAGATTAGCCTATCAAACTTTTTGACCCGGTTAATCAACATACATTAGCTACTGTAACACTCCACTAAAGCCCGTAGTTGCACTCCCGTCAATGTAAGACATGATGTGTCCACTAATATAACCAATACTCATGGGTCGACCCTTCACAGGTTGTTCGTAGACACTGCTGGGTCAAATTATCGTTTTACCCCAATGTCTACTTCTTGCTCCTTAAGTCCGCACTGCTCCTCTAATGAACAACAACATTGTAATGGACCAACCATACACAACACCCCTCTCGGGCCAGTGAGAGGGTGGGCGCCCATTGTCCAAGCCATGGAGATAACACTTAAGGGAACAACCCCTCTAGTTTCCTAAAGGCGGGAACGAGTGAATTCCACCTCGCGTAGTTAAGTTCCAAGCTACATACTTGGTCCTGTCTCTGAGTAGATAGACATATTGGGCGAGTAATTGTGACCACTCTCACCCGTAGAAGTCAAAGGACAGACCCCCGCAGGCAGGAGTCCGTAACACACTCAGGATTCAGGTCGAGTCACTAATCATCATCTACGAAGTTATTAGTCCATACTGTTAACGGTGTTACATCAGTGGGTCTAATAATTCACGGTCCAGTCTTGTACAATCTCATTGTGCAGGATGCCCCCACTCGCATGTCAACCACATGAACGAGTCAGATCACCTCGTTTGTATATCAATACAAAACGGGTCGCATTCATAGCGTATCTAGGATTAGGTCTCCAACCCCATCTATATAATGTAGACCGTTCGAGGCATTTACTCGAACGTGATCCTCCCTATTCAAGTTCAAGTTCTCTCATATATTCAATGACCCTGGAGCTTAGTTTATTGGATAAAGTTTGTAATAAATACGAGACACAAAATGATGAAATAAATAACCTTTATTAATTTCAAATGTAAATTTACAAACATAACGAGATTAGGACAAACATCCCAACAAACTCCAACTTGGACTAAGCTAGTGGAGCAAATACATTTCTGAAATGTACATAAATTACAATGAGACAATACAATAAACTAGGGCATTGAATACCCGTTTACATATCTCCCACTTTCCCTAGTCAGGAAGTACTTGAAAATCTAGACTCTCTAGGTGACTCCCAAAGACCTTAGCCGTGAGAGGCTTTGTAAATGGATTAGCTACGTTGTGCTCCGACGCTATTTACGTGATTGTCACATCATTGCGGTGCACAATCTCCCGTATCAGGTGATACTTCCACTCAATATATTTACCTAACTTATGGCTCCAAGGCTCTCTGGAGTTGGCTACTGCACCACTATTGTCACAAAACAGTGTGATCGGTAAGTTCATATTTTGAATAACTTCCAAATCCATCATGAACTTCCTAAGCCAAACAACATCCTTTACAGCTTCACAAGCAGTAACATACTCGACTTCCATCGTGGAATCACCGATGCATCCCTGCTTGATGCTTCGCCACACTACAGCTACTCCATTCAGAATGAAGGCTTACCCCGAAGTGGATTTCCTATAATCCTTATCGGTCTGAAAGTCAGAGTTTGTGTACCACATAAGGATTAAATCCCCACTTCGATACACAAAATTGTAGTTACTAGTTCTCCTAACATACTTGAGGATTGCCTTTACGGTTGTCCAGTGATCTAATCATGGATTGGATTGATACCTACTGACAATCCCTACTACATAACAGATGTCGGGCCTAGTACACAACATGGAATACATCAGGCTCCCTATAACTAAAGCATTGGGGTTCCGTCTCATATCCTCAACCTATTGAGGAGTCTTAGGACACTGAGCCTTAGACAGGTGAACCCCGTGCCTGAAGTAAGCCCTTCTTGGAGTTCTGCATCTTATATCTTGACAACATCTTGTCAATATAAGACGCTTGAGACATGGCCAACGTTATGTTTTTCCAGTTCTGGACAATCTGGATACCTTGAACATACTGAGCTTCTCCCAAATCTTTTATTTGGAATTGCGAAGCTAGCCAATTCTTTAAGTCAGTAAGAAATCCTACCTCATTCTCAATGAGAAGGATATCATCCACGTACAATATCAGAAATGCGACAGCTTTTTCAACGATTTTCTTGTAGACACAAGACTCGTCAACATTCTAATCAAAGCCATAAGATTTGATGGCCTAATCAAACCTTATATTCCAAGACCTTGAGGCTTGTTTCAGTCCATAAATGGACTTATGGAGCCGACAAACCTTTTGGTCTTGGCCTTGGGTTATCAACCCTTTGGGCTGGTCCATGTATATAGTTTCGTCAAGGTTGCCATTCAAAAAGGCGGTCTTGATATCCATCTGCCATACCTCAAAGTCATAATATGCGACAATGGCCAGAAGAATCGTGATCGACTTTACAATGGCAACAGGTGAAGAGGTTTTCTCATGGTCAACCCCTTCGACCTGGGTAAAACTCTTTGCCACAAGTCATGCTTTGAAGGTCTGCACCTTCCCATCTAAACATTTACGCTTGTAAATCAATTTGCAACCTATAGATTTTACCCCATCCGGTTGATCCACAAGCTCCCAGACAGAATTGAAGTACATCGACTCCATTTCCCTGTCCATAGCGTTAATCCATTCCTCCTCGTCAACGTCTACCATTGCCTGATCATAGGTCAATAGATCCTCATAGTCATCATCAGGATTGACGACTTGGGTTTCAGCTAAACCCATGTAACGTTCAGTTGTCTAACAACCCTCCCACTACTTCGAGGCATTCCCAACTCTTGGGAACGGTCTTGACTTGACGTGCTAGGATCAACCACATTTGTTGACATATTAGCCCCATCAGCAACTCTTGCTGGTGTACTGTCCATTTCGTTCAACACGATTTTGCTCCTATGCAAATGATCCCTGACGTGGACTTCCTCAAGGAAAAGGTAATTTGCAAACACTCTTCGATGGAACATTGTTCAAAATATAAACCGCAGTCTCCACTGCGTAACCCCAAAAAGAATCAGGGAGACGAGCATAGCTCATCATCGGCCGAACCATGTGCAACAGGGTTCTATTTCTTCTCTCCGATACAACATTTTGCTGTGGCATACCAAGAGCTAAGAGTTGGGATGTAATTTTGTATTCTATCATATAGTCCTTGAATTCGGTGTCCATGTACTCTCCATCTCGATCTGATCGAAGTGTTTTTATGGTTTGACCTAACAGGTTCTCAACCTCAGTCTTGTACTCCTTGAAATTTTCAAGAGTTTCAGACTTCCTATACATTAGGTAAATATACCCATACCTCAAATACACATCTATGAATGATATGAAGTATTCGTAATCACCTCGTGCTTTAACACTCATCGGACCACAAAGGTCATAATGTATTAGCTCAAGGGGCTCCTTGGCTCTATATCCTTTTCCACTAAAAGGACGTTTGGTCATTTTGCCTCCGAGACATGACTCACAAACCGGTAAAGAGTTTTCTTCCAACTGACTTAGATATCCACTCTTCCCTAGTCTCTCAATCCTACTGAGATTAATGTTGCCTAACCTTAGATGCCAAAGATGGGCATTTTCTTTTGGAGAAACTTTAACTCTTTTAGTTCATGTTTCTGCAGTTTTAAATAACTCAGTGTTCAAAACGCTTTTGACCGAATTAGGTTTTAAAACATACCAATTTGACTTAAGTGAAGCATAACAAATAAAAATATCATTTCTGGAAATAAACGCTTTATTACCATTAAAAGAAACGAATATATATTGTTCTAAAAGACCAGAAGTAGAAACGAGGTTTCTAGTAAACTCTGGAACTATATACATGTTCTTTAACAAAATGTAATTCCAACAAAAAAAAAAGCTTTACTACGTCGATAGCTGCAGCAGAGACTATCTCCCCGAATCCAACCCGTAGAGTCACCTTACTCTCTCGCAGCTGTTGCTAGGAATCAATTCCTTGAAAAGAATAACAAACGTGGTTAGTGACGCCCGAATCCAATATCCAGGCAGAGTCACTACTCTCCACTAAACAGGTTTCAGTTACTAGTAAATCATATTTACCTTGATTCTTTCTCTCGACAAGGAACTTGGGATAATTTCACTTCCAGTTGTTGTCCCCATTGCAGTGGAAACACTTTCCTTTCTCTGCAACTTCCTTGACCATTTTGCCCTTTTGGGCCGCAGCTCGGTCAGCTTTACCCTTCTTCATCTTCTTCTTCCTTTCGGGCGAGAAGGAGCAACATATTTGGTCCGAGAGGTCGAACCCCTATGATATGATCTGTAGGCAACATTTGCCTCAGCATCCTGATCTTCATCGAGGACTGGAAGTTCTGTAGCTCATTGAGGAGGGTAGTCAGAGTGTAGCTAATTTTGTTCATAACAAAGATTGTTATAAACTGGAGGAAACTCTTGTAATCGACTCCAAAATAAAGTCGATCCGCTCGACTCATCGATCGAAACCCCGTTCATCTCTGACAAATTAATATGGATCATCATGTCCAGAACATGTTCACAGGAAGACGCCCTTCTTTCATTCGGGCTTTGAAGACGTGTTTGAGCGAATCGTGTCTGGCCAGAAAGGACTGTTGTCTAAACATGTCCTACAACGACTCCAGGATCTCCTTAGCGGTGATCATCCACTCGTGCTTCTTTGCTAAGACTTTAGGTATGCTGGCAATGATATAGACCTTGGCCTTTTCATTGGCCCTGATCCATCGATCATATGCATCACGAACACTTCGTGATGTAGTCGAGGTCGACAACTAAGAAAACTCCTCAGTAAGCCCGAACTTCAGGTTACTGATTACAAGAATCGTGTTAATATTGTTCTTTCACTTTTGGATGTTATCTCCCACTAACTTATCGGGACTGCGTAAAGCGATAATTTTGCTAGACATTTTAGCTGAAAAAATCAAATATAATTTTCTGTCAGTCTCGCATAAACTTTTTGAAAACCAATCAAGTTTTAGAAAACTTTAATCCTATGATCCCTAGGTCATTTAAAAATTGCAATGATATCCTAAAGGCTTAGAATGACCGCCACCGAAGAGTGAACAAAAACACTCCTTCTCTAGGACGACACTTTCTCGACCAGACCCTAATCCCAGAATAACTCTTATTCCATTAGGCGTCCAATTACTATTATTTGGTCGAATTCATTAACACTTAACGAATCCCGTGAGTGTCACCCTCAATCTTTAAGTTTCCACGTATCCGTCCAAACAGTAGCCACCGAAGGGTGAACCACGAAGGAAAACCAACAAGGAAATCGTATCCCTTTCGGTAATTCACGGTGTTTCGACTCCCATGATCAAGGCCCTTCGAAGGGATTGCCTTGTCCAGGTCAAATTGGCAGGCGGATCATAGTGGTCTCACGGTGTGATTCGAAAGAAGAGACTGTGGGTCCCGTTTTCACATGTCCCGTTCCCACTCGCAATAAGTACTCTCTCCATCCTCTTTGATATTGACCCAGACAAATACCATCCGATGGGGGACGCTCCCATTTGTTCCACGAGGCCGAGTATTGATCTCACGGTGCAGACTTAACGGAGATTTGTGGTCGAAAATGAAATGTATCTTATACACTTTATTTCCTCCCACTCAACACTTTTTAATTTTTGGGATTGACCAAGATAAACCGGCTAAAATTTACCTAAGTCTACCAATATAACTCTTATATTGTATTTAAGCCTAAGTTTATAATCACATTATTACTTAGGTCTATGTGAGTAAATTAATCAACTTCTAATTAACGACACTCACGAAAAATATAACCTAAGAATCTCCAGACCGAATTCACTCACAGGTCGGTTTCCAGTTAGGTGTGTTCTGCAAGCGTCAACTTAAATACCCCAGCCTTAGACAAAACCGTCCTTAGGCAGAGTTACTTATCAGTCACCATTCAAAGATTATATTTTTATTTCCTAATTCTAATCTCATTAAAACTAGAAAACCTAAGTCTAATTATTCATGTTCTAAACACTTTAAAACTAATAATTAACTTAGGTTACATGCATTTCTATGTTATAGTGCTTGATCATTCATCACATGAATAACTAGACTATAACATAAATATTCATCACATGAAAATAATGCATGAGCATACTCTAATCTAAAAAATATAACACTTATATTTAATTAAATTAAAACATGCATTTAATTATATTATAACACTTATAATATAACCTATCTTGCAAACTATATATTATAACACTTCTAATATAAATGAAGCATGAAAATGTTTAACCTAAGTTGAGATTTTAAATCTATATGACATACACTATACACAAAGAATATAATTAAATCATACATCAAATGCATAAAATAATTAAATAGCAAAATGGACCGGTTTTGGCACTCAGGGGTATTTATTTAATTCAATAACATTAATATAACATTAATAATAAAAGAATAATTACATTTTACAAAAGGAAATTAAATAAAACTAAATAAGTTAATGCCCCACATCGGTGAATTTGTGAAACCGCCCACGTTCAGTGCTTCAACCTCGCGAACTGCCCACTAACGCTCGCAGCGTTGCAACGTTGCAGCGTCCAACGTTGTGCCAGCGTTCCCAACGCAACGCCTTGCGTCGCAACGCTGTCTTGCGTCTCAACGTTGTCGACAGAACAACAAGCACCTCTTGTTGTTGTTCGTCGTTTCTCGCCCGTTTCGACTTCGATTTCTTCACAGCATCTCATGCCACGAACGACCCGGACTTACAGACTCGATTTACATTACACTTTGCTCAAAACACGGGCCCTTACATTGATCAAATCAACTTTAAATGTCAATCTAAAATAAATGCCAAAACCGAAAACGTCCATTTCGCAAACCACAATTTATCTCATAAATCGAAAAAAATACCCACCTAATTTTAACAAAATTAAGCGCACAACATGAAGCCAACGATTGTCTCTGATACTAATTGAAGGAAATTAGGGTCCCAGCATAGCGAAAGACGATCGATTCGTCATAGTGTTGTTGTTTAACGCAATAACGTTCAAATTAACTATCATATAGAATAGGCTAAACATGCTTTCTATGAAAGGAAAAACAACAAGTTCATGGTTGTACTTACTTGTTGAAGACCGTCTTCTAGAATCCTTCCTTCGTTCACGAACTCTTCGTGCTTTCTCCGCTCTCAACGACCTCAATCTCTTCACACGTACAACGATCAAACACCTCCACTTGGTTTCTCGGTTGTTCTACTTTAAAAAGAATGAGGATTGTTAGATCTTCTTTTTGGTTTAGGGAGGAGAATTTTGAGAGAATTTGAGAGAGAAGACGATGCTTCTTTTGGTTAGAAATCCAAAAATGAGCATTACGTTAAAGAACCCTTATTGCAAAAGGGTTTATATAATGGTGATAGGTGGAATTGAAATCTCCACCTATTTACCATTTTACCACAACCATAGGTTATGTAAATCATATTTGCATAACCCATATTATAAGATATCTCATATCTCATTTTACAAATCATATTTGCATTATTGTGGATTGTTAAAATTAAATCACATCCAATTTAATATCTCTCAAACTAATTTCTCCAAATTAGCCCTTATTCAACAATTAGGCTAACCTATAGTTTATTATGAAACACATTCACATTAAACTATATAATATATCATTCATATCTCATATAATTGACATAAATACCCTTTAGTGAACTTGAACACTTCAATTCACACCAAAATTGTAAACCTTCTTTTAATCCAGTTTGAGCAAACCGAGGTACCTTATGGACCTACAGTGACGAGCTCCAATGATCCGAGATTAACCTATCAAACTCTTTGACCCGATTAATCAACATTCATTAGTTACGATAACACTCCATTCAAGCTCGTAGCTGCACTCCCGTTAGTGTAAGACATGATGTGTCCACTAATATAACCAATACCGATGAGTCGACCCTTCACAGGATGTTCATAGACACTTCTAGGTCAAATTACCATTCTACCTCTGTGTCTACTTCTTGCTCCTTAAGTCCCCACTTCTCCTCTAATGAACAAAAACGTTGTAATGGTCCAATCATATACAATACCCCTCTCGGGGAAATGAGAGGATGGGTGCCTGTTGTCCAAGCCCTGGAGACAGCACTTAAGGGAACAACCCCTCTAGTTTCCCTAAAGACGAGAACGAGTGATTTCATCTCGCGTAGTTAAGTTCCCAACTCCCTACTTGGTCTTGTCCCCGAGAAGATAGGCATATAGGGCGAGTAAATGTGACCACCATCACCCGTACTAGTCAAAGGACAGACCCCCTCAAACTTGAGTCTGTAACATGCTCAGGATTCAGGTCGAGTCACTAATGGTCATCTACGAAGTTATTAGTCCATACTGTTAACGGTTTTACATCAGTAGGTCTAATAATTCACGGTCCTGTCTTGTACAATCTCATTGTACAGGATGCCCCCACTCGCAAGTCAACCACATGAACGAGTCAGACCACCTCGTTTGCATCTTAATACAAAGCGGGTCGCATCCACATCGTTTCCAGGATTAGGTCTCCAACCCCGTCCATATATTTTAGACCGTTCGTGTCATTTACTCGAACGTGATCCTCCCTGTGTGTCCACTACACACCGTTGAAGTTCTAGTTCTCTCATATATTTAACGACCTTGGAGCTTAGTTTATTCGACAAAGTTTATAATAAATGCGAGATACAAAATGATGAAATAAATAACCTTTATTAATTTCAAATGTAAATTTACAAACACAACGAGATTAGGACAAACATCCCAACAGGGTAAACTTGGAGAGATTAGATTGAGAGAAATTAAATTGAATGTGATTCAATTGAAAAATCCACAATAATGCAAATGTGATTTATAAAATGAGATATTAGATATCTTATAATATGTAGTTATGCAAGTATGATTTGCATAACGTACGGTTGTGGTAAAATGGTAAATAGGTGGAGATTTTAACTCCACCTATCACCATTATTTAAACCCCTTTTACAATAAGGGTTCATTGATCAAATGCTCATTCTTGGATTTTTCACCAAAAGAAGCAACAAAATTCTCTATCAACTCTCTCCACAATTTCTCCTCCCTAAACCAAAGAAGGATCCCACAATCCTTCTTCTACCTTAGGAAGAACAACCGAGAAACCGAGTGGTGGTGTCTAGATCGTTGTTCGTGTGAAGAGTTCGAGTTTCTTGAGAACGAGGAGAGCACAAAGAGTTCGTGAACGGAAGAAGGATTTTTGAAGTCGGTCTTCTACATGAAAGTAACTACAACTTGTTGTTTTTCCTTCTTAGAAAGCATGTTTAATCTATTACTATTAGATAGCTTAATTTTAATGAATTTGAATTGCACAATGGTACCACAATGATTTGATCGTCTTCCGCTGCGCGAGAACTCTCATTCCCTTCATGTCAAATTTGGAGAAATTAGATTGAGAGAAATTAAAGTGAATGTGGTTCAATTTAAAAATCTACAATTATACAAATGTGATTTGTAAAATGAGATATGGGATATCTTATTATATGTGGTTATGCAAATATGATTTGCATAACCTATGGTTGTGGTAAAATAGTAAATAGGTGGAGATTTCAACTCTACCTATCACCATTATATAAACCCCTTTGCAAGAAGGGGTGGTATGGTTAATTGCTCATTTTTGGATTTCTCACCAAAAGCAATTGACAACTCTCTCTCAAACAACTCTCTCTCGCAAACTCTTCTTCCTACACCAAAGAAGAGAATTCCACCATTGTTCTTCTATCAAAAGTTGAACAACCGAGAAACTTAGTGGAAGTGTGCGCTTCGGTTGTTCGTACGAGGAGTTCGAGATCGTTGAGAACAACAGGAAGAGTTCATGATCGAAGGAAGGAATCGTGAAGAAAGGTTATTCAACAAGTAAGTTTATTACTGTCTTTTCCTTCTCACATGTCTATTTGGCCTAATTCTATGCGATAATTTAATTTTATGAAAATGAATTTCAGAACGATACCACGACGATTCAATCGTCCTTCTACTTGATGCGAAAATATCAGTGCCCTAAACTAATGCAAATTAGAATGAGACTTTGACACTTCTACGACGTGCAAGTATACACGGTCGAGTGCAGCAAGTGATAAGTTAAAGTATCGATCCCACGAGGACTAGCTAAACCTAAATCAATGAGTGTCCTAGCAAATTTTTCTTATTTTAGTGCAATGCATGAGTGTGCAAATTACTATTGTAAATAAATAAATTGATGAGTAAGAAAGATAAGATAAGACAAAAGAAAATAATTGAATTTAAATGCGGGGAGAGGAGAATGCAACTAAGAGGGAAGATGCAAGAGATGAGATTTTTTAATGAAAAATATAGGCCTCGGGTAAGTTGGAGTTTTTCGTATTCAATTGGAATGAATTTTGAGTGATGCCTTGAATTTACCTACACATGTATTCAAATGATTTCTTTCAAAATCACTAAGTTTTAAAACCTACAATCTCTCAATTAAGATCTAAATTATGCTCATGATTTAAGGTTCTAGGTGGGTTAATCATCTCTAATCAACTCAATAATCCTAGAATAAAATTTTAGTTTTCTAATTCACTAGCTCTCGCAAGTTCGTGAATTCTAGAGAAATTAAAGAGGCCAATTTTAATTCTCATGCAATGTTAAATTCAATAAAATTTCATAAATCCAACAATGACATCGACCATAAATTTATTCCAAACTTACATTTGAACACAACCTAACCCTTGCCTAAGACAATTTAGTTCTTGCTGGAATTCGATTCACACATCTCTAAATTAAGCATGTTTTTATTGATTAAAGAGTTCATGAAAATAGCCCAATGATGTTCACAAATTTATCATAAATCAGTCACAATTCAAGCCTAAAAACAGTTACGAATTCGGTCTAAAATAGTGAACAAAAATAGTCTAAAATATGTGTTCAATAGCAGAAAAACAACATTAACAATTAGAGATTAGGAGAGGTAATGACATGAACCAAAACACCAGGAGATACCACCAAAAACAGCAGACCATAGTAGCAGATTTTAATTTTGCAGGTTCTGTGCGACAGCAATATCTCATCAACCGAAGCTCAGAACGACGATCCAACCGTTCAAAACGAAGTCCTATGAGTTGCGAATAAGCTGCCAAAATTTCAGAAAAATCCAACGGTTGAAACTTTGGCAAACGACACTTTCGTGAGCGCCGCCAGTGAAAAACCGAACTGCTCTGATCTCCGAATGCGACAGAAATATCTGGCACACCGAAGCTTCTAACGACGATCCAACCGTTCAAAGTAAAGCCCTATGAGTCTCGAACAATCTGTCAAAATTTCAGCACAATCCAACGGTTGAAACTCAAAAAAATGACAACTTTGTGAGCATCGTCTGTGAAAAACCGAACTGTACTATTTTTTTGCTACAACAATGGCACCTTGAAGCTTCGATTTTTTCTTCACTCGTACGATTGCTACAACAATGGCACCTTCATGATTCTTCTCTTCAATGTACACCTTTGTTGTAGCAATCGCCCTTCTCTCTTGCTCTCTTCCCTTTTTGTGGCAACTCCTTCCCTCCGCTTTGCACTTGTAAACCCTAGGCTTTTTATACAAGATGATGTTGTCCTAACTCCACAAATTAAAAAAATACCCTTAAGGGTAAAAAAGACCATATTACCCTTCGGATAAAATGTCTAAAATGCCCTTAGGGACTCTTGTAATTTTTAAACATCTCCTGCACACAGAAAAATTCCGAATAAATTTGTGAAGTGAATTATAAATCAAACTAAATATGCAAGGATTTTTTTGGAGTTAAAATGTCAAATTTCGATCTTTAATTCACCGTTAGCTTATTTTCCTAAATTTCTTAAATTAAAGCACAAAAATATCAAAATTAATTCTTTTTGAACCTAATGCTTAAATTCAAGATTTTAAAGCTAACACACATAATTTAGGGATAAAATAACATGAGGATCACTAAATTAAATGCAATTCAAGTGGATTAAACACTAAAATTCTAGTAAAATAACTCACTTATGGTGAGTTATCAAACCCCCAAACTTGAACTACTCATTGTCCTCAATGAGTTCTATTCCCTAAAGACTTAAAAGACCTTTAAAGACTCAGATCATTTGGGTAACTAAACAAGGATTGAATATTTATGTTCTAAGCTACAAGCCACCATTCAATCAATGCTCTCTAAGTGGCTCACCTGGGAGTTTCTTAGCTACACTTATGCATCAATAACCAAGAGCAAACCAACTAGGATTCTACACCTATCCTCCAGCTCAACCACTAGATTCCTAATCATTCAAATCAAGCAACCCATAGTTAAAAATAAGTCATACTCCAAAACTCGCATGACTACAATTTAATGATCATTCCTATATATATATATATATATATATATATATATATTGTTTTAAAAAAAATAGATATGTGCATTATTCCCCTCAATTTTCATAAAACTCATTGCTAAGGGCAAGATTTTTATTTTTTTTACTTTTTTTATTTTTATATATTTTTTTTACTCTCCCGTAGTTCTTAGAATGGCACACGTGTTTAGCGCAGCACACCTAAGCAATGGGACCCCGTAGTTCTTAGAATGGCACACGTGGTTAGCGCAGCACACCTAAGCAATGGGAATAGGCTTCTTGCTTGATACCTTCGCTCCAAGAGGCCAACATGGTTAATGCCCAGACCCCCTGACATCGAGCACCAAGTTGCCTGAACTGACTCTAAATAACAAAATAAGTAGCATATTTTTTTTCTAGCCCAACAAAGTTTTAGGGAAATGGAAGGTTTGCACACTCTTTCTTTTTTTTTCTCTTTTTTCCTTAAAAATAAACACGAAGAATTTACCTTTCCCCCCAAACTTAGAGTACTCAATGTTCTCATTGAGTTAGGGAGGTCGGGTAACTCCCCCAAACTTGAAATGATCACAAATTTGGAGTTTACTCATTTTGGAGCATTCTAAAAAATGTAT
The DNA here is from genome assembly GCA_036507285.1 of Trichosanthes cucumerina. Taxonomy (NCBI): domain Eukaryota; kingdom Viridiplantae; phylum Streptophyta; class Magnoliopsida; order Cucurbitales; family Cucurbitaceae; genus Trichosanthes; species Trichosanthes cucumerina. Next base: position 46,810,995 of record CM071840.1, read on the forward strand.
GAGTTACCTAACTTGTCATGGCTTCTAGCTTTCGAACTTTTTGGCCTAGGAGTTGAATCCTAACTACTTTGATTGACACACCAAGCATAAGCGCACTAAAGAACCCTAATGACAAGCTTGACCTTGAAAAACATCCAACACAATAGCATACTCTTGCCTCAAACACAAGCAATAACTCTTATTTTCATTAACCCTGAGATTTGACCTTAACTTTTTATTTTCAAGGAGATGCATACTAAGTTTCTACAAAAGACATAACACTTTTACCATTAAAAACACATGAGAAACTTAATTTTTAAAGAAGAGACAACAACCATTTTTTCCTATTTTTACTTGCTTAAACACAATGAATCAACTACCTACATCATGCATAACACGGACCATGAAACCAACAACTAACATGGAATCCAAGTGAGTCAAAATAGATCATTTTGAAGTCCTAAAGCAAGTAAATAACTTTATAAACACAGAGGCATGCAACACCCTATATACTCTAGCAGCACAGTCTCATCAATAGAAAGATTTTCAATTAAGCCCAAAATCAGATTCAGTACAACACATCCCTCCCTAATTTTTAAAGCACACATTGCCCTTAATGTATAATCTACTCACTTAAGCATGCTTAAAGACAATAAATATAGATGGAAGAGAGAACAACATCGCTCGAATTGAGGAGACCTCCATCTGCAGTGCATATCAACAAAACCCTAAGGAGAGGCTGCAAGATAGGCAAGGGTTATTTATTTAAAAACAAAAATAACTAAAAATGAAACAAAAGAAAAAAATTAAAAAAATAAAAATAAAAACGAAACAAACGAAATAAACTTTGGGTTGCCTCCCCAAGAAGCGCTTGTTTAACGTCATTAGCTTGACGTAGTATACGTGGGCTTGTCAAGGTACATAAAAATTCTCCCACTTCTTCTGGGCCTCTCTTTCTTGAATCTACAAAACAAATCAGAGCTAGCAAGAATACTAGCTTCTCGTGAGAGCCCGAGTGGATATGTTTTTTGATTTTTTATATAATAAAATAAAAGAAGGAAAAACAACAAAATAAGCATTTTTTGATTTTTTATTTGATAAAAGAAAAGAAGGAAGAACAGGAAAATGCACTGACTCAAACAAAGACACTAAGTCGAGAGAATAGAAAGAAAAACACTCACCAATAAGAGAAAATCGGAAGATACAACTGTCATAGACTCAAAAGCCTCAAACTCTACCTCCGACCTAACTCAACAGGCTCGACTTCTTCCACACTCTCATTGACTCCATCCTGGTGTGTACTACAAGGTTCTAGTTCTTTTACATCTAAACCACAATCCTCTAATTGCACATACTCAGAAAAATTTGAAGGACTAGGATCCCGAAGGTCTATCACGGTCGGTGATCAAGTGATTCACATAGAACTATCTATGGGTGTGGGTCCTCCTTCACTCTCTTCCCTAGGATGTTCAACCTCGGATGAGTCTAAATACATTTGTTCTCTAAGGGAGACAAGTGTATCTCATTAGGCGTTGAGTTGACTCTCCTATTTGCCTATTCCTCTCATCCGATGTTCTCATATATTCTAATAACAAAGTTTTAAGGAAGATTCATCTTCTACACCGGGTTCTTGGATTTGGGAAGGATATGACTCAAAACCCTAGGATATGGTTCATAGGCCCAATTGCTCGATTATTATCATACATGTGATCCCCATAAGTCATAGGGTTACTATGATAGTAATTAGGCATTTGGTAGCCATAAGATCCATACCCTCACTAGAAGACTCTAAATTGGGGATGGGGATGATCATAGGAAAAAGAACTATATTGTGGTTGCTCATTGGGCACTGAAGACCACCCAAAGTTATCATAAGCCATAATAAAGTAATGAATCAATTATAATGAGCTCAACAAACACAATATGCACCAACACAACCAGAAGAAAAAAACTAACCAAGACTAAAAAAAACACGAAATAAAGACAACAAGGCACACCCAACAAAAAAAAACAAGGATAAAATTCACTAAAACTAACTCAAACAAGATAAGAATCAAAACTGGTCCCCGGCAACGGCGCCAAAAACTTGATGCGAAAATCTCGAGTGCCCTAAACTAATGCAAATTAGAATGAGACTCTGACACTTCTACGACGTGCAAGTATACACGGTCGAGTGCAGCAAGTGATAAGTTAAAGTATCGATCCCACGAGGACTAGCTAAACCTAAATCAATGAGTGTCCTAGCAAATTTTTCTTATTTTAGTGCAATGCATGAGTGTGCAAATTACTATTGTAAATAAATAAATTGATGAGTAAGAAAGATAAGATAAGACAAAAGAAAATAATTGAATTTAAATGCGGGAGAGGAGAATGCAAACTAGAGGGAAGATGCAAGAGATGAGATTTTTTTAATGAAAATATAGGCTCGGGTAAGGTTGGAGTTTCAGTATTCAATTGGAATGAATTTTGAGTGATGCCTTGAATTTACCTACACATGTATTCAAATGATTTCTTTCAAAATCACTAAGTTTTAAAACCTACAATCTCTCATTTAAGATCTAAATTATGCTCATGATTTAAGGTTCTAGGTGGGTTAATCATCTCTAATCAACTCAATAATCCTAGAATGAAATTTTAGTTTTCTAATTCACTAGCTCTCGCAAGTTCGTGAATTCTAGAGAAATTAAAGAGACCAATTTTAATTCTCATGCAATGTTAAATTCAATAAAATTTCATAAATCCAACAATGACATCGACCATAAATTTATTCCAAACTTACATTTGAACACAACCTAACCCTTGCCTAAGACAATTTAGTTCATGCTGGAATTCGATTCACACATCTCTAAATTAAGCATGTTTTTATTGATTAAAGAGTTCATGAAAATAGCCCAATGATGTTCACAAATTTATCATAAATCAGTCACAATTCAAGCCTAAAAACAGTCACGAATTCGGTCTAAAATAGTGAACAAAAATAGTCTAAAATATGTGTTCAATAGCAGAAAAACAACATTAACAATTAGAGATTAGGAGAGGTAATGACATGAACCAAAACACCAGGAGATACCACCGAAGAGAGCAGACCATAGTAGCAGATTTTAATTTTGCAGGTTCTGTGCGACAGCAATATCTCATCAACCGAAGCTCCGAATGACGATCTAACCGTTCAAAACGAAGTCCTATGAGTTGCAAATAAGCTGCTAAAATTTCAGAAAAATCCAACGGTTGAAACTTTGGCAAACGACACTTTCGTGAGCGCCGCCAGTGAAAAACCGAACTGCTCTGATCTCCCAATGCGACAGAAATATCTGGCACACCGAAGCGTCTAACGACGATCCAACCGTTCAAAGTAAAGCCCTATGAGTCTCGAACAATCTGTCAAAATTTCAGCACAATCCAACGGTTGAAACTCCAAAAAACGACAACTTTGTGAGCATCGTCTGTGGAAAACCGAACTGTACTATTTTTTTGCTACAACAATGGCACCTTGAAGCTTCGATTTTTTCTTCACTCGTACGATTGCTACAACAATGGCACCTTCATGATTCTTCTCTTCAATGTACACCTTTGTTGTAGCAATCGCCCTTCTCTCTTGCTCTCTTCCCTTTTTGTGGCAACTCCTTCTCTCCGCTTTGCACTTGTAAACCCTAGGCTTTTTATACAAGATGATGTTGCCCTAACTCCACAAATTAAAAAAATACCCTTAAGGGTAAAAAAGACCATATTACCCTTCGGATAAAATGTCTAAAATGCCCTTAGGGACTCTTGTAATTTTTAAACATCTCCTGCACACAGAAAAATTCCGAATAAATTTGTGAAGTGAATTATAAATCAAACTAAATATGCAAGGATTTTTTTGGAGTTAAAATGTCAAATTTCGATCTTTAATTCACCATTGGCTTATTTTCCTAAATTTCTTAAATTAAAGCACAAAAATATTAAAATTAATTCTTTTTTAACCTAGTGCTTAAATTCAAGATTTTAAAGCTAACACACATAATTTAGGGATAAAATAACACGAGGATCACTAAATTAAATGCAATTCAAGTGGATTAAACACTAAAATTCTAGTAAAATAACTCACTTATGGTGAGTTATCACTACTGCACGGGATTTCATTCCCTTCAATTGCTATCAGAGCCAATCGTTGGCTTCTCGTTCATCATTTGTTTTCTTAAAATTAGGTGGGTAATTCTTTCGATTTATGTGATAAATTGTGGTTTGCGAAAATGGACGTTTTTGGGTTTGATACTAGTTTTATATTTACATTAATGTTGATGAGATAAATGTAAGGGCTCGGTGTTTTAGGCATTTTTTAATGTAAATCGAGTCTGTAAGTCTGTGTCGTTCGTGGCATGAGATGCTGTGAAGAAATCGGAGAGAAAACGAGAGAGAAAGGACGAAGAACAGCAAGAGGAGCTTGTTGTCCTGTCGACGACATTGAGACGCTGTTATTCGGCGTCTCTCCGCTGCCATTGCGGGCAGAGGCTTGGATGCGGAGCATCGTTGCAACGCCATGGCATGGAGTGCGAGAGGCGCGACGCAGAGCACTATATGGTTCTAATGCTGCCCACGACGTTGCAACGCTATGTGTGTGATGGGTGGTTCCAGCGGCCAGTTCACAAGACGTGGGCAGTTGCTTCATTTCTTTTAGTGGGGCAGCTTTTTAAGAAATTATTTTATTTAATTTCTTTTGTAAAATGTATTTTTCATTTATTTTATTAATTAATATTAGTATAATAGTTATATTAATGCTAATTAATTAAATAAATGCCCCTTAGTGCCAAAATCGACCTAATTTTTACTTTTTAATTATTTTATGCATGAGATGTATGAATTAATTATTTCTATGTGCATAATGTATGTCATATAGATTTAAAATCCCACCTTAGGTTTAACATTTCAAGCATCATTTTATATTATAAGTGTTATAATATATAGTATGCATGATAGGTTATATTATAATTGTTATAATATAATTAAAAGCATATGTTAATTTATTTAATATAAGAGTTATATTTTTTATATTAAAAGCATGCTCGTGCATTTAATTTCATGTGATGAATTTTTGTTATAGTCTAATAAATATTATAATATATAGTTTGAATGATAGGTTATATTATAAGTGTTATAATATAATTAAAAGCATATTTTATTTATTTAATATAAGAGTTATATTTTTTATATTAAAAGCATGCTCATGCATTTATTTTCACGTGATGAATTTTTGTTATAGTCTATAGTTATTCATGTGATGAATGATAAGCACTATAACATAGAAATGCATTTAACCTAAGTTAAATATTAGTTTTAAATTGTTTAGAACTTGAATAATTAGACTAAGATTTTCTAGTTCTAATAAGATTAGAATTAGGAAATCAAAATATGACCTTTGAATGGTGAGTGATAAGTAACTCTGTCTAAGTAAGGTTTTGCCTAAGGCTTGGGTATTTAAGTTGACGCTTGCGGAACACCATTACCGTGAAACCGACCTCGGAGTGAATTCGGTCCGAAGATTTTTAGGTTATTTTATCGTGTGTGGGGTTAATTACAAGTTGATTAATTTACTCACATAGACCTAAGTTAATAATGTGATTATCAACTTGGGCTAATTCAATATAAGAGTTATATTGGTAGACTTAGGTAAATTTTAGCCAGTTTATCTAGGTCAATCTTCAATAATATAAAGTGTTGAGTGGGAGGAAATAAAGTGTTTAAGATACATTTGAATTTTCGACCACAAATCTCTGTTAAAGTCCACATCGTGAGATCCATACTCGGCCTCGTGGCGCAAATGGGAGCGTCCCTCTTCGGATTGTATTTGTATGGATCAATATCATAGTGGATGGAGAGAGTACTTATAGTGAGTCGGAGCGGGACCTGTGAAAACGGGCCCCATGACCTCTTCTTTCGATTCACACCGAGAGACCCCTATGATACGCCTGCTAGTTTTCTAGTTGTCTTTCCTTCTTGGTTCACCCTTCTGTGGCTATTGTTTGGACGAATACTTGGAAACTTAAAGATTGAGGTTGACATTCACCAAATTCATTAAAAGTTAATGATGGTAACTGGACGCCTAATGGAATAAGAGTTATTCTGAGATTAGGGTCTGGTCGAGAAAGTCTCATCCTAGATGAGGAGTGTTTCTGTTCACCCTTTGGTGGCTGTCATTCTAAACCTTTAGGATATCATTGCAAATTTTATGTCTTAGGGAACATAGAATTAAATTTTGCTAAAACTTTATTTGATTTAAAAAAGTTTTTTGCGAGACTGACACAAAGTTTTAATTTGATTTTTTCAGCAAAATGTCTAGCTTGGTAATAGTATTACTAGCTTCCGATAAATTAGTGGAAGATAACTTCCAAACGTGGAAGAACAAGATAAACACGATACATGTAATCGACGACCTTAAGTTCGTGCTTACTGAGGAGTGTCCTCAGTTGCCGAGCTCGACTGTGTAGTGTTCATGATGCATACGATCGGTTGATCAGGGCGAATGAAAAGGCCAAGGTCTCCATTATTGCAAGTTTGTCTGAAGTATTGGCAAAGAAGCATGAGTTGATGGTCACCACAAAAGAAATAATTGAGTCTCTACAGGATATATTTGGAGAACAGTCCTTTCAACTCCGGCACGACTCGCTCAAACACATCTTCAACGCACGGATGAAAGAAGGGACGTCTGTCTGAGAACACATTCGGGACATGATGACCAACTTTAATCTAGTGGAAGATGAAGGAGGCTTCGATCAATGAGTCGAGCCAGGTAAGCTTTATCTTGGAGACTCTTTCGAAGAGTTTCCTCAGTTTCGTAGCAACACTGTTATGAACAAGATTAGTTACACACTAACCACCCTTCTCAATGAGCTACACAACTTCCAGTCCTTGATGAGGATCAGGAAACCGAAAGATGAGGCAAATGTTGCTTACAGGTCCTATCATAGGGGTTCGACCTCTGGGATAAAATCAATGGCTCCTTCTCACCCGAAAGGGAAGAAGAAGAAGATGAAGAAGGGTAAAAGTGACCAAGTTGGCGCTGAAAATCGCAAAAAGGTCAAGGAAGTTTCAGAGAAAGGAAAGTGTTTCCACTGCAATGGGCGACCACTTGAAGCAAAACTGTCCCAAGTTCCTTGTCGAGAGGAAGAATACAGGTAAATGTGATTTACTAGTGACTGAAACTTGTTTAGTGGAGAGTAATGACTTTGCCTAGATATTGGATTCGGGCACCACTAACCACGTTTGTTCTTCTTTTGAGGGAATTAGTTCCTGACAGCAGCTGCGAGAGTGCGAGGTGACTCTACAGGTTGGATCGGGGGAGATAGTCTCTTCTGCAAAAATCGACAAAGTGAAGTGCTTTTTCGGCAGGAATTACATTTTATTACATAATTTATATATAGTTTCAGGGTTTACTAGAAACCTCGTTTCAATTTCCTGCCTGCTTGAACATTGTATTTCCGTTTCATTTAGTGGTAATAAAGCGTTTATTTCCCGAAATGGAAACTTGATTTGTTCTACTTCACTTAAGTCTAATCTATATGTTTTGAAACCAAATTCGGTCAAAAGCATTGTGAACACTGAATTATTTAAAACAGAAAAAACACGGACTAAAAGAGTAAAAGTTTGTCCAAAAGAAAACGCCCATTTTTGGCATCTAAGGTTAGACCACATTAATCTCAATAGGATTGAGAGACTAGTGAAGAGGGGGCTTCTAAGCGAGTTGGAAGAAAACTCTTTACCAGTGTGTGAGTCATGCCTCCAAGGCAAAATGACCAAACGTCCTTTTAATGGAAAAGGATATAGAGCTAAAGAGCCCCTTGAGCTTATACATTCTGACCTCTGTGGTCTGATGATTGTTAAAGCACGAGGTGGTTATGAATACTTTGTCTCTTTTATAGATGACTATTCAAGGTTGGGTATATTTACCTAATGCATAGGAAGTCTAAAACTCTTGAAAAGTTAAGGAGTACAAGACTGAGGTTAAGAACTTGTTAGCTAAAACGATAAAAACACTTCGATCGGATCGAGTTGGAGAGTACATCGACACTAAATTCCAGGACTATATGATAAAACACGGAATTACGTCCCAATTCTCAGCACCTGGTATGCCACAGCAGAATGGTGTGTCAGAAAGGAGAAACAGAACCCTATTGGACATGGTTCGATCGATGATTAACTATGCTCGCCTCCTAATTCTTTTTGGGGTTACGTAGTGGAGATTGTGGTCTATATTTTAAACAATGTTCCGTCGAAGTGTGTTTGTGAAACACCTTCGAACTCTGGAATGGACGTAAAGGCAGTTTACACCATTTCAGAATTTGGGGATGCCCGACCCACGTGTTGTTGTCAAATCTCCGAAGAAGTTTGAACCTTGTTCAAAATTGTGACTAGGGGTGGTCTATTTTTCGATTCTAAGGAAAACAGGGTGCTTGTATCGACAAACGCCACTTTCCTTGAGGAAGACCACGTCAGGGATCATTTGCCTAGGAGAAAAATCGTGTTAAACGAAATGGACAGTACATCACCAAGAGTTGCTAATGAGGCTAGTACTTCAACAAGTGTTGTTGATCCTAGCACGTCTAGTCAAGTCCGTTCCCAAGAGTTAGGAATGCCTCGACGTAGTGGGAGGGTTGTGAGACAACCTGAAAGTTACGTGGGTTTAGCTGAAACCCAAGTCGTCACCCCTGATGATGACTACGAGGATCCATTGACCTATGATCAGGCAATGGCTGACGTTGACAAGGCGAATGGATTAATGCTATGGACTAGGAAATGGAGTCGATGTACTTTAATTCCGTCTGGGAGCTTGTGGTAAAACCTATTTGTTGCAAATGGATCTACAAGCGCAAACGTAGCGTAGATGGGATGGTGCAGAGCTTCATAGCACGACTAGTGGCCAAGGGTTTTACCTAGGTTGAAGGGGTTGACTATCAAGAATCCTTTTCACCTATTACCATGGTAAAGTCGATCAGGATCCTTCGGGCCATTGTCGCATATTATGACTATGAGGTCTAGGAGTTGAATGTTAAGATCGCCTTTCTGTATTGCACTCTTAACGAAACCATCTATATGGACCAGCCCAAGGCCCAAGGCCAAGAGCAAAAGGTTTACCGGCTTCATAGGTCCATTTATGAACTTAAACAAGCCTCGAGGTCTTGGAATATAACTTTGATGATGCGATCAAATCTTATGGCTTTGATAAGAATGTTGACGAGCCTTGTGTCTACAAGAAAATCTTTGACAAAATTGTCGCATTTATCGTATTATACGTGGATGATATGCTTCTTATTGGGAATGAGGTAGGATTTCTTACTGACGTAAAAATGAAAGATTGGGGAAATCTAGATAGTCCAAAACCGGAAGAATAGAACGCTGGCCATGTCTCAAGCGTCTTATATTAACAAGATGTTTTCTAGATATAAGATGCAGAACTCCAACAAGGGCTCGTTGCCTTTCGGGCATGGGGTTCACCTGTCTAAGGATCAATGTCTTAAGACTCCTCAAGAGGTTGAGGATATGAGACGGATCCCCTATTCTTCAGCTGTAGGGAGCCTCATGTATGCTTGTTGTGTACTAGGCCCGACATCTATTATGCAGTAGGGATTGCAAGTAGGTATCAATCCAATCCTGGATTAGATCATTGGACGACCATAAAGACAATCTTCGAGTATCTTAGGAGAATGAGGAACTACATCATAGTGTATGGGAGTGGGGATTTGATCCTTACGGGATACATAGATTCTGACTTTCAGACCGATAAGGATTCTAGGAAATCCACTTCGGGGTCAACCTTGGCGAAGCATCAAGCAGGGATGCATCGATGATTCCACTATGGAAGCTAAGTACGTTGCGGCTTGTGAAGTTACAAAGGAAGATGTTTGGTTTAGGAATGTCATGACAAATTTGGAAGTTGTTCCAAATATGAACTTGTCGATCACGCTATTTTGTGACAACATGGTGTTGTAGCCAACTATAGAGAGCCTCGGAGCAATCAGAGAGGTAAACACATTGAGCGGAAGTATCATCTGATACGGGAGATTGTGCACTGTGGCGACGTGACAATCACGCTGTTAACGTCGGAGCACAACGTTGGTGATCCATTTACAAAGTCCCTCACAGCTAAGGTGTTTGAGGGTCACCTAGAGAGTCTAAGTCTTCGAGTGCTTCCTGACTATGATTTGCATAACCTATGGTCGTGATAAAATGGTAAATAGGTGGAGATTTCAACTCCACCTATCACCATTATATAAACCCCTTTGCAAGAAGGGGTGGTATGGTTAATTGCTCATTTTTGGATTTCTCACCAAAAGCAATTTGCAATTCTCTCTCAAATAACTCTCTCTCTCAAACTCTCTTCCCTACACCCAAGAAGAGAATCTCACCATTCTCCTTCTACAAAAAGTAGAACAACCGAGAAACTCAGTGGAAGTGTCTGGTTCGTACGAGGAATTCGAGATCGTTGAGAAAAACACGAAGAGTTTGTGATCGAAGGAATGAATCGTGAAGAAAGGTTCTTCAACAAGTAAGTTTATTACTGCTTTTTCCTTCTCATTTGTATGTTTGGCCTAATTCTATGCCCTAGTTTCATTTTAAGAAAATCAATTTCACAACGATACCACGACGATTCAATCGTCCTTCCGCTGCACGAGATTTCATTCCCTTCAATCGAGAGAAAGTATCACCTGATACGAGAAATAGTGTAACGAGGAAATGTGGCAGTCGCAAAGATCGCTTCGGAGCCCAACATTGTTGATCCGTTTACAAAGACTCTAACGGCTAAAGTGTTCGAGGGTCATTTGGAAAGTCTAGGTCTACGAGATATGTACATAGGCTAATCTAAGGCATGTGAGAGATATGTAATGGGTATATTGATGCCTTAGTTTATTGTATTTATCTTTGTAACCACAGTTTTAGGTTATGATGTACCCCACTAGAGTTTTAGTTCAAGTGGGAGTTTGTTCGGATTTTGTGGCCTAAAACTCGTAGTTTGTAATTTTTATTCTAATTATTGTAATAAAGAGTTATTATTTCAATAAAGAGTTATTGTTCGTTATTTACGATATTGCCCCTATTTTAACCCTAAATCCAATAAACTAAACATCCAAGGCTGTAAAATGTATCTTGAATTGAATGTATTATACATATAAAGGATCTCGGTTCGAGATACAACCTAAAGGGTTTATTGTAAGGAGATAAGGTCTGGGTACCTTACCCTGGTAAAAACTATGGATGCGGCCCACTTTGTATATGATACAAACACTGTGATCCTAACGTGTACGTGTAGATGACATGTGAGTGGGGACATCCTATGTAATGAGATTACATAAGACCGGACCGCAAAATAGTAACCACTAGATGTAACTCCATTGACTAGCTATGGTTCTATTTCACTAGGATGACTTAGGCAACTTGATCTCAATCCTTAGCATGTTACGAAATCCTGTTTGTGAGAGATTTTCCTTTGACTAGTATGGGTAAGAGTGGTCTGATTCGCCAACTCAATATGCCTACCTTCTTGGGGACAAGACCGAGTGAGCAGTTGGGGACTTAGCCTAGCAAGATGGAATTCACTTCTCCCCGACTACTGGGGTAAGTAGATGAATGTTCCTTTTAGTGGTGTCTCTAGGACATGAACAAAGTGCCCGACCCTCTCATTCTCCGAGAGGGACTTCTGTTTATTGGTAGGACCACAAACAAATTGTTCATTAGAGGAGCACTGGTACTTAATGTACAAGATGTAACCTAGGGGTAAAACGATAATTTGACCCAGCTGGTGTTACGAACATTCATGAAGAATTGACTTGTTGTTATTGATCGATATCCGTAGACACAAAAGTATATCTGCAGTGAGAAGAGTGTAGTTACATGACTTTAGTGGAGTGTTCCAGCAGTTAACGAATGTTGATTAGGAGGGTAATGAGATTAACCGAGTAATCTCGTATCATTGGAGCTTCTGATCTGTAGGTCCATTAAGTCCACCTTCTAGTTCGTAAATGTTTCTTATATCGTTTGAATTATAAATGTTCAAATTCATTAAGGAATAAATTTATTGTATATAGATACGATATAATATAAAGTTTTGGAACTATATATTATAAATTTAATGTGAATATGATTCATATTAAATTGTATGAGAGAATTGAATATTTGAAAGAGTTCAAATATTAAATTAAATGTGAATGTGATTCATATTTGGAAACTATAGGTTAAAATTTAAAGTGCATAAGATGTACATTAAACTATAGGATAAAAAGTAAAATGATTAAATGTGATTTAATCATTTAATTAATTAATGTGATATTTAAATTAAATATGATTTGAATTAATTAATTAATAGTTAATTAATTATTACTATTAATTTATAGGAAACGTGTCAAGATGACACGTTTCCACCACTTCTCAATTCCTTGTTGGTAGGGAGTGAAGAGTTACCTAGAGAACTCCTCTTCTCCTAGTGTGAAGGGGAATGAGTGAATCGACCGATTAGTGATTTTGTGGATTGCTCTCTCTAATTCCCTTATCATTCCTTTCCAATTTTTGGATCCCTTCCTACAAAGGGTTGATCTAAATAGAATCCAGAGAATAGGAGGTTCTCACTTTTGGTAGTGTCCCGTTGGAACAGAGGAACCTTAGTTGTTGGGTTGTTGTCAATTGGAGAAAGGAGTTGCTGATTTGGAAAACCTACAAAGGTATATATTTCTTACTTTTAGTTTAACATCTTCACAGCATGTTTGCATGATTAATTTCCATGCGTAATCAGATTAGTAATGTATGCTTATTCTCTGTATTTTCTCCAATGTACTGATATTTTTGTTTAACCAAAATAAACAAGCAATTACGATTTCAAATCACGTTTCCATTACTCAAGGAGATTGGATCTCCATCAAATAAAAGTCAGCTAAATTAGAAAATTGCTTGTATGTATTAAAACCGAACAAGACTAAAGCAATTTTAAATCATGAGATGTTTAAAACTGCAAATACTCACAGTAAAAGACAAAAGAATTCTTCGAATAATAATACCTATCTTTTGCATCTATGACTTGGTCACATAAATCTTAACCGGATTGAGAGATTAACTAATAATGGACTTCTAAACAAGTTAGACGATTATTCTTTACCCCCTTGTGAGTCCTGTTTAGAAAGAAAAATGACTAAGAGAACTTTTACTGGAAAAGGTTATAGAGCCAAAGAGCCCTTACAACTTATACATTCGGATTTATGGTTCAGCGAATGTTAAAGCTAAATGAGGGTACAAATATTTCGTCTACTTCATAGATGATTCTTGGGAAAGGAGCTGATCTCTTCTCAAAGAGCTACACAGACTATTTGCTTCTCTATTCTTAGTTTGGGTTAATTTTAGTGTCTTATGCAACCTAACTTGTCAACGGAGTTACATCTAGTGGTTACTATTTCGTGGTTCGGTCTGATGCAATCTCATTACATAGAATATCCCCACTCACATATCGTCTACACGAACACGTTAGGATCACTGTGTTTGTATCAAATAGTATTACCAGGGTAAGGTACCCAGGCCTTATCCCCTGACTACAGACCCTTTAGGTTGTATCTCGAACTGAGATCGTTATATGTCCACTACATTCAGTTCAAGAGACATGTTACAACCTTGGATGTTAGTTTTATTGGATTTAGGGTTAACTTAAGGCAATATAGTAAATAATGATAAACAATAACTCTTTATTGACAACAATAACTCTTTATTGTTTAATTAGAAAATTATTTACAAACTATGAGTTTTAGGGCATAAATCCCAATTGTTTAAGGGGTTTTTTTACCGATTTAGTTATAAAATTAATGTAATTTTATTATTTCTTTCACTTTAGGGGCCAAAATTTAAAGTTTAATAGCTATTTATTCACATCTTAGGATAAGCATGTTCATGCATTTTATTTATATAAGTGTTATATGTGTATGATGAGAATGCATGAAATTTCATGAATAATTAGTTATAATAGTTATAATTTAATTATATAAAAAATGAAGAAGCATGATGCATGAAATTACTTAGTATAATATGAGGCGTTATATAATATAAGCAGTATGCATGATGCAATTAGTTGAATGACAATTCTTTCCAATTTAAATTTAATTGTTAGAAATATCACATAGTTCTTTATCATAGGTTAATCATTAAAATTTATAAAAGTTATAAATTGATTTTAGAAACTATAATCTATAACAAAGAGTTGCATGCAAACATAGGTGCTTGGGTAGGATGAAGTTAATTTTAAAATGTTTAAAATTAATTACACCTAAGTTTAATTCCTTTTAGAAATTAGTCTTACATAGTATTTTAAACAGTTTAAAATATAGTATGACAATATGACTTTGGTTATAAGAGAACTTTACTGCTGATGGTTTGTCTAAGGTTGGGGGTACTTAAGCTGACGATTAACGAAACACATTCTACTTGGGAACTGATCCAAAACATGAGTTTAATTAGCCATAGTCTTGTAAGCATGCAATGTATCTAGGTTATTAAAATGTTTATTCACCTAGACAAAAGCTTAAAAGACCTAGTTATAAAAGTTATAATAGACATAGACTTAGATAGATTCTTTAAGCCAAAATCAAACTAAGTTAAACCTAAACCCTAACTTTAGGAACTTTAGTGGGAGAAAACGAGATGTTCACATCAAGTTTACTCTCACCCCCGCAAGAGTTCACACCATGAGTTACATGCTCGATTACGCTGCGTGAATACGGTGTCCCCCTACGGTAAGTGTTTGCATGGTTCAATACCAAGGTAATTGAGGGAAGTCTCCATAATAAATGGGAGCAGGACGCGTGTCAACGTATCCTACGGTCTCCTCCATTAGGTCGCATTGTGAGATTTCTATAGACCGCCTGCTAGGTTGTCGTGGAGCAGCAAAACCCTACGGAGGGCCTGAATATAGGGATCGAAACACCGCGAACTCTATAAATGGATATGGTCTCCTTGGTAATTTGCCAAAAATCGTCCTTCTTAATATTAGCCTGTTTGATCGGACCTATTAGATCTTCAAATGGTAGGGTCACATTTACGGGATAAGTTAAGCTAGTTAACGAGTTCTTGACCAAATAAACAATAGCTACAAATCATTGGGATATGAGATGTTCTCGTAGTGATGGTTAGCTTAGATAGTCTCAATTCAGGGGAGGAGTGACTGACCACCCGACGGTGGCTTTTATTCTAAACCCTTAAAGTATCGTTGCAAAATTAAATGTTTAAGTTTAAAAACTAGGGTTCTTAATAATTTTGATAAATTAGATTGGTTTTGTAATGGGTGAAAAAGCATAATTAATAAGAATTACTTTTGCAATTTCACCATGTTGTCCTCGATGATAGCCTTATTAAAAAATGGACATTTAACTGGGGATAACTACACTACGTGGAAGTCCAACCTGAATACGATTCTGGTTATGGATGGCATTCGATCCGTACTTACTCAGGAATGTCCTCAAGTCCCTACCCAAAACACACCTCAATTTGTTAAGGACGCGTATGACCGTTGGACCAACACCAATGAGAAGGCCAAGGCCTACATCCTTGCTAGCATATCTGATGTATTGGCCAGGAAGCTAGAGGAAATGGTCACAGCTCGTGAGATCATGAGTTATCTGCAAAATTTTTCTGGACAACAGTCTGAACAGATTCGACATGAATCCCTCAAATACGTTTATAACGCGCATATGAAGGAGGGAACTTCAGTGAGAGAACATGTTCTCGATCTAATGGTTAACTTCAACGTGCCCAAAATGAAAGGGGCGATCATCGACGACCAAAGTCAAGTTCGTTCAACCTGGAATCTCTTCCGAAAAGCTTCCTGCAATTATGCAGCAATGCGTTGACGAACAAGATAGTGTACAACTTGACTACTCTCCTAAACGAACTGCAGACTTATCATTCTCTTATGAAAAATAAGGGACATGTTGACGGAGAGGTAAATGTGTTTGCTCGTTCCAAAAGGTTCCAAGAGGGTTCATCCTCTAGGACTAAGTCCTGTAGTTTTCTTCTGGACTTGGGAAGGCAAAGAAGAAAAGGAAAGAAGGGAAGGGGATGGCTTCTGCTATTACTGACAAAAGGCTAAAAAAGAACAAAGGTAAATGTGATTTACTTGTTTTGGAAACATGTATGGTGGCAAGTGATGACTTAACTGATGGAGATCTAATCCCCTTGAGCAGTGAAAACGAGTTTGGAATCGTAATTTTGCATGTTCCTTTTGGTTGAAATACAAAAACCGATACATTGATGAAAAAAAAGAATAAGCATGCATCTCTAATCTAATTAGGCATGGAGATAAATTATGCAAACACGCTTTGTTTAACAATTAAACTAAAAGGAAGAAAAGTTACCTTTGCAGTTTTTTCTCAACAACTCCTTGTTCCAAGCTTTACAGCAACACAACAACTCAAAAAAAAAAAAAAAAACTTCTCTGTTTTCTTCAACAGGACACTACCAGTAGAGAGAACCTTCTATGCGTTGAGTTCTTAAATCACCGTACGTGGGAAAGATTCCAACAATTGGAAGATTAGAAGTTGAGAGAGAGAGAGAGCACTCTTCTGAGTGAATGATCGATCGATTGAAGCTTGTCCTTTCTCACCAGGAGAAGGACACTTCAGTGGGTAACTCCCCACTCCCTCTCGAGGAGGACTTGGGGAGTAGTAGGAAGGTGTCAACACGACACGTTCCCTCATTAATTAATTAAGTAATTAATTAACAATTAATTAATTACATTAAATTAAATCACATTTAATTCAATTATAATATTAATTAAATGATTAAATCACATTTAATAATTTTACCCTTTATCCTATAGTTTAATGTACATCTCATGCACATTAAGATTTAACCTATAGTTTACAAATATGAATCACATTCACATTTGAATTTAATATTTTGAACTCTTTCAAATATTTAATTCTCTCATATCATTTAATATGAATCATATTCACATTAAATTTATAATATATAGTTCCTAAACTATATATTATATCATATCTATATACATTAAATTTATTCCCTAATGATAAATGGACCTACAGATCAGAAGCTTCAACAATACGATATTGCTTGGTTATTATCATTAACCTCCCAATCAACATTCATTAACTGCAGGAACACTCCACTAAAGTCTCGCAGCTGCACTCTTCTCACTGCAGATATATTTCTTTGTCCACGGATATTAACCAATAACAACAAGTCAATCATTCACGAATGTTTGTAACACCAGTTGGGTCAAATTACCATTTTACCCCTCGATTGCATCTTGGAGTTTAGGTACTAGTGCTCCTCTAATGAACAATTTGTTTGTGGTCCTACCAATAAACAGAGTCACTCTCGGGCCAATGAGAGGGTCGGGCCGTTTGTTCATGTCCTAGAGACACCACATAAGGGAACATTCATCTACTTACCCTAGTAGGCGCGAAGGAGTGAATTCCATCATGCTAAGTTAAGTTCCCAGTCGCTCACTCGGTCTTGTCCCCAAGAAGGTAGGCATATTGAGTCCGCGAATCTGGCCACTCTCACCCATACTAGTCAAAAAACAATCCCTCGCAAACAGGAGTTCGTAACCTGCTCAGGATTGAGATCAAGTTGCCTAGGTCATCCTAGTGAAATAAAAACCTAATTAGTCAACGGAGTTAAATCTAGTGGTTACTATTTCGCGGTCCGATCTAATGTAATCTCATTACAAGGATATCCCCACTCACATGTCATCTACACGAACACTTTAGGATCACTATGTTTGTATCTTATAGAAAGTGGACCACATCCATAGTTTTACCAGGGTAAGGTACCCAAACCTTATACCCTTACTATAGACTCTTTGGGTTGTATCTCGAACTGAGATCCTTTAGATGTACACTACATTCAGCTAAAGATTCATTTTACAGCCTTGGATGTTTAGTTTATTGTATTTTGGGTTAAAACAAAGGCAATGTCGTAAACAACGAACAATAACTCTTTATTGAAATAATAACACTTATCACAAAAATTATAACATAATTACAAACTACGAGTTTTAGGGCACAGACCCTAACAAACTCCCACTTGAACTAAAACTCTCGTGGGTACATCATAATCTAAAACAGTGGTAACAGAGATAGAAATACAAAAAACTAGGGTATCCATATACCCATTACATATCTCTCACTTGCCCTAGATTAGCCTATGTACATATCTCGTAGACCTCGACCTTCCATATGACCCTCGAAAACTTTTGCCGTGAAAGTCTTTGTAAACGAATCAGCAATATTGTGCTCTGAAGCGATCTTCGTGACTGTCACATCTCCTCGTTGCACTATTTCTCGCATCAGATGATACTTCCTCTCGATGTGCTTGCCATAAGACTACATCTCCTCGTTGCACTAATTTGTCGTTGATGATCCTCTTGTAAACACAAGGCTCATCAACGTTTTGGTCAAAGCCATAAGACTTGATCGCAGTATCAAATCTTATATTTCAAGATCTGGATGCTTTTTTCAACCCATAAATGGATCGATTGAGCTTGCAAACTTTTTGCTCCTAACCTTGGGCTATGAACCCTTCGGGCTGAGACATATAGATGCTCTCATCAAGATTACCATTCAAAAAGACATTCTTGACGTCCATTTGCCAAATTTCATAATCAACTACTTCCCTTTGGATAAAACGCTTTGCTACAAGTCTAGCCTTAAAGATTTGTATCTTTCCGGCTGCATCTCTCTTTCGCTTAGAGATCCATTTACACCCTATGGATCAAACCCCTTCAGGTTGGTCTACAAGTTCCCATGCTAAATTGAAGTCCATTAACTCCATTTCAAGGTCCATGGCTTTGATCCATTGGTCCCTGTCTACGTCATTCATTGTCTGTTTATAAGACAATGGATCTTCTACGCCGTCATCATGTTGGGATGTATGCCCCAAAACTTGTCTAATTTTGATCAAAGAAATAAAGAGTTATTTGTTTTGATAAAATTACAGACTTTGTTTATAAATCCAATAAAGTAAGCTCGAAGGTGAACATTAGTCTAGTGGACACTATTTAGATTGTGTTCAAGAATATAACCTAAATGGTCTGTGGTATAAGAATAAGGTTGGAAACCTCATTCTGGTAACACCATGGATGCGACCCAATATGTAATTAGTACAAATGAGGTAATCCAACTCATTAATGTAGTTGACATGCGAGTGGGGGCATCCTGTATGAAGAGTTCATGCATGATCGGACCGTAAATTATTAGTCTAACCAGTGTAACACCATTAACACGATAAGACTAGTAATTTATAGATGGTAATTAGTGACTCCACCTGAATCCCGAGCGAGTTAAGAACTTCTGCTTATAGGGGTTTGTCCTTAGACTAGTATGGGTGAGAGTGGTTTGTAGCCGACTCAATAAGCCTACCTTCTCTGGGACAGAACCTCGTAGATAGCTGGGAACTTAACTGTGCAAGATGGAATTCACTCATTCCTACACTAAGGAATTAGATAGGTTGTTCCCATAAGAATTGACTCCAGGTCTTGAACAACGAGGCCCCGCCCTCTCTGAGGGTATGAGTCTATGGTAGGACCTTAGACTTATTGTTTATTAGAGGATAAGTGGTGCTTAAGGTACAAAGTGGTAATCACAGGGGTAAAATAGTAATTTGACCCTGGTGTGATCACGAACAACCTGTGAAGGGACGACTCATGGCTAATGACCATATCAGTGGACACACTACAGTGAGTAGAGTGCAACTTCAAGTCTATAGTGGAGTGACTTGTAGTTAATGAATATTCATTAACTGGATCAAAGAGTTTGATTAGTTAATTTCACATCATTGGAGCTCATGAACTGTAGGTCCATTAGGTCCCTCCGTTGGCTGAAAATGGTAAAATTGAGGGTATAAAGTTAGAAATGAAATTGAAGTGTTCAATTTCATACATGAGGTGTTATATAAATTATATATGATATAATTGATATAATATATAGTTTTAATGTGAATTAGATTCACATATAAACTATATACTAATAAGAGAATAAAGGAGGGGAGGATGGTTATTTCCATCCTATTTTCCTATATATATGGTTGCATGAGATGCAACTAGGTTAAGGAACTTTAAGCCTTTGTTGTGTTGTTGGAAATGTTCCAAAACACAAACCACTCTCTCACAACATCTCATCTCACCTAAAGAGAACCCACATTCCTCCCACACCTAGAGAACAACGGATAACATCCAGTGATCGTGTCTTCATCCGTTCGTGTTCCAGTTGCTAAGATCGTGATAGTGGGAGAAAGGAGCACTTGGAGATAAGTTCTTCAAAGGTATATTTCTTGCTGTCCATATTCTGTTTTTATGCTTAATCTATTTATTTTAGTTCTTGAATGTAATCGTTATAACGAAATTAAGAACGCGCGATCCAAAATCGCTTCCGCTGCGGGATTCGATTCCCTTCAATTGGTATCAAAGCCAAGTTGCATTCTTAATTTTCGTTCTGGATTTTTCAAGAACGAGGTGGGATTTACTGTTTTGCATGAGATGTATGAACGGTTTGCAAATTAGATGTTTTCAATTTTGGCACTTAGACTTACATAATTTTGTTGAATGGTTCAATGTAAGGGCCTATTTTTTTGGGCATTTTATTATGTAAATCGAGTCTGTAAGTCCATGTCGATCGAGGCAAGGTGGTTGCTGAGAAAATCGGAGCGAAAACGAGCAAGAATTGGAGAATTCATGTTGTTGTCTGTGTCAAGCGTTGCAACGTTGTTCATTAGCGTCGAAACGCTGGGCTTGCGGAAGGAGCGCACAAGAGACGACAGCGTTTCAATGCTACTGCTGAGGCGCGTTTCAACCGACAAAAAGGATTAAACCGCGCAGCGCTGTAACGCTGGTATCAGCGTTGCAACGCCACATACAGTTCACGTGAACGAGCAACGGGTAGATTTTTGTTTTTATTATATATAATAAATATAAAACCATTTTATATGTATATATTTTAATTTATTTAATTTTAATTAATATAATTAGATGATATTAATTAAAATTAATTTTAGGGTGCCAAAATTGGTCTAATTTTGCTATTTAAATTATGCAATTGTTGTGTAATTATTGCCATGCATAATGTATGCTTTTATTTTAGAAATCCCAACTTAGGTTAAGCATTTTCATGCATCATTTATAATATAAAGAGTTATATTTTATAGTTTGCATGATTAATTAATATAAAGTTGTTATATTAATTTATGGACAATATTGACATGCATTATATATCTTGAGATGATTATGCTATGAATGTCTTATTATTCATGTGATGAATGATCAAGCATTATAACATAGTATGCATGTCACCTAAGGTTAATTATTAGTTTTAAAATGTTTAGAACTTGGAAATAATAGACCTTAGGTTATCTAGTTCTAATTAGATTAGAATTAGAAACCAAGTAATTTATAAGCTATGATTAAAAGAGGAACTCTATCTAAGGAAGGTGTTGTCTAGGCTGAGGTATTTAAGCTGACGAAAACAAAACACCCCTACCTGAGAACTTACCTGGGAGTGAAATTTAATCAGAAAGTTTATAAATTACAGTAGCGTCAACGGGTTTATTAAGGGGTTAATAAACTAGAAATCCTACGCTTAATATAAAGAGTTATATTAACAAACTTATGATAAAATCAATATAAGAGTTATTTTGAATATCGATATAAGAGTTATATTGATAGAGTTAGGTAAAACTATTAGCCGGGTTTTAGCCTAAGTAAGATTCCTATAACTTTAAAGTATCCAGTGGGAGGAAAAGAGTAAATGATACATATTTTTCCACCTACGTTATCTCGGAGAAATTCACACCGTGAGACTCATACTTGGTCTCATGGCGCAAACGAGAGCGTCCCCCTTCGAATGGTGTTTGTATGAGTCAATATCAAGGTGAATGAAGAGGGTACTTATAGTGAGTACGAGTAGGTTTAGTGAAAACAAAACCTATGGTCTCTTTTGTCGGTTTACACCGTTAGACCACTATGGTCAAGAGTTATATTCTGGCATTAGGTTTTGCTCAAGAGTGTCTTGATCAAGGGAAGGAGTGTTTTTTATTACCCTTTGGTGTCATACATTCTAAACCTTTAGAATATCATTGCAAATTATAAAAGACCTAGGAATCATTTGATAATTAGCGAAAACATGATTGGATTAGAGTTATAGCAAGAAACTCATACAAGTTTGTTTGTAAATTTTTCAGCAAAAATGTCTGGCTCTATTATTTCCTTATTGGGTGCGGAAAAGTTAACCGGGGAGAATATGATGACTTGAAAAAACAAACTCAACACTATATTGGTATTGGATGATCTGAAGTTTGTGCTCACTAAGGACTGTCCTAAGGTGCCAGGCTCGAATGCGTCACGAAATGTTCGTGATGCATATGATCGATTGATCAAGGCCAATTATAAGGTCAAGGTCTACATGCTGGCAAGTATGTCTGACATATTAGCCAAAAAGCATGAGGGCATGATAACCACCAAGGAAATCATGGATTCCGTGCAGGGTATGTTTGGACAACATTCCACACAGGCTCGACACAATGCCCTAAAGTACATATTCAACTCAAGGATGCCAGAGGGTACATCTGTTCGGGATCATGTCTTGGATATGATGGTGCACTTCAACATCGCAGAGTCTAATGGTGCTTCCATCGATGAATCGAGCCAGGTCAGCTTCATTCTTGAAACACTTTCAGATAGTTTCCTTTAGTTTAGAAGTAATGTTGTTATGAACAAGCTTACTTTTAACCTTACCTCCCTTCTGAATGAACTCCAAATTTTTCAACCTTTGATGGAAATTCAAGGATCGAAAGGTGAAGCAAATGTTGCCAGTAGGAGTTATCACAGAGGTTCGACCTCTGGGACAAAAGAAGTGACTTCATCTTATTCTAACCTGAAAGGAAAGAAGATGAACATGAAGAAGGTTGGTAAAGGGAAACGAGCTGACAAAGCTGCCGCCGAGAAGGGCAAGAAAGTCAAAGAAGTTGCTGATAAAGGAAAGTGTTTCCACTACAACGAAGACGTGCATTGGAAACGGAACTGTCCGAAGTACATTGCAGAAAAGAAGAAGAAAGGTAAATATGATTTACTTTGCCTAGAAGCTTGTTTAGTGGAAATGATAAAACTGCTTGGATACTTGATTCAGGTGCCATGAATCATATTTGCTCTTCTTTTCAGGGAATTGATTCCTGGCAGCAGCTACAAAAAGGAGAGATAACGCTCCGGGTTGGAAATGGAGAAGTCGTCTCAGCTGTAGCAGTGGGTACGATGAAGCTTTATTTTGGCAAGAAATATATGTTGTTGGACAATATATTAGTGATACAAGGGTTTACTAGAAACCTTATTTCAATTTCTTGCCTTATAGAACAATGTATTTATGTTTCCTTCTCTATGAATAAAGTGCTTATTTTGAAGAAAGGTATAGAAATATGTTCAGCTTCATTAGAAGATAGGTGTTATGTTCTAAGGCCTAATTCAGTCAAAATAGTTTTGAACACTGAATTAATTAAAACCGCAAACACACAAACTAAGAAACGTAAAAATTCTCCTATGGAAAATGCTCACCTTTGGCATCTTAGGTTGGGTCACATTAATCTCAATAGGATTGAGAGAATGGTAAAGAACGGACTTCTAAACGAGTTAGAAGAAAACTCTTTGCCTGTATGTGAATCCTCCCTAGAAGTCTTAAGCACTTTGTGGTCCGATGAATGTTAAAGCCAGGGGAGGATATGAATATTTCATCTCTTTTATAGATGATTATTCTATATTTGGGCATATTTACCTAATGCACCACAAGTCTTAAGCACTTGAAAAGTTCAAGGAATTCAAGACTGAGGTTGAAAATCAATTAGGTAAAACTATTAAAACACTTCGATCGGATCGAGGTGGAGAGTACATGGATTTAAAATTTCAGAACTATATGATAGAACATGGAATTACATCCCATCTCTCAGCTCCAGGTACACCACAGCAAAACAGTGTATCGGAAAGGAGAAATAGAACCTTGTTGGACATTGTTCGATCAATGTTGAGTTATGCTCATCTCCCTAGTTTATTTTGGGGTTACGTAGTAGAAACTGCGGTATGCATTTTGAATAATGTGCCCTCAAAAAGTGTTTCTGAAACACCTTTTGAACTCAGGAAAGGACGTAAAGGCAGTTTATGTCATTTAAGAATTTGGGGTTGTCCAACACATGTGTTTGTGAAAAATCCAAAGAAGTTGGATTTACATTCAAAATTGTGCCTATTCGTAGAATACCCAAAAGAAACAAGAGGTTGTTTATTCTATGATCTTAAGGAAGATAAAGTTTTTGTGTCGACAAATGAAATTTTCTTAGAGGAGGACAACATAAGGGACCATAAACCAAAAAGTGAAGTTGTGTTGAGTGAATTAGACGGAACAATTGCAAAAGTTGGTAATAAAACTAGCACGTCAACAAGAGTTGTTGATAGTAGCTTGTCTAGTCAAGAGAGTCCATCTCAAGAGTTTAGTATGCCTCAACGTAGTGGGAGGGTTATAACACAACCTGACCGTTACATTGGTTTATCTGAAACCCAAGTTGTTATACCAGATTACAACTACAAGGATCCCTTGACTTATAATCAATCGATGGTTGACAAAGACAAAAACAAATGGGTCATAGCCATGGATCAAGAAATGGAGTCTATGTACTTCAATTCTGTTTGGGTTCTTGTAGATAAGCCTAGTGGGGTAAAACCTATAGGTTGTAAGTGGATCTACAAGATAAAACGTGGTGTAGATGGAAAGGTGCAAACCTTCAAAGCTAGACTAGTAGCAAAGGGTTATACCCAGGTTGAAGGGGTTCACTATGAGGAGACCTTTTCACCTGTTGCTATGGTAAAGTCTATTCGTACCCTACTTGTCATTGTTGCATATTATGACTATGAGGTATGGAAAATGGATGTCAAAACAGCCTTTTTGAATGGCAATATTGAGGAAAACATATACATGTACTAACCCAAAGGGTTCATTGAACCAGGACAAGAGCAAAAGGTTTGCAGGCTTAAAAGGTCAATTTATGGACTGAAACAAGCCTCTAGGTCCAGGAATATAAGATTTGATGAGGCAATGAAATCTTATGATTTTGACCAGAATGATGATGAACCTTGTGTCTACAAGAAAATCATCAATACTTCTGTCGCATTCCTAATTTCCTATGTGGATGATATCCTACTCACTGGGAATGATGTAGGTTATCTTACTGACATTAAAAATTCGCTAGCTACGCAATTCCAAATGAAAGATTTGGGTGATGCACAGTTTGTTCTTGGGATCCAGATTGACCGGAACCGCAAGAATAAAACACTAGCCTTGTCTTAAACATCTTACATAGACAAAGTGTTGTCAAGGTTTAAGATGCAAGACTCCAAAAAGGGCTTGTTGTCTTTTAGACATGGAGTCCATTTTTCTAAGGAACAGTGTCCTAAGACACCTCAAGGAGTTGAGGATATGAGACGAATTTCTTATGCATCAGTTGTTGGGAGTCTGATGTACGCCATGTTGTGTACTAGGCCTGACTTCTGTTTTGCAGTTGGAATGGTCAGTAGGTATCAATCCAATCAAGGACTTGAACACTTGACAGCTGTTAAAATAATCCTTAAGTATCTTCGGAGAAGAAGGAACTACATGCTTGTGTATGGGGCTAAGGATTTGATCCTTACAGGATACACGGATTCTGACTTTCAGACTGATAAAGATTCTTGAAAATGTACATCAGGGTCAGTATTTATTCTTTAGGGATGAGCTGTAGTATGGCGAAGCGTCAAGCAAGGATGCATCGAAGATTCCACCATGGAGGCCGAATATGTAGCAGCTTGTGAAGCAACTAAAGAGGTCGTTTGGTTAAGGAAATTCATGCTAAATTTTGAAGTTGTTCCAAATATGACTTTGCCCATCACGTTGTATTGCTATAACAGTGGAGAAAGCACATTGAGCGGAAGTATCATCTCATCCGGGAGATCGTGCATAAAGGAGAAATGATTGTCACGAAGATAACCTCAAAGCACAACGTTGCTAAACCTTTTACAAAGGCTCTCACGGCTAAAATATTTGAGAGTCACCTAGAAGGTCTAGGTTTACAAGTCTTCACCAACTAGGTCAAGTGGGAGTATTTTGTACAAAGTGTTTAAATGCCCTAGTTTATTGTTTTTACATCACTGTAATAGTACTCCACAAGCTTTAGGTCAAGTGGGAGATTGTTGGGATGTATGCCCTAAAACTTGTGTAATTTTGATCAAAGAAATAAGGAGTTATTTGTTTTGATAAAATTACAGTCTTGCTTTATAAATCCAATAAACTAAGCTCCAAGGTTATAATATATATCTTGAACATCAGTGTAGTGGACACTATTTGGATTGTGTTCAAGAATATAAGTTAAATGGTCTATGGTATAAGAATAAGATTGGAAACCTCATTCTGGTAACACCATGGATGCGGCCCACTCTGTAATTAGTACAAATGAGGTAATCCAACTCATTCATGTAGTTGACACGCGAGTGGGGGCATCCTGTATGTAGAGTTCATACAAGACCGGACCGCAAATTATTAGTCTAACCAGTGTAACACCATTAACAAGATAAGACTAGTAGTTTATAGATGGTCATTAGTTACTCGACTTGAATCCTGAGCAAGTTAAGAACTCCTGCCTATAGGGGTTTGTCCTTAGACTAGTATGGGTGAGAGTATCCTGTAGCCGACTCAATAAGTTTACCTTCTCAGGGACAAAATCTCGTAGGTAGCTGGGAACTTAACTGTGCAAGATGGAATTCACTCATTCCTACACTAAAGAATTAGATAGGTTGTTTCCTTAAGAACTGACTCCAGATCTTGAAAAACGGGGCCCGCCCTCTCTGAGGGTATGAGTCTATGGTAGGACCTTAGACTTGTTGTTCATTAGAGGATCAGTGGTGCTTAAGGAACAAAGAGGTAATCATAGGGGTAAAACGGTAATTTGCCCAAGCTGTGATCATGAACAACCTGTGAAGGGTCGACTCATGGGTAATGACTATATAAGTGGACACAATATTATCTACTGTGAGGAGAGTACAACTACAAGTCTATAGTGGAGTGACTTGTAGTTAATGAATATTGATTAATTGGATCAAAGAGTTTGATCAGTTAATTTCACATCATTGGAGCTCATGAACAGTAGGTCCATTAGGTCCCTCCGTTGGCTCAAGATGGTAATATTGAGGGTATAAAGTTAGGAATGAAATTGAAGTGTTCAATTTCATACATGAGGTGTTCTATCAATTATATATGATATAATTGTTATAATATATACTTTTAATGTGAATTACATTCACATATAAACCATATACTAATGAGAGAATAAAGGAGGGGTAGGATGGTCATTTCCATCCAATTTTCCTATATATATGGTTGCATGAGATGCAACCAGGTTAAGGAACTTTAAGTCTTTGTTGCGTTGTTGGAAAAGTTCCAAAGCACAAACCACTCTCTCACAACATCTCATCTCACCTAAAGGGAACCCACATTTCTCCCTCACCTAGAGAACAACGGAGAAGATCCAGTGGTCGTGCCTTCATCCGTTCGTGTTCCAGTTGCTGAGATCGTGATCGTGGGAGAAAGAAGCACTTGAAGAAAAGTTCTTCAAAGGTATATTTCTTGTTGTTCATATTCTGTTTTTATGCTTAATCTATTTATTTTAGTTCTTGAATGTAATCGTTATAACGAAATTAAGAACGCGCGATTCACAATCGCTTCCGCTCGGGATTCGATTCCCTTCATATCAGGTATGACGACTTGAGTTTCAGCTAAACCCAAGTAGCGGTCAGGTTGGGAAACAACCCTCCCATTACGTCCAGACATTCCCAACGATTGAGAAGGACGAGACTGACTTGAGGTGTTGGCTTCTCCATCAACTGTTGATGAAGGTCCAGCTTGATCAACAACTCTTGTTGGTTCATCTGTAGCTTCATTTAGCACTAATTTACTATGCGATTTACTACGCGATCTTCGTCCAAGAAAGGAGTGTTTTTCGATACAATCACCTTGTTTTCTTGTGGGTCGTAGAAAAGACCACCTCTCGTTTCTTTGGTATAGCCAACAAATTCTCATAATCTTGAACGAGGTTCCAGTTTCTTTAGGTTTGTCACTAGCACGTGTGTCGGAAAACCTCAAATCCTGATGTTTTGTAAACTAGGTTTACGCCCCTTCCACATTCAAAAGGTGTTTATGAAACACTCTTTGATGGAACAGTGTTCAAGATTTGAACTGCAGGTTCTACTGCGTATCCGCAAAACAAGGCAGGCAATTGAGCATAGCTCATCATAGAACGAACCATGTCCAACAGGGTTCTATTTCTCCTTTCTGACACACCATTTTGTTGTGGTGTATTAGGTGCTGAGAGTTGAGATTTAATTCAATGTTCTATCATATAGTCCTAGAATCTCAAATCCATATACTCTCCACCTCGACCGGATCGAAGTGTTTTAATGGTTTTCCCTAATGCATTCTCTACTTCAGTCATATACTCTTTGAACTTTTCAAGAGCCTCAGACTTTTGATGCATTAGATATAGATAACCATACCTCGAATAATCATCTATGAAGGAGATGAAATATTCGTACACTACTCGAGCTTTAACATTCACCAGACCACAAAGATCCGAATGTACAAGTTGTAAGGGCTCTATGGCTCTGTAACCTTTTCCAGTAAAAGGTTGTTTAGTCATTTTACCTTCCAAGAAAGATTCGCAAGGAGGAAAAGAATCATCTTCTAACTTGTTTAGATGTCCATTCTTAAATAATCTATCAATCCGTTTGAGATTTATATGACCAAGTTTAAGATGCCATAGATTGGTATTATTTTGAGAAATTCTTTGCCTTTTACTTTGAGTATTTGCAGTTTTAAACATCTCATAGTTTAAAATTGTTTTAGTTTGATTCCGTTTAAGTACATACAATTCGTTTTTCAATTTATCAGAACAATATTGAAACCCTCTTTTAAAATGAACGCTTCATTTAATGAAAAGGAAATATAATATCCAAGTTCTATTAAACAAGAGATAGAAATTAAGTTACTCTTAATCTTAGGAACTATATACAGATTTTTAAATAAAATAAATCCATCTCCGAAAAACAGCTTGGCATCTCCCACTGCACGAGTTGAGATAACGTCTCCCGTTCTGACCTTGAGCGTCATCTCACCCTCTTCGAGCTCCTGGAAGGAACAAGTTTCTAAAAACGAAGAGCAAACGTGATTAGTGGCTCCCGAATCAAGTATCTAGGTAAAATCATCATTTTCCACTAAACAAGTTTCAAGAACAAGTAAATCTAATTTACGTTTCTTCTCTTTGAGCTCAGCAAGATATTTTGGGAAGTTTCGCTTTCAGTGCCCATCCACGTTGCAGTGGAAACACTTTCCTTTATCTGAAACCTTGGCTTTACCCTTGCCTTTGTCAGCAGCAGGTGCCTTCCCTTTCCCTCCTACCTTCTTCTTTTGGGTCTTCTTAAGCTCAGAAGATAGACTATAGGAGTTGGTCCTAGAGGATGAACCCTTCTGGAACCTTCTGGAATGGGCAAACAGATTTGCCTCTTCATCAGCCTGTCCCTTATTCTTCATAAGAGACTGGAAAGTTTGTAGTTCATTAAGGAGAGTAGTCAGGTTATACTCTATCATGTTCATCACCGCATTGCTGCGGAATTGAAGGAAACTCTTTGGAAGAGATTCAAGGATGAACGAACCTAACTTTGCTCATCAATGACCGCTTCGTTCATCTCAACCACGTTGAAGTGGACCATCCGATCTAGAATGTTTTCTCTCACCGATGACCCCTCCTTCATACGGGAGTTATAAACGTATTTGAGGGATTCGTGCCGAAGTTGTCCAGACAGTTGCCCAAACATATCCTGCAACGAACTCATGATCTCACGAGTTGAGACCATGCCCTCGTGCTTTTTGGCTAGTACTTCAGAAACACTAGCCAAAATGTAGACCTTGGCCTTATCATTGGCCTTAATCTAGCGGTCGTACGCCTACTTATAAGATTGAGGAGCGTTTCGAGCAGGGACCTGGGGACATTTCTCAGTCAGTACAAACCGAAGGTCGTCAACAACAAGAATGGTATTCAAGTTGGACTTCCACGTAGTAAAATTCTCACTAGTTAAACGATCGCTTTTTAATAAGACTATTATTGAGAATGACATGCTGAAAAACAAAAATAGTTATAATTAGTTATACCTTTAACCTATTAAAAAAGTAATCAAATTTAGAAAAATTATTAAAGAACCCTAGTTTTAAACTAAACTCAATGTTTAAATTAAACCTTTAATTTTGCAACGATACTTCAAGGGTTTAGAACAAAAGCCTCCGTCGGGCGGTCAGTCATTCCTCCCCTGAATTGAGACTTTCTCAGCCAATTCTTACTACTAGAACATCCCATGTCTCAATGGTACTTAGCTGCCGTTTGTTTGGTCAAGGACTTGTTAACTAGCTTAACTCATCCTGTAAATGTGACCTTACCACTTTCAGATCCAATAGGTCCGACCCAACAGGCTACTATAAAGAAAGACAACTGTTGGCAAATTACCTAAGAGACCCTATCCATTTCTGGTGTTCGCAGTGTTCCGATCCCTATAGTCAAGCCCTCCGTAGGGTTTGGTTGTTCCAAGGCAACCTAGCAGGAGGACTATAGAAATCTCACGGTGCGACCTAATGGAGGAGACCGTAGGATACGTTGACACACGTCCTGCTCCCATTTACTATGAATACTTCCCTCATTCACCTTGGTATTGAACCATGCAAACACTTACCGTAGGGGGACGCCCTATTGACGCCACGTAGCCGAGCATGGAACTCACGGTGTGAAATCTTGAGGACGTGAGAGTAAACTCGATGCGAACATCTCGATTTCTCTCACTGAAGCTCCTAAGGTTAGGGTATAGGTTTAACTTAGTCGGATTCTGGTTAAAATAATCTATCTAAGTCTATGCCTATTATAACTGTTATAACAAGGTCTTTTAACCTTATGTCTAGGTGACTAAACATTTTAATTACATAGATATAAAATAGAACTAATGTTAATCAACTCAAGCTCTGGGTCAGTTCCCAGGTATGAGGTGTTCCGTTAACCGTCAGCTTAAGTACCCCCAACCTTAGACAGAACTTCACCAATTGAGTTCCCTTATAACCAAAGTTCTAATGTTCTACTATATTTTAAACTATTTAAAATACTATTTAAGACTAATTTCTAATCTTATTAGAAATAAAAACTTAGGTCTATATTAATTTTAAACAATTTAAAACTAATTTAATTTACCCAAGTTCCTATGTTTGCATGCATTTTTTTATTATAGGTTATGGTTGTTAAGACCCATTTAATTTATAACTTTTATAAATTTAATAATTAACCTATGACAAGGAACTATATTATAAAACCAACAATTATTTTTCAAATTGGAATTATAAAATAAAATTATTCAACTAATTGAATAATTAAATTTCTTAAATAAAATAACATTTATTTTAAACTAAGTAATTTCATGCTCCATGCAACTTATTTTCCACATTTGTTTAAGAGAATTTGTAATGGGTAGCAATTATGGTTTTAGTATTTGTAGATATAGCAACATTTTAAAAGAATTGCAAATATGGCAAAAATCTTTATTTTTTTTATAATTCCAATTATACCCTTGGCTTAAACCTATTCCCTTTTTAATTAGTATTTGTTTTTCAATTGATATTTGTTCTTCACCGTATTTATTTTTCACAGTTACTTAAATATTCCTTGTTATTTTTATATTTTTATATTCAAAACAAACATGATTATGCCCGACATTTATATTTTTTATTATTTTACAATTTTAAGCATTTAAACATTTCAATTTTCTAGATTCTCAAACATGAATAAATATTTAACTACTTGTAAGGCTCTAAATTCACAGCCAAATCAAATGAGATGTATTATAATTTATTTAATATACCTATTTTTTAGAGAATTTGTAATGGGTAGCAATTATGGTTTTAGTATTTGTAGATATAGCAACATTTTAAAAGAATTGCAAATATGGCAAAAATCTTTAATTTTTTTATAATTCCAATTCTACCCTTGGCTTAAACCTATTTCCTTTTAATTGGTATTTATTTTTCAATTGGTATTTGTTCTTCACGGTATTTTTCTTCTTAGATTTTTGCGACAACATCTTCTTGATTCCAGTCCAATCTTCCCAAACTCTTCTCGATTCCAGTCCAATCTTCTGTCGAGTCGCAAGTTTGAGTATCTTCTCAAATTCAATCAGAGTCACAAGCCTTCACCTATTCGATCGGGTATCTTCCAGTTCAATCTGTTGAATTGCAGTCCATGAATTTTCATCGAGTTTGTTTGATTATCTTCTCCAATTTGATCGAAGTCGCAAGTTTGTCTGATTATCTTCTCCAATTCGATCGCATTGTAGTATCTTCTTATTCGGTCGAAGTATCTTCCAATTCGATCTTTTCGAAGTCCAACGGAGCTTTTTTCGTGGGTATTTGAGTTTTTCAATCAACATATTTCGTGGGTATTTCTTATGTTCATTTTGTTACATCACTGTTTTTCTACTTTGGAGTCGCAAGTCTTCTTCATTTTTTGTTCTATCAGCAATACTGTTTTCTAGATGGTCGACGATATACGTGACATCAGTGATATCTATCATTGTTTTCTAGATATGATCAATAGATATCAGTTATATCAGTGATCAATAGATAATGATATCGATGATATCGAGAATCAATAGATATCAATGATATTAGTGATATCTGAGTGACTATTGTGCTTCCAATTAGTGATATACGATCTTCTGTTGGAGCTTTTTTCGTGGGTATTTGAGTTTTTCAATCAACCGGAGCTTTTTTCGTGGGTATTTCTTTTGTTCATTTTGTTATATCACTGTTTTTCTCCAATGTTTTGGAGTCGCAAGTCTGATTTTGGTGATTGTTTTGTTTTCTAGATATGCTAGTGAATACACATGACATCAGTGATATCAGTGATATCTATCATTGTTTTCTAGATATCAATGATATCAGTGATATCATTGATCAATAGATATGATATCAGTGATATCATTAATCAATGATACACGAGTGACTATTGTGGTGATCGGTTTCTATATTACTTAATGTTGTTAATGTTGTTATTACTTTTCGTAGGAACTATGATGAAGCTTCCAATAGTTTTTTTTTCATAGTGGGCAATGGAATGAGAAAATTTTCTATGAGAATTACAAGACCATTGGAATCTTGAGATGATGTGTTTTGATGATTTTATTAATCTGATTATGAAAGAAGTTCGAATGGATTGTTTTATTTCTTCTATAGAATTGTCGATGTTATTAGGTTATGGGATGAATGGTGCTCAAGATGTGGTTAAAATTCAAGAAGACAAAGATGTTGCTTGGTTTTTAACTTTAGTGAAAGATCAAAATACAAGATATCCTTTAGTTGCTCATATTAATGATGCTTGTTTTGATGGCTCCTCTTGTGCAATTAGTGATGGGAGTGACAACTTATGAAGGTGTAATCCACCCAGTTGGGAATCATTCTAAATGGAGTTCGATAGATGTTAACATGAATGCATTGCCTCCAATTGTTAAACGTCAAGTAGGAAGACCCCAAAAGCAAAGGATTCCGTCGATTGGTGAAGCAAGAAGTCACACAAAATGTAATCATTGTCATCGTGTTGGTCACAATCGTAGGACATGTAAATTTTCACCATTTTTACCTTGATGTAATTTTTTACAATTGGTTTTAGATATATTTTTTCAAGATAGAACTCAATATTGTTGTTATCATACTATTCATACTATCAATACAAGGTTTGTGATTGTTTCAAAAGTTTAATATCAATACTATGAACACAAGAACTTTGGCATCTGATGTGAAAGTTTGAAGACCACACAACAAATGAAGAATAGCTAACAGATAGACAACTATCGGTGATATCGATCAATTACCACCGATAGAAGGCTATCACTTCTATCAATGATAGACATCTATCAACGATGAAGACTATCCTTTGAAAGAAGTTAATGATTGATAGACAACTATCGTTGATAGACATCTATCAGCGATAGAAGTCGGATAGAAGAAAGAAGTTAATAATCATGAAGAACAATAAGTCTAATAGAAAAGTTATGAGTAATAGGTAATAGATAGGTGGAAGTCTATCAGATTTCTATCAGTGATAGTAGTCTATCACTTCTTTTTCATTAACTTTTGTTAATCATTAACAGGATAGTAGTATATCACTTCTATCAGTGATAGACAGTGATAGAAGTCGAATGAGTAATAGGTAATAGGTAATAGATAGACAATTGTTGTAGAAGTCTATCAGACAACTATCACTGATAGAAGTCTATCACTTCTATCAGTGATAGATATTACAATAGTAGTTTATCAAAATTATAAGAAAAAATTAGTTATTAAGTAAACAGGCAAAAAAATTAGTTATTAAATAAACAGACTTCTATCAGTGATATTACTGATAGAAGTGACTGGCGTGGGTGTTTTAGTAATTTCAATTTCTCATTTTAAATTTTTGCTATTTTTTCAAATAGATTGAGTCATTTGCTATATGGACAATTATATTGGGTCTGTTTGCTACTAACCCAATTGCCCCTTTGTTTAACTATAAAAATTATAAATAAATGCATATGAAAAATAAGTAAATGCTGATGAACGGCGTTGCAACGCAGTTGCTTCGTCAGCAGCTTCCTCCTTCGAACAAAGCAGCTTTAATCTTCAATTTCTCCTTCGATTCTCAACCAAATTGCATGAAACAGGTCCCGACCGACTCTTAACTCGAATACAGACTCGATAATGCACTTAATTGCCGAAAAACACAAGGGCCTTTACACTTAATTTGATCAAATCAAAAGAAAAACTAAGGCCAAACACTCATAAACAGTTTTACAGCAAACCATATGCAATTCCCAACAAATGAATGCAATTTTGTTTCAACCAAAACAAATCAAGCATTGTTGTGATACCAATTGATGAAGATCTAATCCCCTTGAGCAGCGGAAACGAGTTTGGAATCGTAATTTTGCAAGTTCGTTTTGGTTGAAATACAAAAATTGATACATTGATGAAAAAACAGAATAAGCATGCATCTCTAATCTAATTAGGCATGGAGATAAATTATGCAAACACGCTTTGTTTAACAATTAAACTAAAAGGAAAAAAAGTTACCTTTGTAGTTTTTCCTCAGTAACTCCTTGCACCAAGCTTTATAGCAACACAACAACTCAAAAAAAAAAACTTCTCTGTTTTCTCCAATAGGACACTACCATTAAAGAGAACTTTCTATCCTCTGAGTGCTTAGATCACCCTAGAAGGAAGGGTTCAACAATTGGAAGATTAGAAGTTAAGAGAAAGAGAGAGAGAGAGCACTCTTCTGAGTGAATTCAATCAATTGAGTGAATGATCGATCGATTGAAGCTTGACCCTTCTCACCAGGAAAAGGACACTTCAGTGGGTAACTCCCCACTCCCTATCGAGGGGGAGTTGGGGAGTAGTGGGAACGTGTCAACAAGACATGTTCCCTCGTTAATTAATAAAGTAATTAATTACATTAATTTAAATCACATTTAATTCAATTATAATATTAACTAAATGATATCACATTTAATCATTTTACCCTCTATCCTATAGTTTAATGTACATCTCATGCATATTAACATTTGACCTATAGTTTACAAATATGAATCACATTCACATTTGAATTTAATATTTTGAACTCTTTCAAATATTTAATTCTCTCGTATCATTTAATATGAATCATACTCACATTAAATTTATAACATATAGTTCCTAAACTATATATTATATCGTATCTATATACGTTAAATTCATTACCTAATGAATTTGAACATTTCAAATTCAAACGATGTAAGAACCCTTTACGAGCTAGAAGGTGGTCCTAATAGACCAACAGATTAGAAGCTCCAACGATACGAGATTGCTCGGTTAATCTCATTAACCTCCCAATCAACATTCGTTAACTGCGGGAACACTCCATTAAAGTTACGCAACTGCACTCTTCTTACTGCAGATATATTTCTGTGTCCACGGATATTGACCAATAACAGCAAGTCAATCCTCCATGAATGTTCGTAACACCAGCTTGGTCAAATTACCATTTAACCCCTGGGTTACATCTTGTACCTTAAGTACAAGTGCTCCTCTAATGAATAAGTTTTTTGTGGTCCTACCAACAAACAAAGTCCCTCTCGGGCCAATGAGAGGGTCGGGCCCTTTGTTCAAGTCCAACAGAGACCACTTAAGGGAACATTCAACTACTTACCCTAGTAAGCGGGAAGAAGTGAATTCCATCTTGCTAAGTTAAGTTTCCAGCCGCTCACTCGGTCTTGTCCCCAAGAAGGTAGGCATATTGAGTCAGCGAATCTGGCCACTCTCACCCAAACTAGTCAAAGGACAATCCCTCGTGAACAGGAGTTCGTAACCTGCTCAGGATTGAGATCAAGTTGCCTAGGTCATCCTAGTGAAATAGAAACCTAACTAGTCAACAGAGTTACATTTGGTGGTTACTATTTTGAGGTCCGGTCTTATGTAATCTGACATAGGATATCCCGACTCACATGTCATCTACACGAACACTTTAGGATCATTGTGTTTGTATCTTATACAAAGTGGGCCACATCCATAGTTTTACCAACGTAAGGTACCCAAACCTTATCCAATAACTATCGACCCTTTCGGTTGTATCTCGAACTGACATCTTTTATATGTACACTACATTCAGCTAAAGTTTCATTTTACAACCTTGGATGTTTAGTTTATTGGATTTAGGGTTAAAACAAATGCAATGTCGCAAACAACGAACAATAACTCTTTATTGAAATAATAACACTTTATTACAATAATTAGAACACAATTAAAAACTACGAGTTTTAGGGCACAAACCCCAACAAACTCCCACTTGAACTAAAACTCTAGTGTGGTACATCATAATCTAAAACAGTGGTAACAAAGATAGAAATACAAAAAACTAGGGCATCCATATACCCATTACATATCCCCCACTTGCCCTAGATTAGCCTATGTACATATCTCGTAGACTTATACTTTCCAGATAACCCTCGAACACTTTAGCCGTGATAGTCTTTGTAAACGGATCAACAATATTGTGCTCCGAAGCGATCTTCGTGACTGTCAAATCTCCTCGTTGCACTCTTTCTCGTATTACATGATACTCCCTCTCGATGTGCTTGCCTCGCTTATGGCTGCAAGGTTCCTTCGAATTGGCTATCGCACCACTGTTGTCATAGTATAAGGTGATGGGAAATTTCATATTTGGAACGACTTCCAAATCAGAAAGGAATTTCCTTAGCCAAACAGCCTCTTTGGCTGCTTCACAAGCAGCGTCATACTCAGCCTCCATTATGAAGTCAACGATGCATCCTTGAAGCCACTCCCGCGCATTTCTCGTACATTATGCTCCACACGCTGCAGCGTTGCAACCTTGTTGCTTGCGTTGCAACATTGTAATAAATAGTGTCACGCCTACCGTTCTCAACGCTACGCCTAGCGTTGCAACACTACACTGCAACACTCTCTCCAGCCGCATGGATGGCGTCGCAACGCTGAAGAACAGCGTCGCGATGCTGATGAAATTCGAGCAAACTTCTTTCATTATTTTTCACCAAAAATGCCTGTTTTCGCTTTGTTTTTTTCACTAAAACTCTTGCCACGAACGACATGGACTTACAGACTCGATTTATAATAAAAAAATACCCAAAATAACGGGCCCTTACATTGATCTCATCAACTTTAATGTAAATCTAAATTATGTGCAGAAAACCGAAAACATCAAACAATGCAAACCATTAACATTCATCTCATTAATATTAATGCTACCCACCTAATTTTAAGAATTCACAGAATACACAACGAAGAGCAACAACTTTGCTCTGATACCAATTGAAGGGATTTGAAATTCCCGCAGCGGAAGACGTTGTGAAACGTCGTTGATCCATTGTGTAATTCTTTCTTAAAATTGAACTAAACTACTTTA
This sequence comes from Trichosanthes cucumerina, assembly GCA_036507285.1. Lineage (NCBI taxonomy): Eukaryota > Viridiplantae > Streptophyta > Magnoliopsida > Cucurbitales > Cucurbitaceae > Trichosanthes > Trichosanthes cucumerina. The sequence continues at coordinate 46,849,020 of CM071840.1, forward strand.
ATTCTAGACTAAACATGCAAAATTAGAGAAGAAAAAATAGTAAGGTCTCGTTACTTACTTGTTGAAGAACACTTCTTCAAACCTTTTTTCTCCTGTGGTCAAGATCTCTATCGAACCAACGAACTCCATGAACACGAACCTCGATCCGAACAGCAAGACACCTCCACAGGGTCTTCTCGATTGTTCTCGAGAGCTTGAGGGAGAGTAGGTGAGACTCTCTTTGGTTTTGGGTGAGGAGAGAATGAGAGAGAGTTGAGAGAGAATGGGGATCTCTTGGAACTTGAATTTCCAAAAAAATGAGAACCAACCTTACCAAACGCTTCCCACCAAGCCTTTAAATAATATTGAGATGTGGAGTTATATGATATGCAAATCATATTTGCATATCACATATTATAAGGTATCTCATACCTTATTATACAAATCACATTTGCATAAATGTGAAATTTTAAATTGAATCACATTCAATTTAATTTCTCTCAATTCAATTTATCCAAATTGCACAAATTAATCAATTAGGCTATACTATAGTTTATTATGAATCTCATTCACATCAAACTGTATATTATGTCATCTATATCACATATAAAAGAGATAAATACCCAAATAATGAATTTGAACACTTCAAATTCACACCAAACTGCAAACCCTCAAGTTGTCCAATTTGAGCCAACCGAGGGACCTAATGGACCTACACGTGACGAGCTCCAATTATCTGAGACTAACCTGTCAAACTCTTTGACCCGGTTATTCAACATTCATTAGCTACGGTAACACTCCACTAAAGCCCGTAGCTGAACTCTCATCACTGTAGGACAAGTTGTGTCCATCGATATAACCAATACCCATGAGTAGATCCTTCACAGGTTGTTCGTAGACACTGTTGGGTTAAATTACCGTTTTACCCTTTTGTCTACATCTTGATCCTTAAGTCCCACTGCTCCTCTAATGAACAACTACGTTGCATGGTCCAACCATAAACAACAACCATCTCAGGCCAATGAGGGAGTGGGACCCTTTTGTTCAAGCCCTGGAGACATCACTTAATGGAAAAACCCCTCTAGTTTCCCTAAAGTCGGGAACGAGTGAATTCCTTCTTGCGTAGTCAAGTTCCCAGCTCCCCACGTGGTCCTGTACCTGAGAAGATAGGCATATTGTGCGAGCAATAATGGCCACCCTCACCCGTAATAGTTAAAGGACAGACCCCCGCAGATAGGAGTCCGTAACACGCTCAGGATTAAGGTCGAGTCACTAATGGTCATCTACGAAATCATTAGCCTTATACTGTTAACGATGTTACATCAGTAAGTCAATACTTCATGGTCCAGTCTTGTACAATCTCATTCCACAGGATGCCCCCACTCGCATGACAAACACATGAACGAGTCAGATCACCTCTTTTGTATCTAATACAAAGCGGGCCGCATCCACAGTGTATCTAGGATTAGGTCTCTAACCCTATCCATATACTGTAGACCGTTCGGGTCATTAACTCGAACGTGATCCTCCCTATGTGTCCTCTACACACCGTTCAAGTTCTTAGTTCTCTCATAATACAATAACCCTGGAGCTTAGTTTATTGGATAAAGTTTATGAAAAATGTGAGACACAAAATTTAAATAAATAACTCTTATTTATCACATAGAGTTGAAATAAATAACTCTTATTTATGTACAACTTGGAATATTACAAACTACATGAGATGAGGACATACATCCCAACAAACTCCCACTTGGACTAAGCTAGTGGAGTACATGATACATTTCTCAAATGTACAGTAAAGTAATACAATAAACTAGGGCATTCAATACCCTTTTACAATACTCCCACTTGCCCTAGTTAGGAAGCTTTCTAAGACCTCGACTCTCTAGGTGACCCTCAAACACTATAGCCGTGAGGGCCTTTGTAAATGGATCAGCAACGTTTTGCTCCGAAGCTATCTGCATGACTGTCACGTCCCGTGGTGCACAATCTCCCGTATCAGGTGATACTTACGCTCTATTTCCTTGCCCCTTTTATGACTTCGAGGTTCTCTCCAGTTCGCTAGTGCACCACTGTTATCACAAAACAGCGTGATTGGCAAGTTCATATTTGAAACAATTTCCAAATCCGTCATGAACTTCCTGAGCCAAACAGCTTCCTTTGCAACTTCACAAGCCGCAACATACTCGGCTTCCATCGTGAAATCAGCGATGCATCCCTGCTTGATGTTTCGCCACACTATAGTTCCTCCATTCAAAATGAAGGCTGACCCCGAAGTGGTTTTCCTAGAATCCTTATGATCTGAAAGTCAGATTCTGTGTATCCCGTAATGATCAAATCCCCACTCTCATACAAAAGGTTGTAGTTCCTCGTTCTCCTAAGATACTTGAGTATTGCCTTTACGACTGTCCAGTGATCTAATCCTTGATTGGATTGATACCTACTGGCAATCCCAACTGCATAACAGATGTCGGGCCTAGTACACAACATGGTATACATCAGGCTCCCTACAGTTGAAGCATAGGATATTCGTCTCATATCCTCAACCTCTTCAGGAGTCTTAGGACATTGATCCTTAGACAAGTGAACCCCATGCCTGAAAGGCAGCAAGCCTTTCTTGGAGTTCTTCATCTTATATCTAGACAACATCTTGTCAATGTAAGATGCCTGAGACATGGCTAACGTTCTGTTCTTCCGGTTCCTGACTATCTGGATACCTAGAACATATTGTGCCTCTCCCTAATCTTTCATTTGGAATTGCGAAGCCAACCATTCTATAATGTCAGTAAGAAATCCTACCTCATTCCAGATTAGAAGGATATTATCCACATACAATATTAGAAACGCGACAGTACTGTTAATGATTTTCTTGTAGACACAAGGCTCGTCAACATTTTGATCAAAGCCATAAGAATTGATAGCCTCATCAAACCTTATATCCCAAGACCTGGAGGTTTGTTTCAGTCCATAAATAGACCTCGTAAGTCGGCTAACTCTTTGCTCTTGGCCTTAGGCAATGAACCCCTTTTGTTGGTCCATGTAGATGGTCTCGTCAAGGTTTTCATTCAGAAAGGCGGTCTTGACATCCATCTGCCATACCTCATAGTCATAATATGCGGCAATGGCCATAAGGATTCTAATCGACTTTACCATGGAAATAGGTGAAAAGGTTTCCTCATAGTGAACCCCTTCCACCTAGGTTAAATCCTTTGCCACTAGTCGAGCTTTGAAGGTCTGCACCTTCCCATCTACGCCACGTTTACGCTTGTAGATCCACTTGCAACCAATAGTTTTAACCCCATCTGGTTGATCCACAAGCTCCCAGACGGAATTGAAGTACATCGACTCCATTTCCTGGTCCATTGCTTTAATCCATTCGTCCTTGTCAACGTCTGTCATTGCCTGATCATAGGTCAATGCATCCTCACAATCATCATCAGGAGTGACAACTTGAGTTTCAGCTAAATCCATGTAACGTTCAGGCTGTCTCACAGCCCTCCCACTACGTCGAGGCATTCCCAACTCTTGGGAACGGACTTGACTAGACGAGCTAAGATCAACAACACTTGTTGACGTACTAGCACCATCAACAACTCTTGTTGATGAACTGTCGATTTCATTTAACACAATCTTACTCCTTGGTAAGTGATCCCTGATATGATCTTACTCAAGGAAAGTGGAATATGTCGACACAAGCACCCTATTATCCTTAAGATCATAAAAGAAACCAACCTTTGTCTCTTTTAGGTAACCTACAAAGAGGCACAACTTTGAACGGGGTTTCAACTTCTTCGAGTTTGACACCAACACATGGGTCTGGCATCCCCAAATACGCAAATGATGTAAACTTGTTTTACGACCATGTCAGAGTTCAGAAGGTGTTTCACAAACACTTTTCGACGGAACTGTGTTCAAAATGTATACTGCAGTCTCCACTACGTAACCCAAAAACGAATCTGGGAGACGAGCATAGCTCATCATCGATCGAACCATGTCCAACAAGGTTCTGTTTCTCCTCTTCGATACACCATTCTGCTGTTGCATACTAGGTGCTGAGAGTTGGGACGTAATTTCATGTTCTATCATATTGTCCTGAAATTCAATGTCCATATACTCTCCACCTCGATCCGATCGAAGTGTTTTTATATTTTTACCTAACAGGTTCTAAACCTCAGTCTTGAACTCCTTGAACATTTCAATTGTTTCAGACTTCCTATGCATTAGGTAAATGTACCCATACCTCGAATAGTCATCTATAAAAGATACGAAGTATTTGTAACCTCGGAGTGCTTTAACATTCATCGGAACACAGAGGACAGAATGTATAAGCTCAAGAGCCTACTTGGCTCTATATCCTTTTCCACTAAAAGGACGTTTGGTCATTTTGCCTTCAAGGCATGACTCACATACCGGAAAAGAGTTTTCTTCCAACTCGCTTAGAAGTCCACTCTTCACTAGTCTCTCAATCCTATTGAGATTTTATGTGGCCTAACCTTAGATGCCAAAGATGAACACTTTCTTTTGGAGAAACTTTTACTCTCTTAGTTTGTGTTTCTGCTGTTTTAAACAATTTGGTGTTCAAAACACTTTTGACCGAATTAGGGACCGAATTAGGGTTCAAAACATATAAATTGCTCTCAAGTGAAGCAGAACAAATCTAATTTCCATTTCGAGAAATAAATGCTTTATTACTCCTGAATAAAACGAAAATGTTTTGTTCTAATAGGTAGGATATAGAAACTAGGTTTCTAGTAAACCCAGGAACTATGTACATATTATCCAATAGTAGGTACTTTCTGCCAAAGAACAACTTTACCGTGCCAATTGCTGCAGCTGAGACAACTTCTCCGGATCCAACTCTGAGTGTTATCTCACCCTATTGCAGCCGCTACCAGAAACTTAATCCTTGAAAAGGAGAGCAAAAGTGGTTAGTGGCGCCTGAATACAATATCCAGACTGAGTCATTACTCTCCACTAAACAAGTTTCTGTGACAAGTAAATCACATTTACTTGTCATCTTCTATTCGTCAAGGAACTTGGGACAACTCTTTTTCAGGTGTCCGTCCTCGTTGCAGTAAAAACACTTTCTCGCAACTTTCTTGATTTCTTTGCCTTTTGGCGCGGCAACGCGGTCATCACTATCCTCTTTCAACTTCTCCTTCTTCGCTTTAGGGTCTGAAAAGCCTACAAACTTTGTCCTAGTGGTCAAACCCCTGTGAAAATGTCTTAAGACAACACTTGCCTGAGCTTCCTGTCCCCTAGTTTGCACCAAGTACTGGAAGGTTTGTAGATCGTTGAATAGGACTGTTGGACCGGGCACATGAGGACCTTCCTCAGTGAGCGAAAACTTTTGGTCGTCATTAACCAAAATCGTGTTAATATTGTTTTTTCACGAAATATTATCGCCGACTAATTTAATAGAAGCTAAAAGAGTATTAAAAGCGTTTCACATTTTGTTGCTGAAAAAAAATGAAAAAACTTTGTATTTGTCTCGCAAAAACTTTTGAAAATCCAATTAGGTTTTGACAAATTTTTATCCTATGATCCATAGGTCATTCAAAATTTGCGATGATACCCCAAAGGTTTAGAATGACCGCCACCGTAGGGTAGACAAACCCACTCCTCCTCTGGGACGAGACTTTCTCGATCATACCCTAATACCAGAATAACTCTTATTCCATTAGGCGTCCAGTTACCATTTTTTGGTATGAATCCATTAACTCTTAACGAATCCTGTGAGTGTCACCCTCAATCTTTAAATTTCCAAGTATCCGTCCAAACAATAGCCGCCGTATGGAGGACTAAGAAGGAAAACCAACAAGAAAATCGTATCCATTTCGAGAATTCATGGTGTTTCAACTCCCATAATCCAGGCTCTCCGTAAGGAGTGTCTGGTACAGGCCAAACTAGCAGGCGGATCATAGGCGTCTCACGGTGTGAATCGAAAGAAGAGACCGTGGGTCCCATTTTCATAGGTCCCGCTCCAACTCACTATAAGTATTCTCTCCATTCACGTTAAATATTGACCCATACAAATGACACCCGTAGGGGGCGCTCCCATTTGCGCCACGAAATCGAGTATGGATCTCACGGTGCGATTTTAACGGAAATTTGTGGATGAAAAATTAAATGTATCTCAAACACTTTATTTCCTCCCACTTAGCACTTTAAATTAAATGGGATTGACCTAAATAAACCAGCTAAAATTTACCTAAGTCTACCAATATAACTTTTATATTGGATTAGCCTAAGTTTATAATCACATTATTAACTTAGGTTTATGTGAGTAAATTAATTAACTCTTAATTAACCGCACTCACGAGAATATAACCTAAGAATCTCCTGACCGAATTCACTCCCAGGTCGGTTTTCAGGTAGGGGTGTTTCGCAAGCGTCAACTTAAATACCCCAGCCTTAGACAAAACCTTCCTTAGACAGAGTTACTTATCAGTCTCCATTAAAAGGTCATATTGGATTTCCTAATTCTGATCTTATTAGTACTAGAAAATCTAAGTCTAATTATTCAAGTTCTAACCCATTAAAAAGTAATAATTAACTTAGGTTACATGCATTTCTATGTTATAATGCTTGATCATTCATCACATGAATAATACTTTATAACATACATTCATCATGTGAATTAAATGAATGAGCATGCTTTTAATTTAAAAATTTAACACTTATATTTAAATAAATTAAATCATGCAAACATTATATTATAACTCTTATAATATAATTCTATCATGCATACTATATATTATAACTCTTATAATATAAAAATGAAGCATGAAATGTTTAACCTAAGGTGAGATTTTAAATCTATATGACTTACATTATGCACATAGAAAAATATTTCATACATCTCATGCATAAAATAAATAAATAGCATTATTAGACCGATTTTTGGCACCCTAGGGACATAAAATAAAATTAATTAACATTAATATAATATTTATATTAATATTAATTAAAATAATTAAATAAAAAAGTTATAAAATTCATTTTTACAAAGAAAATAAAAATAAAAAAAATATAAAACAAACCGCCAGCACGATCACTTGGCCTCGAACCACCGACCATGATGCAACTCCCGTGCAATTCCTTCACATCATCCACCACTACGTTGCAGCGTTGCAACCCTGTAATATATAGCGTGACGACTAGTGTTCTCAACGCTACCCATATCGTTGCACTGCAACACTCTTTCCAACCGCATGGATGGCGTCGCGACGTTGATGAAGTTCCAGCAAACCTCTTTAATTGTTTTTCACCAATTTTAAGAATTCACAGAATACACAACGAAGAGCAACAACTTTGCTCTGATACCAATTGAAGGGATTTAGAATTCCCGAAGCGAAAGACGTTGTGAAACGTCGTTGATCCGTTGTGTAATTCTTTCTTAAAATTGAACTAAACTACTTTAATTCTATGCTAAACATGCAAAATTAGAGAAGAAAAAACAGTAAGGTCTCGTTACTTACTTGTTAAAGAACACTTCTTCAAACTTTTTTCTCCTCCGGTCACGATCTCTCTCGAACCAACGTACTCCTTGAACACAAACCTCGATCTGAACAACAAGACACCTCCACAGGGTCTTCCCAGTTGTTCTCGAGAGCTTGAGGGAGAGTAGGTGGGACTCCCTTTGGTTTTGAGTGAGGAGATAATGAGAGGGAGTTGAGAGAGAATGGGGTTCGCTTGGAACTTGAATTTCCAAAAAAATGAGAACCAACCTTACCAAAGGCTTCTCACCAAGCCTTTAAATAATGGTGAAATGTGGAGTTAATATCTCCACTAAACCACCATTTTACCGCAACTATATGATATGCAAATCATATTTGCATATCACATATTATAAGGTATCTCATACCTTATTATACAAATCTAATTTGCATAAATGTGGAATTTTAAATTAAATCACATTCAATTTAATTTCACTCAATTTAATTTCTCCAAATAACACTAATTAATCAATTAGGCTATACTATAGTTTATTATGAATCTCATTCACATCAAAGTATATATTATGTAATCTATATCACATGTAAAAGACATAAATACCCAAATAAAGAATTTGATCACTTCAAATTCACAAATTCACACCAAACTATAAACCCTCCATTAGTCCAATTTCAGCCAACCGCGGGACCTAATGGACATACACGTGACGAGCTCCAATGATCTAAGACTAACCTGTCAAACTCTTTGACCCGGTTATTCAAAATTCATTAGCTACGGTAACACTCCACTAAAGCCCGTAGCTGAACTCTCATCACTGTAGGACAAGTTGTGTCCATCGATATAACCAATACCCATGAGTCGACCCTTCACAGGTTGTTCGTAGACACTGCTGGGTCAAATTACCGTTTTACTCCTGTGTCTACCTCTTGATCCTTAAGTCTCACTGCTCCTCTAATGAACAACTACGTTGCATGGTCCAACCATAAACAATAACTCTCTCAGGCGAATGAGAGAGTGGGGCCCCGTTGTTCAAGCAATGGAGACAGCACTAAAGGGAACAACCCCTCTAGTTTCCCTAAAGTCGGGAACGAGTGAATTGGTTCTTGCGTAGTCAAGTTCCAAGCTCCCCACGTGGTCCTGTCCCTGAGAAGATAGGCATATTGGGCAAGCAACAGTGGCCACCCTCCCCCGTACTAGTCAAAGGACAGACTCCCTAAGACAGGAGTTCGTAACACGCTCAAGATTAAGGTTGAGTAACTAATGGTCATCTACGAAATTATTAGCCCTATACTGATAACGGTGTTACATCAGTAAGTCAATAATTCACGATCCAATCTTCTACAATCTCATTCCACAGGATGCCTCCACTCGTATGTCAATCACATGAACGAGTCTGATCACCTCGTTTGTATCTAATACAAAACGGGTCGTATCCACAGTGTATCCAGGAATAGGTCTCCAACCCTATCCATATATTGTATACCGTTCGAGTAATTAACGCAAACGTGATCCTCCCTTTGTGTCCACTACACACCGTTAAAGTTCTTAGTTCTCTCATAATATAATGACCCTGGAGCTTAGTTTATTGGATTAAGTTCATGAAAAATGCGATATACAAAATTTAAATAAATAACTCTTATTTATTACATAGAGTTCAAATAAATAACTCTAATTTATTTACAACTTGGAATATTACAAACTAAACGAGATGAGGACATACATCCCAACATAAAACTGATCCCGATGTGGATTTCCTAGAATCCTTATCGTTCTAAAAATCAGAATCAGTGTATCCAGTAAGGATTAAATCCTTAGTCCAATACACAAGCATATACTCCCTCGTTTTCCTAAGATACTTGAGGATAGACACGTTCCCACTATCCCCTTCCTTCTCCCTATCGATAGCTTAACAGGGAGAAGGGGTGTGTATTGCTGGTGATCGATTAACGATACTGTTGAAGCAATTGGTGAATTGCTCTCTCACTCTCTTTCAATTCTAGAATTCCCAAAAGTTCTTCCAACTGTTGGAACCCTTCCCACAAAGGAAAGATCTAAGCACTCAGAGGATAGAAGGTTTATTCTTTTTTGGTGGTGTTCTCAGAAATGCAGAAGCTAAAGCTTCTTTGGGTTATCAGTAAATTGCTTGGAGCAAGGAGTTGCTGTGAGTCTACAAAGGTAATAATTTCCTTTTCATTCATTAGTTTAATAGTTAAACTCCATGTATGTTTGTATACATTTAATCCATGCCTAATTAGATTAGAGTTGATTATATGCTTGTTCTGTATTTTTTGTCAATGTATTGTTTTTTGTTTTTAGCAAAACAATCAAGCACATTAACGATCCCAATAACGTTTTCGCTACTCAAGGAGATCAGATCTCCATCAATTGGTATCAGAGCATGCTTGTATTGTTTTGTTTTGAAACAAAATTGCATTGATTTGGTGGGAATTGCATTTGGTTTGCTGTAAAACTTGTTTAGCAATGTTTCGGCCTTAGTTTACTTTGATTTTGATCGATTAGTATGTAAAGGGCCTTGCGTTTTTGGGCATAAAGTATAAAATTGAGTCTGTAATTGAGTTACGAGTCGTTCGAGACCATTCTCAAGCAATTCGTGGAGAATTGAGGGAGAAATTGCAAGATGAAGATGTTGTGTTCATGGAAGAAAGTTGTTATGGAAGCGTGGCGTTGGTAACGCTGTTCATCAGCGTTGGTAACGCTCAAGAGCAATGTCGCAACGCCAAAGACTCGTTGTTAGGTCGTGGCGCGGCGGTAACGCCGCTTCTCGCCAGCGCAACGCCATCCCAATAGAAAAGCGCAAGAAGGCCAAGCGGCGTAAAACGGCGCTGCAACGCGGCCTCAATGTTGCAACGCCGTGGGGCATTCCCAAGAGCTGCAAGACCGGTTCGGTTGGTTCAATTATTTTGGTCCGGTTCGAGCGGTTCAAGGCCGGTTCAGGGTGTTTTTGGACCGGTTTCATGAAATAAATTAATGTAATTTTTTTTTTTTGCACACTAGGGGCCAAATTATTCCGCTTTTCTGACTATTTATCTATATGAATGTCATTTAGATTATTCCCACCTTAGGATAAGCATGTTCATGCATTTTATTTATATAAATGTTATATGAATATGGTTGAATGCATGACTAATTTATTTTTTCATGAGTAATTAATTATATGTGTTATAATTAGATTATATGGAAAATAAATTGCATTGAACATGCAATTACCTAGTTTAAAATAAATGTTATTTTGTTTAAGTAATTTTATAATTCAACTAGTTGAATTTTTTATAATTCCAATTTGAATATTGATTGTTGGATTTATAATATAGTTTCTTTATCATAGGTTAATTATTAAAATTTATAAAAGTTATAAATTAAAGGGGTTTTAAACCATAACCTATAATAAAGAAATGCATGCAAACATAGGAACTTAGGTTAAATTTAATTAGTTTTAAATCGTTTAAAATTAATTTAGACCTAAGTTTCAATTTCTAACAGGTTAGAAATAAGTCTTACGTAGTATTTTAAATAGTTTAAAATATAGTAGGACTTTAGGACTTTGGTTATAAGGGAACTCTACCGGTGAAGTTCTGTCTAAGGTTAGGGGTACTTAAGCTGACGGTTAATGGAACACCTCCTACCTGGGAACTAACCCAGAACCTGAGTTGAATTAACCTCAGTTCGGTTTTATCTCTAGTTAATTAAAATGTTTATTCACCTAGACATAAGGTTTTAAGACCTAGTTATAATAGTTATAGTAGGCATAGACTTAGATAGATTCTTTTAGCCAGAATCCGACTAAGTTAAATCCATACCCTAATTTTAGGAACTTCAGTGGGAGAAAACGAGATGTTTGCATCGAGTTTACTCTCACGCCCCAAGAGTTCACACCGTGAGTTCCATGCTCATTGCGTGGCGTCAATAGGGCGTCCCCCTACGGTATGTGTTTGCATGGTTCAATACCAAGGTGAATGAGGGAAGTATCCATAGTAAATAGGAGTAGGACGCGTGTCAACGTATCCTACGGTCTCCTTCATTAGGTCGCACCGTGAGATTTCTATAGTCCACCTGCTAGGTTGTCCTGGAACAACCAAACCCTACAGAGGGCCTGACTATAGGGATCGGAACACCGCGAACTCCAAAAATGGATAGGGTCTCTTAGGTTGTTTGCCAGCAGTTGTCTTTCTTAATGGTAGCGTGCTGGCTCGGGCCTATTGGATCTGAAAATTGTAGGTTCACATTTACGGGATGAGTTAAGCTAGTTAACAAATCCTTGACCAAACAAACGGTAGCTAAGGACCATTGGGACATGAGATGTTCTTGTAGTGAGAATTGGCTGAGAAAGTCTCAATTCAAGGGAGGAATGACTAACCGCTTGATAGAGGCTTTTGTTCTAAACCCTTGAAATATCGTTGCAAAATTAAAGGTTTAACTTAAACAGTGGGTTTAGTTTAAACACTAGGGTTCTTTAATAATTTTGCTAAATTTGATTGATTTTTACAATGGGTTTAAAAGGCATAACTAATTAGAATTATTTTGGATTTTCAACATGTCGTCCTCAATAATAGCCTTACTTAAAAGCGACCGTTTAACTGGTGAGAATTTTACTACGTGGAAGTCCAACTTGAATACGATTCTCGTTGTTGACGACCTACAGTTTGTACTAACTGAGGAATGTCCTTAGATCCTCGCCGTAACGCCTCCTCAATGCTATTATGAGGCGCACGATCATTTGGATCAAGGCCAATGATAAGGCCAAGGTCTACATTTTGGCTAGTGTTTCGAAGTACTGGCCAAAAAGCACGAGGGCATGGTCTCAGCTCGTGAGATCATGAGTTCACTGCAGGAAATGTTTGGACAACCGTGTGGACAAATTCGGCACAAATCCCTCAAATACGTTTATAACTCCCGTATGAAGGAGGGGTCATCGGTGAGAGAACACGTTCTTGATCAGATAGTCTACTTCAACGTGGCTGAGATGAACGAAGCGGTCATTGACAAGCAAAGTCAGGTATTGTTCATCCTTGAATCTCTTCCGAAGAGTTTCCTGCAATTCCGCAGCAATGCGGTGATGAACAAGATAGAGTATAACCTGACTACTCTCCTTAATGAACTACATACTTTCCATTCACTTATGAAGAATAAGGGACAGGCTGATGGAGAGGCAAATCTGTTTACCCATTCTAGAAGGCTCGAGAAGGGTTCATCCTCTGGGACTAAGTCATGTAACTCTTCTTCTGGGATTAAGAAGACCCAAAAGAAGAAAATAGGAGGGAAAGGGAAGGCACCTGCTGCTGACAAAGGCAAGGGAAAAACCAAGCTTGCAGATAAAGGAAAGTGTTTCCACTGCAACATGGATGGGCACTGGAAGAGAAACTGCTCAAAATACCTTGTTGAGCTCAAAGAGAAGAAAGGTAAATTAGATTTACCTGTTCTTGAAACTTGTTTAGTGGAAAATGTTGATTTTACCTGGATACTTGATTCAGGAGCCACTAATCATGTTTGCTCTTCATTTCAGGAAACTAGTTCCTTCAAGGAGCTCGAAGAGGGTGAGATGACGCTCAGGGTCGAAACGGGAGACGTCGTCTCAGCTCGTGAAGTGGGAGATGCCAAGTTATTTTTCGGAGATAGATTTCTTTCTTTAAAAAATCTGTATATTGTTCCTAAGCTTAGAAGGAACTTAATTTCTATCTATTGTTCAATAGAACTTGGTTATTGTATTTCTTTTTCAATCAATGAAGCGTTCATTTTGAAAGAGGGTGTCAATATTTGTTTTGCTAAATTGAAAAATTGCTTGTACGTACTGAAACCGAATAAAACCAAAGAAATTTTAAATCATGAGATGTTTAAAAATGCTAGCACTCAAAATATAAGGCAAAGAATTTTTCCAAATAATAATACCTATCTATGGCATCTTAGACTTGGTCATATTAATCTCAACCGGATTGAGAGACACATGTCATCCAGACACGTTCCACTCTCCCCTTCTTTCTGCCTATCAATAGCTTAACAGGGAGAAGGGGTGTGTATTGCTGGTGATCGATTAACGATACTGTTGAAGCAATTGGTGAATTGCTCTCTCACTCTCTCTCAATTCTAGAATTCCCAAAAGTTCTTCCAACTGTTGGAACCCTTCCCACAAAGGAAAGATCTAAGCACTCAGATGATAGAAGGTTTATTCTTTTGGTGGTCTTCTGTAAAACAGAGAAGCTAAAGCTTGCTGAGTTACTATAAATTGCTTGGAGCAAGGAGTTGCTGTGAGTCTACAAAGGTAATAATTTCCTTTCCATTCTTTAGTTTAATAGTTAAACTCCATGTATATTTGTATGCATTTCATCCATGCCTAATTAGATTAGAGTTGATTATATGCTTGTTCTGTATTTTTGGTCAATGTACTATTTTTTGTTTTTAGCAAAACAATCAAGCACATTAACGACCCTAATCACGTTTCCGCTGCTCAAGGAGATCAGATCTCCATCAATTTTTAACTACTGTCAAGGGGCCTAACCCTGGATTAGATTTGTACCAACTGACTAATCCCACTACATAGAAAATGTCTGGCCTCGTGCACAGCATAACATACGTTAAGCTACATGCTGCAGAAGCATAGGGAATACGTTTTAGATCCTCAACATCTTGAGGTGTCTTAGGAGACTGTTCCTTAGACAGATGAACTCCATGCCTAAAGGGTAATAAGCACCTCTTTGAATTCTGCATCGAATATCTGGACAACATTTTGTCGATATAAGATGCCTGAGACAGAGATAGCGTTTTATTCTTGCGATTCTTGAAGATCCAAATCCCACGAACATATTTCGCCTCTCCCAAATCTTTCATTTGGAATTGGATCGCTAGCCAATTCTTTATGTCAGTAAGGTATCCAACATCATTCCCAATGAGTAGAATATCATCCACATAAAGCACTAAGGAAGCTAATTTGTCGTTGATGATCCTCTTGTAAACACAAGGCTCATCAACGTTTTAGTCAAAGCCATAAGACTTGATCGCAATATCAAATCTTATATTTCAAGATCTGGATGCTTGTTTCAACCCATAAATGGATCGATTGAGCTTGCAAACTTTTTGCTCCTAACCTTGGGTTATGAACCCTTCGGGTTGAGACATGTAGATGCTCTCGTCAAGATTACCATTCAAAAAGGAAGTCTTGACGTCCATTTGCCAAATTTCATAATCATAGAAAGCAGCTATGGACATAAGTATCCTGATAGACTTTAGCATAGCAACAGGGGAAAAATTTCTTCATAATCAACTCCTTCCCTTTGAGTAAAACCCTTTGCTACAAGTTTAGACTTAAAGGTTTGTACCTTTCCGGCTACATCTCTCTTTCTCTTATAGATCCATTTACACCCTATGGGTCTAACCCCTTCACGTTGGTCTACAAGTTTCCATACTGAATAGAAGTCCATTTACTCTATTTCAAGGGCCATGGCTTTGATTCATTGGTCCTTGTCTACGTCATTCATTACATGTTTATAAGAAAATGGATCTTCTACACTGTCATCAGGTATGACGACTTGAGTTTCAGCTAAACCCAAGTAGCGGTTAGGTTGGGAATCAACCCTCCCACTTCGTCGAGGCATTCCCAACGATTGAGAAGGACGAGACTGGCTTGAGATGTTGGCTTCTCCATCAACTGTTGATGAAGATCCAGCTTGATCAATAACTCTTGTTGGTTCATATGTAGCTTCATTTAGCACTAATTTACTATGCGGTTTATGGTTCCTCATGTGATCTTCCTTCAAGAAAGTGGCATTTGTCGATACAATCACCTTGTTTTCTTGTGGGTCGTAGAAAAGACCACCTTTCGTTTCTTTGGGATAGCCAACAAATTGGCAAAATATTGAACGAGGTTTCAGTTTCTTTAGGTTTGTCACTAGCACATGAGTGGGACAACCCCAAATCCTGAAGTGTTGCAAACTAGGTTTACGCCCTTTCCACAATTCAGAAGGTGTTTCTGAAACACTCTTTGATGGAACAATGTTTAAGATTTGCACTGCAGTGTCTACTGTGTATCCCCAAAACGAAGCAGGCAATTGAGCATAGCTCATCATAGAACGAACCATGTCCAACAGGGTTCTATTTCTCCTTTCTAACATACCATTTTGTTGTGGTGTATTAGGTGTTGAGAGTTAAGATTTAATTACATGTTCTATCATATTGTCCTGGAATCTCAAATCCATATGCTCTCCACCTTGATCGGATCTAAGTGTTTTAATGGTTTTCCCTAATGCATTCTCTACTTCAGTCTTATACTCTTTGAACTTTTCAAGAGCCTCATACTTTTGATGCATTAGGTTTAGATAACCATACCTCGAATAATCATCTATGAAGGAGATGAAATATTCGTACCCACCTCGAGCTTTAACATTCACCGGACCACAAAGATCTGAATGTACAAGTTCTAAGGGCTCTATGGCTCTGTAACCTTTTCCAGTAAAAGGTCACTTAGTCATTTTACCTTCCAAGCAAGATTCGCAAGGAGGTAAAGAGTCATCTTCTAACTTGTTTAGAAGTCCATTCTTAAATAATCTCTAAATCCAGTTGAGATTTATATGACCAAGTCTAAGATGCCATAGATAGGTATTATTTTGAGAAATTCTTTGCCTTTTACTTTGAGTATTTGCAGTTTTAAACATCTCATGATTTAAAATTGCTTTAGTTTGATTCCGTTTAAGTACATACAATCCATTTTTCATTTTAGCAGAACAAATATTGACACCCTCTTTTAAAATGAACGCTTCATTTAATGAAAAAGAAATACAATATCAAAGTTCTATTAAACAAGAGATAGAAATTAAGTTCCTCTAAATCTTAGGAACTATATACAGATTTTTTAATAAAATAAATCTATCTCCAAAAAAAAACTTGGCATCTCCCACTGCACGAGCTGAGACGACGTCTCCCGTTCCGACCCTAAGCGTCATCTCACCCCCTTCGAGCTCCTTAAAGGAACTAGTTTCCTGAAACGAAGAGCACACGTGATTAACGGCTCCTAAATCAAGTATCCAGGTAAAATCATCATTTTCCACTAAGCAAGTTTCAAGAACAAGTAAATCTAATTTACCTTTCTTCTCTTTGAGCGCAGTAAGGTATTTTGGGCAGTTTTGCTTCCAGTGCCCATCCACGTTGCAGTGGAAACACTTTCCTTTGTCTGCAACCTTGGATTTGCCCTTGCCTTTGTCAGCAGCAGGTGCCATCCCTTTCCATCATATCTTCTTCTTTTGGGTCTTCTTAAGCCCAAAAGATGAACCACAGGACTTGGTCCTAGAGGATGAACCCTTCTTGAACCTTCTTGAATGGGCAAACAGATTTGCCTCTCCATCAGTCTGTCCCTTATTCTTCATAAGGGACTGGAAAGTTTGTAGTTCATTAAGGAGAGTAGTCAGGTTATACTCTATCTTGTTCATGCGGAAGAGATTCCAGGATGAACGAGACCTGACTTTTCTCGTCAATGACCGTTTCGTTCATCTCAACCACGTTGAAGTGGACCATCAGATCGAGAACGTGTTCCCTCACCGATGACCCCTCCTTCATACGGGTGTTATAAACGTATTTGAGGGATTCGTGCCGAAGCTGTGCAGACGGTTGTCCAAACATATCCTGCAACGAACTCATGATCTCATGAGCTGAGACCATGCCCTCGTGCTTTTTTGCTAGAACTTCAGAAACACTAGCCAAAATGTAGACCTTGGCCTTATCATTGACTTTGATCCAGCAGTCGAACGCCTCCTTAACAGATTAAGGAGCGTTTCGAGCTGGGACCTGAGGACATTCCTCAGTCAGTACAAACCGAAGGTCGTCAACAACAAGAATCGTATTCAAGTTGGACTTCCACGTAGTAAAATTCTCACCAGTTAAACGATCGCTTTTTAATAAGGCTATTATTGAGGACGACATGCTGAAAATAAAAAATAGTTCTAATTAGTTATGCCTTTTAACCCATTACAAAACAATCAAATTTGGCAAAATTATTCAAGAACCTTAGTGTTTAAACTTGATGGAGATCTGATCTCCTTGAGCAGCAGAAACGTGTTTGAGATCGTAATTGCTTGATTATTTTGCTTGAAACAAAAACCAGTACATTGACCAAAAATACAGAACAAGCATGAAATTCTAATCTTATTAGACATGGATTATAATAAACATGCAATCATATGTTACAAGTTTAACAATTAAACTAAGAAGGGAGAAAGAAGAATTACCTTTGTAGTTCCTAATTCTCCAGCAACACCTTGCTCCTAGCTTTTCAGCAATACAACAGAACTTCTCTGTTTTTCTCCAAGAAAGACACTACCAACAGGAGAACCATCTATATCTCTGAATACTTAGATCTTCCATGGTGGGAAGGATCCAACAGTTTGGAAGAATTGGAGAATTTTGGAGATTGAGAGAGAGAGAGAGATTTTTGCAGCAATTTTCCAATTGCCTCAAATTGATCGATTGATCAACGCACACCCCTTCTCCCTGTTAAGCTATCGATAGGGAGAAGGAAGGGGATAGTGGGAACGTGTCTGGAAGACACGTTCCCTTATTTTATTATTATTATTATTATAATAATAATAATGATAATAATAATCATAATTAAATAATAATTAAATCAAATTTAATTATTAATTCAAATAATACAAATTAAATATCATATATTTAATTTTGATTAAATCTCATTTAATCATATCACCCCCCTTTAACCTATAGTTTTAATGTACATCCCGTGTACATTAAAGTTTAACCAATAGTTTTCAAATGTGAATCATATTGACATTTAATATTATATTTGAACTCTTTCAAATATTCAATTCTCTCATATAATTTAATATGAATCATATTCACATTAAATTTATAATATATAGTTCCAAAACTATATATTATATCGTATCTAAATA
Source organism: Trichosanthes cucumerina (assembly GCA_036507285.1). Classification (NCBI taxonomy): domain Eukaryota; kingdom Viridiplantae; phylum Streptophyta; class Magnoliopsida; order Cucurbitales; family Cucurbitaceae; genus Trichosanthes; species Trichosanthes cucumerina. The sequence goes on from CM071840.1 coordinate 46,867,367, forward strand.
CATTAAATATATTCCCTAATGAATTTGAACATTTCAAATTCAAATGATCTAAGAACCCTTTACGAGCTAGAAGGTGGACCTAATGGACCTACAGATCAGAAGCTCCAACGATACAAGATTGCTCGGTTAATCTCATTAACATCCCAATCAACATTCGTTAACTTCAGGAACACTCCACTAAAGTCTCGCAGCTGCACTCTTCTCACTGCAGATATATTTCTGTGTCCACGGATATTGACCAATAACAGCAAGTCAATCCTTCACAAATGTTCGTAACACCAGCTGGGTCAAATTACTGTTTTACCCCTTGGTTACATCTTGTGCCTTAAGTACCAGTGCTCCTCTAATGAACAATTTGTTTGTGGTCCTACCAACAAACAGAGTCCCTCAAGGGCTAATGAGAGGGTCAGGCCCTTTGTTCACGTCCCGAAGACACCACTTAAGGGAACATTCCTCTACTTACCCTAGTAGGCGGGAAGGAGTGAATTCCATCTTGCTAAATTAAGTCCCCAGCCGCTCACTCGGTCTTGTACCCAAGAAGGTAGGCATATTGAGTCGGCGAATCTGGCCACTCTCACCCATACTAGTCAAAGGACAATCCCTCGCGAACAGGAGTTCGTGAACTCGCTTCAGATTGAGATCAAGTTGCCTAGGTCATCCTAGTGAAATAGAAACCTAACTAGTCAACGGAGTTACAGCTAGGGATTACTATTTCGTGGTCCGGTCTTATGTAATCTCATTACATAGGATATCCCCACTCATATGTCATCTACATGAACACGTTAGGATCACAGTGTTTATATCAAATACAAAGTGTGCCACATCCATAGTTTAACTAGGGTAAGGTACCCAAACCTTATCCCCTAACTATAGACCCTTTAGGCTGTATCTCGAATCGAGATCCTTTTTATATACATTACATTCAGTTAAAGATTCATTAAACGGCCTTGGATGTCTAGTTTATTGGATTTAGGGGTTAAATAAAGGCAAACTCATAGATAATGAACAATAACACTTTATTGAAATAATAACACTATGTTACATTAATTAGAACATAATTACAAACTACGAGTTTTAGGGCACAGATCCCAACAAAACTAAACCCAATGTTTATATTAAACCTTTAATTTTTCAAAGATATTTCAAGCGTTTAGAACAAAAGACTCCGTCGGGCTGTCGCTCATTCCTCCCCTGAATTGAGACTTTCTCAGCCAATTCTCACTACAAGAACATCTCATGTCCCAATGGTCCTTAGCTACCGTTTGTTTGGTCAAAGACTTGTTAACTAGCTTAACTCATCACGTAAATATGACCCTACCATTTTGAGATCCAATAGGTTCGAGTCAACAGGCTACTATTAAGAAAGACAACTATTGGCAAATTACCTAAGAGACCCTATCCATTTCTGGAGTTCGTGGTGTTTCGATCCCTATAGTTAGGCCCTCCGTAGGGTTTGGCGGTTCAATGACATCCTAGCAAAGTGACTATAGAAAATCACTGCAGTGCGACCTAATTTTGGAGACCTTAGGATACGTTGACACGCATCGTGCTCCCATTTACTATGGAAACTTCCCTTATTCACCTTGTTATTGAACCATGCAAACACTTACCGTAGGAGAACGCCCTATTGATGCCACGTAGCCGAGCATGGAACTCACGGTGTGAACTTTTGAGGACGTGAGAGTAAACTCGATGCGAACATCTCATTTTCTCCCACTGAAGCTCCTAAGATTAGGGTATAGGTTTAACTTAGTCGGATTATGGCTAAAAGAATATATCTAAGTCTATGCCTATTATAACTGTTAGAACAAGGTCTTTTAACTTTAATTTCCTAGATATGAAATAAATCTAAGGTTGATTCAACTCAAACTTTAAGTCAGTTCCCAGGTAGGAGGTGCTCCGTTAACCGTCAGCTTAAGTACCCCCAACCTAGACAGAACTTCACCAGTAGAGTTCCCTTATAACTAAAGGTCTAATGTCCTACTATATTTTAAACTATTTAAAATACTACGTAAGACTAATTTCTAATCCTATAGAAATAAAAACTTAGGTCTATATTAATTTTAAATAATTTAAAACTAATTTAATTTACCCAAGTTCCTATGTTTGCATGCATTTCTTTATTATAGGTTATGGTTTCTAAAACCCCTTTAATTAATAACTTTTATAAATTTAATAATTAACCTACGACAAAGAACTATATTATAAAATCAACAATTATTTTTCAAGTTGGAATTATAAAATAAAATTATTCAACAAATTGAATAATTAAATTACTTGAATACAATAACATTTATTTTAAACTAAGTAATTTTATGCTACATGCAACTTATTTTCCACATTTATTTAATTATAACAATTATAAATAAATGCATATGAAAAATAAATTTTAATCATGCATTTCTACCACATTTATGTAACATTTATACGAATAAAATGCATGAACATTCTTATCCTAGGGTGGAAAAAAATGTAATTGACATTTATAAAGAAATACAGCTGTAAAACCGAAATAATTTTGCCCCTAAAGTGCAAAATAAAAAAAATTACTCTAATTTTATTACATAAACCGGTCCAAAACACCTTTAACTGGACTTGAACCGCACGAACCGGACCGAAAAACCAACAATGATGTTGAACCGATTTGTAGCTAGTGAAAAAGCATCACGGCGTTGCAACGCTGATGTGGCCGTTCCAACGCCCGCTTTGTCCACGCGTGCGCTTGCTATCAGGTTAGCGTTGCAACGGTGAGGGGCAGCGTTGCAACGCCGCTGACCCCTGGAGCTCCCGCGTCGATAGGGAGTTCGGGCGTTGCAACGCTGATGAATGGCGTTGCAACGCTGCTGGTAGAGTTGCAACACTGTTGCTTCGGCAACAGCTTTGTCCTTCGAACACATCAGCTTCAATCATCAATTTCTCCTTCGATTCTCAACCAAATTACATGAAACTGGTCCCGAACGACTCATAACTCGAATATCGACTCGATAATGCACTTAATTGCCCAAAATCACAGGGGTCTTTACACTTAATTTCATCAAATCAAAAGAAAAACTAAGGCCAAACACTCCTAAAATGTTTTACAGCAAACCATATGCAATTCCCACCAAATCAATGCAATTTTGTTTTAACCAAAATAAATCAAGCATTCCTCTGATATCAATTGATGGAGATCTAATCCCCTTGAGCATCAAAAACGAGTTTGGAATCTTAATTTTGCAAGTTCGTTTGGGTTGAAATACAAAAACCGACACATTGATGAAAACATAAAATAGGCATGCATCTCTAATCTAATTAGGCATGGAGATAAATTATGCAAACACGCTTTGTTTAACAATTAAACTAAAAGTAAGAAAAGTTATCTTTGTAGTTTTTCCTCAGCAATTCTTTGCTCCAAGTTTTACAACAACACAACAACTCAAAAAAAAAACCTTCTCTGTTTTCATCAACATGACACTACCAGTAGATAGAACCTTCTATCCTCTAAGTGCTTAGATCACCCTTGTTGGGAAGAGTTGCAACAATTGGAAGATTGAGAGTTGAGAGATAGAGAGAAAGAGAGAGCACTCTTCTTAGTGAATTTAATTAATTGAGTGAATGATCGATTGACTGAAGCTTGACCCTTCTCACTGGGAGAAGGACACTTCAGTGGGTAACTCCCCACTCCCAATCGAGAGGGGACGATCTAACCCTTTACGAGCTTGAAGGTGGACGTAATTGACCTACAGATTAGAAGCTCCAAACATATGAGATTGCTCGGTTAATCTCATTAACCTCCCAATCAACATTCGTTAACTGCGGGAACACTCCACTAAAGTTACGCAACTGCACTCTTCTCACTGTAGATATATTTCTGTGTCCACGGATATTGACCAATAACAGCAAGTCAATCCTTCACGAATGTTTGTAACACCAGTTGGGTCAAATTATCGTTTTACCCCTAGGTTACATCTTGTACCTTAAGTACCATTTCTCCTCTAATGAACAATTTGTTTGTGGTCCTACCAACAAACAGAGTCCCTCTCGGGCCAATAAGAGAATCGAGCCCTTTGTTCAAGACCCGAAGACACCACTTAAGGGAACATTCATCTACTTACCCTAGTAGACGGGAAAGAGTAAATTCCATCTTGCTAAGTTAAGTTCTCGGCCGCTCACTCGGTCTTGTCCCCAAGAAGGTAGGCATATTGTGTTTGCGTATCTGGCTACTCTCACCCATACTAGTCAAAGGAAAATCCCTCATGAACAGGAGTTCGTAAACTGCTCAGGATTGAGATCAAGTTGCATAGGTCATCCTAGTGAAATAGAAACCTAACTAGTCAACGGAGTTACATCTAGTGGTTACTATTTCGCGGTCCGGTTTTATGTAATCTCATTACATAGGATATCCCCACTCACATGTCATCTACACGAACAATTTAGGATCACTGCGTTTGTATCTTATACAAAGTGTGCTACATCCATAGTTTTACCATAGTAAGGTACCCAAACCTTGTCCCCTTACTATAGACACTTTAGGTTGTATCTCCAACTGAGATCCTTCATATGTACACTACATTCAGCTAAAGATTCATTTTACAGCCTTGAATGTTTAGTTTATTGGATTAAAGGTTAAAACAAAGGCAATGCCGCAAACAACGAACAATAACTTATTATTAAAATAATAACACTTTATTACAATAATTAGAACATAATTACAAACTACGAGTTTTAAGCCACAAACCCCAACATTAACATGGATACTTGATTTAGGGGCCACTAACCAGGTTTTCTTTTCTATACAGGAAACTAGTTCCTTCAGAAAGCTCAATGAGGGTTTGATGACGCTCAAGGTCAGAATTGGAGACGTCGTCTCAGCTCGTGAAGTGGGAGATGCCAGGCTATTTTTTAAAGATAGATTTTTATTTTTTTAAAATTTTTATATGGTTTCTAGAATCAAGAGGAACTTATTATCTATCTCTTGTTTAATTGAACATGGATATTGTATTTATTTTTCTTTTAATGAAGTGTTCATTTCGAAACAGGGTGTCAATAAATGTTCAGCTAAATTAGAAAATGGCTTGTATATATTAAAACCGAACGAAACTAAAGCAATTTTAAATAATGAAATATTTAAAATTACAAATACTCAAAGTATAAGACAAAATACTTCTCCGAATAATAAAACCTATCTTTAGCATCTAAACATGGTCACATAAATCTTAACCAGAGTGAGAGATTAACTAAGAATGGACTTCTAAAGAAGTTAGAAGATGATTCTTTACCCCTATGTGAGTCCTCTTTAGAAGAAAAAATGACTAAGCAAACTTTTACTGGAAAATGTTATAAAGCAAAAGAGCCCTTACAGCTTATACTTTCAAATCTTTATGGTCTAGCGAATGTTAAAGCTCAATGAGGGTACAAATATTTCATCTCCTTCATATATGATTATTCGAGGTATGGTTATGTATATCTAATGCATCATAAGTCTATGGCTCTTGAAAAGTTCAAAGAGTTTATGACTAAAGTTGAAAAGGCATTAGGGAAGACCATTGAGACACTTCGATCCGATCGAGGTGGAGAGTATTTGGACTCGAGATTCAAGGACAATTTGATAGAACATGGAATCTAGTCTCAACTCTCAGCACCTAATACACAACAATAGAATGGTGTATCTGAAAGGAGAAATAAAACCTAGTTAGACATGGTTCAATCTATGATGAGCTATGCTCAATTGCCTTACTCGTTTTGGGGTTACGCAGTAGAGACTGCAATTCAAATCTTGAACACGGTTCCATCAAAGAGTGTTTCAAAAATACCTTTTGAGTTGTGGAAGCGATGTAAACCTAGTTTACATCACTTCGGGATTTGGGGTTGTCCAACACGCGTGTTAGTGACAAACCTGAAGAAATTGGAACCGATAGGATTGAATCCTGTAGTGGAAGTGATTTTAATCGCGTGTTCTTATAATGTGTGACATATATCTAATCAGAATCATACTTCTATAGCGATTAAGCATACTTATTAAGTTTGGTCAGCAAGAAATTTACCTTTGTAGCCAAAAACAACACGTGCTCCTTTCCTCTTTTTGTTCTCACGATCTCAACGATCACGCGTTCTCAACAATCTACGAACATGTTTTTGACACGCCCACTAGCTCTTCTCCGTTGTATCTCTAGGAGAGGGAAGGTGGTTGATCCTCTATTGGAGTAGGGAGGGATTTTAAGTGAGATAAGTGTTTTGGAACTTTTCCAGCAACACTTACAAAAGAGAACACTAGGGTTCATATAAATGCCTTCGAATGCCTAACAAATTTGCATCTGATGCATACATTTATAGGGAAAGAGGATGGAAATGATCATCCTACTCCTATAGTTCTATTATGATATATTTCTCATTTTAATACATGGATTAAACCATTTATTATATCAATTATATCACATATAATTGATATATCTCCTTAAACATGAAATTGAACACTTCGATTTCACTACAAACTATAAACCCTCATTATTTCCATGTTGAGCAAATGGAGGGACCTAATGGATCTACAAATCATGAGCTCCAATGATATATGATTAATCGATCAAACTCTTAGATCTAATTAACCAACATTCATTAACTACGAGTCACTCCACAATAGACTCTTAGTTGCACTCTCCTAACTGTAGACTACGTTTTATCCACAAATATAATCAATACCCGTGAGTTGACCCTTCACAGGTTGTTCGCAATCACAGCTGGGTCAAATTACTGTTTTACCCCTGTGACTACATCTTGCTCCTTAAGCACTACTGATCCTATAATGAACAACTAGTCTATCGTCGTACCATAAATTTTATCCTTCTCAACCAAGTAAGAAGGTGGGGCCCCGTTGTTCAAGACTTAGATTCAGTTCTTAAGAGAACAACCTATCTGATTCCCTAATATAGGAATTAGTGAATTCCATCTTGCAGAGTTAAGTTTTCAACTACCAAAAAGGTTATGTCCTTGAGAAGGTAGGCTTATTGAGTCAGCTATAGGCCACTCTCACCCATACTAGTCTAAGGACAAATCCCATAAACAGGAGTTTGTATCTTGCTCAAGATTCAGGTCAAGTCATTAATGATCATCTATAAATTATTAAACCTATCTTGTTAATGTTTTCGTTTGGGTTGGCCCATGTAGATGTTTTCGTCAAGATTGCCATTCAAGAATGTTGTCTTGACATCCATTTGTCATACCTCATAGTCATAATATGCTCATCAATGTTTTGGTCAAAGCCATAAGACATGATCGCAACATCAAATCTTATGTTCCAAGATCTGGATGCTTGTTTCAACCCATAAATGGATCAATTGAGCTTGCAAACTTTTTGCTCTTGACCTTGGGTTATGAACCCCTTGGGTTGAGACATATAGATGCTCTCGTCAAGATTACCATTAAAAAAAGCAGTCTTGACGTCCATTTTCCAAATCTCATAATCATAAAATGCAGCCATGAATAAGAATATCCTAATAGACTTAAGCATAGCAACAAGGGAAAAAGTTTCCTCATAGTCAACTTCTCCTTTTTGGGTAAAATCCTTTGCTACAAGTTTAGCCTTAAAGGTCTGTACCTTTCTGGCTGCAACTCTTTTTCTCTTATAGATCCATTTTCACCCTATGGGTCATAACTCTTTAGGTTGGTGTACAAGTTTCCAAACTGAATTGAAGTACATTGACTCCATTTTAGGTCCATGGCTTTGATCTATTGGTCCGTATCTACGAAATTCATTGCCTGTTTATAGGACAATGGATCCTCTACACCGTCATCAGGTATGATAACTTGTGTTTCAGCTAAACCTAAGTGTTGTTCGGGTTGGGAAACAACCCTCCCACTCCCTCAAGGCATTCCCAATGATTGAGAAGGACGTGACTGACTTGATGTGTTGCCTTCTTCATCAACTCTTGATGAAGGTCAAGCTTGATCAACAACTCTTGTTGGCTCATCAGTAGCTTCATTTAGTAGTAGTTTACTATGTGGTTTATGGTTCCTCGTGTGATCTTCACCAAAAAAGTGGCGTTTGTCGATACAATCACGTTGTTTTCTTGTGGGTCGTAGAAAGGACCACCTCTCATTTCTTTGGGATAGCCAACAAATTGACATAATCTTGAACGAGGTTCTAGTTTTTTTCGGTATGTCACCAGCACGTGTGTCGGGCAACCCCAAATCCTGAAGTGTTGTAAACTAGGTTTACGCCCCTTCCATAATTCAAAAGGTGTTTCAGAAACACTCTTTGATGGAATAATATTCAAGATTTGAATCGCATTCTTTACTGCATAACCCCAAAAAGAGGAAGGCAATTGAGCATAGCTCATCATAGACCGAACCATATCTAACAAGGTTCTATTTCTCCTCTCTGACACACCATTTTGTTGTGGTGTATTAGGTGCAAAGAGTTGAGATTTTATTCCATGTTCTATCAAATAGTCCTAGAATCTCAAATCCATATACTCCCCACCTTGATCAAATTTAATTGTTTTAATAGTTTTCCCTAATGTATTCTCTACTTCAGCCTTATACTCTTTGAACATTTCAAGAGCCTCAGACTTATGATGCATTAGGTATATATAACCATACCTCAAATAATTATCTATGAAAGAGATGAAATATTTGTACCCTCCACGGGGTTTTACATTCACCGGACCACAAAGATCCGAATGTATAAGCTCTAAGGGCTCGATGGCTCTATAATCTTTTCTAGTAAAAGGTTGCTCAGTCATTTTGCCTTCCAAGCATGATTCACAAGTATGTAAAGAATCATCTTCTAACTTGTTTAGAAGTCCATTCTTGGATAGTCTCTCATCCCGGTTGAGATTTATATCACCAAGTCTAAGATGCCAAAGATAGGTATTATTATTTGGAGAAATTCTTTGTCTTTTACTTTGAGTATTTGCAATTTTAAACATCCCATGATTTAAAATTGACTTAGTTTGATTCGGTTTAAATACATACATGTCGTTTTCTAATCTAGCAGAACAAATATCGACACCCTTTTTCGAAATAAACGCTTCATGAATTGAAAAAAATACAATATCCATGTTCAATCAGACAAGAGATAGAAATTAAGTTCCTCTTAATCTTAGGAACTATGTACAGGTTATAAAAATCTATCTCTAAAAACAGTTTGGCATCTTCCACTGCACGAGCTAAGACGACATCTTCCGTTCCAACCCTAAGCGTCATCTCACCCTCTTCGAGCTCCTTGAAGGAACTAGTTTGTAGTAAAGAAGAGCAAACCATATTAGTGGCTCCTGAATCAAGTATCCAGGTAAAAAAATCATTTTCCACTAAGCAAGTTTCAAGAACAAGTAAATCGAATTTACCTTTCTTCTATTTGAGCTCATCAAGGTACTTTGGGCAGTTTGATTTCCAGTGCCCGTCCATGTTGCAATGGAAACACTTTCTTTTGTTTGTAACCTTGGCCTTTCCCTTGCCCTTATCAGCAGCAGGTGTCTTCCCTTTCCCTCATATCTTCTTCTTTTGGATCTTCTTAAGCCCAGAAGATGGACCCAAAGACTTTGTCCCACGGGATGAACCCTTCTAGAACCTTATGGAATCGGCAAACGCATTTGCCTTTCCATTAGCCTGCCTTTTATTCTTCATATGAGACTGGAAAGTCTACTGTTCATTGAGGTGATTAGTCAAGTTGTACTATATATTGTTCATCACCGCATTGCTTTGGAATTGCAGGAAACTCTTCGGAAGAGACTCCAAGATGAACGACACCTGACTTTGCTCGTCTATGTCCGCGTCGTTCATTTTAGTCACGTTGAAGTGGTAAATCAGATCGAGAACGTGTTCTCTCACCGACGATCCCTCGTTCATACAGGAGTTATAAACGTACTTGAGGGATTCATGCTCAAGCTATCCAGATGGTTGTCCAAACATATTCTGCAATGAGCTTATGATCTCACGAGCTGAGACCATGCCCTCGTGTTTTTTTGCCAGAACTTCAGAAACACTAGCCAAAATGTAGACCTTGGCCTTATCATTGGCCTTGATCCAGCGGTCGTACGCATCTTAACAGATTGAGCATCGTTTCGAGTAGGGACCTGAGGACATTCCTCAGTCAGTACAAACCGAAGGTCGTCAACAATGATAGGTTGGACTTCCACGTAGTATAATTTTTGCCAGTTAAACGTTCGCTTTTGAGTAAGACTATAATTGAGAACGACATGCTGAAATTTCAAAAATAGTTCTAGTTAGTTATGCCTTTAACCAATTATAAACCAATCAATTTTAGAAAATTTATTAAAGAACCCTATTATTTAAATTAAACCTTTAATTTTGCAACGGTACTTCAAGGGTTTAGAACAAAAGCCACCGTCGGGTGGTCAGTCACTCCTCCCCTAAATTGAGACTATCTCAGCTAATTCTCACTACCAAAACATCTCATTTTCCAATGATTCTTAGTTATCGTTTGTTTGGTCAAGGACTTGTTAACTAGATTAACTTATCCCGTAAATGTGACCCTACAATTTTCAGATCCAATAGGTCCGACCTAACAGGTTACTATTACGAAATACGACTGTTGGCAAATTACCTGAGAGACCCTACCTATTTTTGGACTTTGCAATGTTCTGATCCTTATAGTCAGGCCCTCCATAGGGATTGGTTGTTTCAGGACAACCTAGCAGGCAGACATTAGAAATCTCACGGTGCGACCTAATGAAGGAGACCATAGGATACGTTGACATGCATCCTGCTCCCATTTTCTATTGATACTTCGTCATTCACCTTTTTATTGACTCATGCAAATATTTACCATATGGGGCACCCTAGTAATGCCACGTAGCCGAGCATGGAACTCATGGTGTGATCTCTTGAGGACGTGATAGTAAACTCGATGCAAACATCTCATTTTCTCCCACTTAAGTTCCTATGGTTAGGGTGTAGGTTTAACTTAGTTGGATTTAGGCAAAAAGAATCTATCCAAGTCTATGCCTATTATAAGTGTTATAACTAGGTCTTTTAACCTTATGTCTAGGTGAATAAACATTTTAATTACCTAGATACAAAAAAGGATTATGGTTAACTCAACTCAAGATCCAGGTCAGTTCCAAGGTAGGAGATGTTCCGTTAACCGTCAGCTTAAGTACCCCCAACCTTAGACAGAACATCACTGGTACAGTTCTCTTATAACCAATGTCCTATTGTCCTGCTATATTTTAAACTATTTAGGTACTATGTAAGACTAATTTCTAATCTTATTAGAAATTAAACTTAAGTGTAAATTAATTTTAAACAATTTAAAACTAATTTAATTTAACCGAAGTTACTATGTTTGTATGCAAATCTTGTATGTTATGATTTCTAAAACCCCTTTATTTATAACTTTTATAAGTTTTTAATAACTAACCTATGTCAAGGAACTATGTTATAAAACAAACAAACAATTTCAAATTGGAATTATAAGAAAAATTATTCAACTAATTGAATAACACAAGTTACTTAAATAAAATAACATTTATTTTAAAATAAGTAATTTCATGCTCCATGGAATTTATTTTTCATATAATCTAATTATAACAATTATAAATAATTACTCATGAAAAATAAATTAAGTCATGCATTTCTACCATATTTATATAACATTTATACAATTAAAAATGCATGAACATGTTTATCCTACGGTGGGAAAAAATCTAAATGACATTCATACAAAAAAAATAGTTATAAAACCGAAAAAATTTGGCACTTAAAGTGCAAAAATAATAAAATTACACTAATTTTATTACAAAACCGGTCCAAAATCACTTGAAACCGGGCTCAGACCGTTCAAACCGGTCTGCTCCTTCAAGTTGAAGGAGCAGACCATTCGAACTGGAACAAAAATGACCCGAACCGCCCAAACCGGTCTGCTCCTTCAAGTTTGTGTTACGGCGTTGCAACGTTGAGGAGAACGTTGCAACGCCGCCTCATCTCTCGTGCATGCCTAGCATCGGAGTAGCGTTGCAACGCTACTGAACCCTCGGTCTTCCGCAATTATAGGAGCTTCGGCGTTGCAACGTTGCTGGTAGGGTTGCAACACTGTTGCTTCTGCGACAGCTTTTTCCTTCGAGCACAACAACTTTAAATGCCAATTACTCGCTCGATACCCATCTTAATTGCACGAATCTGGTCCTGAACGACTCCCAACTCAATTACAGACTCGATTATGCACTTAATTTCCCAAAACGCAGAGGCCTTTATACTTAATTTAATTAAATAAAAAATGAGACTAAGGCCAAAACTTCCCTTAACAGTTTTACAGCAAACCAAATGTAATTCCCACCTATTCAATGCAAATTTGTTTCAACCAAAACAAAATAAACATTGCTCTGATACCAATTGATGAGAATCTGATCCCCTTGAAAAGGAAAAATGTGTTTTATGGATCGATTTTACTTGTTTGTTTTGGCGAAACATAAATACCAATACATTGGTAAAAATACAGAGATAAGCATACAATTCTAATCTAATTAGGTGTGGCACTAAAACATACAATCATGCTGTGTAAAATTAAATTGAAAGTAAGTAACAAATACCTTTGTAGTTTTTCCAACAGAAACTCCTTACTCAAAGAATACAGCAACATAGGAACACCAAAAGAACTTCTCTGTTCTTTCTTATCTATCAGAACACTACCACGAGTAGAACCTCCTATATCTCTAAGTTCCAATAAAATCTCCCTTGGTAGGAAGGGTTCCAACATTTTGGAAGATAATGGAAAAGGTTTTGAGAGAGAATTTTCTCTTTGGCAATTTCACAAAATGCACAACAATGAATTGATCGCCTAATTCACAAATACCCTCTCCCTGTTTAACTGTCAAAAAGGAGAGGAAGAGGGAAAGTGCGAACGTGTCATCCTAATACGTTCCCTTAATTAATTTAATAAACTAATTAATTAATTTTAATTAATAATTAAATCATATTTAATTATAAAATAATTTTAATTTTAAATAAATCACATTTAACTAAAATAAAATTTAATATCATATATTTAGTTATAATTAAACCATATTTAATCAATATTCCCTCTGACTTATAGTTTTAATGCACATCTCATGTACATTAAATTTTAACCTATAGTTTTTAAATATGATACACATTGACATTTAAAATAATATTTGAACTCTTTCAAATATTTAATTCTCTCATATAATTTAATATGAATCATATTCACATTAAAATTATAATATATAGTTCCAAAACTTTTAGTACCACTAGTCCTCCAATGAACAATTTGTTTGTGGTCCTACCAACAAATAGAAGTCCCTCTCGGGCCATTGAGAGTGTCGGGCCCTTTGTTCAAGTCCCAGAGACACCACTTAAGAGAACATTCATCTACTTACCCTAGTAGTCGGGAATGAGTGAATTTCATCTTGCTAGGCTAAGTCCCCAACTGCTCACTCGGTCTTGTCCAGAAGAAGGTAGGCATATTGAGTCGGCGAATCTGGCCACTCTCACCCATACTAGTCAAAAGGACAATCCCTTACATACAGGAGTTCGTAACCTCCTCAAGATTGAGATCAAGTTTCCTAGGTCACCCTAGTGAAATAGAAACCTAGTAGTCAACGGTGTTACATCTAGTGGTTACTTTTTCGCAGGCCGATCTTATGTAATCTCATTACATAGGATATCCCCACTCACATGTCATATACACGAACACGTTAGGATGACAATGTTTGTATCATATACAAAGTGGGCCACATCCATATTATGGCCAAGATAAGGTACCCAAACCTTATCCCCTTACTATAGACCATTTAGGTTGTATCTCGAACTTAGATCCTTTTTATGTACACTATATTCAGTTCAAGAGATATTTTACAGCCTTGGATGTTTAGTTTATTTGATTTATGGTTAAAACAATGGCAATATGGTAAATAACGAACAATAACTCCTTATTACAAATAATAACTCTTTATTACAATAATTAGAACATAATAACAAAATACGAGTTTTAGGGCACGAACCCCAACATGAAAAACGTTGCAACGCCATTCGAAGAACAACACTGCCTCTTTTCATTTTTTGGTCGTTTTTGCTCCATTCTTCTCAACAACCACTTTGTCTCGATGGACTCAGACTTACAGACTCGATTAACAATTTAAAATGTCCAAAACATCGGGCCCTTGCATTAAACAATTTAATGAAAAAGTTCAAATCAAGTGCCAAAAATGAAAACATCTAATTTTGCAAACCTTCATTCACATGAACAAAATGTAATCTCACCTATGTTTTTAGCAGATCTATAACAAAAACAAGAACACAATTGGCTCTAATACCAATTGTTAGGATCAAATCCCGCAGCGGAATCAAATTGAATCGCATGTTATTCTAATGTGTTACATAGATCTAATAAGAAACATTTATCTAAAGCGCTTAAGCATACTTATTGAGATTGGACAATAAGAAATTTACCTTTGTAGACAAAAGCAACACGTGCTCCTTTGTTGCTCTTGTTCTTACGATCTCAATGATCACGCCTTCTCAAAAAACTACGAACAAGTGTTTGACACGCCCACTAGCTCTTCTCTGTTCTATCTCTTGGAGAGGGAAGATGGTGGAACCTCAATTTAGAACATTCCCAACAACACTTACAAAAATGAGTACTAGGGTTTCTTACAAATTGCCTAGGAATGCCTGACAAATGTGCATCTCATGCACATATTCATAGGGAAATTTCATGGAAATGATCATTCTACTCCTATAGTGCTCTTATGATATATTTCTCATTTAATATATGGATTAAACCATATATTATATCAATTTTATCACATATAATTGATATATCTCCTTAAACATGAAATTGAACACTTCGATTTCACTCCAACCTACAAACCCTCATTATTTTCATGTCAAGCTAATGGAGGGACCTAATGGATCTACAATCATGACCTTCAATGCTACGAGATTAATCAATCAAACTCTTTGATCTAATTAACCAACATTCATTAACTACGAGTTATTCCACTATAGACTCGTAGTTGCACTCCCCTAACTGTAGGCTATGTTGTATCCACTGATATGATCAATACCTGTGAGTTGACCAGTCACAGGTTGTTCGCAGTCACACCTGGTTCAAATTACCGTTTTACTCCTGGGACTACATCTTGCACCTTAAGCACTACTGATCCCCTAATGAACAACCAGTCTATGGTCGTACCATAAACTTAATTCTTCTTATGCAAGTAAGAAGGAGGGGCCCCGTTGTTCAAGACCTAGATTCTATTCCTAAGAGAACAACCTATATGATTCCCTAATTTAGGAAGGAGTGAATTCCATCTTGTAGAGTTAAGTTTCCAGCTACCTACAAGGTTATGTCTCTAAGAAGGTAGGTTTATTGAGTCAGCTATAGGTCACTCTCACCTATACTAGTCTAAGGACAAACCCCATAAACAGGAGTCAGTAACTTGCTCAGGATTCAGGTAAAGTCACTAATGATTATCTATAAATTAGTAGACCTATCTTGTTAACGTTGTTATACTAG
Source organism: Trichosanthes cucumerina (assembly GCA_036507285.1). Lineage (NCBI taxonomy): Eukaryota > Viridiplantae > Streptophyta > Magnoliopsida > Cucurbitales > Cucurbitaceae > Trichosanthes > Trichosanthes cucumerina. Next base: position 46,882,839 of record CM071840.1, read on the forward strand.
TAGGTTAATAATTCGTGGTCTAGTCTTGTATAATTTCATTATACAGGATGCCCCCACTCACATGTGTACCACATGAACGAGTTGGATTACCTCGTTTGTACGAAATACAAAGCGAAGCGCATCCATGGTGTTACCAGTATAAGGTTCCCAACCTTATGCATATACCATAGACCTTTTACGTCATACTTGAACAACTTAATCAAACTTGTGTCCAGTACACAATTGTTAAAGATCAATGATTATACCCTTTGAACTTAGTTTATTGGATTTAGGTTTATGTGCGAGAATATAATAAATAACATTTTTATTTATTTAAAATGTGATTATTACAAAACCAGACTTGTTTTGGGCATAAACCCCAACAGAAACCTCGTTCAAGATTATGCCTATTTGAAGGTTATCCCAAGGAAACGAGAGGTGGTATTTTCTACGACCCACAAGAAAATAAGGTGCTTGTATCGACAAATGCCACTTTCTTGGAGGAAGACCACATGAGAAATCATAAACCACGTAGTAAGTTAGTATTAAATGAAGCTACAGAGGAATCAACAAGAGTGTTGACCAAGCCAAATCTTCATCAAGAGTTGATAAAGAGCAGACACATCGAGTCAATCTCATCCTTCTCAATCGTTGGGAATGCCTCGATGCAGTGGGAGGGTTGTTTTCCAACCTGACCGGTACTTGGGTTTAACTGAAACTCAGGTCGTTATACCATATGACAGCATAGAGGATCCATTGTCTTATAAACAGGCAATGAATGGCGTAGATGAAGACCAATGGATCAAAGCCATGGACCTTGGAATGAAGTCAATGTACTTCAATTTGGTTTGGGAACTTGTAGACCAACCTGCAGGGGTAAGACCCATAGGATGGAAATGGATCTATAAGAGAAAGAGAGATGTAGCCGGAAAGGTATAAACCTTTAAGGCTATACTCGTAGAAAAGGGTTTTACCCAAAGAGAAGGAGTTGACTATGAGGAAACTTTTTTTCCTGTTTATATGTTAAAGTCCATAAAGATACTTTTGTCCATACCCGCATTCTAGGACTATGAGATCTGGTAAATGGACGTCAAGACTGCTTTTTTGAATGGTAATCTTGACGAGAGTATCTATATGTCTCAGCCCGTAGGGTTCATAGCCCAAGGTCAGTAGCAAAAAGTTTGCAACCTCGATCGATTTATTTATGGTTTGAAGCAAGCATCCAGATCTTGGAACATAAGATTTGATACTTCAATCAAGTCCAATGGCTTTGACATAAATGTTGATGAGCCTTGTGTTTACAAGAGGATCATCAATGATAAAATACCTTTCTTAGTACTATATATGGATGATTTCCTACTCATTGGGAATGATGTAGGATACCTAACTGACATAAAGAATTGGTTGGCGAACCAATTCCAAATCAAAGATTTGGGAGAGGCGCAATATGTTTTTGAGATTCAAATTTTCAGGAATCATAAGAACAGAATGCTAGCTTTGTCTCGAGCATCTTATATCGACAAAGTGTTGGTTCGATATTTGAAGCAAAATTTCAAAGGGGTTTATTGCCCTTTATGCATGAAATTCATTTGACTAAGGAACAGTGTCATAAGACACCTCAACAAGTTGAGGATATAAGACGTATTCCCTATGCCTCGACAGTAGGTAGCCTAATGTATGCTATGATATGCACGAGGCGAGACATTTCCTATGTTGTGGGAATAGTCAGTAGGTACCAATCCAATCCAGGGTTAGACCAATGGATCGCAGTTAAGAACATCCTCAAGTATCTAAGAAGAACGAGGGACTATGTGTTCGTCTATGGGTCTAAGGATTTGATGCTTACAGCATACACTGATTTTGATTTTTAGACCGATAAGGATTCTAGGAAATCCACATCGGGATCAGTTTTCACCCTTGACGGGGGAGCTATAGTGTGACATGGCACAAGCAAGGATGCATCACCGACTCTACTAAGGAGGAAGAATATGTAGCTGCTCGTGAAGCAGCTAAGGAGGTTGTTTGGCTAGGAATATTTCTAACTGATTTGGAAGTAGTTCCAAATGTGGAATTTCTCATCACCTTATAATGTGACAACAGTGGTGCGGTACCAAAATCAAAGGAACCTCGTAGCCACAATCGAGGGAAGTACATCAAGAGGAAGTATCATCTCATTCTAGATATAGTTCAACGAGGAGATGTGATTGCCACGAATACTGCTTCGGAGCACAACATTGCTGATCCATTTGCGAAGACTCTCATAGCTAAAGTGTTCGAGGGTCATCTGGAAAGTTTAGGTCTACGAGACATGTACATAAGATAATCTAGGGCAAGCGGGAGATATGTAATGGGTATATGGATGCCCTAGTTTATTGTATTTCTATATATCTGTAACCATTGTTTTAGATTGTAATGTACCCCACTAGAGTTTTAGTTCAAGTGGGAGTTTGTTGGGTTTTATGCTCTAAAACTGGTAGTTTGTAAATAATGTTTTAATTAAATCAATAAAGAGTTATTGCTTATCATTATTTTCTATATTGCCTTAAGTTAACCCTAAATTTAAAAAACCAACATCCAAGGTTGTTGCATGTCTCTTGATCTGAATGTATAGGACATATAAGGATCTCAGTTCGAGATATAGCCTAAAGGGTCTATAGTAAGGGGATAACGCTTGGGTAACTTACCCTGGTAATTCTATGGATATGACCTACTTTGTATATGATACAAACAAAGTGAACCTAACATGTTCATGTAGATGACATGTGAGTAGGGATATCCTATGTAATGAGATTGCATAAGACCGAACCACTAAATAGTAACCACTAGAGTTAACTCTGTTGACTAGTTAGGTTTCTATTTCAATAGGATGACCTAGGCAACTTGATCTCATTCCTGAGTAGGTTACGAACTCTTTTTTGTGAGGGATTGTCCTTTGACTAGTATGGACGAGAGTAACCCGATTCGCTGACTCTATAAGCCTACCTTCTTGGGGACAAAATGGAGCAAGTAGTTGGGGACTTAAGATTGCAAGAAGGAATTCACTCCTTCCCGCCTATTAGGGTAAGTAGATGAATCTTCCCTTAAGTGGTATCTCCGGGACTTGAACAAACGACCCGACCCTCTCATTTTTCCGAGAGAGAGTTTTGTTTGTTGGTAGGACCACAAACAAGTTGTTCATTGGAGGAGCACTGGAACTTAAGGTGAAAGATGTAACACAGGGATAAAACGGTAATTTGACCGAGCTTTTGTTACGAACACTAGTGAAGGGTTGACTTACTCTTATTGGTCGATATCGTGGACACAGAAATATATCTGCAGTGAGAAGAGTGCAACTGCGGGACTTTAGTGGAGTGTTCCCGCACTTAACGAATGTTGATTAGGAGGTTAATGAGATTAACTAAATAATCTTGTATCGTTGGAGCTTCTGATCTGTAAGTCCATTCAGTCCACCTCCTTGCTCGTAAATGGTTCTTAGATCGTTTGAATTTGAAGTGTTCAAATTCAATTATGGAATAAGAATGATGTATGAAGATACATTATAATATAAAGTTTTTATGTACATTAAAACTTTCTAATATAAATTTATTTTGAATATGATTCAAAGTACAATAATCGAGAGAATTGAATATTTGAAAGAGTTTAAAAATTATCTAAATGTGAATGAGATTCATATTTAAAACTATAGGTTAAAATTTAATGTGCATAAGATGCACATTGAAACTATAGGTTAAAAAGGAATATGATTAAATATGATTCAATCATATATATAACCTAAATATATGATATTTTGATTAATTGAGAATTAATTAATTAATATAATTTAATATGATTTAATTAATATAATAGGTTATATAACTATATTAATATAATTAATGGAGTTATATATATTAGTAATTAATTTGATTAATTAATTATTATTAAATAAATTAAAGGGGAGTGTGTCATCGACAAGTTGCCCACTTTTGTGCTTTATCTCCACTTCCTATCAATATGTGTAGAGGGTTGGAAAATTACCTAAGAGACCCTACCCATTTTTGGAGTTTGGAATGTTCTGATCCCTATAGTCAGGGTGTCCATAGGGATTGGTTGTTTCAGGACAACCTAGCAGGCAGACAATAGAAATCTCATGGTGCGACCTAATGAAGGAGACCATAGGATACGTTGACATGCGTCCTGCTCCCATTTTCTATGGATACTTCCTCATTCACCTTGTTATTGACTCATGCAAACATTTACCATAGGGGGCGCGCTATTAATGCCACGTAGCCGAGCATGGAACTCATGGTGTGATCTCTTGAGGACGTGATAGTAAACTTGATGCGAACATCTCATTTTCTCCCACTTAAGTTCCTATGGTTAGGGTGTAGGTTTAACTTAGTTGGATTCAGGCAAAAAGAATCTATCTAAGTCTATGCCTATTATAAGTGTTATAACTAGGTCTTTTAACCTTATGTCTAGGTGAATAAACATTTTAATTACCTAGATACAAAACAGGATTATGGTTAACACAACTCAAGATCCAGTCGGTTCGGGTAGGAGATGTTTAGATAATAGTCAAACTTAAGTACCCACTATATTTTAAACTATTTAAATACTATGTAAGACTAATTTCTAATGTAACGCCCCTACTTTTCTATGACTAAACTCTTAGGGACATTACTACACATGCATGCATTTATAGGCCAAGAGATAAAAAGATCTTTAAAACCTCCAGATTCAAAATAATTTGTCTTTAGGGATCCCAAATAAAACATTCAAAACAGATAAAAGGAACAGTTTAACATGGCCTATTTAAAATCTGTAAAGTAAATTTAAACCTCCAAAAACATAAAGGAACAACATCAGTTATAAAAGAAATATGCGGAAAAACATGTCTAATCCCATGGTCCTGGCAACGCGCCTCCGTCACTCGCCCTGCACGTCCTTAGCCTTACCTGAAAAACATTTTTAAAAGAAAGGGTGAGTATTGTAAAGACAATACCAGATGAAGTGACCTCGCTACCGAGGTTTGGGATATGCATACACATACAATCATGACTTTTAAACTTGTTCGAAATGTACATATGCGGGACCTAAAACTTTCTCATATTGTCAGGTCTTTAATCCATGACTTCCTTTTTATTTATGTGGCCGACTGGTCATCCTGAGTCATTTCATTTTGAGTCCTCACGCACCCCTGTAATAATTTGAGTCCCTCATGGACCTGTATGGTTTGAGTCCTCACAGCACCCCTGTATGGTTTGAGTCCCTCACTGACCACTGTAATAATTTTTGAGTCCCTCACAGACCCCTGTAATTTGACCCATAGGGTCTCTATTGCATGTTTGACCATGCACATAATGCACTCAGGAGACCAATGTCCACACTTTTCATCAAATTATTTCATGACATACATAACATGCATGAGGTCCCATCATTCACATAACAATAGTGTACATGTCACAAACATCATCGTCAATATGCAAATCATACTTTTCTCATAGACAGTTTGAAAATCATACTTTTGTAGGAAATCATGAAATATTCTCATGCAAATTCTTGTTATATCCTCACATGAAATCTTGGAATACTCTTACATAGAATACAAGAATATTCTCACATAAAATACTAGTTTATTTCACATGAAGCATTGAAATATTTGCACATAGAATATTAAGTATTACGCGAAAATATCTCAGTATATTGTCATATGAAAATATAAACTAATTTCGCATGAAATCGTGCAAAATCAATTCCTTCAACCCCAATAAAAGTTCGGCACAAGGTCCCTTACCTAGAGCTTTGATCTCACTCTTTCCTTCTAATTCTTAAATCAACGGTCCTTTCCAAATAACCTGTCAATCAAGAATCCTTCTATCCGTTATCCTACTACACAGTTCATTCAATATAAGGAATCTAAGTGCGAAAACGTCTATAATTCTCACTTTGCACCAATTACCTCGACTCGAATAATAATCCGAACGTGGATTCGTTTGCTCCAAAGTTTGGGAATCTTGATCCTAAAATTCAATTCGTTCCTACAACATTTTCATGCGAATAAATTCATGCGAATCAGATCCAAATAATCCTATATTCCAAAAAGAAGAGGGTTTCGCGTTGCTCACCTAATCCACAATTTTGACCTCGATTACTTCCTGATTGCAGAGTAACAACGAACCACGACTGCTGATCGGATTCCGGCGCAACCGACCGGGCCGGACGCTATTGGACTTGAAGGTGAAGCGGTCTTTCTTTGTACTCATTGGAGGATACTGGTCTTTGCGAGACGTGAACGGCGCTTGCGAACGGCGGCTCGCGATCGGATGGTTGGGACGAAGTTCACCTGTTCGTGGACTGGCCGGCGTGAACGGCTGCGACAGAGCTCGATCGGGACTTGCCGGCGCGAGGACCACACGAGAAGAAGCGGCTGGTCGCGCGGTCGAAGCTCGTGGATCGGCCTGATGCAACCGACGGCTTGAAGGCTTTGATGACTACTGGGGGCAGTACCGGGTGGCCCGACGAATGGGACGGCTGGAGGCTGCAGGGTTGTGGCGCGAAATGAGGATTGGGGCGGCGGCATGCGGCGTAAAAATCCGGCGTGAGGGTTTTCGTTTCTGCTCGAGGGTTTCGCCGGCGGGAGCTGCAGTAGATCGACTAATCACGGCTAGGGTAATGAGAGTAGGAGAAGATGAAGCTTGTTAGATTTAGGATTAGGGTTTTCATTTGGCAAACACTAGGAGCTTGAAGGAGGAGAAGAGATGATGGCAATTAGGGTTAGGGTTTTCTTGTTTGTGATTACACTTAAGGAGACTATATACTATCAAATTAGGTTAAATTCCACTTGCCAAACGTAACCCTCATTTAAACATTAATAACCAAAGTGCCATTGCCTCTCCCTTTTCTTTTAATTTTAATAAATAAAAATCTAAAGGAGAATATTTGGCTTTAAACTAAGTAAAATCAAGGACTCATTAACACCGAGCTTGATGAAATTCACCAATTCACTAGGCACACACAGGTTGAAAGGACGCTAAATAAAATAAATAATTAGTACCTGTGGTCGTGGTCGTCACAATCTTCCCTCCTTAAGAACTTTCATCCTCGAAAGTTCCTATTCTTGAAATAGTTCTGGATATTTAGCTCGCACTTCTTCTTCTCGCTCCCAGGTAGCTTCTTCCGTGCGGTGGTTTTGCCACAACACTTTAACTAAGCTGATCTCACGGTTACGGAGGGTCTTTCGATCTCTTGCAATAATCTGTACCGGTCGTTCGCCATAACTCAGATCTTCTGCTAACTGCAATGGTTCGAAGTCTACGACATGAGTCGGGTCTGGAACGTACTTTCTCAACATGGAGACATGAAACACGTTATGAACCGCTGAAAGGGAAGGCGGCAGTGCTAATCTGTGGCCCACTCCACCATTCCTCTCTAAAATCTAAAATGGTCCGATGAATCGCGGACTCAATTTCCCTTTTCGGCCAAACCTTAGAATTCCCTTCATTGGGGCCACCTTAAGAAATACGTGGTCCCCAACATCGAATTCTAGGTCCCTTCGTCTCGTGTCGGCATAACTCTTTTGTCTGACTTGGGCGGTCTGCATTCGCGCCCTAATCTTTTGTATTGCCTCATTAGTGACCTGTACTAATTCTGGACCCAACAACTGGCGTTCGCCAACCTCCTCCCAGAAAACGGGAGTTCTGCAACGTTTTCCATAGAGAGCTTCAAATGGAGCCATTCCGATGGTCGACTGATAACTGTTATTGTAAGCAAACTCCATCAAATGCAAATGAGTGTCCCAACTACAGGGAAGTCTAAGGTGCAAGCTCGCAACATATCTTCTAATATCCGGTTTAAGCGTTCATTCATGCCATCCATCCGTCTGTGGATGAAAAGTCATACTAAAAAGTTCAACCGTGAACCTAACGCTTTACGTAAACTCCTCCGGAAGTTGGAGGTGAAACGTGGATCCACATGCGAAATAATCTTGATTTGGAATTCCATGCAAACGGACTATCTCTTCCAGTAAAGTCGCGCCCACTTATCTGTAGAATAGGTGGGTTTTCCACAGTATGAAATGTCTTGACTTGGTTAATGGCCCACTATGACCCAAATTACCGAAGTAACCTCGTAAGGTTCTAGGCGATCCGACTATGAAATCCATAGAGATCTCCTCCCATTTCCACCGAGGTACATGTAAAGGTTGCAGTAATCCTGCGGGTCTCGCCAGGTGCCTTCACTGTGACAAGTCAAACACTTGGCGACAAACTCGCTACGTCGTCGCGCTTCATGTTACACCACCAAAATGATCTATTTTGAGATCTCGATACATCTTGAAATACTGCCGGATGCATAGAAAATGGTGAGTTGTGGGCTTCGCTCAAGATCTCGCCGGTTTGTCATCATCGCACACATAATCGTCCCCCGGAATAGTAATCCTCCATCCGTGGATGGGAAAGCTCTGTCAACTCACTGTAGTTCTTTGCAGTAAGTTTTTTCCACTAAGCGAGGTCTCCTGCGAGACTCAACGATGCGTTGTCTCAAGGTTGGTTGTACCGTTAATCGAGCCAATCGAGCCGTGGTCTTTCCTACTAGTATCTTGCAATTTGGCTCGAGCAAAACTGCTGCTGTAACTCTGCTCGTGCTGAAGTATGCACTGGCTTCCTATGAGGGCATCGGCCACGACATTAGCCTTACCAGGGGTGGTATTGTATGTCAATATCATAATCCTTCACTAATTCCAACCATCTGCGTTGCCTCATGTTCAATTCCTTCAGGTGAAGCAGATACTTGAGACTTTTATGATCTGTAAAAATGCAGAATTTTCTCGCCATCTGAGTAGTGTCTCCGGATCTTTAATGCAAAGACCACTGCTGCTAGCTCCAAGTCGTGAGTCGGATAGTTCCTCTCGTGCATCTTCAATTGTCGGGATGCGTAGGCTATTACTTTACCGTGCTGCATTAGTACACAGCCCAAACCTTTCTTAGAAGCATCATTTGTAAACCACGAAGCTCCCCTGTTCCCTGGGGACCGTAAGAAGAATCGGGGTGACACTAATGCATTACTTGAGTTCTCGGAAACTCGCCTCGCGAGCATCATCCCAAACAAATGAGTTACCCTTGCGCGCCGGTGAGTCATGGGCATAGCTATCTTGGCGAAGTCCGCACGAAAGCGTCTATAGTAACTCGCAAGACCCGAAAACTACGTACCTCTGTCACGGTGGTGGGACGAGGCCACCGTGTGACGGCCTCCATTTATTTGGATCAACAGAGACTCGGCCGGACACCACATGCCCTAAGAAGGATACATGCGAGCGAATTCACACTTGGAAAATTTTGCATATAATTTATTCTCTCTCGGCGTGAGTAAGACTTTTCTCGGTGCCTTTCATGATCTTCATCACACGGAGTATATCGATTATATATCGTCGATGAATACTATCACGAACGTATCCGAAACTCTTTGAATAAGCGGTTCATCAAGTCCATGAAAGCGGCGGGGCGTTGGTCAAACCAAGCGGCATCACCGTGAACTCGTAATGCCCATAACGTGATCGAATCTTTCGTTTTAGGAATATCCTCTTCACCGATTCTCAATCGATGGTAGCTTCGATCTCGGATCAATCTTGAGAACACTTTGTTGCTCCTTGCAATCGATCGAACAAATCATCTATTCTCGGGAAGAGGGTATTTATTCTTGATCGTAACTTTATTCAACTCCTCGTAATCTATACACAGCGCATGGATCCGTCTTTCTTTTCACGAACAACACAGGGCTCCCAAGGCGAAGCGCTTGGGCGTATAAACCCCTTGTCCGATAAGTCTGCAAGCGTAGTTTGAGTTCTTTCAACTCTGCCGGTGCCATTTCATGAGGTGCCTTGGATATCGAGTCGCCCCTAATTCCAATCCTGATGTTAAAATCTACCTCTCGGCCAGGAGGTATTTCGGGAGGTCTCGGGAAGACGTCGTGAATTCATTCACCTGTGCAGATGACACCGAGATCTCGTGCACCTTGCATCTAATATGCAAGCTAAGACGCCCAAGCTCCCGATGTAATAACTTCACGGCCTTAAGGCGGTGATTACCTTAGGCCTACTTCTCGCTAACGTACCTCTCAACTCAGAGCTTGGGTTGGTCGGGAGGAGTAAACACTACCTCCTTTTCGAAGCAATCAATGCAAGCATGGTTCTGCGCTAACTTGATCCATGCCCAATATCACATCAAAGTCAATCATGTCTAAGACTACTAGATTTCTTGTTAACTCATGGTCTGCGATGGTCACACTACCATCCTTGACTTTCATAGTGGCTAACAAATTTATCCTCGCAGAGTGGAGAGCAGATGCAGAGCACATTGTGAATCGTTTCTAATTCTAACTCGACTTGACTTACGAAGGATGCGAAAAAAAAAAGAGTGTAGAACCGTAATCAAATAATACAAAGGCAAGGTGCCCAAGTAATGGAAGTGTACACCGTAAAACCACCGAGTCCGAGCCATAGATGTTTTTACTTGGTGCTTGCATAAGCTCTTCCTTGATGTATGACCGGCTTCACAATGATCCCACTATTGATAACCCGAGGTTGGCTAGTCTTTGGCTTGACTCGGGCGGCTATTACCTCTGTGCCCTTCTTTCCCACATCCGAAGCACACTCCGGACGGGCCAAACACTTACCCTAGTGCCGCTTACTACGATCTTTGCACCGCTGTGGCTTATCTCCACCGTTATTTCCCGTTCTGCATTGACTCGTGGTTTCGGCACTGAACACGCACGAAAATGTCTGGTCTATGGTGTGTGCTGGGACGCTGTGAACTTGAGTTTGGTTGGTCCCACTTCCTCTTATGATTTGCCATGTTTGCCCGGGTTAACCACTACTGGCACATGCGATCTGCGCTGCACCCAAATCAATTCCGCCACACTCTCACTGCGGAGGCATAATCGGGAGGTGCTAGTGCTTGAATGAAGCCTCGAACGTTCTCATCCGGTCCCATATAAGCGCTCTGTTTTCTTTGCCTGCGTGTCAACCGGTTCGGGGCAAAGCGTGACAAGCGGTGAATTTCTCTCATATACCTCCACCGCCCTCCATTGCGGCTAAGTTGTAAGAAGTCGCTTGTTTCACGTGAACGAGCCGCACTGTGGGTAAAATTTCCGCGAGAATGCTTCCTTAAACATATTCCAGGTAATCGTTTCTCCGCTGGCGACAATGGTTCCACTGGCGGACTCCCACCATAAATACGCGCGTCATCCTCAAAGATAAAGGTAGCACAGGACACCCTCTCGGTCCTCGGGCGGTTCATCAATTTGAAGATGGTCTCAATGGAGGGCGGCCATAACTCGGCTCGGTGGGGTCACTGGAAGACCCATCAAACGATGCGGGATCATATTTCTGAAGTCCTTCGGATATCGAGACTCGAGTTGCATCGCCCGCCCCACGATTTGCTTGGGCGGTGAGTGGCTATCAGAGCTCGCACTAGAGTCTGCATAGCCTCTACCATCATAGTCATAACGTTAGTGTTCCCTTGATCCGCCACTGGAGCAAGCTGCAGTGCATTCTCACGGCGCCGCCGGGAGTCTGGGGAGGTGCTGCACGGGTGGAGCAACCTCTTCCTGTTCCAGTGGTAATTCCAGTTGGGTGTCAACGTTTTCTCTTGCCCTCCGGCCCCTACCACGTCCCCTACCTCTCCCTCGACCTCTAGGTGGCATTTTGTCGGTACTACAATACAGAGAGTTTCTAACTCAGTTTCATTACCTTCTAACTATAAGATAGGATCACCCCTTAGGGTTTTAAGTTCATGTATATGCATAAAACAGAATCACATCACAATTATTTACTTAATTAATAAAATACCGGAACGTACACAGCGGTGGACCTAACGCGTTGTTCAACCATGGAACTACTCTGTGCTTACCACTGTAAGCAAGTCTACTGAACCCCTTAAACCTAGGGCTCGATACCAAGCTATAACGCCCCTACTTTTCTATGACTAAACTCTTAGGGACATTACTACACATGCATGCATTTATAGGCCAAGAGATAAAAATATCTTTAAAACCTCCAGATGCAAAATAATTTGTCTTTAGGGATCCCAAATAAAACATTCAAAAGCAGATAAAGGAACAGATTTAACATGGCCTATTTAAAATCAGTAAAGTAAATTTAAACCTCCAAAAACATAAAGGAACAACATCGTTATAAAAGAAATATGCGGAAAAACATGTCTAATCCCATGGTCACGGCAACGCGCGCGCCTCGCTCACTCGCCCGCACGTCCTTAGCCTTACACGAAAAACATTTTTAAAAGAAAGGGTGAGTATTGTAAAGACAATACCAGATAAAGTGACCTCGCTCACTGAGGTTTGGGATATGCATACATACACATACAATCATGACTTTTAAACTTGTTGAAATGTACATATCACGGGACCTAAAACTTTCTCATATTGTCAGAGTCTTTAATCCATGACTTCCTTTTTATTTATGTGGCCGATTGGTCATCCCTGAGTCATTTCATTTTGAGTCCCTCACTGACCACTGTAATAATTTGAGTCCCTCATGGACCTGTATGGTTTGAGTCCTCATGCACTCTGTATGGTTTGAGTCCCTCACAGACCCCTGTAATAATTTTTGAGTCCCTCACAGACCCCTGTAATTTGACCCATAGGGTCTCTATTGCATGTTTGACCATGCACATAATGCACTCAGGAGACCAATGTCCACACTTTTCATCAAATCATTTCATGACATACATAACATGCATGAGGTCCCATCATTCACATAACAATAATGTACATGTCACAAACATCATCGTCAATATGCAAATCATACTTTTCTCATAGACAGTTTGAAAATCATACTTTTGTAGGAAATCATGAAATATTCTCATGCAAATTACTGTTATATCCTCACATGAAATACTCGAATACTCTTACATAAAATACAAGAATATTCTCACATAAAATACTAGTTTATTTCCACATGAAGCATTGAAATATTTGCACATAGAATATTAAGTATTCTGACGAAAATATCTGTATATTGTCATATGAAAATATAAACTAATTTCGCATGAAATCGTGCAAAATCAATTCCTTCAACCCCAATAAAAGTTCGGCACAAGGTCCCTTACCTCGAGCTTTGATCTCACTCTTTCCTTCTAATTCTTATAAGGAATCTAAGTGCGAAAACGTCTATAATTCTCACTTTGCACCAATTACCTCGACTCCGAATAATAATCCGAACGTGGATTCGTTTGCTCCAAAGCTTGGGAATCTTGATCCTAAAATTCAATTCGTTCCTACAACATTTTCATGCGAATAAATTCATGCAAATCAGATCCAAATAATCCTATATTCGAAAAAGAAGAGGGTTTCGCGTGGCTCACCTAATCCACAATTTTGACCTCGATTACTTCCTGATTGCAGCGTAACAACGAACCACGACTGCTGATCGGATTCCGGCGCAACCGATCTGGACGTGACTGCTGGACTTGAAGGTGAACGGTGCTGCTGTACTCGCTGGAGGATACCGGTGCTGCAGACGTGTACGGCGCTTGCGAACGGCGGCTCGCGATCGGATGGTTGGGACGAAGTTCACTGCTCGTCGTGGACTGCGGTGGCGTGAGCAGGCCGCGGCGAGCTCGATCGGGACTTGCCGGCGCGAGGACCACACGAGAAGAAGCGGCTGGTCGCGCGGTCGAAGCTCGTGGATCGGCTTGATGCAACCGACGGCGTGAAGGCTTTGATGACTACGGGACAGCTGGGTGGCCCCGACGAATGGGACGGCTGGAACTGCAGGGTTCGGCGGCGAGCTGAGGATTGGGGGCGGCGGCATGGCGAGAAAATCCGCGTGAGGTTTTCATTTACGCTCGAGGGTTTTGGCGGGGCTGCTGATGAGATCGACTAATCACGGCTAGGGTAATGAGAGTAGGAGAAGATGAAGCTTGTTAGATTTAGGATTAGGGTTTTCAGCTAGGGCAACACTAGGAGCTTGAAGGAGGAGAAGAGATGATGGCAATTAGGGTTAGGGTTTTCTTGTTTGTGATTACACTTAAGGAGACTATATACTATCAAATTAGGTTAAATTCCACTTGCCAAACGTAACCCTCATTTAAACATTAATAACCAAAGTGCCATTGCCTCTCCCTTTTCTTTTAATTTTAATAAATAAAAATCTAAAGGAGAATATTTGGCTTTAAACAAAGTAAAATCAAGGACTCATTAACACCGAGCTTGATGAAATTCACCAATTCACTAGGCACACACAGGTTGAAAGGACGCTAAATAAAATAAATAATTAGTACCTGTGGTCGTGGTCGTCACAATCTTCCCTCCTTAAGAACTTTCGTCCTCGAAAGTTCCTATTCTTGAAATAGTTCTGGATATTTAGCTCGCACTTCTTCTTCTCGCTCCCAGGTAGCTTCTTCCGTGCGGTGGTTTTGCCACAACACTTTAACTAAGCTGATCTCACGGTTACGGAGGGTCTTTCGATCTCTTGCAATAATCTGTACCGGTCGTTCGCCATAACTCAGATCTTCTGCTAACTGCAATGGTTCGAAGTCTACGACATGAGTCGGGTCTGGAACGTACTTTCTCAACATGGAGACATGAAACACGTTATGAAGCTGCTTTGAAAAGGAAGGCGGCGGTGCTAATCAGAGGCCATTGCACCAATCCTCTCTAAAATCTCAAATGGTCCGATGAATCGCGGACTCAATTTCCCTTTTCGGCCAAACCTTAGAATTCCCTTCATTGGGGCCACCTTAAGAAATACGTGGTCCCCAACATCGAATTCTAGGTCCCTTCGTCTCGTGTCGGCATAACTCTTTTGTCTGACTTGGGCGGTCTGCATTCGCGCCCTAATCTTTTGTATTGCCTCATTAGTGACTGTACTCAATTCGGGACCCAACAAGCGGCGTTCGCCAACCTCCTCCCGTAAAACGGGAGTTACGCAACGTTTTCCATAGAGAGCTTCAAATGGAGCCATTAGATGGTCGATCGATAAATCATATTGTAAGCAAACTCCATCAAATGCAAATGAGTGTCCCAACCACCGGGAAGTCTAAGGTGCAAGCTCGCAACATATCTTCTAATATCCGGTTTAAACGCTCATCGCCCCATCCGTCGTGGATGAAAAGGCGCATGACTAAAGTTCAGCCGTGAACCTAACGCTTTACGTAAACTCCTCCGAAGTTGGAGGTGAAACGTGGATCCACATGCGAAATAATCTTGACCGGAATTCCATGCAAACGGACTATCTCTTCCGGTAAAGCCGCGCCACTTATCTCGTAGAATAGGTGGGTTTCCACAGTATGAAATGTGCTTGACTTGGTTAATCTGGCCCACTATGACCCAAATTACCGAGTAACCTCGTAAGGTTCTAGGCGATCCGACTATGAAATCCATAGAGATCTCCTCCCATTTCCACCGAGGTACATGTAAAGGTTGCAGTAATCCTGCGGTCTCTCGCTAGGTGCCTTCACTGCCGACAAGTCAAACACTTGGCGACAAACTCGCTCGTCGTCGCGCTTCATGTTACACCACCAAAATGATCTGTTTGAGATCTCGATACATCTTGGTACCGCTGGGATGCATAGAAAATGGTGAGTTGTGGGCTTCGCTCAAGATCTCTCGCCGGTTTGTCATCATCTGGCACACATAATCGTCCCTGGAATAGTAATCCTCCATCTGTGGATAGGGAAAGCTCTGTCAACTCACCTGTAGTTACTGCAGTAAGTTTTTCCACTAACTGAGGGTCTCCCTGCTGAGACTCAACGATGCGTTGTCTCAAGGTTGGTTGTACCGATTAATCGAGCCAACCGAGCCGTGGTCTTTCCTACTAGTATCGCAATTTTCGGCTCGAGCAAACTCGCTGTAACTCGCTCGTCTTTCAAGTATGCATCGCTTCCTATGAGGGCATCGGCCACGACATTAGCCTTACCGGGGTGGTATTGTATGTCAATATCATAATCCTTCACTAATTCCAACCATCTGCGTTGCCTCATGTTCAATTCCTTCTGGGTGAACAGATACTTCAGACTTTTATGATCTGTAAAAATCTGAATTTTCTCGCCATACAGGTAGTGTCTCCAGATCTTTAATGCAAAGACCACTGCTGCTAGCTCCAAGTCGTGAGTCGGATAGTTCCTCTCGTGCATCTTCAATTGTCGGGATGCGTAGGCTATTACTTTACCGTGCTGCATTAGTACACAACCCAAACCTTTCTTAGAAGCATCACTGTAAACCACGAAGCTCCCTGTTCCCTCGGGGACTGTAAGAATCGGGGCTGACACTAATCTGTACTTGAGTTCCTGGAAACTCGCCTCGCAGGCATCATCCCAAACAAATGAGTTACCCTTGCGCGTCAGCTGAGTCATGGGCATAGCTATCTTGGCGAAGTCCTGCACGAAACGTCTATAGTAACCTGCAATACCCAGAAAACTACGTACCTCTGTCACGGTGGTCGATCGAGGCCACTGTGTGACGGCCTCCACTTTCGCTGGATCAACAGAGACTCCAGCTTCGGACACCACATGCCCTAAGAAGGATACATACCCGCCGAGCGTAATTCACACTTGGAAAATTTTGCATATAATTTATTCTCTCTCAGCGTGAGTAAGACTTTTCTCGGTGCCTTTCATGATCTTCATCACACCGGAGTATATCTGTGTATATCGTCGATGAATACTATCACGAACGTATCCGAAACTCTTTGAATAAAGCGGTTCATCAAGTCCATGAAAGCGCGGGAGCGTTGGTCAAACCAAACGGCATCACCGCGTGAACTCGTAATGCCCATAACGTGATCTGAATGCTGTTTTAGGAATATCCTCTTCACTGATTCTCAACTGATGGTAGCCTGATCTCAGATTAATCTTGGAGAACACTGTTGTTCCTTGCAACTGATCGAACAAATCATCTATTCTGGGAAGAGGGTATTTATTCTTGATCGTAACTTTATTCAACTCCCTGTAATCTATACACAGGCGCATGGATCCGTCTTTCTTTTTCACGAACAACACAGGGGCTCCCAAGGCGAAACGCCTTGGGCGTATAAACCCCTTGTCCAGTAAGTCCTGCAACTGTAGTTTCAGTTCTTTCAACTCTGCCGGTGCCATTTCAGACGGTGCCTTGGATATCGGAGTCCCCTAATTCCAATCCGATGTTAAAATCTACCTCTCGACCAGGAGGTATTCCGGGAGGTCCTCGGGAAGACGCTCGTGAATTCATTCACCACTGGTACCGATGACACTGAGATCTCCGTGCACCTTGCATCTAATATGCAAGCTAAGACGCCCCAAGCTCCCCGATGTAATAACTTCCTGGCCTTAAGGGCAGTGATTACCTTAGGCCTACTTCCTGCTAACGTACCTCTGAACCTGTAGCCAGGTTGGTCAGGAGGAGTAAACACTACCTCCTTTCTGAAGCAATCAATGCAAGCATGGTTCTGCGCTAACCAGTCCATGCCCAATATCACATCAAAGTCAATCATGTCTAAGACTACTAGATTTACTGTTAACTCATGGTCTGCGATGGTCACACTACCATCCTTGACTTTCATAGTGGCTAACAAATTTATCCCCGCAGGAGTGGAGACAGACAGAGCACATCAGAATCGTTTCTAATTCTAACTCAGCTTGACTTACGAAGGATGCAGAAATAAAAGAGTGTGTAGAACCAGAATCAAATAATACAAAGGCAAGGTGCCCAAGTAATGGAAGTGTACCTGTAACCACTGAGTCTGAGCCATAGATGTTTTTACTAGTGCTTGCATAAGCTTTTCCTTGATGTATGACCGGCTCACAAAGAGTCCCACTATTGATGATAACCTGAGGTTGGCTAGTGCTGGCTTGACTCGGGCAGCTATTAGCTCTGTGCCCTTCTTTCCCACATCTGAAGCACACTCCGGACCGGGCCAAACACTTACCTTTGTAGTTTTTCCAACAGAAACTCCTTACTCAAAGAATACAGTAACATAGGAACACCAAAAGAACTTCTCTGTTCATTCTTATCTATCAGAACACTACTACGAGTAGAACCTCCTATATCTCTAAGTTCCACTAAGATCTCCCTTTGTAGGAAGGGTTCCTACATTTTGGAAGATAATGGAAAAAGTTTTGAGAGAGAATTTTCTCTTTGGCAATTTCACAAAATGCACAACAATGAAATGATCGCCCAATTCACAAATACCCTCTCCCTGTTTAACTGTCAATAAGAAGAGGAAGAGGGAAAGTGCGAACGTGTCATCCTAATACGTTCCCTTAATTAATTTAATAAATAAATTAATTAATTTTAATTAATAATTAAATCATAATTAATTATAAAATAATTTTAATTTTAAATAAATCACATTTAACTAAAATAAAATAAAATATCATATATTTAATTATAATTAAATCATCTTTAATCAATATTTCCTCTAACTTATAGTTTTAATGCACATCTCATGTACATTAAATTTTAACCTATACTTTTTAAATATGATACACATTCACATTTAAAATAATATTTGAACTCTTTCAAATATTTGATTCTCTCATATAATTTAATATGAATCATATTCACATTAAAATTATAATATATAGTTCCAAAACTTTTATTACCACTAGTCCTCCAATAAACAATTTGTTTGTGGTCCTACCAACAAAGAGAAGTCCCTCTCGGGCCATTGAGAGGGTCGGGCCATTTGTTCAAGTCCTAGAGACACCACTTAAGAGAACATTCATCTACTTACCCTAGTAGTCGGGAAGGAGTGAACTCTATCTTGCTAGGCTAAGTCCCCAACTGCTCACTCGGTCTTGTCCCCAAAAATGTAGGCATATTGAGTCGGCGAATCTGGCCCCTCTCACCCATACTAGTCAAAATGACAATCCTTCACATACAGGAGTTCGTAACATCCTCAAGATTGAGATCAAGTTTCCTAGGTCACCCTAATGAAATAGAAACCTAGTAGTCAACTGAGTTACATCTAGTGGTTACTTTTTCGCGGGTCGGTCTTATGTAATCTCATTACATAGGATATCCCCACTCACATGTCATCTACACGAACACGTTAGGATGACAATGTTTGTATCATATACAAAGTGGGCCACATCCATATTATTACGAAGATAAGGTACCCAAACCTTATCCCCTTACTATAGACCATTAAGGTTGTATCTCGAACTTAGATCCTTTTTATGTAAATTACATTCAGTTCAAGAGACATTTTACAGCCTTGGATGTTTAGTTTATTGGATTTAGGGTTAAAATAATGGCAAAATGGTAAATATCGAACAATAACTCCTTATTACAAATAATAACTCTTTATTAAAATAATTAGAACATAATAACAAACTACGAGTTTTAGGGCACAAACCCCAACATGAAAAACGTTGCAACCCCATTCGAAGAACAACACTGCCTCTTTTCATTTTTTGCTCGTTTTTGCTCCGTTCATCTCAACATCCACTTTGTCTCGATGGACTCAGACATATAGACTCGATTTACAATTTAAAATGTCCAAAACATCGGGCCCTTGCATTAAACAATTTAATGAAAAAGTTCAAATCAAGTGCCAAAAATGAAAACATCTAATTTTGCAAACCTTCATTCATCTCATGAACAAAATGTAATCCCACCTATGTTTTTAGCAGATCTATAACAAAAACAGGAACACAATTGGCTCTAATACCAATTGATACGATCGAATCCCGCAACGGAATCAATTTGAATCGCATGTTCTTGTAATGTGTTACATAGATCTAATCAGAAACATATATCTAAAGAGCTTAAGCATACTTATTAAGATTGGACAACAAGAAATTTACCTTTGTAGAGAAAAGCAACACGTGCTCCTTTGCCGCTCTTGTTCTCACGATCTCAACGATCACGCCTTCTCAAAAAATTACAAACAAGTTTTTGACACGCCCACTAACTCTTCTCTGTTGTATCTCTTAGAGAGGGAAGATGGTGGAACCTCAATTGGAGTTGGAAGGGATTTTGAGAGAGATAAGTATTTTAGAACATTCCCAACAACACATACAAAAATGAGTACTAGGGTTTCGTACAAAATGCCTAGGAATGCATGACAAATGTGCATCTCATGCGCATATTTATAGGGAAATTTGATGGAAATGATCATTCTACTCCTATAGTGCTCTTATGATATATTTCTCATTTAATATATGGATTAAACCATATATTATATCAATTATAAACCCTCATTATTTTCATGTCAAGCGAATGGAGAAACCTAATGGATCTACAAATCATAACCTTCAATGATACGAGATTAATCGATCAAACTCTTTGATCTAATTAACCAACATTCATTAACTACGAGTCATTCCACTATAGACTCGTAGCTGCACTCCCCTAACTGCAGGCTATGTTGTATCCACTGATATGATCAATACCTGTGAGTTGACCAGTCACAGGTTGTTCGCTGTCACACCTGCGTCAAATTATCGTTTTACCCCTGTGACTACATCTTGCACCTTAAGCACTACTGATCCCCTAATGAATAACCAGTCTATGGTCGTACCATAAACTTAATCCTTCTTAGGCAAGTAAGAAGAAGGGGCCCCGTTGTTCAGGACCTAGATTCATTTCCTAAGAGAACAACCTATATGATTCCCTAATTTAGGAAGGAGTGAATTCCATCTTGTAGAGTTAAGTTTCCAGCTACCTACAAGGTTATGTCTCTAAGAAGGTAGGCTTATTGAGTCAGCTACATGTCGCTCTCACCTATACTAGTCTAAGGAGAAACCCCATAAACAGGAGTCCGTAACTTGCTCAGGATTCAGGTAAAGTCACTAATGATCATCTATAAATTATTAGACCCATCTTTTTAACGTTGTTGTACTAGTAGGTTAATAATTCGTGGTCTAGTCTTGTATAATTTCATTATACAGGATGCCCCTACTCACATGTGTACCACATGAACGAGTTGGATTACCTCGTTTGTATTAAATACAAAGCGAAGCGCATCCATGGTGTTACCAGTATAAGGTTCCCAACCTTATGCATATACCATAAACCTTTTAGGTTATACATCAACAACTTAATCAAACTTGTGTCCAGTACACAATTGTTAAAGATCAATCATTATAACCTTTGAACTTAGTTTATATGATTTAGGTTTATGTGCGAGAATATAATAAATAACATTTTTATTTATTTAAAATGTGATTATTACAAAACCACACTTGTTTAGGGCATAAACCCCAACAGGAACCTCGTTCAAGATTATGCCTATTTGTAGGTTATCCCAAGGAAATGATAGGTGGTCTTTTCTACGACCCACAAGAAAATAAGGTGCTTGTATCGACAAATGCCACTTTCTTGGAGGAAGATCACATGAGAAATCATAAACCACGTAGTAAGTTAGTATTAAATGAAGCTACAAAGGAATCAACAAGAGTGTTGACCAAGCCAAATCTTCATCAAGAGTTGATAAAGAGCAGACACATTGAGTCAATCTCATCCTTCTCAATCGTTGGGAATGCCTCGATGCAGTGGGAGGATTGTTTTCCAACCTGACCGCTACTTGGGTTTAACTGAAACTCAGGTCGTTATGCCATATCAGATCATAGAGGATCCATTGTCTTATAAACATGCAATGAATGGCGTAGATGAAGACCAATGGATCAAAGCCATGGACCTTGAAATGGAGTCAATGTACTTCAATTCGGCTTGGGAACTTGTAGACCAACCTGCAGGGGTAAAACCCATAGGATGGAAATGAATCTATAAGAGAAAGAGAGATGTAGCCGGAAAGGTATAAACCTTTAAGGCTATACTCGTAAGAAAGGGTTTTTACCCAAATGGAAGGAGTTGACTATGAGGAAACTTTTTCCCCTGTTGATATGTTAAAGTCCATAAATTTATCCATACCCGCATTCTATGACTATGAGATCTGCCAAATGGACGTCAATTCTGCTTTTTTGAATGGTAATCTTGACGAGAGTATCGATATGTCTCAGCTCGAAGGGTCCATAGCCCAAGTTCAGGAGAAAAAGTTTGCAAGCTCAATCGATTTATTTATGGTTTGAAGCAAGCATCCAGATCTTGGAACATAAGATTTGATACTTTGATCATGTCCAATAGCTTTGACAAAAATGTTGATGAGCCTTGTGTTTACAAGAGGATCATCAATGATAAAGTACCTTTCTTAGTACTATATGTGGATGATATCCTACTCATTGGGAATGATGTAGAATACCTAACTGACATAAAGAATTGGTTGGCGAACCAAATCCAAATGAAAGATTTGGGAGAGGCGCAATATGTTTTTGAGATTCAAATTTTCAGGAATCATAAGAACAGAATGCTAGCTTTGTCTCAAGCATCTTATATCGACAAAGTTTTGGTTCGATATTTGAAGCAAAATTTCAAAGGGGTTTATTGCCCTTTATGCATGAAATTCATTTGTCTAAGAAACAGTGTCCTAAAACACCTCAACAAGTTGAAGATATAAGACGTATTCTCTATGGCTCGACAGTAGG
Organism: Trichosanthes cucumerina; assembly: GCA_036507285.1. Taxonomy (NCBI): domain Eukaryota; kingdom Viridiplantae; phylum Streptophyta; class Magnoliopsida; order Cucurbitales; family Cucurbitaceae; genus Trichosanthes; species Trichosanthes cucumerina. Next base: position 46,905,275 of record CM071840.1, read on the forward strand.
TAGCCTAATGTATGTTATGATATGAACGGGGCGAGACATTTCCTATGTTGTGGGAATAGTCAGTAGGTACCAGTCCAATCCAGGGTTAGACCAATGGATCGCAGTTAAGAACATCCTCAAGTATCTACGGAGAACGAGAGACTATGTGTTCGTCTATGGGTCTAAGGATTTAATGCTTACAGCATACACTGATTCTGATTTTTAGTCCGATAAGGATTCTAGGAAATCCACATCGGGATCAGTTTTCACCCTTGACGGGGGAGCTATAGTGTGGCATGGCATCAAGCAAGGATGCATCGCCGACTCTACTAAGGAGGAAGAATATGTAGCTGCTCGTGAAGCAGCTAAGGAGGTTGTATGGCTAAGAAAATTTCTAACTGATTTCGAAGTAGTTCCAAATGTGGAATTTCCCATCACCTTATAATGTGACAACAGTGGTGCGGTACGAAAATCAAAGGAACCTCGTAGCCATAATCGAGGGAAGTACATCAAGAGGAAGTATCATCTCATTCTAGATATAGTTCAACGAGGAGATGTGATAGCCACGAATACTTCTTCGGAGCACAAAATTGTTGATCCATTTGCGAAGACTCTCACAGCTAAAGTGTTCGAGGGTCATCTGGAGAGTTTAGGTCTACGAGACATGTACATAAGATAATCTAGGGCAAGCGGGAGATATGTAATGGATATATGGATGCCCTAGTTTATTGTATTTCTATATATCTTTAACCATTGTTTTAGATTGTAATGTACCCCACTAGAGTTTTAGTTTAAGTGGGAGTTTGTTGGGTTTTATGCTCTAAAACTCGTAGTTTGTAAATAATGTTTTAATTAAATCAATAAAGAGTTATTGTTTATCATTATTTTCTATATTGCCTTAAGTTAACCCTAAATCTAAAAAACTAACATCCAAGGTTGTTGCATGTCTCTTGATCTGAATGTATAGGACATATAAGGATCTCAGTTCGAGATACAGCCTAAAGGGTCTATAGTAAGGGGATAACGCTTGGGTAACTTACCTTGGTAATACTATGGATATGACCTACTTTGTATATGATACAAACATAGTGAACTTAACACGTTCATGTAGATGACATGTGAGTGGGGATATCCTATGTAATGAGATTACATAAGACCGAACCATTAAATAGAAACCACTAGATGTAACTCCGTTGACTAGTCAGGTTTCTATTTCAATAGGATGACCTAGGCAACTTGATCTCAATCCTGAGCAGGTTACGAACTCTTTTTTGTGAGGGATTGTCCTTTGACTAGTATGGACGAGAGTGCCCCGATTCGCTGACTCTATAAGCCTACCTTCTTGGAGAAAAAATCGAGCATGTAGTTGGGGACTTAACATAGCATGAAGGAATTCACTCCTTCCCCCCTATTAGGGTAAGTAGATGAATCTTCCCTTAAGTGGTATCTCCGAGACTTGAACAAAGGGACCGACCCTCTCATTTGGCTGAGAGAGAGTTCTGTTTGTTGGTAGGACCACAAACAGGTTGTTCATTGCAGGAGCATTGGAACTTAAGGTGAAAGATGTAACACATGGATAAAACGGTAATTTGACCGAGCTTTTGTTACGGACATTAGTGAAGGATTGACTTACAATTGGTCGATATCCATGGACACAAAAATATATTTGCAGTGAGAAAAGTGCAACTGCGAGAATTTAGTGGAGTGTTCCCGCAGTTAACGAATGTTGATTAGGAGGTTAATGAGATTAACTAAATAATCTTGTATCGTTGGAGCTTCTGATTTGTAAGTCCATTAAGTCCACCTCCTAGCTCGTAAAGGGTTCTTAGATCGTTTGAATTTGAAGTGTTCAAATTCAATTATGGAATAAGAATGATGTATGAAGATACATTATAATATAAAGTTTTAATGTACATTAAAACTTTATAATATAAATTTATTTTGAATATGATTCAAAGTATAATAATCGAGAGAATTGAATATTTGAAAGAGTTTAAAAATTATCTAAATGTTAATGAGATTCATATTTAAAACTATAGGTTAAAATTTAATGTGCATAAGATGTACATTGAAACTATAGGTTAAAAAGGAATATGATTAAATATGATTCAATCATATATATAACCTAAATATATGATATTTTGATTAATTGAGAATTAATTAATTAATTTAATTTAATGACTTAATTAATATAATAGGTTATATAACTATATTAATATAATTAATGGAGTTATATATATTAGTAATTAATTTGATTAATTAAATTAATTAAAGGGGAGTGTGTCATCGACAAGTTCCCCACTTTTGTGCTTTATCTCCACTCCCTATCAATATGTTTAGGGAGTTGGGAGAAGGATTGATCGATCGATTGAGATTGAAAATTGGTTTTTTCTCTCAACTCTCTGTCAACTCACAAAATTCCCTATTCTAATTGTTGAAGGCTTTCCCACAAAAGCTTTGATGCTATGTTTCTTAGAGGATAGGAGGTTTACTACTTTTGGTAGTGTTTTGTTGCAAGAAGTTGGAAGAAATTTGAATTTGCTATGCAATTGCTAGAATAGCAAGGAGTTGTTGTTGAATTGAAACTACAAAGGTAATATGCAATTTTTGAATTCCTTTTAGTTTAGAGGAACTCGGAGCATGCTTAGTTTATTTAATCCATACTTTTTTATTATGTCTTTCTAATGTACTGGTTTTTGAAGTAAACAAAAAGAAAACAAGTAATTACGTTCCAATTACACGTTTCTGCTGCTCAGCGGAATTCGATTTCCTTCGGCTTTAGACCAAATCTAAATTTTGTTTCTAATTTAAGAAATTTTTGTTTCTCGTTTTACTTTTATTATTGATCGTTACTAACTAAATTTACGCCTTAATTTAGTTTCAATCAATTTATTGCTATCCATGATTTTGTGATTCGTAAGTGTCACAAATTATTGAAAAAAAATGTAGCAAGGGTTGACTTATGTGTGTGTAATTAATGGATTTTCCATTTTACCTAACTAGCATAATAGACTATAGGGAAACAAAGAAACAAAATTAATTAACTTGTAGTTACCTCAATTAGTTAATTTTTGTTTAGTACTCTCATTGCTTTTAATGCTATTATTTAATCAATATGGAACACTATCATATCCAATTGATTAAGTTATAAGTTTTGGTTTTGATGTTGGGTTAAAATCAATTAAATTAGGAGAGTTTATATTTATTGCGACTTTTCTGAGTAAATTAACTGAATTTTTGAATTAGCAAAATTAAAATTGATTTCTTTTTTCTTTTTATGCCTATGATCAAGATTACAATTGGATGAGATTTACATCCTTGAATTGGAAGTTGCATAAAATTAACTTTTTATTTTTTTATTTATTATTTAATTTCATTTTTTTGTTCGACAATTCAAACTCCCTTTTATTTTGTTATCATTATTATTTTTAACTTTGAGAAATTAATTCTTTGTTCCCTTGGGATTCAACCTGGTCCACTATTTCTACAAGTTAGATATAAAAAGTAAATATTTTAGAGGGCTTCGACAACTCGATCACAGTTTATCTCACAATGTTAAAATTCGGGCATTCTTCAAATTTTATCCGAAATCAAAGTTTGATAAAATTCGTTCTATCCAAATCAAATAATGATAGGTTTCAATTTTATCTCACAAAGTTAAATTTTGGGTATACTCCAAATTTTGTCCTAAATAAAATTTGATGAAATTAGTTCTATCCAAATCGAAATCATGATAGTTCAATTTGATTTCATAGATTGAAATCTGGGCATATTCCAGGTTTTATCACAAATCATGATTAGAGTGAAATTCAAATGCTACTCCAAGTTAAAAAAAGAAATTGGGTAGAACTCCAAATCTACTCTAATTTCTCCAAATTTTATGTCATGCAAGAAAATCAAAATACTGACCCAAATTCATATTTTGATTTTGTTGGGCTGAAAATGTGTCAAATAAAAAAATTTAAATTATTAACAAAATTTCTAGTTTGATTAAAGTGACACATTAAATGGAGTCAACTTATGAGCAAACATCTTAAGTTTTGATTCCATATTATCTTTTTTCGAGATTCACTCACACATACTTGGGCATAAAGCTCGAAAAGATGGCATTTGTTGACATAGAAAATTTGACTAATCTTCAATTGCCACGTCATTATTCCAAATTAATGACGAAATTATAAATAAAGAAATTTAGGATCGATTATGAATTTACATGTGTCCAAACTTTAATTTGAAGACAAAAATTGACAAATTCTAAAAGATTCAAGGGTCAACATGCAATTTGACCAACTAATTAAATTTAATTTTGGACAAATTAGATTATATGGAATTTGGTAAAATAAATAAAATCCAAGACTAAATGATTAGGCCCAAAGCCAGAAAAACTCAGGACTAAGATAGTTGAGCCCAAAGGTTGCTAAAACCCAAACCCACACGTCCTAGAAAGCTCTATAAATAGAGAGTTTCCCCTCAATTTCAAAGGTTCAGAAATTTCACTCTCAAGAGAACTCAGAGAGAATCCAGAGTAAAGTCTTAACTGTTGAATGCTCCCTGAAATCCTTTGAACGGTACAAGACGAGTCATTAGATGTTGAGTGTTGCAAGTCGAATACCTTCAACAAACTACAAGCCGAATACCTTCAACATGGTACAAGTCGAAGATCTTCAACAAGCTACAAATTGAAGACCTTCAACAAACTTTATGTCGAATACTTTCAACAAGCTACAAGTCGAAAACCTTCAACAAGCTACAAGTTGAAGACCTTCAACACGTTACATGTCGAAGACCTTCAACAGGCTGCAAGTCGAAGACCTTCAACAAGCTGCAAGTCGAAGACCTTCAACAAGCTTCAAGCCGAAGACCTTCAACACGCTACAAGTCGAAGACCTTCAACAAGTTTCAAGCTGAAGACCTTCAATAAGCTACAAGCCGAAGACCCTCAACAAGCAACAAGTTAAAGAGTTCAACAAGTGAAAGCCGAAGACCAAATACTCTTCCAAGCCTACACTCGAGAACAAGTTGTGCAACTTTCGAATCAAATCTACGTTCGAGAACAAGCTACAAAGCCATCAAAGAAATTACAGTTGAGAGAGGAAGAATCATACGAGAAAAATTAGAGATTGTAACTAACAATATTCAAATTAATACAAATACAACTTTCAATTACACATGTCTCATTTCTGTTTTTTTGTTGAAAACACGTGTGAACTAGTGATCAAATCTATTCAAACATCATTGTCAAATCTGAACAAATCAAAATATGTAATGATTAATCCAATATTAAACCAATAAAATATTAAATAAAAAGTAGCAAAAAAAAAATACATCATGTTGATACAACAATGACAGATTAATAAATACAACACATAGCAGTGTCAAATTAATATACTGCAGTGCCAAACTAATGCACAGTAGAGTGCCAAATTAAGTTAAACAATGGCAAAAAAAAACGTACAATTGCAATGAAACCAAATTACCACATTCATCATGTAGTGACAATTCACGAAATACACAGTGGTCAAATCTCAACATCTCAACAATATCCAAATATGCACAGACATTTCATGAAAATACGCAAGGACTAAAATTTTAACACATTGGTCAAACCTTGGCGAAATATATTTATCAATATTTATCAAATAAATATAGAACAAATAAATATACAGTGATTGATTGACATATGAGTGATGGATAAACCAATAATATCCTGTCTAATAACTAAATACATTCATTGGCCAAAAAAAACATCATTGGTAGACACAACCAAAAGCATATCAGACCAAATAAATAAACATGGCCAATACAAAGTATATATTGGCCAAATGAATGGAGACTACAATTAAAATCAAATTAAAACATTACCTAAACCAAATTATAATCTACAGTAATGACATAAAAAATAAATTGTAGAGATAGAAAAATGGACGGAAACTAAAAAATTAAAACCAAATTAAAATTTAAAATAGGCAGAGAGGCCAAATAGATTAAAACCTAAAAAGACAGACCCTAAATGACTTACAATCTAAAAATATCAAATATACAGAGCCAAATAGAAGGGAACTAAACTTATATGCAAATTAAAATATGTTGAATATAAAAAAAGAAAGAAACTGAGACTAAATAAATGAAAACTAAAAATTAAACCAAATTAAAACTAAAAAAAAATACCGAAGCCAAATGGATTAAAAACTAAAAAAAAGGTTGAAATTACTAACGATCTGACTCTATAGATCTTTATTACTCCTAAATCATCTGGCATCAATTTTCCTCTCCTGAATTCCTTGGCTCTAGCGATCATTTCTTTCCTCCCTGAATCTTTTGGCCTATCGATTGTTTATTCTTTCCTCCCTTCAATACTCTTTCTATAAATTTTTTATTTTTTCTCCCTCCTTTTTTCATTTCATCCCTTCATGGCCTCTCCCATTCAATCGATTAAAAAAAGTTGAAAGGGGATGGAGAAAGATCGTGAAGAAACGAACGAGAAGAATACGAAAGTGGGAGAGCGAGAGTGAGGAATGTGACAACAAATAGGAGAGGAAAAAGATACGTGTAGGTTAAGGGATATTTTTTTTAAAAAATAATAATAAAAATAAATAAATAAAGATATTTTTTAAACAAAATCATTTTTTAAGAAAATAATAATAAGATTTAAATATAACATACAATTTTAGTTTTTTAAAAACTTTTAATTACAAGAAACATAATAAAAATAAAATTACCAGACCAAATACGATATCTATAATTGGACAAGGAACTTATTGTTAGTTGATGCCTCCGACAATGTCGTTACTTCATCTTCATCAAACCTTAGTTCATTGGAGCAACTATAGTAGTAGAACTCGTGTACAAGTTTCTCATGAGAGTGGCATCGAAGAGGTCTGCAATGACAACACTTTTTCTATTTTGAGATTAGAGAAATAGATGAGAGATAGAAATGATCCCACTGGACGTGCCAATTTGTGCACACAAGATTTCAATAAAGAAATAGAATGAGACACGTGTAACTGAATTTGAATTTCTATTAATTCGAATGTATTAGATTACAATTTCTAATGTTTCTCCTATGATTATTGTTGCGTATAATTTTGATAATGTAATACCGCAAGTGTATGGGTCAAGTTTTAGTATAATGATTTAAGAGTCCAAGTATCGTGCTCGGGAATGGGTTTCTAGATTAATTAATTACTAAGACACTAATTCTCAATTTTAGCTAAAGAACATAACATGGATAGGTGGTGAAATAAGAATTAAACACAAATAAACACGTGGAGACACGAATTGATAGATTTAGAGAAAATTGACTTCACAAGTTAATAACGTAATTAACACATGCAATGAACTAATGTGATGAATTTATAAACAATAAGTAAGATACTCAAGAAAACCTCTCGATTCTTAGTGAGCCTCGCACATGTTGAGATTTATGCCCTAAACTTGTGTAATTTTGATCAATTAAATAAAGGGTTATTTATTTTGATAGAATTACAGTATTACTTTATATATCCAATAAACTAAGCTCCAAGGTTATAACATATATCTTGAACATCGGTGTAATGGACACTATTTGGATTGTGTTCAAGAATATAACCTAAATGGTCTATGGTATAAGAATAAGGTTGGAAACCTCATTCTGGAAACACCATGGGTGCGGCCCATTTTGTAATTAGTACGAATGAGGTAATCCAACTCATTCATGTAGTTGACATGCGAGTGGAGGCATCCTGTATGAAGAGTTCTTACAAGACCGGACCGTAAATTATTAGTCTAACCAGTGTAACACCGTTAACAGGATAAAACTAGTAATTTATAGATGGTCATTAGTGACTCGACCTGAATCCTGAGCAAGTTAAGAAGTCCTGCTTATAGGGTTTGTCCTTAGACTAGTATGGGTGAGTGTGGCATGTAGCCGACTCAATAAGCCTACCTTCTCAGGGACATAACCTCGTAGGTAGATGTGAACTTAACTGTGGAGGATGGAATTCACTCATTCCTCCACTAAGGAATTAGATAGGTTGTTCCCTTAAAAACTGACTCCAGGTCTTGAACAACGGGGCCCTGCCCTCTATGAAGGTATGAGTCTATTGTAGGACCATAGACTTGTTGTTCATTAAAGGATCAGTGGTGCTTAAAGAACAAAGAGGTAATCCCAGGGGTAAAACGGTAATTTTACCCAGCTGTGATTACGAACAACCTGTGAAGGGTCGACTCATGGGCAATGATTATATAAGTGGACACAATATAATCTATAGTGAGTAGAGTGTAGCTACAAGTCTATAGTGGAGTGACTTGTAGTTAATGAATATTGATTAACTGGATCAAAGAGTTTGATCAGTTAATCTCATATCATTGGAGCTCATGAACTGTAGGTCCATTAGGTCCCACCGTTGGCTCAACATGGTAATATTCAGGGTATAAAGTTAGGAATTAAATTGAAGTGTTCAATTTCATATATGAGATGTCATATCAATTATATCTGATATAATTGATATAATATATAGTTTTAATGTGAATTGGATTCACATATTAACTATAGAAGGAATGAAAGAGGGATAGGGTGGTAATTTTCATCCCTATCTCCTTATATATAGTTGCATAAGATGCAACTTTGTTGTGTTGTTGGAAAGGTTCCAATACACAAACCTCTCTCTCACAACATCTCATCTTACCTAAAGGGAACCCACATGCCACCCTCACCTATAGAACAACGGAGAAGATCTAGTGGTCGTGTCTTAGTACGTTCGTGGTTCGTGTTTCTGTGATCTTGATCGTGAGAGAACAAGAGCACTTGAAGAAAGGTTCTTCAAAGGTAATATTTCTTGTTGTCCATATTCTATTTTATGCTTAATCTAGTTGTTTACGTTCTTGAATGAAATCGTTGTAACTAAATTGAGAACGTGCGATTCATAATCGCTTCGGCTGCGGGATTCGATTCCCTACAATTGCTATCAGAGCCCAATTGCGTTCTTGTTTTATGTTCTGAATTCTTCAAGAACGAGGTGGGATTTACTGTTTTGCATGAGATTTATGAACGGTCTTGGAAATTAGATATTTTCGATTTTGGCACTTAGATTTATAATTTCCATTGAATCGTTCAATGTATGGGCCCGGTGTTTTGGGCAATTTGAATTGTAAATCGAGTCTGTAAGTCCGTGTCGATCGAGGCAAAGTGGTTGCTGAGAAGATCGAAGCGAAAACGAGCAAGAAATGGAGATTTCACTTTGTTGTCTGTGTGCAGCGTTGCAACGCTGTTCATTGGCGTTGCAACGCTACCCTTGCGGAAGGAGCGCGCAGGAGATGACAACGTCGCAACGCTTGACGAGAGGCGCGTTTTCAACCGACAGAAAAGGAAAAACCGCAACGTTGCAACGGTCGGGTCAGCGTTGCAACGCCACAGGCGTTTCACGCGAAGGAGCAACGAGCAGAATTTTGTAATTATTTTATATAATAAATATAAAAATGTTTTATATTTATTTATATTTAATTTATTTAATTTTAATTAATATAATTAGATTATATTAATTAAAATTAATTTTAGGGTGCCAAAATTGGTCTAATTTTCTATTTAAATTATGCAATTGTTGTGTAATTATTGTCAAGCATAATGTATGCTTTTCTTTTATAAATCCCACCTTAGGCTAAGCTTTTTCATGCATCATTTATAATATAAAGAGTTATATCCTATAGTTTGCATGATTAATTAATATACAGTTGTTAAATTAATTTATGGACAACATTGACATGCATTATATATCATGAGATGATTATGCTATGAATGTCTTATTATTCATGTGATGAATGATCAAGCACTATAACATAGTATGCATGTCACCTAAGGTTAATTATTAGTTTTAAAATGTTTAGAACTTGGAAATAATAGACCTTAGGTTATCTAGTTCTAATTAGATTAGAATTAGGAACTGAGTGATTTATAAGCTATGATTAAAATAGAAACTCTGTCTAACGAAGGTTCTGTCTAGGTTGGGGTATTTAAGCTGACGGAAATTGAACACCCCTACCTGGGAATTAACCTGGGAGTGAAATTTAATCAGGGAGATTATAAATCACAGTAACATCAGCGGGTTTATTAAGGGGTTAATAAACTAGAAATCCTAGGTTTAATATAAAAAGTTATATTAACAAACTTAGGATAATATCAATGTAAGAGTTGTATTGATTATCGATATAGGTGTTATATTGATAGAGTTAGGTAAAACCATTAGATGGATTTTAGCCTAAGTAAGATTCCTATAACTTGAAAGTATTCAGTGGGAGGAAAAGTGTATGAGATACCCGAAAGGGATAAAGATTTCCTTAGACTATTTTTCAATCTAATCCTCCCTTCGACGAATTTTATTGGATGGAGACTCTGGGATCTAAAGACGAAGGGTTACACTCACGGGATACATAAGTTATGTATGTATCCAGACCGAAAAATTGTAACTAAAACCTATAGGAATAAGAGTTATTCTGGCATTAGATTTTAGTCAAGAGTGTCTTGATCCAGAGGAGGAGTGCTTTTTATTACCCTTCAATGTCATACATTCTAAACCTTTGGAGTATCATTGCAAATTATAAATGACCTAGGAATCATTCGATAATTAGCTAAAACATGATTGGATTAGAGTTATAGCAAGAAACTCATACAAGTTTGTTTGTAAATTTTCAGCAAAAATGCCTAGCTCTATAATTTTCTCATTGAGTGCGGAAAAGTTAATTAGAGAGAATATGATTACATGGAAAAACAAACTCAACACTATATTGGTAGTGGATGATCTGAAGTTTGTGCTAACTGAGGAGTGTCCTCAGGTTCCAGGCTCGAATGCATCACGAAATGTTCGTGATGCATATGATGGATGGATTAAGGTCAATGATAAGGCCAAAGTCTACATGCTGGCAAGTATGTCTGACATATTAGCCAAGAAGCATAAGGGCATGATAACCGCGAAGGAAATCATGGATTCGGTGCAGGGTATGTTTGGACAACAGTCCACACAGGCCTGACACAATGCCCTAAAGTACATATTAAACTCAAGGATGCCAGAGGGTACATCTGTTCGGGATCATGTCCTGGATATGATGGTGCACTTGAACATCGTAGAGTCGAATGGTGCTTCCATCTATGAGTCGAGAGCCAAAGTCGACTTCATTCTCGAAACCCTTCCGGATAGATTTCCTCTGATTTAGAAGTAATGTTGTTATGAACAAGCTTACTTTTAACCTTACCTCTCTTCTGAATGAGCTCCAGACCTTTCAATCTTTGATGAAAATTCAGGGATCGAAAAGTGAGGCAAATATTGCCAGTAAGAGTTATCACAGAGGTTCCACCTCTGGGACAAAAATAGTGGCTTCATCTTCTTCTAACCTTAAAGGGAAGAAGAAGAACATGAAGAAGGTTGGTAAAGGGAAACGAGCTGACAAAGCTGTCGCCCAGAAAGGCAGGAAAGTCAAAGAAGTTGCTGACAAAGGAAAGTGTTTTCACTGCAACGAAGACGGGCATTGGAAACGGAACTATCCGAAGTACATTGCAGAAAAGAAGAAGGAAGGTAAATATGATTTACTTTGCCTAGAAGCTTGTTTAGTGGATAATGATAAAACTGCTTGGATACTTGATTCAGGCGCCACGAATCATGTTTGCTCTTCTTTTCAGGGAATTGATTACTGGCAGCAGCTACAGATAGAAGAGATTACGCTCCGGGTTGAAAATGGAGAAGTTGTCTCAGCTGTAGCAGTAGGCACGATGAAGCTTTATTTTGGCAAGAAATATGTATTGTTGGACAATATATTAGTGATACCATGGTTTACTAGAAACCTTGGTTTACTAGAAACCTTATTTCCATTTCTTGCCTCATAGAACAGTGTATTTATGTTTCTTTCTCAATGAATAAAGTGTTTATTTTGAAGAAAGGTATAGAAATATGTTCAGCTTCATTAGAAAATGGATTGTATGTTTTAAGGCCTAATTCAGTCAAAATGATTTTGAACACTGAACTATTTAAAACTGCAAAGCCACAAACTAAGAAACGTAAAATTTCTCCTAAATAAAATGCTCACCTTTGGCATCATAGATTGGGTCACATTAATCTCAATAGGATTTAGAAATTGGTAAAGAACGGACTTCTAAACGAGTTAGAAGAAAACTCTTTGCCGGTATGTGAATCCTGCCTAAAAGGCAAAATGACTAAAAAACTTTTTAGTGGAAAAGCTTATAGCGCCAAAGACCCTCTAAAGCTTATACATTCAGACCTTTGTGGTCTGATGAATGTTAAAGCCAGGGGAGGATATGAATATTTCATCTTTTTTATAGATGATTATTCTAGATTTGGGCATATTTACCTAATGCACCACAAGTCTTAAACATTTGAAAAGTTCAAGGAATTCAAGACTGAGGTTGAAAAATAATTAGGTAAAACTATTAAAACACTTCGATCGGATCGAGATGGAGAGTACATGGATTTAAAATTACAGAACTATATGATAGAACATGGAATTACATCACACACCACAGCAAAACGGTGTATCGGAAAGGAGAAATAGAACTTTGTTGGACATGGTTCGATCAATGATGAGTTATGCTCATCTCCCTAGTTTCTTTTGGGGTTACGCAATGGAGACTGCAGTATAAATTTTGAATAGTGTGCCCTCAAAAAGTGTTTCTGAAACACCTTATGAACTCCGGAAAGGACGTAAAGGTAGTTTATGTCATTTCAGAATTTGGGGTTGTCCAGCACATGTGTTTGTTACAAATCCAAAGAAGTTGGATTCACGTTCAAAATTGTGCCTATTCGTAGGCTACCCAAAAGGAACAAAAGGTGGTTTCTTCTATGATCCTAAGGAAGATAAGGTTTTTGAGTCGACAAATGCCATTTTCTTAGAGGAGGACCACATAAGGGACCACAAACCAAAAATTAAAGTTGTGTTGAGTGATTTAGACGGAACAATAGCAAAGGTTGCTAAGAACACTAGTACGTCAACAAGAGTCGTTGATACTAGTTTGTCTAGTCAAGAGAGTCCATCTCAAGAGTTGAGTATGCCTCGACGTAGTGGGAGGGTTGTAACACAACCTGACCGTTACATGGGTTTAGCTGAAACCCAAGTTGTCATACCAGATGACAACTGTTAGGATCCATTGACTTATAATCAAGCAATGGTTGACAAAGACAAAGACAAATGAGTCATAGCCATGGACCAAGAAATGGAGTCTATGTACTTCAATTCTATTTGGGATCTTGTAGATAAGTCTGATGGGATAAAACCTATAGGTTGTAAGTGGATCTACAAGAGAAAGTGTGGTGTAGATGGGAAGGTGCAAACCTTTAAAGTTAGACTAGTAGCAAAGGGTTATACCCAGGTTGAAGGGGTTGACTATAAGGAGACCTTTTCACCTGTTGCTATGGTAAACTCTATCCATATCCTGCTTGCCATTGCCGCATATTATGACTATGATGTATGGCAAATGGATGTTAAGACAACGTTTTTGAATGACAACCTTGAGGAAAACATCTACATGGACAAACCCAAAGGGTTCATTGAACCAGGATAAGAGCAAAAGGTTTGCAGGCTTAAAAGGTCGATTTATGGACTGAAACAAGCCTCTAGGTCCTAGAATATAAGAGTTGATAAGGCAATCAAATCTTATGGTTTTGACCAGAATGATGATGAACCTTGTGTCTACAAGAAAATCTTCAATCGTTTTGTCGCATTCTTAATTCTCTATGTGGATTATATCCTACTCATTGGGAATGATGTAGGTTATCTTACTAACATCTAGGAATGGCTAGCTACGCAGTTCCAAATGAATGATTTGGGTGATGTGCAGTTTGTTCTTGGGATCCAGATTGTCCGGAACCGCAAGAATAAAACACTAGCCTTGTCTCAAACATCTTACATAGACAAAGTGTTGTCAAGGTTTAAGATGCAAGATTCCAAAAAGGGCTTGTTGCCTTTTAGACATAGAATCCATTTGTCTAAGGAACAATGTCCTAAGACACCTCACGGAGTTGAGAATATGAGACGGATTCCTTATGCATCGGCTATTGGGAGCCTGATGTACGCCATGTTGTGTACTAGGTCTGACATCTGTTTTGCAGTTGGGATGGTCAGTAGGTATCAATCTAATCCAGGACTTGAACACTGGACAGTGGTTAAGACAATCCTTAAGTATCTTCGGAGAACAAGGAACTACATGCTTGTGTATGAGGCTAAGGATCTGATCCTTGCAGGATACACAGATTCTGGCTTTCAGACTGATAAAGATTCTCGAAAATCTACATCAGGGTCAATATTCACTCTTAACGGAGGAGCTGTAGTATCGCGAAGCGTTAAGCAAGGATGCATCGCTGATTCTACCATGGAGGTCGAATATGTAGCATCTTGTGAAGCAACTAAAGAGGTCGTTTGGTTAAGAAAATTCATGCTAAATTTGGAAGTTGTTCCAAATATGACTTTGCCAATCAAAGTGGAGCAACTTCATATTCATCAAACCTTAGTTTATTGGAGCAACTATAGTAGTAGAACTCGTGTACAAGTTTCTCATGATAGTAGACATCGAAGAAGTCTACAATGACAACACTTTTTCTATTTTGAGATTAGAGAAATATATGAGAGATAGAAATGATCCCACTGGACGTGCCAATTTGTGCACACGAGATTTCAATAAAGAAATAGAATGAGACACGTGTAAATGAATTTGAATTTCTATTAATTTGAATGTATTAGATTACAATTTCTAATGTTTGTCCTATGATTATTGTTGCGTATAATTTTGATAATGTAATACCACAAGTGTACGGGTCAAGTTTTAATATAGTGATTTAAGATTCTAAGTATCGTCCTCGGGAATGGGTTTCTAGATTAATTAATTACCAAGACACTAATTCTCAATTTTAGGTAAAGAAACATAACATGGATAGGTGGTGAAATAAGAATTAAAGTCAAACAAACACGTGGATACACGAATTGATAGATTTAGAGGAAATTGACTTCACAAGTTAATAACTTAATTAACACATGCAATGAACTAATGTGATGAATTTATAAACAAGAAGTAAGATACTCAAGAAAACCTCTTGATTCTTAGTGAGCCTCGCACATGTTGGGATTTATGCCCTAAACTTGTGTAATTTTGATCAATTAAATGAAGGGTTATTTATTTTGATAGAATTACAGTCTTGCTTTATAAATTCAATAAACTAAGCTCCAAGGTTATAACATATATCTTGAACATCAGTGTAGTGCGTTGGGATTTGTGCCCTAAAACTCGTAGTTTGTAATTATGTTCTAATTAATGTAATAAAGTGTTATTATTTCAATAAAGTGTTATTTTTCGTTATCTACGAGTTTTCCTTTATTTAAACCCTAAATCCAATAAACTAAATATCCAAGGCTTTTAAATGAATCTCTAACTGAATGTAATGTACATAAAAGGGATCTCGGTTCGAGATACAACCTAAAGGGTCTATAGTTAGGGGATAAGGTTTGGGTACCTTACCCTGGTTAAAGTATGGATGTGGCCCACTTTGTATTTGATACAAACACTGTGATCCTAACGTGTTCGTGTAGATGACATGTGAGTGGGGATATCCTATGTAATGAGATTACATAAGACCGGACCACGAAATAGTAATCTCTAGCTGTAACTCCGTTGACTAGTTAGATTTCTATTTCACTAGGATGACCTAGGCAACTTAATCTCAATCTTGAGCAGGTTACGAACTCTAGTTCATGAGGGGTTGTCCTTTGACTAGTATGGGTGAGAGTGGCCAGATTTGCCAACTCAATATGCCTACCTTCTTGGGGACAAGACCGAGTGAGCGGCTGGGAACTTAACTTAGCAAGACGGAATTCACTCCTTCCCGCCTACTAGGGTAAGTAGAGGAATGTTCCCTTAAGTGGTGTCTCCGGGACTTGAACAAAGGGCCCGACCCTCTCATTGGCCCGAGAGGGACTCTGTTTGTTGGTAGGACCACAAACAAATTGTTCATTAGAGGAGCACTGGTACTTAAGGCACAAGATGTAACCCAGGGGTAAAATGGTAATTTGACCCAGCTGGTGTTACGAACATTCATGAAGGATTGACTTGCTGTTATTGGTTAATATCCATGGACACAGAAATATATCTGCAGTGAGAAGAGTGGAGCTGTGGGACTTTAGTGGAGTGTTCCCGCAGTTAACGAATGTTGATTGGGAGGTTAATGAGATTAATCGAGCAATCTCGTATCGTTGGAGCTTCTGATCAGTAGGTCCATAAGGTCCACCTTCTAGCTCGTAAAGGGTTCTTAGATCATTTGAGTTTGAAGTGTTCAAATTCATTAGGGAATAAACTTAATGTATATTGATACAATATAATATATAGTTTTGGAACTATATATTATAAATTTAATGTGAATATGATTCATATTAAATTATGTGAGAGAATTAAATATTTGAAAGAGTTCAAATATTAAATTTAAATGTGAATGTGATTCATGTTTAAAAACTATATGTTAAATTTAATGTACATTGGATGTGCATTAAAACTATAGGATAGAGGGATAATACATTAAATGTGTTTTAATATAAATTAAATATAAGATATTTAATTTATTTTGATTATTTAATTAATATGATTTAAGGAACGTGTCAGGAGGACACGTTCCCCCTCTCTCTCCCAACTCCCTATTCGATAGGAAGTGGGAGATGCCCTCTACTGGGTTTTAACTTCTCCTGGAGAGAAAAAGAATGATCGATTGATCATTTTTTCAATTACCAGAAAGAATTCTCTCTCTCACCCTCTCATTCCCTTCATCTTCCAAAAGTTGGAATCCTTCCCACCAAGGAGGATCTAAGTAGAACTCAGAGATATAGAAGGTTCTCCTGTTGGTAGTGTACTTCTTGGAGAAAAACAGAGAAGTTCTGCTGTTTTGCTGAAAAGCTAGGAGCAAGGCGTTGCTGGAGAATTAGAAACTACAAAGGTAATAATTTCTTCTTTCTCCCCTTTAGTTTAATTGTTAAACATATGTTTGCATGTTTGTTATAATCCATGTCTAATAGGATTAGAATTTCATCCTTGTTATGTATTTTTGGTCAATGTACTGGTTTTTGTTTCAAGCAAAACAATCAAGCAATTACGATCCCAAACACGTTTTCGCTACTCAAGGAGATCAGATCTCCATCAATTGGTATCAGAGCAATGCTTGATTTATTTTTTTAAAAAACAAATTGCATTGATTTGGTAGGAAATGCATTTGGTTTGCTGTAAAACTTGTTTAGGAATTTTTTGGCCTTAGTTTACTTTGTTTTTGATCAATTAGTATGTAAAGGCCCCTGCGTTTTGGGGCACAAAGTACAAAATTGAGTCTCAGAATCGAAAGTTACGAGTCATTCGGGACCATTTCATGCAATTCGTTGAGAATCGAAGGAGAAATTGAAGAGCGGTTGCTTTGTGTTCGTGAGTTTCATTTCTTGCCGCCGGCAAACAACGTTGTAACGTCGAATAACGGCGTCGCAACGCCGCGTTCTCTATCGACGCGGGCGCTCAGGGTCAAGCGGCGTTGCGTAACGCCGCTCTCGGGCCGTTGTAACGCTATCCCGATACCAGCGCGCAAGACAACGAATGGTTAAAGCGTTACAATGCCGGGCATCGGCGATGCGCCGCTGGTAACGCTGTGCCGTGGGGCATTCAATTCCGCCGCAGACCGGTTCAGCTTGGTTCAATTGATTTTGGTCCAGTTCGAGCTGTTCAAGGTTGATTCAGAGTATTTTTGGACTGGTTTCATGAAATTAAATTAATGTAATTTTATTTTTTTGCACTTTAGGGGCCAAATTATTCCGGTTTTACAACTATTTATCTTTATGAATGTCATTTAGATTTTTCTCACTTTAGGATAAGCATGTTCATGCATTTTATTTATATAAATGTTATATGAATATGGTTGAAAATGCATATTAATTTATTTTTCATGAGTAATTAATTATAATTGTTATGATTAGATTATATGGAAAATAAATTGCATGGAGCATGAAATTACTTAGTTTAAAATAAATGTTAGTTTGTTTAAGTAATTTTATAATTCAATTAGTTGAATTCCTTTTATAATTCCAATTTGAATATTGATTATTGGATTTATAATATAGTTTCTTTATCATAGCCTAATTATTAAAATTTATAAAAGTTATAAATTAAAGGGGTTTTAGAAATCATAACCTATAATAAATAAATGCATGCAAACATAGGAACTTGGGTTAAAATTTAAATTAGTTTTAAATTGTTTAAAATTAATTTAGACCTATGTTTTAATTTCTAATAGGCTTAGAAATTAGTCTTACGTAGTATTTTAAATAGTTTAAAATATAGTAGGACTTTAGAACTTTGGTTATAAGGGAACTCCACCGGTGAAGTTCTGTCTAAAGTGGGGTATTTACTTGTTTGACAGTTAACTAACACCTCCTACCTGGGAACTGACCCGGAACCTGAGTTGAATTAACCTTAGTTCTATTTTATCTCTAGGTAATTAAAATGTTTATTCACCTAGACATAAGGTTTTAAGACCTAGTTATAATAGTTATAATAGGCATAGACTTAGATAGATTCTTTTAGCCAGAATCCAACTAAGTTAAAACTATACCCTAATTTTAGGAACTTCAGTGGGAGAAAACAAGATGTTCACATCGAGTTTACTCTCACGTCCTCAAGAGTTCACACCGTGAGTTCCATGCTCAGCTACGTGACGTCAATAGGGTGTCTCCCTACGGTATGTGTTTGCATGGTTCAATACCAAGGTGAATGAGGAAAGTATCCATAGTAAATGGGAGCAGGACGCGTGTCAACGTATCCTACGGTCTCCTCCATTAGGTCGCACCGTGAGATTTCTATAGTCCGCTTGCTAGGTTGTCCTGAAACAGCCAAACCCTGCGGAGGGCCTGACTATAGGGATCGGAACACCGCAAACTCCAGAAATGGATTGGTTTCTTAGGTTGTTTGCCAGCAGTTGTCTTTCTTAATAGTAGCCTGTTGGCTCGGGCCGATTGGATCTAAAAATGGTAGGGTCACATTTACGGGATGAGTTAAGTTAGTTAAGAAATCCTTGACCAAACAAACGGTAGCTAAGAACCATTGGGACATGAGATGTTCTGGTAGTGAGAATTGGCTGAGAAAGTCTCAATTCAAGGGAGAAATGACTGTGCTTGGATTTTGAGCCTTTTGTTCTAAACCCTTGAAGTATCGTTGCAAAATTAAAGGTTTAATTTAAACAGTGGGTTTAGTTTAAACACTAGGGTTCTTTAATAATTATGCTAAATTTGATTGGTTTTTACAATGGGTTAAAAGGCATAACTAATTAGAACTATTTTGGATTTTCAGCGTGTCGTCCTCTTTTATAGCCTTACTCAAAAAGGAACGTTTAACTGGTGAAAACTTTACTACGTGGAAGTCAAACCTGGATGTGATCCTTGTTGTTGATGACCTTCGGTTCGTACTAACTGAGGAATGTCCTCCGATTTCTGCTCAAGACGCACCTCAATAAGTTAAGGATGCGTTTGACCGCTGAGCCAAGGCCAATGAAAAAGCTAAGGCCTATATCCTGGCTGGGATATCTGATGTTTTAGCCAGGAGATTGCAAGGTATGGTCTCAGTTCGTGAGATCATGGGCTATCTGCAAAATTTGTCTAGACAACCGTCTGAACAAATTCGGCACGAATCCATCAAGTACGTTTATAACGCGCGCATGAAGGAGGGAACTTCAGTGAGAGAACATGATCTCGATCTTATAGTTCACTTCAACGTGGCCGAAATGAACGGAGCGGTCATAGATGAGCAAATTCAGGTATTCTTCATCCGGGAATATCTTCCGAAGCGTTTCCTGCCATTCCGTAGAAGTGCGGAGTTGAACAAAAAGGAGTATAACCTGACTTCCCTCCTAAATGAACTACAAACTTTCGAGTCTCTTATTAAGAATAAGGGACAGGCTGATGGAGAGGAAAATCTTTTTGCCCATTCCAGAAGGTTCCAGAAGGGTTCATCCTCTGGGACTAAGCCGTGTGGTTCGACAAAGAAGAAGGGGAAAGGAGGAAAAAGGAAAGCTTCTGCCACTGTAGACATTGAGCTCAAAGAGAAGAAAGGTAAATCAGATTTACTTGTTCTTGAAACTTCTTTAGTGGAAAATAATGATTCAGGAGCCACTAATCATGTTTGCTCTTCATTTCAGGAAACTAGTTCCTTTAAGGAGCTCGAAGAGGGTGAGATGACGCTCGAGAATTCTGAATCGAGACGCTCGTCTCAGCTCGTGCAGTGGGAGATGCCAAACTATTTTTCGGAGATAGATTTCTTTGATTAAAAAATCTGTATACAGTTCCTAAGCTTAAAAGGAACTTAATCTCTATCTCTTGTTTAATAGAACTTGGATATTGTATTTCTTTTTCAATTAATGAAGCGTTCATTTTGAAAGAAGGTGTCAATATTTGTTCTGCTAAATTGAAAAATGGTTTGTATGTACTGAAACCGAACAAAATGAAAGCAATTTTAAATCATGAGATGTTTGAAAATGCTAACAATCAAAATAAAAGGCAAAGAATTTCTCCAAATAATAATACCTATCTATGGCATCTTAGGCTTTGTCATATTAATCTCAACCGGATTGAGAGACTCTCTAAGAATCGACTTCTAAACAAGTTAGAAGATGATTCTTTACCTCCTTGCGAGTCATGCTTGGAAGGTAAAATGACCAAGCGACCTTTTCTTTGGAAAAGGTTCTGAGTAAGTAGAGCCCCTAGAATTTGTGCATTCCGATCTTTGTGGTCCAGTGAATTTCAAAGCTCGATGAGGGTACGAATATTTCATCTCTTTCATAGATGATTATTTGAGGTATGGTTATCTATACCTAATGCATCACAAGTCTAAAGCTCTTCAAAAGTTCAAAGAGTATAAGGCTGAAGTAGAGAATGCATTAGGGAAAACCATTAAAACACTTCGATCCGATCGAGGTGGAGAGTATATGGATTTGAGATTCCAGGACTATATGATAGAACATGAAATTAAATCTCAACTCTCATAACCTAATACACCACAACAAAATGGTGTGTCAGAAAGGAGAAATAGAACCTTGTTAGACATGGTTCGTTCTATGATGAGCTATGCTCAATTGCCTGCCTCATTTTGGGGATACGCAGTAGAGACTGCACTTCAAATCTTGGATAGTGTTCCATCAAAAAGTGTTTCAGAAACACCTTTTGAACTTTGGAAGGGGCGTAAACCTAGTTTACAACACTTCAGGATTTGGGGTTGTCCGGCACACGTGCTCATGACAAACCCAAAGAAACTGGAACCTTGTTCAAGATTGTGCCAATTTGTTGGCTATCCCAAGGAAACGAGAGGAGGTCTTTTCTACGACCCACAAGAAAACAAGGTGATTGTATCGACAAACGCCACGTTCTTGGAGGAAGATCACATGAGAAACCACAAACCGCGTAGTAAATTAGTACTAAATGAAGCTACACTTGAACCAACAAGAGTTGTTGATCAAGCTGGACTTTCATCTAGAGTTGATGGAAGAGCAAACACCTCAAGTCAGTCTCGTCCTTCTCAATCGTTGGGAATGCCTCGACGCAGTGAGAGGGTTGTTTCTCAACCTGACCGCTACTTGGGTTTAGATGAAACTCAAGTTGTCATACCTGATGACGACGTAGAAGATCCATTGTCTTATAAACAGGCAATGAATGACGTAGACAAGGACCAATGGATCAAAGCCATTGATCTTCAAATGGAGTCAATGGACTTCAATTCAGTATGGGAACTTGTAGACCAACCTGAAGGGATTAGAACCATAGGGTGTAAATGGATCTATAAGAGAAAGAGAGATGTAGCCGGAAAGGTACAGACCTATAAGGTTAGGCGTGTACCAAAGGGTTTTACCCAAAGGGAAGGAGTTGACTATGAAGAAACTTTTTTCCCTGTTGCTATGCTGAAGTCTAAAAGGATACTCTTGTCCATAGCCGCGTTTTAGGATTATGAAATTTGGAAAATGGACGTCAAGACTGCCTTTTTGAATGGTAATCTTGACGAGAGAATCTATATGTCTCAGTCCGAAGGTTCATAGCCCAAGGTCAGGAGCAAAAAGTTTTCAAGCTTAATCGATCCATTTATGGATTGAAACAAGCGTCATGATCTTGGAATATAAGATTTGATACTGCGATCAAGTCTTACAGCTTTGACCATAACGTTGATGAGCCTTGTGTTTACAAGAGGATCATCAACGACAAAGTAGCTTTGTTAGTACTTTATGTGGATGATATCCTACTCATTGGGAATGATGTAGGATACCTCACTGACATAAAGAATTTGTTGGCGTCCTAATTCCAAATGAAAGATTTGGGAGAGGCACAATATGTTCTTGGGATTCAGATCTTTAGGAATCGCAAGAACAGAACGCTAGCACTGTCTCAAGCGTCTTATATCGACAAAATGTTGTCCAGATATTCGATGCAGAATTCCAAGAGGGGCTTATTACCCTTCAGGCACGGAGTTCATATGTCTAGGGAACAATGTCCCAAGACACCTCAAGAAGTTGAAGATATGGGACATATTCCCTATGCCTCTACAGTAGGTAGCTTAATGTATGCTATGCTGTGCACGAGGCCGGACATTTGTTATGTAGTGGGAATAGTCAGTAGGTACCAGTCTAATCCAGGGTTAGACCACAAGACAACAGTTAAAAATATCCTCGAGTATCTAAGGAGAACGAGGGCATATATGCTTGTGTATGGGTTTAAGGATTTGATCCTTACTGGATACACTGATTCTAATTTTCAGACCGATAAGGATTCTCGGAAATCCACATCGCTGACTCCACAATGGAGAAATTTGAGTATGTCATTTGCATGTGAAGCGACTAAAGAATTTTGTTTGGCTAAGGAAATTCCTTACTGACTTGGAAGTTGTTCCAAATATGGAATCTCCCATCACCTTATACTATGACAACAGTGGTGCGGTAGCCAATTTGAAGGAACCTCGCAGCCATAAGCGAGGTAAGCACATCGAGAGGAAGTGTCACCTGATACGAGAAATAGTGCAACGAGGAGATGTGACAGTCACGAAGTTCACTTCGGAGCACAATATTGCTGATCCGTTTACAAAGACTATCACGGCTAAAGTGTTCGAGGGTCATCTGGAAAGTCTAGGTCTACGAGATATGTACATAGGCTAATCTAGGGCAAGTGGGAGATATGTAATGGGGTATATGGATGCCCTAAATTATTGTATTTCTATGTCTTGTAACCACTGTTTTAGATTATGATGTACCCCACTAGAGTTTTAGTTCATGCCCTAAAACTCGTAGTTTGTAATTATGTTCTAATTAATGTAATAAAGTGTTATTATTTCAATAAAGTGTTATTGTTCGTTATCTACGAGTTTGCCTTTATTTAAACCCTAAATCCAATAAACTAAACATCCAAGGCTGTTAAATGAATCTCTAACTGAATGTAATGTACATAAAAGGGATCTCGGTTTGAGATACAGCCTAAAGGGTCTATAGTTAGGGGTTACGGTTTGGGTACCTTACCCTGGTTAAACTATGGATGTGGCCCACTTTGTATTTGATACAAACACTGTGATCCTAACGTGTTCGTGTAGATGACATGTGATTAGGGATATCCTATGTAATGAGATTACATAAGACCGTACCACGAAATAGTAATCTCTAGCTATAACTCTGTTGACTAGTTAGATTTATATTTCACTAGGATGACCTAGGCAACTTAATCTCAATCCTGAGCAGGTTACGAACTCCAGTTTGCGAGGGATTGTCCTTTGACTAGTATGGGTGAGAGTGGCCAGATTCGCCGACTCAATATGCCTACCTTCTTGGGGACAAGACCGAGTGAGCCGCTGTGAACTTAACATAGCAAGACGGAATTCACTCCTTCCCGCCTACTAGGGTAAGTAGAGGAATGCTCCCTTAAGTGGTGTCTCTGGGACCTGAACAAAGGGCCCGACCCTCTCATTGGCCCGAGAGGGACTCTGTTTGTTGGTATGACCATAAACAAATTGTTCATTAGAGGAGCACTCGTACTTAAGGCACGAGATGTAACCCAGGGGTAAAACGGTAATTTGACCCAGCTGGTGTTACCAACATTCGTGAAGGATTGACTTGCTGTTATTGGTCAATATCCATGGATACAGAAATATATCTGCAGTGAGAAGAGTGCAGCCATTGGACTTTAGTGGAGTGTTCCCGCAGTTAACGAATGTTGATTGGGAGGTTAATGAGATTAACCGAGCAATCTCGTATCGTTGGAGCTTCTGATCTGTAGGTCCATAAGGTCCACCTTCTAGCTCGTAAAGCGTTCTTAGATCATTTGACTTTGAAATGTTCAAATTTATTAGGGAATAAACTTAATGTATATTGATACAATATAATATATAGTTTTGGAACTATATATTATAAATTTAATGTGAATATGCTTCATATTAAATTATGTGAGAGAATTAAATATTTGAAAGAGTTCAAATATTAAATTTAAATGTGTAACGCCCTGTAATTTGGACACATGCTACTCGAAGCATTACTTCCAAGTGCACCATTCGCACCGAAAATTCGGTAGCATAACGGCGCAACCTGGACAAACAAGAAAATTTAAAAGGGAACCTGGACCTATACAAGGCACTTCAAATGACTCATGAGGTTACCCAGCCTCCTACAAACTACACTGAAAACAACAGGCTGGGCTCCAGTCCCTCGAAGTTAACAGAATTCCATAAGACAACAAAAGCATGCTTTGTATAAGAGAGAAACACATCAGAACATGCTTTGATTCAATGAATAAAGAACGATACAAACTAAGTCTAAAACATGAACGAAGGAAGCATAACGCAACGGAAGAAAATAAGTGAATATAACAACTCCTAAACGAAAAATTCCTAAGTACTACAAGTCTTCCATAGCCTCGCAGGGGTCTCGTCGTCGATGGTCATCTCACTGGTTTATCTTACCTGCAACAAAAGAAGAAAAAAAGAAGGAATGAGTGTAAAAATACTTAGTAAGCAGCCCACTTCGTCCAAGAAATAATGAACTTAAAAAACGACCTTAGACTTAGCTAAACACGACACCTAGCCTGCAAAACAACCTCAACGAGCATCATGGCCCTGTTTCTTACTCAGGTTTCCTAGTTTCGTCCTACCCTTAGCTCCTGGAGTGGGTTGGCAGCACGTGGCCACGAGACTCATCCTTGGGCCAGCACTAGGGCGAAGGACTCTATCCAACCCCTCTTACTCTAAGGATCACACCCCGAGTCGCACAACTGGATGGGGGCGGACCACCACATCCTACAAAGCATCAAAGCGGTACTATCGTGCACAATCGACCACGGGCTCATTCCCGGGTCTGTACTAGGGCGAAGGACTCTATCCAACCCCTCTGACTCTAAGGATCATACCCCCGAGTCGCACAACAGGATGGAGGGCGGACCATCACATCCCATAACATCATCGTCATCTCGCCAACCTCGAGTCTCAGCCTACTAAGGGTTACACAAATACTTGGGACTTCGGCCTGCACTTGGGCTAGTTGTGCTAACTACAATCCTAAGGCTCAACGGCACCTCCCGAGTTACCTCAAAACTAAGCACCAGACTAATAGGCTCGGGACAGTCAAACATATAACTCTAGCATACTCAACATTCTCAGCACGTCATACAACTCTAGCATATTCATCACTCTCAGCGCGACATGTAACTCTAGCATATTTATCATTCTCAGCACGACATGTAACTCTAGCATATTCATCATTCTCAGCACAAGCTTAGGGCAGCTCTCCCCACAAGATCACATCTAAGCACGAAGAGATAACAGCCATAGCACGAAAGGATAACAACGATAGCACATGAACATACATTTGACCTATCAGATATTTCATCGCATTCACAACAAACGGGGACAGACAACTTAAGACCAAGTACCACTGTGTCTACCACAACCTAACATGCTACTACAAGTCCAGTACGCTACACATTCTAAGACGTTCAGTTCCGAAATAATATAGCATGCAATGAGGCCCCTAAGCCCTACACTTAGG
This sequence comes from Trichosanthes cucumerina, assembly GCA_036507285.1. NCBI lineage: Eukaryota > Viridiplantae > Streptophyta > Magnoliopsida > Cucurbitales > Cucurbitaceae > Trichosanthes > Trichosanthes cucumerina. The sequence goes on from CM071840.1 coordinate 46,931,296, forward strand.
GGTGATTTAGTCCAAATGACTACTTACCGGGAAAACCGAAAACAACGAGGACTTGGGTTATGCGGCGTGCTCCAAAGTACTTCTACTTCCAAATCGTCCCTAACGAAGAACACACACAATATTAGTAAACCGAAACGTAAAAGCGACCTTAAAAGCTTCAAGAAGTAAAACTCACCCAACGAAGATCCGAAACGAACTAAGGAACGAATCGAGGCGACTGGACGGAAGGGAACAACTGGCGGCTCTGCATGCGGCGGCGCGTGGACCGGCAGCGACAGCGCGTGGGGATGACGATAGTGGCGCAGATACCAAAACTGAGCTCCTCGAGGCTCGATCTACATGAAATCGGACTCCGTTCGTCAAAAACCAGTCAGGAAGCACTCGAACAGGCTGAATCGATAGATGGGTTTCACGGAACTGAGGCTTCGCGCCTCACCACGGCGACACGGCTCGAGCGGCGGAGCTGAAGGGACGTACAGCGGCAACTGAGAGAGAGAGACACGATGTGAGAGTTTCGCGAGAGAGACAGGGAGAGAGAAAGAGACGGAGACAGAGAGAGGAGAGTCGGAGGGAGAGAGGGCGAGACAGAGAGAGGAAGAAAGAGGTATCGAGAGAGGGAGAGACGTGAGAGGGGGAGCGACGGACAAAAAGGGAACGACGTGGGTGACCGCTGCGCCCTGCAGCTGCACGAAACGGAAAGGGAAACGAACGTTTCCCCTTCGTTCTGTCCTTTTTTTTTCATCCGTTACAAAATGTGTATGTGATTCATGTTTAAAAACTTTAGGTTAAATTTAATGCACATTGGATGTGCATTAAAACTATTGAATAGAGGGATAATACATTAAATGTATTTTAATATAAATTAAATATAAGATATTTAATTTATTTTGATTATTTAATTAATATGATTTAAGGAACGTGTCAGGAGGACACGTTCCCCCTCTCTCTCCCAACTCCCTATTCAATAGGAAGTGGGAGATGCCCTCTTCTGGGTTTTAACTTCTCCTGGAGAGAAGAAGAATGATCGATTGATTATTTTTTCAATTGGCAGAAAGAATTCTCTCTCTCACACTCTCATTCTCTTCATCTTCCAAAAGTTGGAATCCTTCCCACCAAGGAGGATCTAAGTAGAACTCAGAGATATAGAAGGTTCTCCTTTTGGCAGTGTTCTTCTTGGAGAAAAACAGAGAAGTTCTGCTGTTTGGCTGAAAAGTTAGGAGCAAGGCGTTGTTGGAGAATTAGAAACTACAAAGGTAATAATTTCTTCTTTCTCCCCTTTAGTTTAATTGTTAAACATATGTTTGCATGTTTGTTATAATCCATGTTTAATAGGATTAGAATTTCATGTTTCTTCTGTATTTTTAGTCAATGTACTGGTTTTTGTTTCAAGCAAAACAATCAAGCAATTACGATGGCAAATACGTTTCCGTTGCTCAAGGAGATCAGATCTCCATCATTTTGATTGTGTTCAAGAATATAACCTAAATGGTCTATGGTATAAGAATAAGGTTGGAAACCTCATTCTGGACACACCATGGGTGCGACCCATTTTGTAATTAGTAAAAATGAGGTAATCCAACTCATTTATGTAGTTGACATGCGAGTTGGTGCATCTTGTATGAAGAGTTCATACAAGATCGGACCAAAAATTATTAGTCTAACCAGTGTAACACAGTTAACAGGATAAGACTAGTAATTTATAGATAGTCATTAGTGACTCGACCTGAATCCTGAGCAAGTTAAGAACTCCTGCTTATAGGGGTGTCTCCTTAGACTAGTATGCGTGAGAGTGGCCTGTAGCCGACTCAATAAGCCTACCTTCTCAGGGACAGAACCTCGTAGGTAGTTGGGAACTTAACTGTGCAAGATGGAATTCACTCATTCCTACACTAAGGAATTAGATAGGTTGCTCCCTTAAGACCTGACTCCAAGTCTTGAACAACGGGGCCCCACCCTCTATGAGGGTATGAGTGTATGGTAGGACCGTAGACTTGTTGTTCATTAGAGGATCAGTGGTGCTTAAGGAACAAAGAGGTAATCACTAGGGTAAAACAGTCATTTTACCCAGCTGTGATTACGAACAACCTGTGGAGGGTCGACTCATGGGTAATGATTATATCAGTGGACACAATATAATCTACAGTGAGGAGAGTGCAGCTACAAGTCTATAGTGGAGTGACTTGTAGTTAATGAATCTTGATTAACTGGATCAAAGAGTTTGATCAATTAATCTCATATCATTGGAGCTCATGATTTGTAGGTCCATTAGATCCCTCCGTTGGCTCAACATGGTAATATTGAGGGTATAAAGTTAGGAATGATATTGAAGTGTTCAATTTCATATATGAGATGTCATATCAATTATATGTGATATAATTGATACAATATATACTTTTAATGTGAATTGGATTCACATATTAACTATAGAGAGAATGAAAGAGGGATAGGATGGTAATTTCCATCCCTATCTCCTTATATATATAGTTGCATAAGATTCAACTAGGTCAAGTTAACCTAAAGCTTTATTGTGTTGTTGGAAAGGTTGCGAAACACAAACCTCTCTCTCACTACATCTCATCTTACCTAAAGGGAACCCACATTTCTCCCCCACCAAGAGAACAACGGAGAAGATCCAGTGGTCGTGTCTTAGTCTGTTCGTGGTTCGTGTTGCTGAGATCTTGATCGTGAGAGAAGAGGAGCACTTGAAGAAAGGTTCTTCCAAGGTAATATTTCTTGTTGTCCATATTCTATTTTATGCTTAATCTAGTTGTTTACGTCCTTGAATGAAATCGTTGTAACTAAATTGAGAACGTGCGATCCACAATCGCTTCTGCTGCGGGATTCATTCCCTACATGCAATAAATTCTATAGTCTGCATATGAACCTACAACATGCACGACATTAAGCAACATTTTTATGTGTTCCCTTAGACTTCTAGGTCATTCTCATGCCAGACTCCTAAGCGTTTTGACAACTTTCCTCTAATTTAAGTTTTATCTCTCGAGTCCACTTAAACAAACAAAATCAAGAGTTAAAGAACGAGTTGCCAAAAATAAAGAACAAAATATACTTCAATACATAGCAAATAAGTCTTAACATGCAAATCAAATCCTAACTACAACATTTAGCTACTCTAAATCACATGAAAACCAAGCTAAACGTGTATAAAACGTCTTTAAACAATATTACAATCTGAAAGAAAGGAAATTAAACTTATGTGTCGATGTCGGTCCTTCGTCTCCAAGCTCCCGTCTTTGATCTCGAACCTCCACGAATGCTTTGGCTCCCAAGGATTGCTCTCTTTTCTCTTCTTACAGAGGGTATTTAGAAATTCGGGTTAAAAGTCTATCAAATTCGGCTCCCCTTGCAAGAAGGCTTAAGGTTCTATTTATAAAGACTTTCGATACAGCGTTGCAACCCTGTACCCTAACCGCGTGGTATATATTGAAATAGTCGGCAGCGTTGCAACGGTGAGGGCAGCATTGCAATGCCGCTACCTTAACAAGCGCGTCTCTATCGGTTTGGCGTTGCGACACTGTAAGGCAGCGTTGCAACGCCTTCTGCATGGCCTTCTTGCTTGTATTCATATCGAGGTAGCGTTGCAACGCTATCGACAGTGGTCTTCAATGCCTCAAAGCTGCAATCACGGCGTTGCAACGCCATCATCTCGAGTCTTCAAGCTTGGATTGATACTTCTTCTTCCAATTAATGTTATTTTTAGCTCCAAATAGCCTCGTTTCGATTCCGAGTGATCCAAAATGTCTCCACCTATCCTGTTTAAGCTCTTAATCTGAAATTGAGTGATTTAACCACGTAAAAGCCCTGGAATCATCATGAAACTAGCAATACATAAGCTTAAGGATAACACATTTTGTGTGATATCAAACACCCCCAAACTTAAACTTTTGCTAGTCTCGAGCAAAAACTAAATTAACCATGAGATTGTTCTTATACATATATCGATTCAAGCCCCAAAGATTTAGGAGAAAATTTGGCAATCACGGTAGACAATCAAACATAATACTTCAGCCAACAATTTAGAACTTTTCCTAAGTGTTCCTACGTGTGTGTGTGTGATTAGTCTATGTTCCCTTCATTTTTACTAAGTCGGATCAACATTATTAGGCTCTCTATTCAACTTCCCTCAACACTAGTCATAATTACTAATCCTTGAGCCTCCACACATTCAAGAAATAAACAAGTTTACTCAACACTTAATTTTTTTTTGCTTTTTCTATTTTCTTCTTTTTTTTTCCTGTTGTGCAAGGGCACTAACTTTCACACATCTACTGCAGGGACCCTTACCAGAGCACTCGCTCAATGAGTAGCCTAACTAATCACAGTGAAGATAGCTCTTTTTGCCCTCACAAATTTTTTTTCTAAAACAAATAACAAAGACAAAAACATACTACTTCACATAGTATGCAGATCATGCACTTCATATTGGCATTCACCCCATACTGCAGTTTAACTCTCAAATCAGCTCTTAGACCTATCAAGGTGACATTAAACTTCTAAGCCTAATAACTTTGTTCTAAGTATTTCAAAACTACAGGAAGACAGGCTATGTACATAATATTGTAGGAAAAACTCAAGAAAATTTTTAAATGAACTCAAATTCATATCATGCTCTCAAGTTTTAGCAGAGTCACAAAAATTTTCAATTAATTCTCATCCTAGGCTATCATAATCATACTTATGCAAAAGATCAATCAACAGTTCAGCATATATTCAGGACAGTCACAACATAGTAATAACAACCCAACCCCAAACTTAAATTAAACATTGTCCCCAATGTTTGCAAAAAAAAGCATAAAGCAAGTATAAAGGTAAGAGTGAATAATACTGTCTAAGTTATGGAGATCTTTCTGAGTTACATGGATAGTCAAAACATGTGTGTCGGAGTTTCTCAGAACGGGAGAATGGGTTATAACGAGGGAAGACATCATCACAACCTAACAAAGCAAAACAAACAAACTAGTAAGAAAATAACTAAAAAATAAACTAAAAAAAACAAAAAACAGAAATGACAAACTAGTAAACCTTGGGTTGCCTCCCAAGAAGCGCTTTCTTTAATGTGTTTAGCTAGACTGTACTCCCTCAAGATGTTTTTTTTCTATCATGCAGTGCTCGGAGTGATGTGTTCATCTGACTGATATCGGTCTCAATGTTCTTTATTGCAGCTCCGTGACTAGTCACTATACTAGATAGACTGGTGACTGCATTCTCCAGTTGGTTGGTCCTACTTCTGGATTCAGCTATGAAGGAGTGCACTGCCTTTTCCAGAGATGATTTTCTCTCTGAGGTACATACCCTGTAGGAGAATTCAACACATTCTTATTGTTAGCATAAGTGAAATTTTCGTGATATCTCAAACCTGGATTATAATGTGTTGGAAGGGTATTCTGAGTCTGGTTTCCTCCATAGTTGTTGCTTCTGTTGTTCAGGTAGTGTAGTTGCTCCAAAGAATCTCCATTGGGCTGGGAGTATTGAGGGAGCACCATTGTTTGGGGTGATCCTAAAAAATTATTCAGAGCATGAGTCAGGGATGCCATATGAGATCTTAGGAATGTTACCTCATCCAGTTGATACAATCAAGCTACTGGCTTAGATCTGTCATTATCTGTAGGCCACTAGTAGCTGGCAGCTGACACTTCCTCGAGGAGGGCACGTGCTTCTGGCACAGTATTCGCCATGAAAGCCCCTCTAGTAGTGGCATCCAGAATGGTTATGGTCTTACCTTCCAGCCCATTATAGAATAATTGTACCTGGAGCCAATCTGGATAGCCATGTTGTTTGCACCTCCTGATCATGTCCTTGTACCGTTTCCATGCCTCAAATAGTTGCTCTCCCTCCTGCTACCTGAATGTTCCTATCCTTGTCCTTAACTTTGCAGTTTTCACAAGTTGAAAGAATTTGGTCATGAAGGCTTGGCCCAGCTCCTCCCAAGAAGTGATACTGCCTGAGGGAAGTGACCCTATCCATTATTTAGCTCTACCCTGCAAAGAGAAAGGAAAGAGACGTAAGTGAATACTATTAGTAGAGGTACCCTTCATTTTAATTGTACCACATATTTCTAAAAAAATTTGCTAGTGTGAGTTAGGATCTTCTGTGGCTAGTCCTCTAAAAGCATCTTCCCTTACCATCTATATAAACCCTGTTTTAAGTTCAAAATTGTTAGCATTTATTTTGGAGCATGGACTATTCCAGCCTGCTCAAAATTAAACACAGGTTGGAAATACTCCCTAATGGGTTTAGGGTTATTGATTAACTCCTGATCAACCATTGTTTGAGGCTCTGTTCTTCCTTCCCTTAGGATTCTCCTATAGTTCCTCTCGATCTCAAGATCAAAAGGGTGCAAGTTGAAGGTAATCGAAGTCCCCGCAACGGAAGCGATTGCGAATCGCGCGCTCTTGATTTAGTTACAATGGAAATTTCAAGAATGTAAAACATGGATTAAGCATAAATTAAGAGTTTGGACAGCAAGAAGTTACCTTTGAAGAACCTTTCTTCAAGTGCTCCTCTCTCCACGGTCACGATCTCAGCAACAAGAACTCCAACGTGCGAAGACACGACCACCGGATCTTTTCTGTTGTTCTCTAGGTGAGGGAGGAAGGTGGGTTCCCTTTAGGAGATGTGAGGTATTTTGAGAGAGATGTATGTTTTTGGAACTCTTCCAACAACACAACAAGAAGGCCAGTGATTCAATGAAAAACCCCTTTTAACCTAGTTGCATCTCATGCAACCATATATATAGAGAATTGGGATGGAAATGACCATCCTACCCCTCCTTTAATCTCTCTTTAGTATATAGTCTAAATCACATTAAAACTATATATTATATCAATTATATCATATATAATTGATATAACTCCTCATGTATGAAATTGAACACTTCAATTTCACTCCTAACTTTATACCTTCTATATTACCATGTTGAGCCAACGGAGGGATCTAATGGACCTACAGATCATGAGCTCCAATGATGTGAAATTAGCTGATCAAACTCTTTAATCCAGTTAATCAATATTCATTAACTACAAGTCACTCCACTATAGACTTGTAGTTGCACTCTTCTCACTGTAGATATTATTGTGTCCACTGATATAGTCATTACCCATTAGTCGACCCTTCACCGGTTGTTCGTAATAACAGCTGAGTCAAATTACCATTTTACCCCTGTGATTACCTCTTTGCTCCTTAAGCACCACTGATCCTCTAATGAACAACAAGTCTAAGGTCCCAACTTAGACTCATACTCTCATAGAGGGTGGGGCCCCGTTGTTCAAGATCTGGAGTCAGTTCTTAAGGGAACCACCTATCTAATTCCTTAGTAGCGGAATGAGTGAATTCCATCTTGCACAGTTAAGTTCCCAGCTACCTACGAGGTTCTGTCCCTGAGAAGGTAGGCTTATTGAGTCGGCTACAGGCCACTCTCACCCATACTAGTCTAAGGACAAATCCCTATAAGCAGGAGTTCTTAACTTGCTCATGATTTAGGTCAAGTCACTAATGAACATCTATAAATTACTAGTCTTATCCTGTTAACGGTGTTATACTTGTTAGACTAATAATTTGCGATCCAGTCTTGTATGAACTCTTCATACAGGATGCCCCCACTCGCATGTCAACTACATGAATGAGTTGGATTACCTCATTTGTACTAATTACAAAGTGGGTCGCATCCATGGTGTTACCAAAATGAGGTTTCTAACCTTATTCTTATACCATAGACTATTTAGGTTATAATCTTGAACTCAACCCAAATATTGTCCACTACACTGATTTCAAGATAAACGTTACAACCTTGGAGCTTAGTTTATTGGATTTATAAAAGCAAGACTGTAATCTTATCAAAACAAATAACACTTTATTTAATTGATCAAGATTACACAAGTTTAGGGCATAAATCCCAACAATCTCCCACTTGACCTAAAGCTTGTGGAGTACTAAACATTACATTAATGTAAATATAATAAACTAGGGCATTTAAACCCTTTGTACAAAATACTCCCACTTGCCCTAGTTGGGGAAGACTTGTAAACTTAGACCTTCTAGGTGACTCTCAAATACATTAGCCGTGAGAGCGTTTGTAAAAAGATCAACAATGTTGTGCTCTGAGGCTATCTTCGCAACAATCACGTCTCTTCTGTGCACGATCTCCCGGATGAGATGATACTTCTGCTCTATGTGCTTTCCCCTCTTGTGACTTCGGGGTTCCTCGATTTGCCAACGCACACAATATTATTATCGCAATACTGAGTGTGGCGGGCAAACTCATATTTGGAACAACTTCCAAATTTAGCATAAATTTCCTTAACCAAACGGCCTCCTTAGCTGCTTCACAAGCTGCTACATATTCGACCTCCATGGTAGAATCAGCGATGCATCCTTGCTTGACGCTTCACCATACTACAGCTCCTCCGTTAAGATTGAAAACTGACCCTGATGTAGATTTTTGAGAATCTTTATCAGTCTGAAAGTCAGAATCCGTGTATCCTGTAAGGATCAAATCCTTAGCCCCATACATAAGCGTGTAGTTCCTTGTTCTTGAAGATACTTAAGGATCGTTTTAACCGCTGTCCGATGTTCAAGTCCTCGGATTGGATTGATACTCTCCGACCATCCCAAGCGCGCAAAAGCAGATGTGAGGCCTAGTACACAACATGGCGTACATCAGGCTCCCAACAGCTGATGCGTAAGGAATCCGTCTCATATCCTCAACTTCTTAAGGTGTCTTAGGACACTGTTCCTTAGACAAATGGATTCCATGTCTAAAAGGCAACAAGCCCTTTTCGGAATCTTGCATCTTAAACCTTGACAACACTTTGTCTATGTATGATGCTTGAGACAAGGCTAATGTTATATTCTTGCGGTTTCGGACAATCTTGATCCCAAGAACAAACTGAGCATCACCCAAATGTTTCATTTGGAATTGCGTTGCTAGCCATTCCTTGATGTCAGTAAGATAACCTACATCATTCCCAATGAGTAGGATATCATCCACATAGAGAATTAGGAAAGCGGCAGAACTATTGATGATTTTCTTGTAGACACAAGGTTCATCATCTTTCTGGTCAAAACCATAAGATCTGATAGTCTCATCAAATCTTATATTCCAGGACCTAGAGGCTTGTTTCAGTCCATAAATCGACCTTTTAAGCCTGCAAACCTTTTGCTCTTGTCATTGTCCAATGAACCCTTTGGGTTGGTCCATGTAGATGGTTTCCTGAAGATTGCCATTCAAAAAGGTAGTCTAGACATCCATTTATCATACCTCATACTCATAGTATGCGGCAATGGCAAGAAGGATACGGATAGACTTTACCATAGCAACAGGTGAAAAGGTTTCCTCAAAATCAACCCCTTCAACCTGGGTATAACACCTTTGCTACTAGTATAGCTTTAAAGGTTTGCACCTTCCCATCTACACAACGTTTTCTCTTGTAGATCCACTTACAACCTATAGGTTTTACCCCATCAGGCATATCTACAAGATCCCAAACAGAATTGAAGTGCATAGACTCCATTTCTTAGTCCATGGCTATGACCCATTTGTCCTTGTCAATATCAAACATTGCTTGATTATAAGTCAATGGATCCTCGCAGTTGTCATCTGGTATAACAACTTGGGTTTCATCTAAACGCATGTAACGGTCAGGCTGTATCACAACCCTCCCACTACGTCGAGGCATACTCAACTCTTGAGATGGACCCTCTTGACTAGACAAACTAGTATCAACAACTATTGTTGACGTACTAGTGTTCTTATTAGCAACCTTTGTTATTGTTCCGTCTAACTCACTCAACACTACCTTACTTTTTGGTTTGTGGTCCCTTATGTTGTCCTCCTCCAAGAAAGTGGCATTTGTCGACATAAAGACCTTATCTTCCTTAGGATCATAGAATAAACCACCTCTCGTTTCTTTTGGGTATCCTACGAATAGGCACAACTTTGAACGTGAATCCAACTTCTTTGGATTTGTCACAAGCACATGTGCTGGGCAGCCCCATATTCTGAAGTGACATAAACTAGAGTTCAAAAGGTGTTTCAGAAAAACTTTTGGAGGGCACACTATTCAATATGTATACTACAGTCTCCACTACATAACCCCAAAAGGAACTAGAAAAATGAGCATAACTCATCATTGATCGAACCATGTCCAACAAGGTTCTATTTCTCCTTTCCGATACATCGTTTTGCTGTGGTGTGCCGAGAGCTGAGAGTTGGGATGTAATTCCATGTTCTATCATATAGTTCTGGAATTTTAAATCCATGTACTCTCCACCTGGATCAGATCGAAGTGTTTTAACTCTTTTACCTAATTGATTTTAAACCTCAGCCTTGAATTCCTTGAACTTTTCAAGTGCTTCAGACTTGTGGTGCATTAGGTAAATATGCCCATATCTAGAATAATCATCTATAAAAGAGATGAAATATTCATATCCTCCCCGAGCTTTAACATTTATCGAACCACAAAGGTCTGAATGTATAAGCTCTTGAGGATATTTGGCTCTATAACCTTTTCCACTAAAATGTCTTTTAGTCATTTTGCCTTCTAGGCAGGATTCACATACTGGTAAGGAATTTTCTTCTAACTCGTTTAGAAGTCCGTTCTTTACTGATCTCTCAATCCTATTGAGATTAATGTGACCCAATCTTAGATGCCAAAGATGAGCATTTTCTTTAGGAGAAATTTTACGTTTCTTAGTTTGTGCGTTTGCAGTTTTAAATAATCCAGTGTTCAAAACCATTTTGACTGAATTAGGCCTTAAAACATACAATCCATTTTCTAATGAAGCTGAACATATTTCTAAACCTTTCTTTAAAATAAACACTTTATTCATAGAAAAGGAAACAGAAATACATTGTTCAATGAAGCAAAAAATGAAAATAAGGTTTCTAGTAAACCGCGGTATCACTAATATATTGTCCAACAATACATATTTCTTGCCAAAATAAAGCTTCATCGTGCCTACTGCTACAGCTGAGACGACTTCGCCATTTCCAACCCGGAGCGTTATCTCTCCTTCTCAGATTGCACGCCAGAATCAATTCCCTGAAAAGAAGAACAAACATGATTAGTGGCGCCTGAATCTGAAGGGAATGAAAATCCTGTGCAGCGGAAGACGATTGAATCGTCGATGTATCAATTATGGAAACTGTGTTTATTAAAATTGATCTAACACTTAGATCAAGGCTAAACATGCTTAAAGAAGAAGAAATTTACAGCAAGAAGAATTTACTTACTTGTTAAAGATTTTCTTCAAGGTTTCTTCTTCAAAATCACGAACTCTTCGTGCTCCTCGTACACAACAAACGCCTCCCACAAAAGTGATTGAACACCACCAAAACGCCTTCTCGATTGTTCTCTTTTGGAGAAAGGAGGTTTGTGGGAACCTATGAGTTTTGGTGAGGGAGGAGAATTGAGAGAGGATAGAGAGAATTTCTCTTCTCTTTTTTGTGAAAATCTAAAAAAATGAGAGAAGTATGTGCCATCCTTCTTGCAAGAAGGGTTTATATATAGTGGAATTGTTGGAGTTAAAAAATCCACTTAATTACCACTTTACCACAACCATAGGTTATGCAAATCTCATTTGCATAACCACATAATATAAGATATCTCATATCTCATATTGTAAATCTCATTTGCATTAATTGTGGATTAATTAAATTGAATCACATCTAATTTAATTTCTCTCAATCAATTTCTCCCATTAGCCCTAATTCAACAATTAGGCTAACCTATAGTTTATTATGAATCTCATTCACATTAAACTATATATTATATCATTCATATCTCATATAAATGACATATATGCCCTTAGAGTGAAATTGAACACTTCAATCTCATACCAAAACTTTACCCTTTCTAAAATCAAGATGGAGCCAACCGAGGGACCTAATGGACCTACAGTGACGGGCTCCAATGATCCGAGATTAACCTGCCAAACTCTTTGACACGGTTAACCAACATTCATTAGCTACGGTAACACTCCACTATAGCCCGTAGCTGCACTCCCGTCAGTGCAGAATATTACGTGTCCACTGATATAACCAATACCCATGAGTCAACCCTTCACAAGTTGTTCGTAGACACGGCTGGGTCAAATTAGCGTTTTACCCTTGTGTCTACCTCTTGTTCCTTAAGTCCCCATTGCTCCTCTAATGAACAACATATTGTGATGGTCCAACCATACACAACACCCTTCTCGAGCCAGTGAGAAAGTGGGCGCCCGTTGTCCAACCCCTGGAGACAGCACTTAAGGGAACAACCCCTCTTGTTTTCCTAAAGACGGGAACGAGTGAATTCCATCTCGCGTAGTTAAGTTCCCAGCTCCCTACTTAGTTCTGTCCCTGAGAAGATAGGCATATTGGGCGAGTAACTGTGACCACCCTCACCCGTACTAGTCAAAGAACAGATTCTCGCAGAGAGAAGTCCGTAACACGCTCAGGATTCAGGTCGAGTCACTGATGGTCATCTTCGAAGTTATTAGTCCTTACTGTCAATGGTGTTACATCAGTAGGTCTAATAAATCACGGTCTGGTCTTGTACAATCTCATTGCACAGGATGCCCCCATTCGCATGTCAACTACATGAACGAGTCAGATCACCTCGTTTGTAGCTAATACAAAGCGGGCCGCATCCACAGTGTATCCAGGATTAGGTCTCCAACCCTATCCATATACTGTAGACCGTTCGGGTCATTAACTCGAACGTGATACTCCCTTTGTGTCCACTGAATTATAGAGCGCAAATACCATCTCATCAGGGAGATTGTGCAACGAGGAGACGTGATCGTCACGCAGATCGCTTTGGAGCACAACATTGCTGATCCGTTTACAAAGCCCCTCACGGCTAAAGTGTTTGAGGGACACCTAGAAAGTCTAGGACTACGGGTTGTACAAGATGAGGCGCTTTTTCTTTTTGCTCAAGATGTTTTACCCCCACAGACGTTTTAGTCCAAGTGGGAGATTGTTGGGTTTTATGTCCTAAAACTCGTGGTTTTGTAAATGAATGAATATTCTATATCACAATAAAGTTGTTATTGAAATTTATTCAAGAAAAGTGTTATTGACTATTGTGTATTGTGTAACCTTAATCCAATAAAGAACCCTTGGCTATAGGATGAATACTTGAACTTTATGTGTGACATAAAAGTGGATCAAGTTCAAGTTATAGCCGTAAGCAGCAGTCTATAGTATAAGGATAGGATTGGGGACCTTATCCCGGGGACACTATGGACGCGCCCACTTTGTAGAGAACAAACGATGTGATCCTTAATCGTTCATGTGGAGACATGTGAGTGGGGGCGCCCTATGCAATGAGTTTGCATAAGACTGGACCGCGCAATAGTCACTTAGACTTTATAACTCCGTTCATCGTCTTAATCGACTATATTATCCGATGACCTAGGTAACTCGATCTTAATCTCGAGCGTTCTATGGACTCTGTTTATTCGAATTATCCTTAGATTTACATGGGTGAGAGTGGCTCGAGACTGCCACTCAATAAGCCCGCAATTTCAAGGATAAAACCGGTAGATAGTCGGGAACATAGTTCGGCAAGATGGAATTCATTCCTACCCGCTTTAGGGATTAGTAGAAAGGTTGTTCCTTAAGCATCGACTCGGGTCTTGAACAATGGGCCCATCCTCTCATTGGCTCGAGAGGATTTGGTTTGTTGGTTGGACCACAAACCAATTGTTCATTAGAGGATCGGTGGAACTTAAGGAACAAGAGGTAATTCTGAGGGTAAAGCGGTAATTTTGACCCATTGTAATTACGAATGACCGTGAAGGATCGACTTACTAATCATGGTTATATCGAGTGGACATAAATATATCTACAAAGTGAGGAGAGTGCAAACACTTCGGGCTTTAGTGGAATGTCGGTGGTTAACGAATGTTGATTAGCTAGGCTAAAAAAGAGTTTCATTTGGTTAATCTCGTATCGTTGAAGCTCATGATCTGTAGGTCCATTAGGTCCTCCTTACTAGCTCGGACTTAGCCTTATTACTTTTTGAGAGAAAAGAATTTGAATTGTTTAAATTCAAGTTTGGGAGAAAGCGTTATTTATATGTGATATATTTAACGAATCATAGCTTAATTATGAATTAAACTATGATTAATAAGAGGTGGATATATTTAAATATGATTTAAATATTGGGATCGGTTTATAGCATGAATAAGGATTCATGTTCAAAAAAATCGATCGAGATCGGGCAATTTATTTAATTTAATATTTGATATTAAATTAAATTAAAAATTAATTAATTAAATTAATTTTGAATTATTTAATTAATTATATTAATTTTAATTAAAAATTAATTTAATATTGATTTTTGAATTAAAATTAAATGTAAAATGAGGATTTTCATGATTTTCATGAAAAACAAGTTGCCAACTTGCCCAATCTTACTCATCTTCAAAATTCACCAAAATTGGCCACCTCCATCTCAAAACATCCTCATCACCCTTGAGGTATCACTCCATTGAAGCTTTTTGAAGCTTTATATAATGGTGATTTGGGGTGTTTAGAGAGAATTACACAGAAAATTCAATATTCCCGAATTAGTGACCTTTGAGGTCTTTTCTTCCAAATTCTCTCAATCTAGGATCCCACAATCCTTTCTAAGGACTGAGGGTAGTAGGGAAGACTCTAACGGTTGTCCACGAAGTGTTCGTGCTTTGAAAACCATCAACCGGGTGAAGAGAATTTTATCTTCAAAGTTGAGTTTTCTATCCTCTGCTTTTTCCAAAGCTTTGAGCATGTTTTTATTTTACAAAATTGATCAACTTAGAGTGTTCAAGATCCAAAATTGCTTCCGCTTTCTTAATCTAGACTCTTTCAATTGGTATCGAGAGCAATTTTGAGCACTCAATTTGATCAATAGTGTTCTGTGGTGGGTGTTTTATGAAATACAATTTTTCCGGGCATCTAAAGTGTTCTTTCTGACTTTGGCATTTAAATTGAGCATCAATTTGTGCTTTATTTTCAAATTGCTCAAGTGTGTTTGAGCATTAATATGTGTAGAATAAGTTTGTAAAAATTTGGATCGATTGGAGTTGGAAGGCCTTCAATTTGACGTTTGAAGTCAAGAGGTCTGGCAAAAAGCGAAACAGAGTAATTGCTGGAATTTTTTCAAATTTTGCTCTGATGAAAATTTCTTCCCCGCCCGTGCTTTTAAGAAGAAAGAGTTGACCAAATGT
This sequence comes from Trichosanthes cucumerina, assembly GCA_036507285.1. Lineage (NCBI taxonomy): Eukaryota > Viridiplantae > Streptophyta > Magnoliopsida > Cucurbitales > Cucurbitaceae > Trichosanthes > Trichosanthes cucumerina. The sequence goes on from CM071840.1 coordinate 46,946,509, forward strand.
TGACCGTTGACTTTGACTGCGGTTTTGTTGACTTTGACCGGTTCAATGGTTTTTGGACCGGTTCGACTCGATTTTGGTCCGATTCGGTTGGTTTTAGACCGGTTCTGACTATTTCGAGGCCGGTTTTTCTATTTTGGAGGTCCGTTTCACCAATTGGAGGCTTGGTTCATCCTTTTACAGCCGATTTAACCTTTTGAAGGTCTAGTTCACACATTTGCAAGCCGGTTCGACCTAAATTCGAAGAGTTCGAAGTGGCTCGATGTTAATTCTAGATTATTATTCTAATAATTTAGTAGTTTGCTTGCATTAGATGCCAAAACCAGTCCACTTTAGTGTGTTTGATTAATTATGCATTGTGAATGTATGTTTTAATTAAAATCCCTGATTATATGTGCATAAAGTATGCCATATAGATTTTAAAATCCCACCATAGGAAGCATGCTCCATGCATTGAAAGTATGTTATAAGTGTTATAATATATTATATGCATGTTTATTCGTTTTCATAAGAATTAATGTAAGTGTTATATTAATTTATGAAACAAAAATTATATGTTTTAATTATAATTAATATAAGGGTTATATTAATTAAAAATTAAACATATAATTGCTATGCATTTTCATATGATGGATTTGTTATAAATGTATGTTTATTCATGTGATGAATGTTTAATCATTTATAACATAGAAATGCATGTAACCTAAGGTTAATTAATTAGTTTTAAAATGGTTTTAGAACTCGAAATTAATTAGACCTTAGGTTATCTAGTTCTAATAAGATTAGAATTAGGAAACCAATAATTTATAAACTTTGATTAAAGAGGACTCGACTAAGGAAGGTTCAGCTGGGTTGGGTACTTACTTCGGTGTGCGGAAACTAAACACCCCTACAGAACCGACTGGGAGTGAATTTAATCCATAGGTTTATAAATTATCTTTCGTGAGTGGCGTTTATCAAAAGTTAATAAATCAAACTCATAGACCTAGGTTTATTAAAAGGTTAATAGACTTAGGTAATTCCAATATAATTGTTATATTGGTAGACTTAGGTTATATTGTTTTTTAGGAATATGCCTAAGTAAAAGTATACCCAAACCATTTAAAATACTTAGTGGGAGTGAAAGCGGTATATATAATATATCAATTTCCTCTTATGCTCTCCACGAACTTCACACCGTGAGATTTATGCTCGGCCTCGTGATGTCAATAGGGCATCCCCATTCGGATGTGTTTGCATAAATCAAGAGCAAGGTGAATGGAGAAAGTATTTATAGTAAGTGAGTAAAGGAAGTGTGTCAACACATCCTACGGTCTCCTCCATTAGGTTGGACCGTGAGATTCCCATGTTGCGCCTGCAGGTTGCCCGAAGTAGCACCATCCATTCGGAGGGATGTAACATGGGATTGGAACAACTCAAACTCTCGAGAAATGGATAGGGTCTCTTAGGTCCATTCCCAGCTTTGTTTCTCCAGTTCGGTAGCATTGTTGGGGCCGACCTCTGAGGTCTGAAAATGGTGGGTCACACTTACAAGAATTGCTAAGTGTTAGTAAGTTCTTGACCAAAGTTGCGATAACTAGAATGTTATAGGAATAAGAGTTATTAGGTATTAACATTTAGTCAAGAATGTCTTGGTTCGATGAAGGAGTGATTGATCGCCTCTCTGTAGCGGTTGCTCGACTCACTCACTGAAGTATCGTTGCAAAAACAATAATGAGTTTATGGGTACATTATTACTTTTGCTAAATTCTTAAATTAGATAGGTTACAAACAATTCACTAATAGAATTCATTCTTTTTCAAAGATGTCGAACTCTTTTATCAATTACTCGCCTTCAATAAACTTAATGGCGATAATTATGGAAACTCGAAATCAAACTTGAATACGATTCTTGTTCTTGATGATCCGAGGTTCGTCTTAACGGAAGAATGTCCTTCCTCCGGCTCGATCGCAAATCGAATGGTTCGGGATGCTTATGAAAGATGGATTAGGGCTAATGAGAAGGCCCGAGTCTATATCTTAGCCAACATATCGATGTGTTGTCTAAGAAACATGAGACCATGGTCACCGCAAAGGAGATCATGGGATCGCATTCTGAGCGATGTTTGGACAACCGCCCCTCATCGGTCCATTATGATGCGATCAAATACGTTTACAACTCCCGTATGAAGGAGAGGAGCCTCATAGGGAACATGTCCTTGACATGATGACCCACTTCAACGTGTTGAAGTAAATGGGGCGATCATTGATGAGAGAAATCGGGTAACCTTTATTATGGAATCTCTTAGAAGAGTTTCTGCCATTCCGCACAAATGCGGTGATGAATAAAATAGAGTATAACCTAACTACTCTCCTCAACGAGCTCTGAGACTTTTGAGTCCCTCATGAAATCAAAAGGAAAAGAGAAGGAGGCAAATGTTGTCACTTGAAGAAGTTCCTAAGAGGATCGCCCTCCTGGGACTAAGTTCGGTCCTTCCTTTCTAAGAATAAGGGTATTGAGAAAAAGAAGAAGAAGGACAAAGGAAGGGACAGAGCCCACACGCAAGGCCAAGGCCACAGAAAATGTTTCCATTGTGGTGCGACAGCACCTTTGGAAGAGAAGGCGCCCAAAATACCTTGCAGAAAAGAAAGGCGAGAAAGAAAAACAAGGTAAATATGATTTACTCGTTATTGAAACATGTTTAGTGGAACATGATGATTCGCGCTGGATATTAGATTCGGGAGCCACTAACCATGTTTGTTCTTCTTTTCAGAAACTAGTTCTGGCAAAGACTTGCAGATGGGAGATATCTCTCGGTGGTTGGAACGGGAGAGGTTGTCTCAACCAAAGCGTTGAGATTTGTGAAGTTGTTGTTTAGAGATAGATTTATTTTATTAGAAAATATACTTTTGGTTCTGGAATCAAAAGAAATCTTGTATCTATCTCTTGTTTACTTGAACATATGTATAAAGTGTCTTTTGATCATAATGAAGCGTTCATTTGCAAAAGAGGTGTACGAATATGTTCTACTAAACTTGAAAACAACTTATACGTGTTAAGACCAATCGATGTAAAAGCTATTTTGAACACAAATGTTTAAAACAAATTGATACTCAAAATAAAAGGCGTAAACTTTCTCCTAGTACCTATCTTTGGCACTTGAGACTAGGCCACATTAATCTCAATAGGATTGGGAGACTGGTAAAGAGTGGTCTCCTAAGTTAGTTAGAGGACAACTCTTTACCACCATGTGAGTCTGTCTCAAGGAAAAATGACTAAAAGACCTTTTTCTGAAAAAGGTTATAGAGCCAAAGAGCCCTTGGAACTCGTGCATTCGGACCTTTGTGGTCCTATGAATGTCAAGGCACGAGGAAGGTATGAATACTTCATCAATTTTATTGATGATTATTCTAGGTATGGTTATCTTTACCTAATGCACCATAAATCTGAAACCCTTGAAAAGTTCAAGGAATATAAGGCAGAAGTTGAGAATACTTTAGGTAAAACGATTAAAGCACTTCGATCAGATCGAGGTGGAGAGTATATGGATTTGAGATTCCAAGACTATATGATAGAACATGGAATCGTATCCCAACTCTCAAAGACACACATGCACACCTCACGCGAGAATGGTGTATCCGAGAGGAGAAATAGAACCTCGTTAGACATGGTTCGATCCATGATGAGCTACGCCAATTTGCCTAGTTCGTTTTGGGGATACGTGAGAGAAGCTGCAGATATATTTTGAACATGGGTTCCCTCTAAGAGTGTTTGAAACACCCTATGAGTTATGGAAAGGGCGTAAAGGTAGTTTACGCCACTTGAGGATTTTGGGATGTCAGGCACATGTGCTAGTGTCCAATCCAAAGAAATTGGAACATCGTTCAAAATTATGCCTATTCGTAGGATACTCCAAAGAAACGAAAGGTGGTACATTTTATGATCCTCAAGAGGACAAGGTTCTTGTGTCGACAAATGCCACGTTCTTAGAGGAAGACCACATGAGAGATCATCAACCTCGTAGTAGGATTGTCTTAAGTGAAATTTCCGGGAAGCTACGGATAAATCAACAAGAGTTGTTGATAAAGTGGTCCTTCTCAAGAGTTGAGAATGCCTCGACGTAGTGGGAGGGATGTTAGACAACCCGACCGTTACATGAGTTTGATCAAACCAAGCCGTCATACCGATGATGGCGTTGAGGATCCATTGACCTATAAGCAGCAATGAATGATATAGATAGGGACGAGTGGATTAAAGTCATGGACCTTGAAATGGAGTCAATGTACTTCAATTCGATGCCGAAACTTGTAGATCAACCGGATGGTGAAAGACATATCGGTTGCAAGTGGATCTACAAGAGGAAACGAGATCAAGCTTCTGTAAGGTGCAAACCTTTAAGGCTCGACTTGTGGCAAAGGGTTATACCCAAAGGGAAGGGGTGGACTATGAAGAAACCTTCTCCCCTGTTGCCATGCTTAAGTCCATTAGAATACTCTTGTCCATTGCCACGTTTTATGACTATGAAATTTGGCAAATGGATGTCAAGACGACCTTTTCTAAATGGCAATCTTGAAGAGAGTATCTATATGGATCAACCGAAGGGTTCATAGTTAGGGGTCAAGAGCAAAAGGTTTGCAAGCTTAAACGATCCATCTATGGATTGAAACAAGCTTCTAGATCTCGAATATAAGATTTGATATCGCGATCAAATCTTATGGCTTTGAAATGAGAATATTGACGAGCCTGTGTTTACAAGAAGATAGTCAATACCATCGTAGCTTTCTTAGTTCTATATGTAGAGGCGATATCTTGCTCATTGGGAATAATGCAGATTCTCGATTGGCGTTAAGCAATGGCTAGCGACCCAATTCCAAATGAAAGATTTGGGAGAGGCTCAGTTTGTTCTTGGAATCCAAATTGTTCGGAATCGCAAGAACAAAACGCTAGCATTATCACAGGCATCTTATATTGACAAGATGTTGGTTAGATATAAGATCTGAGAATTCCAAGAAGGGTTTATTACCTTTCGGGCATGGAATTCATTTGTCTAAGGAACAGTGTCCTAAGACACCTCAAGAAGTTGAGGATATGAGACGCATTCCCTATGCATCCGCCGCGTCGGTAGTCCGATGTATGCCATGTTATGTACTCGACCCGACATATGCTATATGCAGTGGGAATAGTCGTGCAGATATCGCCTAATCCGAGGATATGATCACCGGATGCCAAGTTAAGAACATCCTCAAATATCTTAGGAGAACGAGGGATGTATGCTTGTGTATGGTGCAAAGGATTTGATCCTTGCAGGATACCTCGACTCGATTTTAGATCGATGTGGATTCGAGGAAATCCACATCGGGATCGATGTTCACTCTTAATGGAGGAGCTATAGTATGGAGGAGTATAAAGCAAGGTTGTATTGCGACTCTACCATGGAGGTTTCGAGTACGTCGCAACTTGCGATGGCGGCGAAGGAGGTCAGTATGGCTTAGAAAATTCTTGACTGATTTGGAAGTTGTTCCAAATATGAATTTGCCTATCACCCTTTATTGTGATAATAGTAGTGCAGTGGCAAATTCTAACGAACCTAGAAGCCATAAGCGCGAAAGCACATAGAGCGCAAATACCATCTCATCGGGAGATTGTGCAACGAGGAGACGTGATCGTCCACGCAGATCGCTTTGGAGCACAACATTGCCGATCCGTTTACAAAGCCCCCCTCACGGCTAAAGTGTTTGAGGACACCTAGAAAGTCTAGGACTACGGGTTGTACAAGAGGGCGGTTTTTCTTTGCTCAAAGATGTTTTACCCCACAGACGTTTTAGTCCAAGTGGGAGATTGTTGGGTTTTATGTCCTAAAACTCGTGGTTTTGTAAATGAATGAATATTCTATATCACAATAAAGTTGTTATTGAAATTTATTCAAAGAAAAGTGTTATTGACTATTGTGTATTGTGTAACCTTAATCCAATAAAGAACCCTTGGCTATAGGATGAATACTTGAACTTTATGTGTCACATAAAAGTGGATCAAGTTCAAGTTATAGCCGTAAGCAGTCTATAGTATAAGGATAGGGTTGGGGACCTTATCACCAGGGGACACTATGGACGTGGCCCACTTTGTAGAGAGAACAAACGATGTGATCCTTAATCGCTCATGTGGAGACATGTGAGTGGGGCGCCTATGCAATGAGTTTGCATAAGATGGATCGCGCAATAGTCACTTAGACTTTATAACTCCGTTCATCGCCTTAAGCGACTATATTCATCCGATGACCTAGGTAACTCGATCTTAATCTCGAGCGTTCTATGGACTCCTGTTTATTCGAATTATCCTTAGATTTACATGGGTGAGAGTGGCTCGAGACTCGCCACTCAATAAGCCCGCCATTTCAAGGATAAAACCGGGTAGATAGGCTGGGAACATAGTTCGGCAAGATGGAATTCATTCCTACCCGCTTTAGGGATTAGTAGAAAGGTTGTTCCTTGGCATCGACTCCGGTCTTGAACAATGGGCCCATCCCTCTCATTGGCTCGAGAGGGATTTGGTTTCTTTGGTTGGACCACAAACCAATTGTTCCTTAGAGGATCAGTGGAACTTAAGGAACAAGAGGTAATTCTGAGGGTAAAACGGTAATTTTGACCCGGTGTAATTACGAATGACCGTGAAGGATCGACTTACTAATCATGGTTATATCGAGTGGACATAAATATATCTACTGATGAGGAGAGTGCGTGCCACCGGGCTTTGGTGGAATGTCGGTGGTTAACGAATGTTGATTAGCTAGGCTAAAGAGTTTGGCTGGTTAATCTCGTATCGTTGAAGCTCATGATCTGTAGGTCCATTAGTTCCTCCTTACTAGCTCGGACTTAGCCTTATTACTTTTTGAGAGAAAAGAATTTGAATTGTTCAAATTCAAGTTTGGGAGAAAGCGTTATTTATATGTGATATATTTAACTAATCATAGCTTAATTATGAATTAAACTATGATTAATAAGAAGTGGATATATTTAAATATGATTTAAATATTGGGATCGGTTTATAGCATGAATAAGGATTCATGTTCAAAAAAAATCGATCGAGATCGGCAATTTATTTAATTTAATATTTGATATTAAATTAAATTAAAAAATTAATTAATTAAATTAATTTTGAATTATTTAATTAATTATATTAATTTTAATTAAAAATTAATTTAATATTGATTTTTGAATTAAAATTAAATGTAAAATGAGGGATTTTCATGATTTTCATGAAAAACAAGTTGCCAACTTGCCCAATCTTACTCATCTTCAAAATTCACCAAAATTGGCCACCTCCATCTCAAAACATCCTCATCACCCTTGAGTTGTCACTCCATTGAAGCTTTTTGAAGCTTTATATAATGGTGATTTGGGGTGTTTAGAGAGAATTACACAGAAAAGTCAATATTCCCGAATTAGTGACCTTTGAGGTATTTTCTTCCAAATTCTCTCAATCTAGGATCCCACAATCCGTTCTAAGGCCCGAGGGTAGTAGGGAAGACTCTAACGATTTGTCCACGAAGTGTTCGTCTTTGAAAACCATCAACCGGGTGATGAGAATTTTATCTTCAAAGTTGAGTTTTCTATCCCTCTGTTTTTCCAGCTTTGAGCATGTTTTTTATTTTACAAAATTGATCAACTTAGAGTGTTCAAGATCCAAAATTGCTTCCGCTTTCTTAATCTAGACTCTTTCAGTTACATTGTGAGACCTTTCGAGATGATGACAGGTAATGTATCAACCTCACCCAAATATACGTATTTAAGGTGATTTGGCAAACCTTTCAACTCCAATTTTAGTGACTCTATGACATAAGATAACATTTTGTTAGTTGAAGTAGAAATTTCGACATTTGAATCTATTGGTTCTGATAAAAATGAATTTTCTACACCGATTATATCATCATGGTCTTCCAAACTAGATTGGGTATTTAATTCATGCTCATGTTCAACACTTTCCTCCTCTGTGTATACATCTTGTACAATGGAATCAATCACATCAATATGACAGAGAGAATGTTCATCATTTGGATGTTTCATGACATCAAAAATCTTAAATTTAACAATCTCTCCATCAAACTCTACTGAGAGAGTACCCTCGTCTCCATCAATCATTGTTTTAGTTGTTTTCATGAATGGTCGACCTAGTAAAATTGAAGCAGATTCTGATTATGAATTACTACCCATTTCTAAGATGTAAAAGTCAACAAGGAATATGAGTTCATTAACTTGGTCCAAGACATCTTTAACAACTCCTAAAGGGTGAATATAAGAACGATCAGCCAACAGTATTACTACACTAGTTTCTTTAAGTCATTTAATTTTAATTCTTGATAAATAGAAAACAACATGACATTAATGGAAGCCCCTAAATCTAACATGGCACACTCTATTTTCTTATTAGCAGTAATACAAGGAAGCAAAAACATACCTGGATCCTTACACTTTTCTGGCATATTTTTTTGTAAGATAGCTGACACATTTTTACTTACCACAACTTTTTCCTTTTCTTTTGTTTTCCTCTTCCTTGTGCACAGTTCTTTCAAGAACTTTGCATACCTAAGAGTTTGTTTGACAACATCCAATAACGGGATATTAATCTCTACCTTCCTAAATGTATCGAGAATCTTCTTTTCATGTTCATCTTCGTTTGCCTTTGCTAACCTGCTAGGAAAATGGGGAGGTGAAGTATGTGAAGGAACTTTGGTGGAAGAAGAAGATTCTTCTTCTTTTTCCTCCTTAGGTGGAATCACTCTACAGGGAATTTCTTTTCCGCTTCTGAGCACTATTGCACTGACGTTCTCCCTTGGATTCACCTCTAGTTGTGAAGGCAACTTTCCAGAATTTTGGGCTTCCAACTTACAGACTGACGTAGCCAATTGAGTAATTTGGCTACCTAAATTTTGCATGCCTACTCTTGTCTCCTGTTGAAATTGAAGAGTATTGTTAGCTAGGGTCTTAACAATATCATCCAAAGACATACCTGAGTTGGAATTCTGGGCTTGCATAGGAGCTTGTAGTGGTCTACCAAAATTCTGAGGAGGTTGTCTTTGTTGTCCTCCTTGATTTCTGTAGCTGAAGTTCGGGTGGTCCCTCCATCCAGGATTGTAATGGTTGGAATAGGGATCGTACTTTCATTGAGGTTGACCAAGAAATCCACCTAAGGCATTGGCTTCTTGAAATGAATCTTGTTGCTGTTGAGAGCATGTTTCTGTAGGATGTCTTGGAAGTGAGCATATTCCACACACCTTTGTTGTTTGCAATTCCCCTACAGTCATTTGACGAACCAAAGCAGTTAGATCAGAAATTTAATTTTTGAGTTCACTTACCTCTTTGACTTGTTGAACATTTTCACTTGCTCTGGTCCCAAATTGTTTGGAATTCTCTGCCATGTTTGAAATTAATTGTTTGGTTGCTTCAGGTGTTTTGTTCACTAATGTTCCACCACTTGCTGCATCAATCATGCTCTTATCCATTGGCAACAACCCCTTATAAAAGTATTGGATTAGGAGTTGATCAGAAATTTGGTGATGGGGAAAACTAGCACACAATCTATTGAATCTCTCCCAGTATTCGTATAACATCTCCCCAATGATCTGTGTTATACCATAAATCTTCTTCCTGATGTTAGCAGGTCTTGATGTTGGAATGAATTTTTCCAAGAACAATCTTTTCATCTCATTCCACGTACTAATCGATCCAGAAGGAAGGTAATAGAGCCAATCTTTTGCTTGATCCTTTATAGAAAAGGGAAGGCTGTAAGATTGATTTGCTCTTCTATGACTCCGTGAGGATTCATCCCGGAGCATACGGTGTGGAATTCCTTCAAGTGTTTATGAGGATCTTCACCTGCACATCCACGAAAAGAAGGGAGTAAGTGGATTAAGCCTGACTTAAGTTCAAAATCACCTGCAATAGTAGGAAAAGTAATGCATAAAGGTTGTTGATTTAAATCAGGTGTTGCAAGCTGCTTAAGAGTTCTCTCTGTCATGATGTCTTCCATCTCCCCTTAAGGTTGATCTTGAAATGTATATGTGTCACAACTATCTAAATCTCTATTGGCTTCCTCTCTAAGACGACGCTTTCTTTCTTTAGTCTCTTTTCTTAGTCTACGTATTATTTTCTCGATTTCAGGATTGTACTGCAATTCAATATTTCGAGAAGAAGGACTCATAAACTATAAAAAAAACAAACAAATTAAAGAATGAGAAACTAAAATAGTTCTCCGACAACGACGCTAAATTTTGGTCGGGTTGTCGAAGCCCTCCAAATTATTTACTGGTTTTCTAGATCTAACTTGTAGAAATAGTGGACCAGGTCGAATCCCAAGGGAACCAATCGAATTAATTTCTCAAAGTTAAAAATAATAATGATAACCAAAATAAAGGGGGGAGTTTGAATTGTCGAACAAAAAAATTAAAAAAAAAAAGTAAAAAGATAATTTTATACAACTTCCAATTCAAGGATGTAAATTTCATCCAATTGTAATCTTGATCATATGCTTCAAAAGAGAAAAAAAGAAATCAATTTTAATTTTGCTAATTCAAGAACACAGTCAATTTACTCGGAAAGCCGCAATAAATATAAACTCTCCTAATTTAATTGATGTTAACCAAGCATCAAAATCAAAACTTATAATTTAATCCATTGGGTATGATAGCGTTCCATATTGATTAAATAATAACATTAAAACCAATGAGGGAACTAAACCAAAATTAACTAATTGAGATAACTACAAATTAATTAATTTTTTTTCCCTATTATGCAAGCTATGTAAAATGGAAAAGCCATTACTTACACATACATAAGCCAACCACTTGCTACATTTTTTCAATCATTTATGACAATTACGGATCACAAAATCATGGATAACAATAAATTGATTGAAACTAAATTAAGGCGTCAATTTAATTAGTAACGATCAATCATAAAAATAAAACAAGAAACAAAGAATTCTTAAAATAGAAACAGAATTTCAATTAGGTCTAAAGCCTCACAAAATTACAAATTAAATTAAATGACCCTTGAATCAGAAACTAAATCTTAGCCACACATGGTGGAAAAGCAAAAATAATTGTAAAGGGGAGAAAACATAAAATAAAAAAGATAAAAACAAAGAACTAGAACACTCTCTAAGCTTTTGTTTTTGTACAGAACACTAAAACTCTGCACCCATTTACTGAATACATTGTCCTCCTTTTATACTTGAAAATGACCAAAAATAGGTCCCTTATATGTGCAATTTCTTGCTCCATAATGCGTGCCAAGCCACAAGATAATTTATCCGTTGCATTTCTCATGGAAGAATTCATGCATGTATGCCACCTAAAAACAAAAGAAAAAATTAGATAATAAACTTTTCTTTTTTCTTACTTTTCATTCTTTTTATGTTTTTTGTTATAGCTTTAATTATTTTGTTATTTTCAATTCCCTCATTCTTTTGTTTTTCTAATTCTTTTTTCAATTTTTATTTCAATTTACGAATTTGAACTAAAGTATACTTTTTAGACTAGTTCCACAAAAAAAAATGATAATTTGTCACCTAAACAAAATTGGACACAATTTCAACAATTAAACATATTATTCACTTAGAATGTAAGGAAATTAGATATAATAAGTATAATTAATTTCTACTCATCAGCTTTGAAGCTTGTTCTCGGGCGTAGATTTGATTTGAGGCTTCCTAGCTTGTTATCGACTGTGAATTTATCTCTAGAGGTTTGTAGCTTGTTTTTTAGTGTAAATTTGTTTCAACGGCTTCACAGCTTATTTTCGAATGTTGATTACTCTGGAGGGCTTGCAAGTTATTGAAGTCTTCATCTTGTTTGAGGGCTTTGTAGCTTGCATCTTAAATATGAAGTTTTCTCGAGGGTTTTTGTAGCTTGTTCTTGGGATTGAAGCCGAAATGGGTTCTTTGAATCTCACTTCTTGATCTTCGAGGTAGTGTTTTTCGTCGAATAAGTTTTTTATCTTAAAAAATGCAAAGATTTTCTTGATTTTGTTTATTAATTATCTCCAGATTTTCTTTTTGGAGTTTTCAACTTCTGAACCTTTGAAATGGAGGAGAAAGTCTCTATTTATAGGGATTCCAAGTGGGCATAGGCTTGACCATTAGAATTGGCCTATGATTGCCCTTCAGCCTGTACCCCTTTAGACTAATCTGCTTGACTTTGGACATAGAATTTTGACCCAAATTTTATACAACCCAATTGTATATTTTGATTTTTCTTAATTTAATTTAGGGGTGTTTGTAAATTTAATTAATCTCAAATTAAATAAGTACCTTCGTCACTATGTTTAAATAATGATATTGCAATTTCTAATTGACAATAATTTATATTCCAATACGAATAAAGCTCAAAGTTTAGGACAAAAATAGTATTTTAACCTTAATTTATAATATAAAAAAGATTGACGTAAAGGAACACCCTACTTTTCCAAATGATACTTCAAATATAATAGGATAATTGTTTTGATCTGAAGTCTCATTTGACATTTAATTATTTATAAGGGCCAAATATACGGAGGCTCCACCTAGACAATTCTAGGTTTCCTAGTTTCGTTCTTTAAATTAATCATTAATTAGTTTTAAAATCATTTTACTTCCTTTATGAATACAAGAATGAAGGAGTCCATAAAACCAAACGCAAAAGCAATTTAGGATCTTGAACACTGTAATTTGGTAAATTTTGCAAAATAAAAATCTCCTCACCCGGTGGACAATTTACAACACGAACACTTCAAGGACCACCTCTAGTGTTTTCCCTACGACTCAAGCCTTGGAACGGATTGTGGGATCCTAGATTGTGAGAATTTCGAGCAAGAGGACTCAAAGGTCAAAAACTGAGAACATAAAAAATTTGTGCAAAAATCTCTCAAATCTCTTTTTAAATAAAGCTTCAATAAGCTTTGAAGAGATGTCAATACATGTGAGGATGATTTGAGAAGGAGATGACCAATTTTGTTAATTTTGAAGATGAGGAAGATGGGCAAGTTGGCAAGTTGGTTTTCATGACAAACATTAAAATTTCCTCTTAATTTTAATTCCAAAATCAATATAAAATTGATTTTAACTTAAAATCAGTTTAATTAATTAAATAATCACAGTATAATTCATAATTAAGCAATGACATGTTAAATATATCGCATATAATTAAGTTTTCTCCCAAAATCAAATTTGAACAATTCAAATTCCTTTCTCTCAAAATGTTACAAGGCTTAATCCAAGTAAGTAAGGAGGATCTAATGGACTTATAGAACATGAACTCCAATGATACGAGATTAACGGGTCAAACTCTTTAGCCCAGTTAATCAACATTTGTTAACCACTCGGACACTTCACTAAAGCCCAGTGTTATTGGACTCTCCTCACTGTAGATATATTTTTGTTCACTCGATATAACAATGATTAGTAAGTCGATCCTTCACAGGTCGTTCGTAATTACACTTGGGTCAAAAAATCATTTTACCTCTGTAATTACTTCTTGTTTCTTAAGTCCCACTGATCCTCTAATAAACAATTGGTTTGTGGTCAAACCAACAAACCGAATCCCTCTCGTGCCAATGAGAGGGGTGGGCTCTTTGTTTAAGACCCGGAGTCAACACTTAAGGGAACAAGCTCTCTATTAATCCCAAAACCAAGTAGGAGTGAATTCCTTCTTGCAGAACTATGTTCCCAACTATCTACCTGGTCTTATCCCTAAAATGGGAGGCTTATTGAGTCGAAAATCTCGGGTCACTCTCATCCATGCAAATCTAATGATAACTCGAATAAACAAGAGTTCATATCACGTTCGGGAATAAGATCGAGTTACCTAGCTCATTGTACTCTCATCCATGCAAATCTAATGATAACTCGAATAAACAAGAGTTCATAGCACGTTCGGGATATAAGATCGAGTTACCTAGCTCATCGTATGAATATAATTAGTTAAGATAGTAAACGGAGTTATAAAGTCTAAGCGATTATTTTGCAGTCCAGTCTTATGCAAGCTCATTGCATAGGAAGCCCCCACTCGCATGTCTCTACATAAACGATTTAGGAAGCCCCCACTCGCATGTCTCTAAAGTTAAGCATTAATAAATATTAGATTATATAATGTGGTTCCCACTCGCATGTCTCTAAAGTTAAGCATTAATAAATATTAGATTATATAATGTGGGATCCTCAACATCCCCCCTCAAGATGGTGCCTTTTTGGGTTCACCATTCTTGGATTGAATCCAAATTTCAATTTTTGGACCGAATACCCACTTGTAATGGGCTCTATATTAGATTATATGGGGTTTTATCTCAAAACCAATTGACAATGAGAACAATACCACACATATCTTATATATTGTGAGGTTTCTCTTCAATTTTTCAATGTGGGATCTTCAACAATAAATGCTTACACTCACTCGTCTTGAAAAAGGAAAGAGAAGCCTCTACTGGATCATGTCCAATTGAGATGCTTTGCCCCTCTTAACAACCTCTTGCTTCACCTCCTCAACTTAAGATACTGCATATCATAGTACTCCAATTGAGATGCTTTGCCTCTCTCAACAACCTCTTGCTTCACCTCCTCAACTTAAGATACTGCATATCATAGTACAAAATTTCTCCATTTCCATGATCTATACAAGAGTACCCTTGGTTCTTTATAATTATTATTATTATTATTATTATTTACCACGATCTTTAAAATTCAGTAAGCTTCACTTGGTCATTGAAGTCCCTTCAGCAAATACTTTACTGGCATTAGTTGAACACTGAATTTTGATTTTCTTTCCTTGCAAGTCATCGAGCATTGGTACAAATTTTAGGATCCAATTGAATTTGGTGACTACCATCAGCTAAATCCTTCAAAATTGTTATTCTATCTCATACATTGTTTTATAATTGTTTCATTCATTCTTCTATTTTTACGTCTTAGATTAATATTATCGGGAATGTTACGAAAGTTTTATATCGGCCTAGATCAGGAGAACATTATAGGTTTATATAAGTAACGATAACAATGTCTATTGGTATGAGACATGTTTGGTTAAACTAAAAGCAAAGTTATGTGGGACTTTAATCATATTTCCAATAGTTTTTCTATCGAACAAAGTATCATCAAGCCTCCGTTCAAATAACGTCATCCATCCATCTAGCCTTCTTATCTGGGTTAATTCCTCTTCTCCAAGCACACCACCATTCTGATATAAAATCTCCACACTACTACATAATTGAGGCTTAGATCTTTGCTTTGTTCAGCACCAGAGAATTTTATCGACACAATTAAGTTAGGAACATGACTCTTGAAGATTTTATTGACATAATTAAGTCAAGGACATTGTTAGACTATGTTGATATAATTAAATTTACCCCATTCTATCAGGTTAACCTTTTGGGTTTATTAGTGATTTAAGATGGTAATATTGATGAAGAGAGACACAGCTCACATATCCCTTAAATCATCCTTAAATCTAATGAAGGACAACACAACCATTATTGGCAAACAAATTGTACAACCCAATGATGTTAATTCACCCTCACTCTCTCTATATATTATTATTTGATCATAAGAGAATCTTTGGTAAGGGTTACACACATGTAACCTAAAATCCTAGTCACCATTCTTTCTACATGTAGGCCATAAAAACTAACCAATAGATATCACAATCTATAATTTCCACTAGGTTAAGCTCAGTTAGATCCTTGAAAGCTAGTTGTCTTCAAGTGAAAATTCAAACTTGGTCTTGTAGACCATTTTTTTTAATCAAATTGAACAGTGTTGAACCATTCACTAAAATCCATGGTTTGAGAAATAAAACTAAACCAAGAAGTTGAAATTCAAAGAACATCCATGGGTTTAAATTACAAAAATTACCAATAATAAAATTGTGAAAAAATAGATGTAGGCGACTTCTACTCCCATATGAGGTCTGCACTACAAGAAATGATGGCTTTAGCGACAAAACGATTGTGACGAAATGATGTTAGTCGCAAACAAAGCTACGAAATGACCAAACGTCGCAAGAAAAGGACCTTTCGTCGCAACGTTCTATGCGACGAAGGATAATACGTCGCAAGCTGTGCGACGAAATGCAGTTTTCGTCCCAAGCCTCGATCACACAACCTACAACATGCATTCAGAGTCAGACCTAGGGTGATGGATTAATTGAAATTTGCGACGAACAATTCTAGACGTCGCAAGTCTGTGCGACGATAACTCCCCTTCGTCGCAATCCTTTGCGACAAAATTTTCAGACGTCGCAAGTTTTAATTTAAAAACTCCTTCGTTTTTATCATCAAACAGAAGAGGTGGGAAGGTGAAAATAAAACCGAGGGTCTCTGTGTGAGGCAAAAAATTGGAAGGAGACCGTAAATTCGCCGGAGCAACTAAAATCTCGCCGGAATCTCGTCGGATTTGTTGGTATTTGAGATTATTCTATTCTCATTTTATTTCTCTTCAAAAAATGATTTCGACATTGTAGGTTCTTCGTGGGAGGCTCGAAATCTTCGTGGGATGCCGCCGGAGTGCTGGGAACTACGAATTTGAGTTGGGCACGGCCAGAGAGCTGCTGGAAGGCTATCGGAACGCTGCCGGAACTTCAAAACTTTGCTGGAAAATCAACCGTTGTGAGGTTTAGTTTCTGCATTTTTTGGAAGAACTCTAGACTTCATTTTTTTCAATTTCTTTGAGATATTCTGAATTTTGAGGTTTTATTAACGATTTCTTTGAGGTTTATTTTCTGTTTAGTTTATCTTGTATGTAAAATAAAGGTTCACTATTTTTGTGTTTTAAAATTTCTTTTAATGTTTAAACACATTATATATTTTGTATTTTTTAAAGTTAAAGTATAGGTTTTGTTTTTATTTGGAGTTGAATAATTGATTTGGTATTGGACTTTTAAAATAGTTATTTTTTTTCATAAATCCATAAATCTTTTAAAATGTTTCAAGAAGCTAGAAAGGTTAAAGAAAGTAATTGGTTTGGATATGTCTTTGGATATGTGTTATGTATTTAAAATAATTAATGGACTAAATCATTATTGAAATGCAAATGTCTTATGTATTTGATTAGAAGACTTGTAACGCCCCTACTTTTATGCAATAAATTCCTAGGACATTACTACTCATGTATGACTTTGAGGCCTTAAATAAAGGTAAATAGGGAAAAACTTGGCGATTAAATTCACTTTATGTTGGGATCCCATAAAAATAAAAACATTTAAAAACATAACTCGGTTAAGCCACGGTTTCAAACTTCTATAATACATAGCGGAAAACAATAGTTTGTAAAAAAAATATTATCTAAAACATATGCGCGGAAAACTATGACTTGGTCCCCATGGCCTCTGTAGCACATCCCCGTCACTCGCCTGGTATGCCTTTGCCTTTACCTGAAAATATTTTTAAAATAGAGAAAACAAAACAAAGGTAAAG
Organism: Trichosanthes cucumerina; assembly: GCA_036507285.1. Classification (NCBI taxonomy): domain Eukaryota; kingdom Viridiplantae; phylum Streptophyta; class Magnoliopsida; order Cucurbitales; family Cucurbitaceae; genus Trichosanthes; species Trichosanthes cucumerina. Next base: position 46,963,918 of record CM071840.1, read on the forward strand.
GGGTGAGTATTATAAAATACCCAGTAAGTGGGGGGTCGGGAAATTGAAGCTGCAAACACATGCAACATGACTTTCGTTTAAACATGACTTTTATACATTACTGTTATTCGTGACTTTTGAAATCATAGAACTTTCTGTTGTGGGACCTAAAATTTCTTTCATAAAATCATGACTTTTCCCTTTGGCTATGCGTGGTCAATTGAGTCTACCTGAGTCTTTTCATGTTGAGTCCTCACTGGACCCTATAGGTTTGAGTCCTCATGCACTCTATAAGATTTGAGTCCCTCACAGACCCCTATAAGTTTTGACCCATAGGGTCTCTGATGCATGTTTAACCATGCATAAATTCTCAGTAGAACAATTGTCACAGCCTACATAACATGCCCATAGACACACAATATGCATGAGGTCCCATTCTTCAATCACATAAACATTTGCGTTCATAATGATGCTACAAGCATATAGATCAATAATCAAGGCATAACTTGCATAACTTTCAACTCGAGTCAATCAATCATACATAATAGGTACGTTTATAATTTAAGATCAATATTTAACACAACAACATAACCGATAATCTCAATATGCATAACTATCCATAACTGCATCAAGACTCATTTTTAAATACTTTGAAATCATTTTTGTTCGGGTTCTCGCAAAGACTTAAGTCATTTGGAATTCTCTCGAATTCTAAGATAAAATCTCTTTCTAACATCAAACACTTCGAGGGAAATCCCTGGATATCATTTATTGACCTACGCTCTTGAAATTCATCTTTTGGACAACTCCTTAAAACGTATTTTAAATAGATCTTTTAAAAAACATCCCTTTCAAATTAATTTGTAAGAAATCCCTTACCTTAGCTTAGCTTGAAACTCCTCAAGCTTCGTTCCTAACTCAAGGCTCCTCTCAAACATGCTCGGTACTCGAATTCCTTCAATTCGACATATTTTCCTAATTAATACACATAATGGATAAACTTATTTTTCAATCCAATAAAAGGTAAGTCGAATTACCACTAACGGAGGCTGAAAACGAACTCGAGGGATCAAAACAGGTGGACCGAAAACAGCTCCGGCGAGCGGCGGCGCGTGTGGTGTCGGAGACGGCGCGTATTGGCGCGTGAAAGTCAGATCTGTGAACGTCGTGAGCCGATCTATTCAAAACCGTTCCTGAAACCTCAAAAACCGATCAAAACAACCGTGAACCAGCCGAACCAAAAGAGCTCAAACTCCTCCAACCAATCTACCGCAACCATGTTCTGAGCGGCGCAAGGCGACGAGAGTTGGGGTTTCTGACGGCTTCGACGAATGATGTCTTCACCGTGGTAGAGGCGGGAGGCGCGCGATCGGTGCGCAGCCCGGATGAGGTGGTTTCGGCCTCAACGTCTCTTCGAAAGGCTGGGACAAGAAGCCGCCTGACGTTTTCATTTCCTGGACGGGGGAGGCGCGCGGCCCCGGGTGATCGGCGGCATGACTCGATGGCGGCCAGTGAGATCTGTGGCATCGACGGTCGGCGGTCGGGGACGAAGCTGGGGCTGTTGGCCGTAGGTCCCTTGTCATGCGGCTGAAGGATGGAGTAGGAGAGTGAGGCTGCTCGAATTACGTGCTAAACAAAGGTTAAAACCCTAATCCTCTTTTCTACTAAATTACAAGACTGCCCCTCTTTAAATCTATTAACTACAAAAGGCCCTTAATCAATTTAAATAATCCAACTTAACTCATATATAACTATATCCATGACATCTCTTTAATTTGCAAAAACTCAAACTAAAACAAGAATTTCAAGGCTTGATTAATTTAATTTCCAAGAAAAATTAATCTGAAACATAGAATAAAAGGCACTTGGAGTTCTGGGGCGTTACAATCTTCCCTCCTTAAAACTTTCGTCCTCGAAAGTTGCCAATCGTGTAATAATTCAGGATAGCTCGCTCGCACCTTCCCCACTCAGTTACGAAGAGTCATTCAGTCCATACGCGAGAATTTGTACTAGCTATATCTTAAGTGCCACCTTAGCGTACAACTCAATACTCAACGACTTCATAGCTCTAACTTGAGCCCCTTCTCCTCCATGGGGTCTTTTTATTGCAATTAATATCTCGTTGAAAGTTTTAAGTCATGGTAGGAACAACTCAAACTTAGGACTCCTTTGGTTGTCGCGACACATGGAGTGTTCCATAAAACTCTACAAATTTTTATTACAAAAATACTCCGAAAATTTCGGCAGCATAACGACATCACTACAACAATGCCAAAATTTTCTCTAACACCTGTTTAATAGGAATTGCACTTCTAAACCAGACAACCAACCAATCATGCCTTCAAACTTCATTTTAAGGTTACTCAGGGTTCAGAAACACATAATACACAGGAATGTTGAACGACCAAATATTAGTGAACCTCAATTTCTTTAATTGTAAACAATGTTTCTTCGAAGACAAGAAAATCTAACAATCAAGTTGCGACCTCAACTTTAAAACAAACTTTAAAAGAGTACAACAAAATTCTCTTGACTTACCTTCCTTTAGAGCTTAATCAATTATGGATTATCACACTAAGTGTCAAAATTTTCATTACAAGTTATAAGTCATGAATGAAGAAACTTAATTTAACTTAACTTATGTCCCACTATTTTACGTGAAACGTAATAATGAGCTTTTAATGTTGCATTGATGCACAAGTTAATACCTCTATGGAGACATCACTGTAAACTCATAATGTCCAACACGTGGCTTATACTCTATCTTAAGATATCTTAACTCTAATTCCTGATTGGCGATAACTCGTCCTCATATTCATCATAGAGGATATTTTTTTTTCTCTCTTGAAACTAATGGAGTAGATCGTCTTTTGGAAGAAGGAGATATTCGTTTTTAGCAGCGAATTTAATCGGCTTTCTATAATCTATGCACGGGCACATAGATCTTTTTTTTTTTTTTTTTTACAACAATGGTACTCTTTGGGTGATATGCTAGTATTGACTCTTTATATAAAAGGTCATGTATCTATAGCTCAAGCTCTTTTAACCTTGCTAGAAACACTCTGGGACGTATAAAACCTTTATAAAGTGATCTTTTCACTGGACTTAAGTCCTTTAACTCTGCCGAAACATTCTATAAGGTGTATAAGGAATAACCGATGTTCTTTTACTTTAACTTCATGCTCAAGTCCCCCTTTTATGCTAAGGGTAACCTCGAAAGATCCGTTTTATTAACGCAGATACACTTTTCTCCTTTTAGTTAATTTGAGAACCTCCTAGCCTTACTCCAATAGTCATTGAACAACTCCTACCATAACTATTTTTCCATTTAAATGCTATCTCGCTTAACACCCTTATACGAATAAGGACAAAACCATCAAAATTTTTCCTTTAATACTCAAATCATCCCTCTTTAGTCCTCTGCTCGAGGAAAAGAAAACTTTACACCAAAAAAAAAGAATTTTGAAGTTTAGGTCTAGTATAATTTCTCCCAACTTATGCGTATATATCGAAATATAAAGTTTACGTTAGAGGAAACGTTCCTTATACTAATTCCAATAGCTTTTACACATAAATGCCCCTATAAAAGTCAAATTACTCAAGTATCTGAAATTCAAATACTTACCCCTTCGTTCTCAAACAAAAACTCTAGCTTTACCTTTCTACTTCATGCTTGTCTTTATCACGGTCATTTACTCTATAGTGTCGCTTTCAAGGCTCCAAGCAAAATTTATCTTTAGTAACTTATCAGTTGTCTTTGTTTATGTAAACTTCCCATCAAATGAATGGTATGGATAAAAATCCGAGTATCTCGTTGCACCTTTCAAAATTTAATTCCAATTCAAAATTAACAACTTGTCTTCCATTTAAGTCTAAAGTTCTTTTCAAATTACTTTGGGTTTTTGTGTCTTGCCCTCACCTATAACGAGCTCTTTTAAAAAGCGTCACTCGGGATGTCATTTATACACTATTCTTAACATTTTCTCTTCCCTCGACACAACGTAGTGGTCATATATATCTCCTCTTTAAAGTTTCACTCCAAAGGTACAATCCCAATGTCCATGCCCTTTTGAAAATAAACTTTAGCCCTTTACACTCAGTTTTCTCTTTACCTTTCCACTCAATAAATTGATGTACATATTACACTTCATATCTTTTTGTTCCATTTAGTTCGTCACGCACACACAAGATCACAAGTATCTTCCTTTACACATTCAAACCTTAGTTTTCTCATGGATGATCATTATATTTATCTTTCGAAGTCTTACCTAAGATACTTAGTTGCCTAGCTACTCTTAAACAACTTCGGTCACTTAAGATTTACCCTTCCCTCCTTTGTCTAAACTGGCTCTTATAATGACGCGCAAGTAATTGTCTCGTCTTGACAAAACTTCACTTAAGCCATAACATTCTTGACTCAGACGTTTCCTTTCTATCAGCAACCACTTAAGGTCACACATTTTTTTTTTTTAGCTTAACAAAAACATCAAGTTCACATTTCGAAGTTTACTGGGGAACTTAACTCCTCAATGACCTTGCAACTGACTTCACCCCTTAGGGCTTACTCTTTTTCCTTTTTTTTTTTTTTTTAAACCAATCCCTCTAATAACACACAAGTGTCTTAGGTTTATAAGACTTCCCTTAAGTGTCAACCCTTTTTAACTCAACTCTTTCTATTCACTTACTAAGAGTAGAAATCACCTGTAATCCTTTTTTTCTTAGCGCAAGAGCACATCATTTTTATATCATATCTACCCATATCATCACATATAGGTATTTTCTTTCCATAAGAAAGCAGTCATAATCACATATTTTCATTCTTTCATAGTTTAGAAATACATTGTGCTCAAATCTGAATACATATAACTTTACATATAAAACGTACATAATTTTTCTTTTCATAGACAAAACAGAACTTTATTTCAAAGGCATACCTGGCGATGACTGAGAGTTGCTACTTAGCCATGGGATACTTGTTGCTTACTCTGTAAGCGAGTCTACAAGACCTATGACCTTGGGCTCTGATACCAACTGTAACGCCCCTACTTTTATGCAATTAATTCCTAGGGCATTACTACTCATGCAAGACTTTGAGGCCTTAAATAAAGGTAAATAGGGAAAAACTTGGCGATTAAATTCACTTATGTTGGGATCCCATAAAAATAAAAATATTTAAAAACATAACTCAGTTCGGCCTCTGGTTTCAAACTTCTATAATACATAGCGGAAAACAATAGTCTGTAAAAAAAATATTATCTAAAACATATGCGCAGAAAACTATGACTTGGTCCCCATGGCTTCTATAGCGCATCCCCGTCACTCGCCTGGTATGCCTTTACCTTTACCTGAAAACATTTTTAAAATAGAGAAAACAAAACAAAGGTAAAGGGGTGAGTATTATAAAATAACCAGTAAGTGGGGGTTGGGAACTGCAAACACATGCAACATGACTTTCCATTAAACATGACTTTTATACATGATTGTTATTCGTGACTTTTGAAATCATAGAAGTTTCTGTTGTGGGACCTAAAATTTCTTTCACAAAATCATGACTTTTCTCTTTGGCTATGCGTGGTCAATTGAGTCTACCTGAGTCTTTTCATGTTGAGTCCCTCACAGACCCCTATAGGTTTGAGTCTCTCACAGACCGCTATAAGATTTGAGTCCCTCACAGACCCCTATAAGTTTTGAGTCCCTCACAGACCCCTATAAGTTTTGACCCATAGGGTCTCTGATGCATGTTTTACCATGCATAAATTATCAGGAGACCAATTGTCACAACCTACATAACATGCCCATAGACACACAATATGCATGAGGTCCCATTCTTCAATCACATAAACATTTGCGTTCATAATGATGCAACAAGCATATAGATCATATAATCAAGGTATAACTTGCATAACTTTCAACTCGAGTCAATCAATCATACATAATAGGTACGTTTATAATTTAAGATCCATATTTAACACAACAACATAACTGATAATCTCAATATGCATAACTATACATAACTGCATCAAGAATCATTTTTAAATACTTTGAAATCATTTTTGTTCGGGTTCTCGCAAAGACTTAAGTCATTTGGAATTCTCTCGAATTCTAAGATAAAATCTCTTTCTCACATCAAACACTTCGGGGGAAATCCCTGGATATCATTTATTGACCTACGCTCTTGAAATTCATCTTTTGGACAACTCCTTAAAACGTATTTCAAATAGATCTTTTAAAAAACATCCCTTTCAAATTAATTTGTAAGAAATCCCTTACCTTAGCTTAGCTTGAAACTCCTCAAGCTTCGTTCCTAACTCAAGGCTCCTCTCAAACATGCTCGATACTCGAATTCCTTCAATCCGACATATTTTCATAATTAATACACATAATGGATAAACTTATTTTTCAATCCAATAAAAGGTAAGTCGAATTACCACTAACGGAGGCTGAAAACGAACTCGAGGGATCAAAACAGGTGGACCGAAAACAGCTCCGACGAGCGGCGGCGGCGCGTGGAGGCGGGGTGGCGGCGCGTGTGGTGTTGAAGATGGTGCGTATTGGCGCGTGAAAGTCAGATCTGTGAACGTCGTGAGTCGATCTATTCAAAACCGTTCCTGAAACCTCAAAAATCGATCAAAACAACCATGAACCAGCCGAACCAAAAGAGCTCAAACTCCTCCAACCAATCTACCGCAACCACGTTCTGAGCTGCGCAAGGCGACGAGAGCTGGGGTTTCTGACAGCTTCGACGAATGACGTCTTCAGCTGCTAGACGGAGGCGAGGCGCACGACTGGTCTGCAGCTCCGACGAGGTGGTTTCGACCTCAATGTCTCTTTGAAAGGCTAGGACAAGAAAGCGCTGACGTTTTAATTTCTTTGGGGCGGGGACGAGGCGCGAGGATCGGGTGATCGACGGCGTGACTGATGGCGCTTGTAGATCTCGTGGCATCGACGGCCGTCGTGATCGGGGACTAAGTCGGTCGCTGGCCGTAGGTCCCTTGTCGTCCGGCTGAAGGATGAAGAAAGAGAGTGAGCCTCCTCGAATTACGTGCTAAACAAAGGTTAAAATCCTAATCCTCTTTTCTACTAAATTACAAGATTGCCCCTCTTTAAATCTCTTAACTACAAAAGGCCCTTAATCAATTTAAATAATCCAACTTAACTCATATATAACTATATCCATGACATCACTTTAATTTGCCAAAACTCATACTAAACAAGAATTTCAAGGCTTGATTAATTTAATTTTCAAGAAAAATTAATCTGAAACATAGAATAAAAGGCTCTTGGAGTTCTGGGGCTTTACAAGACTATTCACACTATTGAAAGTTTGAAGTTAGATATTATTTCTTAGCCTTGTGATTTAAAAGAGTCTATTGAATCTTCTGAGTTATTTTCTCTATTAGGAGAGCATGGTTAGAGTAGTGGACTATGTAGCTATTTATGTTTAGGTTAATTAAATAGTATTAATTGAATTAACGATAAGTTGTCATTTTATGTTTTTTAGGATAAGAGATGGATAAAAGTTGGATAAAACGTCGGAATAGATTGTGCAAAGAATATACTGATGGAATAAGTGTTGGGATTTTTGTCCTAATCTCGTGTTTGTAAATTATTATTTGAAATTAATAAGAGTTATTTATTTAATTATTTTGTGTCTCGCAATATTTACAAACTTTTCCAATAAACTAAGCTCCTGGGTCATTGAATTTATGAGAGAACTAGAACTTTAACGGTGTGTAGTAGACACACAGGGAGGATCACGTTCGAGTTAATGACCCGAATGGTCTACAGTTTATGAATAGGTTTGGAGACCTAATCCTGGATACATTGTGGATGTTGTCCGCTTTGTATTAGATACAAACGAGGTGATCTGACTCGTTCATGTGGTTGACATGCGAGTGGGGGCATTCTGTGCATGAGATTCTACAAGACCGGATCGTGAATTTTTAGACCTACTGATGTAACACCGTTGACAGTAAGGACTAATAACTTCGTAGATGACGATTAGTGGCTCGACCTGAATCTTGAGCATTTTACAGACTCATGTCCTTTGACTAGTACGGGTGAGGGTAGTCACAGTTACTCGCCCAATATGCCTATCTTCTCAGGTACAGGACCAAGTAGGGAACTGGAAACTTAACTACGCGAGATGGAATTCACACGTTCCCGCCATTAGGGAAACTAGAAGGGTTGTTCCCTTAAGTGTTGTTTCATGGGCTTGGACAATGGGCGGCCACCTTCTCACTTGTGTTGTGTATGGTTGGACCATCACAATATGTTGTTCATTAGAGGAGCAGTGGGGACTTAAGGAACAAGAGGTAGACACAGGGGTCAAACGTTAATTTGACCCCGTCGTGTCTACGAACAACCTGTGAAGGGTCGACTCATGGGCATTAGTTATATCAGTGGACACGTAAGATTCTTCACTGACGGGAGTTCAGCTACGCGCTATAGTGGAGTGTTACCGTAGCTAATGAATGTTGATTAACCGGGACAAAGAGTTTGATAGGTTAATCTCGGATCATCGGAGCCCGTCACTATAGGTCCATTAGGTCCCTCGGTTGGCTCAAACTGGGTTAAAAGAAGGTTTAATATTTTTGTGTGAAATTGAAGTGTTTAATTTCACTTAGAGGCATTTATGTCATTTATATGAGATATGAATGATATAATATATATTTTAATGTGAATGAGATTCATAATAAACTATAGGTTAGCCTAATTGTTGAATTAGGGCTAATTGGAGAAATTAATTGAGAGAAATTAAATTGGATGTGATTAAATTTAATAAATCCACAATTATGCAAATGTGATTTGTATAATGACATATGAGATATCTTATATTATATGGTTATGCAAATATGATTTGCATAACCTATGGTTGTGGTAAAATGGTAATAATATGGAGATTTTAACTCCATGTTCTCTCCATTATTTAAACCCTTCTTGCAAGAAGGGAAGTAAGAAAATCACTCATTTTTTTGAAAATTTCACCAAAAGAAGAGAACTATCTCTCAACTTTTCTCTCTGGAATTTTTCCCCTCTCAACCAAAACGAATTTCCCACAAACTTTCTTTTTTCCAAAAGAAGAACAATCGAGAAGCTATTAGTGGTTGTGTTCGGTTCTTGTTCGTGAGAAGAGATCAAGTTTGTTGAGATCGAGATTTCGCAAAGTGTTCGTGATCAAAGGAAGGAACAGTGAAGATTTGTCTTCAACAAGTAAGTAGTTCTACTTGCTGTATTTTTCTTTCCTTTAATTGCATGTTTAGCCTAGATCTAAGTGTTAGATTAATTTTAATGAAGTCTACTTGCACAATTTTCACCACGACGACTCAATCGTCTTCCGCTGCGTTGGATTTTCTAGTTGCACAGTTTTGGAGTTTAAGGGGCAGTTGCTTTTCGTTTTTCTTTTTTTTTTTTTGAAAAATGTAATTATTTATTATTTTATTATTTTATTAAATAATATTAATTTAATTGTTATATTAATGTTATTTAGTTTAATAATTTGCCCCTAGGTGCCAAAACCGGTCCATTTTTGCTATTTATTTTTTTTATGCATGTGATGTATGATTTAATTAAATTTCTATGTGCATAATGTATGTCATATAGATTTACAATCCCACCTTAGGTTAGACATTTCATGCATCATTTATATTATAAGAGTTATAATATATAGTTTGCATGATAGGTTATATTATAAGTGTTATAATATAATTAAATGCATGTTTTAATTTAATTAATATAAGTGTTATATTTTGTAAATTAAAGTATGCTCATGCATTTATATTCATGTGATGAATAAATGTAGTTATAGTATATAGTTATTCATGTGATGAATGATCAAACACTATACCATAGAAATGCATGCAACCTAAGTAAATTATTAGTTTTAAAGGGTTTATAACTTGAATAATTAGATTTAGGTTTTCTAGTTCTAATAAGATTAGAATTAGGAAATCAAGGTATAGTCTATGAATGGTGACCTGATTAGTAACTCTGTCGAAGGAAGGTTTTATCTAAGGTTGGGGTATTTAAGTTGACGCTTGCGGAACACCCCTACCTGGAAACCGACTTGGGAGTGAATTCGATCCGGAGATTATTAGATTATACTTATCGTGAGTGTCGTTAATTAAGTGTTAATTAATTTACTCACATAGACCTAAGTAATAATGTGATTATAAACTTAGGTTAATACCATATAAGAGTTATATTGGTAGACTTTATCTAGGTCAATCCTAATCAAATAATGTGTTCAGTGTGAGGAAATAAAGTGTATAAGATACATTTAATTTTCGACCACAAATCTCCGTTAAGTCCGCACCGTGAGATCTATACTCGGCCTCGTGGCGCAAATGGGAGCGCCCCCTTCGGGTGGCATTTCTATGGGTCAATATCATCGTGGATGGAGAGAGTATTTATAGTGAGTGGGAGAGGGACCTGTGAATACGGGACCCACGGTTTCTTCTTTCGATTCACACCGTGAGACGCCTATGATCCGCCTCCTAGTTTGACCTGGACCAGACAATCCCTTTGGAGGGCCTATTCATGGGAGTCGGAACACCGTGAATTCCCGAAGGGGATACAGTTTCCTGGCTAGTTTTCCTTCTTGGTTCACCCTTCGGTGACTATTGTTTGGATGAATACTTGGAAACTTAAAGATTGAGGGTGACACTGACAGAATTGGTTAAGAGTTAATGAATTCGACCGAACAATGGTAATTGGACACCTAATGGAATAAGAGTTATTCTGGGATTAGTGCCTGATCGAGAAAGTCTCGTCCTAGAGGAGGAGTGTTTTGTTCACCCTTCGGTGGCGGTCATTCTAAACCTTTAGGATATCATTGTAAATTTTGAATGACCAAGGGATCATAAAACAATTTTTGCTAAAACCTGATTGGATTTTAAAAGTTTTTGCGAGACTAACACAAAGTTTTTGATTTTTTCAGTAAAAATGTCTAGCTCAATCATAGCTTTACTCGCGTCTGACAAATTAGTGGGAGACAATTACCAAACATGGAAAAACAACTTAAACACAATTTTGGTAACTGACGACATTAAGTTCGTGCTCGCTGAAGAGTGTCCTCAGGTGCCAGGCTCGACTGCATCGCGAAGTGTTCGTGATACATACGATCGATGGATCAGGGCCAATGAAAAGGCCAAGTTCTATATCATTGCCCGCATGTATGATGTTTTGGCAAAGAAGCATGAGTTGATGGTCACCGCTAAGGAGATCATGGAGTCCTTGCAAGAAATGTTTGGACAACAGTCCTTTCAAGTCCGGCATGACTCGCTCAAATACGTCTTCAACGCACGGATGAAAGAGGGGTCGTCTGTCCGTAAACATGTTCTAGACATGATGACCCACTTTAATCTAGTGGAGATGAACGAGGCTTCGATCGACGAGTTGAGCTAGGTTAGTTTTATCTTGGAAACTCTTCCGAAGAGTTTCCTTCAGTTTCGTAGCAACGCTGTTATGACCAAGATAAACTACACTCTGACTACTCTTCTTAACAAGCTGCAAACCTTCCAGTCTTTGATGAGGATCAGGACGTCGGAAGCTGAGGCAAATTTTGCCTTTAGGTCTTATCACAGGGGTTCGACCTCTGGGACAAAGCCTATAGCTCCTTCTCACCCGAAAGGGAAGAAGAAGAAGATGAAGAAGGGTAAAACTGACCGAGCTGCTGCCCAAAAGGGCAAGAAGGTCAAGGAAGTTGCAGTGAAAGGAAAGTGTTTCCACTGCAAGGGGGACGACCACTGGAAGAGAAACTATCCCAAGTTCCTAGCCGAGAGGAAGAATCAAAGAAAATGTGATTTACTTGTGACTTTAGTGGAGACTAGTGACTCTGCCTGGATATTGGATTCGGGCGCCACTAACCATGTTTGTTCTTCTTTTTAGGGAATTGATTCCTCGCAGCAGCTGCGAGAGTATGAGGTGACTCTACGGGTTGTATCCGGGGAGTTTGTCTCTGCTGCAACGGTCGGCACGGTGAAGCTACATTTTGGCAGGAATTACATTTTGTTAGAAAATATGTACATAGTTCCAGGGTTTACTAGAAACCTTGTTTCTATTTCCTGCCTGTTAGAACAATGTATTTCTGTTTCTTTTCAAGGCAATAAAGCGTTTATTTCCCGAAATGAAAACTTAATTTGTTCAACTTCACTTGAGAATAATTTGTATGTTTTGAAACCTAATTCGTCAAAAGTGTTTTGAATACTGAATTGTTTTAAACAGCAGAAACATGAACTAAAAGTGTGAAAGTTTCTCCTAAGGAAAATCTCCATCTTTGGCATCTACGGTTAGGCCACATTAATCTCAATAGGATTGAGAGACTAGTGAAGAGTGGACTTCTAAACAAGATGGAAGAAAACTCTTTGTCGGTGTGTGAGTCATGCCTCGAAGGCTAAATGACCAAACGTCCTTTAAGTGGAAAATGATATAGAGCCAAAGAGCCCCTTGAGCTGGTACATTCTGACATCTGTGGTCCGATGAATGTTAGAGCACGAGGTGGTTATGAATACTTCGTGTCTTTCATAGATGATTATTCGAGGTATGGGTATAATTACCTAATGCATAAGAAGTCTGAAACTCTTTAAAAGTTCAAGGAGTACAAGACTGAAGTTGAGAACCTGTTAGGTAAAACAATAAAAACACTTCGATCGGATCGAGGTGGAGAGTATAGGGACACTGGATTCCCAGACTATATGATAGAACACGAAATTACGTCCCAACTCTCAACACCTGGTAGGCCACAGCAGAATGGTGTATCGGAGAGGAGAAATCGAACCTTGTTGGACATGGTTCGGTCGATGATGAGTTATGCTCGTCTCCCTGATTCTTTTTGGGGTTACGCAGGTGAAGAGTGTTTGTGAAACACCTTTCGAACTCTGAAATGGTCGTAAAGGTAGTTTATACCATTTCAGAATTTGGGGATGCCCGACCCACGTGTTGGTGTCAAACCCAAAAAAGTGTGAACCCCGTTCGAAATTTTGCCTATTCGTAGGTTACCCTAAAGAGACAAGGGGTAGTCTATTTTACGATCCTAAGGAAAATAGGGTGCTTGTGTCGACAAACGCCACTTTCCTAGAGGAAGACCACGTTAGGGATCATTTACCAAGGAGTAAAATTGTGTTAAACGAAATGTACAGTACATCAACAAGAGTTGCTGATTGGGCTAGTACATCAACAAGTGTTGTTGATCTTAGCACGTCTAGTCAAATTCGTTTCCAAAAGTTTGGAATGCCTCGACGTAGTGGGAGGGTTGTGAGACAGCCTGATCGTTACATGGGTTTAGCTGAAACCTCAATCGTCACTCCTGATGATGACTGTGAGGATCCATTGACCTATGATCAGGCAATGACTGATGTTGACAAGGACGAATGGATTAAAGCTATGGACCAGGATATGGAGTCAATGTACTTCAATTATGTCTGGGAGCTTGTGGATCAACCGGATGGGGTAAAACCTATTGGTTGCAAATGGATCTACAAGCGTAAACGTGGCGTAGATGGGAAGGTGCATGATGGAGATCGTATCTCCTTGAGCAGCGGAAACGTGTTTAGGATCGTTAATTGCTTGATTGTTTTAATTGAAACAAAAACCAGTACATTGACAAAATTACAGAACAAGCATGAAATTCTAATCCTATTAGACATGGATTAATTGCATACATGTAAACATATGTTTAGTTTAACTATTAAACTAAAGGGAACAAGAAGAAATTACCTTTGTAGTTTTCCTCAGCAGCAACTCCTTGCTCCAATCAGTACAACAACCCAAGAAGCTTTTATTTCTCTAATTTACAGAACACCACCAAAAGAGTAAACCCTCTATCCTTTGAATGCTTAGATCTTTCCTTTGTGGGAAGGATTCCAACTTTTGGATGAACTTTTTAGGAATTCTAAAATTGAGAGAGAGAGAGAACTTTTTCTTCTATTAACCATTGAGTAACCCCCTTCTCCCTGTTAAACTGTCAATAGGGAGAAGGGGAGGGGTAGTGGGGAACGTGTCTGAGTGACACGTTCCCTCATTTATTATTATTATTATAATAATAATAATAATATAATTAAATAAAATTTAATTATTCATTTAAATCATATTTAAATAATACAAATTAAATATCATATATTTAATTTGGATTAAATCTCATTTAGTCATATTACCCCTTTAACCTATAGTTTTAATGTACGTCCAGTGCACATTAAATTTTATCTTATAGTTTGCAAATGTGAATCACATTCACATTTAATATAATATTTGAACTCTTTCAAATATTCAATTCTCTCATATAATTTAATATGAATCATATTCACATTAAATTTATAATATATAATTCCAAAACTATATATTATATCGTATCAATATACATTAAATATATTCCTAATGAATTTGAACATTTCAAACTCAAATGATCTAAGAACCCTTTACGAGCTAGAAGGTGGACCTTATGGACCTAAAGATCAGAAGCTCCAACGATACGAGATTGCTCGGTTAATCTCATTAACCTCCCAATGAACATTCGTTAACTGCGGGAACACTCCACTAAAGTCCCACAGCTGCACTCTTCTCACTGCAGATATATTTCTATGTCCATGGATATTGACCAATAACAGCACGTTGACCAATAACAACACGTCAATCCTTCACGAATGTTCGTAACACAAGCTGGGTAAAATTACCGTTTTACCCCTGGGTTACATCTTGTGCCTTAAGTACCAGTGCTTCTCTAATGAACAATTTGTTTGTGGTCTTACGAACAAACAGAGTCCCTCTGGGGCCAATGAGAGGGTCGGGCCCTTTGTTCAAGTCTCGAAGACACAACTTAAGGGAACATTTCTCTACTTACCTTAGTAGGCGGGAAGGAGTGAATTCCATCTTGCTAAGTTAAGTTCCCAGCTGCTCACTCGGTCTTGTCCCCAAGAAGGTAGGCATATTGAGTCGGCGAATCTGGCCACTCTCACCCATACTAGTCAAAGGACAATCCCTCGCGAACAGGAGTTCGTAACTTGCTCAGGATTGAGATCAAGTTGCCTAGGTCATCATAGTGAAATAGAAACCTAACTAGTCAACGGAGTTACAACTAGAGATTACTATTTCGTTGTCCGGTCTTATGTAATCACATTACATAGGATATCCCCACTCACATGTCATCTACACGAATACGTTAGGATCACAGTGTTTGTATCAAATACAAAGTGGGCCACATCCATAGTTTAACCAGGGTAAGGTACCCAAACCTTATCCCCTAAATATAGACCCTTTAGGATGTATCTCGAACCGGGATCTCTTTTATGTACATTACATTCAGTTAGAGATTCATTTAACAACCTTTGATGTTTAGTTTATTGGATTTAGGGTTTAAATAAAGGCAAACTCGTAGATAACGAACAATAACACTTTATTGAAATAATAACACTTTATTACAATAATTAGAACATAATTACAAACTACGAGTTTTAGGGCACAAATCCCAACAAACTCCCACTTGAACTAAAACTCTAGTGGGGTACATCATAATCTAAAACAGTGGTTACAAGAGATAGAAATACAATAAACTAGGGTATCCATATACCCCATTACATATATCCCACTTGCCCTAGATTAGCCGATGTACATATCTCGTAGACCCAGACTTTTCAGATGACCCTCAAACACTTTAGCCGTGAGAGTCTTTGTAAACGGATCAGCAATATTGTGCTCCAAAGCGATCTTCGTTACTGTCACATCTCCTCGTTGCACTATTTCTCGTATTAGGTGATACTTCCTCTCGATGTGCTTACCTCGCTTATGGTTGCGAGGTTCCTACGAATTGGCTATCGCACCATTATTGTCACAGTATAAGGTGATGGGAGATTCCATATTTTGATCAACTTCCAAATCAGTAAGAAATTTCGTTAGCCAAACAGCCTCTTTAGCTGCTTCACAAGCAGCGACATACTTAGCCTCCATTGTGGAGTCAGCGATGCATCCTTGCTTGATGCTTCGCCATACTATAGCTCCCCCGTTAAGGGTGAAAACTGATCTCGATGTGGATTTCCGAGAATCCTTATCGGTCTGAAAATTAGAATCAGTGTATCCAGTAAGGATCAAATCCTTAGACCCATACACAAGCATATAGTCCCTCGTTCTCCTTAGATACTTTAGGATATTTTTAACTGTTGTCCAGTGGTCTAACCCTGGATTGGACTGGTACCTACTGACTATTCCCACTGCATAACAAATGTCCAGCCTCGTGCACAGCATAGCATACATTAAGCTACCTACTGTAGAGGCATAAAGAATATGTCTCATATCCTCAACTTCTTGAGGTGTCTTGGGACACTGTTCCCTAGACAGATGAACTCCGTGCCTGAAGGGTAATAAGCCCCTCTTGGAATTCTGTATCGAATATCTGGACAACATTTTATCGATATAAGACGCTTGAGACAGTGCTAGCGTTCTGTTCTTGTGATTCCTAAAGATCTGAATCCCAAGAACATACTGCGCCTCTCCCAAATCTTTCATTTGGAATTAGGTCGCCAACCAATTCTTTTTGTCAGTGAGGTATCCTACATCATTCCCAATGAGTAGGATATCATCCACATAAAGTACTAACAAAGCTACTTTGCCGTTGATGATCCTCTTGTAAACACAAGGCTCATCAACGTTTTGGTCAAAGCCGTAAGACTTGATCGCAGTATCAAATATTATATTCCAAGATCTTGACGCTTGTTTCAATCCATAAATGGATCGATTAAGCTTGCAAACTTTTTGCTCCTGATCTTGGGCTATGAACCCTTCGGGCTGAGACATATAGATGCTATCGTCAAGATTACCATTCAAAAAGGCAGTCTTGACGTCCATTTGCCAAATTTCATAATCATAAAACGCGACTATGGACAAGAGTATCCTTATAGACTTTAGCATAGCAACAGGGAAAAAAGTTTCATCATAGTCAACTCCTTCCCTTTGGCTAAAACCCTTTGTTACTGAAAGTCTAGCCTTAAAGGTCCTGCACTTTCCCATTTGCATCTCACTTTCTCTTATAGATCCATTTACACCCTATGGGTCTAACCCCTTTAGGTTGGTCTACAAGCTCCCATACTGAATTGAAGTCCATTGACTCCATTTCAAGGTCCATGGCTTTGATCCATTCGTCCTTGTCTACGTCATTCATTGCCTGTTTATAAGACAATGGATCTTCTACGCCGTCATCAGGTATGACAACTTGAGTTTCAGCTAAACCCAAGTAGCGGTCAGGTTGGAAAACAACCCTCCCACTGCGTCAAGGCATTCCCAACGATTGAGAAGGACGAGACTGACTTGAGGTGTTTACTCTTCCATCAATTCTTGATGAAGGTCCAGCTTGATCAACAACTCTTGTTGGTTCATGTGTAGCTTCATTTAGTCCTAATTTACTACGCGGTTTGTGGTTCCTCATGTGATCTTCCTCCAAGGACGTGGCGTTTGTCGATACAATCACCTTGTTTTCTTGTGGGTCGTAGAAAAGACCACATCTCGTTTCTTTGGGATAGCCAACAAATTGGCACAATATTGAACGAGGTTCCAGTTTCTTTGGATTTTTCACGAGCACGTGTGTCGGACAACCCCAAATCCTAAAGTGTTGTAAACTAGGTTTACGCCCCTTCCAAAGTTCAAAAGGTGTTTCTAAATCACTTTTTGATGGAACACTGTTCAAGATTTGAACTGAAGTCTCTACTGCGTATCCCCAAAACGAGGCAGGCAATTGAGCATAGCTCATTTTAGAATGAACCATGTCTAACAAGGTTCTATTTCTCCTTTCTGACACACCATTTTGTTGTGGTGCATTAGGTGCAGAGAGTTGAGATTTAATTCCATGTTCTATCATATAGTCCTGGAATCTCAAATCCATATACTCTCATCCTCGATCTGATCGAAGCGTTTTAATGGTTTTTCCTAATGCATTCTCTACTTCAGCCTTATAATCTTTGAACTTTTCAAGAGCTTCAGACTTGTGATGCATTAGGTATAGATAACCATACCTAGAATAATCATCTATGAAAGAGATAAAATATCCGTACCCTCCTCGAGCTTTGACATTCACTGGACCACAAAGATCCGATTGCACAAGTTCTAGGGGCTCTACGGCTCTGTAACCTTTTTCAGTAAAAGGTCGTTTGATCATTTTACCTTCCAAGCAAGACTCAGAAGGCTGTAAAGAATCATCTTCTAACTTGTTTAGAAGTCCATTCTTAGAGAGTCTCTCAATCCGATTGAGATTAATATGACCAAGTCTAAGATGCCATAGATAGGTATTATTGTTAGTTGGAGAAATTCTTTGCCTTTTATTCTGAGTGTTAGCATTTTTAAACATCTCATGACTTAAAATTGTTTTCGTTTTGATCGGTTTCAGTACATACAAGCCATTTTTCAATTTAGCAGAACAAATATTGACACCTTCATTCAAAATGATCGCTTCATTAATTGAAAAAGAAATACAATATCCAAGTTCTATTAAACAAGAGATAGAAATTACGTTCCTTTTAAGCTTAGGAACTATATACAAATTTTTCAATGAAAGAAATCTATCTCCGAAAAATAACTTGGCATCTCCCACTGCACGAGCTGAGACAACGTCTCCCGTTCCGACCCTGAGCATCATCTCACCCTCTTCGAGCTCCTTGAAGGAACTAGTTTCCTGAAATGAAGAGCAAACATGATTAGTGGCTCCTGAATCAAGTATCCAGGTAAAATCATCATTTTCCACTAAACAAGTTTCAAGAACAAGTAAATCTAATTTACCTTTCTTCTCTTTGAGCTCAGAAGGTACTTTTGGGCGATTTCGCTTCCAATGCCCATCCACGTTGCAGTGGAAACATTTTCCTTTATCTGCAACCTTGGCTTTTCCCTTGCCCTCCTTTCCTCTTCTTCGGAGTCGAACCACAAGGCTTAGTCCGAGAGGAAGAACCCTTCTGGAACCTTTTGGAATGGGCAAACAGATTTGCCTCTCCATCAGCCTGTCGCTTATTCTTAATAAGAGACTCGAAAGTTTGTAGTTCATTTAGGAGGGAAGTCAGGTTATATTCCTTTTCCGTCAACTCCGCATTTCTACGGAATGGCAGGAAACTCTTCGGAAGAGATTTCAGGATGAAGAATACCTGAATTTGCTCATCTATGACCGCTCTGTTCATTTTGGCCACATTGAAGTGAACCATGAGATCGAGAACATGTTCTCTCACTGAAGTTCCCTCCTTCATGCGCGCGTTATAAACGTATTTGATGGATTCGTGCCGAATTTGTTTAGATGGTTGTCTAGACAAATTTTGCAGATAGCCCATGATCTCACGAGCTGAGACCATACCCTGCAATCTCCTGGCTAAAACATCAGATATCCTAGCCAGGATATAGGCCTTGGCCCAGCGGTAAAATGCATCCTTAATTGATTGAGGTGTGTCTTGAGCAGGAATCTGAGGATATTCCTCAGTTAGTACGAACCGAAGGTCGTCAACAACAAGGATCGCATCCAGGTTTGACTTCCACGTAGTAAAGTTTTCACCAGTTAAACGTTCCTTTCTTAGTAAGCTATAAATGAGGACGACATGCTGAAAATCCAAAATAGTTCTAATTAGTTATGCCTTTTAACCCATTGTAAAAACCAATCAAATTTAGAAAAATTATTAAAGAACCCTAGTGTTTAAACTAAACCCAATGTTTAAATTAAACCTTTAATTTTGCAACGATACTTCAAGGTTTAGAACAAAAGCCTCCGTCGGGCGGTCAGTCATTCCTCCCTTGAATTTAGACTTTCTCAGTCAATTCTCACTACCAGAACATGTCATGTCCCAATGGTCCTTAGCTACCGTTTGTTTGGTCAAGGACTTGTTAACTAGCTTAACTCATCCCGTAAATGTGACCCTACAATTTTTCAGATCCAATAGGCTCGAGCCAACAGGCTACTATTAAGAAAGACAATTGTTGACAAACAACCTAAGATACCTTATCCATTTCTTGAGTTCGCGGAGTTTTGATCCCTATAGTCAGGCCCTCCATAGGGTTTGGCTGTTCCAGGACAACCTAGCAGGCGAACTATAGAAATCTCACGGTGCGACCTAATGAAGGAGTTCGTAGGATACGTTGATACGCGTCCTGCTCCTATTTACTATGGATACTTCCCTCATTCACCTTGGTATTGAACCATGCAAACACATATCGTAGGGGGACGCCCTATTGACGCAGCGTAGCGGAGCATGGAACTCACGGTGTGAACTCTTGAGGACGTGAGAGTAAACTCGATGTGAACATCTCGTTTTCTCCCACTGAAGTTCCTAAAATTAGGGTATAGATTTAACTTAGTTGGATTCTGGCTAAAAGAATCTATCTAAGTCTATGCCTATTATGCCTATTATAACTAGGTCTTAAAACCTTATGTCTAGGTGAATAAACATTTTAATTACCTAGAGATAAAATTAGAACTAAGGTTAATTCAACTCAAGTTTTGGTCGGTTCCCGGTGGAGGTGTTAGTTAGCAAAGTCGACTTAAGTACCCTGACCTTAGACAAAATTTCACTGGTAGAGTTCCCTTATAACCAAAGTCCTAAAGTCCTACTATATTTTAAACTATTTAAAATACTACGTAAGACCAATTTCCAATCCTATTAGAAATTAAAACTTAGGTCTAAATTAATTTTAAACAATTTAAAATTAATTTAAATTTTATCCCAAGTTCTTATGTTTGTATATCATAGGTTATGGTTTCTAAAACCCCTTTGATTTATAACTTTTATAAATTTTAATAATTAACCTCTGAAAGAAACTATATTATAAATCCAACAATCTATATTCAAATTTGAATTATAAAAGGAATTCAACTATTTGAATTATAAAATTACTTAAACAAAATAACATTTATTTTAAACTAAGTAATTTCATGCTTCATGCAATTTATTTTCCATATAATCTAATTATAACACTTATAATTAATTACTCATGAAAAAAATAAATTAATCATGCATTCAACCATATTCATATAACATTTATATAAATAAAATGCATGACATGCTTATCCTAAGGTGGGAATTATCTAAATGACATACATAAAGACACAAAAGTGTAAAACCGGAATAATTTAGTCCCTAAAGTACAAAAAAAATTAATTACATTAATTTATTTCATGAAATCGATCCAAGAACACCCTGAACCGGCCTTGAACCGCTCGAATCGGACCAAAACCATTAAACCAGTCGAAGCGGTCTGCAACAGCTGGAATGCCCCACGGTGTTACAACGCCCACTTCGTCGTCTTGCGCGCCTGGTATCGGGATGGCGTTGCAACGCTGAGGGGCAGCGTTGCAACACCGCTGACGCCTTGAGCGCCCGCGTCCATAGAGAGCGCTGGCGTTGCGACACCGTTCTTCAGCATTGCAATGCGATGAAGCAGCGTTGTAACGCCGCCGTAGCATTGTAACGCAGCGTTCTTTGCGGCGGCGGCCGTTCTTTAATTTCTCCTTCGATTCTCAACCAAATTGAATGAAACTGGTCCCGAACGACTCGTGACTCAATTACAGACTCAATTATGCACTTTTTGCCCAAAAATGCAGGGGCCTTTACATACAATTTGATCAAAATCAAAGTAAACTAAAGCCAAAACATTCCTAAACAAGTTTTACAGCAAACCGAATCCATTTCCCACCAAATCAATGCAATTTTGTTTCAAAACAAATCAAATCAAGCATTGCTCTGATACCAATTGATGGAGATCGGATCTCCTTGAGCAGCGAAAACGTGTTTGGGATCGTTAATTGCTTGATTGTTTTAATTAAAACAAAAACCAGTACATTAACAAAATTAGAGAACAAGCATGAAATTCTAATCCTATTAGACATGGATTAATTGCATAGATGCAAACATATGTTTAGTTTAACTATTAAACTAAAGGGAAGAAGAAGAAATTACCTTTGTAGTTTTCCTCAGCAACAACTCCTTGCTCCAATCAGTACAGCAACCCAAGAAGCTTTTGTTTCTCTGTTTTACAGAACACCACCAAAAGAGTAAACCCTCTATCCTCTGAATGCCTAGATCTTTCCTTTGTGGAAGGATTCCAACTTTTGTATGAACTTTTTGGGAATTCAAGAATTGAGAGAGAGAGAGAATTTTTTCTTCTGCAATTCTCCAATTTTGATTGATCGATCTATTAACCATTGAGCAACCCTCTTCTCCTTGTTAAACTTTCGATAGGAAGAATGGGAGGGGTAGTGGGGAACGTGTCTGATTGACATGTTCCTTCATTTGTTATTATTAAAGTAATAATAATAATAATAAATAATAATAATAATATAATTAAATCAAATTTAATTATTCATTTAAATCATATTTAAATAATACAAATTAAATATTATATATTTAATTTGGATTAAATCTAATTTAATCATATTACCCCTTTAACCTATAGTTTTAATGTACATCCAGTGCACATTAAATTTTATCCTATAGTTTGCAAATGTGAATCACATTCACATTTAATATAATATTTGAACTCTTTCAAATATTCAATTATCTCATATAATTTAATATGAATCATATTCACATTAAATTTATAATATATAGTTCCAAAACTATATATTTTATCGTATCAATATACATTAAATTTATTCCCTAATGAATTTGAACATTTCAAACTCAAATGATCTAAGAACCCTTTACGAGCTAGAAGGTGAACCTTATGGACCTACAGATCAGATGCTCCAACGATACGAGATTGCTCGGTTAATCTCATTAACCTCCCAATAAACATTCGTTAACTGCGGGAACACTCCACTAAAGTCCCACACATTTGCACTCTTCTCACTGCTGAGATATATTTACGTGTCCATGGATATTGACTAATACATGAAGTCAATCCTTCACGAATGTTCGTAACACCAGCAGGGTCAAATACCGTTTGACCCCTAGATTACATCTTGTGCCTTAAGTACCAGTGCTTCTCTAATGAACAATTTGTTTTTGGTCCTACGAACAAACAGAGTCCCTCTCGGGCCAATGAGAGGGTCGGTCCCTTTGTCCAAGTCCCGGAGACACCACTTAAGGGAACATTCCTCTACTTACCCTAGTAGGCGGGAAGGAGTGAATTCCATATTGCTAAGTTAAGTTCCTAGCCGCTCACTCGGTCTTGTCCTCGAGAAGGTAGGCATATTGAGTCGGCGACCGCCTCTCACCCATACTAGTCAAAGGACAATCCTCGCGAATGACAGGAGTTCGTAACACCTTTCAGATTGAGATCAAGTTGCCTAGGTCATCTTAGTGAAATAGAAACCTAACTAGTCAACGGAGTTACAGCTAGAGATTACTATTTCGTGGTCCGGTCTTATGTAATCTCACTACATAGGATATCCCCACTCACATGTCATCTACACGAACACGTTAGGATCACAGTGTTTGTATCAAATACAAAGTGGGCCACATCCATAGTTTAACCAGGGTAAGGTGCCCAAACCTTATCCCCTAACTATAGACCCTTTAGGTTCTATCTCGAACCGAGATCTCTTTTATGTACATTACATTCAGTTAGAGATTCATTTAACAGCCTTGGATATTTAGTTTATTGGATTTAGGGTTTAAATAAAGGCAAACTCGTAGATAACAAACAATAACACTTTATTGAAATAATAACACTTTATTACAATAATTAGAACATAATTACGAACTACGAGTTTTAGGGCGCAAATCCCAACAGTGCAGACCTTCAAAGCCCAACTAGTGGTAAAGGGTTTTGCCTAGGTTGAAGGGGTTGACTATGAGGAAACCTTTTCACCTGTTGCCATGGTAAAGTCGATCAGGATCCTTCTGGCCATTGTCGCGTATTATGACTACGAAGTATGGCAGATGGACGTCAAGACATCCTTTCTAAATGGCAAACTTGATGAAACCATCTGCATGGACCAGCCCAAAGGGTTCATTGCCCAAGGCCAAGAGCAAAAGGTTTGCCAGCTTCATAGGTCCATTAATGGACTAAAACAAGCTTCGAGGTCTTGGAATATAAGGTTTGATGAGGCGATCAAATCTTATGGCTTTAATCAAAATGTCGACGAGCCTTGTGTCTACAAGAAAATCGTTGATAAAACTGTCACATTTTTAGTGTTGTATGTAGATGATATTCTTCTCATTGGGAATGAGGTAGAATTTCTTACTGACGTTAAGAAGTGGCTAGCTTCGCAATTCCAAATGAAAGATTTGGGAGAAGCTCAGTATGTTCAAGGTATCCAGATAGTCCAGAACCGAAAGAACAGAACGCTGGCCTTGTCTCAAGCGTCTTATATTGATAAGATGTTGTCTAGATATAAGATGCAGAACTCCAAGAAAGGCTTGCTGCCTTTCAGGCATGGGGTTCACTTGTCTAAGGATCAGTGTCCTAAGACTCCTCAAGAAGTTGAGGATATGAGACGGATCCCATATGCTTCAGCTGTAAGGAGCCTGATGTATGTCATGTTGTGTACTAGGCCCGACATCTTTTATGCAGTAGGGATTGTTAGTAGGTATCAATCCAATCCATGATTAGATCACTGGATAGCCGTAAAGGAAGTCCTCAAGTATCTTAGGAGAACGAGGAACTACAGCTTAGTGTATGGCGGTGGGAATCTGATCCTTAAAAGATACACAGATTCTGACTTTCAGACCGATAAGGATTCTAGAAAATCTATTTCGGGGTCAACCTTCATTCTGAATGGAGGAGCTGTAGTATGTCGAAGCATCAAGTAGGGATGCATCGCCGATTCCACTATGGAAACGGAGTACGTTGCGGCTTGTGAAGCTGCAAAGGAAGTTGTTTGGCTTAGGAAGTTCATGACAGATTTGGAAGTTGTTCCAAATATGAACTTGTCGATCACGCTTTTTTGGGACAACAGTGGTGCAGTAGCCAACTCCAGAGAGCCTCGGAGCCATAAGAGAGACAAACACATTGAGCGAAAGTATCACTTGATATGGGAGATTGTGCACGCGGAGACGTGACAGTCACGCAGATAGCGTCGGAGCACAACGTAGTTGATCCATTTACAAAGCCCCTCACGGCTAAGGTGTTTGAGGGTCACCTAGAGAGTCTAGGTCTTCGAGTGCTTCCTAACTAGGGCAAGTGGGAGATATGTAAACGGGTATTCAATGCCCTAGTTTATTGTATTACTTCATTGTAATTTATGTACAATTCAGAAATGTATTTTCTCCACTAGCTTAGTCCAAGTGGGAGTTTGTTGAGATTTTTGTCCTAATCTCGTGTTTGTAAATTACTATTTAAAATTAATAAGATTTATTTATTTCATTACTTTGTGTCTCGCAATATTTACAAACTTTTCCAATAAACTAAGCTCCTGGGTCATTGAATTTATGAGAGAACTAGAACTTGAATGTTGTGTAGTGGACACACAGGGAGGATCACGTTCGAGTTAATGACCCAAATGGTCTACAGTATATGGATAGGGTTAGAGACCTAGTCCTGGATACACTGTGGATGCGGCCCACTTTGTATTAGATACAAACGAGGTGATCTGACTCGTTCATGTGGTTGACATGCGATTGGGGGCATCATGTGAAATGAGATTGTACAAGACCGGACCGTGAATTATTAGACTTACTGATGTAACACCGTTGACAGTAAGGACTAATAACTTCGTAGATGACCATTAGTGACTCGACCTGAATTCTGAGCATGTTACGGACTCTTGTCTGCGGGTGTCTGTCGTTTGATTAGTACGGGTGAGGGTGGTCATAGTTACTCGCCCAATATGCCTATCTTCTCAGGGACAGGACCAAGTAGGGAGTTGGGAACTTAACTACGCGAGATGGAATTCACTCGTTCCTGCCATTAGGGAAACTAGAAGAGTTGTTCCCTTATGTGTTGTTTCCAGGGCTTGGACAACAGGCGCCCAACATAATGGAATTCACTCGTTCCCGCCATTAGGGAAACTAAAAGGGTGTTGTGTATGGTTGGACCATCACAATATGTTGTTCATTAGAGGAGCAGTGGGGACTTAAGGAACAAGAGGTAGACACAGGGGTTAAATGGTAATTTAACCCAGTCGTGTCTACGAACAACCTGTGAAGGGTCGACTCTTGGGGATTGGTTATATCAGTGGACACGTAATATTCTACACTGACGGGAGTGCAGCTACGTGCTACAGTGGAGTGTTACCGTAGCTAATGAATGTTGATTAACTGGGTCAAAGAGTTTGATAGGTTAATCTCAGAACATTGGAGCCTGTCACTGTAGGTCCATTAGGTCCTTCGATTGGCTCAAACTGGGTTAAAAGAAGGGTTAATGTTTTGGTGCGAAATTGAAGTGTTGTTATTTCACTTGGAGGCATTTATGTCATTTATATGAGATATGAATGATATAATATATAGTTTAATGTGAATGAGATTCATAATAAACTATAGGTTAGCCTAATTGTTGAATTAGGACTAATTGGAGAAATTAATTGAGAGAGATTAAATTGGATGTGATTCAATTTATTAAATCCACAATTATGCAAATGTGATTTGTATAATGAGATATGAGATATCTTATATTATATGGTTATGCAAATATAATTTGCATAACCTATGGTTGTGGTAAAATGGTAAGATTATGGAGATTCTAACTCCATGTTCTCTCCATTATTTAAACCCTTCTTGCAAGAAGGGAAGTAAGGAAATCTCTCATTTTTTTGGAAATTTCACCAAAAGAAAAGTACTCTCTCTCAACTTTTCTCTCTAGAATTTTTCCCCTCTCAACCAAAACGAAGTTCCGACAATCTTCCTTTTTTTCAAAAGAAGAACAATCGAGAAGCCATTAGTGGTTGTGTTCGGTTCTTGTTCGTGAGAAGAGATCAAGTTCGTTGAGATCGAGATTTTGCGAAGTGTTCGTGATCAAAGAAAGGAACAGTGAAGATTTGTCTTCAACAAGTAAGTAGTTCTACTTGCTATATTTTTCTTTCCTTTAATTGCATGTTTAGCCTAGATCTAAGTGTTAGATTAATTTTAATGAACTCAAGTTGCACAATTTTCACCACGACGATTCAATCGTCTTCTGCTGCGTGGAATTTTCATTCTCTTCAATAAGATCATTTATTACTACGACAAAGAAACATGTCGACAAGAAAGGGTTTACAAGTTGTCCCTATAAAAAGTGTCAAAATATCCTAATGAAACTACCATCTGATGTCGAAGGGGATTTAAACAAACATGGAATGTCTTTCACCTATGATAGATGAGTATATCATGGAGAAACTCCAAACTTGTCTTCTTACATAAAACCTAAGGAACCTGGTAATACTTCTCAAAATGTAGATAATGAAAATGGAATGTTTGAATTATTGAATGATCTGACAAAAGTTACTGAACATTTTGGTGAAGAGAACTCAATTAGATTTGAAACAAGTGACAATGTGGGGAGTAGGAATAATAAGTTTCAATCAATGTTTGATGGAGTTAATGCAGAATTATATCCTGGATGTACTAAGATTTCAAGTTTAACATTTTTGGTGAAGTTAAGTCATATCAAAGTACTTAATAATTGGAGTAATAAGTCATTTGATATGTTATTACAATTACTTAAAGAAGTTTTACCAGATGGTACAAAAATTCCAAATTCTTATTATGGTGCAAAGAAGACTCTACGTGACTTGGGGTTAGGCTATGAATGCATACATGAATGAAGAATGATTGTATGTTATTTTGGAAAGAAAATGAATACGTAGAAATTTGTCCACAATGCAATGAACCTCGTTATAATATTGAGAACAATAAAGGAAAAAATGTTCCACACAAAATCCTTAGACATTTTCCTTTAAAACCAAGATTACAAAGACTATTTTATTCTAAGCATACTGCTAGTGATATGAGATGACATAAGGAAAAAAGAATGAACATTGATGGAGTTTTGAGTCATCCGGCAGATGCTAAGGCATGGAAAGAATTTGATAGAAAATATGATTGGTTTGCTAATGATCCAAGGAATGTAAGATTGGCCCTAGCTACTGATGGATTCAATCTATTTGGAAATATGAGTACATCATACTGTACGTGGCCAGTAATATTAATTTCATACAACTTGCCACCATGGAAATGCATGAAAGAAACATTTTTTTTCATGCCCTTAATTATACCCGAACCAAAATATCAAGGAAAGAGATAGATATTTTTGGGTTTTATGTCCTAAAACTCGTGGTTTTGAAAACTGAATGTATATTCTATTTCACAATAAAGTTGTTATTGAAATTTATTCAGTAAAGGTGTTATTGAATATTGTGTATTATGTAACCTTAATTCAATAAAGAACCCTTGGCTATAGGATGAATACTTGAACTTTATGACTGACATAAAAGTGGATCAAGTTCAAGTTATAGCCAGAATAGTCTATAATATAAGAATAGGGTTGGGTACCTTATCCTGGGGACACTATAGACGCGACCCACTTTGTAGAGTACAAACGATGTGATCTTAAATCGTTCATGTGGAGACATGTGAGTGGGGGCGCCCTATGCAATGAGTTTGCATAAGACTGGACCGCGAAATAGTCACTTAGACTTTATAACTCCGTTTGCTGTCCTAACTGACTATATTCATACGTTGACCTAGGTAACTCGATCTCAATCCTGGGCGTTCTATGGACTCCTGTTTCTTCGGATTATCCTTAGATTTGCATGGGTGAGAGTGGCTCGAGACTGCCAACTCAATAAGCCTCCCATTTCAGGGATAAGTCTTGGTTGATAGCTGGGAACATAGTTCTGCAAGATGGAATTCACTCCTACCCGCTTTAGGGATATGTAGAGAGGTTCTTCCCTTAAGTGTTAACTCTGGGTCTTGAACAATGGACCCACCCCTCTCATTGGCCTGAGAGGGATTCAGTTTTCTGGTTGGACCACAAACCAATTGTTCATTAGAGGATCAGTGGTACTTAAGGAACAAGTGGTAATTACAGGGGTAAAACGGTAATTTTTGACCCAGCTGTAAAACGGTAATTAAAATTCCTGATTATATATGCATAAAGTATGTCATATAGTTTTTAAAATCCCACCATAGGAAGCATGCTCCATGCATTGAAAGTATGTTATAAGTGTTATAATATATTGTATGCATGTTTATTGGGTTTCATAAGAATTAATATAAGTGTTATATTAATTTATGAAACAAATATTATATGTTTTAATTATAATTAATATAAGAGTTATATTAATTAAAAATTAAACATATAATTTCTATGTGTTTATTCATGTGATGAATGATGAAACAATTTATAACATAGAAATGCATGTAACCTAAGGTTAATTAATTAGTTTTAAAATGGTTTTAGAACTGGAATTAATTAGACCTTAGGTTATCTAGTTCTAATAAGATTAGAATTAGGAAACCACTAATTTATAAACTATGATTAAAGAGGGACTCTGACTAAGGAAGGTTAAGCTAGGTTCAGGGTACTTAAGGCGACGGAGCGGAACACCCCTACACAGGAACCGACACAGGAGTGAATTTAATCCATAGGTTTATAAATTATCTTTCGTGAGTGGCGTTTATTAAAAAAATCAATTAAACTCATAGACCTAGGTTTATTAAAAGGTTAATAGACTTAGGTAATTCCAATATAATTGTTATATTGGTAGACTTAGGTCATATTGTTTTAGCCGAAATATGCCTAAAGTAAAAGTATACCCAAACTGTTTAAAATACTTAGTGGGAGTGAAAAGGTATATATGATATATCAATTTCCTCTTACGCTCTCCACGTAGTTCATACCGTGAGATTTATGTTCGGCCTCGTGATGTCAATAGGGCATCCCATTCGGATGGTGTTTGCATAAATCAAGAGCAAGGTGAGTGGAGAAAGTATTTATAGTAAGTGAGAGAAGGAAGTGTGTCAGCACATCCTACGGTCTCCTCCATTAGGTTGGACCGTGAGATTCCCATGTTGCGCTGCGCAGTTGGTTGAAGTAGCACCATCCATTCGGAGGATGTAACATGGGATTTGAACAACTCAAACTCCAGAAATGGATAGGGTCTCTTAGGTCCATTCCCAGCTTTGTCTCTCCAGTTCGGTAGAATTGTTGGGGCCGACTTCTGAGGTCTGAAAATGGCGGGTCACACTTACAAGAATTACTAAGTGTTAGTAAATTCTTGACCAAAGTAGCGATAACTAGAATGTTATAGGAATAAGAGTTATTCCGGTATTAACATTTAGTAAAGAATGTCTTGGTTCAGTGAAAAAGTGATTGACTGTCCCTCGGTAGCGGTTGCTCTGACTCACTGAAGTATCGTCGGAGAAACAATAATGAATTTATGGGTACATTATTACTTTTGCAAATTCTTAAATTGGATAGGTTACAAACAATTCACTAATAGAATTCATTCTTTTTCATCATGTCGAACTCTTTTATCCAGTTACTCGCCTTCAATAAACTTAGCGGCGATAATTATGGAACCTGGAAATCAAACATGAATATGATTCTTGTTCTTGATGATCTGAGGTTCGTCTTAATGGAGAAATGTCCTCCCCCTCCCAGCTCGACTGCAAACCGAATTATTGGGGATGCTTATGACAGATGGATTACGGCTAATGAGAAGGCCCGAGTCTATATCTTAGCCAGCATATCTGATGTGTTGTCTAAGAAACATGAGACCATGGTCACCGCAAAGGAGATCATGGGATCATTACAGGCGATGTTTGGACAACCATCCTCATCGGTCTATTATGATGCTGTCAAATACGTTTACAACTCCCGTATGAAGGAGGAGCTCTGCAGTAGGGAATATGTCCTTGACATGATGACCCACTTCAACGTAATTTGAAGTAAATGGGGCAGTCATTGATGAGAAAAGTCAGGTAATCTTTATTATGGAATCTCTTCCGAAGAGTTTCCTATCATTCCGCACAAATGCGGTGATGAATAAAATAGAGGATAACCTCACTACTCTCCTCAACGAGCTACAGACTTTTGAGTCCCTCATGAAATCAAAAGGAAAAGAGAAGGAGGCAAATGTTGTCACTTCGAAAAAGTTCCTAAGAGGATCGTCCTCTGGGACCAAGTCTGGTCCTACTCTTTCTAAGAATAAGGGTATTCAGAAAAAGAAGAAGAAGGACAAAGGGAAGGGACAGGCTCCCACACGCAAGGCCAAAGCCACAGGAAAATGTTTCCACTGTGGAGTAGGCAGAGCCTTTGGAAGAGAAAGCGCCCAAATACCTTGTAGAAAAGAAAGCTGAGAAAGAAAAACAAGGTAAATATGATTTACTCGTTATTGAAACATGTTTAGTGGAACATGATGATTCCACCTGGATATTAGATTCAGGAGTCACTAACTGTTGGGATTTTTGTCCTAATCTCGTGTTTGTAATATATTGTTTGAAATTAATAAGTGTTATTTATTTCATCACTTTGTGTCTCTCATAATATTTATAAACATTTCCAATAAACTAAGCTCGGGGTCATTGTATACATGAGAGAACTAGAACTTGAGCGGTGTGTAGTGGACACACAGGGAAGATCACGTTCGAGTTAACGTAACCGAATGGTCTCTGATATATGGATAGGGTTGGAGACCTAATCTTGGATACACTTGTGGATGCGGCCGCTTTGTAGATACAAACGAGGTGATCTGACTCGTTCATGTAGTTGACATGCGAGTGGGGGCATCCTGTGCAATGAGATTGTACAAGATCGAACCGTGATTTATTAGACCTACTGATGTAACACCGATTGTGATGAAGGACTAATAACTTCATAGATGACCATTAGTGACTCGGACCAATCTCGAGCGTGTTACGGACTCCATTTGCGAGGATCTGTTTCTTTGACTAGTACAGGTGGTGAGGTGGTCACGATTACTCGCCCAATATGCCTATCTTCTCGAGTGACAGAACGAAGTAGGGACACGGGAACTTAACTACTGCGAGATGGAATTCACTCGTTCCCGCCTTTAGGGAAACTAGAGGGGTTGTTCCCTTAAGTCTTTGTCTCGTGGCTTGGACAACGGGCGCCCACCTTCTCACTTGCCCGAGAAGGGTGTTGTATATGGTTGGACCATCACAATATGTTGTTCATTAGAGGAGCGGTGGGGACTTAAGGAACAAGAGGCGTTTCTGTGGGTAAAGCGGTAATTTGACCTAGCCGTGTCTCACGAACAACCCGTGAAGGGTCGACTCATGGGCATTGGTTATATCGGTGGACACGTAATATTCTCGTGACCGACGGGAGTGTGCGGCTACGGGCTATAGTGGAGTGTTACAGTAACTAATGAATGTTGGTTAACAAGGTCAAAGAGTTTGTGAGTTAATCTCGGATCATTGGAGCCCGTCACTGTAGGTCCATTAGGTCCCTCGGTTGGCTCCATCTGGATTTAAGAAAGGATAAAGTTTTGGTATGAAATTGAAGTGTTTTATTTCACTCTAAGGGTATTTATGTCATTTATATGAGATATGAATGATATAATATATAGTTTAATGTGAATGGGATTCATAATAAACTATAGATTAGCCTAATTGATGAATTAGGGCTAATTGGAGAATTTGATTGAGAGAAATTAAATTGGATGTGATTCAATTTAATTAATCCACAATTAATGCAAATGAGATTTGCAATATGAGATATGAGATATCTTATATTATGTGGTTATGCAAATGAGATTTGCATAACCTATGGTTGTGGTAAAGTGGTAATTATGTGGACATTTTAACTCCACCAATTCCACTATATAAACCCTTCTTGTAAGAAGGATTGGAAGAATTTCTCTCATTTTTTAGATTTCCAAAACGAAGAGAAGAGAAACTCTCTCAATTCTCTCTCAATTCTCCTCCCACTCCAAAACTCACAGAATCCCACAATCTTCCCTTCTCCAAAAGAGAACAACCGAGAAGGCTTTTTGGTGGTGTTCAAGACCTTTCGTTGGAGGTGTTCGTTGAGTACGAGGAGCACGAAGAGTTCGTGATTTGAAGAAGAAATCTTGAAGAAAGTCTTCAACAAGTAAGTAAACACTGTTTGCTGTATTTTTCTTCTTCTTTCAAGCATGTTTAGCCTAGATCTAGTGTTAGATCAATTTTAATGAAACTATGTTGCATATTGATACATCGACGATTCAATCGTCTTCCGCTGCACGGGATTTTCATTCCCTTCACTAACCATGTTTGTTCTTCTTTTCAGGAAACTAGTTCCTGGCAGCAGCTTGCTGATAGGGAGATATCTCTCAGGGTTGGAATGGGAGAGGTTGTCTCACCAAAGCCATTTGAGCTTGTGAGTTGTTGTTTAGAGATAGATTTATTTTATTAGAAAATGTACTTTTGGTTCCTGGAATCAAAAGAAATCTTGTATCTATCTCTTGTTTGCTTGAACATATGTATAAAGTATCTTTTGATCATAATGAAGTGTTCATTTGTAAAAGAGGTGTACGAATATGTTCTGCTAAACTTGAAAACAACTTATATGTGTTAAGACCAACAGAAGTAAAAGATATTTTGAACAGCGAGATGTTTAAAACAACTGATACTCAAAATAAAAGGCAGAAACTTTCTCCCAGTACCTATCTTTGGCACTTGAGACTAGGCAACATTAATCTCAATAGGATTGGGAGATTGGTAAAGAGTGGTCTCCTAAGTCAGTTAGAAGACAACTCTTTACCACCATGTGAGTCCTGTCTCGAAGGAAAAATGACTAAAAGGCGTTTTTCTGAAAAAGGTTATAGAGCCAAAGAACCCTTGGAACTCGTGCATTCGGATCTCTGTGGTCCTATGAATGACAAGGCACGAGGAGGGTATGAATATTTCATCAGTTTTATTGATGATTATTCTAGGTATGGTTATCTATACCTAATGCATCATAAGTCCAAAACCCTTGAAAAGTTCAAGGAGTATAGGGCAGAGGTTGAGAACACATTAGGTAAAATGATTAAAACACTTCGATCAGATCGAGGTGGAGAGTACATGGATTTGAAATTCCAAGACTATATGATAGAACATGGAATCGTATCCCAACTCTCAGTGCCCGGTACACCTCAGCAGAATGGTGTATCTGAGAGGAGAAATAGAACTCTATTAGACATTGTTCGATCCATGATGAGCTAAGCTCAGCTGCCTAGTTCGTTTTGGGATATGCAGTAGAAGCTGTTTTAGTGTTCAAGATCCAAAATTGCTTCCGCTTTCTTAATCTAGACACTTTCAGATATTTACTTGCAACCACTAATAGAAGAATTGAATGATTTATGGAGCAATGCCATTGAAACTTACGATGCCTATAATGGTCAAAATTTTTTGTCTTCGTGCAGCTCTGATGTGGACAATTAATGACTTTCCAGCATATGGTAATTTGTCAGGATGAAGCACTAAAGGATATAAGGCATGCCCAATTTGTAATCAAGACGTCTCATCTGATTCATTGTATAATATGATATGTTACATGGGACATCGTCGCTACTTACCTATGAATCATTCTTGGAGAAAAAATATGCAATTTAATGGAAAAACAGAATATAAAGTTGCACCACGATCTTTTTCGGGATTAGATATTCTTCACCAGTTAGAAGTTATCGATTTTCCACCTCTTGGAAAAACTATAAATATATTACAATGGAAGAGGAAAGGAATTCATAATGAATTGAATTGGGTGAAGAAAAAGCATTTTTTTTTTTTAGTTACCATACTGGTCAAATCTTAAGATTCGACACAAACTCGACGTCATGCATATTGAGAAAAATATTTGTGATACTCTTTTGGGAACATTATTAAATATTGAGGGAAAGACAAAAGACACTGACAAAGCATGCAAGGATTTAATGGCTTTGAATATTCGTAAAGAACTACATCTTCAACGTGTTGGAAATATGTTGGTGAAGCCACATGCAAGTTACACATTAACAGTTGATGAAAGGAAAAAGTTTTGTGGTTTCCTAAAAACAGTCAAGTTTCCAGATAGTTTTGCTTCAAACATCTCAAGATGTGTTAGTGTTAAAGATGGAAAGATATTTGGACTAAAAAGTCATGATTCACATGTGTTACTACAAAGAATATTACCAGTAAGAGTTCGTGCTTTTTTACCAAAGGATGTAAGTGGTGCAATTGTCAAATTGTCGAATTTTTTTAAAGAATTGACTGCTAAGACATTGAAAGTTGAGACCCTAAACAAACTACAAGAATCGATCGTGATAATCTTTTGTAAGTTTGAAAGAATATTTCCTCCAGCATTCTTCGATGTAATGGTCCATTTAGTTGTTCATTTACCTAAAGAAGCCAAACTTGTTGGTCCTGTTGGTTATAGTTGGATGTATCCAATTGAAAGGTATATTTCTACATTTTTGTTCATGCACACAATAATCCTATTATTTTCATTTTCATAATGTTTGTTTATATACAATCAATACTTTAGGAGTTTGAGAACACTGAAGCAATATGTCAAAAATAAAGCGCGTCCTGAAGGTTCGATTGCTGAGGCTTTCATAGAAAATGAAACATTGACATTTTTCTCAATGTACTTACATGGAATAGAACAAAGTTCAATAGAACAGTTCGAAATGATGATACAGTGGACCTACACACCTTAAACAATAAGGAGCATTTACCCATATTCTCTCAAAAAGCACGCCCAACTGGTGGCTTACGATTGAAAGAGATATCACGTGTTGAATTACAAATAACTCATTGGTATGTTCTAACCAATTGTGAAGCTGTGGATCCATACAGACGGTATGAAAACTTACCTAAAAAACTTTTAATACAAATATTTATTTAATATGTTGGTTTTATTTTATAGTGAACACGAGTTTGAGTTAAGGAATGAATGTCATTCTAATATTCTTGGAACACATGAAGCACAATTTTCAGAATGGTTTAAAAATAAAGTAAGTTTTTGGCATTTTAATGTATTTTGTATTATAATCTTAGATATACTTGACAAGTGATTGCAATCTTGATAATTTTTTTGTTAGATGCAATCACAAGTCCAGTCAACGTCTAATGAAGTTACACGTGAATTAAATGCACTTGCATGTGGTCCTGACATTCGAATTAGCTCATATAGTGGATGTAATATTAATTGTGTTCGATTTACCTCCAAAGATCGAGATGATCGTTGCACAACTCAAAATAGTAGAATTTGTATTTTCGGAGGGCATAATAGTGAGGGTGCCAACTTTAACGGTATCTTGCAAGAAGTGATTGAGTTGAAATATGTCGATAGGAAAAAGTTATTTTATTTCGATGTGATTGGTTTGATACACATCCCAAAAAGAATAGAATTCGTGAAGACCACCATCCCAAAAAGAATAGATACTCAATACTTTTGGTATAAGAATGAACCGTTCATCCTCGCCTCCCAAGCACAACAAGTATTGTATGTTGATGATATTAGATTTGGTAATGGGTGGAAAATAGTTCAAATAATTCAACATAGACATCTATGGGATGTGCCTGAAATAGAAGACGTTGGTTCACCAGAGATAGATACACAACAATGTCTTCCTCAAGAAGTGGATTTCGAAACACAAACATTTCATAGAGTTGATATGAGTCCAACTATAGTTTGTGAAAACAATGATATGAGTGACCAAATGTTAAATTTCGAATAACAAGTAGAATGTGAAGAAGAAGAGGAAGACGAGGAAGACGAGGAAGATGAATTTGATGAGGGAACGTAGTTAGTACATTATACTTTTTACTTTGTGCTTATGATATTATAATTTATGATATACTAGTATTGTATTGAATGTGTTGTGTTTTTTAGGAAACAATGAGTTCAAATGATGAGGACGAAATTCTGAGTTTGTTTTGATAAGTTGTGTTCCTGGTTCTGGATTCTTATTCAATAGTTCTTTTGAAACTCTGAGATTGTTTGAGACTTTGTTAGAGATTAGAAGTTGTGTTCCTGGTTCTGGATTCTTATTCATTAGTTTTTTTGGAATTCTGAATTCGTTTGAGATTTTGTTAGAGATTATATAGAGCTCGTGTTTTTATTTCTGAATTTTTATTCAATAATTCTTTGAATAGTTCTTGGAATTCTGAGTTTGTTTGAGAAGTTGTGTTCCTTGTTCTGGATTCTTATTCAATAGTACTTTTGAAATTCTGAGTTTGTTTGAGACTTTGTTAGAGATTAAAAGTTGTGTTTCCTGATTCTGGATTCTTATTCAATAGTTCTTTTGGAATTCTGAGTTTGTTTGAGATTTTGTTAGAGATTAGAAGTTGTGTTATTTGTTCTGGATTCTTATTCAATAGTTCTTTTTAAATTCTGAGTTTGTTTGAGACTTTGTTAGAGATTAGAAGTAAGGTTGTTGATTCTGGATTCTTATTCAATAGTTTTTTTGGAATTCTCGGTTTGTTTGAGAATTTGATTCTGATTGTATAGAAGTATAGAGTATGTTATATTGTTTGTTGATTCCATAGTTCTTGAGATTTTGGGATCGATTTTGGGTTTGTTTGAGAATTTGAGATCCTAGTCCGTACACAATGTGGGTTTCTTCACAAAATTATGTTTAATATGTTTTAGAGTAGGAGGAAAAGTTAATATTTAGGGTTTGAAAAATTTCATCATACTCATGTGTTTTTCTTTTGGATGAAGATGAAAATGGTGATCTCTTCTTATGTATGTTTGTTGTTTAATGTGAAGGATTAAAGCAGATGAGTATGGGTGACGATAGAATATCATCATAGTCTTTTCAATCATTTTGGTATGATCATTTTGTAGTGATATAGAAGTTTTTTTTGTAGTAGGTCAAAACTCTGCACTTACTTTAATAATATAGAAGTATTTGTTGTGTTTTCGGTATGATCATTCTCTTTTTCAATATTTATAATTTGTGATTTGATATGACCATCAAACTTGTATAAAATTTGTAATACTTTGTGATTTGATATTCTTTTTTTCACTATAAAACATGTATAAAAATTGTAATAATTTAGTCTTGGTTGATTTATGATATTGTAATGACAATTGTTATTACAAAATTTGGTAAATTTGATATACAAGCAGTTGGAAGTAATGTGTGGTATAAAATAATTTTTTTATTAAATAAAAATATTTGCGACGAAACTCGATATCGTTGCATAATTGTGAATTAGGAAGAATTGAGGTAAGTCGATTTACGGCTTATTGCGAGGAAAATTAGATGATGTCACAGGTACTTGCGACGACATACTTATTTTTGTCGCAAGCATACATGCGACGCAATTGGTCAGTTAGTCGCTTAAAATTGCGACGAAATTTCAGTATGTCGCAGGGAAATGTGACGCCAAACTCTGCGGCGCAATAGCCGTTTCGTCGCAACGACAGTTGCGACGCAAAATATAATTCGTTGCAACTCTTGCGACATCTTCATATGTTCGTCGCACCTTGCGACACAACCAAGTTATTCGTCGCTAATTGTCTTCTGAGACGGCGCTTTAGCGACGAAACTTGCGACGCATATTTTTGCGCCTCTAAAGGTTTTTTGCGCCAAAATTCTAGTTTTAGCGACATTATTTTTTCGTCGCTAATAGCTTCATTTCTTGAAGTGTTGGTTACTTGTGATCATAACTCTTTGATCACACACATAGAAGCGAGAAAAAAATTTATTTATTTCTTACAAACCATTGTATATCGATGGAAAATTAATAAACAAAAGAATAACCCCAATCGACTAAATAAAATATTCATAACAAATCACTTACTCTTGACCAAAATAACTAATTAAAATAATAAATAACGATTGATCGTTGGGTTCCTTAATCTTGTGTTTATTTGAACAAATTTTATATTTGCTTTCTCAAATGAAGCCTGCGATTGATCTTATGTTTGTACTTCTAAAAGTTCATTGTCTCACTTATTTCTTGACTTTTGTAATTCTGTTATTGTAGACAATCTCTCACTTATTTCTTGACTTTTGTAATTCTGTTATTGTAGACAATCTTTTAGTATAGTTTGTAAGTTCTGTTTATCTTTCATATGAATAACTCGTATTTTGTAGTCTATATTTAATAATATTTTAGGATAAAGTTAGATGATGGAATTGTTAAATTTGTATCAATATAATTGAATGCTTAACACACCAAATAATCTTTGTCGTTAATATTATTTTAAGGATAAAAAGGGCCCGGCAATGTTTGAAAGATGTTCCGATTTTATCAAAAGGTTCATTGATTGTCAAT
The DNA here is from genome assembly GCA_036507285.1 of Trichosanthes cucumerina. Classification (NCBI taxonomy): domain Eukaryota; kingdom Viridiplantae; phylum Streptophyta; class Magnoliopsida; order Cucurbitales; family Cucurbitaceae; genus Trichosanthes; species Trichosanthes cucumerina. Next base: position 47,002,959 of record CM071840.1, read on the forward strand.
CAAATTTGATAATAACAATCAATATGTTATCATTTTATATAATAATCGTTCGTTTATATAATCTATAATAATTACTATTTAACATGTTCTACGTTTTATGTTATACTTGTTCAAGATATTCATTATAAGTTCCTTATAATACTTATCTGTTTTCCCTCCATTAAAAACATAAATGTCAAGTTAAGCATGAAATGGTTAACAAGAGGTTAGAGTCCAAATCTTTTAACTTTTATTAATTTATTTTGTGTAATAAGCATGTACGGATCTATTATCAACTATGAGCATAATCCAACTAAATAGGTTTAATCCTTGATTACTGATTCACCATAAGAAATGAAAAATTTGACCGTGAACGTGAACAAAACTATATACATAGGGGTCGTATGGATTGAGGAATTCGGGGGTAGGAGTAAAGAAGTCTGTGGGGCCTACAAAAATGAGTTAAAAATTTGTAGGCCCATAAAAAAGAGTTGAATAAAGAGTTAATAAAGTTGTGGGGCCTACAAGAAGGAGTTAATAATTCGTTTGGCCAAACAAGAGTTGGGGGCAGTTATTAACTTCTCCCAACTCTACTCCCCCAACTTCTCAATTCAAAAGTCCCTAAGGGTGTGTTTGGCCCGTGGGTTTGGATTTGGATTGGTTTGGCATCCAAATCCAAACCCATGTTTGGAGCAAGGTGTTCCAAATCCTTGGTTTTGAAACTCATTCCCATGGGTTACAACAGTACAACCCCATGGGTTATAATAGTGTAATCTCATGAAATTTGTTCAATGTTTTTCTCATCCATTTGTCGACAACTCCGGTAAAAACTCTAACGCCCATCGACAACGACAACTCCGATAAAAACTCTGACGACCACCCGACAACCATCGACAACGACAACTCCGACGACCGTACCGGCGACCACTTTGGCAACAACTCCGGTGACAACTCCGACGACCACTCAGCAACCACCGACAACGACAACTCCGACGATCGTACCGGCGACTACTTTGGTAACAACTCCGGTGACAACTCCGGCGACCACCCGACACCATCGCAACGACAACTCCGATGACCACACCAGCGACTCGACTACCGCTGACGACTGCCTCCGAAAAACACTTGATTTTCTATTTGCTCTTCAATTTTTTTCGTTTTTCATTATCAGTGACCGCTTCGACAATAACTCCAATAACAACTCCAGCGACCACCCGACAACGACAATTACAACTACAACGGCCACACCAGGGACTCAACCACCGTTGACGGTTACCTCTTGCGACCACTTGGTTTCTCATTTGCACTTTCATTTGTCGTTACCATTTTTCACCCCACCACTTCGCAACACAACACAACCCGGTGACAACTCGCGACCATAGACAACGACAACTCTGACGACCACATTGACGACTAGCAACCACTGATGGCTGCCTCAATGACCTTTTCAACAACAACTCCGACGACCCGATGACCATCAAAAACTAAAAATTCAACGACCACCTCGACAATCACACCACCTCATCAACTTGACCACTCCAACAATTCGACAATCTAGTCAATTTTTTAAAAGGTTAAAATAAAACTAAAAAATAGCTAATAAACAATTTTTTATGCTACTCTCAGCACATTTGAACTTTGTGAAATTTTTATTAAAAAAAAAAACTTGGTATTTTTTTTTTAATGTACACTCAAATGGCTCAATTTTGTAATTTACTTTTTAAAAGTTAGAAAAAAGGAAATAATTGTTTTTTATTTCGCACAAAGGCGTTTTATGTTCTTTTGTTTCATGTTAGTTGCAACACTTTTGGGCGATGTATCTGTATGTGTAAACTCGTCGTAGGGGTGTTCAAAAAACCTGATGACCCGAAAAATCCAATCCAACCCAACCCAATTTGTTGGATTAAAAAATCCAATTCGTTGGGTTGAAGATATTTGCAACCCGAATAGTTGAGTTGGGTCTAAATGCTAAAATTTTTTTTAAAGGTTTAAAACTCTTTTTTTATTCCTCAACAACTACCTAAGTTGAAAGTTTCATGGAAACGTTACTCAAAAAATTGATCCTTGTTAAACATTAACTTCTGCAATTCACATCAGATCAATTACAAAAATTTAAAAGGAACAAAATATCTAAAAGAAAAAAGGTGAAACAAAACTGTACCAAACCTAGAGTTGTAAAGCTGCACTCCAAGACACACGCCTATCTCGATTCCCTGAGCTTGTAACACTCCACTCCAAACACAGTTTTATAATTCCCTGCACTTGAACACACGCACCTGTGCTTGTAACCCCTCAGAATAAACCCTCCAGGCTTCTGATTCCCACGATTCTGGTTCCGAACCTGCGCCCCAAACAACCCCTAAGTGTCTAAATCACTAACCTATGTTGGAACAGGTTTGGTAAAATGGAATTTCTTATGAGGGTGGAAGAAAAGAGAGAGAGCTGAGATGTATCTATAATTGTACATTAAAAATATATAAATGTAGATTAAGAAATGAGATTCTAAAAATTTGGGGAGATCGAAGAAGCCAAAGAGAGAGGAAAATGGTGACTGGTCAAACATGCTATACAGCCTACAAACATGGACCCACTTCTGTCCCACAGATGTCCTCTCTTTAAGCCCCCTTCCTTTTGGCCCCCTATTGCCTTTTAGTCTCCTCCCTCTTTCCCCTCTTTCCCTTCATAATCATTATTTCCTTCATTTTTCTTTCTTTCTTACAAACGAACTTTCAACAAAAATGAAGGTCTTAATCCCCCTCTTTGCTAATTCACTCTTTTCTTTTTTATTTTTTCCTCTAATAATTCTTCTCTCTTTATTCACCACTTTACTTTCTTTTCTTTCTTCCTTCAGATCTTCAACTGGGTGCACAAGACTTTTCATCATAGCCTTCTCAAGGGTTTCTCTCTCCAACTTCTCCTTTAATTTACTCCATTCCTTCCTTCCTTCACCTCAATGTTTTTATTCTTCCATTTTCTTTTTATAATTTTTTTTAAGAGTTCACCATTTTCACAAATATAAGTTTTTTCAACCATCCACTTTCAGGATTGTATAATTATGTTTGAATGAAAAATCAGAAGCAAAAATATAAAATTTTTAACTCATCTGCTCCCTCCATGTATTTGACTATTCAGAGTTGCTAAAATTGTTTTTGAATGTTTTATCTTTTTTCAGAGGGTTTTGCTCAAAATGGAACGAAGAAGACTGAAAATGCAGCTGTTAATGATGTGGACAGGCATGCATTGTTGAAGCAAGTAGACCTTGATGTCGAAGCTCTTCATGACTGGAGAGATGGCATTCTCACCATTGGCACGTTCGGGTTTGAATCATTGAAACCTTCAAACGAGTCGAAGGAGTATATCGTGCTCGAAAGCGAAGATGATGACGACGACGAAGAAGAAGAGGAAGAGAAATCGTTCATTCACGACGAAGACGACGACATTATCGATTACTTCGAAGATGAAGAGCTAAACCCCTTGATGTTCACAGCATTTGGACACAAATCAAAGGATGTAAGTGCTGAGAAAGGTGGTGATTTGATCATTGGAGCTTACGAGCTGAACATCGAATCGAAATATAGCGCGATTATGGAGATGGAGAATGAGGATAAGAAGAAGAAAGGGGAGAGGAGAATCACACTGGCAGACCTGTTCTTGGCGGATGCTGGGGATGTGGGAATAGCACTTGAGGATCATAAAGTGCTTCAAAAGAAAACAGCTGATGTGAGAAGTAAGAGTAGTCTCTCCTTTGCCAAGAAACTTATCCCTCGAGTCAAGGAGGATTCACACCCCATTAAGAACTTTCAACGAGTGAGTAGTAATGTTTTATTCTTTTGTTTTTTTTACATTGGCTTTTCAAAAGGATATAAAATGTTTTCTAAAATAGTTGTTGGAATGAGTTTTGTTTATTTCAATAACTTTTCCTAAAAAAGTTACTTTTCACTACTTTAAAACTGATTCTAACTTAAAAAAATATCTTATTCAAGTATTCATTTTTAGTAAAAGTATACCGATGTGTAAAAATTCATTCCAACAAAAGAAATTTTTATGGCAAATGTTGGAATCCAAGAAACACATGCATATTAAATTGTTTATGCTAAAAACTTGGAGGTGTAAAAAAAAAAGATAAAAACAACAATACGACAGCAATATTTGATTTTATTGGCCAACAAAAAGAAAAAATAAATGGCAGGGTTAGAGAAATGATGGAATAATGATTTATTGTGATGCCACGTGTGTGTGGCAGTTGATGAGAAGGATGCTGAAGAGGAAGATCCATCCAGAGATTGAAGACAAGATCAACAAAGCATCAGCTGACCACACTCACCAAATAGGATTTGCCACTAAGGGAGGATTTGAGGCCTTTGAATCTCTCTCTCTTCTTACAACTCAAGGTACTTTATACATTCACTTATCTCATCATAACCTAGAATTTGCTTATTCCCATTAGAATGTTTTTAAGGTTGTCACGTTTCTCACTCCTTCTCTAATGTTTCATATGAAATATGTACATCCTCTACCCAATGAAGATTTAAATCCTCCACCTTACGTATTGTAAAAAACAAACAAATTCCTATATGTAGAAATTGATCTAACGAAGGAAACAAATGTTTAAAGTTAATAAGAAGTTATTTTATTTTTGTTTCTTATTTCTTGTTTTTATTTTCTCTTCTCAATAAAGAAAGAAGAACATCATTGCCTTTGTAACTATTTTTGGTTGAAAAAGAAATATAAATGTATTTAGTAACGATTTATTGTTTCTTTCTATTTGAAATGTTAAATTAAAAAAGTAAAAAAAATCATATGAAGATTAAGTTTTTAAATTACAAATTCGAAAATGTTATTATATTTTATTTTTCATTTTTATTCTGCAATTTATAAGTTAATAATGTTCAAATAAAGCAAACAAGAGCATAACTAACTTGCATCAAGTATAACTCATGATCAAGAGGTCATAAGTTCAAATCTCTCATCCCAATTGTTGATCTACTAAAAAGCAATGTTCAAATAAAGTATTTCCTCGAGAGAAAAATAAAAGTTAAAATAAAGTCACTTTATTTATATGTTTTAAAAAATACCAGAACTAAGAATCACAAATGAGATACTTTATTTCCTTGTATCAAGAACTTTTATACAAATTTGAAAATGACAATTTCGAAACAAAAAAGATGAATAATTACCAAACATGTAAGGCCTCTGGGGCACAAGTGTGAACAGTCTGAACTCAAACGCAAATTCTTATAAACTCAAACTATACTACTCTATATTTTAAAAAATATTATCTGATTCAACACACAATAATAACCCATATATTATTATAAACCATATGATTATTACTCACCCAGTGCCCCAATAGTTTCTTATATTTCTATTAAATTAGAAACCAAAAAAACAAAAATGAAAATTTTATCCAACTAGTCCTAATTTTTCAACTTAGCTAGGTTGAGGTCCTCTTGGGGCTATCTCCAAAAATCCCCAAGTAAACCGTACCACCAAGATATCCCTTAGGTTACTATCCAAATTCACCCATGAAAAGTAGTTCTAGAGAACATACTAAAAGAAAGGAATAGAAGTAGAAAAATTTAAAAGGAAATTAGAAAACATGTTAAAGCCATCAAAGTTGAGTCAATTCGGTCCGTTTGTCTCTAATAATTGCCGATTCGTTCATTTTCATTTAACTTTAGTTCAAAATGCTTAAGGTTGATTTGATTATAGCCAACTCAACTATGTTTTTAACCAATAATCAAATTAGGCCGATTCACCTACGCTCATATCCAAACGACTAAATTCACACTAATCCAACAACCTAAACTTAGACATCATGGTCAGACAGCTAAACAATGTAGGGCCGATCCTTTTCCAATAATCAAAGCTCTATAGTAAAATGGAAGTGAAGATTTTAACAATATGATAATAGGAAATTAGTTTCATTACTGTCGTTTTATTTTCCATGTGATATTGGAATTCAATGGGACCAACTCACCACAAACATCCCAAAAGCAAAATCCAAGTGAGAAGCAGTCAAACAAATCGGTCGTAAATCTTTTCTTGAAATCAGACGGTTGTTGTTATTCGATTAGATGTAAACTCAGCCAATCATATATCATCTGGTGGGCTCTCACACGTTTAATCCACTCATACCAGTTTGTGGGGACACTGAATTATTTACTCCACCAAATTTTTCTCTTTTGAAATATCGTTTTTGTGTACAGAGAATTATTAATCCTGTGCGTCTCTAACCACTGCTTGTTTTTTCTGTGCAGATGCAATTGCTTGATGGATTTCATTCATGAGTGTCTTCTAAATTATGTCTCTCATTGCTTAGAATTTGTGCTTAATTATCTTATGGTAATTAATAAAAACAATGTTTATTATTATTATTACTATTATTATTATTTTTGTTAATTAGGTCTTGTTGTATATGAAGCTTTAATTATGACTACTTGATTCCGTTTTGTAAGTTGTGTATTGATGTTGTTTTGGGTTTAGTATACAAGTCTGGAGGTGTGTTTTGTCAGTCAGTTCTTGGCATTGCTTTAGTTGGTCAAATTATTCATTCCCAATCAACGTTCATTGTTTACTTTACTATTTTCATTTGTTGTTGACTAGTAAGTTTATGTTTAGTATATGATATCCTAGTACAATTTTCGAGATTTGATACATTCAAAAATTATCATAACCACATTTTAATGATTTTTTTTCAGTTGTGGAAGCTATCATCAAGGGAACTTTATACATGACGCATCCAAAAATATGTCATAAATAACTATTTTATGAAAATGAATGGTTATAAAAAAATGTATTTAAGACATTTGTTAATAGTCATGTTAAACTTTTTATGACAATTAAACATTATCTTAATAACTCTTAAAATTGATATTTCCGTCAAGATATATATATTAATGATAATTTTTAAACGTCATAAAAATTCTGTTAATGATATGATTTCAATGTCGAGCATGTTGCTTCTCCGACAACAAAATATTGTTACTGATAATATTCTTATGTCAAGTATTTGCTTTCTTTGATCGTTTGTAGTTTTCAACAAAAAACAAGTTTCTCAAGACCCAGTTTAATTAAGCTTAACAAAACCACAAACAGTAAAAAACTCATGTTCATATTGATACTAAAATAAAAGAGTGAGAGATATTTTATAGGAGAAGATTACCCCTCCAAACCACAAATTTTTCTTTGTGGGACAAATATAGAATGTGAGTGGAGCTTGATGTTGGAAAAGTTGCCATAAATTTGTGATGTTGAAAAGTTGTCATAAACTTTCAAAAACACGAAAATCTTCGTTCTTTCGTTCAAAAACGCGCCTCCAACCATCTATGACAGCTTTTTTTTTTTTTATTATTTAAGTCATGAATGTTTAACGTTGAAAAACTTTCATAAATTTATAATGTTGAAAAACGGTTATAATTTTTTTTAAAATACAAAAATTTTCGTTTTTTGTGTAGGTTTGTATGGCAACACTAGAAAGGTAAATAGGATTTTTGTTATGTGATTTTAAGTACATGCGTGAATTGGATGTGAGTGTCGTTCTCAAGATTGGATCATCAATTTAATCTATTTCTATAGTGATAATTAATTTTACATAAAGAACAAAATAAAAAAAAAGGAATGAAATAACTAAAACTAAACCTATAAATTAAAAATTAGAGACAATAAGTAGGAACATTCTTAGAATGTGATTCACATTTACAAACTATAGGATAAAATTTAATGTGCACTGGATGTACATTAAAACTATAGGTTAATGATTAAATGTGATTTAATCATATACATATAATATATTTGATATATAAGATATTTAAATTAATTAATTAAGAATTAATTAATTATTTAATAGGTTATATTTGTTTTAATTAATAACTTAATTAATTAAAAGAGGAGAGGGGAACGTGTAGATGACACGTTCCCCACTCACCAGTTTCTTCTCCACTCCCTATCGTTAAGTGTAGGGAGTTGGAAGAAGCAGGTATCGATTGATTTTTTCTGCAATTGGTGAATTGCTGCAAGAAAAATTCTCTCTCTCTCACTCTCATTCCCAAAAATTTCTAATTGTTGGAAACCTTCCCACCAAGGTTGATTTAAGCAGAACTCAGAGACACAGGAGGTTCTCTTGTTGGTTGTGTTCTTGCTGGAAGAAAAACAGAGAAGTTCTACAGTTGATTTGTTGTACAACTTTTGGAGCAACAAGTTGCTGGAGAAAGTCTACAAAGGTAATTCTTCGTTCTCTCCTTTAGTTTAATTGTTAAACTTTACATGTTTGCATGTATGCTATTATCCATGTCTAATAGGATTAGAAATTCATGCTTGTTCTGTATTTTTGGGTCAATGTACTGGTTTTTGTTTTTAGCAAAACAATCAAGCACATTAACGATCCCAATCACGTTTCCGCTCCTCAAGGAGATCAGATCTCCATCATTTATACTGCTACCAAACTGTGTATTTACCATAGCAACAAAGTGATTAAAGGCACTTAAGGTGTCACTTTTAAGTTTAAGAGGATATATCCACACAAATCGACTATAATCATCTAAGAAATTCACGTAATATCTAAATCCTTTTGTGCACAAGATTGGAGCAGGCCCCCACAAATTAGTGTGAACCAAATCAAATGGAGCATTAGCACGAAATTCTGAAATTGGAAAGGGTAGAGCATGAGTTTTACCATACTTGTATGCTTCACAAAAACTAAAATTGTCATTTACTTTACTAGAGTATTTAGAGTTTTTGAAGATGGATGTCCAAGCCTTTGGTGTCAAATGGCTTTGGAAACAACCACATTTACACTTTTACCGAAACTTGAAGGGATGAAGGTTGAACAAACAACAGGACTATTATTATCCGACCCCAGATGTTTTCCATATGGAACACTGTCAATAGTTTCTATCATCCCAAGTCAATAAAGTCCATCTTTAAGCACTTCCTTCAGCACCACTTTGCTCGTAGGAATATCCATTACAAGACAACAATCAACATGAAATTCAAGAAACACGTTATTATCTTGGGCAAGCTTGGAAACACTAATCAATTTTTTTTGCAATCGTGGGCACACATATAACATTCTCAAGTTTCAACAGACCATCATGCATTTAGAAAAGATGAATCAACATGAGAAATAGATAGTTCATTTCCATTACCAACAATAGCTTTTTCTTTACCTCCCTACTCAGTTGGATAAGCAATGTTGATACAAACTGCAGTGACATGATTGGATGCTCCATTGTCCACATTCCATGATGGATCAATGACTGATTCTGGGTTGGCAACAAATTGATTAGCATTCTGAGTTGCAACAAAGGCTCGAGATGCCACTAGCAGGAATTACTCCATTGGACCTCACAACTTGACCCATCGATCCAAACCCATAGGAGTAATTATTTTGGCCTTTGTTTTTATTATGGTTTTCAAATTGTTTATCAAACCTGTATAACAAGCGATAGATGAGTGGCCCGTTTTTCCACCCACTTGGCAAATAAGTCTGTTATTATTATTATTCCATCTTCCTCTTCCACGTCCACGACCTCTCTGTCGACCAAATTGTTGTGAGTTGCGATTGAAATTAGAGGAAGAGTTGGATTGCTTCTGCACAAGCTGGTTTCCAGCTTTGCCACTTACAATATTCGCCAAAACATTGTGACTGAAAGAAAGTGTGGATTTCTGAGAGTTTTGAGCGTCAAGCCGTTTTCCAAAAAACAACAACTTTGTTTGCAGTTTTGCCTAAGATATTTCCATCCTCCCTTGAATAGTAGCTACAACAGGATTGTACTCTTCATCTAGCCCCAAAAGGACTTGTGAAATCAGGGCTCGAGTTGAAATGGGGCTTCCAGCAAGACCTAAGTTGTCTGCATGAGACTTCATAACACGCAAATAATCAACCATTTTAAGCGAACCTTTATGAGATTGTTGAAATACCTATCTGAGATAGTCTTCCTCATGACGCGATTGAACACCAAACAACTCTTGAATGGCTGACCAATGTTCATTGGAGTTTTGATAACCCATTACTTGGATCGCTACCTCATACGTCATAGAGTTGTAGAGCCATCCAAGAAGGAGCTGGTCAACTACAACCCAGGTTTCATAGTGTGGATTTACATATGTAGACACGAAAATAGAAGAACTCGAGGCTTCTATTTGGATTGGTTTTGGTCCTGATGTCCCTTCTAATATAGAGGTAGACTGAATAAATTTAGGAGGACAAGGATTTTCTCCAGATAAATGTCCGCCTAACCAATAGCTCTTGAGAATTGGCATTGCCATATTTTTCCACAGCAGATAGTTACTTCGATCAAGCTTAATACTCATGATTTGGTTCAAAAGCTAATTAAGAGGAGGGCTACAAAAAGGTAGCATTGACGTTGGTCAAAGCAGAAGTTTCAGAGGGGTTGGCGTTGGTCATTGGTAGGCTCTGATACCAAGAAAATACTGCTATGAAGATTGTAAAATGCTCTCTGCTTTTGTTATTTCTTTATCACAGTATAGAGGGTTATATATAGCTACACAACCCAAGAATTAGGGTTGGAAGAATAGCAAAAGAAACCAAAAGAAAGAATACACGGGTTGGCTTCTAATTTAAAGAAGAATAAAAAAATATTGAGAGATAATTCTAGAACTTTGGTGATATGTCCTTTGATGAGTTGTCTCCTCTATCAACTAACCGGTGCATTTTGGATTTCTTCTTTACAGTCTGCATCTTCTACTTTGCAACTCAATATTGCACTAAAAAGAGGTAGGGGTAGAAGAAGTTGAGTGGCGAGTTTTGAGCATAGTGCAAGGACAATTCAATCCGCATGTGTGAAGAAAGAAGCTAGTGTTTGGCTGTGGTTTATCAAACTTCAATTGAAATTACAATACAACGCAAAAAAATAAAAGATAAGATTCAATTCGACAGGACTAGACCCCTGACTGGATTGATATGACAAAAGATAAAATGATTACAAAAAACAAAATGTACGAAAAGTAAAAGATTCGATTCTTTTCGATTCTTTACAATAATGCACACTACTATTCACTTACCATTTCAATAATGCGTACTACTATTCCTCCACCATCTTTTGTCGTATCACTTTATTAAAGTGACTTTAATAAAGATGATAATTGTTGTCCTTATCTGATAGGTTCGAATATCATGTCAAATCACTTTTCAGGCGTGAAGGCAAGGTATGCTAACCAACGGATTCATTACTCATCTCGAGCTTTATTACCAGGACCACACACCGCAATAGTCCTTCGCTTCGGTCCTTTATGGTGATTCTTCATAATTTTCTTATGCTACAAGATTCAGACATTTTCTTTATGTTCTGATGTGGAGTTTATAATGTACAATTTTATTATAATGTACAACACTTTTTTTTTTTTTTTTACATTGGTTGCGAATCTAGAAATGGATAATTGATATCATATTCATCATCTTCTTCTACTTCAGAGTTTTGTGGAGAAGATGAAGATGCTATTGAAGTAACTTGATTTAAAATTTTCTGTAAATCTGCCTCTGTTGTTGTTTGTGCTAAGGCAGCTAACAACTTTGATTTTGAATTGAGGAACTCTGCATTTTTCTTCTTTGACAGGTCTTGGAGGTAGCCATTATCGGCAAACCATTGCTTCACTTCTTTGATTCCTGCGTGAGAAAAGTTGTATTTGTCCCACCATTTGATTTGTAAAACTTTTACGATTTGCTTGTAAAAGGTGTATGTATTGATTTGGAAATTCCAACAGAATATCCAAGAGGTTTGAAAGTATAAACAAAAACGCATTGTGAATAGGAATACATTTTTGTGTATTGTTTGTGAAAAATAATGGAATGATTCTTGAATAGGAACTGGGAAGATTTCTTCTGATAGGCTGAAAGTCTTCCACCATTTGATAAACCAGAATGGGTAATCTATTTTGTAAGCATTTTGACAGAATTGAATAAGCCAAGAATGCTCATAATTTTTGTACCACATTACTTTGTACCAAGTTTCAACGTAATCTCAGTACGAGTATGTCTGGGGATTGAATGGTTTTGAAAGTGTTCTTTTTGTGAAGATACTTTGATTCCAATTGGTAGGATTTAAGACCTTAAAAATTTTTAGTTTTGAGTAGGCAATTTTTGAAGGATCATTTCTGTCCGGGATATGAGTTATCTAGACAGATTTTGAGTCTACAAGGATGAATTCATAATAATTCCTTGTTTTGATCAAAGATTCTGGTAGGAAATATAATCCTTGAGGATACATATTTTGAATAATTTCAACAATTGAACTACCATCGAATTCAACTTCGACGATTGGCTCAGAAATTTGAAGTGGTTTTTCAAAATAATTTTTGATTTCAGGTTTGGGAATAAACCTTTTGGGAGGATTGACGGCTTCAACAAAGGTTGTAGGGATTGAAGATCCCTGTTGAGATGAAGACGGAGTAGTGGGTGAGACAGAAGGTTTCATTGGTGTAACGGCAGTAGGCCGTATGAGAGAGGTTGATGACCTCGGTGGGGGAGTTAATGACTCCACTGAATCTCTTATTTGAATCGATGCGCTTCTGGTTCTTGGGCGATTCACTTGAGTGAAACCTAGATCCATTGCGTATTGATCGGTGCTCATGGGAGCTGGAATGTTTGAAGAAGAAGATGGGTTTTTGCCCTTTGAAGATTAGGCTTTGCCTCGCTGATCACTCATGTTTCGAAATAGAGAGAGAAGAAGTTTTCTTTGTGAGAAATTCCATTGAGAGATAATCTTCAAGGGGGTTTTGAACTCCTTTTATAAGCAAGATTTGGAAATCAAAGCATGACAAGATAGCTTGCCATCTTGCAAAAATATGTTTTGAAACAAGATTTTTAACATCCTTCTCTAAAACAAATTTAGAAGCTCTTGAATCCGTTTTAATTGTAAAATGTTTATTAATTAAATCACCTTGAAATTTTTGAACACACAAAACTATTGCCAAAATCTCCTTTTTTACTGTTGAATAACTTTTTTGAGTACTATTCCATATTCCAAAATGAAATCGAATAATTGATTTGTTCTTATCTATACACTGTTTTAGGATTTCTCCATATCCTATGTCGGATGCGTCGGATTCCACTATGAGATTTGCCTTTGGATTTATTAGACTTAAACAAGGTATTGATTTGACTAAATTTTAATTGATTTGACAGCATTTTTATGTTTATCCGACCATGGCTCTAGATTCTTTTTTAGCCTTTGAAAAAGTGGCTTACATATAGGCCTTAGGTTTTGAATAAAGTCAGAAACATAATTGAAACATCCTAGAAATCTTTGCAATTGAGTTTTATCTAAAATTTGATCAGGGAAATTGGAAGCGAATTCAATTGATCTTTGTATCGGTTTTACTAAACCCAAATGAATATGAAATCCTAAAAATCGGATTTGGGTTTGAAAAAGTTTAATTTTTGGAAGTGATACTGCTAAACCATTTCGTTTAATAATATCAAGAAATATATTAAGGTGTTTAAAATGTTGATCTATATTTTGAGAAAATATTAGGACATCATCGATGTAAACAATTGAAAATTCTTGAAAAGGGTTGAATATATCGTTCATAATCTTTTGAAATTCTGATGGAGTATTTTTTAACATGAATGACATAACATTCCATTCATATTGGTCAAAAGGGACATTGAAGGCGGTTTTGTATCGATCCTTTTCAGAAATTTGTATTTGCCAGAATCCTGATTTCATATATAATTTTGAGAATATTTTAGAGTTTGAAATTCTTTTAAGTAAATCTTGTTTATTTGGAATTGGATATCTTATCCACTCTAAAACTTTATTAAGTGGTTTGTAATTAATAATCAGCCTTGGAACTCCTCGTTCCTTTTCTGCTTGATTATTGACATAGAATGCGGCGCAAGACCAAGGGCTTTTGGACGGTATGATGAGTCCTTTCTGCAAAAGATCATCTATTTCCTTTTTGCAATGGGTAATAATTCAGAATTCATTTGAATTGGCCTAGCTTTTGTTGGAATTTGTTCTTCATTGAAGTCTTTGGTATAAGGGAGATTAACTATATGTTGTTTTCTTTTTCAAAAGGCATTTGGAAGATTTGAACAAACCTCATTTTCTAATTTTGTTTTGAAATTAGATATTTTGTCTTGTATTGATTTTCTTTTTAATTCTTCATCTATTTTTTTGTATGAAATTTCTTCCTTTAAGAATTGAATTTGTTTTTGTTTACTCTCTATAATATTTATGGATTTTTGGACCGTTGTTTGTTGAAGATTATGGATTTCATGTCGGGTTATTGGACTTGTAAACTTGAATATTATTTCTTGTCCCAATATATTGGATATTATTCCTTCTTCTGATATTGATATTAGGTATAATTGAGTAAGAAACGACGTCCCTAAAATCAACTCTTGATCTAGGTCTTTGAATAACAAGAAAGAGTTTACAAAACAGACTCCCTTGTTGCAACCATAGACTTTTGACAATTTGTAATTAATCATTAATTGTTGATTGTTTGCACCTCGGAGTGTTTCTGATGTTTTTTCAAAGTAAATTGAGGGTATTAATCCTTCTTGAATGCGATTTTGATCACGCACTGAATCAATTAAGGCACGTAAAGTGATTTTGAAGTCATGAATTTTGAGGGTCACTAAAGAGTACCATTTTTGAAATCGAATGCTTGAGATAGCTCCAACGAAAGATTCTTCTTCTTCATTTGGAGTTTCTTCAGCTTGGGATTTCATTTGAAACATTTCTAGACGGAGATGAAATATCTCACGATCAGTTTCATTTTTTATTTTATTGACTTCTCTTTTTAGGTTATTAATTTCTGCTTGAAGATCTTGAATAATGATTGGTTTTGGTTCCCGAATTTTTTGATAACGTTTTTCCATTCATAGGGTTTGAAATTACTAGTTTCTCCTTGATCTTTCTTTTCAAGTATTGAACTTTTTAAGCTATGAAGAATTGATTTTTTGAGTTCTACGTTGTCTATTTCATCAACAACGTTAAGAAGAGTTTCTTGATCTTTCTTTCTTTTCTTCTTCATCATATTCGCTGTCGGAATATGAATCAGTTTCTTCTTGTAATTCAAGTATTTGACCTTCATCAGAACTATAAATTGACTCTTTAGAATCAGATTGGATGATGTTTAGAAGTTGATGTTTAATTTCATCATCAATTTCTAATTCATTGATCTTCTTTTTCATAGGACACTTATTGGCATAGTGTCCATGTGATCGACATTTATAGCATTGAATATTTTCTTTTTGGTATAAGAATTATAGGGCTTCCTATAATTCTTTCTTTCGAATGACCTATATGGTCGATAATTTTGTCTTTCTTGATGTTTTATGTATCTCTTTATAGCAGTTTTTCGGACTGCAGAGGGTGGATGGACCTTTCCACATCCATATTGATCAGAGAAAATTCCTAATTCTGCCTTTTTTGAACCAAAGGTTTTGTTAAATTTTGTTTGAACTTTGGATTCATTGCATAAACGAATACCTTCACTTATTATGAATGAAGTTAAATTTCCATAGGTTAGATTATCCCAAGGAATTTTTCCGTCATATTTGGCATTTAAATCGATTTTTACTCTTTCAGCTCTATTTAAGACATTGCTTAGGAACATATCTTTGTACCATCTAAAGTCTCCTAATGTTGGACATTTGAGATTTAGAAGGATTTCAGCCGATCTGGCTTGATATTGAGCTGGATCTCCTATGAAGGCATTTGTTATAGTATAGACGAGAGTGTTTATTGCATCGTCTATTTTTTCTTCTATTTCAACTGTTTGAGGTAATTGACCTTCTACCTTGAGTGTTTGTACTCTTTTTTCAGTACTAGAATGATTTAAGATATAGTGGCGATCACCTTCTTTTAGGTATTGATCCCACCATTGTTTTAATTGTCTTGTGAATCCGGAAACGAGAAGTTGTGCTATCTCATGATCTCTCTTGCCTCTTTGTCTATAGGCATTGGAGGCGATCAATATCTCGTTTATTACGTTTATGATTAGATAATCAGATATTCCGTCCACATGCCATTCGTGGATGGCTAATCCATCATAAACGGCTTGAGTCATTTGTGTTTTTTCTTCAAATTGAATATCTGGGAATGATGGTTGAGGATACCAATTCCTCACTGTTGAATATTTTGATATTTTTGATTTTGTACCAATTTTTAAGACTTCATTTGGAGACTCAATTCTTTCTTCATTTAGAGAAATATCCTTAGTATTTTGGATAATTTGGTCAATGATGGAATCCTTTATAACGTTTATTGTGGGCGTTTTTTTTGAAATATGAAGGTTGTTTAGCTTTTCTTCTATTAAAGCTAAAGTTTCTTCTTCTTTAGTTCTTATTTTAATTTTGCTATCAATGATTGTAGGTTTAAATAAAGGAATTGATTCATATATTGGAGGTATTAATATCCTCCATTTGAAGACGAAGCAATGAAAGGTTTTGATATTTTTTCCTCAATCTTCTCTACTTGATTTGCTATTGTGGAAAGAATTTTATTGGAAAAATTATTTTGAAGTTGAATATTTTTTATATCTTTGAGGGTAGGTACATTTTTCTTTTCCTTCTCACTGATATTTTTAAATGAACTAGCTTTGACCTTTTCTCCATAGATTGTTTCAAATTCTATTTCTTCTAGGGGAGGATGAGTTGAGTGAATATTTCCCCTTTGGCTTGTTTTCCATGTTTCCAGCAACATATTGATTTCGCTTTCAGATTGTTTCATCCATGTAAAAAATGGAATATTTTACTCTGTTTCTTCCATAAATGAATACCATTTTGACCTGATTTCAAATCTTTGGTTTTCATCATATTTTTGGAGAAAAGGCATTCCTCTTTGTTTTATTTTTTATTGAAAGGAAATCCTTTTCTAGTGCTTCTTTGTTGATTGAAAATCCTTCAATAAGAACATTTAATTGACTAGAGAACATAGATCGATTATCCATGTCTGTTTGGGTTGGAGATTGTGGTTGTGCTTCATAATGAACATTTGCCACATTTTGTTCTATATTGACTGATTTCACTCGCAACGAGTTGGATCGATCAAAATAGAATTTTGAGTCGGCTTCTGAGGCTGCAGAAGTTTGAGAGGTACTTGGTCTTGAGGACATGAATTCCTTGACTTTAGTAACCTCTGTTTCTTTTGAGAATTGAATTTCAACGACCCCATCTGTATGTTCAATAATTTGGGCTAAATTTGAATTTCTTTTTAAATCAAACAAAAGATTAACAAATTTCTTTAATGGCTTCAAAGAGAAATCTTCATTATCATGCAAGAATGTATGAGTGGTCATTCATATCTAGATTTAAATCCAACTTTTTAAAGTTAAGACTTAAACCATTTAGATCCAACATTGCCCAAAAGTATATATAAAATTTTGTACGAACACATGAATAACCTTGTTGCAATCTAAAGAAATGCTTCTAATTACATAAACATTCAAGAGTTCAACAAATAACCAGAAGTCTCAAGAAGAGAGTTCAATCATTCAACATTAACAAATAAAACCTAAACACATCTAATAAATCCATAAAAGAAACTGCCAAGAAAAAGGAAAAAAAAATAAAACTGTTTGACACGTGCCAATCCTCATTAATGTAGTGATGTGCTGTAATCATAAGCCTTAAATTCCTTCCTGGTTGTCAATGTCCTTTAGGTCTCAAAAACAGGGTAGAAATAGATTTCTATTTCTACTCCGTTTTTGAGACCTAAAAGACACTATTAATTGGCCTCGCCTTTTGCACAACTGAAATGCTCATTATATAATAATCAGGGCACTGTTGAGGCACTAGAGACAGTTTCGAGACATTGTACCCTAATACACATTTTAAAAAAGGAATAATTGTTGTAGCGTTAAGGTGCTACATGAAGCCTTTATGACACTCCAGACAAAAATCTCAACGTGTGCATGTTTCTTCGTGATGGAAGGCTTGTGACTTAATAATTCGAACCATCTTGACGTTGCGAAGTAATGTCTCGACATTATCATTGCGGCTTGAGAGGCTTAGAATGCTACTTGTAGAGCGTCTTAATCTTATAGATGGTGTGTAGACATTGTCCTTCTAGAAACTATAGTTGAAGCTCTTCATGTCTCAGTGCGCACTCAAGGAATGGGTTTTTTACACATACAGAACCTCACCTCCAAACATTTTTTTTTCATTATACTGTTCTCATTGAGAGGGATAAGGGAGAGGAGAACCCCCAAACTTAAAGCTATTAAAACAAACTTCTAACTGGAAAATTGAACCACCCAGATGGCCGATTGGACTAAAGTACTCTCTCGGGCCAATGAGAGGGTCGGGCCCTTTGTTCAAGTCTCGGAGACACCACTTAAGGGAACATTCCTCTACTTACCCTAGTAGGCGAGAAGGAGTGAATTCCATCTTGCTAAGTAAAGCTCCCAGCCGCTCACTCGGTCTTGTCCCCAAGAAGGTAGGCATATTGAGTCGGCGAATCTGGCCACTCTCACCCATACTAGTAAAAGGACAATCCCTCGTGAACAGGAGTTCGTAACCTGCTCAGGATTGAGATCAAGTTGCCTAGGTCATCCTAGTGAAATAGAAACCTAACTAGTGAACAGAGTTACAGGTAGAGGTTACTATTTCGTAGTCCGGTTTTATGTAATCTCATTACATAGGATATCCCCACTCACATGTCATCTACACGAACACGTTAGGATCACAGTGTTTGTATCAAATACAAAGTGAGCCATATCCATAGTTTTACAAGGGTAAGTTACCCAAACCTTATCCCCTAACTATAGACCCTTTAGGTTGTATCTCGAACCGAGATCCTTTTTATGTACATTACATTCAGTTAGAGATTCATTTAAAAACCTTGGATGTTTAGTTTATTGGATTTAGGGTTTAAATGAAGGAAAACACGTAGATAACGAACAATAACACTTTATTGAAATAATAACACTTTATTACATTAATTAGAACATAATTACAAACTACGAGTTTTAGGGCACAAATCCCAAAAAACTCTCACTTGAACTAAAACTCTAGTGGGGTACATCATAATCTAAAACAGTGGTTACAAGAGATAGAAATACAATAAACTACGACATCCATATATCCCATTACATATCTCCCACTTGCCCTAGATTAGCTTATGTACATATCTCGTAAACCCAGACTTCCAAATGACCCTCGAGCACTTTAGTCGTGAGAGTCTTTATAAACGGATCAACAATATTGTGTTCCGAAGTGATCTTCGTGACTGTCACATCTCCTCGTTGCACTATTTCTCGTATTAGGTGATACTTCCTCTCGATGTGCTTTCCTCGCTTATGGCTGCGAGGTTCATTCGAATTGGCTACCGCACCACTGCTGTCACAGTATAAGGTGATGGGAGATTCCATATTTGGAACAACTTCCAAATCAGTAAGGAATTTCCTTAGGCAAACAGCCTCATTTGCTGCTTCACAAGCAGCTACATACTCAGCCTCCATTGTGGAGTCAGCGATGCATCCTTGCTTGATGCATCGCCATACTATAGCTCCCCCGTTAAGGGTGAAAACTTATCCCGATGTTGTTTTCGGAGAATCCTTATCGGTCTGAAAATCAGAATCAGTGTATCCAGTAAGGATCAGATCCTTAGACCCATACACAAGCATATAGTCCCTCGTTCTCCTTAGATACTTTAGGATATTTTTAACTGTTGTCCAGTGGTCTAACCTTGGATTGGACTGGTACCTACTGACTATTCCCACTGAATAATAAATGTCCGGCCTCGTGCATAACATAACATACATTAAGCTACCTACAACAGAGGCATAGGGAATATGTCTCATATCCTCAACTTCTTGGGGTGTCTTGGGACACAGTGCCCTAGACAGATGAACTCCGTGCCTGAAGGGTAATAAGCGCCTCTTGGAATTCTGCATCGAATATCTAGACAACATTTTTTCGATATAAGACGCTTGAGACAATGCTAGCGTTCTGTTCTTGCGATTCCCAAAGATCTGAATCCCAAGAACATACTGCGCCTCTCCCAAATCTTTCATTTGGAATTGGGCCGCTAGCCAATTCTTTATGTCAGTTAGGTATCCTACATCATTCCCAATGAGTAGGATATCATCCACATAAAGTACTAACAAAGCTACTTTGTCGTTGACGATCCTCTTGTAAACACAAGGCTCGTCAACGTTTTGGTCAAAGCCGTAAGACTTGATCGCAGTATCAAATCTTATATTCCAAGATCTTGATGCTTGTTTCAATCCATAAATGGATCGATTAAGCTTGTAAATTTTTTGCTCCTGATCTCGTGATATGAACCCTTTGGGCTGAGACATATAGATGCTCTCGTCAAGATTACCATTAAAAAAGGCAGTCTTGACGTCCATTTGCCAAATTTCATAATCATAAAACGCAGCTATGGACAAGAGTATCCTTATAGACTTCAGCATAGCAACAGGGTAAAAAGTTTCCTCATAGTCAACTCCTTCCCTATGGGTAAAACCCTTTGCTACAAGTCTAGCCTTAAAGGTCTGTACCTTTCCGGCTGCATCTCTCTTTCTCTTATAGATCCATTTACACCCTATGGGTCTAACCCCTTCAAAGTTGGTCTACAAGTTCCACATCGAATTGAAGTCCATTGACTCCATTTCGAGGTCCATGGGTTTGATCCATTGGTCCTTGTCTACGTCATTCATTGCCTGTTTATAAGACAATGGATCTTCTACGTCGTCATCAGGTATGACAATTTGAGTTTCAGCTAAATCCAAGTAGCGGTCAGGTTGGGAAACAACCCTCCAACTGCTTCCGGCATTCCCAACGATTGAGAAGGACGAGACTGACTTGAGGTGTTGACTCCTCCATCAACTCTTGATGAAGGTCCAGCTTGATCAACAACTCTTGTTGGTCCTTGTGTAGCTTCATTTAGTACCAATTTACTACGCGGTTTATGGTTTCTCATGTCATCTTCCTCCAAGAACATGGCGTTTGTAGATACAACCACCTTATTTTCTTGTGGGTCGTAGAAAAGACCACCTCTCGTTTCTTTGGAATAGCCAACAAATTGGCACAATCTTGAACGAGGTTCCAGTTTCTTTGGGTTTGTCATGAGCACGTGTGTCGGACAGCCCCAAATCCTGAAGTGTTGTAAACTAGGTTTACGCCCCTTCCAAAGTTCAAAAGGCGTTTCTGAAACACTTTTTGACGGAACACTGTTCAAGATTTGAACTGCAGTCTCTACTGCGTATCCCCAAAACTAGGCAGACAATTGAGCATAGTTCATCATAGAACGAACCATGTCTAACAAGGTTCTATTTCTCCTTTATGACACACCATTTTGCTGTGGTGTATTAGGTGCAGAGAGTTGAGATTTAATTCCATGTTCTATCATATAGTCCTGGAATCTCAAATCCATGTACTCTCCATCTCGATCTGATCGAAGTGTTTTAATGGTTTTTCTTAATGCATTCTCTACTTTAGCCTTATACTCTTTGAACTTTTCAAGAGCTTCAGACTTGTGATGCATTTGGTATAGATAACGATACCTCGAATAATCATCTATTAAAGAGATGAAATATTCAAACCTTCCTCGAGGTTTAACATTCACCGGACCACAAAGATCCGAATGCACAAGTTCTAGGGGCTCTACGGCTCTATAACCTTTTCCATTAAAAGGTTGTTTGGTCATTTTACCTTCCAAGCAAGACTCGCAAGGCGGTAAAGAATCATCTTCTAACTTGTTTAGAAGTTCATTCTTAGAATGTCTCTCAATTCGGTTGAGATTAATATGACCAAGTCTAAGATGCCATAGATAGGTATTATTATTTGGAGAAATTCTTTGCCTTTTATTTTGAGTGTTAGCATTCTTAAACATCTCATGATTTAAAATTGCTTTGGTTTTATTCGATTTCAGTACGTACAAGCCATTTTTCAATTTAGCAGAACAAATATTGACACCCTCTTTCAAAATGAACGCTCATTGATTGAAAAAGAAATACAATAACCAAGTTCTATTAAACAAGAGATAGAAATTAAGTTCCTTTTAAGCTTAGGAACTATATATAGATTTTTTTAAAGAAAGAAATCTATCTCCGAAAAATAACTTGGCATCTCCCACTGCACGAGCTGAGACGACGTCTCCCGTTCCGACCCTGAGCGTCATCTCACCCTCTTCGAGCTCCTTGAAGGAACTAGTTTCCTGAAATGAAGAGCAAACGTGATTAGTGGCTCCTGAATCAAGTATCCAGGTTAAATCATCATTTTCCACTAAACAAGTTTCAAGAAGAAGTAAATCTAATTTACCTTTCTTCTCTTTGAGCTCAGCAAGGTATTTTGGGCAGTTTTTCTTCCAGTGCCCATCCATGTTGCAGTGGAAACACTTTTCTTTATCTGCAAGCTTGGCTTTTCCCTTGCCTTTGTCAGCAGCACGTGCCTTCCCTTTGCCTCCTATTTTCTTCTTTTGGGTCATCTTAAGCCCAGAAGATGAGCTACAGGACTTAGTCCAAGAGGATGAACCCTTCTGGAACCTTCTGGAATGGGCAAACAGATTTGTCTCTCCATCAGCCTGTGCCTTATTCTTCATAAGAGACTGGAAAGTCTGTAGTTCATTAAGGAGAGTAGTCAAGTTATACTCTATCTTGTTCATCACCGCATTTTTGCGGAATTGCGAGAAACTCTTGGAAGAGATTCGGGATGAACGATTCTCGACTCGCGTCAATGACCGCTCCGTTCATCTCAACCACGTTGAAGTGGACCATCAGATCAAGAACGTGTTCTCTCACCAATGACCCCTCATTCATATGGGAGTTATAAACGTATTTGAGGGATTTGTGTCGAATCTGTCCAGACGGTTGTCCAAACATTTCCTGCAGTGAACTCATGATCTCACGAGCTGAGACCATGCCCTTGTGCTTTTTGGCCAAAACTTCAGAAACACTAGCCAAAATGTAGACCTTGGCCTTATCATTGGCCTTGATCCAGCGATGCGACGCCTCCCAATGATTGAGAGCGTTACGGCGAGAATCGAGGACATTCCTCGATTAAGTACGAACCGATGGTCGTCAACAACGAGAATCGTATTCAAGTTGGACTTCCACGTAGTAAAATTCTCACCAGTTAAACGGTCGCTTTTAAGTAAGGATATTATTGAGGACGACATACTGAAAATCCAAAATAGTTCTAATTAATAATGCCTTTAAACCCATTGTAAAAACCAATCTAATTTAGCAAAATTATTAAAGAACCCTAGTGTTTAAACTAAAACCCCTTTATTTAAGTTAAACCTTTAATCTTGCAACGATACTTCAAGGGTTTAGAACAAAAGCCTCCGTCAAGGCGATCAGTCATTCCTCCCTTGAATTGAGACTTTCTCAGCCAATTCCCACTACCAGAACATCTCATGTCCCAATGGTTCTTAGTTACCGTTTGTTTGGTCAAGAACTTGTTAACTAACTTAACTCATCCCATAAATGTGACCCTACCATTTTCAGATCCAATAGGCCCGAGCCAACAGACTACTATTAAGAAAGACAAGCTGGCTGGCAAACAACCTAAGAGAGACCTATCCATTTTTCGGAGTTCGCGGTGTTCGATCCCTATAGTCGAGGCCTCCGTAGGGTTTGACCGCTCCAGACAACCTAGCAGCGGACTATAGAAATCTCACGGTGCGACCTAATGGAGGAGACAGTAGGATACGTTGGCACGCGCCCCTGCTCCCATTTACTATGGATACTTCCCTCATTCACCTTGGTATTGAACCATGCAAACACATACCGTAGGGGACGCCCTATTGGCGCCACGTGGCCGAGCATGGAACTCACGGTGTGAACTCTTGAGGGCGTGAGAGTAAACTCGATGCGAACATCTCGTTTTCTCCCACTTTGAAGTTCCTAAAATTAGGGTATGGATTTAACTTAGTCGATTCGGCTAAAAGAATCTATCTAAGTCTATGCCTATTATAATCAATTATAACTAGGTCTTAAAACCTTATGTCTAGGTGAATAAATATTTTAATTACCTAGAGATAAAAAAGAATCGAGGTTAATTCAACTCGAGGTTAGGGTCGATTCCCAGTGTAGGAGGTGTTAGATTACTTAAAGTCACTTAAGTACCCCCTGACCTTAGAGCGAGAACTTCAGCGGTAGAGTTCCCTTATAACCAAAGTCCTAAAGCCGTACTATATTTTAAACTATTTAAAATATTACGTAAGTGTGACGACCACAACCACAGGTACTAATTGTTTATTGTATTTAACGTCTAACAATCTTTATGTGGGTCGGATTAGTGAATTTTCCTTATGCTCGGTAAGATTGAACCTTGAATTTTATATGGTTAAAATGATTCGTTTTCCTTAAAAAAAAATATTTATATAAATAAATAAAGGAAGAGGAGGTGACAATGGCACTTTGGTAATTAGTGCTTAAGACAAGGGTTAGTTGGGTTTTTGAAGAAGACCTAGGGTTCTTAGTATATATTATTATTTTTTCATTTAGGCATGAATTGACAAAACCCTAGCCACCTTTCTTCTTCTCCTTCTTCTTCACTTGCCCTAGCCGACCCCCCTTTATTGCTGCAATTTCCGCCGGCCGGAATCCACGAACGGAAGGTTGCCGTCCAGCCACTTCACGAATCTCCACCGACGTGCACGCTGGACGTCGCCTCCCACCGATCAGACTGTCGCGCCGTCTCCAATCCGAAACCGAACCAGCTCGTGATTTCTGGCGTCATCCGCGAAGCTTGAACGTCCGCTGAACGTCGACGACACCAGGAACCCGCCGGCCGATTGAAGGGTTGTCGTCATCCACGAAGCTTGAACGTCCGTCGTCCAGTCCGATTCACGTTCCGCGCACTCGGCTACTGCACTGCGGCAAAGACCGGGCCGTTCGTGAGTTCACCGCGTGCCGCCGCTCGAAACCGGTGAATCCTCGTCGAGAAGAAAGGTAGCGCCGGGATTACGCTACGCCATCCGACCAGCCAGATCTTGGTTCGTCGTTACGCTACCGTCGAGGGTTATTCGGAGCCGAGATTGTTGGAGAGGTGAGCCTTGTGAAACCTTTTCTGTTTTGGAGGTGTAGAATTAATTGGATCTGAATCATGTGAAAATATTGTAGGAACAAGCCGAAGTTCGGTATCAAAACTTCCAAGATTTGGAGCAAGCGAATTGACGTTCGGCTTATACTTCGGAGTTAAGGTAATTAGAGCAAAGTGGGAATCATAGACCTTTATGTACGTAAAATGTTATAGACCTAGAAGTGTCTTATGGGTGAGTGAGAAATTAGAAAACTTCTTGATTATCAGACAATTAGAAAGAGACCCCCATTTTGAGAACTAGAAGTAGAACGGTTGAATCAACGCTAGAGGTAAGGGTCCTTGTGCCGAACTTTTCTAAATGGGGTCAAAGAAAACGAATTTCATTATTTTATGCGAAAATAGTTCGTTATTTTACAAAAAAATGTTTCATGATTTTATGTCAGAGCATATCTTTATTTTATGCGAAAATAGTTTATTATTTTATGTGAGAATATTCCGAAAGTAGTTCATTATTTTATGTGAGGGTATTTCAGTATTTTATGTGAGAACATTTCAGGATTTCATATGAAAGTTTTCTGTTATCGTAAGTACGAAATCGATCAAGCTTAAAAGTATTATCCTCAATATATTATGAAAAGTTATGATTTGCACATCAGTATCACTGTTTCATGACATGTGCATTATAGCCACGTTAGATGATGGGACCTCATGCATGTTATGTATGTCATGAAATGATTTGAAATAAAATGTGGAAATTGGTCTCCTGAGTTCATTGTATGCATGGTCAAACGTGCATTAGAGACCCTATGGGTCAAGCTTATAGGGGTATTTGAGGACTCAATCCATATAGAGAGTGCATGAGGACTCAAAACACTTATAGGGAGTCTGTGAGGACTCAAATTCTTATAGAAGTGCGTGAGGGACTCAAAATGAAATGACTCAAGGTGACCAATTAGCCATTTCTGAGTAAAAGGAAGTCATGCATTACTGATCCACGAATAATATGAGAAAGCCCTAGGTCCCATATATGAATATTTTGGATCACGTTTAAAAGTCATGATTGTGTGTGTGTGTGCATGTCCCAAACCTCGGTAGCGAGGTCACTTACTGGGTATTGTAATACAATACTCACCCTTTTATTTTAAAATGTTTTGTGTAAGGCAAGGGCGTGCGGGGCGAGTGGCGGGCGCGTTGTCAAAACCATGGGGATAGTTATGCTTTTCGCATTTTTCCTTAATAATTGACGTTGTCGTTTCACGATTTCAAGTTTAAATTTTACTTCGAGGATTTTAAGTAGGCCAAGTTTAAAATGTATTTTCAATGTTTTGACGCTTTCTTCGGGATCCCTAAAGATAATTTTGGTATTTTGGCGATTTAAATATTGTTTTATGTGCTTTTGGCCTAAGTCATGCATGCATGTGTTGTAGTGTCCCTAGGAATTATAGTTATAGAAAAGTAGGGGCGTGCATAGTTGGTATCGAGCCCTAGGTTTAGGGGTTCGTA
Source organism: Trichosanthes cucumerina (assembly GCA_036507285.1). NCBI lineage: Eukaryota > Viridiplantae > Streptophyta > Magnoliopsida > Cucurbitales > Cucurbitaceae > Trichosanthes > Trichosanthes cucumerina. Next base: position 47,029,408 of record CM071840.1, read on the forward strand.
GACTTTCTTTACGATATAGCACTGAGTAGTTCCCATGGTTGAGTAACGCGTCCCAGTCACCGCCAGGTACGTCCTTGTAATTTATGAACTAAGCGAATGATTATGATGTAATCATGTATTGTGAATATAAATGAACTTAAACTTTTAAGGTGATCCTATTTTACAGCTAGAAAATGATGAGACTAAGATAGAAATTCTCTGCGTTGTAGTACTGACAAAAATGCCACCTAGAGGTCGAGGGCGAGGTAGAGGACGTGGTAGGGGTCGGAGGACAGGAAGAAACGTTAACACCCAACCGGAACTACTGCTTCGAACAGAGGAAGAGATTACTCCACCCGTGCGGATCTCCCCGGGACCAACGGATCGCCAAGAGGATGCTCTGCGATCGCTCCAATGGCGGATCAAGGAAACTCTAGTGTCATGACTATGATGGTAGAAGCTATGCAGACCCTAGTGCGAGCTACAGTAGCCACTCAGTTAGCTCAAACAAGCCAGGTTCGGAATGATGCAACTCTAGAGTCCCGATATCTGAAGGATTTCAGGAAATATGATCCCAGATCTTTTGATGGGTCTTCTAATGACCCCACTGTGGTTGAGTTATGGTTGTCCTCCATCGAGACCATTTTCAGACTGATGAACTGCCCGGAGGACCAGAGGGTGTCTTGCGCAACTTTCATGTTGAGAGACGACGCTTACTTATGGTGGGAGTCCGCTCAGGGGACCATAGTCGCCAGCGGAGAGTCGATTACCTGGAATTTATTTAAGGAAGCATTCTGGCGGAAATTTTACCCTGCCGCAGCTCGTTATATGAAACAGGCGGAATTCTTACAGCTTGGTCAGAACAGGAGGGCAGTTGAGGTATATGAGAGGGAATTCACCCGTTTGTCACGTTTTGTCCCCGAGTTAGTAGACACAGAGGCGAAGAAAACAGAGCGTTTCGTTATGGGCCTGGATGAGAATATTCGAGGCTTCATACAGGCACTAGCACCCCCAGATTATGCTTCCGCGGTAAGAGTGGCGGAGTTGATTTGGGTACTGCACCTGATATTCATCGGTAGTAGGCCTAACCCAGAGGCGACCCCTGTCCAAATCGTAAGAAGAGAAATGGGAGCGAGCAAATTCAAGCTCGCAGGCGCCCAAACAGACGCCGCATAGACCAGGAAATTTTCGTGCAGGTTCGGGACAGAAACCACAGTTCAATAGGACAGGAACTAACAGTGGAGACAAGCCACAATGTAAAGACTGTGGTAGACAACATTGGGGTAAGTGTTTGGCCGGACCGAGTATGTTTGAGATGTGGAAAGGAAGGACAGGGAAATGATAGTTGTCCGAGTAAGGCGGTGGTAGCCAACCTCAGGTTACCAATAGTGGGGTTGCTGCCAAGCCCGTAATACACCAAGGAAGAGCTTATGCGAGCACAAGTAAGAGCGTCAATGGCACAGACTCCGTGGTTACAGGTACACTCCCATTACTTGGGCACCTTGCCTTTGTATTATTTGATTCTGGCTCTACTCATTCTTTTATTTCTGCATCCTTCGTGAGTCAAGCTGAGTTAGAGTTAGAACAGTTACAGTATGCTTTGTCTGTTTCCACTCCTGCGGGGATAAATTTGTTAGCCACCATGAAAGTCAAAGATGGTAGTTTGACTATCACAGATCATGAGTTAGAAGTAAACCTAGTAGTCTTAGACATGACCGACTTTGATGTGATATTGGGTTTGGAGTGGTTAGCTCAGAACCATGCTTGCATTGGATCGCTTGGGAAGGAGGTAGTGTTCACTCCTCCCGACCAACCTAGTTCTGAGTTGAGAGGCACACGCTAGTGAAGTAAACCTAAGGTAATTACTGCCCTTAAGGCCAGGAAGTTATTACATCGGGGAGCTTGGGGGGTCTTAGCTCGTATAGTAGATGCGAGGTGTGCGGAGATCTCAGTGTCGTCGGTACCAGTAGTGAATGAATTTCCAGACGTCTTCCCCGAGGACCTCCGGGAGTACCTCCCGGTCGGGAGGTGGATTTTAACATAGGATTGGAGTCGAGAGCGACTCGATATCAAGGAACGTGCATGAGAATGACACCGCAGAGTTGAAAGAACTTAAACTACGATTACAAGACTTACTAGATAAGGGATTTATACGCCCTAGCGTTCGCGCCTTGGGAGCCCCCTGTCTTTGTTTGTGAAAAGAAAGAGCGGATCCATGCGTGCGTGTATAGATTACCGAGAGCTAAACAAGGTTACGACCAAGAATAAGTACCCTCTTCCTAGAATAGATGATTTGTTCGACCAGTTGCAGGGAGCAGCGGTGTTTTCCAAGATTGATTTGAGGTTAGGCTATCACATGTTAAGAATCAGTGAGGAAGACATTCTCAAGACGGCGTTCAGATCGCGTTATGGACACTACGAGTTCACAGTGATGCCATTTGGTTTGACCAACGCCCCTGCCGCCTTCATGGACTTGATGAACCGACTATTCAAGGAATTTCTAGATACGTTCGTAATTGTGTTTATTGATGACATTCTGATATACTCCAAATGTGATGAAGAACATGAAAGGCATCTGAGGAAAGTTTTATTCACGCTGAGAGAGAATAAGTTGTATGCGAAATTTTCCAAGTGTGAATTCTGGCTCAGGCAGGTATCCTTTTTGGGACATGTGGTGTCCGAGGCAGGAGTCTCTGTTGATCCAGCGAAAGTGGAAGCGATCACCACGGTGGCCTCGTCCGACCACCGTCGCAGGTACGTGAGTTTTACGGGCCTTGCGGAGGATACTATAGGCGTTTCGTGCAGGATTTCGCCAAGATAGCCATGCCCATGACTCAGCTGACGCGCAAAGGTAACACATTTGTTTGGGATGACACTTGTGAGGCGAGTTTCCAGGAACTCAAGCGGAGGTTGGTGTCAGCTCCGATCTTCTGAAATTCCGAGGAGCAGGAAGCTTTGTGGTCTCTGATGGACGCTTCTAAGAAAGGTTTGGGTTGTGTATTAATGCGACGACGGTAAAGTAATAGCCTATGCATCCCGACAACCGAAGACGCATTGCAGCGAAACTATCAACCCATGACTTAGAACTAGCGGCACTAGTCTTTGCACTAAAGATCCGGAGACATTACTTATATGGCGAAAAAATTTGATTTTTTGAGATCATAAAAGTCCAAGTATTTGTTCACCCGAAAGAATTAAACATGAGGCAACGCAGATGGTTGGAATTAGTGAAGGATTACGACATAGATATTCAATACCACCCGGTAAAGCTAATGTCGTGGTGATGCCCTCGATGAAAGCCGTTCATACTTCGGTAGCGAGTTCTCGACATGCAGTGGAGCTGCAAGCGAGAATTTGTACGAGTGAAATTGCGGTACTAGTAGGGAAGGCCACAGCGCTTAGATTAGCTCGATTAAGCTATGATGACCAACTTTGAGGCAACGGATTGTCGATTCTCGCAGGGGATCCTCAATTAGTAGAAAAGCTTATTGCGAGAATCGCAGTCGATTAGCGAGATTTTCGCTATCCGCATGATGGAGGACTATTATTCCGGGGCGATTATCTGTTCCAAACAACGCCAAATTGAAGACTGAAATCTTGAATGAAGCTCACAACTCGCCGTTTTCTATACATCCCGACAGTACCAAGATGTATCGAGATCTGAAACAGTCATTCTGGTGGTGTAACATGAAGCGCGACGTGGCGGAGTTTGTTAGCAGGTGTTTGACTTGTCAGCAAGTGAAGGCACCTAGACAGAAGCCCGCAGGACTACTGCAGCCTTTACATGTACCACAGTGGAAATGGGAGGAGATCTCTATGGACTTCATAGTCGGACTGTCCAGAACCTTGGAAGGTTACTCAGTGATTTGGGTCATCGTTGTGAGCTACGAAGTCGGCACACTTCATACCCGGGAAACCCACCTACTCTACGGATAAGTGGGCGCAGCTGTACCTAGAAGAGATAGTCCGTCTACATGGGATTCCAACAAGAATTATTTCAGACAGGGATCCACGTTTCACCTCCAATTTCTGGAAAAGCTTACATAGAGCGTTAGGTACACAGTTAGACTTTATATGACTTTTCACCCCTGAGGCGGATGGGCGGCGAGGCGTTTGAACCAGATCTTAGAAGACATGTTGCGAGCTTGCACCTTAGATTTTCCAGGTAGTTGGGACACTCATTTGCATTTGATGGAGTTTGCATACAATAACAGTTATCAGGCGACCATTGGAATGGCTCCATTCGAAGCCCTTTATGGAAAGCGTTGCAGGACCCCTGTTTTCTGGGAGGAGGTTGGTGAACGCCAGTTATTGGGTCCAGAATTGGTGCAGGTCACTAATAGTGCAATTCAAAAGATTAGGGTGCGAATGCAGACCGCCCAAAGCAGGCAAAAGAGTTACGCCGATTCGAGACGAAGGGACCTAGAATTCGTAGTTGGGGACCACGTATTCCTTAAGGTGGCCCCAATGAAAGGGATTCTAAGGTTTGGTCGGAAAGGGAAATTGAGTCCGCGCTTTATAGGACCGTTTGAGATTTTAGAGAGGGTTGGTGTGGTGGCCTACAGGTTGGCATTGCGGCCTTCCCTATCAGCAGTTCATAACGTATTCCATGTCTCCATGTTAAGAAAATACGTTCCAGACCCGACCCATGTAGTAGACTTTGAACCGAATTCTGGTTGGCGAGAGGATTTAAGTTATGGCGAACGACACATGCATGATTATTGCGAGGATCAAAAGATCCTCCGTGAATGCAAGTGAGATCGGCTTAGTTAAAGTGTTATGGCAAAATCACCGCACGGAAGAAGCTACCTGGGAGCGAGAAGAAGAAGTGTGAGCTAAATACCCAGAACTGTTCCAAGAGTAGGAACTTTCGAGGACGAAAGTTCTTAAGGAGGGAAGATTGTGACGACCACAACCACAGGTACTAATTGTTTATTGTATTTAACGTCTAAAAATCTTTATGTCGGGTCGGATTAGTGAATTTTCCTTATGCTAGGTAAGATTGAACCTTGAATTTTATATGGTTAAAATAATTCGTTTTCCTTAAAAAAAATATGTATATTTATATAAATAAATAAAGGAAGAGGAGGTGACAATGGCACTTTGGTAATTAGTGCTTAAGACAAGGGTTAGTTGGGTTTTTGAAGAAGACCTAGGGTTCTTAGTATATATTATTATTTTTTCATTTAGGCATGAATTGACAAAACCCTAGCCACCTTTCTTCTTCTCCTTCTTCTTCACTTGCCCTAGCCGACCCCCCCTTTATTGCTGCAATTTCCGCCGGCCGGAATCCACGAACGGAAGGCTGCCGTCCAGCCACTTCACGAATCTCCACCGGCGTGCACGCTGGACGTCGCCTCCCACCGATCAGACTGTCGCGCCGTCTCCAATCTGAAACCGAACCAGCTCGTGATTTCCGGCGTCATCCGCGAAGCTTGAACGTCCGCTGAACGTCGACGACACCAAGAACCCGCCGGCCAATTGAAGGGCTGCCGTCATCTGCGAAGCTTGAACGTCCGTCGTCCAGTCCGATTCACGTCCCGCGCACTCCGGCTACCAGACCTGCAGCACAGAAGGTCGTTCGTGAGTTCACCGTGTCGCCGGTCGAACAGCTGAACCTCGTCGGAGAAGAAAGGTAGCCGCTGGGATTACGCTACGCCATCCGACCAGCAGATCTTCGGTTCGTCGTTACGCTACCGTCGAGGGTTATTCGGAGCCGAGATTGTTGGAGAGGTGAGCCTTGTGAAACCTTTTCTGTTTTGGAGGTGTAGAATTAATTGGATCTGAATCATGTGAAAATATTGTAGGAACAAGCCGAAGTTCGGTATCAAAACTTCCAAGATTTGGAGCAAGCGAATTGACGTTCGGCTTATACTTCGGAGTTAAGGTAATTAGAGCAAAGTGGGAATCATAGACCTTTATGTATGTAAAATGTTATAGACCTAGAAGTGTCTTATGGGTGAGTGACAAATTAGAAACTTCTTGATTATCAGGCAATTCGAAAGAGACCCCCATTTTGAGAACTAGAAGTAGAACGGTTGGATCAACGCTAGAGGTAAGGGTCCTTGTGCCGAACTTTTCTAAATGGGGTCAAAGAAAACGAATTTCATTATTTTATGCGAAAATAGTTCGTTATTTTACAGGGAAATGTTTCATGATTTTATGTGAGAGCATATCTTTATTTTATGCGAAAATAGTTTAATATTTTATGTGAGAATATTCCGAAAGTAGTTCATTATTTTATGTGAGGGTATTTAAGTATTTTATGTGAGAACATTTCAGGATTTCATACGAAAGTTTTCTGTTATTGTAAGTACGAAATCGATCATGCTTAAAAGTATCATCCTCAATATATTATGAAAAGTTATGATTTGCACATCAGTATCACTGTTTCATGACATGTGCATTATAGCCACGTTAGATGATGGGACCTCATGCATGTTATGTATGTCATGAAATGATTTGAAATAAAATGTGGAAATTGGTCTCCTGAGTTCATTGTATGCATGGTCAAACGTGCATTAGAGACCCTATGGGTCAAGCTTTATAGAAGTGCGTGAGGACTCAATCCATATAGGGAGTCATGAGGACTCAAAACACTTATAGGGGTCTGTGAGGGAGTCAAAACACTTATAGGGGTCTGTGAGGGACTCAAATTCTTATAGGGATCTGTGAGGGACTCAAAATGAAATGACTCAGGGTGACCAATTAGCCATTTACTGTAAAAAGGAAGTCATGCATTACAGTCACGAATAATATGAGAAAGCCCTAGGTCCCATATATGAATATTTTGGATCACGTTTAAAAGTCATGATTGTGTGTGTGTGCATGTCCCAAACCTCGGTAGCGAGGTCACTTATTGGGTATTGTAATACAATACTCACCCTTTTATTTTAAAATGTTTTCAGGTAAGGCCAAGGACGTACGGGGCGAGTGACGGAGGCGCGTTGTCAAAACCATGGGGATAGTCATGCTTTTCGCATTTTTCCCTTAATAATTGACGTTGTCGTTTTACGATTTCGAAGTTTAAATTTTACTTCCAGGATTTTAAGTAGGCCAACTTTAAAATGTATTTTCAATGTTTTGACGCTTTCTTCGGGATCCCTAAAGATAATTTTGGTATTTTGGCGATTTAAATATTGTTTTATGTGCTTTTGGCCTAAGTCATGCATGCATGTGTTGTAGTGTCCCTAGGAATTATAGTTATAGAAAAGTAGGGGCGTTACAGTAAGACTTATTTCTAATCCTATTAGAAATTGAAACTTAGGTCTAGATTAATTTTAAACAATTTAATACTAATTAAATTTAACCCAAGCTCCTATGTTTGCATGCATTTCTTTATTATAGGTTATGGTTTCTAAAACCCCTTTAATTTATAACTTTTATAAATTTTAATAATTAACCTATGATAAAGAAACTATATTATAAATCCAACAATCAATATTCAAATTGGAATTATAAAAGAAATTCAACTACTTGAATTATAAAATTACTTAAACAAAATAACATTTATTTTAAACTAAGTAATTTCATGCTCCATGCAATTTATTTTCCATATAATCTAATTATAACACTTATAATTAATTACTCATGAAAAATAAATTAGTCATGCATTCAACCATATTCATATAACATTTATATAAATAAAATGCATGAACATGCTTATCCTAAGGTGGTAATAATCTAAATGACATTCATATAGATAAAAAGCTATAAAACCGGAATAATTTGACCCCTAAAGCTCAAAAAAAAATAAATTACATTAATTTATTTCATGAAACATGTCCAAAAATACCCTGAACCGTCCTTGAACCGCTCGAACCGGACAAAAATGCTTTGAACGGTCGAGCCGGGTCGCGGTGCTTGAAAGCCCCACTGCGTTGCAATGCTGATGGCAGCGTTGCAACGCCCGCTTCGTCGTCTTGCGCGCCTGGTATCGGGATGGGGTTGCGATGCTGTTCTTCAGCGTTGCAACACCCGCTTCGTCGTCGATAGGGAACGCTGGCGTTGCGACGTTGTTCTTGGCGTTAACGTGATGATGAGATGATGTTACCGCGCTCGCGCCTCGGCAGCGACTTTCTTCCACAAACACAGCAGCTTCCAAAAGCTTTTTCTCCTTCGATTCTCCACCGAATTGCTTGAAACTTGTCCCGAACGACTCGTAACTTAATTACAGACTCAATTTTGCACTCTTTGCCCAGAAACGCAGGGGCCTTTACATACAATTTGATCAAAATCAAAGGTAAACTATGGCCAAAAAACTCCTAAACAGTATTACAGCAAACCAATGCAATTCCCACCAAAATCAATGCAATTTTGTTTCAAAACAAAAAAATACAAGCATTGCTCGGATACCAATTGATGGAGATCTAATCTCCTTGAGCAGCGAAAACGTGATTGGGGTCGTTAATGTGCTTGATTGTTTTACTAAAAGCAAAAACCAGTACATTGACCCAAAAATACAGAACAAGCATGAATTTCTAATCCTATTTTTTCATGGATAATAGCATACATGCAAACATGTAAAGTTTAACAATTAAACTAAAGGAGAGAAAGAAGAATTACCTTTGTAGACTTTCTCCAGTAACTTGTTGCTCCAAAAGTTGTACAGCAAATTAACTGTAGAACTTCTCTGTTTTTCTTCCAGCAAGAACACAACCAACAGGAGAACCTCCTATGTCTCTGAGTTCTGCTTAAATCAACCTTGGTGGGAAGGTTTCCAACAATTGGAAGTTTTTGGGAATGAGAGTGAGAGAGAGAGAATTTTTCTTGCAGCAATTCACCAATTGCAGAAAAAATCAATCGATACCTGCTTCTTCCAACTCCCTACACTTAACGATAGGGAGTGGAGAACATGTCATCTACACGTTCCCCTCTTTTAATTAATTAAATTATTAATTAAAATAAATATAACCTATTAAATAATTAATTAATTCTTAATTAATTAGTTTGAATATCTTATGTATCAAATAGATTATATGTATATGATTAAATCACATTTAATCATTAACCTATTGTTTTAATGTACGTCCAGTGCACATTAAATTTTATCCTATAGTTTGCAAATGTGAATCACATTCACATTTAATATAATATTTGAACTCTTTCAAATATTCAATTCTCTCATATAATTTAATATGAATCATATTCACATTAAATTTATAATATATAGTTCCAAAACTATATATTATATCGTATCTAAATACATTAAATATATTCCCTAATGAATTTGAACATTTCAAATTCAAATGATCTAAGAACCCTTTACGAGCTAGAAGGTGGACATAATGGACCTACAGATCAGAAACTCCAACAATACGAGACTGCTCGGTTAATCTCATTAACCTCCCAATCAACATTCGTTAACTGCGGGAACACTCCACTAAAGTCCCACAGCTGCACTCTTCTCACTGCAGATATATTTCTATGTCCATGGATATTGACCAATAACAGCAAGTCAATCCTTCACGAATGTTCGTAACACCAGCTAGGTCAAATTACCGTTTTACTCCTGGGTTACATCTTGTGCCTTAAGTACCAGTGCTCCTCTAATGAACAATTTGTTTGTGGTCCTACCAACAAACAGAGTCCCTCTCGGGCCAATGAGAGGGTCGAACCCGTTGTTCAAGTCCCGGAGAAACAACTTAAGGGAACATTCCTCTACTTACCCTAGTAGGTGGGAAAGAGTGAATTCCATCTTGCTAAGTTAAGTTCCCAGCCGCTCACTCGGTCTTGTCCCCAAGATCGTAGGCATATTGAGTCGGCGAATCTGACCACTCTCACCCATACTAGTCAAAGGACAATCCATCGCGAACAAGAGTTCGTAACTTACTCAGGATTGAGATCAAGTTGCCTAGGTCATCCTAGTGAAATAGAAACCTAACTAGTCAACTGAGTTAGAGCTAGAGGTTACTATTTCGTGGTCCTGTCTTATGTAATCTCATTACATAGGATATCCCCACACACATGTCATCTACACGAACACGTTAGGATCACAGTGTTTGTATCAAATACAAAGTGGGCCATATCCATAGTTTAACCAGGGCAAGGTACCCAAACCTTATCCCCTAATTATAGACCCTTTAGGCTGTATCTCGAACCGAGATCCTTTTTATGTACATTACATTCAGTGAAAGATTCATTTAACAGCCTTGGATGTTTAGTTTATTGGATTTAGGGTTTAAATGAAGGCAAACTCGTAGATAACGAACAATAATACTTTATTGAAATAATAACACTTTATAACATTAATTAGAACATAATTACAAACTAGGAGTTTTAGGGCACAAATCCCAATAATAAAGGCCCTTCAATCTGATAATGGTGGTGAAAACAAACGTGCTCATCAACTTTGTGGACAGTTAGGAATTCACTCAGGGTTCTCGTGTCCTTATACGTCAACTGAAAATGGGCGTGCTGAAAGGAAACACAGACACATAGTTGAAACTTGGCTCACTTTATTAACACAAGCTTCTATGTCTCTATGTTATTGGTGGGAAGCCTTTCTTACCTCTACTTTTCTAATAAATGGACTACCATCTTCTGGTTTGAAAGGGAGGTCTCCTATGGAATTATTAATCAAAAAGCAACTTAATGTACATGAGCTAAGGATTTTTGGGTGTGCGTGCTACCCGTATTTGCGATCCTACAATACTCCGAAATTTCAGTTTCATTCAGACAAATGTGTTTCCTTGGGCCCCAATCCAGTTCATAAGGGCCATAAGTGCTTAAGCCCAACAAGTAAGGTTATAATTTCAAGGCATGTAACGTTTAACGAATGTGAATTTCTTTTTTTTACAGGATTTAGGCTTTCAAATAATTTTTTCTTGCCGAATGCCACAACTCAACCCACTGAATCAACCCCTCCAATTAACCAATGGTTTTTTACCCACCCTTTTCTACCAAAGAAATGCCCACTTTCCAGAATCATTCCAAACAACCTAGTCCACTATCCTCCATAGCCCAAAATCATCATTTGGCCCATTCTTATACTTCCCCAAGCCCACCAAGTATTGAACCTAACACATTCCCTCACCTTTCTACACCACATGACAACACACCGTCATTACACCCACCTTCACCAAATGTAGATACCACTCAGCCTCTACCATCCTCTTCATCTCCTTCCTCTATGCCCGAAACCTTACCTCGCCCAAATCCGTCATCTCACCCGATGATCACTCGAGCTAAAGATAGGATCTTCAAGCCGAAGGTGCGGCTCTCTACATCCTCTGATGATGTCTCGAATTGGATGCACATTGAACCTAGTCGTGTTGAAGATGCGTTAAAAACTTCGGTTTGGAAAGAAGCCATGGATCAAGAATTTCAGGCACTTGTTAGAAATGATACGTGGGTTCTTGTTCCACCTTTCCCCTCTCTAAATGTTACAGGCAACAAATGGGTGTTTCGGATTAAACGTCACCCCGATGGTTTGATTCAACGACATAAAGCTCAATTAGTAGCAAAGGGCTTTCATCAGAGTCCTGGGGTGGATTTCTTCGATACTTTCAGTCCAGTTGTATTAACAATCGTTGTTTCCAGAAACTGGGACCTTCGCCAATTAGAGTTGAATAATGTCATTCTTAACGGGATATTAATGAGGATGTTTATATGGCTCAACCTCCTAGGTATGTTGACAATCGTTTTCCAAGCTATATTTGCAAGCTTCACAAAGCTATTTATGTGTTTAAACAGGCACCCCGGGCCTGGAATAATACGTTGAAATCAACACTGCTTTCTTGGGGATTTATCAACAGTAGATCAGATGCATCTTTGTTCATTTACAATCAAGGTACTACAATCGTTCTTCTTCTTGTTTATGTCGATGATGTGATTGTGATTGGAAGTGATATTGCCTTTATTAGAAACATGGTTGTTGCTCTTAATCAAAAGTTTGCACTCAAGGACTTAGGCATTTTGAGTTACTTTTCGGGCATTCAAGTATCAAGACTAGATTCTGGTTTGTTGCTAACTCAAACAAAATACATTGAGGATTTGTTGACTAAGTTAAATCTTACCAACTAATTAAAATATGTTCCTTTTCCTTCAGTAGTTGGTAAACATTTGTCCCTAAATGATGGACAACCTTTATCTGATCCTTTTGATGGAGATCTAATTCCCTTGAGCAGCGAAAACGTGTTTGAAATCATAATTTGCAAGTTCGTTTTGGTTGAAATACAAAATCCGATACATTGATGAAAAAATAGAATAAACATGCATCTCTAATCTAATTAGACATGGAGTACAACATGCAAACATGCTAAGTTTAACAATTAAACTTAAAAGGAAGAAAAGTTACCTTTGTAGTTTTTTCCTCAGCACAACAACTTCTTGCTCCAAGAGAATCAAGCAACATAGGTACATCCAAAAGAACGTCTTTATTTTTACAGAACACTACCAACGAAAAAACCTCCTATGGCTCTAAGTTCTACTTAGATCTTCCTTAGGTGGGAAGGATCCAACAATTGGAGAAAAGAGAATTCTAGAGAGTGAGAGAGAGAGAATTCTTCTGCAATGATTCAATTGATTGAATCAATCATCCATCAATCTTCCCTTCTCACCAGGAGAAGGTCATCATTCAGTGGGTAACTCCCCACTCCCTATCGAGGGGGAGTTGGGGAGTAGTGGGAACGTGTCATCATGACACGTTCTCTAATTAATTAATATAATAATTAATTCATTTAATTAAATCTAATTTAATTAAATACTAAATGATTAAATCTTATTTAATCATTTTACCCCTTAATCTATAGTTTAATGCATATCAAATGCACATTAGATTTTAACCTATAATTTTCAAATATGAATCACATTCACATTTTAATTTAATATTTGAACTCTTTCAAATATTTAATTCTCTCATATAATTTAATATGAATCATATTCACATTAAATTTATAATATATAGTTCCAAAACTATATATTATATAGTATCTATATACATTAAATTTATTCCCTTATGAACTTGAACATTTCAAATTCAAATGATCTAAGAACCCTTTACGAGCTAGAAGGTGGACTAAATGGACCTACAAATCAGTGTAGGGAATGAGAATCCCCGTGCAGCGGAAGACGATCGAATCGTAGTGGTATCGTTATGCTACTCGATTTTGTTAAAATGATTCTAACTCTTAGAACTAGGCTAAACATACATAATTAGAAAGAAAAACAGCAAGTAGAAGATACTTACTTGTTGAAGACCCTCTTCAAAATCCTTTCCAGCGAATCACAAACTGTTCGTGTAATCTCGATCTCTTCGAACTCGAACTCTTCCCACGAACAAGAACACCACCAATCGAAGTCTCGGTTGTTCTTCTTTTTGGAAGAAGGAAAGTTGTGGGAATTTGAGTTTTGGTGAAGGAGGAGAGTAATTGAGAGAACTTGAGAGAGAGAGCTTTCTCTTCTTTTTGGTGAAATCCAAAAAAATGAGAGAATGATATTCTTTCCTTCTTTCAAGAAGGGTTTAAATAGTGAAAATTGATGGAGTTAAAATCTCCACATTATTACCACTTTACCACAACTATAGGTTATGCAAATCATATTTGCATAACCATAGATTATAAGATATCTCATATCTCATATTACAAATCACATTTGCAATAATTGTGGATTTATTAAATTGAGTCACATTCAATTTAATTTCTCTCAATTAATTTCTCCAATTAGCCCTAATTCAACAATTAGGCTAACCTATAGTTTATTATGATTCTCATTCACATTAAACTATATATTATATCATTCACATCTCATATAAATGACATAAATGCCCTTTAAGTGAAATTGAACACTTCAATTCACACGAAAACATTAACCGTTCTTTTAACCCAGTTTGAGCCAACCGAGGGACCTAATGGACCTACAGTGACGAGCTCCAATTATCCGAGATTAACCTATCAAACTCTTTGACCCGGTTAATCAACCTTCATTAGCTACGGTAACACTCCACTAAAGCCAGTAGCTGCACTCCCGTCAATGAAGAATATTATGTGTCCACTGATATAACCAATACCATGAGTCGACCCTTCACAGGTTGTTCGTATACACTGTTGGTTAAAATTACCATTTTACCCCTATGTCTACTTCTTGCTCCTTAAGTTCCCACTGCTCCTCTAATGAACAACAACGTTGTAATGATCCGACCATACGCAACAACTCTCTCGTGCCAGTGAGAGAGTGGGTGCCCGTTGTCCAAGCCCTAGAGACTGCACTTAATGGAACACCCCCTCTAGTTTTCCTAGAGGCAGAAACGAATGAATTTCATCTCGCGTAGTTAAGTTCCCAGCTCCCTATTGGTCCTGTCCCTGAGAAGATAGGCATATTGGGTGAGTAACTTTGACCACCCTCACCTGTACTAGTCAAAGGACGGACCTCGAGACAGGAGTCCGTAACACGCTCGTGATTCGTGTCGAGTCACTAATGGTCACTCACGGTTATTAGTCTTCTTGTCAGCGGTGTTACATCGGTGAGGTCTAATAATTCACGGCCCCGGTCTTGTACAATCTCAATGCACAGAATGCCCCCACTCGCATGTCAACCACATGAACGAGTTAGATTAGCTCGTTTGTATGTTAATACAAATCGGGGCGCATCCACAGTGTATCCAGGATTAGGTCTCCAACCCTATCCATATACTGTAGACCGTTCGGGTCATTAACTCAAACGTGATCCTCCCTGTGTGTCCACTACACACCGTTCAAGTTCTAGTTCTCCCATATATTTAATGACCCTGGAACTTAGTTTATTGGTCAAAGTTGTATAGAATGCGAGACACAAAATAATGAAATGAATAACACTTTATTAATTTCAAACAGTAATTTACAAACACGAGATTAGGATAAAAATCCCAACAAACTCCCACTTGGACTAAGTTAGTGGAGAAAATACATTCCTGAAATGTACATAAATTACAACGAAGTAATACAACAAACTAGGGCATCGAATACCCGTTTACATATCTCCCACTTGCCCTAGTAAGGAAGTACTCGAAGACCTAAACTCTCTAGGTGACCCTCAAACACCTAAGCCGTAGGGGCTTTGTAAATGGATCAGCTACGTTGTGCTCCGACGCTATCTGCGTGACTGTCACGTCGCCGAGGTCCACAATCTCCCGTATCAGGTGATACTTCCGCTCAAAGTGTTTGCATCTCTTATGGCTCCGAGGCTCCCTGGAGTTGGCTACTGCACCACTATTGTCACAAAACAGCGTGATTAGCAAGTTCATATTTGGAACAACTTCCAAATCTGTCATGAACTTCCTAAGCCAAACAACTTCCTTTGCAGCTTCACAAGCCGCAACGTATTCTGCTTCCATAGTGGAGTCGGCGATGCATCCCTGCTTGATGCTTCGCAATACTACAACTCCTCCATTTAGAATGACGGCTGACCCCGAAGTGGACTTCCTAGAATCCTTATCGATCTGAAAGTCAGAATCCGTGTATCCCGTAAGGATCAAATCCCCACCGCCATATACCAAGCTGTAGTTCCTCGTTCTCCTAAGATACTTGAGGATTGCCTTTACGGTTGTCCAGTGATCTAAACCTGGATTGGATTGATACCTACTGACAATCCCTACTGCATAACAGATGTCGGGCCTAGTATACAGCATGGCAAGCATCAGGCTCCCTATAGCTGAAGCATAGGGGATCCGTCTCATATCCTCAACCTCTTGGGGAGTCTTAGGACACTAATCCTTAGACAGGTGAACCCCGTGCCTGAAAGGCAGCAAGCCCTTCTTGGAGTTCTGCATCTTATATCTCGACAACATCTTGTCAATATAAAACGCTTGAGACATGGCCAACGTTCTGTTCTTTCGATTTCAGACTATCTGGATACCTAGAACATACTAAGCTTCTCCCAAATCTTTCATTTGGAATTGTGAAGCAAACCATTTATTTACGTCAAATAAGAAATTCTACCTCATTCCCAATGAGAAGAATATCATCCACGTACAATATCAGAAATGCGATAGTTTTGTCAACGATTTTCTTGTAGACACAAGGCTCACCAACATTCTTATCAAAGCCATAAGATTTGATTGCCTCATCAAACCTTATATTCCAAGACCTTGAGGCTTGTTTTAGTCCATAAGTAGACTTATGAAGCCGGCAAACCTTTTGCTCTTGGCCTTGGGAAATGAACCCTTTGGGTTGGTCCATGTAGATGGTTTCGTCAAGGTTTCCATTTAGAAAGGCGGTCTTGACATCCATCTTCCATATCTCGTAGTCATAATACGCGACAATGGCCAGAAGGATCCTGATCGACATTACCATGGCAACAGGTGAAAATGTTTCCTCATAGTCAACTCCTTCGACCTGGGTAAAACCCTTTCCCACTAGTCGTGCTTTGAAGGTCTACACCATCCAATCTATGCCACGTTTACGCTTGTAGATCCATTTGCAACCTATAGGTTTTACCCCATAAGGTTGATCCACGCGCTCCTAGATAGAATTAAAGTACATCGACTCTATTTCCTAGTCCATAGCTTTAATCCATTTGTCCTTGTCAACATCAGCCATAGCCTGATTGATAGCACAAAGATGTGCTATCCCAAGGCTTAATTATTGCTAGTTTTATGATAATTCAGGGCTTTTATGTGTTTAATTCATTCAATTTCAAGTTAAGAGCTTAAACAGAGGTATTGGAGACAATTTGGATCACTCGGGATCAAAACGAGGCTATTTGGAGCTAAAAGTAATACCATTTGGGAGAGAAAGGATCAATCCGAGCATGATGACCCGAGGTGATGGCGTTGCAACGCCATGCTTGCTGTTTTGAAGCGTTGAAGACCACTGCCGATAGCGTTGCAACGCTGCCTTGCAGCGTCGCAACACTATCTCGATAGAAAATCACGCGTGAGAAGCTGCACAGAGGGTGTTGCAACGCTGCCTCGCAGCGTCGCAACGCCAGATCGATAAGGGGCGCTCACTTAGGGTAGCGGCGTTGCAACGCTGCCCTCAGCGTTGCAACGCCATCGATTGTTTCCTTATTTACCACGCGTATAGGGCACAGCGTTGCAACACTGTGTCGATTATGCCTATACATATAACATTATGCAATTGAGAAAAGGGGAGCCGAATTTGGTAGAGTTTTGCCCTAAGTTCGAAATACACTTTGTAAGAAGAGTGAAAAGAGCGTTTTTGGGAGCCAAAGCATTCGTGGAGGTTTGAGATCGAAGACGGGAGCTCGGAGACGAAGGACCGACATCGAGACCTAAGTTTAATTTCCTTTTCATTCAATTTGTAATAGCGTTCTAAGACATTTTCTACTTGTTTAGTTTGATTTTCATGTGATTTAGGGCAGCTAAACATTGTAGTTAGGATTTGATTTTCTTGTTATGACTTTATTACAATGTATTGAAGCATGTTTTGTTCTTATTTTTGACAATTCGTTCTTGACTTCTTAATTTGTTGATTTAAGTGGACTCGAGAGATAAAGCTTAAATTAGATCAAAGTTTTCAAAACCTTAAGAGATCTAGCATGAGAATGACCTGGAAATCTTAGGGAAACACATAAAGAAGTTGCTTAATGTCGTGCATGCTTAGATTTTATATGGAGACTATAGGATTTATTGTATGTGCGAGGCTCTTGTGAGATCGAGAGACTTTCTTGAGTAATTTACTTCTTGTTTATAAATTCATCTCATTGGTTCAATACATGTGTTAGTTAGATCATAAACTTGTATAATCACTTCCCTAAAATCTATCAATTTGTGTCTCCACATGTTTGTTTGTCTTTAATTCCTGTTTCATCACCTATCCATGTTATGTTTCTTTAGCTAAAATTGAGAAGTAGTATCTTAGTAATTAATTAATCTAGAAACCCATTCCCGAGGACGATACTTGGACTCATAAATCACTATACTAAAACATGACCCGTACACTGCGGTATTGCAATATTATTTTACGCCACAAGTTTTTGGTGTCATTTCCTTGGAATGGCGATTATTTAGATTAATTAATATTCGGAGAAAATTTAAAATTTTAGACTAAAGCTTGTTTGTGTGTTTTTCCTTATTTGTTCTTTTTTAGTGTTTATTTTTTTTCCTTATTTGTTTTATTTTCAGTTTTGTGTGTCTTTGAGTCCTTGTCTCCTGTTTTGGTTGTGGATATTGTGTAAAAGTCTTGATCTGAATTATTAATGTTTTTAGTATGACTTGGCATGATTTTGAGTTTCCACCATTCTATTGTCACTCCCAAGACTGGGTATGTGCATCATGATTTATCTGATCACCATGTGCCTAATTTTCACTATTCTATACCTAAATTTGATGAAAATGCTTATGATGGTAGTTATTTAGGCACTTGGAACCAGAATTTTTCGTACCTTAACCAACCCCTTAGAAAAATCTTCTCTTATAGACCAATTGGCTGAATACACATTAGAATTGAAATTGAAAAATTTGATCTATAGGGAATTAGAGAGGTTGGATAGGTTAGAAACTGAGGTGGTAGGATTTTGGGAAATAGTACAAGATAGAGCTCAGTACCTTAACCAGCTAGTAATTTCCCTTAAGGCCTTAAAGGAACAATTTCTTATCCTTACCACTCAGGAGGTGTCACCTAGGAGGATTTGTTCTTATGATAATGAGGATAGTTTGGGGGACGCTGAGGCACACCATAACCAGGTTAGTGAGGTAGACATTGGTGATATAGTCACTTCCATAGAGGAGATCCAGGTGATAGAGTTAGGGGCTGAAAAGTCTTCTTTCCTCTTATACCCAGAAAATTCCTTTAGTTTTGATAACCATTTGTCCTACACTCACAAGTCTTATTTTGATCTTTGTTCTTTTGTGTTATTAAACAAAAATACCAAAAATAATTTTTTGTCAGGTTCCCAAAAGAAAGAAAATAGTCTTTTAGACTTAGAAGGCTATATCAATTCAAGCAAGAAGGGCCCAAAAAAATATGAGCAATTTTGTGTGCCCTGATAAGTCACCGTCTAGCTAAAGACGTTAAAGAAAGCGCTTCTTGGGAGGCAACCCAAGCTTTTATGTTTCATGTCTTTATTTTTGTTTTATTTTTTTTAGTTGTTTTTGTGTCTTTGTCTAATTTCTTTCTTTTTGTACTTCCAGGTGTATGCCCCAGGGGAGAGCTGCAGACTTGTATCCTTTTGATCCTGAGATCGAGAGGACCTGGAGGAGACTCCTAAAGGAAGGAAGAGCAGAACCTCAGGAAATGGTTGATCAGGAGCTCATCAATAACCCTAAACCTAACAGGGAGTATTTCCAACCTGTGTTTAATTATGAGCAGACTGGAATTATCCATGCCCCTATAAATGCTAACAATTTTGAACTTAAGACAGGGCTGATACAGATGGTTAGGGAAGATGCTTTCAGAGGCTTGGTCACAGAAGATCCCAACTCTCATCTTCAAAATTTTTTAGAAATTTGTGGCACATTTAAAATGAATGGTATCTCTGCTGATAGTATTCGCTTACGTCTCTTTCCTTTCTCTTTGCAGGGTAGAGCCAAAGAATGGCTAGGGTATCTTCCTTCAGGTAGCATCACTTCCAGGGAGGAGTTGGTCCAAGCCTTCATGACCAAATTCTTTCCACCTGTGAAGGCTGCAAAGTTAAGGACCTAGATAGGAACATTCACGCAGCTGGAGGGAGAGCAACTATTTAAGCCATGGGAAAGGTAAAAGGACATATCTAAGCCAGTAGTTGGCCTGTATCAACTTGATGAGGCAACTTCTCTTAGATCTCATATGGCATCTCTCACTCATGCGCTGAATAATTTTGCAGGATCACCACAGACAGGGATGTCCTCTCAATGCTCCCAGCCTAATGGAGAATCCACTATGGAGCAAATACACTACCGAGCAAATGAATAAACAACTATGGAGGAAACGAGAATCGTAATAACCTTCCAACACATTACAATCCAGGTTTGAGGTATCATGAAAATTTCTTTTATGCTAACAACAAAAATGTGTTGAATCCTCCTACAGGGCATGCTTCTACATCAGAGAGGAAACCATCTCTGGAAGACACATTGCACTCCTTCGTATTTGAATCCGTAAGTCGGTCCAACCGGTGGAGAATGCGATCACCGATTTATCGGTATAGTGACCGATCATGGAGCTGCAATAAAGAATATAGAGACCCAGATTGGCCAAATGAACACATCACTTCAGGCACTGCAAGCAAGGAAAGAAACACCTCGAGGGAATACAGTCTAGCTAAAGACGTTAAACAAAGCGCTTATTAGGAGGCAACCCAAGCTTTACTTACTTCTGTTTTTTAGTCTTTAGCTTGCTTTAGTTTGTTTTTAGTTGTTTTTCAATTCTTAGTTTCTTTACTAGTTTGTTATTTTCCTTTGTAGGTTGTGAAGATGTCTTTCTTCGTTGGAATCCATGCTCCCATTCTAAGGAACTCCAACACACGTGCCTTGGCTATCTAAGAAATTCAGAAAGATCTCCATTACCCAGGACAGTATTGTTCACTTTTACCCTTATACTTAATTTGTGCTTATTTGTGCAAACATTGGGGACAATGTTTAGTTTAAGTTTGAGGGTGGGATGTTGTTTAATAGTTGCAACTGTCCTGAGTATGTTCTGAATTGTGGATTGATCCTTTACATAAGTATGATCATGATAGCCTAGGATGAGATTTAATGTAAATATTTGTGATTCTGCTGAAACTTGAGAGCATGACATGAATTCGAGTTAATCTAAAAATTTTCTTTAGTTTTCCTGCACTATTATGCACATAATCTGTGTTCCAATAGTTTTGAAATGCGTAGAACAAAGTTATTAGGTTCAAAAGTTTGATGTCACTCCGATAGGTCTAAGAACCTATTTAAGAGTTAAACTGCAGGATAGGGTGAATAACAATATGAAGTGCATGACCTGTATAATATGTGAATTAGTTGGTTTTTGTTGTTTGTTTGCTAAAAAAAAAACTAACAAAAATATTTGTGAGGGCAAAAAGAGCTACCTTCATTGTGATCAGTTAGGCCACTCATTGAGCGAGTGCTCTGGGTAAGGGTCCCTGCAGTCGATGTGTGAAAGCTAGTGTCCTTGCACAAAAAAAAAATAGAAAAAAAATTGATAAAAAAATGAGTAAGTACTGAGTAGAGTTATTTAATTCTTGAATGTAGGGAGGCTTAAAGATTAGTAATTAAGACCAGTGTAGGGGGAAGTTGAATGGAGAGCCTAATAAAGTTGATCCGAGCCTAGTAAAAATGAAGGGAACATCGACTAATCACACACACACGTAGGAACACTTAGGAAAAGTTTTAAATTACTTGCTAAAGTGTTATGTTTGAGTGTTTCCTGTGATTGCCAGATTTTTCTCTTAAATCTTTGAGACTTGAATCAATTATATGTTTAAGAACAATCTAATGTCTAACTCTGTTTTTGCTCGGGACTAGCAAAAGTTTAAGTTTTGGGGTATTTGATAGCATACAAAATGTGCTATCCCAAGGCTTAATTATTGCTATTTTTATGATAATTTCAGGGCTTTTACGTGTTTAATGCATTCAATTTCAGGTTAAGAGCTTAAATAGAGCTATTGGAGACAATTTGGATCACTCGGGATCAAAACGAGGCTATTTGGAGCTAAAAATAATACCATTTGGGAGAGAAAGGATCAATCCAAGCATGATGACCCGAGTGCTTGCTGTTTGGAAGCGTTGAAGACCACTGCCTTGCAGCGTCGCAACGCTATCTCGATAGAAAATCACGCTTGAGAAGCTGCACAGAGGGCGTTGCAACGCTGTCCCTAGCGTTGCGACGTTGTGCCGATTATGCCTATAAATACAACATTATGCAATTGAGAAAATGGGAGCCGAATTTGGTAGAGTTTTGTCCTAATTTCGAAATACACTTTGTAAGAAGAGTGAAAAGAGCGTTTTTGGGAGCCAAAGCATTCGTGGAGGTTTGAGATCGAAGACGGGAGCTCGGAGACGAAGGATCGACATCGACACCTAAGTTTAATTTCCTTTTCTTTCAATTTGTAATAGCGTTCTAAGACGTTTTCTAGTTGATTAGTTTGATTTTCATGTGATTTAGGGTAGCTAAATATTGTAGTTAGGATTTGATTTGCTTGTTATGACTTTATTACAATGTATTGAAGCATGTTTTGTTCTTATTTTTGACAATTCGTTCTTGACTTCTTAATTTGTTGATTTAAGTGGACTCGAGAGATAAAGCTTAAATTAGATCAAAGTTGTCAAAACCTTAAGAGATATGGCATGAGAATGACCTGGAAATCTTAGGGAAACACCATAAAGAAGTTGCTTAATGTCGTGCATGCTTAGATTTTATATAGAGACTATAGGATTTATTGTATGTGCGAGGCTCTTGAGAGATCGAGAGACTTTCTTGAGTAATTTACTTCTTGTTTATAAATTCATCTCATTGGTTCAATGCATGTGTTAGTTAGATCATAAACTTGTATAATCACTTCCCTAAAATTTAACAATTCGTGTCTCCACATGATTGTTTGTCTTTAATTCCTGTTTCATCACCTATCCATGTTATGTTTCTTTAGATAAAATTGAGAAGTAGTATCTTAGTAATTAATTAATCTAGAAACCCATTCCCGAGGACGATACTTGGACTCATAAATCACTATACTAAAACTTGACCCGTACACTGCGGTATTGCAATATTATTTTACGCAACAAGTTTTTGATCATAGGTCAATGGATCCTCGCAGTCATCATCAGGACTGAGGACTTGGGTTTCAGCTAAACCCATGTAACATTCAGGCTGTCTCACAACCCTCCCACTACGTCGAGACATTCCCAACTCTTGGAACGGACTTGACTTGATGTGCTAGGATCAACAACACTTGTTGACGTACTAGCTCCATCAGCAACTCTTGCTGATGTACTGTCCATTTCGTTTAACACGACTTTCCTCCTAGGCACATCATCTTTGGTATGGTCTTCCTCAAGGAAAGTGGCGTTTGTCGACACAAACACCCTATTATCCTTGGGATCATAAAACAGACCACCTCTGGTCTCTTTTGGGTAACCTACGAATAGGCATAATTTTGAACGGGGTTCCAGTTTCTTCGGGTTTGACACCAACACGTGGGTCGGGCATCCCCAAATTCTGAAATTGTGTAAACTACCTTTGCGACCATTCCAGACTTTGAAAGGTGATTCACAAACACTATTCAACGGAACGTTGTTCAAAATATAAATCGTAGTCTCCATTGCGTAACCCCAAAAGGAATCAGGGAGACGAGCATAGCTCATCATCGACCGAACCATGTCCAATAGGGTTCTGTTTCTCCTCTCCGATACACCATTCTGTTGTGGCATACCAGGTGCTGAGAGTTGAGACGTAATTCCGTGTTCTATCATATAGTCCTGGAATTCAGTATCCATATACTCTCCAACTCGATCCGATCGAAGTGTTTTTATCGTTTTACCTAACAGGTTCTCAACCTCAGTCTTATACTCCTTAAACTTTTCAAGAGTTTCAGACTTCCTATGAATTAGGTAAATATACCCATACCTCGAATAATCATCAATAAAAGAAACGAAGTATTCGTAACCACCTCGTGCTTTAACACTCATCGAACCACAGAGGTCAGAATGTATAAGCTCAAGGGGCTCCTTGGCTCTATATCCTTTTCCACTAAAAGAACGTTTAGTCATTTTGCCTTCAAGGCATGACTCACACACCGGTAAAGAGTTTTCTTCTAACTGACTTAGAAGTCCACTCTTCACTAGTCTCTCAATTCGATTGAGATTAATGTGGCCTAACCTTAGATGCCAAAGATGAGCATTTTCTTTCGGGGAAACCATAACTCTCTTAGTTCGCGTTTCTGCAGTTTTAAACAATTCAATATTCAAAACGCTTTTGACCGAATTTGGCTTTAAAACATACAAGTTAGACTTAAGTGAAGCAGAACACAAGAAATTTCCATTTCTAGAAATAAACGCTTTATTACTAGAAAAAATTACATAAATTGATTGTTCTAATAAGTAGGAAATAGAAACAAGGTTTCTAGTAAACCCTGGAACTATGTACATATTGTCCAACAATAAAAAATTCCTGCCAAAATGGAGCTTCACTTTGTCGATCGCTGCAGCAGAGACTATCTCTCCGGCTCCAACCCATAGAGTTATCTCACCCTCTCACAACGGCTGCAAGGAATCAATTCCCTGAAAAGAAGAACAAACACGGTTAGTGGCGCCCGAATCTAAAATCCAGGCAGAGTCACTACTCTCCACTAAACATGTTTTAGTAACCAGTAAATCACATTTACCTTGATTCTTCCACTCGGCAAGGAACTTGGGCAGTTTCGCTTCCAGTGGTTGTCCCCATTGTAGTGGAAACACTTTCCTTTCTCTACAACTTCCTTGACCTTCTTGCCCTTTTCGGCGGCAACTCGGTCATCTTTACCTCTCTTCATCTTCTTCTTCCCTTTTGGGCGTAAAGGAGCAACAGGTTTAGTCCCACAGGTCGAACCACTGTGATAAGACCTGTAGGCAACATTTGCCTCAGATTCCGGTGCCCTGATCCTCATCAAGGACTGGAAATTTTGTAGCTCATTGAGGAGGGTAGTAAGTGTGTAGCTAATCTTATTCATAACAGCGATGCTACGAAACTGAAGGAAATTCATCAGAAGAGTCTCCAGAATAAAGCTATCCTGGCTCGACTCGTCGATCGAAGCCCTGTTCATCTTTGCCAAATTAAAGTGGGTCATCATGTCTAGAACGTGTTCTCGGACAGACGACCCTTCTTTCATTCGGGCGTTGAAGTCGTGTTTGAGTGAATCGTGCCTGACCTGAAAGGACTGTTATCCAAATATGTCTTGTAGCGAATCTATGATCTCCTTAGCGGTGACCATCAACTCATGCTTCTTTGCCAAGACTTCAGATAAGCTGGCAATTATATAGACCTTGGCCTTTTCATTGGCCCTGATCCATCGATCGTAAGCATCACGAACACTTCGTGATGTAGTTGAGGTCGGCAACTGAGGACATTCTTCAGTAAGTACGAACTTCAGGTCGTCAGTTACTAAGATCGTGTTGATATTATTCTTCTATGTTTGGAAGTTATCTCCCACTAATTCGTCGGAAGCTAATAAAGCTATTATTGAGCTAAACATGTTTTTATGTGAAAAATCAAATAAAAATTTTGTGTCAGTCTCGCATAAACTTTTTGAAAAATCAATCAAGTTTTAGCAAAATTTAATCCTATGATCCCTAGGTCATATAAAATTTGCAATGATATTCTAAAGGCTTAGAATGGCCGCAACCGAAGGTTGAACAGAAATACTTCTCCTCTAGGACGAGACTTTCTCAACCAGACCCTAATCTCAGAATAACTCTTATTCCATTAGGCGTCCAGTTACCATTATTTGGTCGAATTCATTAACACTTAACGAATTCTGTGAGTGTCACCTTCAATCTTTAAGTTTCCAAATATCCGTCCAAACAACAGCCACCGAATGGTGAACCATGAAGGAAAACCAACAAGGAACCTGTATCCCTTTCGCAAATTCACAGTGTTCCGACTCCCATGATGAAGGCCCTCCGAAGTGATTGTCTGGTCCAGGCCAAACTAGCAGGCGGATCATAGGGGTCTCACAGTGTGAATCGAAAGAAGAGACCATGGGTCCCGTTTTCACAAGTCTCGCTCCCACTCACGATAAGTACTCTCTCCATCCACTTTGATATTGACCGATACAAATACCATCCGAAGGGGGACGCTCCCATTTGCGCTACGAGGCCAAGTATGGATCTCACAGTGCAGACTTAACAGAGATTTTTTGTCGGAAATTAAATGTATCTTATACAATATATTTCCTCCCACTCAACACTTTATAAATTTCGGGATTGACCTAGATAAATCGGCTAAAATTTACCTAAGTCTATCAATATAACTCTTATATGGTATTTAGCCTAAGTTTATAATCACATTATTTACTTAGGTCTATGTGAGTAAATTAAAACACTTTTAATTAACGGCACTCACGATAAGTATAATCTAAGAATCTCAGGACCGAATTCACTCCGTGGTGGCTTTTCGTGTAGGGTGTTCATAAGCAAGCGTCAACTTTAATACCCCAGCCTTAGACAAAACCTTCCTTAGACAGAGTTACTAACAAGGTCACCATTCATAGACTATACTTTGATTTCCTAATTCTAATCTTATTAGAACTAGAAAACCTTTGTCTAATTATTCAAGTTCTAAACACTTTAAAACTAATAATTAACTTAGGTTGCATGCATTTCTATGTTATAGTGCTTGATCATTCATCACATGAATAACTTTATATTATAACATAATAAATAATCACATGAATATAAATGCATGAGCATGCTTTAATATAAAAAATATAACACTTATATTAATTAAATTAAAACATGCATTTAATTATATTATAACAGTTATAATATAACCTATCATGCAAACTATATATTATAACTCTTATAATATAAATGATGCATGAAATGTTTAATCTAAGGTGGGATTTTAAATATATATGACATACAATATGCACATAGAATTTAATTAAATCATACATCTCATGCATAAAATAATTAAACAGCAAAAATGGACCGGTTTGGGCACCTAAGGGTAATTTATTTAATTAAATAACATTAAATATTAATATTATTTAATAAAATAAAATGAATAAAAAATAATACATTTTATAAATAAAATATAATTAAAAAATAAATTAATTAAGCCCCACGATCAAGAAATTGCTGCCATCTCCCGTTTTGAGAATCAGACCGCGAACTGCCCACTATCGCACGCAGCGTTTCAACGTCGTGGGCGGCGCTGTAACGCCGCGTTCGATGTTGTGTGCGCCGCTCCAAGGCGCGGCGTTGCAACGCTACGCCTAGCGTTGCAATGTTGTCCTACAGAGTGCCTTGCCTCCGTAATGGCAGTGTTGATACGCCGATGAACAGCGTCTCAACGATGTCGACAGAACAACAAGCTCCTCTTGCTGTTCTTCGTCGTTTCTCGCCCGTTTCTGCTCCGATTTCTTCACAACAACTCTTGCCACGAACAACTCGGACTTACAGACTCGATTTACAACAAAATGCCCAAAAACAACGAGCCCTTACATTGATCTAATCAGCATAATTTGTAAATCTATTCTAGTACAAAAACCTGAAACATCCATCATGCAAACAACAATTTATCTCATAAAGTAAGGCAATACCACCTAATTTTAACAAAATTAAGTGCAACAACAAAAAACCAATGGGTGACTCTGATACCAATTGTAGGGAATGAGAATTCTCGCGCAGCAGAAGACGATCGAATCGTCGTGGTATCGTTATGCTACTCGATTTTGTTAAAATGATTCTAACTCTTAGAACTAGGCTAAACATACATAATTGGAAAGAAAAACAACAAGTAGAAGATACTTTCTTGTTGAAGACCCTCTTCAAAATCCTTTCAAACGAATCACGAACTCTTCGTGCAATCTTGATCTCTTCGAACTCGAACTCTTCCCACGAACAAGAACACCACCAATCGGTGTCTCGGTTGTTCTTCTTTTTGGAAGAAGGAAAGTTGTGGGACTTTGAGTTTTGGTGAAGGAGGAGAGTAATTGAGAGAACTTGAGAGAGAGAGCTTTCTCTTCTTTTTGGTGAAATCCAACAAATGAGAGAATGATATTCTTTCATTCTTGCAAGAAGGGTTTAAATAGTGGAAATTTATGGAGTTAAAATCTCCACATTATTACCACTTTACCACGACTATAGGTTATGCAAATAATATTTGTATAACCATATATTATAAGATATCTCATATCTCATATTACAAATCACATTTGCAATAATTGTGGATTTATTAAATTGAGTCACATTCAATTTAATTTCTCTCAACTAATTTCTCGAATTAGCCCTAATTCAACAATTAGGCTAACTATAATTTATTACGAATCTCATTCACATTAAATTATATATTATATCATTCACATCTCATATAAATGACATAAATGCCCTTTAAGTGAAATTGAACACTTCAATTCACACTAAAACATTAACCCTTCTTTTAACCCAGTTTGAGCCAAACGAGGGACCTAAAGGACCTACAGTGACGAACTCCAATGATCCGAGATTAACCTATCAAACTATTTGACCCGGTTAATCAACCATCATTAGCTACAGTAACACTCCACTAAAGCCCGTAGCTAAACTCCTGTCGGTGTAGAATATTACGTGTCCAATAAAATAACCAATAACCATGAGTCGACCTTTCACAGGTTGTTCGTAGACACTTTTGGGTCAAATTACCATTTTACCCCTGTGTCTACTTCTTGCTCCTTAAGTCCCCACTGTTCCTCTAATGAACAACAACGTTGTAATGGTCCGACCATACACAACAAATCTCTCTTGCTAGTGAGAGAGTGGGTGCCCGTTGTCCAAGCCCTGGAGATAACACTTAAGGGAACAACCCCTCTAGTTTCCCTAGAGGTAGGAACTAGTGAATTCCATCTCGTTAGTAAAGTTTCCAGCTCCCTACTTGGTCCTGTCCCTGAGAAGATAGGTATATTGGGCGAGTAACTGTGACCACCCTAACCCGTACTAGTCAAAGGACAGACCCCCGTAGAAAGGAGTCCGTAACACGCTCAGGATTTCAGTCGAGTCACTAATGGTCATCTACTGAGTTATTAGTCTCATCACATCAGCGGTGATACATCGATGAGATCTAATAATTCATGGTCCGGTCTTGTACAATCTCATTGCACACGATGGCCCCACTCGCATATCAACCACATGAACGTGTTAGATCAGCTCGTTTGTATCTTAATACAAAGCGGGTCGCATCCACATTGTATTCAGGATTAGGTCTCCAACCCTATCCATATACCGTAGACCGTTGGGGTCATTTACTCGAACGTGATCCTCCCTGTGTGTCTACTACATACCGTTAAAGTTCTAGTTCTCTCATATATTTAATGACCCTGGAGCTTAGTTTATTGGTCAAAGTTGTATAAAATGCGAGACACGAAATATTGAAATGAATAAAACTTTATTAATTTCAAACAGTAATTTACAAACACGAGATTAGGACAAAAATCTCAACAATAAGAAGCTCTAATGATACGAGATTGCTCGGTTAATCTCATTAACCTCCGAATCAACATTCGTTATCTGCGGGAGCACTCCACTAAAGTCCCACAGCTGCACTCTTCTCACTGCAGATATATTTCTGTGTCTATGGATATTGACCAATAACGGTAAGTCAATCCTTCACGAATGTTCGTAACACCAGTTGGGTCAAATTACCGTTTTACCCCTGAGTTACATTTTGTGCCTTATGTACCAGTGCTCCTCTAATGAACAATTTGTTTGTGGTCCTACCAACAAACAGAGTCCCTCTCGGGCCAATGAGAGGGTCGAACCCGTTGTTCAAGTCCCAGAGAAACAACTTAAGGGAACAATCCTCTACTTACCCTAGTAGGTGGGAAAGAGTGAATTCCATCTTGCTAAGTTAAGTTCCCAGCCGCTCACTCGGTTTTGTCCTTAGGAAGGTAGGCATATTGAGTCGGCGAATCTGGCCACTCTCACCCATACTAGTCAAAGGACAATCCCTCGCGAACAGGGATTCGTAACCTGCTCAGGATTGAGATCAAATTGCCTAGGTCATCCTAGTGAAATAGAAACCTAACTAGTCAACGGAGTTACATCTAGAGGTTACTATTCCGTGGTCCTGTCTTATGTAATCTCATTACATAGGGTATTCCCACTCACATGTCATCTACACGAACACGTTAGGATCACAGTGTTTGTATCATATACAAAGTGGGCCACATCCATAGTTTTACCATGGTTAGGTACCCAAACGTTATCCCCTAACTATAGACCCTTTAGGTTGTATCTTGAAATGAGATCCTTTATATGTACACTACATTCAGTTAATGATACATTTAACAACCTTGGATGTTTAGTTTATTGGATTTAGGGTTTAAACAAAGGAAAATTCGTAGATAATGAACAATAACGCTTTATTGAAGTAATAAAAGTTTATTAAAGATAATTAGAACAAAAAATACAAACTACGAGTTTTAGGGCACAAACCCCAACAAACTCCTTCTTGAACTATAACTCTAGTGGGGTACATCATAATCTAAAACAATGGTTACAGAGATAAAAATACAATAAACTAGGGCATCCATATACCCCATTACATATCTCTCACTTGCCCTAGATTAGCCTATGTACATGTCTCGTAGGCCTAGACTCTCCAGATGACCCTCGAAAACTTTAGCCGTGAGAGTCTTTGTAAATGGATCAACAATATTGTGCTCCGAAACGATCTTCGTGACTGTCACATCTCCTCGTATCAGGTGATATTTCCTCTCGATGTGCTTGCCTCGCTTATTGCTGCGAGGTTCCTTCGAATTGGCTACTGCACCACTGTTGCCACAGTATAAGGTGATGGGAAATTCCATATTTGGAACAACTTTCAAATCAGTAAGGAATTTCCTTAGCCAAACAGCCTCGTTAGCTGCTTCATAAGATACTCTGCCTCCATCGTGGAGTCAGCGATACATCATTGCTTGATGCTTCGCCATACTATAGGTCCCCCGTTAAGTATGAAAACTGATCCTGATGTGGATTTCCGAAAATCCTTATCGATTTGAAAATAAGAATCAGTGTATCAAGTAATGATCAAATCCTTAGTCCCATACACAAGCATATAGTCCCCCGTTCTCCTAAGATACTTGAGGATATTTTTAACTGTTGTCCAGTGGTGTAACCCTGGATTGGATTGGTACCTACTGACTATTCCCACTGCATAACAAATGTCTGGCCTCGTGCACAACATAACATACATTAAGCTACCTACTGCAGAGGCATAGGGAATACGTCTCAATCCTCACCTTCTTGAGGTGTCTTAGGACATTGTTCCTTAGATAGATGAACTCCATGCCTGAAGGGTAATAAGCCCATCTTGGAATTCTGCATCGAATATCGGGACAACATTTTGTCGATATAAGAGGCTTGAGACAGAGCTAGCGATTTGTTCTTGTGATTCCTGAAGATCTGAATCCCAAGAACATATTGCGCCTCCCCCAAATCTTTCATTGTCGTCAGCCGATTCTTTATGTCAGTAAGGTATCCTACATCATTCCCAATGAGTAGGATATCATTCACATAAAGCACTAAGAATGCTACTTTGTCGTTGATGATCCTCTTGTAAACACAAGGGTCATCAACGTTTTGGTCAAAACCATAAGACTTGATCGCAGTATCAAATCATATATTCCAAGATCTGGATGCTTGTTTAAACCCATAAACGGATCGATTGAGCTTGCAAACTTTTTGCTCCTGACCTTGGGTTATGAACCCTTCGGGCTGAGACATATAGATGCTCTCGTCAAGATTACCATTCAAAAAGGCAGTCTTGACGTCCATTCGCCAGATTTCATAATCATAAAACGCGGCTATGGATAAGAGTATCCATATAGACTTCAGCATAGCAATAGGGGTAAAAGTTTCTTCATAGTCAACTCTTTCCCTTTGGGTAAATCGTTTTGCTACAAGTCTAGCTTTAAAGGTCAGTACCTTTTCGGTTGCATCTCTCTTTCTCTTATAGATCCATTTACACCCTCTAGGTCTAACCCCTTCAGGTTGGTCTACAAGTTCTCATACTGAATTGAAGTCTATTGACTCCATTTCAAGGTCCATGGCTTTGATCCATTGGTCCTTGTCTACGTCATTCATTGCCTGTTTATAAGATAATGGATCTTCTACGCCGTCATCAGGTATGACAACTTGAGTTTTAGCTAAACCAAAGTAGCGGTCAGGTTGGGAAACAACCCTCCCACTGCATCGAGGCATTCCCAACGATTGAGAAGGACGAGACTGACTCTAGGGGTTGGCTTCTCCATCAACTCTTGATGAAGGTCCAACTTGATCAACAACTCTTGTTGATTCATCTGTAGCTTCATTTAGTACTAATTAACTACGAGGTTTGTGGTTCCTCATATGATCTTCCTCCAAGAAAGTGGCGTTTACCGATACATCACCTTATTTTCTTGTGGGTCGTAGAAAAGACCACCTCTCGTTTCTTTGGGATAGCCAACAAATTGGCATAATCTTGAACGAGGTTCCAGTTTCTTTCGGTTTTGTTGGGATTTTTGTCCTAATCTCGTGTTTGTAAATTACTCTTTGAAATTCATAAGAGGTATTTATTTCATTACTTTTTGTCTCGCAATATTTAGAAACTTTTTCAAGTGGGAGATTGTTGGGATGTATGTCCGAATCTCGTACTTGTTTGTAATTACCATTGAAATTAATAAGAGTTATTTCTTTCATCACATTGTGTCTCACAATTTTACAAACTTTGTCGAATAAACTAAGCTTCAGGGTCATTGAATTTATGAGAGAACTAGAACTTGAACGGTGTGTAGTGGACACAGGGAGGATCACGTTCGAGTTAATGACCCGAACGGTCTACAGTATATGGATAGGGTTGGAGACTTAATCCTGGATACACTGTGGATGTGGCTCGCTTTGTATTAGATACAAACGAGGTGATCTGACTCGTTCATGTGGTTGACATGCGAGTGGGGGCATCTTGTGCAATGAGATTGTAGAAGACCGGACCGTGAATTATTGGACCTCACGATGTAACACCGCTGATGTGATGGGACTAATAACTTCGTAGATGACCATTAGTGACTCGACCGAATCCACGGCGTGTTTACGGACTCCTGTCTTCGGGGGTCTATCCTTTGACTAGTATGGGTGAGGGTGGTCACAGTTACTCGCCCAATATGCCTATCTTCTCAGGGACAGGACCAAGTAGGGAGCTGGGAACTTAACTACGCGAAATGGAATTCACTCGTTCCCGCCTTTAGGGGATAAGGTTTGGGTACCTTACCCTTGTTAAATTATGGATGTGGCCCACTTTGTATTTAATACAAACACTGTGATCCTAACGTGTTCGTGTAGATGACATGTGAGTGGAAATATCGTATGTAATGTGATTACATAAGACCGGACCACAAAATGTAACCTCTAGCTGTAACTCCGTTGATTAGTTAGGTTTCTATTTCACTAGGATGACCTAGGAAACTTGATCTCCATCCTGAGCAGGTTACGAACTCCTGTTCGCGAGTGATTGTCCTTTGACTAGTATGGGTGAGAGTGGCCAAATTCGACGACTCAATGTGCCTACATGCTTGGGGACAAGACCGAGTAAGCCGCTGGGAACTTAACTTAGCAAGATGGAATTCACTCCTTCCCGCCTACTAGGGTAAGTGGAGGAATGTTCCCTTAAGTGTTGTCTCCGAGACTTGAACAAAGGGCTCAACCCTCTCATTGGTCCGAGAGGGACTCTATTTGTTGGTAGGACCACAAACAAATTGTTCATTAGAGGAGCACTGTTACATAAGGCACAAGATGTAACCCAGGGGTAAAACGGTAATTTGACCCAGCTGGTGTTATGAACATTCGTGAAGGATTGACTTGCTGTTATTGGTCAATATCCATGGATCTGAGAAATATATCTGCGGTGAGAAGAGTGCATTTGTGGGACTTTAGTGGAGTGCTGCCGCAGATTAACGAATGTTGATTGGGAGGTTAATGAGATTAGCAAGAGCAATCTCGTATTGTTGGATCTTCCGATCCAGAGGTCCATTAGGTCCACCTTCTAGCTCGTAAAGGGTTCTTAGATCATTTGAATTTGAAATGTTCAAATTCATTAGGGAATAAACTTAATGTATTTAGATATGATATAATATATAGTTTTGAAACTATATATTATAAATTTAATGTGAATATGATTCATATTAAATTATATGGGAGAATTGAATATTTGAAAGAGTTCAAATATTATATTAAGTGTGAATGTGATTCACATTAGAAAACTATAGGTTAAAATTTAATGTGCACTGGATGTGCATTAAAACTATAGGTTAGAGGGAAGGATATGATTAAATATGATTTAATCTTAATTAAAAATAAGATATTTAATTTGATTAATTAAATATGATTTAATTAATATTTTTAATTTAATTTAATATTAAATTAATGGAAACGTGTCAGGACACGTTCCCCACCTCCCTCACCATCAGTAGGGAGTGGGGAGGTGATCCCTCGTTTGATTCCTCTCCAATGGAGGAGAGGAGGTTGATCGATTGATCAATTTTGAATTGACAGAAAGAATTCTCTCCTCACACTCTCATTCTCTTCTTCTTCCAATTGTTGGAAACCTTCCCACCAAGGAAGATTTAAGAACTCAGAGATATAGAAGGTGCTCACTGTTGGTGGTGTTCTGTTGAAGAAAAACAGAGAACTTTGGAAGTTCCTGTGTTGCTTATTTCTTTTAGAGGAGCAAGGAGTTGATATACTAGAGAATTGGAAACTACAAAGGTATTCTTTATCTTCTCTTTAGTTTAATTGTTAAATAGTTTTGAGCATATCCCCAAAACGAGGCAGGCAATTGAGCATAGTTCATCATAGAACGAACCATGTCCAACAAGGTTCTATTTCTCCTTTCTGACACACCATTTTGCTTTGGTGTATTAGGTGCTGAGAGTTGAGATTTAATTCCATGTTCTATCATATAGTCCTGGAATCTCAAATCCATATACTCTCCACCTCGATCGGATCGAAGTGTTTTAATGGTTTTCCCTAATGCATTCTCTACTTCAGCCTTATACTCTTTGAACTTTTCAAGAGCCTCAAACTTGTGATGCATTAGATATAGATAACCATGCCTCGAATAATCATCTATGAAAGAGATGAAATATTCGTACCCTCCTCGAGCCTTAACATTCACCGGACCACAAAGATCTGAATGTACAAGTTCTAAGGGCTCTATGGCTCTGAACCTTTTCTAGTAAATGGTCGCTTGGTAATTTTACCTTCCAAACAAGACTCACAAAGCGGTAAAGAATCATCTTCTAACTTGTTTAGAAGTCCATTCTTAGAGAGTCTCTCAATCCTGTTGATATTAATATGACCAAGTTTAAGATGTCATAGATAGGTATTATTATTTGGAGAAATTCTTTGCCTTTTACTTTGAGAGTCAACATTCTTAAACATCTCATGATTTAAAATTGCTTTAGTTTGATTCGGTTTAAGTACATACAAGCCGTTTTCTAAGTTAGCACAACAAGTATTGATACCTTTCTTTGAAATGAACGCTTTATTAATTGAAAAGGTAATATAGTAGCCAAGTTCAATTAAACAAGAGTTAGAAATTAAGTTCCTCTTGATTTTAGGAACTATATACAGATTTTCTAAAAATAAAAATCTATCACTAAAAAACAGATTGGCATCTCCCACTGCACGAGCTGAGACAACGTCTCCCGTTCCGATCCTGAGCGTTATCTCACCCTCTTCGAGCTCCTTGAAGGAACTAGTTTCCTGAAACGAAGAGCAAACGTGATTAGTGGCTCATGAATAAAGTATCCAGGTCAAATCATCATTTTCCACTAAACAAGTTTCAAGAATAAGTAAATCTAATTTACCTTTCTTCTCTTTGAGCTCAGCAAGGTATTTTGGGCAATTTTGCTTCCAGTGCCCATCAACGTTGCAGTGGAAACATTTTCCTTTCTCTGTAACCTTGGCTTTTTCCTTGCCTTTGTCAGCAGCAGGTGCATTCCCTTTTCCTCATATCTTCATCTTTTGGGTCTTCTTAAACCAAGAAGATGAACAACAGGACTTAGTCCCAGAGGATGAACCCTTCTGGAACCTTCTAGAATGGGCAAACAGATTTGCCTCTCCATCATCCTGTCCCTTATTCTTCATAAGAGACTGGAAAATTTGTAGTTCATTAAGGAGAGTAGTCAGGTTATACTCTATCTTATTCATCACCGCATTGCTGCGGAATTGTAGAAAACTCTTCGGAAGAGATTCCAGGATGAACGATACCTGACTTTTCTCGTCAATGACCGCTCCGTTCATCTCAGCCACGTTTAAGTGGACCATCAGATCGAGAACGTGTTCTCTCATCGTTCACCCCTCCTTCATACGAGAGTTATAAACGTATTTGAGGGTTTCGTATCGAATCTGCCCAGACGGTTGTCCGAACATTTCCTGCAGCGAACTCATGATCTCACGAGCTCAGACCATGCCCTCGTGCTTTTTGGCCAGAAATTCAGAAACACTAGCCAAAATGTAGACCTTGGCCTTATCATTGGCCTTGATCCAGCGGTCGTACACCTCTTTAATAGATTGAGGAGCGTTACGAGCAGGGATCTGAGGACATTCCTCAGTCAGTACAAACGGTAGGTCGTCAACAACGAGAATCGTATTCAAGTTGGACTTCAACGTAGTAAAATTCTCACCAGTTAAACGATCGCTTTTAAGTAAGGTTATTATTGAGGACGACATGCTGAAAATCCAAAATAGTTTTAATTAGTTATGCCTTTTAACCCATCATAAAACCAAGCATATTTAGCAAAATTATTAAAGAACCATAGTGTTTAAACTAAACACAATGTTTAAATTAACCCTTTAATTTTGCAACGATACTTCAAGGGTTTAGAACAAAAGCCTCCGTCGGGCGGTCAGTCATTCTTCCCTTAAATTGAGACTTTCTCAGCCAATTCTCACTACCAGAACATCTCATGTCCCAATGGTCTTTAGCTACCGTTTTTTTGGTCAAGGACTTGTTAACTAGCTTAACTCATCCCGTAAATGTGACCCTTCCATTTTCAGATCCAATAGGTCCAACCCAACAGGCTACTATTAAGAAAGACAACTCTTGGCAAATTACCTAAGAGACCCTATCCATTTCTGGTGTTCGCAGTGTTCCGATCCCTATAGTCAGACCCTCCGTAGGGTTTGGCTGTTCCAGGGCAACCTAGCAGGCGGACTATAAAAATCTCACGATGCGACCTAATGGAGGAGACCGTAGGATATGTTGACACGCGTCCTGCTCCCATTTACTATGGATACTTCCCTCATTCACCTTGGTATTGAACCATGCAAACACACACCGCAGTAGGGGCGCCTATTGACGCCACGTAGCGAGCATGGAACTCACGGTGTGAACTCTTGAGGACGTGAGAGTAAACTCGATGTGAACATCTCGTTTTCTCGCATTGAAGCTCCTAAAATTAGGGTATAGGGTTAATTTAGTTGGATTCTGGGTAAAAGAATCTATCTAAGTCTATGCCTATTATAACTAGGTCTTTTAACCTTATGTCTAGGTGAATAAACATTTTATTTACCTAGAGATAAAATAGAACTAAGGTTAATTCAACTCAGGCTCCAGGTCAGTTCCTAGGTAGGAGGTGTTCCATTAACCACGCCTTAAGTACCCTGACCTTGAGTAACTTCACCGGTAGAGTTCCCTTATAACCAAAGCTCTAACGTCCTACTAGATTTTAAACTATTTAAAATACTATGTAAGATTAACTTCTAATCCTTTTAGAAATTAAAACTTAGGTCTAATTTATTTTTAAACGATTTAAAACTAATGTAAATTTTAACCCAAGTTCCTATGTTTGCATGCATTTCTTTATTATAGGTTATGGTTTCTAAAATCCCTTTAATTTACAACTTTTATAAATTTAATAATTAACCTATTATAAAGAAACTATATTATAAATCCAACAATCATTATTCAAATTGGAATTATAAAAGATTCAACTAATTGAATAATAAAATTACTTAAATAAAATAACATTTCTTTTAAACTAAGTAATTTCATGCTCCATGCAATTTATTTTCTATATAATCTAATTATAACACTTATAATAAATTACTCACGAAAAATAAATTAATCATGCATCTAACCATATTCATATAACATTTATACAAATAAAATGCATGAACCGGAATAATTTGGCCCCTAAAGTACAAAAAATAAAATTACATTAATTTTATTTCATGAAACCAGTCCAAAAACACCCTGAACCGGCCTTGAACCACTCGAACCAGACCAAAACTAACGAACCAGCTTGAACCGCCCTGCTATTGATGGAATTGCCTCACGGCATTGCAACGTTCGCTCTGTCCTATGAGCGCCTGCTATCGGGGGTGGCGCCACGTACCGAGGCGCGGCGTCCAATGCCACTTACACATTGAGCGTCCGCGTCGATAGGGGACGCTGGCGTTGCAACGTCGTTCTTCAGAGTTGCAACGCTGATGAACGGCGTTGCAACGCTGCTGCTTCGGCAACAGCTTTCTTCTTCGAACACAACAGCTTCCTTCTTCAATATCTCCTTCGATTCTCAACCGAATTACTTGAAATTGGTCCCGAACGACTCGTAACTTAATTACAGACTCAATAATGCACCTTTTACCCAAAAACGCAGGAGCCTTTGTATACAAAATGATCAAATAAAAAGAAGTAAACTAAGGTCAAACACTCCCAAACAGTTTTACAGCAAACCAATGCAATTCCCACCAATGCAATTTTGTTTCAACAAAAATAAGCATTGCTCTGATACCAATTGATGGAGATCTGATCTCCTTGAGCAGCAGAAACGTAGTTTGGGATCGTAATTTGCTTGATATTTAGGTTGAATAAAAAACCGATACATTGACAAAAATACAGAACAATCGTGCTTTTAATCTAATTAAAACATAGAGATATACATGCAAACATACCTAAATTTAACTATTAAATTAAGAAGAGAAAGGAATTATTACCTTTGTAGACTCGCAGGAACACCTTGCTCCAATGTTTATTCTAGTAACTCAACAATGCAGGAACTTCCAAAAGTTCTCTGTTTTTCACCAACAGGAACATAATCAATAGAGTAAACCCTTTATCCTCTGAATGCTTAGATCCTACTTGGTGGGAATGATTCAAACTTTTGGAAGAAGAAGGGAATGAGAGAGTGAGAGAATTCTTGGAAATAACAATTCTCCAATTGTAAAATGATCATCAATCAAAAAACATATAATATAATATTCACATTAAATTTATAATATATAGTTCCAAAACTATATATTATATCGTATCTAAATACATAAAATATATTCCCTAATGAATTTGAACATTTCAAATTCAAATGATCTAAGAACCCTTTACCAGCTAGAAGGTGGACCTAATTGACCTACAGATCAGAAGCTCCAACAATACGAGATTGCCCGGTTAATCTCATTAACCTCCCAATCAACATTCGTTAACTGCAGGAAAACTCCACTAAAGTCCCACAGCTGCACTCTTCTCACTGCAGATATATTTCTGTGTCCACGGATATTGACCAATAACAGCAAGTCAATCCTTCAAGAATGTTCGTAACACCAGCTGGGTCAAATTACTATTTTACCCCTGGATTACATCTTGTGCCTTAAGTACCAGTGCTCCTCTAATGAACAATTTGTTTGTGGTCCTACCAACAAATAGACTCCCTCTCGGGCTAATGAGAGGGTCAGGCCCTTTGTTCAAGTCCCGGAAACACCACTTAAGGGATCATTCCTCTACTTACCCTAGTAGGCCGGAAGGAGTGAATTCCATCTTGTTAAGTTAAGTTCTCAGCCGCTCACTCGGTCTTGTCCCCAATAAGGTAGGCTTATTGAGTCTGCTAATCTAGCCACTCTCACCCATACAAGTCAAAGGACAATCCCTCGCGAACAGGAGTTCGTAACCTGCTCAGGATTGAGATCAAGTTGCCCAGGTCATCCTAGTGAAATAGAAACCTAACTAGTCAACGGAGTTACAGCTATAGGTTGCTATTTCGTGGTTCGGTCTTATGCAATCTCATTACATAGGATATCCCCACTCACATGTCATCTACACGAACACGTTAGGATCACAGTGTTTGCATCAAATACAAAGTGGGCCACATCCATAGTTTTACCAGGGTAAGGTACCCAAACCTTATCCCCTAACTATAGACCCTTTAAGTTGTATCTCGAACTGAAATCCTTTATATGTACACTACATTGAGTTAAAGATTCATATAAAATCCTTGGATGTTTAGTTTATTGGATTTAGGGTTTAAATAATGGCAAACTCGTAGATAACGAACAATAACTCTTTATTGAAATAATAACACTTTATTACATTAATTAGAACATAATTACAAACTACGAGTTTTAAGGCACAAATCCCAACAATCTCACCCTCTTCGAGCTCCTTGAAGGAACTAGTTTCCTGAAACGAAAAGAAAACGTGGTTAGT
This sequence comes from Trichosanthes cucumerina, assembly GCA_036507285.1. Classification (NCBI taxonomy): domain Eukaryota; kingdom Viridiplantae; phylum Streptophyta; class Magnoliopsida; order Cucurbitales; family Cucurbitaceae; genus Trichosanthes; species Trichosanthes cucumerina. Next base: position 47,069,418 of record CM071840.1, read on the forward strand.
TGCTCCTAAATCAAGTATCCAGATAAAACCATCATTTTCCACTAAACAAGTTTCAAGAACAAGTAAATCTAATTTACCTTTCTTCACTTTGAGCTCAATGTCTGCAGTAGCAGAAGCTTTCCATTTTCCTCATTTCCTCATCTTCCGAGTCTTCTTAATCCCAGAAGAAGAACTGCATGGCTTGGTTCTAGAGGATGAACCCATCTGGAGCCTTTTGAAATGGGCAAACTGATTTGTCTCTCCATCAACCTGTCCCTTATTATCCATAAGAGACTGGTAAGTCTGCAGTTCATTTAGGAAGGAAGTCAGGTTATACTCCTTTTGGTTCATCTCCGCATTGCTACGGAATGGCAGGAAACTCTTCGGAAGAGATTCCAGGATGAAGAATACCTGACTTTGCTCATCAATGACCGCTCCGTTCATTTCGGCCACGTTGAAGTGAACTATAAGATGAAGAACATGTTCTCTCACTGAAGTTCCCTCCTTCATGCTCGCGTTATAAACGTACTAGAGGGATTCGTGCTGAATTTGTTCAGACGGTTGTCCAGATAAATTCTTAAGATAACCCATGATCTCACAGGCTGTTACCATACCCTCCAACTTCCTTGCTAAAACATCAGATATGCCAGCCAGGATATAGGACTTGGCCTTTTCATTGGCCTTGGACCAGCGATCAAACGCATCCTTAACAGATTGACGTGTGTTTTGAGCAGGGACCTGAGGACATTCCTCAGTCAGTACGAACCGAAGGTCGTCAACAACAAGAATCACATCCAGGCTGGACTTCCACGTAGTAAAATTTTCACCAGTTAATCGTTTGCGTTTGAGTAAGGCTATATACGAGGACGACATGCTGAAAATCCAAAATAGTTCTAACTAGTTATGCCTTTTAACCCATTATAAATCCAATCAAATTTAGCAAAATTATTAAAGAACCCTAGTGTTTAATCTAAACCCAGTGTTTAAATTAAACCTTTCATTTTCCATGATAGTTCAAGGGTTTAGAACCAAAGCCTCCGTCGGGCGGTCAGTCATTCCTCCCCTGAATTGAGACTTTCTCAGCCAATTCTCACTACCAGAACATCTCATGTCCCAATGGTCCTTAGCTACCGTTTGTTTGGTTAAGGGCTTGATAACTACCTTAACTCATCCCGTAAATGTGACCCTACCATTTTCAGATCCAATAGGTCCGAGCTAACAGGCTACTATTAAGAAAGACAACTGTTGGTAAATTACCTAAGAGACCCTATCCATTTCTGGAGTTCGCGGTGTTTTGATCCCTATAGTCAGGCCCTCCGTAGGGTTTGGCTATTCTAGGACAACCTAGGAGGCAGACTATAGAAATCTCACGATGCGACCTAATGGAGGTGACCGTAGGATACGTTGACACGCGTCCTGCTCCCATTTACTATGGATACTTCCCTCATTCACCTTGGTATTGAACCATGCAAACACTTGCAGGATACACTGACTCTGATTTTCAGACTGATGTAGATTCGAAGAAATCCACACCAGGATCAGTGTTCACTCTTAACGGAGGAGGTATAGTATGGAGAAGTATAAAGCAAGGTTGTATTGCTGACTCCACCATGGAGGCTGAATATGTCGTAGCTTGCGAAGCAGTGAAGGAGGCTGTATGGCTTAGGAAGTTCTTGACTGATTTGGAAGTTGTTCCAAATATGAATTTGCCTATCACCCTTTATCGTGATAATAGTGGTGCAGTGGCAAATTCCAAAGAACCTAGAAGCCATAAGCGCGAAAAGCACATAGAGCGCAAATATCATCTCATCAGGGAGATTGTGCAATGAGGATACTGAAGGGAATGAGAATCCCACGCAGCGGAAGACGATTAAATCGTCGAGGTATCAATATGCAACATGATTTTATTAAAATTGATCTAACACTAGATCTAGGCTAAACATGCCTAAAAGAAGAAGAAAATTACAGCAAGATGAGTTCTTACTTACTTGTTGTAGACTTTCTTCAAAACTTCTTCTTCAATTCACGAACTCTTTGTGCTCCTCGAACTCAACGAACACTCCCACAAAAAAGAACTCGAACACAACCAAAATGCCTTCCCGGTTGTTCTCTTTTGGAGAAGGGAAGATGGTGGGATCTTTTTGAGTTTTGGAGAGGGAGAAGATTTGAGAGAGAATTGAGAGAGTTGTTCTTCTCTTCTTTGACTCATTCACATTAAACTATATATTATATCATTCATATCTCATATAAATGACATAAATGCCCTTAAAGTGAAATTGAACACTTCAATTCCATACCAAAACATTAACCCTTCTTTTAATCCAGGTGGAGCCAACCGAGGGACCTAATGAACCTACAGTGACGGGCTCGAATGATCCGAGATTAACCTGCCAAACTCTTTGACACGGTTAACCAATATTCATTAGCTGCGGTAACACTCCACTATAGCCCGTAGCTGCACTCCCGTCAGTGCAGAATATTACGTGTCCACTGATATAACCAATACCCGTGAGTCGACCCTTCACAGGTTGTTCGTAGACACGGTTGGGTCAAATTACCGTTTTACCCCTGTGTCTACCTCTTGTTCCTTAATTCCCCACTGCTTCTCTAATGAACAACATATTCTGATGGTCCGACCATACACAACACCCTTCTCGGACAAGTGAGAAGGTTGGCGCCCGTTGTCCAAGCCTTGGAGACAAAGACTCGAGGAACAACCCTATAGTTTCCTAAAGTGGAACGAGTGAATTCCATCTCGCGTGAGTTAAGTTCCCAGCTCCCTACTTGGTTCTGTCCCGAGAAGATAGGCATATTGGGTGAGTAACTGTGACCACCCTTACTCGTACTAGTCAAAGAACAGACCCTCGCAGACAGGAGTGTGTAACACGCTCAGGATTCAGGTCGAGTCACTAATGGTCATCTACGAAGTTATTAGTCCTTACTGTCAACGTTGTTACATCAGTAGGTCTAATAATTCACGGTCCGGTCTTGTACAATCTCATTGCACAGGATGCCCCCACTCGCATGTCAACCACATGAACAAGTCAGATCACCTCGTTTGTATCTAATATAAAGCGGGCCGCATCCATAGTGTGTCCAGGATTAGGTCTCCAACCCTATCCATATACTGTAGACCGTTTGGGTCATTAACTCGAACGTGATCCTCCCTGTGTGTCCACTACACACCGTTCAAGTTCTAGTTCTCTCATAAATTCAATGACCTTGGAGCTTAGTTTATTGGAAAAGTTTATAAATATTGCGAGACACAAAGTGATGAAATGAATAACTCTTATTAATTTCAAACAATATATTACAAACACGAGATTAGGACAAAAATCCAAACAAACTCCCACTTGGACTAAGCTAGTGGAGAAAATACATTTTAGAAATGTACATAAATTACAACGAAGTAATACAATAAACTAGGGCATTGAATACCCGTTTACACATATCCCACTTGCCCCTAGTTAGGAAGCTCTCGAAGACCTAGACTCTCTAGGTGACCCTCAGACACCTTTGCCGTGAGGGGCTTTGTAAATGGATCAGCTACGTTGTGCTCCGACGCTATCTGCGTGACCGTCATGTCTCTGCGGTGCACAATCTCCCGTATCAGATGATACTTGCGCTCAATGTGTTTGCCTCTCTTATGGCTCCGAGGCTCACGTGAGTTGGCTACTGCACCACTATTATCACAGAACAGTGTGATGGGCAAGTTCATGTTAGGAAAAACTTCCAAATCTGTCATGAACTTCCTAAGCCAAACAGCTTCCTTTGCAGCTTCACAAGTCGCAACATACTCCGCTTCCATAGTGGAATCAGCGATGCATCCCTGCTTGATGCTTCGCCATACTACAGCTCCTCCATTCGAATGAAGGTTGACCCCAAGTGGATTTCCTAGAATCCTTATCGGCCCGAAAATCGATCCGTGTATCCCGTAAGGATCAAATCCCCACTACCATACACTAAGTTGTAGTTCCTCGTTCTCCTAAGATACTTGAGGATTGCCTTTACGATCGCCCGGTGATCTAATCTCGATTGGACCGATATCTCACCGATAATTCCCTCTGCATAATGGATGTCGGGCCTAGTACACAAACATGGCATACATGAAGCTCC